>OY755235.1:102729812-105212132 GCA_963576725.1 Azorinus chamasolen | reverse complement strand
AACCCTTTCCTTCACATAAACGGCTTTTCACGCATTTGAAAACAGAGTAGACCCAGGTCAGATGGCTCCTATAGAAATTTAGTAGATTTGTTTCTTTACTTGCTAAAAGACTACAGTATTCCACCTTCCATATTTCATTATGACTACATGTATTTTGTCCATGAACATTCAGTAGGTATTAAAAGTTTGAATCAACATAGAACAGGGAAAGGGTTAAGACAGGTTATACTGTATGAAATATCGGTTGTGTAGAACAGTGGACAGAGATCAATGGTTCGTTCACTGTAGCCCCGGGTATCAATATTATCTTCCGACATGTCCACTCCCAAGTGGTCATCTTTGAGACCTATTAATGTGCATATCATGTTACATAGATATATTGATCAGTGGCTCATTGTAAACTGCTGTAACCGGAGTAACGGATTTGTCGAGTACCTGATACAGTCTTTGTAAGTATCTCCGTCACAATTTCTAAACGTGTAACTCCGCGTGACATTCTGTTACCATTGTCTGTCGGTGCTGCTATATGCACACAGGGATACATTGTAATACGTCTGTCGATTCTTTAATTGCTTTAACCCTTTCCCTGTTCTGTATTTAGGCCAAATTTCAATACCTACTGGATATTCATAAACAAAATAGTTATAGAGAAATATGGAAGGTGGAACATTGTAGATATTTTAGAAAGTAAAGAAACAGATATATCAAATTTTATTAGCAAACAGAGCAGACCCTGGTCAGAGGAGCCGTCTGATCTGGGTCTACTCTGTTTGCAGATGCGTGAAAACACGTTTATATTAGGGAAAGGGTTAACCCTCATCGTGCTGAAAAGATCTGTCTGCCAAAAGTCTGATATTTTTGCAGTTTTTACTTACTTCTGATTCGTAGAAGCGTTTGAGAAACTGTACACCAACTGTCTGAGAAACTGTACACCAACTGTTTGAGAAACTGTACACCGACAGTATGAGAAACTGTACACCAACTGTTTGAGAAACTGTACACCAACTGTCTGAGAAAATGCACACCAGCTGTTTGAGAAACTGTACACCAACTGTTTGAAACACTAACAGTACACCGACTGTTTGAGAAACTGTACACCAACTGTTTGAGAAACTGAACACCAACTGTATGAGAAACTGTACACCAACTGTATGAGAAACTGTACACCAACCGTTTGAGAAACTGTACACCAACTGTTTGAGAAACTGTACACCAACTGTTTGAGAAACTGTACACCGACTGTATGAGAAACTGTACACCGACTGTATGAGAAACTGTACACCAACTGTCAGAGAAACTGCACACCAGCTGTTTGAGAAACTGTACACCAACTGGTTGAGAGACTAACTGTACACTAACTGTTTGATATACTGTACACCAACTGTTTGAGATGAGAAACTGTACACCAGCTGTATGAGAAACTGTACACCAACTGTTTGAGATGAGAAACTGTACACCAACTGTATGAGAAACTGTACACCAATTGTATGAGATGAGAAACTGTACACCAACTGTATGAGAAACTGTACACCAACTATTTGAGTAACTGTACACCAACTGTTTGAAAAACTGTACACCAACTGTATGAGAAACTGTATACCAACTGTTTGAGAAACTGTACACCAACTGTTTGAGAAACTGTACACCAACTCGTTTGAGAAACTGTACACCAACTGTTTGAGAAACTGTTCAGCAGGCTCCAAGCTGTTTGACACTCGGTCAACAGTTTCTCAGACGCTTGTACGAATCAGAAATAAGTAAAAATGCAACTGATCAGAGTTTTAGCAGATATATTTTTTCATCACGATGATTAACCCATTCCCTCATAGGCTATTTTTAGATCCAACCACTTTGAATAGATCTACCGAAAAGGAGCAATAACTAGAGAAAAGGAATTTTTGTTAGAATTTTGAAGTTTGAAACCATTGTGATAAATAGGGCATTTGCTCCTATAGGAGCAAATGCTCTATTTATCACAATGGTTTCAACAGGTGATTTTTACAGAAGCGTAGAAAGGCGTATTTATGGAGGGAATGGTTAATACTCGTAGGGGTAAAACGGTGTATATACTAAATATTATTACATTTCAGTAACAGCGAGTACCCTATTACACACCCTATTAATCTAAGTATCCAGACACCTAGTACCCCCAGTATCAGCATCAGTATGTAAAACTGGTACTTCAAACTAACACCATTTCGATAACCTAGCATAGTATCAAAGTAGATTGGCATAGTAGCAAATAGCGCAGACCTAGATTCAAACTGCCCGTGAAGGAGCAGTTTTGATCTAGGTCTGCATTACTTGTGTAAGCTTGTCTGTTGTCTCTCGGAATGCTTATGTTATACAGGTTAACTCATTCTTTCCTAGGCTATTTTTAGACCCAACCTTTTTGAATTAATCTACCGAAAAGGAGCACTAACAAGAGAAAAGGATTTTTTTAGAATTTTGTACTTTGAAACCATTGTGATAAATAGAGCATTTGCTCCTATAGAAGCAAATGCTGTATTTATCACAATGGTTTCACAGTGTGAATTTTATAGATTCCCAAAAATGCGTCACTAGGGGGTAATGTGTTAAGTAGGACAGTGTCATCTGAGAATATAAGTCTATGGCATTCCACATTAAGTAAACGCTTTACCGGAACACTGACGATCATTGTATGGGTAATAATACTTATCCCCTTTCCTGATATATATCTATATAAGAGAAAATGACCTCGTTTAACCAATCACCTCATATTATTATACCACAATTATATAGCGCTCTTTCCACACAGGACATGTTCGTTCAAAAGCGCTTAAATATGCTACTTTTAGATCCAACCTCTCTGAATAAATCTACTGAAACGGAACATTTATCAGAAAAGGAAATTTTTATGAGCAAATGCTCTATTTATCATCATGGTTTCAAAAAGTAGCTTTTACAGAGGTGTCAAAAGACGTCAATATGAGGGAATTACGAAAGACCGGCGGTGACATTTCCACTTCAAGATTTCATGATTTCACGATTTCGCAATTTCACAATTTCACAATTTCACGATTTCACAATTTCACGATTTCACGATTTCGCTTCAAAATTTCACAATTTCACGATTTCACGATTTCACAATTTCTCGATTTCACGACTTCACAATTTCTCGATTTCGCAATTTCAACCTCGTGTAAAATCTTTTAGTCACGTGACACGCTTGACGTAATAAGGCAACAGAGTGGCTCTCATCCTTGAAATCAGGATGGCGATTTGAGAACCATAAATACACCTTTCTACGCCTTTGCAAACAGAGTAGACCCAGCTCAGACGACTCCTATAGGATTTAATCTTAATTAAAATCCATGCTGTCATTTTTTCTTACAGTTTATTATTAGTTAAAGTATCCTCCAAATACAGTGTCATACAAACATAAGACAACGATTTAACATCATAAACACATGATTGGCAATTGTCATACATGTACATGAATATTCATGGAGGAAAGGGTTAAACAATCTTGATAGTGGACCATGAGCACATGCTACATGCCAAATATGAAGGTCCTCGGCCCTACAGTTCTGGAGAGGAAGATTGTCATAGTTTTCCGCCGTTTCTTTCTTCGTGGCTTTTACTCCAACGCTGTGATTTCCCGCGTTTTGATGACGTCATAACAATTAGAATGGACAAATTGAAATCATGAAATCGTGAAATTGTGAAATCGTGAAATTGTGAAATCGTGAAATTTTAAAGTGAAATCGTGAAATCGCGAAATCGTGAAATTGTGAAATTTTGAAGAGAAATTGTGAAATTGTGAAATCGTGAAATTGTGAAATTGTGAAATCGTGAAATTGTGAAATCGTGAAATTTTTGAGTGAAATCGTGAAATTGTGAAATCGTGAAATCGTGAAATCATGAAATTTTGAAGTGAAAACGAGAAATCGCGAAATTGTGAAATCGTGAAATCATGAAATTTTGAAGTCATTTGCATTGTGTGAAATCTTGAAATGTAAATGTTACCGCCGGTCTTTCGTAGGTAATGGATTAAGCTGCTGCATTTCTTATAATGGCAAATGAACAGGATATCTGGGCCATGGTAGAAACTGTAAAATATCACATCTATATTATTTCATAAGCAAAACGAACAGACCCTAATTAGACCGGTCCAGCAGGAGAAATCTGACCTACGATTATTCTGTTTGCAAGGGCTTGAAAAAGTGTCTTTAGAAGGGGTTCATTATAGATAGTTAAGACAGCTTAATGCAGGCTGAAAATATAGGATACACCTCGATTATCTATTTATCACAATGGTTTCAAAAGAGGTTTGGTCTAAATATAGTCTAGGAGGGAATGCGTTAAGAGAGTGGACGTTTGATATGTGTACACATTCGTGAAACCGGGGTAGGTTCTGCTTTGCTATACGAAATTTGCGAGTGTCATTCCTCACGTGGCACTTCTCATTCGAACTGTTGGCTTATTAACAGATCAACCTGACGATCGTCCATTTGTTTATGGGTGTGGTGATCAACTCTGCCGTCATCCCGATCACGCTGTGTATGTTTTGGGAGAGACTAACGGGGTTGGCCATGGTGGCTGGCAGCATCGGAGGCTCAATACTCGCTATTGTATCCTGGCTTAGTGTGACGGCATCGTATCCGGGTGGACTGGGTGACTTCAGAGTAAACTCGGGTAACTATCAAATTAGTTCTGAGCTTCCTAGTAGCTACACTGAATAGTTACGGTGATTACGTACTGCATGATATGATCACGTTATTGCGCCATACCATAGTAACTAGTGATTACACTGTACATTTAGTGCGCTATACTATTATACCTAAGTAACGGCGCCATACCGAAGGTACCAAATTCTAGTGGTAACATTATTCAGTCATGGCGGAATACCCTAGTGATCACACTTTTCAGACACGGTGTCATGCCGTTATGACTAATTATCACACTGTACAGTTACGATGTCAGGCGCCAGTGGTAATATTGTTCAGTCACGGCGTAATACAGTAAAAACCCTCTAATGCGGCCTATAGGAGCTTTCTGCATAACTTTCCTCCTGTATTAAGGAACCACCTGCTTATAACGAGAGATATGGTTATTCATTTAGTGGTCGCAATAGAGAGGTTCTACTGTACACTAGTGATAATACTGTTCACTTATGGCCTCATACCCTTGTGGCTAATAATTACATTGTACAGTCACGGCGTCATACCATAGTGGTTACGCTATACAGCTACGGTGTCATATCCTAGTGGTAGCATTGTTCAATCGCGACGTAAAAGTCCATTGGTTACACTGTACAGTTACGCCGTCATACACTAGTACTATTAATTACACGGTACAGTTACTGTGCAATACATATACTATAGTGGATACATTGTATAACTACGGCGTCATGTCCTAATGGTTACACTATATAGTTACGGCGTCATACCCTAGTGATAACATTGTACAGTCACATTGTCATACTATAGTGGTAACACTTCTTTTACGGCGTCATACCCCAGAACTGTTGATAGTACTTTTCAGTTACGGCGTCATATAATGGTAGCTAATGATTACATTATACAGTTACGGCATCACACCCATATGGTTACACTGTGCAGTTACGGCGTCATGCCCAGTATGAACATTGTTCAGTTATATCCCTGTGATAACACTACAGTTACGACGTCATACTCAAGTGATTGCACTGTACAATTACAGTTGATTACTGTATATGTACAGAATCATAACCCTAGTACTACTGATTACTGTACAGTTATTACATAATCATACCCTAGTACTGCTGATTACTGTATAGTTATTACATAATCATACCCTAGTACTGCTGATTACTGTACAGTTATTACATAATCATACCCTTAGGCCTAGTAATGTCGATTACTATATAGTTACAGAATCATACCCTAGTACTGTTTACACATATCAATAGAATCTAATACTGTCGTGTATTATGAACAATAAAAATGTTTCTCTTAACCCTTTCCTCTATAGGCTATTTTAGACCCAACCTTTTTGAATGAATCTACCGAAAAGGAGCATTAACTTGAGTAAAGGATTTTTTTTAGACTTTTACAGAGGCGTAGAAAGGCGTATTTATGGAGGAAAGGGTTAATATATCTAGTTCACCTTCCAGTGCGTGAGATCTCGAGTCTGACTGGTAACCTAGTATCACTGCTATCAGGAGGATTCATCGCTGTTCTAGTGAGCTTGTTCTCCGGTCGGAACAAAGATGGCGAAGAGGTCTGGGAGAAAACAAGGGACATAGACAACCCGCTCAGTCCCTGGACCGAACTTTACGAAAAGTGAGTTGAGCTACATCACATGATTCTTCTATGTGCAAACAATACACTAGCAATGCATCTAAACTTCACCCAGGCACACATATGCCCCTGATGTCTGAAACACTTTCCACACTACAGATCATGCAGATCTGATGGTTGTGTTTGCCACTAAGATTCTATGTTTTAAAAAGAAATAGATGTAAAACTTCGATTATTCGAACACTAAAATAAGTATTATTATCGACCTGTAAGACAGGTGGCAGCTTAATGCATGGTAAACGTCATGCAGAAAGCTCCTCTAGGAGCTTTCTGCATGACTTTCACCATGCATTAAGCAGCCACCTGCCTAAAAGGGTCTAAATTCTTCTATACCGAAAATTCGAATAATCGAGGTTTTACTGTAGATGTAAACCACTAAGATTCTATGTTTTAAAAAGAAATAGATGTAAAATCCATTCAAAGAACTGTAGTTTTATGACATTTACTGCAGATAAGTTTAATTAGAATTATAAAGAAATAATTAACAATAACAATGTCAAAGATACAAAAGATGCACGTTATCATTTTGTTATATTGTTTTATCATTAACACTTTTCTGCATGAATATACATGTAAGATATAATTACTTCATGGAAAATAATTAGAATAGTTGTTATGATATGGACACAGGAATGATTGGTCATAACAGAAACTGTAGAATCTTTATTCATATTACATGTATATCATACGTAGATCAGACCCTGTAGGAGCTGTCTGATCTATGTCTACTATGTTTGCAAATGTGTAGAAAGGTTTATTTATGGAGCAAATGGTTTGAAAACACTATCAGTGTCAAACCGTTTGATTCCAAATGAGATGCCGGGTTACTTGTGGTGTCATCTGTATCCAAACTGTTTTCTAGATCATCGCAAATTGGTTCATGATGCTGAACAGGGTTACTGGTGTTGAATCATTGATCGTACAGTAAAAACCCTCTCAAACAGCCACTAAATAGCATCACATATTTTATGTTTAAGGCAGGTGGTTGCTTAAAGCAAGGCCAAAGTAAAACAGAACGCTCCTATAAGAGCGTTCTGTTTTACTTTCAGCTTGCTTTAAGCAGCCACCTGTCATAAATACCAACTAATTAACATAATTTAGTGGCCGTTATAGAGAGGTTTTACTATACATCCAAATAATAACAAGAAGAGAAAGGCAAAGGGAGATAATACAATGAATCATGGCCATTATGGACATTAACCCTTTACTCCACAAATACGCCTTTCTACGTCTTTTCAAACAGAATAGACCCTGATAGCATGTGTACACATGCCATTATTAACATTCAGTTAATAAATATTCATGATGCCATTATGTTTTACATGAATATTCAGCAGGAAAATGGTTAAACAGTTATTATTTTGTTCGCAAATTCAACTAGTTTGGTTTAACCCTTCCCTCATAGGCTATTTTTAGATCAAACATTTTTGAATATATCTACAGAAAAGGAGCATTAACTAGAGAAAATCATTTTTTTTTAGAATTGTGTAGTTATGAAACCATTGTGATAAATAGAGCATTTGCTCCTTAGGGGCAAATGCTCTATTTACCACAATGGTTTCAAAAAGTGATTTTAAGCGTAGAAAAGCGTATTTATGGAGGAAAGGGTTAAGAAACAACATTTAGCATAGATTGAAAGTTATAAATTGTACATGTTTAACCCTTTCAGCGCCAGCATTGTCCTCTGACTCAAGTTGTAGAATGGGCGCTTGATCAATTCCTTTATAGAAGGATAAACAGCATGTCAATCAATTACTCGGCGTCTCATCTGGATGCAAAATGTTTGCAAATGATATCACAGACCGTCTTAACGGCACTGCAAGGGTTAATTTAATTTTTATTTTCATTTGCAGGGACCTGAACTTGACTGGGGCATATCGCCTTGACAACCGACCACCATTGAAGGACGTACAAAAGGCATTCAGGGGAGCCAAATATGTTGCCCTTTCAGGGTCCATATCCCTAACTGTTATTCTCGTAGTAATATGGCCCCTGATTATGATAGCAGCTTCAGTAATGTCATACAACTCATTCTCTCATTGGGTAAGTACTATAGATTGGCATTGTTTGTCTGCATTGTTCCATTCATTGAAGGTATAACTTTATATGAACAATCAGAGATCAAGACAAGATGCGTATATTAAAGCATTTTTGAGAGTAGCTCCTTTATTTCTCCACCAAACCATATGCTGTAACCACTCTTTAGAATCCTCTCTTCGAGACGACCCTGAAGAGTGGTTACAATATAGGGTTTGGCTGAGAAATGACGATTTTAGTATCTAAGTACTCACGTTTATCTGTTTCTCTGATAATTCTATGACATATGATTTAAAGTGATAGTCTCTACTTGTAACGTGTTTTAAAAAACCTTACAATTACATAAAGCATTTGTTTATATGCTGGAAAGGAGTAAAAATCAATCGAAGACAAAACTTTATTGTGATTGATACTGAAGATCTGGGTCCATGCTTATAAAACGTTTAGTTGAGTCTGAGTTCGTTCTCAAGTTTTTGATTGGTCAGATTTGAGCCTCTGGCTCAAATCTGACCAATCAAAAGCTTGATAACTCAAATCTGACCAATCAAAAGCTTGAGAACGAACTCAGAATCAACTAAAAAGCTTTATAAGCAGGGACCCGGGTGTTATTCGGCAATGTATATGTATTTATCATGCAACGTCACGAAATACAGTCACTTCCTACTAGCATAATATTTTCCACGTCGACGCTGTATTTTGTGAGGTATAGTGCATGTGTACTGACCCCACTGGGATGCAAGTTTGGTTCAGCCAAAAGGAGGAAAACAGAAGGACGAAAAAGGCATAATTAAACATAAACATCAAATTTAACACATTTGCTCACCTTTGTCTCAACTATTTGTCCAGATAAAATGATTAAATCAAGTTTGTTTATGTTGTAAAAGTCGATGACGTCACTGCACGCCCACATGACGTCACATATATCGCACTTACATGTATTTTCATTCAGGGGACGAAACCGCTTTAACAATCTTTCTTTTTCTTCATTTTCTCCATTTTTCTGGGCGTTGCATGATAAAAGAATTACTATGCTAGTAGTTTGGAAGTTAAGCTGTATTTTGGCTCGTCAGAAAAGTAGTTAAATGCTCGCCAAGGCTCGCATTTAACAACTTTTCCAACTCGCCAAAATACAGCTGAACTTCCAAACTACTAGCATAGTTATTCTTATTTATTCGGGTTGCGGTTTAGTTTCGTTAACTGTTCGACAAAGGTCGATAATAATTTGTTGTAAAATATAAGTATTGATGAAAACGGTTTATTTTGTGTCACAAGGGTATTTTTCGATATAAGTTCAAATTGACCATTTTCATAATTAATGATTGAACATGTGTAAACAAATACCAAAAGAACAAATATGAGTCATGCAGAAAACACCACATACAGAACAAACAACCGCCCGAACAGCAACACAGTTTTATGATGTTATTGAAAAGATGCCTTTATTGTAGGGACTTTCACTTTAACATTTTCCTTTATATAAACGCATTTTCACGCATTTGCCAACAGAGTAGACCCACACCAGACGGTTCCTGTAGGAGCCGTCTGAACAGGGTCTACTCTGTTTGCTAATGAAATCAGATAAATTTGTTTCTTTAGTTTTCTTTTAGTTTTCTACATAGGCTATAATGTTCGATTTTCCCTATTTCATTATACTATATTTTGTCCATGAATATTTATTTTGACAATTGGAATAAATATAAAACAGTGAAAGGGTTTATATGATACAATTACAAGATACTATTTTATAATATAATACAACCCCCCAAACAAAACCCAACAAAAAACCCAACTTCCTGATGACGACTTTTTAAGTCGAAACATTTTTAAGTAACAAAATAAAATACATTGACAACATGTGTTGTAGATTGGTTATTTACACACTATAATATAATACAGAAATACAACTAAAAGCAGGCGGTTTCTTTGGTTTACATTTTCGGGTATATCAATACTCAATAGACAGGGTACCATCTGTGTTAATCCATTCCCTTATATTGACGAATTTTGACGACTCTGTAAAAGTCACTTTGTGATACCACTGTGATAAATAGAGCATTTGCTCCTATAGGAGCAAATGCTCTATTTATCACAATGGTTTCAAGCTAACAAATTCATTTTTTTTCATTTCCTCTAGTTAATACTCCTTTTCGGTAGATTTATTCACATAGTTTGTATCTAAAAATAGCCTATGAGGTGATGGCTTAACCTTCAACACTCTACTGGCGACTTGTGATAACTTTTGCAAGCAGTTTGGATCTAGACGAGACGCCGAGTTACTCGCCGATAATAACTGTGTGTGACTCTGATACTATCATTTGAAAAGAAATGGAACAAATTCATACTTTTAGAATTGAAGCAGACGACAATATTTGCAAACGACAGTTACTCATAGAGTAGAAAGTTATATATTCGGCAGGCAATAATCCTCCTTTCGGTCATTTCAGGTGACCTTGTCTAAGGTCTGGGCATTCCTGGCGGCGATATTTATTATAGTGGCGCCGTTTTTCAATGAAATCTGGGATATTTATATCGCCTACCGGAGGAACCGGTTGTCCAAGGTATCCCCGGAGTCCCAAACAACGAGAAACTCCAAGTTACACGAGAGGAGAAACACGGGTATGTTGATAGGCAGAGACAGACAATCTTTTGACACTAAACTGACAGGAGTAAACCTAGTTCACTTGTCGTCGTTCTCACAGCTACATAACAGCGACAACAGCAGTAGGCGCAAATCAGTGATGAAAGTGAAAGACGATGACCAAAGAGTGTCTGAGCAACCAGAACAGACTGAGCCAGCGCCATGTTCTAGTGTCTTTCCTTAATCCTTTGAATGTTGAAAAAGTGGAAGGTCTCATCATTGCTGAATGATACAGTCCATTCGATATGAAAGGGTAAAATATGCCGACAGGTTCTGGGTGTAAAGAGCACAGACTCTAGGTTTGAACTAATACAAAATTATATTTTCGCTAATTAACCCTTTCCCTGTTCTATTTATTCCAAATTTAAATACCTACTGAATAGTCAGGAACAAAATATGGAAGGTGGAACTTTAGAAATCAAAGAAACAGAACTATCAAATTCCATAGGCAAAGAGAGCAGACCCTGATCAGATGGCTCTTATAGGATCCGCCCAATCTGGGTCTACTCTGTTTGCATGCAGATGTGTGAAAACACATTTATATGAAGGAAAGGGTTAAGTGTCCGGCAACAACGGTTGGCGTAGATTGACGAACGTCAATAAAGAGCCCATGTGATGAATAACACGAATGTGTGCCACGCTAAATGCAGAAACAAAGTAATACAGGATCACAAAAATGGACAAAAATAAAGCTCCAGCGTGAGCTTTCGAATTTTGCTGTCCTTATTGTAGGCTGATGCTTTCTACAGAAAGAATGCAATGCAGAAAACTGAGGGAGTTTTCTGCATAACGTTTGTTCGGTTGTATGCTTCCACTCAGTGATACAGATAAAATGCATAAACTTAGACATGTTCAACACTAGCTTTATGTCGTGGCCACTCTTTAGAATCGTCTCTTCGGGACGATTCTAAGGAGTGGTCACAACATAGGGTTTGGTAGAGAAATGAATATTTATTGTCTGGGTACGCACATTTATCTGTTGCTCTGCTTCCACATTCCTTAACCCTTTCCCTGTTCTGTATGTAGGCCAATTTTCAGTACCTACTTAATATTCATTAACAAAATAGTTATAAAGAAATAGAGAAGGTGGAATATTGTAGACATTTTAGAAAGCAAAGAAACAAATCTATCAAATTCTATTAGCAAACAGAGCAGACCCTGATCAGACGGCTCCTCTAGGAGCCGTCTGATCTGGGTCTACTCTGTTTGCAAATGCGTGAAAACACGTTTATATCAGGGAAAGGGTTAACAATTTCATTGATACACATATATAAATGTAGACCAGACTGAGCTGTCTGATCAGGGTATGCTCTGTTTGCTTGTGAAATAATCTAGCTCTAATTATACAATTTGTACCTTGGTAAAAGAATCCACTTTTCCGGTTATGTCATTATATTATAAAATACATGTATAGGCAAGGTCAGGTAATACATGTTCGGTTGTGGGTTAGTGTAATATCTTGTATGTTGTGCTAATGAAAATCATTTTTCAAGTATATACGAATTGAACTAATGCACCTGGAATCACATGTATTATCTTATAGATAATGTCTAGCCATATCTAATCCTTAATTATGTAATACCTTGTCTAATCATATGATTTTCTGTGCATTTTATCATTAACATTTTTTTCTAGAAATTGTTTTTCTCCATATTTTGAATTGTCGTCGAATTCGTTTCGTCAATAGTTTTGCAGCTGATGATATTGAAAAGTTGGATGCATATTCATTTACAATGTGTTATATATACTCAAAACAAAGCATTGTCGTATGCAAACAGAATGATCAGCTGACTTTGTCGTCTGCAAGTGATACAGTTATCATTCCTTCCCCTTTTCCCTTTTAACCCTTCTCTTTCTGAATCTTAAAATACATTTCTCCTTCTTTACCCATGTATTGTTGTATAATTACATGTATCTTCGCTGTGTACAAGTATTTCGCTGTGCAATCACTGCTGTGGAGTGCACTGATTGCACAATCAACTTGTAAATAGTGCAGCCCTGATGAGACAGCTCCTGCAGAGCTGTCTCATCTGGGTCTTCACTATTTACAGGTAGGTATATTGACGTGAATAGCAAGCGAAGAGTTAAACAATACAGAGCCTGTTATAAGCGGCTATTCATCTTTTTCAACATAGGAGTCTTACAAAGCAGATAGTTGCTCAATACAGGACAAAAAGTAACACAAAAAGCTCATTCAGGGGCTTTTTGCATACATTTTACCTGCATTAAGCTTCCACCTGCCTTACAAGCCCATAATTAAACCTCGTTTGATTTCCGCTTAAGACAGGTTCGACTGAGTTTCAAATAGAGCGAATGCGATCACTACTTACTCGCCCAAATGGTCTAAACATCGGAACACATTTATAAAGAGGCCCGATAAAACACAAGATTGTTCATTTCAAAGTAAACATATCCCGTTTAACACTAAATATTCAATTGGACTATTCCAGAATTCAATAGTTCAAACTTAATGTAAATATTCAGCGATTTTAAGCCTTTTTGTAACATGACAATCTGTGCAGACTATGCTGAGAGGGCTTCTTTAGGAGTCCTTGTTATGATCTACACTGGACTTTACTGACTTATTTTTCACTGAAATGGTTAATACCCGACTGCAATATTTGGTTTGAAAATATGGATATCACCAAGGTTGGAAGTAGGAGTCATTAGCGCGTTTGTCATAAAATGGTTTGTCGTATGTTATCAGTGATCGCAAGTGCAGTAGAACCGATCTTAAGCGGCCACCCAATAGATGTATATTTATGTTTAACTCATTACCTCATAGGCTATTTTTAGATACAACCTCTTTGAATTAATCTACCGAAAAGGAGCATTAATTAGAGAAATGGAAATTTTTAGAATTTTATAGTTTGAAACCATTGTGATAAATAGAGCATTTGCTCCTATAGGAGGTCCGATATGTTCAATACATAAATAATAAAGAATGTACATGTATACATGTACCACTAGCATGCTGATAGCAGATCAAAGACAGTAGGAGTATCTGCCGCTGCCGAGTAATGTAAGCATACAAGATGCAATAAAGTTGTTAAGTAATATTGAATGCTAATTGTTACAAGTGAATTGTATTGTACAAAAATTATATCAATAAATGTTAAGGAGACAAATGTCATAAATGTTTTCTCGTTGACACCGAGGGACATTTCTTCATTTAAATCTGCAGGTCCGATAGTTGGCGGTTTTTTTTATTGTTGTTTAGTAAGCATGATTTATGTTGACAGTGAATGACACCTATCTGCAAATACAACGCAAATACTTTGTACATTTATGTATGTTGTTAACCAATTATAGCTTGCAACCTTTCGTTCTTGTTCCTTTATTGCTTGAATTTATAAATGTAATATAGTTTGTGCTCCCCATCGATCGATCGAAGAGGGGAGGGTAATGTTTTTGCTCTGCCGGTCTGTCTGTTGGTTGGTTCTCAACTTTAACGTTGGCGTTAGTTTTGTCGCAATTGCACATACATACTTCAAATTTGGCATGCATGTGCAATTTATAGAAGCGAACATTTTAGGGGTGACTGATTAAGGTCAATGTCATAAATCAAGGTCAAAGGTCATATCGGGGGCAAAGTGTTTCACAAACACATCTTATTGTTTTTGTTTCTATCCTGTATAGTCATGGCTTGATTTGTCTCCAGAAGATGCTATTATTTTTTTGTAAATTGTGGTTCATGTCCCTGGGTGAGACAGTTAAGTAGGCTACAATGCCGGTCCACCAAGAAAGGGCGAGCTACTGCCTGGCCATTTACCATTCATTGCCACAGGGTAGAACATTAACCATTTACTCAATAAATATGCATTTCCACGCACAGAGTAGACTGTTTACGTATAGTGTAATACAGATATGATTCTACATTTTCTGCCGTGAACCAAAGTCCCGGTGTTCGTGTGCCATTATAAAAAATACTATTTGTGATGTCATTTCATTCCATACATGAATATTCATGGAGTAAAAGGTTAAGGCCACATGTGCCATTAAGGAGCAGGTTGAAGAGAGATAGTGGAGAACAGACAATACACATCCTTCTTGAAAACTTAAGGCATGAATGTACAAAAACGACATACTACCACAATTGATCTGACGAACACCAGCTGTGGACAGACTGGAGCCAGTAATCCGCAGACACATGAGATCACGCTTATTAAGACTGCCATCTATAATATGGGACGTGGTTTGTACACCTCGCGGAAGCTCTAACTGCCCATCTCATCATTGATAGAAGCGTTCAAAATGGCTTAGACTAGACTCGTTTTGACCCTCAATGACTCGCCAGATGAATGCATTGGTTACCTCTGGTATTCAACTGACGACAGAAAGAAAGAAAGTGGTATGTAAGCCAAGCGATATATGCAATATAAAGACCAAACAAAATATTGCTGTACCACAGGTATAACAAGTGTAGAAACTGGAGATCAGGAAGGACACCAGGGCTCAAGGTTACATGTATAAAACTTCTGAATCTACGATCATCCTCAAGTGTCTGATTGGCCAGAGTATGAGTATGCTCAGAATCTCTGATCTTTCAGATACAGTAGAACCCCGCTAATGCGACCACTTAATGCGACCACTTAACCCTTTACCTGATAGAAGCGGCTTTTAGCGTGTTTGATTTATTCCTCCGCTGAAGAAAATAGTTCAAATTCATACAGTCATGAACATATTGCATAATAAATATTTTCTATATCCTAGTAGGTGGTAGCTTAAAGCAGGCTGAAAGTAAAGCAGAATGCGCCTTAAGGCGCATTCTGCTTTACTTTCAACCTGCTTTAAATGGTCATATGTCTTCAAAACTAGAAACAGGCTATTGGGTAAAGGGTTAAACAAACATGGCTGTTTTCATAAGCAGGTGGTTGCTTAATGCAGGACGAAAGTTATGCAGAAAGCTCCTATAGGAGCTTTCTGCATAACTTTCGTCCTGCATTAAGCAACCACCTGCCCTTGCCACTGTGAATTATGCCCCTTTTTGGTGGTCGCATTAGTGGGGTTTTACTGGGAATTATGTGTCTGTGTGTACACTTGACATGTTTTTGAACTTTACAGGGCATACCATATTAATATATTGTAAAGTTAAAACATCAATACATAACTGTGGAGAAAGCTGCGCCTTGACGTCTGTTGGTGCTTTACATGTCATTGTATATAAATAAAAAGTGAAAATCAATGCGTGACTATAGAGCAAGCCTGGTATACGCATGACCTCTATTTGAGCAGTTATTCAAATACGTAATTTACTGACATGATTCAATTTTGTACTGAAATAAATTAAATTGTAGCAAATGTTAACAACAAAGTGTGAAGATTCGTTTGTAAGATAAAGGTCCTTTGTAGGTGAAATGCTGAAAACATTCGCTATTTCTTTTAACTATTTGAATGCTTAAAAAGACTACTGTTATCTGCAAACAGTGCAAAACCAGATTATAGGGTTCTTAGACGAGCCATATAATCAGGATAAACACTTTGTTATACAAATTACTTGCTATACTTAACCCATTTGAGCCCAGTTGATTATTCCATGTTTATATATTGGATTAGTCCATTTTTATGTAAGGGGTGCCTGGCCTAAATTTTTAATTTCGTTCTGTTTTATATTGAATTTCCTATCAGCAAACAGTGTAGACTCTGATCAGACGCCGCATTATGTGGCGTCTGATCAGAGTCTACACTATTTGCCTACGTCCCATATATGGGATCGTGGGAGGAAATGGGTTAAATACTGAAGGACCAATTCACTCTGAATATTTAGAATTCAAAGGACTACAAGTGTAGCTCTGTATTGGCGAATACGATCAACCGTTTACAGACAGCAAATTTTTATCTTTATGAAATATTGAGTAATCAGACAATACTTAATATTATTTAAAAAGAGATAGACTTGATCATTAAATCGGAGAAGGTATCATTGTTGCCAAATACTAGTTAACCTTTTCCCTCATATAAACGTGTTGTCACGCATTTGCAAACAGAGTAGACCCAGATCAGACGGCTAGGAGCCGTGTGATTAGGGTCTGCTCTGTTTGCTAATAGAATTTGATATATCTCTTTTTATGCTTTCTAAAATATCTATAATGTTCCACCTTCCACATCTCTTTGTTACTATTTTGTTTATGAATATTCAGTATGTATTGAAATTTGGCCTAAATACAGAACAGGAAAAGAGTATTATAACCCAGATTCCTTTCTGTTGCACTTTTAACACTTTATTCCATAAATACACCTTTTTACTACTTGGCAAACAGAGTAGACTCAGATCAGACGGCTCCTGTAGGAGCCGTCTGATTTGAGTCGGCTCTGTTTGCTGATGAAATAACATAAATCTGATTATAGAGTTTCTACTATGGTCCACAATTCTCATTTACATGTGCCATAATAAAGATACGGTGAAGCTCATTTATAACGAAGTCCTCGGGACCCTCTGATTTATTTCGTTATATCCAAATTTCGTTATATCAGGTCCACTTTACTATATGTTAATTAGAGAGGGGGGGGATAAATTTTGCTTTGTTATATGCAATATTTCGTTATATCCAAGTTCGTTATAAGTGAGCTTCACTGTAATCTAATAAAGACTCATTATGTCATTATTTCTAACATGAATATTCATGGAGTAAGGGGCCAAAAGGGCTATACCTAACAGTGAATCCAATCTAAACCGGTATTTCAGTAACTTGGGAGTTACTGTATAAATTTCAACCGACATTAACCCATTACATCATAGGCTATTTTAGATACAACCTCTTTGAAATAAATCTACCGAAAAGGAGCAATAACTAGAGAAAAGGAAAATTTAGAATTTTGTAGTTTGAAACCATTGTGATAAATAGAGCATTTGCTCCTATAGGAGCAAATGCTCTATTTATCACAATGGTTTCACAAAGTGACTTTTACAGAGACGTCAAAAGTCGTCAATATGCGGGAGTGGGTTAGGCAACCTGTCTGAAAGACCGACACTGACTTCGCTGATGCTGTATTTTCACTGTATTTCGACTCACTTCCGTTGGTTCGGATATTATTGAATTAGTGATAAACAGCTTATTCTTGAAGAAACACAGACTTACTCGATAAAGGACAAGGGTTCAAACTGTTTTCAAAATACAAGCCGTTCAGCGCTTAACAGGATAAAGGTTTAAACCCTTTTGGAGCCGATTTTCTAATTGTCGTCTGCAATCCATTCATTCGGTTCAATAAGAAAATGAGTTAAATAAATGCAAATTTCAAAGGAATAAAGCACAGATATAGAAATAGAAATTGAGACAAAAAGTGAAGTTCCTGATCAAACGCCGTCTTGAAAAGTCGGCGTCTGATCTGGGACTGCACGATTTGTCGTGGAGCATTTATGCGACATTGGCGGTGAAAGGGTTAACCAGCACACTTCTGTTTCAGAAATGTATTTTAATGGAGTAAAGAACGAGAGCTGAACATTTCTTTAATCTTTAAGCATCAACGGGGCTTGTTAGTCTTGGAAGTGTCAGCAAAGGTTATGTCATGCTATATGTCTATTTTACACTTAGCTTTGGGGAAATCAGGAACAGGTGACGTTTGTATAACCATTAATGAAGTTTCACAGGAGATAAATAAGCCCAGTCACCCGTAAAATCAGATAGTGTCACCCCGTTGTAGAAGGACGTTAATAAGATGTTTATCAAACCCTAAAATCACCTTGTATATTAATATGTATGTTCTGATGAAAGTATGTGTGAGTAGAAACATGGGTATGCACAGATCGCCAATGGATAACAACACGTGATCTACAGAACTGTCACTTTTGAAAATTCAAAAATCTAACCCTTATGTCGCCTGACTCGTCTTTGTAAACGGTTTGGACCCGCTAAGATGCCGAATTATTCGGCGTCACATTAGGATCGAAGCTGTCTGATACTCGGTCAATAGTTTTTCAAGAGCTTAATCGAATTTGAAGCTGTCAAAATGGCACCATATCCGCATTTGAGCTGACGTTAATGTTTCCTAACGGGTTAACTGGGATGTTACAGTGAAAGCGTCGACCAAATTACAAGTGTGAGTTATATTTAACGAAAACGAATTTATAAATACCAGGATCATTCTAACATGTGTTAACTTATGAATAGGATATTTTAAAACTCATCTGGGATATTAAACGACCACAGCACAGAATGAAGGCAAGTACATTTCACAATGTGAACAAATTTGTGCCCAGTTTCCCTTAAAAGTGACATAGACAAACGGTGTAGACCCTGATGGCAGGGATCGAGAAGGAACCCCTCTGATCAGGGTATGTGGTGTTTGCTGAACCCAGCAATGTCAATGACGTATTCAAGCAATTATTCTGTTTGTTGTTATACCTCCACATGTCAAATGGTTGGGTTCCAAAGCAAGATGTGGAGGGTTTCCCTTTAATGATATGATAATAAATAGGGTTTCATTAACATTTAGCTTGACTGGACTAGCTATGGCTAATTTATGGGTGGTTAGGCGGTTAATATCTGTAACCTATTCATGTAAGAAATAATGACATCACGAATATTGATTAGCTGAATTTTTATATTTGAATATAATTTTATGCACATGAAATGTTCTTTAGAGTCGGATCTATTATGATTTTATAAGCAAACAGAGCAGACCTTGATCAGACGGCTCCTACAGGAGCCGTCTGATCTGGATCTTCTCTGTTTGCATAGGCGTGAAAACTCGTTTATATGAAGCAAAGGGTTAAATACTTACATAAACTATTCCCCTGATGAATATCCATGTGACAAATAATTGCACCATGAATATTAATTAGATTAATTCCCATAGTGGTATATGAAAGCAGGGGTTAAAAACCCCAAAACAACATAACATGAATTGTACAATCCCGGAAGAAGACCTTATTAAGGCAACTCCTACAAGAGCTGTCTGATCTACTCTGATTGCGCGTGCGTCATAATGCGTCTCCATCAGGCAAATTGTTAAAGCAGATGGACTTGAATTTCAATATTCTAAAACATATATCTTGATGCGTAAGTTTATCATCATTCATTTATTATATTTAATAATACAGTAGAACCTGTCTTAACCCATTACCTCATAGGCTATTTTTAGATACAACCTCTTTTAATTAATCTACCGAAAAGGAGCAATAATTATAGAAAAGGAAAAGTTTTAGAATATTGTAGTTTGAAACCATTGTGATAAATAGAGCATTTGCTCCTATAGGAGCAAATGCTCTATTTATCACAATGGTTTCACAAAGTGACTTTTACAGAGTCGTCAAAAGTCGTTAATATGAGGGAAAAGGTTAATCTGACATCACAAAGAGGTCTAATTATGGGCCTGTAACGCAAGTGGTAGCTTACGGTTGGTAAAAATAAAGCAGAAAGCTCCTAGAGGAGCCTTTTGCATTACCGTTGCCTTGCTTTAAGCAACCACCTGCTTTTTAAGACTCTTATGTCCAATAAATGGCCGTTTCAGACATGTTCTACTGAACGCTGAAATCATAAAACGAGAGAAAGTAATATCTACAAAGTCCGTGCATTTCAATGATATGGTGATCTAGACCCATAGCAATCGTAGTATTCGATTCGGTATACCATCTGCTCATCTTTGTAATCTGAAATGTATTTATCAATTTCAAAATTATGTGATAGCACACATTAAACCAACATAATTCATTATTTTAAGGCAGAGACTACTCTCTGTTAACCTACACTGTACTATAAAGACTTCTGACACGTGTAGAGCGGTATGCCTGGGATGGCGCAGTCTTCCGCCACAAAGAAATTGTGACAAGGCTTTAAGTGTGAATGTATAAACTCACGAGATAAAATCGCATGCATAAGTCAATCAATTCCTAACCTGCTGTAAAAATTATATTCGCTGAAACTTTCCACTTACTTCCTTTCAAGCTGTTGAGAAACTGATGACCGAGCATTAAACAGCTTGGATCCAGATGAGACGCCGAGTTACTCGGCGTCTCATCTGGATCCAAGCTGTTTAACACTCGGTCAATAGTTACCCGGCGTTTCATCTAGATTTACACTTTTTGCAAATGTCAGAAAGGCTGCGATTAGCAGGGAGATGGGCCAAAAGAAAGGCATGAAGTGTGAAATATACAAACAATGTATTTTGCACCTGATCTTGTTGTTGCATGGGTTAGATTAGTACAACATTTGACCGCAGTGAATGGCAACAACAATACCATTATATGAGTGCTGGCTCGTCACCGCACGCAAGTCCTTACATAATTTTATGAATGTCTGTCATGAATTTTTACGAGGTCATGAAACTGTAAATTGAAACGGTTGGCGTACAATGTGAGGTTACAAAACAAAAACAACTTCAGTTTTTATCTCACCGGAACATGATAATATACTGTTTTCTATTTTCTCACTTTATTTCAACTCCAGACCAATTTTATACACATTTTTGTGCAAAACAGGTTTGCAAATCTCAGTAATTTTGAAATTGAAATATTGAAAGTTTTAAAACTGTTGGCCATGCGGAACGACTTCAAAGTGGTTTAAGTTAATTTCATTTTATATCTTTTCCACGGGCCACAAAACCATTAAAGAATGTTTAAATTGAATGTTGGTTCATAAATCATAATTGAACATTACTATAAATAACAATTGCCCTAAAATGTTCGGCAGGTATGATAATTTCATTTTGAAGGGAAAGTTTTATTTAACACTTTTCTTCATATAAACGCGTTTTCATGCATTCACCAACAGAGTAGACCCAGATCAGACGGTTGCTATAGTAGCCGTCTGATCAGGGTGTGCTCTGTTTGCTTATGCAGATACAATAAATCTGTATCCATGCTTATAAAACTTTTAGTTGAGTCTGGGTTCGTTCTCAAGTTTTTTATTGGTCAGATTTGAGCCAAATTGAGCCTTTGGCTCAAATCTGACCAATCAAAAGCTTGAGAACTCATATCTGACCAATCAAAAGCTTGAGAACGAACTCAGACTCAACTAAAAGGTTTTATAAGCATGAATCCATGTTCTTCAGTTTCTACCAGTACCGAAAAGATCATATGTACATGTACCATTATAAAAATCAGCTAATATGTATTCATGATGTCATTATTTCTTATATGAATATTGAACAGGTAAAGGATTACGAAATGCAGTAGAGTCTCTATGCATTAGTAACTAAAGAAAAACAATGATTCTAACAATGCAGGTTCCTACTGAACCCATTCCCGCATATTGGCGAATTTTGACGACTCTGTAAAAGTCACTTTGTGAAACCATTGTGATAAATAGAGCATTTGCTCATATAGGAGCAAATGCTCTATTTATCACAATGGTTTCAAACTACGAAATTCTAAAAGTTTCCTTTTCTCTAGTTAATTCTCCTTTTCGGTAATGGGTTTATGCAGAACGAAAGTAATGCAGAAAGCTCCCATGAGAGCTTTCAGAATATGCTCCCCTGCATTAAGCCACCGTGTTCATTCAAGAGCAAAATTCAACTACGTTTGGGTTGTCTTAGTAGAGAAGTGTTAATGTACAACCGCAGTGGGGATCAGCTTAACCCTTTCCCTGTTCTGTGTTTGTTCCAAAATGTTAATACCTACTGAATATTCATGGCCAAACTAGTTATAATGAAATATGGAAAGTGGAACATTGTAGCCAATTTCGAAACTAAAGACACGGATATTTCAAATTCAAATAGCATACAGAACATACCCCGATCAGACGGCTCATATAGGAGCCGTCTGAATGGGTCTACTCTGTTTGCAAATGCGCAAAAACACGTTTATATGAGGGAAAGGCTTAACCCATTCCTTTTGACGACTCTGTAAAAGTCACTTTGTGAAACCATTGTGATATACATTGTGTCCTATAGGACCAAATGCTGTATTTATCACAATGGTTTCGGACTACAAAATTCTAAATTTTCCCTTTTCTCTAGTTACTGCTCCTTTTCGGTATTTGTTTTCAAAGAGGTTGTATCTAAAAACAGTCTATGAGGTAATGGGTAAACCAGAACACTTATTATATTACAGATGCCGTTTAGAACCTATTATACCAGTATGTACTGTTTCTGACATTTTACAACCCCGTTAAAAGTGCAACCATATTAACCCTTTACTTCATAAATAAACCTTTCTACGTCTTTGAAAACAGCGTAGACCCAGATCAGACGACTCCCATAGGAGCCATCTGATTAGGATTCTTCTTTGTTTACTTATTGATTAATATAAATCTGATTCTACAGTTTCTGCCTCGACCATTATGCAATTTAAAAAAGAATCTAATTAATGATGTAATCATTTATTTCATGAATATTCATGGAGTTATAGGTTAAATGTACACGTTATGTTATATGCGCTGGGAATAAAAGTACAGTAGATAACGATCATTTAACCCTTAACTTCATGAATATTAATGTGAGCTATAATGTCACCACGCATATCATTTATATGAATTATTGTAATGGTGCATGGACTAAATAATGTTTGCCCATTCCGACTCTGTATGGTCATATCTATATTACAGTAAAGTCTGGCTAATACGACCACTCAAAAGAAATATTATTCTGTATTTTTGTAACTGATGGTAGCTTAACCCTTTACTCCTTGAATATTCATGAAAGAAAAATTAACATCATGAAAATTAATAATTAGATTAATTGTCATAAAAACACATGTAGACAGGACGCTTTGGCCGTGGCAGAAACTGTAGAATCATATTTAAATGTATATTAAAACATAAGCATACAGAGTAGACCCTGATCAGACGGCTCATACAGGAGCCTTCTGATTAAGGTCTTTCTTTTTGCAAATGCATAGAAAGTAGTATATTATGGAAAAAAGGTTAATACAGTACGAACGTTAAGCAACAATCTGCTTGAACAGACTTTAACCCTTCTCTTGCTGAATTTTCTCCTTCTTTACCCATGCCCTGTTGTATAATTACATATATCTTCACTGTGTACAAGTATATCGCTGTGCAATCACTGCTGTGGAGTGCATTGGTTGCACAATCAACTTGTAAATAGTGCAGACCCTGATGAGACAGCTCTTGCAGGAGCTGTCTCATCTGGGTCTTCACTATTTACAGGTAGGTATATTGACGTGAAAAGCAAGCGAAGGGGTTAATAATCCTACAGGAGTCGCATGTTCAGGAACTGTTCTGTTTGCTTTTCATATGATAAAGATCTGATTCAACAGTTTTTGTCAAAGTAAAAAATTCCCTTGAAAAAATTACATCATGAAAATGTGTATTGACATTTATGTTGTTAATGTTTTTGGCTTGACCACAAACTATAGGATTGGGTGTATATTACACCATAAGCAAACAGAGTAGACCCTGATCAGACGACTGTTTGCAAAGGCGTGAAACGGTGTAAAGAAAAACATTAAACGCCCAACGTAGACCTCTATTAACCCTTTCCCTCATATAAAAGTGTTTTCACGCATTTGCAAACAGAGTAGACCCAGATCAGACGGCTCCTAGAGGAGCCGTCTGATCAGGGTCTACTCTGTTTGTTAAAATAATTTGAAAGATCTGTGTCTTTATTTTCTAAATGGCTACAATGCCCAACCTTCCATATTTCATTATAACTATTTTGTGCATGACTATTCAGTAGGTATTGGAATTTAGAATAAATATAGAACAGGGAAATGGTTAAATGGTCGCTATAGAGAGTTTCTACAGTATACAATTTCATTACATCACTGTCCCACCAAAGAATAAATCTTACTCCCGACGTTTCATTGTTCTGCACTTAGCAAGGTGTTATTATTTATATGGTCAACACGTGCAAACATGTGCATTTCATTTCCCTTTCAGAAGTGCAAAGATTTAACCCTTATCACATTGAAGAATGGTGTCTGCGTTTACTGTGACCAACTGCAATATTTATTTATATACAATTCGTTTTAAATATCCTATTCTCCGAAATTGCATACGCCTTTCTATACGCCTGTGCAAATAGAGTAGACCCAGATCAGATGGCTCGTGTTTGCTAAGTTATGATATAAATAAGATTCTACGGTTTCTGCCATGGTAAACAATGCCTGTGTTCATGTCCTGTTATAACAATGAATATAATCAGTGTTCATGTCCTGTTATAACAATGAATCTAATCAGTGTTCATGTCCTGTTATAACAATGAATCTAATCAGTGTTCATGATGTCATTATATCTTTTATTAACCCTTCTCTTGCTGAATTTTGAAATACATTTCTCCTTCTTTACCCATGTCCTGTTGTATAATTACATATATCTTCATTGTGTACCAGTAGTTCGCTGTGCAATCACTGCTGTGGAGTGCACTGACTGCACAATCAACTTGTAAATAGTGCAGACCCTGATGAGACAGCTCCTGCAGGAGCTGTCTCATCTGGGTCTTCACTATTTACAGGAAGGTATATTGACGTGAACAGCAAGCGAAGGGTTAATATCAGAGACATATACATACATGTACAGTAGAACTCCTCTAAATGCGACCACTTAATGAATAAACATGGGTGTCTTTATAAGCAGGTGGTTGCTTAATGCAGTACAAAGGTAATGCAGAAAGCTCCTTTCTGCATTACTTTTGTACTGCATTAAGCTACCACCTGCATCTAGCACCTCGATTTATACCTCTTTTAGGTGGTCGCATTAGCGGGGTTTTACTGTATATGTCTCTGTTAATAGGTATGGAGTAAATGCTCATAAGCTATTAAGATCCATCTGAACGAGCGTCAATCAGCATGGATCTTGATGAAATGTTGAGTCACTCGGCGTTTCTGCTGGGTTTAAGTCGTTGACTTATATCAAATCAGCTGCGCTTAGCAGACTAAATATTAAAGGGGAAGTCCCTTCATTCGACGCCTTTCAAAAATACCTAAAATATACAAAAACTCCAGTGGTAGGACGTTAGACTTGAGATCGAAGGGTCCCCGGTTCGAATCCTGCCATCGGACTATCAGAATTTTTCTGAGCAAACAATGCATCCCACGTTTGCTCCTCTCTACCCAGGTGTATAAATGGGTACCTGTGAGGGAAATAAGCCAATGTGCCATGGCTGCCTTAGGCGCCGAGTGTTAATGGCCGACTTATAACCCAGTGATCAGGGGGTAAATTGTGAAGTCGGGAGAATATGTACATTGTATGTAGTTCCAGACTATAAACCTCACCTTTACCTTTTTACTTTTTATGCCGAAAAGCAGTATATCGTAAAAAAACCTATCCAGTGAACGTTGAAAATGACAAAACATCCATATGTTTGATATCGACGACCCTGATTTGATTCCCCGATGTTTCAGTTTTAATCGGGCTTGGTTCTAGTTTCGAATCTGATCGCGCTATTCGCGTCTTTCTGACGACTTCCGTGAAATGCTGTTGCCTAAACAATAGAGGGGTCGGTCGATCATCGGCAAAACGCGGAAAATTTGAACGAAAAATGCCGACAATACAAAAATAATTATAAATCAGTTTATATCATAGGGGCATTTTTCGATGTATGTTCAAATTGATAAGTCTTCATAATAATGATTGAGCAGATCAAATACCAAGTTTTGTGATATAATTGAAAATATGCGTTCATTGTAGGGACTTCCTCTTTAAAATCAGAGTAACTCATGCTGAACTATCATCGCTTCTCAATGTCAATCCCAACTAGTTAGGAGTGGACTGACTATATTTGAACAGCATCTATTTTATTATAAGCACGTGCAATTTGGATATTAGTGGAAATGTTCCAGGTGTAAAACAAAAAGGATTTTTACCAATATCAATGTCTAGTGTATAGGAACTTGTATATCAGCTACTTATGGAAACAGCAGGTACAAATTTGAATATTTTTAACATACATGTAGAACCGGTTTAACCCTTTCGGCTCAAAATTTCTAATTGTCGTCTGCAATCCATTTTTTCAAAACAAATCATTCAGTGCAATAAAGAAATGAGATGAATAAATGCAATTTCAAAGGAATAAAACACATATATAGAAGTAGAGTTTGAGACAAAAAGTGAGGTCCCTGTTCAATCACAGCAGACCGGAAGGCTCACAGAAGAGTCGTCTGATCCGGGTCTGCTCTGATTTCTTCAGAAATAATATAGATATACATGTACATGTACTTCTACAATTTCTGCTATGGTCAAATTTTCCTGTGTTCATGTGCCATTATAAAACATACTCTAATAAACATTCGATACATTTCTTACATGAATAGCCATGAAAGAAAGGGTGAACCTTTTCCATCATATAAACGCGTTTTCACGCATCTGCAAACAGAGAAGATCCAGATCATACGGAACCCATAGGAGTTGAAAACACACTTTCTCCTGATTCATTCAAGGTTTTTAGGAACTGGTGGCTGGGGTGATCAGTAACTCGGATCCTGACTAGACGGGGAGATATATGGATCCAAAATGTTTGAGCATGTCGTTCAGGTAGTCAGGAGAATTGTTTAATCCTTGCAGATGCCTTTTCAAACAGAGTAGACCCAGATCAGACGGCTGATCAGGGTATGTTCTGTTTGCTAATGGAATTTGTAACACCTTTTTCTTTAGTTTCTTAAATGGATTCAATATTAAACCTTCCATATATTATTATAACTATGTTTGACCATGAATATTCATTAGGTATTTTAAATTTTGAATAAATACGGAAAAGAGAAAGGGTTAATAATGAAATCAAGCCAGTTACATGTCTATGTCCATAATTTGAGGATTTTGTCGGTTATCTCCCCAAATTTCAATTTATAGGTGGCGCCCGCATCGAGTAGGTCCCACAATGGATATCTTTTATCAATCGCCATTGTATGTCTTTGCTGAAGTTAGACTTAATAAGAATAATTCTGACCAGACGTCTAAATCATGGGGCCGAAATTAAAACATCTTAATTTTTGAACGAAAATACAGTTCTTTCAACCATTTTGCACAAGGGACTTGACATTGCACTTCCCTAGTCATAATGTAAAAACTCAGATTCACATATTTAAAGCTATATTGTGTATGCGCCTGTATGTCTGATATAGTTTTGATTTAATATTTTGTCATTTTGTTCATTTGAGAGCCCGTAATTACTTCAATTATTTTAAGTAAAAGTTTGATCAGTTTGTATGGAAATTATAAGGTGAAATTTGCTCACAAATAGTACATGCAAGTTGAAATAAGTATAAACATTAATTGAAATTATACAAATAAAAAACTAAAGATTTGCTGAATCACTTAGAATTTTATCATATTCAAGCAGTTTTGGTCCAGATCAGATTTTATAACAATTAGAATTGACATTGATTGACAGAACACTGTGTTTCTGCTTCCTTCAGAATGTATTTCTAATTTATATAAAAAGAAACACCTCAGACATCAAATTAAAATATTAAACCCTTACAAAATGTAGCAAACCAGTCTTTACGACATCTGCTAATCTTATTGACACTGACGAGTGGATTCCTAGTTGTTCTCTCATCAGTGTCTGCATGGTTTGGTTTGAATACTGCATTTTGTTACACCGCTCTAGATTAAAGTTAAATTATTTCATTCAGTCTTGTAATGTCCCAAAACTACTCACAATACATATAACGTTTAGATGCTGATTTTACTCCATGCATATACATGTAAAGAAATATTTACATCATGAATATTAATGAGATTAATTTTTATAATTATATATTAAACAGGAAATTTTGAGCATGGCAGAAATTGTGGAATCAGATCTTTATTATCGTCGATGGCCTTGTTTCGGTACATGCCCTATTTCGAGGAATCGATATCTTCTTTAAAAAGAGCTGAATTACGTCATCACTTTTTGCAATCCGAAAAAAACCAACATGCCTGTTTCCGCTGTCAAAGAAATCTAAAATGTGCTGCAAACAGTTAAGTTATTTACTATATTTGATAAAGTATAGCAATTTCAATCATTTTCCTCATGTCTATTTTCACATGGATAACTTTTGTTAAAAAAACCTCTCCTGAAAAGGTTTCTCTCAATTTTGTAGCGATATACATGTGTTGTCATCTGCTACAGCAAAGTCACATAAATTCAATGTCTCTGCTCACTGTTTTTCAAGTACAGGCTATGTCCAAAAGGATGTCCTTCACTATATTGTTCGCATAGGGGAGAGACATTACAGGACAGAGACGACTATAGTTTATTCATACAGGAGAGAAACTTAATTTTATTCATGCCGGAGAAATACCTACTAGATTTTAATCAAATAATATCTTACAGGCGAAAACACCTTGCTAGAGTTGTTTTATTCAAAATTCATAAATTCCAGATAAAAAAATGATTTTAAACAAGGTAAGAACATTGACAATAAATGGTTCTTGTTTTAAAAGATTTTAATACTTTAAACTCGTTACAGCATGAATAATTTGTTTGATATGCATTTCATTTTATTTTAATAGTTCAAAGTTAAAAAAAATGAGTTATATACCTACTACTTTTAATTACAAATGTAGGCATACACTTTTGTTGAACACTATATTTGGATAACAAAATTAGCCGCGCCGAAATAGGGCAGATAAACACAAAATAACACAAAGATGGCTACGTCATTAAAACGGTTGCAGCCGCGATAAATATGGAATAATTTGGGAATTAATTTACACTGATTTAAATTAGAAGACCTATTACAAAGGTAATATTAGTTTTTTATACAATTTTAAGATTTGTGGCCACCGCAGTCAGTTTGATTGCTAAGTGCACCGGAACTGGTCTATCCACGATACATCATATGCAAACAGAGCAGATCCTGATCAAACGGCTCCTACAGGATATGTCTGATCAAGGTCTACTCTGTTTGCAAAGGTAGTAAAGGGCATATTTATGGGTTAAATAATTAAATAAAGACCCTTTAACATTAAAATAGCAGTCTGAAATCTAATTACTGTTTAGTCATATATTTCTGTCTGTTTCTTAGGTTTAGGGTAAAGCTGTTAATTTATCCACATTTTTAAAAACGTGCAAAATAGAAAAATAAAACCTATAACATGCATGCAATATATGCTTACATCCTTTGTTATCATCGATGTTTGTGTAGAATCAATGCGTAATCAATCAACTATGGGCAACCAAAGTGAAACAAAGGACCTGCTCGGTGGCAGCGCCACCTAGTTGGACAGGGGCAGATAACCGACAAAAGTCCCCCAAACTGTATCTGAAATTTGTGGTTTTCAGACTTCGCAATGAAGTGCGTTGTGATGGTGATATATTTCAGACTAAGCCATATATTGTTTTGTTATGGCGATGTGTTTCAGACTAAGCGATTCATTGATTTGTTATGGTGATGTGTTTCAGACTAAGCGATTCATTGATTTGTTATGCGGATATGTTTCAGATTAAGCCATGAAGCGTATTGTTATAGTGATATGTTCTCTGATATGTACGAACTACCACTGTGTTGAAGCTACTCTATTCGACTTCGGCGTGGGCGTCGGAGGTACAAGTTTCCCTCTGTGGGACCAGTACGTGCGCACCATTGACCTGCAGTACTCCTTCAAGTTTGCCGGATCAGCTTACTCAACATTATACGTAATATAAAATTAACATAATGTTCTCAGCAACTTTGATTTCCCCCTCTATTAGCACCGTAGAATTTAGCTAAACCGATATTTCCAATAGTCTCAAAGGAGGTCAAGATAAGATGCGTAAATTTAAGCATTTTCAAGAATAGCTCCTTTATTTCTCCACTATACCCTATACTGTGACCACTCTTTAGATTTGTCTCTTCGAGACGAATCTAAAGAGTGGTCACAGTATAGGACTTGGTGGAGAAATGACGATTTGAATATTTGGGTACGCACCTTTATCTGTAGCACAAGTATCAATGTACGCACCTCTATCTGTAACACTAGTATCAATGTACGCACCTCTATCTGTAACACTAGTATCAATGTAAGTACCTCTATCTGTAACACTAGTATCAATATACGCACCTCTATCTGTAACACTAGTATCAATGTAAGTACCTCTATCTGTAACACTAGTATCAATGTAAGTACCTCTATCTGTAACACTAGTATCAATGTAAGTACCTCTATCTGTAACACTAGTATCAATGTAAGTACCTCTATCTGTAACACTAGTATATATGCCAGTCTGTAATTAACCCTTTACTCCATATATATATATGCGTCTTTTCTACGCATTTGTAAACAGAGTAGACCTAGATCAAACGGCTACTTCAGGAGCCATCTGATCAGGGTATGTTCTCTTTGCTTATGAATTAATATAGACATGATTCTACATTTTCTAAAATGGCGAAACATTCCTGTGTTTATGTGTGATTTTTCAAAAAATGATGTCATTATTTCTTACATAAATATTCACGGAGTAAAGAGTTAAGACAGGAGGAGACAACTTAATACTGTTCAGAATAATAGGCATGCAGAAAGCTACAAAAAGTCCTTTCTGTATGACTGCCATCTGTCTATAAGATCTAAATTCTTATTTACTGAAAGGTCTGGCTTAGAAGGGTAAGCTGATGCAGCATGGAAGCCAGACATCATGATTATGACAATATGTTTGAATATAAATGCATTGGTGAAAGGTTATAAAAAAAAAGATACATATTTTCCCAATTTTTATAGCAGTCGATATCACACAGTTTAATCCTTTTTAAAGAAATGATGACATCATTAATAACAATTAGATTGTTTTTCATATTGACATATGAACAGACGGTATTTTGCTTGGACAGATACAGTAGACAGGGGCGGATCCAGGATTTGTTGTTAGAGGGGGCGTAAAACTTAAATATATGCTGGGAGTCCAGGGCAAAGTCCTGGTAGGGGGTCCAGTGGTAGGGGGTCCATGGGGGGGGGGGGGAGGCTTCGCCCCCTAAAGTTCCTGGATTTTAGTGATTTTGAATACTAAGACAAGCATCCTCGAGCTCGAGTATTATGTGCTTGCATCAGAGTAACGTGCTAAAAATACATGGCATATTCTACTACTACTACTACTAATAATAATAATAGTAATAGATCTAATAATAATCATAATAATAATAAATAATAATAATAATAACAACAACAATAATAATTATACGACGATTACTACTACTATTACTACTACTACTAGTAGTAGTAGCCGCTAGGGGCCCCTGTAGGGTCCAGGGCGAAGCCCTAGTAGGGGGTCCAGGGGGGCGAAGCCCCCCTGAAGCTCCTGGATTTTAGTGATTTTGAATATTTAGACAAGCACTCATCGAGCATGTCGAGTACATGTACTATGTGAAAAAAATGCATGGCATTTTATAAACAGTACAGGTCTATGGATTTAGCCAGAAGAAATGCTATAATGAAGCCCGCGCCGAAGGTATGTGCCGAGGGCCGAAGCAGGTGGAGAGCACGAGAGGTACACAGCCCCTTCTTGTCCGGCGGTGTCGTGTGTGTATAGTGGTTTCTGGTGATGTTTTGATGGACCTTTACTCATCAAATTTTGACCATTTTAAGACATTTGTTTTGTAATTGGAGTAAGCTATTGACCAAGCTGAAGTAGTTTTAATTGAACTTAAGTGCTTGTGTGGCGGCCGTAAAAAGTCGCAGTACTTCATTCCCAGTGTTGTTATATGTTCTGGTGCTTCGGGATCATAAGCTTTTAAGTTATTAGTTTGGAAAAGTGAATACTGCTTAAGCCGATGCTATGGGGTGTGAGTAGTGTTGCATTTCTAATTACTACTCATGAAAAGGCTCAATAAAATACAAGTCTGCAATTTTCTCTTTTCACATTGCTACTTTTGCTTTCGAATGATCTCCCCATTTCAGAATTTATTCATTATAACAGCAACACTGAGAGAAACAGAGTATGACACTCACTATCAGTCTTACAGTCACCTAAAAATCTGCATTTATTACTGGTTTATCACCAGCTTGATATCTATGTCAATATCCTTATGTATTCATGAGCATTAATGCATGTGCATTAAATCTATCTTCATTCATTGCCGACCTGGATTGGGAAAGCAATTTTTTATATGCTTTAATGTGGAGTTGGCTGCATCCATCTTCAAATTGTTGGCATAAAAATCAGCGTTTGAATTGCGAAATTCAACTTGAGTAGCGGGGTAAGAGTTTAAACCGACTGTTCACATTAGCGTAAATACAATCAGTGAAAACTGATTGATATATTTATATGTGAACTGCAGATAAAAAAGACTTTTGCATTTTTCTATACTACAAAAATGGATTTCAAGGCACAAACATAATTTTACTTCGGCAGTTTTAGAGGGGGCGTACGCCGGGTCCGCCCCCGCCTGGATCCGCCTATGGTAGAATCTGTTCTGTATTATACCATAAGCAAACAGAGCAGACCTTGACCAGACGGCTCCTATCGGAGTAAGTGTATAATACAGTAAAACCTCTCTATAACGGCCACTAAGTTACATCAAGTGTTTTGTGTTAAAGACAGGTGGATGCTTAAAGCAAGGTGAAAGTAAAACAGAACGCTCCTATAGGAGCGTTCTGTTTTACTTCCACCTTGCTTTAAGCACCCACCTACCCTAAATACAAACTAGTTAACACACTTTAGTGGCCGTTATAGAGAGATTTTACTGTATTGTGGTAGTACAGTAAGCCCTCGCAGGTTCGAACGCTCAAATAAGTATATTTACCAGTCTTTACCTCTTTCGCTGACAAATTTTGTCGTCTGCAAACTTTGTCGTCTGCTACAATTTTCCATTTTTATTTTTCTTCATTTTTGTTTTAAGAAACAGTCACAGTAACAATCAGTTTGGATCCTGATGAGACGCCGAGTTACTTGGATCTAAGCTGTTTGCATAGGCAATCACAGATGAGACATTGGCAGCGAAAGCGTTAAAACGTGTTGCAGCTTAATACAAGGTGACAGAACGTATTTGTCTGCGATCGTAGGATACAATATAAGTCTAGTCTGTAACAACTGCAAAGTCGTTGAAAATGTTGTCTAAGTCGTAGGTAGTTGCTACGATTTCAATTATGTGATACATTGATGTAATTTTTAAGACAACTTTGCAATAATATGAACTTAGTAATAAACGTTAGATCTGTTATTATGAGTAAGGTATTATTTAATTAATTTCCTCACATAACTTTTAAAATAAAAATTATAATCATATGATAATTGATTCTTCTATATGCTACCCCTTGTCCTTTCAACCACACATATTTAAGGAAATAAGGGGTGATGTTTCTTTTCTTGTGTTATCCTTAGTATTTACAGTAAAACCTCTCTATAACGGCCACTAAATTACATCAAATATTTTGTGTTAAAAGCAGGCGGCTGCTTAAAGCAAGGTGAAAGTAAAACAGAACGCTCCTATAGGAGCGTTCTGTTTTACTTTCACCTTGCTTTAAGCAGCCACCTGCCCTAAATACCAATTCAATAATTCATTTTAGTGGCCGTTATAGAGAGGTTTTACTGTATATGATTTAAGATCATACTGTGTCAATGTGTGTTTTGCCGTGTAACTTATTTATGTACATTTCATATATATGTCAAAAGTAATACAGAAAGTTCCCAGATTCGCTTTCTGTCTGACATTCACACTGTAGTGAGCAGTCACCTGCCTAAAATGTTCTCAGTATCCGTGCTTATAAAACTTTTTAGTTGAGTCTGACTTCGTTCTCAAGTTTTTGATTTGTCAGAATTGAGCCAAAGGCTCAGTTCAAATCTGACCAATCAAAAGCTTGAGAACAAACTCAGACTCAACTAAAAAGCTTTATAAGCATGGCCCCATGTCTTCTTTACTAAACGTCTGAAATAGCGAAGTTTAACTGTAGTTGAGAATCAAACGTTTTTAGCACCGAGTGAGTGTTACGTTTGATTATTTGGGTCTTTGATGCACACATAATCAAGCTTACAATTTACTGTAGCACACCAAACTTCGGGGGGACGGAACCCTGCGTAAAACGGTTTACTGTAGAATCTGTCTTAAGCGGTCGTCAAAAGAGGTCTAATTATGGGTCTGTAAGGTAGGTGGTAGCTAAGTACAGGTCAAAGGTTACTTTTGCCCTGCATTAAGCAACCATCTTCTTTTTAACACCCCTGTGTCCAATAAATAATTGACGCTTAAAGCAGGGGACGCGACAGGGTGGTAAAAGTTCGCCAGTACTTTATTTACTCTACATTGACGGACTAATAAAACACTTACAAGAGAGCAGGCTTGGATTAGTAATATATAATTTAGACATAAGTTCACCATGTGTCGCAGATGATATGCTTTTACTGTCACTTTCGAAAGTAGGTTTAAATCAAATGTTGGACATTTGTTACACATATGTGCATAGGTGGAGATTTGAATATAATCCTTCAAAATGCGCTATTAAAAGTTTCAATACTAATCGCGACAGTCAGCTATTTGAGTGGACATTGGGTGACGATATCATACCATATATAAACATTTAGGGCTACAGTTAGACTCCTTTTTATCGATGAATGAAGCGGTGAACGAGGCCTGTCAAAAGTTGAAATCGACTTTTTTTAGTATAACAAACAGTGGTATACACCCACGTGGGTTTAATCCTCTTGCAATGTTATCAGTTTACCAAACCGTCGTCATGCCTAAAGCTCTCTATGGATGTGAGTTATGGAATATGTTGTCAAACTCACTTTCACTGCAACTTGAGAAAGCCCATAGACTATGTTTAAAGTACATGCAAAATATGCCTATTTACACATCTACCTTTATAGTGTTAAGCGTACTTGGTACTAGACCTATTGAATATGAAATAGACATTAGAAAGCTAGTGTTCTTTGGTCAGTTGTGTCGTCTGTCTGCTAAATATTTAGCCAAACAATATTATATAAATGGCGATTGTCAGTGCCAGGGGTTCATCCCCGATATATACAGATTGTTAGTGAAGTATGACCTAGAGTATGTTTTGTTCAGGTTTCTAAGAGATGCAACATTCCCTTCAAAACATTCTTGGTCTTTACTGGTTAAACAACAGATAACAGAATTTGTTTTAAAGGAAGAAGTGCAGTCTCATAGTCTTGCACCATTCGCTAATAATTATCCATCTTTGTTTGATATAAATACGCCTTGTGCCATTTGGTCAGTATTAAGAAAAAAACCGAAACTTAAGAATCAGTGTAATTGCGCCATGAAAGTTCTTGCAAAAGTTTTCTCAAACAAGTTTATGACTAGGTGCATGAAGTGTAATTTACATACAGATAATATGGCTTTTCATGTGTTTTTCCACTGTCTCAACATACAGGGATATCGAAAAAAAAATGGTTGCAGATCATCACAGATTTTGGAATGCAAGCGTTTATTAAGTACATTAAAGGTACAATGGAAGAACAAATGTGTGATGTCATATCCGGTATGTGCCGATATACAAATGACAGTTCAGACATTCTTATCAGTACATATTTGAATATTTTGTACAAATTTTTAAGGCGTAGACAATTGTATATGACTCGTTGTCCGTCTGTCTGCTTACTTCTATCTCTTTGTGTAATGACTGATGATATATACACCTGTCATTCTACTCCAAATTTCGTTTCGTTGGAGGGAGATGATGGGTATGCATATTTACTATTTATATATGTACATTGATGTCAGTTTGTTGGCTCATATCTATTTTCGTGTAATGGCTAATGATATACACACCTAACATTCTACTCCAAATTTCGTTTCGCTGGAGAGAAATGTTGGGCATGCATATATACCATATGATACTGTCGTCCGAATCATACTGGACTAAGTATTTATTTATGAAAGTATGATATGTAATTCGGCATAGAAGCGTATTGTCTTCCATGTACAACATTGGTTTAGTATTGTATGACCATATTAATACTGGAAATTCATACAAAACTAATTCAGTGATACTTAAACTTGATTAAAGTTGCCAATACCTCATGCATGCGACGTATGGAAAAGAATCGGTACGTTTTCTTATTTTCATTTATCTTATATACATATAGTGTTTTAGCTTATTATCTTTAACTTACATTAATTTTCCTTCGTCAGTTTTCTGAAATTGTCGTTGGCGTAATGTATAGGCTTCATATCAATTACACTGTATGTAGAGTAACTGTTGTATTGTATTTCTAATGTGCATATTTGTTTTGTTATATGTTTGCATTTTTGTTTGTGTTGTTTGTACATGTATGTGCTCTTCTGTAAAGGAGGAAATAAAGGTATCTATCTATTTACAAACAGCGTCTCGGCGTCTCGTCATGATCAAAGCTGTTTGACACTCGGTCAATAGTGTCCCAAAAGTTTGATTGTATTGGTTGTAGTCAGCTTAACCCATTTGCTCTCACGATCCCATATATGGGACGTAGGCAAACAGTGTAGACTCTGATCAGACGCCGCATAATGCGTCGTCTGATCAGAGTCTAAACTGTTTGCTGATAGGAAATTCAATATAAAACAAAACAAAAATGAAAATTTAGAACAGACATCCCTTAGTTAAAAGATAGACTAATCCAAAATATAAGCATGGAAGAATCCACTGGGAGCAAGTGGGTTAAGATTGAGCATTTATAGCGGGTAAAGGTAAACCCATTTGTGCCCAGTGTCCCTTAAACACGAAATATGTAAACAGTGTAGATCCTGGTCAGAAGGCCCCTGAAGGAGCCCTATTATTGGGATTTTCACTGTTTGCTGAACTAATCGGTGTTTATAGCATTTACCACTTTGATGTATTCCGTGCTCCTTCAACATGAAACATTGATGGGTCCAAAAATAAGATCTGGGCAGGGTTTCCTCAAATAATATGGGAATAATGGGTTTACTATGATAACATCACAAACAAATTTTCTCCAGGTATCGTGTTTGATGTGCAAACGTTTACACTTTAGCATAAACGTTCGTTTAAAAAGTAATCCCCTAACTTCAATATTTAATGTTGAATTGTTTCCTCTGTGCTTAACAAAACCTATAGCCACAGCATCAAACATATAAGATTTCCGATGAGATGCCGAGTAACTCGGCATCTGATCTTGGCACAAACTGCTTGCAAAGGTAATTACAGGTGCACGGAACGCAGGGAAAGCGTTAATATTCGCATAAAATGGTTAGAGCTGGCAGTCATTTGTCAAATTTATCAGATAATTTACAAATTAAGGCTAATATATATTCATACATTTGTGTTACAGTCGACGTGTTTATGGTATTTTGAAGGAAAAAACATCAAATCAGTCACAGGGTGTATTCACAGGAATAGTTAACTTTTTCATCATATAAACGCCTTTTCACGCCTTTGCAAACAGAGTTGACCCAGATCAGACGGCTCCTATAGGAGCCGTCTGATCAGGGTCTGCCCTGTTTGCTTTTGAAATGATATACATGTATATCTAATGTCAAAGCAAAGCATTCCGTTGAAAAGTTAACATTGTAAAATTCAACTAATAAATATTCACGATGACATTTCTTACACGAATACTGAACAGGGAAATAGTTAAATCATTCAAACTACGAATTAATAACATCTTAATTATGTATAAAACGTATAAATTATTCTTCTCTCAAGTAAATCAAACTCTCCTGGATGCGGTGGGTAGGTGAGTGGGTGGGGTGGGTGTTAAGTTGTCCGGTTGCATCTTTGTGTAATTTAAATGAAATTATACATTCCATGTCTCATACAGTATTTAACCCTTTCCCTCATATAAACGTGTTTTCACGCATTTGCAAACAGAGTAGACCCAGATCAGACGGATCCTAGAGGAGCCGTCTGGTCAGGGTCTACTCTGTTTGCTAATAGAAATTTAAAGATCTGTTTCTTTGCTTTCTAAAATGTCTACAATGTTCAACCTTCCATATTTCTTTATAACTATGTTGTTAATGAATATTCAGTAGGTACTGAAATTTGAAATAAACATAGAACAGGGAAAGGGTTAATGAATACATTTGCTTATACTATGTATTTTTACGATTCGAGCTCAAGGTAAAAACCTCATTACAGACCCTCTTAACCATTTACTCCATGAATATTATTGTAAGAAATAATAACATCATGAATATTTATGAGTTGAATTTGTATAATAGCGTATGTACACAGGGCAGTTAGGTATTGATAGAAACTATAGTTTAATCATATTTTATTGTAAATTGTCATCAATATACAAACATTCATGAACACAATATACGGTTAAATCATGTAGACAATACTTTATGTATGTAATATAGATGACAATACAAAAGGGTTGGACCACAAGAAACTATAGAATCAGATCTATCATAAGCAAACAGAGTAGACTCTTCTGAGACGGCTGCAACAGGAGACGTCTGATCTGGGTTTACTCTGTTTGCAAAGGCATAGAAATGCGTATTTATAGAGTAAAGGGTTAAAGCGATTGGTCGATTTTAGTTACACGCAAATATTTCTAAATGCTGTTAAATTAATTTAATTGGAAGGCCAGGCAAGGTAATTTCAAATAATTGAACAAATGTTTCATTTTTTTATCTTATTTTTATTTTCTTGAGGAAATAAGTTTATGTTTCTTTTTTCCAGATATCAGACGACGGTGTTGTTTCGTTCTCGAGTGACGCCACGACATTCTTGAATAACGATAACTTACTGATCAGCGATCAGTGGCTCGCCCCTCTGGAGTACGACTTCATCAGCGGCACCATCTGGCATGCGCGATATTCTGGCGCCGACAGTCAACTACAGACCGCTTCCGACATAGTCAATGAGGCGAATGGTAACACTAACTTTGTGGCAGCAGAGCTGACCGTAGTGACTTGGGACATCACCGATGACGTTGACATCCAGGTAACACTATTTATAAAATAACTACAGTACCGAGTTTGGAACACTTTACTCAATAAATCTTCGTGTAAGAAATAATGACACTATTCATTAGATTAATTTTTACAACAGCGCATTGACACATGACGTTTTGGCCATGACAGAAACTGTAAAATCATATCTATATTATATCATAAACAAACAGAGTGGACTCTGATCAGGCATATCCTATAGTAGCCATCTGATCTGGGTCTACACGGTTGGCAAAGGCATAGCAAGGCGTATTAATGACGTACAGGGTTAAAGACCTCTTGAGAATAAGGTTCTTAAGTACATGTATATGTTAATCTGTAGAAAGTGATACACAGTAAAACCTCTCTATAACGGCCACTAAATTACATCAATTATTTTGTGTTAAAGGCAGGTGGTTGCTTAAAACAAGGTGGAAGTAAAACAACGCTCCTATAGAAGCGTTCTGTTTTACTTTCACCTTGCTTTAAGCACCCACCTGCCCTAAATAAAAACTAAGTAACATACTTTAATGGCCGTTATAGAGAGGTGTTACTGTAGTAACCATTCGGTCCCGGTGCTAGGTCTATTTGCTAGGGTATTCACTTTATCATATTAACTATGGTGTTTTTCTGTAAGTGTTCCTATTTCTTGGCACGGGAAGTACATGTGCAATCCTTCCTACAAGATACAAATTCCAACCCTCTTGTCTGCAGAAAGTTACAGAACTGAATTTAAAAAAAGAGTTGCATGATTTAAAGCCAAGGCTAACGGTGAATAATTGTAAATACTTACGGACAATACTAATGGTTAATACTAACGGTCAGTACTAACGGACACTACTAACTGACAACACTAATTATAAACACTAACGGTCACTAACAATAAATACTAATGGTCAATACTTATGGACAATATTAACGGTAAATACTATACGTAATAGTAAATACTTACACACAATAATAACGGTAAATACCAACGGTCAATATTTACGGTGAATACGAATGGTCAATACGAATGGCCAATACTAATGGTCAATAGTTATGGTCAATACTAAGGGTAAATACTAACGGTCAATACTTACGGTCAGTTCTAACGGTAAATACTAACAGTCATTATTTACGGTCAATACTTACGGTCAATACTAATGATAAAAAAACTAGCGGTAAGTACTTATGGACAATACTAACGGTCAATAGTTATGGTCAAAACTAAGGGTAAATAGTAACGATCAATACTAACAGTCAATGTTTACGGTCAATACTAATGGTAAACACTAGCGGTAAGTACTTATGGACAATACTAACGGTCAATAATTACGAGCAGTACTAACAGCCAATACTGACGGTCAATACTTACGGTCATTACTAAAGAACGATACTAACGTGCGATACTATCAACGAGTTCTAACAGTCAATACTAACTGTCAATGCGTGTGGTCAATACTAGCGGATAATATTTACTGACAAGATTAATAGACAATATTAAATGGCAGTATTTTCAGTCAGTATTTACTGTCAATACTAACGGTCAATAGTTTGGCTTAATTATTGCATTTTTGTGTTAATTTCGCAGAGCTACAAATAGGAGGAGACCGATCTATTAAACGAACTCAGATTTCTCAGCCAAATCCATCTCGGATAAGCGATTCTAATGGGTACCAGCTTAATAAGATTAATGTAGTTTTAATAGATTTACAAACACACAAGAAAATAACACGTTTTCTATTTATTTATTTAACCCTTTACTCGATGAATTGTCAGGAAAGAAATTATGACTTCATGAATATTAATTAGATTACTAATTAAATTTTCATATAAACACTTCCAATTAAAAAAAAACTGTACATTCAGATCTATATCATTCTATAAGCAAATAGAGCAGACCCTGATCAGATGGCTCCTATAAGAGCTGTCTGATCTTGGTTTAGTCTGCTTGCAAAGGCGTAGACAAATGTATTGATGGAGTATAGGGTTAACCCTTCGCTTGCTATTCATGTCAATATACCTACCTGTAAATAGTGAAGACCCAGATGAGACAGCTCCTGCAGGAGCTGTCTCATCAGGGTCTGTACTATTTACAAGTTGATTGTGCAACCCGTGCACTCCACAGCAGTGATTGCACAGCGAAATACTCGTACACAGTGAAGATATATGTAATTATACAACAGGACATGGGTAAAGAAGGAGAAATGTATTTTAAAATTCAGCAAGCGAAGGGTTAAATTTTACACGTGCATGTGATCATGTATCAATAATTGACATTGGTTTTAGGAATGCTATGCTGTCTCTTACTACAGGGAGCGGCGGGTTCTTTCCAGTTGGCACTGGCCCAGAATTCTCAGGGATCCCAGTCCTATGTGATATTTATCTACGGCAATGTACAGATTACAGGAGCTGTTACAGTAAGTATCTGGGTATAAGTTAACCCTTTACCTCATAGGCTATTTTTAGATCCAACCGCTTTGATTAAATCGACCGAAAAGGAGCATTAACTAGAGAAAAGGAAAATTTTAGAACTTTGTAGTTTGAAACAATTGTGATAAATAGAGTATATGCTCCTATAGAGCAAATGCTCTATTTATCACAATGGTTTCACAAAGTGATTTTTACAGAGTCGTCAAAAGTCGTCAATATCAGGAAATGGGTTAATCCTTACATGCTGAAGGCGATCTGAGTCAAATTATTTAACCCTTTCCTTCATATAAACGCCTTTTCTAGCATTGACAAACATAGCAGACCCAGATCAGACGGCTCCTACAGGAATAGTCTGATCACGATCCTGGTCAAACGCCTAATTACTCGGGGCATATTTTCTTGACCCAAGTTCTTAGCAACTGCATGTTAAATAGCGAATATTGGTTAAGTCAGTTTGAACTCTGGCAAGGCAGCAGGCATTGATTTGAAGTAATTAGTTAACTATCAGAATGATTCCGGTATCTACTGATTGGCCGCACCGCAGCCTTTCTTTGATGGGAGTTGAAAGTCCCCACGATTTACTGCGAGATTAGTTTTTATTGAAATGTGAAATAGAAAATTCCAACTAGTATTTATTTTTATTTCATTTATTGACTGCATTGTAATATATTTTCCCCAGCGATGGCACATATATATTTGACGGAAATTCAAAATTGTTATGATTTACTGCAAACTACACTCCAGATTTACACTCCAGAAACATGCAGCTGCAATATTTTTCACTGTACTCATTTAGCCTCAGTAATACCCAAGAACTATTTAATGTCTGATGTGGTGTTAACTTTATGCAGGTCATCTGCAGGCCATTTGCTGTCCAGCATTATGTCTGCACTCTGAGCAATTAAACCTTTCAGTGCAAGAATCGTCGTCTGCTAGACATATTTACGTATGCTTCAAGTTTAAGAATATATGTTTGTTCAGTGTCTTTATAAAACAATAAACAGAGTGCCAAACAGTTCGGATCCTGGGCCATGCTTATAAAGCTTTTTAGTTGAGTCTGAGTTCGTTCTCAAGCTTTTGATTGGTCAGATTTGAGTTCTCAAGCTTTTGATTGGTCAGATTTGAGCCAAAGGCTCAAATCTGACCAATCAAAAACTTGAGAACGAACTCAGACTCAACTAAAGCTTTATAAGCATGGACCCAGATGAGATGTCCAGTTACTCGGCGTCTCATTTGGATCCAAACTGTTTTGCATATGATATTACACACCCGTCTTCATGATACTGAAAGAGGTTAATGCCTGCAAATATTGTCGTCTGCTGCATTTTCCCTTTCCATATCTATTCAAAAATAAATATCAGAGTAAAAAAACAGTTTGGGTCCTGATGAATTGCCAAGTTACTCGGCGTCTCATTTGAATCCAGACTGTTTGCAAAGGTTGTTATAAATGCTAATAACCAAAGCAAAAGCAGCTGGAACAAAACTCAGACCTGTTTGGAGGAAAAAGTTGCTTATATTTCAGAAGTCAGTTGATCGTCTTTGGTCAGAACTGTGTATGTCCTTGCATAATCAAAATTACTAAATAATAATGTTGCTCTCTGTGTTATATTCTACCATGCTTAAACATATTTCACGCAGCCATTTTACGCCTGCGTTAAACCTCGCTTATTAATTTAACCCTTCGCTTGCTATTCACGTCAATATACCTACCTGTAAATAAGAATTACTATGCTAGTAGTTTGGAAGTTCAGCTGTATTTTGGTGAGTTAGAAAAGTTGTTAAATGCGAGCCTTGGCGAGCATTTAACTACTTTTCTGACGAGCCAAAATACAGCTGAACTTCCAAACTACTAGCATAGCAATTCCTTTATCATGCAACTCCAAGAAAAAAGGAGAAAATGAAGAAAAAGAAAGATTGCTAAAGTGGTTTCGTCCCCTGAAAGAAAATACATGCAAGTACGTATTACATGACGTCATGTTGGCATGCAGTGACGTCAATGACTTTTAAAACATAAACAAATTTGATTTAATCCTTTTATATGGACAAATAGTTGAGACAAAGGTAAGCAAATATGTTAATTTGATGTTTATGTTTAATAATGCCTTTTTCCTCCTTCTGTTTTCCTCCTATTGGCTGAACAAAACTTGCATTCCAGTGGGGTCAGTACACATGCACTATACCTCACAAAATACAGCATCGACGTGGAAAATATTATGCTAGCAAGGAAGTGACTGTATTTCGTGACGTTGCATGATAAATAGTGAAGACCCAGATGAGGGTCTGCACTATTTACAAGTTGATTGTGCAATCAGTGCACTCCACAGCAGTGATTGCACATCGAAATACCTGTACACAGTGAAGATATATGTTATTATACAATAGGACATGGGTAATGAAGGAGAAATGTATTTTAAAATTCAGCAAGAGAAGGCTTAAATATATTGATACATTTTGCAGGTCGGTATATCTCTCGGGGACAACGTGAAGCGGGTGTTAGCGTGGAACGGAGTCACGCAGACCTTGGCGGCCTGTGACTCCAGTGTGACGTCCACTGTCCGCCAGTTTCCTCAGCGATCTCAGACTGGATGTGGCACGAGGGCCGGGGTCCTCGTGTTCTCTGTTATCGATTCAGCGAATTTTCTCACAGGTGATCTTTCACACATGAGCTTTCTTACCTCATTCTGGCCTCATAGTTAGTAGAGCTAATGCAGTTTAAGAATCAAATCGAGCACATCAGTTGCATATGTAATGCATTTGCGAATTCCCTTATACAAACGCATATGCACGCATTTGCAAACAGAGTAGACCCAGATCAGACAGCCCCGATGATGATCTGCTTTGGTTGCCATAATATAGATCTAATTCTGCAATGTTTGTCTAAACAATTAATTCCGTTGAAAAGTGTACATTGTTAATTCCAGCTTGTAAATTATTTTCTTTGCTTACATGATTATTGAACAGGTAAAGGGTTACGCAATGCAACGCAAATATATTATATCACACTTAACCCTTCGCTTTCTATTCACGTCAATATACCTACCTGTAAATAGTGAAGACCCAGATGAGACAGCTCCTGCAGGAGCTGTCTTATCTGGGTCTTCACTGTTTACAGGTAGGTATATTGACGCGAACAGCAAGCGAAGAGTTGATATAACTGAGAATCAGCAGTAGAAGTTTAAACTAACATACCTCACTCACGTTTTGGTATTTCAGATCCCGTGTGCACTTTCGTCCCCCAATCAGGATGCTCCAATACAAGTAAGCTTTAATACCCCGAGTGTGTCTTCAGACATCCCTTTAAAATTGTTATCTTGTCATTACCTTCAAATTAATTTCATACAAGCTACAGGTAATTCAGGGAAATAAATTGTTATTTTGTTCAGCAGTTGTTCACCATCAATGTACTTTCTTGTATGGACATTGAAATTAATGAATTGCAAATCAACCCTTTAAAATCCGGGAAACGAATAAACTGTCATTTGCAAACAGTGTAGACCAAGATCAGAGTATATTACGTGCGCTCACGTGTTAAAAGCGGCTCTTTCTAGAATATACAGATAATATCAATTTCTGATGTCAACACTGTTTTCTGATACGTTCATTGTTATAGAATAAGTACAGTAAAACCTATAAACAATAAGCATTTGAGATATTCAATATCGGAGACTTTCAAGCAAGTGGTTACTAAATGCTGAGCGAAATTGGGACTATCTACATACCAACTGCCCTGCAGTAAGCTATCACCAGCCTTAACTCTTTCGGCGCCATATTTCTAACTGTCATCTGCAATCCAATGTTTGTTAAATCATTCGGTACAATAAAGAAATAAGAAAAAAAAATGAATATTTCAGAGGAAAAGATATAGAAAAAGAGTTTGAGACAAATAGTGAAGTTCCTGATTAGAAGCCGCCTTGAAAAGCACTATTTGTCGTGGTGTATTAATGCGACATTGGCGGTGAAAGGGTTACATAACAACAATGGTACTTCTTTTGGATATTTGCTTTAGAAACGCTTAACCCTAATGGGTACAATATAATGAAGTAAAACCCCTCTAAGCATGCCGTAACAATTAGTATATATACATGTATAGCAGCTTAACCCCTTCCCCGTTGCATATACATGTAAAAGAAGAAATGATGCCATACATACTGATCAGATTATTTTGATAATGGCATATGCACCCTTCGCTTGCTGTTACAGCCAATATACCTACATGTAAATAGTGAATACCCAGATGAGACAGCTCCTGCAGGAGCTGTCTCACCAGGGTCTGCACTATTTACAAGTTGATTGTGCAACCAGTGCACGTTACAACAGTGATTGCACAGCGAAATACTTGTACAGTGAAGCTATCTATATGTAATTATACAACAGGGAATGGGTAAAGAAGGAGAAATGTATTTAAAAATTCAGCAAGAGAAGGGTGAATACAGGACATTTTGGCTTTGGCTCTGGTAAAAACCGTACAATCATATCTAGATTATAGCATAAGCAAACAGGGCAGATCCTAATCAGACGGCTTTGATAGAAGCAGTCTGATCTGGGTCTACATCGTTTGCAAGTTGGAGAAAATGCGTTTTTATAGGACGGAAAGGGTTAATACATGATGAATGTAATCGCAAAGGGAGTTATCTACATAGTGTTCATCCTGCATTAAGTAGCCACCTGCCCGAACCCCACACTAAATTGCTTTTTGTATTCTTTGCGAAGCAATAGAATACAAAGGTGGCGTTCCACAGCCAAACCATGGTACCCTCGCCGGCCTGACAAAATAGTGCAAATTACTGACATGCATTCGACGGATACAAAGGGTGTTTAATAACATGGCATCCGGAACCAATCGTTGTATACCATATCTGACATGAAAAAGCTTCGTAACATAAGTTTCGGCTTATTATGTGCAAAAATCAACAAAACCGACAATATATAGCAATGTGTAAGAAGGGCGCACGGATATACACATATCAGTCACATGAAGAAATCACGTGCTCATAAGATGAATGAAAATACTCAACGAATAAAGAAGCGCGAGTCGGATGACCCATATGCAAGCGATTAGGTAATCACGCCCATAACTGCGAGTGGTCAGTGTGATAATAAGCATAGTGGGAAACGGCTGAAGTGTCAGCTGCAACTGCATCATCAACTGGATGGAGTGTTAATGCCTTCCCTTATAGATACGCAATTCCATGCCAAAGCGAACTTATTCAATATCAGATTGATACCATGCAAAGAATACTGCAGCATCTACAACGCTTTGATTAAAAACACCAAGGTTAGAGGGGTGCTTTATGTTGATTCTTTATTTCCACAGATCAGAACAAAATAAACCGTTGCAAAGCACGCCGAAAACGTCGACAGGTCAACGATCTTTGAACTGAACTCACAGCTTGCTCATGTTCATGCAAATTTTGGTTAGAGACGTTTTGAAAAGAAGACATATTTGACATTTGATGAAAAGACTGTGTTAACAAACCATTAATCCATTACGAGGTTTTCGTCATATTCTATTTATTAAGCCATACTTACATGTATCATAGTTGTTATAAAAGTTAATTAAAGTTTTGGTCGATAATGAAGAGTATGTGTTATGTCAACAGCAAGAGACATAGAGAAAGTGGGAGAGAGAGAGAGAGAGAGAGAGAGAGAGAGAGAGAGAGAGAGAGAGAGAGAGAGAGAGAGAGAGAGAGAGAGAGAGAGAGAGAGAGAGAGGTTATACAGAGAGGGTATACAGAGAGGGTATACAGGTATATTTTGTCATTTCTTTTGTTTTCCAATAATGCTCTTTGAAGATAGATTGGATATCAGTGTGTGTGGTGTTATTTTGGTTTTGTATTCCTTGCATCTCTGATATTTTGTTTTCATTATAAGTTGTATGGGAAATAAAATTAGTTACAGAAAGAAAATTTTGTTTTCACTGTAAACGGTATAGAAAATAAGGGTAGTTAAAAATGTTTTAAACATTAAATCATACCATAAGTTGTTTGGATTTAACAACACACTAATCAAAATAAACACCGACAGTGTACTGATTTCAGTAAAACACAATTAAATATTTCCCATATCGATACATCTTTTGATGCTTTTGCAAACAAAGTAGATCCACATCAAACGATATGGGTAACGTTTAACCCTCTCACCGCCGATGTCGCATAAAGGCATCACGACAAATAGTGCAGTCCCAGATCAGACGCCGCCTTGAGAGGCGGCGTCTGATCTGTGACTCCACTTTTTGTCTCAAAATCTATTTTTATATATGTGCTTGTTCCTTCGAAATTTGCATTTATTTATGTCAATTCCTTATTTTACCAAATGATTTAACAAAATTGTTTTGCAGCCGACAGTTAGAACTTTGACGCCGAAAGGTTTAACTATAGAATCAGAGCAGACCCTGGTCAGACGGCCCATACAGAATTAGTATGATATGGATGTAAAGGCCCTAATAAGATGTCTGACCAGGGTCTGCTTTGTTTGCTCATGGGGTAAAACAGATATGATACTATAGTTTCAAACATGGGTAACCATTAGATTAAACAATTACACGAGTCCGTCCATTTTAATAAAGTTGCATATTTGGCATCATGATGCAGTGCCGTTAAGAGCAGCCTCTTCGACTTACGTTAAAGCTCTATCTCACAAAGGGAGCTTTAACAATAGGAATTAAGCTCTATCTCACAAAGGGAGCTTTCACAATAGGAGTTAAATATATCGCTGCCAATGTCGCATATTTGTTTACAAATGCAAACAGTTTGAACCCAGATGAGACGCATACAGTGCTCCCTCTCTACAACGACACCCTTTTGGATACGAATATTGTATGTGTTGTTCAGAGGGAGTTGTTATAGGGAGGGAAAATCAAACATAATTAGCTTGTTTGCAGATCCCTAGATAAGGTGTATTTCGAGAACTAAAACCGTTATGCCTCAACCAAACCCTATGTTGTGACCACTCTTTAGAATCGTCACTTTGTGACGATTCTAAAGAGTGGTCACACCATAGGGTTTGATTGAGGGATAAAGAAAATACGATGGACAAAGGTTGTTTCTGGAGCCTTGTTTCGGAAACAGTGACATGCGTTGTTTTAAGGAGGGAATCGTTATTGAGAGGGTCGTTGTAGGGAGGGAGCACTGTAGTAACTCGGCGCCTTATCAGGATCCAAACTATTTGTTTCCGTGACTGGTTTTTGAAAAAACCCCCAAATGAAGCATGTTGTTTTAAAACATAAGAATTGTAGCAGGCGAAAAAGTTTGAAGGCGGCAAAGGTTGGCAGCGAAAGAGTTAAGTACAGAGTACCGTGCACAACTGGTTTGACGATAAGAGTGTCCGGCATGAGGCATATCCTGTGTTATCGGAAAGGATTTAAAAATGAAACGGTTAACCCTTTCGGCGCCAAATTTCTAATTGTCGTCTGCAATCCAAGTTTGTTAAATCATTCAGTAAACTAAGGAAATGAGATAAATAAATGCAAATATAAAATGTCGCCTATTTCACTTTCAAAATTGAGTAATGTTTAATTTCATTCAAATTCACTATCAGAGTGACAAACAGTTTGGATCCTGGTGAGAGGCTGGATTACTTAGCGTGGCACCCTTCGCTTGCTGAATTTTAAAATACATTTCTCCTTCTTTACCCATGCCCTGTTGTATAATTACATATATCTTCACCGTGTACAAGTATTTCGCTGTGCAATCACTGCTGTGGAGTGCACTGGTTGCACAATCAATCTGCAGGAGCTGTCTCATCTGGGTCTTCACTATTTACAAGTAGGTATATTGACGTGAATAGCAAGCGAAGGGTTAATATAAATACCGGTCTTTGAGACAGGTGACAGCTTAATGTAGGGTGAAAGTCATGCAGAAAGCTCCTCTATCCACCTTGCATTAAGCAGCCACCTACCTAAAAGTGTATAAATTCTTCTCTACTAGAATTCCGGTTTAGAGAGGTTTACTGTATATACAAGTATTAATTACATATCGAGGGGAATGATGAAGTAGATTGTATGTACTTGTATATTATAATACACAAATAGAATTTGTCTACGTCAGTAGATGTTAATCTTGACAATTTGTGCGAATCTTTACATACGACAATTCAGACGCAGACGCCGATTCAATTAAAACATAACCTTTGCGGATGATTATTTGTGATTGGAGACGAAATCCGTATGTAAAATAACAACCTACACTCGCGTCTGCTTCAACTTTATTTCTGAATTTTCTTTCTTAACGATTCGAAAAGAAAATAGTTTGGGTCCTGACAAGACGGAGAGTAAATCGGCATCTCATCTGTGTGGACACTACTTAACCCTTTCCCTCATATTGACGACTTTTGACGACTCTGTTAAAGTCACTTTGTGAAACCATTGTGATAAATAGAGCATTTGCTCCTATAGGAGCAAATGCTCTATTTATCACAATGGTTTCAAATAACAAAATTCTAATTTTTTTCTTTTCTCTAGTTAATGCTCCTTTTCGGTAGATTTATTTAAAGAGGTAGGATCTAAAAATAGCCTATGGGGTGTGGGTTAACAAGGCGATCACACATTCCCGACTACCTGCAATAGAGTTGAATGACACAGAAGAGACTAAAACTTATTACATCGTTAAAAGTGAAGAAAGAATCAAAAACAAAATAATTGTTTGCTGAAGTTTGCTTGATTAGTACTTTCTAGCCCGTGTCGCTGTTAGTAGAATACATGTTAATAATCAGGTCCGGATAAGATGGGTAAAATAAAACATTTTCAAGAATAACTTATTTCCTAACCAACCCCTTATATATGTTGTGACCACGGCATACGGTTTGATGGAGAAATGGCATTTTTTAGTATTTTTCTACGTATATGTACCTTTATCTGTTGTCCTGATTAAGTGGAAACAATGTAGTTCAGACAATGAAAATGTACCATGGACTTCTTTATTCGTTGAACGCTGCTCATATCATTACTGGTCTTACAAAGGTCTCGATTTTAACCCTTCTCTTGCTGAATTTTAAAATGCATGTCTCCTTCTTTACCCATGCCCTGTTGTATAATTACATATATCTTCACTGTGTACATGTATTTCGCTGTGCAATCACTTCTGTGGAGTGCACTGGTTGCACAATCAATTTGTAAATAGTGCAGACCCTGATGAGACAGCTCCTGCAGGAGCTGTCTCAACTGGGTCTTCACTATTTACAGGTAGGTATATTGACGTGAATAGCAAGCGAAGGGTTAAAAGGTCTCAAAAAGTACATGTTTAATTTGTTCATGAGTATTAATGCCATATTTATGAATATTAATGAGATGTAAAAATAAATACTCTTAAATGAGCTGTTCTTCTGATCTGAGATTATTTTAGTAAACCAGTACGGAACATGATCTGAACTTTTAGTAAACCAGTACGGAACATGATCTGAACTTTGCTCTGATCCCCGGTACTCTTGTTGCCAGGTCTCCCGGTAAGTTTGCGCCCATGATAGTTTTGCCTGGTTCTGTTGCATTTAGCTCCGGTCTTCCCTGTCAGTTTCGGCCCGCTTATTCGGCACCGGTTCCCGGTGTCTCGATATCCGGGCTTTCGTTCATTTCGCCCGATTACACCACCGGCACCGGGCAGACCAGCCCAACCGGGCTCTGGTCCAATGATGTCACCGGACATATAGAACAAGTACTCGTCAAACAAACGAACTGGGAATTAAATATAAGTCCTGCATATTTTATTATTTTTTATAAACGTTGATCGTAGAACGCATCTAGATGTGTATGGAATATGATAGATGACCTGAAGTAAAAAAAAACATCTTATTATCGTGAAAGTCAGGGTGTGTTAAGTTGACGAATTGTGCACATTCTGGTATACATGTATGTATTTCCTAATAATGCGATCGGTTCAGAAGTGGGACAAATGGGATCGGTTACTTTCGTTTTCTCACAAGGTTTACATCCCTTTGAAATATACTAAAAAGCTATGTTTGATGTCCGATGCGTTTGAGAAAATGCATTAAATTGCATGCTCTTCGGTCATTTACCATTCTAAACATATCGAGGGCATGGTGCAAAACTATTCTAACTCCTTCACAAAGTGACGGAGTTAGAATAGTTTTGCACCAAGCCCTCGATATGCTCCAATTAGGTTTGAGGTTTATTGCTTTAATCCTTTCACTCGTATACACTCTTTTTCACGCATTTGCACGCAACACATGGGAGCTTTCAATCTGGGTCTGCTTGGCTTGCTAATGGAATAATATAGATATGATCCTACGTTTTTGTCAAAGCAAACTATTTTCCTGATCAATGACAATTAAGTTGCTTAATATTCAGGATGTGAAGTGTGGGGACAGTGACGGGAAAGAGTTATGTGTAAGATAGCGTGAGGCAATCTTGTACTGACATATATCTAGATGTTTAAAAATGAAGAATAATTACAATGTTGTTAAAATCTTACATTGCTGACTTTCTTAAAGTCTAACATTAAATATATATATGACTTGATACTGTCCATTCAATTACACTTAACCCTCTCGGTGCCAAATTTCTAATTGTAGTCTGCAACCCAGTTTTGTTAAAACGATCCGGTAAAATAAGGAAATGAGATAAATAAATGCAATTATCACAGAAATAAACTACAGATATAGAATACTCGGCGCCTGATTTGAGACTGCACTATTTGTCGTGGCACATTTTTGCGACATTGGTGGTGAAAGGGTTAAATTCTAACATAATATAAAATTTTATCGTGTGTTTAATCCACCGGACCACTTGTTTTGAATGCTGAGAAACCTAGAGATAGTCCGATACAGAATCATTCTACTAAATGTCCACCAAATGAAACAGAACCAGAAGCCAAGACGCAAAAAATCGTGCCGAGAAACCAACTGCAGATATAAAATATGATGTGTTTCTTTCGACAGAAAGTGATAAAATTTCAGTGATAATTTGGAAGATAGTACAGGTTTCATGGATAGGGTCAACGGGTCCTATAAATCGATAGTTCAGATATATAACAGTTTAGAAACAGGTTTTGTTGCATTTTACATCAGCGATTCACGTACTTGGTGTTATATGTATGCATTTGAGGACACCAGCATCTTAAATTATTTCCTAATATTGACTCATGCTGGCGCCCCTGTAAAAGTCACGTTTTGAAACCATTGTGATAAATAGAGGAGGAAATGCTCTATTTATCGCAATGGTTTAAAAACTGTACAATTCATGTTTTTCCTTTTCACTAATAAATGCTTATTTTCAGTGAAATTATACAAAGAGTTTGGATCTAAAAATAACGGATGAGGTCTAAAATAGCCTGACAGTGTGATAGAATGGGTTCATTGCAAAGCAAACGTCGACTACGCGGCTTCTGGTCTGTGCCTACATTTTTTTGTAATGCAATATGACACCCTTTTGCCAACGAGTGACTCGACTTGAATGATTAACGATTTAACCTTTCGTGATTTAAAAAACCATAATGAATTATAAACAATGGTTTCATGTCAATGCATATTACACTGAGTCTATCCTTAAAAAAGTATATTTGCGGTAACCCGACCTACCCCTACACAACTGTGTGTTGATCTTACTTTAAACAACGTAACTGTTAAAATTCACTCTTATTTCGTTGCGGTCATTTTTATTTGGATTGTTTTAACCCTTCTCTTGCTGAATTTCAAAACACATTTCTCCTTCTTTACCCATGCCCTGTGGTATAAGTACATATATCTTCACTGTCTACAAATATGTCTCTGCAATCACTGCTGTGGAGTGCACTGGTTGCACAATCAACTTCTAAATAGTGCAGACCACGATGAAACAGCTCCTGCGGGGTCTTCACTATTTACAGATAGGTATATTGACGTGAATAGCAAGCGAAGGGTTGATTATGGAACATAGAGTGTTTGGTCCTTGTATTCTTCAAAAACAGTGTAATACGTGCGTCACTTAATTATGACGTCATTCATGTCATTTTGCCAAGATATAGGCGATGACCGTCAGGCAGAAGACTACTCAATGCTATGTATAGCAAGCCAGTCAATACGTATTGGTATAAAAAGGCTTGTGAAGTTGTCCGTGGTGACATTTCAGTGTGTGTTCATGCTGCAAGAGTGGACGCATGCTAAATTGATTAGAAACTGTGGCTTTTTTAACTTGTAATAATGGCTGTTAAAGTTATATTTTAATAAAAACGAACGCTAATGCTTGGGGAATAATGTCAGTCTATACACGACCATGAAACCCTGTTATATGATAACGACAACTTAGAACCAGTGATAGCAATAAATGGTATACAGTTTGAACTGATTTTATAGTCACTGAATAACCTTAAACTTACTTTTACGAAGGTTTTACACTTACCAACTGGACACTGCAGGAAGGACAGCAATTCTGGTTTCCTTGAGGACACATCACATTTCCAACTATATCGGATAAGGATACTACATGTAGTTGCATATTATAGATGGCTGCAAAGACAGGTGGTAGCTTAATGCATGGTAAAAACACATACAGAAGGCTCCGATAGGAGCTTTCTGCATGACTTTCATCGTGCATTAAGCAGACATCTACCTAAAATATTCTCAATTCTTCAGTACTTCGAACTATCGAATTATTTCTGTAGTTTTAAATAGCATGTTTCAATAACGCTAATATCTCGAATTTAAGTCATGGATTAAGTGATTTAGAAGACATCAACAATCCAACATGTCTAATATTGTCGTAAATACAACATATTGCCGGGAGATGGTGCAACGCTTCAATGTGACAGTCGAGCAGGGATTGACGCCCTCTGTAGAATTATTTGAGACTCTACTGCTTGTGATAGGTTTCGGGACATTTGCTACCCTCGTGGCAGTTATGTTTGTTTTCATTCGAAGTAGAATATACAAAGATAAGGTAATCATTATTGTTTTGTCCGTGCGTGTTCTATGCAATAGGTTCTTGTTAGTTCCATTTTATTTTATACCTGAAATACTATGGTTGAAAACGCCTATTGATACGGCCCACTTGACGGAATATTGCTATACATGTATCACCTATGACGGATGGAAGATTATTTATACTGGGGTTTGGTTCGCCTCGCCGACGGGTGGTCAGCCTCATCCAAACATGTCATTTCAACAGGTTTGATAATTGGTATCGAACTATTCATTGGCATTATACTTTGATATGTCATTATCTTTCTGTCAACGACCTGATTTGCATTTGCAAAGAAAATGAGTCCAGATGCTTGCAAATAGATTGAATTTCAGAATCCAGAATAAACCTGCGTCTCATCCGCACACGTTGTCGGACATTCGGTCAATAGTGTTTCAAAGCAGTAATCGAATCGGAAGTATTTTTACTTGCACCAGATGTAAGATGTCAAGTTTTTTTTATCAAAGGATAAGGGTTAGATCGATAATTGGAAGGATCACTACATCGATATGGTTCGTTACCATGCACACCATATGAATAAATTATGTATCATTTTAAAATATTACTCATTTTTATTCTCTCTTTATATATGCTAAATATTGGAATGCAATTCTTGTTTTAACCCTTTACTCCATGAATATTCATGTAAGAAATAATGACCTCATATATATTCATTAAATAAATGGTTATGATAGAACATGCTATAATAGCATATAGACACAGGAAATTAGGCCATTTTCAGAAACTAAAGAATGATATTTATATTATAGAAGCAAACAGAGCAGACCCTGATCAGACGGCTCCTGTAGGAGCCGTCTGATCTGGGTCTACTCTGTTTGCAAATTCGTAGATATGCCTTTTTATGAAATATAGGGTTAAACTTCTTTTTCTGTTTTCGATATATCGAAAGTTCCGTACATTTTACATGTTACTGGTTTTGTTTTGACATACTACTGAACATTTTAAATATTAAAATGTTTTAATTGTAATTCATAACTTATATTATCTTAAAACACTACAGACGAAACAAGGTTGGCGTTTTAATTTTTATTTGTGTGTGTGTATAATGTTCCAATTAAGTGGAAACAAACATACAAATTAAAAGAAGGTAGAGACATTCTTTAGCGGCATGGGGATGTACTACAGCCAGATTACAGTAAACACGTGTGGTATTTGTAAAACCTTTGTTGTCTGTTTGTATATATTGTAAATACTCACGTGATATTAATATATATTTTCATGTGAACTAGACGATGTACGTATGTATAAGTCTTAATAAAATATATGTTCTGTTCTGTTATGTATGTGTTGTATCTGTAACTAAAACAAATACGTATTGATATGTGTTTATTCCTGCTTAACCATTCACTCCATAACACGCCTTTCTACGCCTTCGCAAACAGAGTAGACCACTATCACCATTTCATATACACAATCGTATCTTTTGATACAGGGTTTGTTTTGCATATTAGTGTATCTTTTCCGGAGTGTGAAATATAGTTCGACGTAGATAATAGTGTTCATTTATTATGTTGCCTTCATTTCATAACAGAATAGTCTTGACACGGCGTTTGACGCGGGCGGACATGTCAGTGTTGGGCTCACGGCCACGACAGTCGTGTCGCAGTGGACATGGGCCGCAGCTCTCCTCGTCTCGTGCACCTATGCCAGTCGGGTAAGCCTTTTCTATATAAAAATAATATTTAGCTTCGAATTCATAGCATATCCTGTCTGGTTACCCTTTCCGTCATACAAACGTTTTTCCATGTATTTGAAAACAGAGTAGACCCAGATCAGGCGTCTCCTATAGGAGCCATCTGACCAGAGCCATCTGTTTTCTGATGAATTGTTATAGATTCTATCAATATCAAACGATGATATGTACATCCGCCATTACAAAGAATAGCTAATAAATATCCAAGATGTCATTATTTGAATACATGAATATTGAGCAGGGAATGGGTTAACCCTTCGCTTGCTAATCACGTCAATATACGTACCTGTAAATAGTGAAGACATGCAGGAGCTGTCTCATCAGGGTCTGCACTATTTACAAGTTGATTGTGCAACCATACATTTCACTGTGGTTTATAGGTTTGTTGCTGACAAAAATAATAATTGCAATCAACTACATCACGACAAACGTAACATAAAATATCAAATATGTATCCAGTACAATAAATAATATATTCAACAAATTCAAACATTTGTGATATCTGATAAAAAGTCATTCTTAAATATAAATACCCTGTTTTGTATAAATGTTCTATCATATCATTATGGGTAACGATTTTATGGATAACGCAGATCTGAGACAATTCAAAGTCTGTAAATGGGCATGCAAAAAAAAAATCTTTTCAATCATTACTAAATACTTGTCAACGTCAACACATTCATCACCAACAATATTTTGGTTCTCCGAAAAGAATAAACAAATGAAAGCAATTTTAAAGCGGACGAACTACTGACTATTGCCACATCGCTCCCATATTGAATTGTCAAAATCAAATGAAAGTCATTAACAATATTGCTAGTTATAGATCAAAGGTGTGTTAAAAATAACTATTTGTTTGAAATGATATTAATTTAGGTTTGTACAGTAGAACCCGTCTTAAGCGGCCCTCAAAAGAGATCCGATTATAGGTCTGAAAGACAGGAGGTAGTTTAATGCAGGGCAAAAGTAAGACAGAAAGCTCCTACAGGAACTTTCTGCATTACTTGTGCCGTGCATTAAGCATCCACCTGCGTTTAAGACTCGTTTGTTCAGTAATTGATTGGCCGCGTAGATCAGGTTCTACTGTAGATTACATATACAGCTGAACTTCGATATCTCGAACTTCAAAGGACCAGATAAATTAGCTCGAGATAACGGAATTTCGAGCTATCCGATTTCTAATTTCGACAATTTCTCAAGTTCACAGCTTAATGCAGGTCTACAGTAATGCTGAAAGCTCCTGTAGGAGCTTTCAGCATTATTGTAGACCTGCATTAAGCTGTGAAATGTATTTCTAATATGCGTAGTGATATATTTTAGAGCAATTCTGTATTGTAAGATATTGGAAGGACGGAACTTTAAGTTCGAGTTATCCCAAAGTTCGAGTTATCCGAATTCGAGATATTGAAGTTCAACTGTATTTGTTAACACTGAATATTGTTTATACAAAGCATGTTTGTATGCACCACATATAACAAATAGTGACCATTCTTGAAGACTTTATTTCACTGAATAAATAGTTTTGATATAACATGTTGGACCGTTCGACAAACCGTATCATTATGTTCGACTCTTTCGGTGCAAAATGTCTAAATGTCGTCCTCAAAACAATTGTGTTAAATCATTCGGTAAAACTAAGGAAATGAGATAAATAAATGTAAACCACATATATAGAAATAGAATTGGAAACAAAACGTGAAGTGCCTGATCAGACGCCGCCTTGAAAAGGCGACGTCTGATCTGGGACTACACATTTTGTCTTGATGCATTTATACGACATCGGCGGTGAAAGGGTTAAGGGACAACACTTTCAATGTTTGAATATTTGTTCAGGAAAGAACTATATACATGTATTTGCGAATAACATATACCTCTAATAATCACGAACAAGCGTTACTTATATCTGAGTCGTTCAGTTGCCCAGTTAAAAAGTTTAAAGCTGACACATGCTAGGATATTAACACCTACTACATGTATGTAAACCACCATTTGCAAACAACATGGATCCAGATGGGACGCCAAAACGGTCGTCATCTCAGGATCCAAGCTGTTTGACACTCGGTCAGTAGTTTCTCAAAATTATGAATTCATCGCAAGTAAGTAAATACATTCTGAAACTAGGCGATCCTTCTAGAGCAGAAACAGCAATGCAAAAAGAGAAAATTGCAGACTCGGTTTTATTGAGTCTGTTCATGGGCAGTAATTAAAAGTACTACACTACTCGCGCCACATAGCGCCGACTTAAGCGGTATTCAATTTTAAAAACAAATAACATCGAAACTAATGATCCCGAAGTCCGGAAGTAAATCTTGTTTCAATTTGGAGTTTGAGCAGAAACTATATCTTCGGCAGGATAGGGGCTAAACAACACCAAATAACATGATCCCGGCACGAGGCTAACCAGTCATTGCATTACGTACTTCCATATGTGATCACTATATGAGAGGGAGTCACTAGTGAAATTAAAAATCCGTGGAACTTACCGATTGGGAGTCGACCCCTCCGTTTCCCAACAGTAAATGGTCAATGAGCTATCCAGTGAGTTGATTAATTCTAAACTAAAGCGTCTGCACACATTACTTTTGTGGACCATGTGGTTGGTCTTAGCATGATGAATATATTTGAGAGACCACTATGGATAATTCGTTTTCAACGTCGTCCATGGCAGTCTGGTGCATTAGGTTCCCAGCTTATGGGATCTGCTTGCGGCTTATAGCTCGGAAATGTACACATATACACGAAGAGATCCACCAACTTAACTCGCTCGCCATCCTGGTCATTTTATCATTACAGGCTGGTATCAGTGGTCCGTTCTGGTTTGCAGCGGGGGCTAGTTTTCAAATCATGATGTTTGCCATGGTCTCTGTCCAGATGAAGATTCGAGCACCGGGTGCCAAGACCTTTTTACAAGTAATTAAAGCCAGGTTCGGCAAGTCCACTCACAAGGTGTTTGTGATATACGCCCTCCTGACCAATACCTTCGTCACGGCAAACTCCATGCTGGGTATGTCTGGATTTGGTTTACCCAGATCACTTCATGGCTGCAGTATTAAGTGACACACCGTATTTCTAGTACAGTAATTGTACAAAAATATTAACCCTTCTCTTGCTGAATTTCAAAATACATTTCTCCTTCTTTACCCATGCCCTGTTGTATAATTACATATATCTTAACTGTGTACACGTATTTCGCTGTGCAATCACTGCTGTGGAGTGCACTGGTTGCACAATCATCTTGTAAATAGTGCAGACCCTGATGAGATAGCTCCTGCAGGAGCTGTCTCATCTGGGTCTTCACTATTTACAGGTAGGTATATTGACGTGAATAGCAAGCGAAGGGTTAAGATAACGATGTGTAGTATTAATGTTAACAATTGCAAAATTCCACATTCCTTCCATTGAAACATATTACATGTAAGTTGGGACCACCGTTTGATCTTTGATTTGGTTTGTAATTGTGTATTTCATGAAAGGCATCGAGATAATATGTATATCATACGTTTTCATTTATAACCCTTTTATCTCGCCGCAAACCCATTTTGTGGCCACTCTTTGGAAAGGTCTCGAAAAGACGATTGTAAAGAATTAGCGCATCATAGGGTTGGTGAAAAAACGACAAGTTTAGTATTTGAAATACGCTCCCATAACCATGACCCTGCGTGATTACCATATGATGTATTTAATGATTTAGGTGGAGTAGCTGTTCTTTCTGGTCTGACTAAAGACATGAGTGTGGAGTACGCCACGATGCTGATGGCGGCGGTGATCGGCACGTACACGTTTATTGGCGGCCTTGGTGCCACGTTCTATGTATCCTTCTTCAACACGGCCATGGTTTTCTGCATGACGCTCGTGTTTATCACCAAAGTGTTTGACGATGAAAACAATCTGGACAACCCTCTAGGTAAAGGGCTGAGTTATGCACTTTCGTTTGCGTCAAATTCTAAATACCCGTATTATACTACAATAAAACGTCTCTATAACGGACACTAAATGTGTTAATTAATTAGTATATTAGTATTTAGGGCCGGTAGCTGTTTAAAGCAAGGTAAAAGAAAAACAGAACGTTCCTATAGGAGCGTTCTGTTTTACTTTCACCTTGCTTTAAGTAACCACCTGTCTTTAACAATAATTGATGTAATTTAGTGGCTGTTATAGAGAGGTTTTACTGTACATACAACATTGTCATTTTCCATTTACGGTCGGGATCATTTGTAATCTAGAAATAGTTTATTCCCAGGTGTGGTTTCATTTTGTATAACTGTCCACGGCCTGATAGGTTTTCCCGTTGCAAAGTATGTAACAGGTCCGGAACACGATATTTGTAATAATTTCAACAACACAATGTATCGATTGCAGGTTCCATTCGGACAGTGTATGGCTTGTTGTCCTGTAGTGAGGGTCCACCAGGAAATGAAGGCGACAGTTACCTGACCATGCTGTCTTATCCAGGACTGATGTATGGGTTAATAACTGTTTCTAGTAAGTGCCCAGCCATAGACGATCTTCATATATGATACAAGCAAGTTCCCTCAACACTATTGTTATGCATGACCATGTTTCTCAACTGGTCGAGCATACATGTACAACATTGATTCAGAATCTTTTTCGAACCGTTTGTAAAACGATAAAGCAAACCTTAACCCTTTCGCTGCCAATGCCGGATATGTGATTACCTATGCAAACAGTTTGAATCCAAATGAGACGCCGAGTAACTCGGCGTCTCATCAGAATCCAAACTGTTTGTTACTGTCACTATGTTTTTGAAACAATTATGAAGAAAACCAAAAAATGAAAATTTGTAGCAGACGACACAGTTAGCAGACGACAGAGTGTGGCAGCGAAAGGGTTAAAGTTGCAATTATACAAATGTTCCTTTTTAATGGGTTCATATCCCATCGAACGGTTACTATATAACGCTACTTGAAATAATATCACAAAAAAGCGATTATGAATTTGATGTATGTATACTTAAATATTATATTCCACATACATATATTTTTGCTCGATTTGTGTTAAATAACGTATGAAAATCAGCAAATTAATATTCATGATATTATTGTTTCTTAGCATACATGAATATTTATGGAGTAAAGGGTTAGGAATGTTAATGACATATACACGACGCAGTTACATATATTCAGAAAGTAGCATGCCAATAAATAAGTTATTTCCCCACCAAACCCTATGTTGTTACCACTGTTTAGAATTGACTTTTTAGATGAGTCTAAAGAGAGGTCATACATGTAACATAGGATTTGGCGGAGAAATGATGATTTTACATGTAGTATCTGAGTACGCGCATTTATCCGTACAATATCATTCATAAAACATTTATGGATTCGAATGAAGCCCGCCGATCTGGATCCCGAAAATGCAATGCGGTTGTGATACTTAACCTACTAAACATATCGTCAAATTTACCGGGTACCGACGAGCACTCTTTAGAGAAAAAAAAACTAGAATAAATGACAAAATGGCAATTGGCATTTAGCAACTGGCAAAACGCAATTGACATTTGGTAAACGGCAAATTAGCAATTGGCAAATTAGCAATTGTCATGTGTCGACCCGCATTCCAAACATTTATACTTGAACCTCTTTATTCCTTCAGCATGCTTAACCTTCTGCACTCTGAGCAATTGTCGTCTGCAAATTTTATCGTCTGCTTCAATTCTAAAAAACACTTTTCTTCCATATCTTTTTTTAAAAACATGTTGGGGTGACAAACAGTTTGGGTCCTGATGAGACGCCGAGTTACTCGGCGTCTCATCTGGACCCAAACTGTTTGCAAAGGTTACCATAAAGTCGCCGGTAGAGTGCTGAAGGTTAATTTGTTTCGCTGATGTAAACGACTGAGCAGTTTCAACATGGCAGTGTTTAACCCTTTCCCTGTTTAGTAGTTATTCAAGATTTATCACCTCATAAATACTCATGGACAGACTCAATAAAATGGAGCACAGAAAATGTATTTTGTCGCCAGGATGGAAACGGTAAACTCTGATCTGTAAAATATCATAGGCACACAGAGTAGACCCTAATAAGAACGCTCTGATCTGGGTCTACTCTGTTTGCAAATGCGTGAAAATGCGTTTTATATAAAGGGGGGGAGGGTTAACCCTTCGCTTGCTGAATTTTAAAACACATTCCTCCGTCTTTACCCATGCCCTGTTGTATAATTACATATATCTTCACTGTGTACAAGTATTTCGCTATGCAATGACTGATGTGGAGTGCGCTGGTTGCACAGTCAACTTGTAAATAGTGCAGACCCTGATGAGACAGCTCCTGTAGGAGCTGTCTCATCTGGGTCTTCACTATTTACAGGTAGGTATATTGACGTGAATAGCAAGCGAAGGGTTAATATCTCCGATGTCAACTATTTTCCCCCGATAAAGCAAACATTGACTCCTCTCTAACTTTGTTATACACTACTATCATCATGTAGGTTTCACATATCTAACTCAATCAGTTCTAATGTTCATAATAACGGAATGGTTGATGTTTGTCACCATAAAAACTCGGTATTGTCTAGGTCCCTCGACATAAAACTGGACAATTGAGCTTAAAGGTTAATGTCTGGAAATTCTGATAAAAGGTATATAACCTACCAAATCTCATTTCTCAGAGTAGGATAGTTCTACTTATAGCACATATATATTTCATTGCTACGGAAACACACCACTGGGAAGGATTTTCAAAGTAATTATTCTGAAAATGCATTATATGAAAAATTATCGTGCGATAGTAGATAAAACTATACACCTATTAAGCAAGACATTTTCGTACGCACTGATTTCCAATTAACTACACAATGAGCTCATAATACGGTAGAATATGACAGTGTCTTAAACCATTACCTCATAGGCTATTTTTAGATACAACCTCTTTGAATAAATCAACCGAAAAGGAGCATTAACTAGAGAAAAGGAACATTTAGAATTTTGTACTTTGAAACCATTGTGATAAATAGAGCATTTGCTCCTATAGGAGCAAATGCTCTATTTATCACAATGGTTTCACAAAGTGACTTTTACAGAGTCGTCAAAAGTCGTCACTATGAGGGAATGGGTTAAGCGACCTTATATTGATTGGACACGTGGATCTTAAAAACAGACGGGTGCTTAATACAGGACAAAAGAAATGTATTTTGTGCATCGCTTTTGACCTGCATTGAGCTAGTACTTTCTAACAGACCAATTATTGGATCACTGTTTGATTGTTGATTTAAATAGACTCAACTGTATTTCAAGGTAAAGCAAAATTAACTAGTGTCCTATACACAGAATGTGCACAGCTTCAACGAAATCCTAATGTTAGACAAAGAGTCAAGTTTTAAACTATACCAGAACCTGTCTTAACCCTTCGCTTGCTATTCACGTCAATATACCTACCTGTAAATAGTGAAGACCCAGATGAGACAGCTCCATCAGGATCTGTCTCATCAGGGTCTGCACTATTTACAAAAAGTACAAAAATGAGTCATGCAGGAAACACCACATACAGAACAAACAGTCGCCCGAACAGCAACACAAGGAAACAGCAAATGTAAATAACTATAAAAACAACAAGAGACGCACAAAGACAAAACAAACATACAATAGGAGGAAGATGGAAGTACCGCCTTGGAACGGTCAGTGACAAAAGTCACTGGGGGGTTAAACCGGTTTATGGGCGCCCAACCTCACCCTAAAAGACAAACAGTGTAAATAAACGTATCCCCTCTCCGACTAATCTACAACAACCGCGACGGCATATACAGTGGTAAAGTACGTGTATAACGAAAACATTTAAGTGAACAAACTATATCCACCTATCGCTAGTGTACTCAATGATTGAGCTGCAAACAGAGTAACTGTAGAAAAGTAATAAAGGGTACGACAAAAACGAAATAGTACAGATATCCGACGTTCTCCTTCCATTTCTGGATTTAAGAGGTCTTAAGAGTACTAAACCTTTCTTGTCGGCGTACATGCAAAGAGGCCAGCGTGATTGCCAACTGTAAAAGGGTTCACAACCAAATATGCAGTATGTTGTAGTACTACAGGATCATATCCCAGTTGATTGTGCAACCAGTGCACTCCACAGCAGTGATTTCACAGCGAAAAACTTGTACACAGTGAAGATATATGTAACTATACAACAGGGCATGGGTAAAGAAGGAAAAATGTATTAAATGGTTACAGGGTATGTCACTACATTTGAAGCGTTTCAAAAACACCTAAAATATAAAAAAAAAACTCATTTGTTTATATGCTGAAACGTAGTATATCTCAAGAAATATCATCCAATTACCGTTTATAATGACAAATCATCCATGTGTTTGATATCGACGATCCCGTTTTTATTCCCCGATGTTTCAGCTTTATTCAGGTTAGGTTTTAGTTTCGTAACTGTTCGCCCTATTCGAGTTTCTCCGACCACTTCCGAGAAAAGCTATTACGTAAACAATGGATGGATCGGATGAGCATCGGCAAAACGCGGAATATTTTAACGGAAAAGGCCGATAATATTGTGTTGTCGAACAACAAGTATAGGTATTGATGAAATCGGTTTATTTGTATCACAGGGGCATTTTTCGATATAAGTTCAAATTGGCAACCTTCATAATAACGATTAAGCATAACAAATACCAAGTTTTATGATATTATTGAAAATATGCGTTCATTGTAGGGACTTCCTCTTTACGCGACAAATCGTTTATTAAACATACGAGTCTTAAAAAACATACATTGTGCTTACTGTAGAGCAAAGTTGATACAGACAGCTCTTATAGGAGCTTTCTGTATTACTTTCGACCTGCAATAATATACCGCCTGACTTAAATCCCATATCTATACCTCTTTTAACCAATTACCTCATATGCTATTTTAGATACAACCTCTTTGAATAAATCTACCCAAAAGGAGCATTAACTAGAGAACTGTTTTTTAGAATTTTGTAGTTTGAAACAATTGTGATAAATAGAGCATTTGCTCCAAAGTGACTTTTACAGAGTCGTCAAAAGTCGTCAATATGAGGGAATGGGTTAAGGGTTGCTTAAGACAGGTTCTATTGTGGATTGGTTTTAAATCCGATCAGGTAGGAAATTATGTAGATTATGTTAAAATGACGGTTATTATCACTGACAAACTATGCAATTTCTAGATGCTTTTGGATCCTCATACGTGGACCAGTCATACTGGCAGAGTAGCGTAGCTGCTAAACCAAAGCAAGGGGTCATGGGTTTCATAGCCGCTGGGTTAGTCTGGTTCGCAGTGCCATTTGCCCTAGCTACCAACATGGGACTCGGATATATCGCCTTGAGCACCAGACAGAACACATCTCTACTGGCAGATGAAGAGGTCAACCTAGGTATTTATGGCATCCATTATAAGATATATTCAGTATTGCCATAAGCGAAGATATGGTAGAATAAACAATCGTAGGCGAATAATTCAATACAGTCGACTCTCGTTATGTCGAGTTCGTAGGGACCCGTTAAAAACTTCGACTCATCGATAGTTCGACTCAAAAAACGCATGCCATTTTCTAAAATCCAGTTTCTTTCATTACGTTCACCTTACACAAGCACCCATATATACTTCTAGTATTGTTACCCATTTACTAACAATAAGCCACAACATGTAATTGTTTAAGATCATATTAAAGGGAACAAAGTTCAACTTGATTATCAATGCTTAACCCTTTAATCCATGAATAAAAATTTAAGAAATAATGGCGTCATGGATATAAATCATTGTACATGTAATTTGTTATAATAGCACATGGACATGGGTTTTTGTTTTGGCCATGACAGAAACTGTAGAATAATATCTATATCACAGCATACGCAAACAGAGCAGACCCTGATTAGGCAGCTCCTATAGGAACCTTCTGATCCGTTTGAAAAGGCGGCGTCTGATCTGGGACTGCACTATTTGTCGTGGTGCATTTATGCAACTTCGGCGGTGAAAGGGTTAAGCAATTATCATAGCTTGTTTGGACATGCATTTAGGATTAGTTCTTCCGGTGGTATCGCAACGCCTGTTTGGTAAGAGCGGAGAGATTATGATACTGATCATGGTGATGATGGTCGTGGTATCAACTGGCTCAGCGGAGGTCGTAGCCGTGGCGTCCATTATTGTGTACGACATATACCAGTTGTATCTGAAGGTGAGATACCTGTAGTAGTTGGCAATGAATGTAGTTTTGTATTCACTATAATGCTACAATGAACCCCCCAGTAAACAAATACATGCTCACTTACATTTAGGCTTAAAGTTGCGCTAGAAAGAATTGCCATTCTAAAGCGGTTATTTACTAATGAATTCCATTAAAATGTATGTTTTGTAGTTTAAACGTGTAAGTATCCTAGATAAAACTACAAATTAACAAACTAATGGTTACTTGCTTGCTGGAAATGGTCATACAAGCAGAGAATAGGTTAGGTTAGTACATGCTGTGCTTTGATTTCGTCAAAAAAGCAGCATCTAAATGCTGATGCATATTTGTAGCATCTGATAGTGTACGGTTTTAATTAATTTAGTTCATCTTACCATTATCGAGAACATTTTTACTTCTTTTTATCAGTTTTTTAACCCTTACAGTGCGGGACCCGAGTCACTAATGTCCTTTGCAAACAGTGTAGACCCAGATGAGTGGGCTCCTAGGGGAGCCCTCTCATCAGAGTCTACACTGTTTGTCATGTTACACTTTTCTTTAGAAAAACCCCTAAATATTCACTATAAGCTTGACCTATTTGAATTTTGGAAGAGTCCATTTGAAAATTCAGCGTTGTAAGGGTTAATTATGTACCAGCATCTGGTAATACAGTACAGTAAAACCGTGCTAATGCGACCACCTAAAAGAGGTATAATTCTGGGTGCTAGATGCAGGTGGTAGCTTAATGCAGGACAAAAGTAATGCAGAAAGCTCCCGGATGAGCTTTCTGCATTACTTTTGTCCTTCATTAAGCAACCACCTGCTTATAAAGACAATCATGTGTATTTATTTAGTGGTCGCATTAGAGGGATTCTACTGTATATGTTTTTTTATAGAAGTCCAAAGTTTACAGTAACACTAAATTATTATTTCAGCCATTTCGTCTGGTTCATGATGCCAATAGTTGTATTCTTTGTGGGAAGGGACGTGGTAGAAAGGCCGGTGGGCGTGACAAGTGCACGTGTATTAGTATAAAGTTCTGTTCAAACTGCCTTAAAGATGACACGTATGTAAAATCTTGATTTTTATAGTTCTCTCGTCCTTTTCAGATTATTCATTAGTTGATATTTCAGTTACAGCTCAAGATTATCTTGAATCAAATCACTCACAAAGGATCATAACTACGATTTATGTAGAACCCATACTACTTAACCCTTTTCTCCATAAATACACCTCACCTTTCTGCGCGTTTGCAAACAGAGTATAATCCCAGATCAGACGGCTCCTATAGTGTCCGTCTAGTCAGGGTCTGCCCTGTTTGCTTATGGAATAAAATAAAAAATATGGTTCTTTAGTGTCTGCCATAACCAACACTGTTTTGTATGCATTACCCATTATGAAAATATTCCAATTAATATTCAAGATGCCATTATTTCTTACACGAATATTCGTGGAGTAAAGGGTTAAATACTGCTTACATTTGTCTCGTGATCATTATCGTAAAGATCTTAGAGACACTGAATTAAACGAATAGACGCATATCCGAATACGATAATCATAAAATTAGTTAGTACATGTAACACTTTACTCCCTGAATATTCATGTAAGAAATAATGATTTTATGAATATATATTATCATAATATTTATACATGTAATGTATACATGGCATACGAAAAGGAAAAAATTTGGTCCTGTAAAAACACGTTCGAATGACCAATCTGCTCCTACAGGAGTCGTCTGATCTGGGTTTACTCTGTTTGTAAAAGAATGTAAAGGCGCATTTCAGGTGCGGATCCAGGATTTCAGATTAGGGGGCGTAAATGTTGTTTGGAGGGGTGTAGATTTTTAAGTTTGATGACATCACTGATTCATTATAGTGTGTTTGTAATGAGTAATGTTGAAAATGAGTAAGTGAAATAAAAAAAGCTCAGAATAAATCATTGTTTTATTGATTTTTATTAGATCTAGATCTTATAAATTACTCATAAATTGTTTTGGTAATATTAAGGGGTGCGTACGCCGACTCCAACCCTCTATTTATGGAGTAAAATGTTAAACGTTAAAACTATCCCCAAGACAGCATGTAGTCTAGATACATATTTAATGCCATGCTAGACAAGTATCCGTTTTACGTATTCAATTGCTAAATATGCACTGGCTGGCTCTTTGCTTGGTCCAAATTATTTGCAAATGAGAATCATGTCAGGAAAAAAGGTTAATTCTAGTAAATGAGACTAAATATTTTATAGACAAAGACTTGTTTGCAAGCGCGCCATCAAGCCTGGGTACCAGTGTCGCATGCATGGATCCTTCCGCGAGTACACGGACTACTTGTCTCAGCTGAAGAATTGGTGTCTTTTATGGATCACGCTCGCTATCGTTCCCCTGACCATCGCTTTGTATACTGTGAAGGTAAACACACGTGTCGGAATTAAACACTGTGCAACAGCTTTTCAGAGTGTTTTCTTACAGGATATTTAATCGTTTTCGTTTCAGATTATCGTAGTATAGTCAAACAACTAGGTCTGACGTGTCAAAGGTCAGCCGAGTCCATTTTTAGGGAGATCAGCATTCCGCATGTTCTCGGACCATTTTTTTTAAACAGACGAGTTTAGTATATAAGATAAAATTGAAAGCGGAATTGTTGTCAGCAGTTTAGCGAAGTGGGTAAAGTCTAGGTACGCAGAAGACATTGCAAAAGTAGTTTTTTATTGAGCGTGGGTTCGAATCCCGTGTCGACCTTAAACTTTTTTTTTATTTTTTAATGAATAGTAGAGTATTATTTTATGTCATATTGTATAAGTGTAATGGCCATTTATGCACATGTTCGTCTATGTTAGGGAAGGGTGCCTTTGTTTGAGTTCGAGTCCTATATTAGCCACATTTTCAATAATAAATCGATGCTAAAATATGAATATCAATGTTTTAGCAAATGTCTTGTACAAGTGGCTTCTTAATGCACAACAAAACTAATGCTCTAAGGGGACTTTCCTTAATATTTTTAGCAAAAAAAATATTTTAGGTTGATGCGAGACTCGAACCTGCGCCTAATAAAATGTTCGCCGATCATATACTTCTTTATGATCCTATACGTCTTATCCACTACGCTATATTTCCGAAAACTAATGCGCTTATTCTTTATACATGTACCTATAACTAAACATTTTCTTTTATAAATGGCACGTGGATATCCGAAATGCTGATCTCCCTTAAAAATGGACTCGGCGAACCCGTGACCCGTCAGACCTAGTTGTTTGACTATAGAAAGGATACATTGAACTTACACACCGGAACTAACTGTTTTATTATGTTTCTGCAAGCCATTGTTTTTCAGATTTATTTTTGATTGAACACTTATAACCCTTTCCCTCATGTAAACGGTTTTTTCACGTTTTTGCAAACAGACTAAACCCAGATCAGACGGCTCCTGTATGGTCTGCTCTGTTTGCTTATGAAATTACAGTTAGTCCTCGTTACATCGGAGGTGTTTGTTTCCAGCCATTTTGCTGGTATAACGAGGTTGCCGATAATATGAGTTTAAATATGAAAGGAACCATATGGCCAGTTTTAAACTAGTACCAACAGGTGAACGCTTAATGCAGAACACAAGAAGTGCAAATAGCTCCCTTTGCCGGTATAACGAGGGTACCATTGTAACGAATGCCGGTGACATCGCGTCAAATATGGATATGATATATGACATATGCACATAGCATTGACCATACGAAAATCCACTGCCAAATTGACACAATTTTCCATCTACGAAATTTTAAGCTAGAACTTAGATTATTGAAATTTTAACAGCTATTCACTTTTTTAAAGCGTCAGATAGAAGTCAATACAACGTTTTACAATTGATTAAGCGATCTCTTTATATATGCATGCTGGTACATGTGCTCCCACGTGCGCGTGAGTGCGAGCGTGAGTGATTGTGTGCTTGCATGTAGCCTATGCGAGCGTTTCTAAGTGTATGTGTAAATACGGTATGTGTGCGTGCGTGCGTGTATGTAATTGTGTATGTGAATACGTGTTGTGCGTGTGTGCGCGTGTGTGCGTATGTGCACAGGCGTTCGGGTGTATGTTTTGTTGAAACAAAGACCAGGAGTCATTATTCTATGGGAGGATCACAATTCTTCGTAAGGGGTCATTTTTCTTCGTGTGCAGGGGTCGTAATATTATGACCGTTGGGTTAAAATACTGACCGGGGTCAGTATTTTACGGGGGTCACTTTACTTCGTTACACCGGCGGTGTCCTGTGGGCTCTCAGCATGGTTGGTCTCGAAATAATTCCGTGAAAGAGAACTGTACCCATGCTTTGGGCAGAGAAATGACGAAACTCCCATGCACGTTTTACCTTTGTACTGTGATGAACACCCGTCCGTGAACTCCGTCATAACCTCAGGACGGTATCCAACACAATCTAGATGTTTCTTTACCTCATTCTGAACCGCAGACACGAAATAATGGTCGTGCGTCGTAATTATGTACAGTGCTCCCTCTCTACAACGACATCCTTTGGGATACGAAGATTGTATGTGTTGTTCAGAGGGAGTTGTTATAGGGAGGGAAAATCAAACATAATTAGCTTGTTTGCAGATCCCCAGATAAGGTGTATTTCGAGAACAAAAACCGTTATGCCTCAATCAAACCCTATGTTGTGACCACTCTTTAGAATCGTCACTTTGTGACGATTCTAAAGAGTGGTCACAACATAGGGTTTGATGGAGGCATAAAGAAAATACGATGGAAAAAGGTTGTTTCTGGAGCCTTATTGTTTCGGAAACAGTGACATGCGTTGTTGTAAGGAGGGAATCATTATTGAGAGGGCCGTTGTAGGGAGGGAGCACTGTACATCATTTCTGTAACTATGTTTTCTTCATCTACATATTCGAGCTCATTGCGTGTACGAATACATGCACCGAAATATCGGTTTTTCCAAAGTATGTTGACTGCAGTTCGTTCTTTTCGATACAACGATAATTCTCGCTGAAGTCGTGTATAACTAAGCAGTGGTTTCTTGGCAAGTTGTTCTTCAACTGCGTTAGTTGCTCATTTATCCAGTTTGCACTATACACATGCTCTCCATAGCTGTCAAGCAGTTGTTGGAAGTAGATGAACATGTGTGCGACAGATGAACTTTTATTACGAGCATTAACGTTTTCTTTTCAATGTTCCCTTTGCCTTTTATGCGTACATATTTGTATATCTCCAAGTTAGCCTGGTCGGTTTCTGACACAGGCTCAACAAATAGAGGAGACTTGTTCATGCCACAGTCCGGGCAAGTGCGTCGGATACACGCTATGCGCTTGTAATTAGAGCCGTATTTTCGTTTATTTTTTCAGCATTGTTGGTAGAATTTTAGTTGTTCCGATTTGATTTTTTCTGTCTTTTCCTGCCGGTAGAAAGCCAGTTTGTCTGCACCGGATTTGAATTTCATCTAAATTATAAACATACAAAAATTAAGAAATGTTCATAATTAATTTACTTTAATTTACTAATTATAAATTTAGATCTGCAATAAGCTGTGAACTTAAGCAATTCATTTATTGAACATAAACTAATAAGTTTTTAAAAGCAGTTGGTTGCTTAATGCAGGACAAAAGTAATACAGAAAGTTCCTTACAAATGTTAAAGAATGTATATTATCTACAAAAATTCATCCAGTAAAGCAATGACTGTGCATAATAACGGCGAGTACAGTTTTTGGTGCATTTAGGGGAGCGCTAACTGATTATAACACTGGTCTCTTGTGAAACTTACGTAATTCATTTAACCTTTAGCATGTTATGGGCGGATGAGTAATTACCTATGTAAACAGTTTGGATCCAGATGAGACACCGAGTAACTCGGCGTCTCATCAGGATCCTAACTGTTTTGCACCCAGATTGCAGTTTGGTAGAGAAAATGATTACAGCTTTAATTTTGAACATGTAGTAGGTGAAAAATTCTTTAAAACAATCTGCTCAGCAGGCTAAAGGTTAACTATTAAGGTGTCATGGATGAAATTTCAATTCGCTTTTGCAAACAGTTTAGATCCAGATTTGACGAATCAATATTTGGTGTATCATCAAGATTCAAATCGTTCAACTCTCTGGCCAATGTTTTTTATCATATACATGTATGCTCTTCAAAATATTAATCAACGACGAATACTGTCTATGCCTATGAGTGATTTTTATGAGTATTTCATTTTATCACTTACATCTTGCAAACAGAGTAGTCCTAGAGTATTTTGGGTCGGTTTTGTATGCTTTTATGTTGCATTTCCCAGGTATGACATTGATGAAAACGCGGTAAAACGTCATGTTTTGACATAAAATTTGTTATCCCGTTGCTGTAGGCGATATTGAGGCACATCGGGGCCAGAAATCAATATTGATTGTTGTAGCATAACTTACAATGTTTAATATAGCGGTTTTATATTGTGTTGATAACGATTGTGTCAGAGATGCATTTTAATTAGTGGAAGTGTCTGATTATGTAGAATAACGCACGTAATTACATTAAAATTCGTTTGCAAAATAATTATAATTTTATGTTGCTTAGGACGATATATATATATCTCTTTTTTTTTTTTTAATACATAGCATTTAAATTAGTGGAATTGTATGACATTTGTATTTTATGTAGAATAACGTACGTCTTCTAGTTAAAAAAATAATTTGCAAAATTATTATAATTTCGTGTTGCTTAGGACTTAACATACATCGCATCTGAAAATTCATTTTAATAAGTGGAACTTGTATTTTATTTATGTAGAATAACGCACGTTTTGTACAATAAAAATTCTTTGCAAAAATGTAATATTTTAACCATTCTCTTGCTGAATTTTAAAATAATTTTTTCTTCTTTACCCATGCCCTGTTGTATAATTACATATATCTTCAGTGTCTACAATTATTTCTCTGTGCAATCACTGCTGTAGAATACAATGGTTGCACAATCAATTTGTAAATAGTGCAGACCCTGATGAGACAGCTCCTGCAGGAGCTGTCTCATCTGGTCCTTCCCTATTTACAGGTAGGTATATTGACGTGAATAGCATGCGAAAGACAATATTTATACATAGCATATCATCATAAATTGAATCTGAAATAGTGGAACGTCTGATATTTGTATTGTATTTACGTAGAATAACGCACGTATTCTACTTCAAAAATTCGTTTGCAAAATAAATTTAATTTCATGTAGCTCAGAACGGTATATATATTATATAAAAATGCATTTTAGAAGGTTTTCTAAATATGAATGACTAGTTTTATTAACTACTTTCGGCATACAATACGTAATATTTAATTTAAATATTATTTGTGATCTTATTTATATGATATATGTCAGTGATGTATTTATTACAATAAATATGCACATATTTCGGATATTTTCAATAAAGGGAGGTAATTTGATTATTTTTTTACTGTGCCCCATCAGCATAAATATGGACTGGTTTCAAATTAATATCTGGAGTGACTTTCCTTAACCATTTCCCTCATATTTATATAAACGTATTTTCACGCATCTGCAGACAGTGTAGACCCAGATCAGATGGATCCTATAGGAGACGTCTGATCAGGGTCCGCCCTGTTTTTTAATGGTAGGCCTATTTGATAGATTTGTTTCTATACTTTCTGAAATAACCACACTCTTCCACCTTCCATATATCATTATAACAATTTTGTTCATGAATATACGGTAGGTATTGACATTTGTAAACATAGAACAGGGAAAGGGTTAATGATGCGGGAGGGGATTGATTAATGTATTTGCGTGTCAAACTTTATATATCAGCTTCGTTATCAGAACAATTATATATAGGCCTACAGTGTAGGCTCTATTATAACGTGTGTTTTATATATATAATAAAAAATGTTCAGTTTATAAAATATATACATGTATATAAAATTACATATTGGAAATGTAGACGAACCAATCTAAACCAGACATTAAATTCGGTCTTGGAAACAGGTGGCGGCTTAATGCAGAGTGAACGTCATGCATAAAGCTCCTTCGGGAGCTTTCTGCACGACTTTCACCCTGCATTAAGCAGCCACCTGCCTAAAAGCATCTAAATTCTTCTCTATTAGAATCTGATTTAGATGGGTTTTACTGTAGGCCTACATGTATATAATGCCACGTGTTTGTTCTCGGAATCCGCCATATTAACACTTTCAACCCTGTCATTTGCAAACAATGTAGACCCAGATCAGGGGGCTCCAAGAGGAGTCCTTTGATCTGGTTCTAAACTGTTTGTTATTCAAAATCCTCCAGAATAATTGACCCTTTTATAGTAAATGGACTCTTTTTTAAATACTTACGGGATATTCCATTTCGACAATTCGGGATTGAAATGGTTAACATTTTCAGCTTTGTCATTTACAAACAGTGTAGACCCAGATCAGGGGGCTCCTAGAAGAACCACTTGATCTATGTTTGCACTGTTTGTTTTAGCATATTTAACCCTTTCCCTCATATAAACATGTTTTCACGCATTTGAAAACAGAGTAGACCCAGATCAGACGGCTCTTATAGGAGCCGTATGATCAGGGTCTGCTCTGTTTGCTGTTGGGTTTTGAAATAATCTGTTTCTTTACTTTCGAAAATGGCTACAATGTGCCACCTTCCATATTTCATTATAACTATTTTGTCAATGAATATGCAGTATTTTGGAATAGATAATAGAACAGGTAAATGGTTAATCCTTTCATAGTGAGTGGGTTCTTTTTTTAAATACTTATGGAATATTCCATTTTGATAATTGCGGGTTGAAATGGTGTAATGTAGTAGACTATCGCTGACTTGTAGAAACGTAATATAATGTTTACAAGTAGAACTTTGAAGAATTGTTGGAAAATGTGTGTATGTTGAGGAGTTCGTAGACAGAAAACTGCTCCAATAGTATATGTGTATGAATTTAATATGTATCCTGAAATTCCAGTTCGTAATGTATAACAGTGGTAACACACAGTAGAATAACAAGTCCAAAAGTAAAACATGACTACATGTATATAAAAGTAAAATAATCTGGTCAGAATATCCTGAGTACTAGAAATCTATCTAGTAATTCCTAAACACGTGTTCCCATTTCTAACCTCTTAGTATATCACGTGACGTTTTGACAAGTTAATCGTACACAAAGGATCTGATATTGGCAAGCTTATTCTGATTCTTATCGCATCTTAATTGATGAAATCTTACGTAATAGCCATTACTCGTCGGTATCTCGCTAGATCAATATAGATAAATGATCTGGAGAACAACTGTACATAAAAAGGACAGGCGATGTCAGATTAACTCTTTCAACCCTGTCATTTACAAACAGTGTATACCCAGATCAGAGGGCCCGTCACAAAGTTTATTACATTTGGCCTCGTTATTACATTTTGCGTTTGTTACAAATAAGCATATCGACACAAAATGTAATAGTGCAAAATGTAATAATTTCCTTCAGGATATCGAACCTCTTTAGACTAAGTAAGATATTAACTCTAGCAACATATACCCTTCATCTGGTGTATTTTGATATTTGTTTGCCTAAAACATGAATTTTTCGATTTTTCAAACGACTCTCACACTCCCCCCAATTCCAGACCCATGTTGCCGGAAGAGGTATATTTTACTTGTATATCAATTTCTCTTCGAAAGTCGCGAATATAGTCGAGTATGGAATGAACCAGACCTGTTTCAAAGTTTATTACATTTTTACGTCGTTATTACAGTTTGCGTTAACAGTTTCCCCAGTATAATGTAATAAATCAGCGCATTTTGTATTAATTATTACATTTTGCGTTGCAACAATGCCGTTCATACTGAGTCTGCTATTTTTTGAAATACTGATGGAAAATTCCACTTTCATAATTCCGGGTTGAACGGGTTAACACTTTCAAAACTATGTCATTTACAAACAGTGTAGAACCAGATCAGCTGACTCTAGAAGAGCCTTCTGATCTTGATCCACACTGTTTATTATTCAAAATTCTCTAGCATATGTATGCCTTTCATACTAAGTGGACACTTTATTTGAAATACTGATGGGAAATTCCACTTTGATAATTCAGGAATATAATGGTTCAAACGTTTTATCAGACCCATTTGGTGACAGCGCTGAATACATTTAACCTTAACCCTTTCCTTCATGTACACGTGTTTACGTGCATTTATAAACAGGGTAGACCGAGATCAGACGGCTCCTATGGGAGCCGTCTGATCAGGGTCTGCCCTGTTTGTTAATGGAGTTCAACAGATATGTTTCTTTAGTTTCTAAAATGGCTACAATGTTCCAACTTCAACATTTCATTATTACAATGTTCTCCTTGAATATTCAGTCGGTATTGAAATTTGGAATAAACATAGAACAGGGAAATGGTTAAAAGGCAATTATCGTATTTACAGATCAATCTGACCTTTCTTCACCTATCTTTGGGTGTGCTGGTCAACTCTGCCGTTATCCCGATTACACTGTGTATGTTTTGGGAGAGGCTCACGGGGTCAGCCATGGTGACCGGGAGTGTCGGGGGTACAGTCGTGGCCATCATATCATGGCTCAGCGTGACTTCATCACTTCCAGGCGGCTTGGGTGAATTCAGACAGAACTCAAGTATTAACCAGAAACGTATTTGTATTTATTGTTAGATAGTTGTAATGTAAATAAAGTGTTATTTGAATTGTCTGTTCGTTCATTACAAATTTTGTGTTTGCGTGTATCTTCAAAAGTATTTGAATTAGAAGTAAGAAACGTTACAATAATAACCTTGCATCCGTTCTTTCAAGAGCTTGACGACTTAACCCATTCCCTTATATTGACGACTTTTGACGACTCTGTAAAAATCACTTTGTGAAACCATTGTGATAAAAAGAGCATTTGCTCCTACAGGAGCAAATGCTCTATTTATCACAATGGTTTCAAACTACAAAATTCTAAAATGTTCCTTTTCTGTAGCTAGTGTTCCTTTTCGGTAGATTTTTTCAACGATGTTGTATCTAAAAATAGCCTATAAGGTAAAGGGTTAACGAGAATAGGTACCAATGGGTTGGGAAAAAATGTGAAGGGAATACAACGTGACATTATTTATTTAATTGAATTACTTTCATTTATTTATTGAACTATTAAAGCAGTGTTAATGCTTCTAATGTAACATTGTTTATTTAATTGAATCACTTTCATTTAATTACTGGACTAGTAGTTCAGTGTTAATGCTTCTATTGTAACGTCGTTCACAATTTACCAGATAATTCCACAGGAGCTGTCTGTTCAGGGTCTGCTCTGTTTGCTTATAAGTTATGGTTATCTACTGTTTATCATGACAAAAAATCCATTATTTAATAATACAGTAAAACCCCTCTAATGCGACCACTTAATGAATAAACATTGGTGTCTTAATAAGCAGGTGGTTGCTTCCCTCATATTAACGTGTTTCACGCATTTGCAAACTGAGACCCAGATAAGACGGCTCCCTAGAGGAGCCGTCTGATCAGGGTCTGCTCTGTTTGCTAATAGAATTTGATAAATATGTTTCTTTACTTTCTAAAATGTATACAATGCCCCACCTTCCAGATTTCTTTATAACTATTTTGTTAATGAATATTCAGTAGGTATTGAAATTTGGCCTAAATACAGAACAGGGAAAGGGTTAATGCTGGGCAAAAGGAATGCAGAAAGCTCCTCTAAGCTACCACCTGAATCTAGCACCCAGAATGCTACCTCTTTGAGGTGGTCGCCTTGCCCTGCATTAAGTAGCCATCTGTTTTTAACTGACGTATATGTTCAATAAATGAATGGGCGCTTAGGACAGGTTCTACTCTATGTACAGTAACACATCGCTAATTGGCACACTCTAATAAATATGATTATTGGTTGATAAGACAAGTGGCAGTTTACTGCAGGGTTAAACTTATTCACTAGATAAAAGGTGTGATATGTGACGTTTTACCGTATTGATAACCTATATCCCTGAATTTTCAGTATTTTACTTCATGAATATTCATGTAGGAAAATAATAGTGACATCATAAATATGAATTAGATTAGTTTTTTATACAGGAACATGGATACGTGAAATTTTGACCATAGCAGAACGTGAAGAATCAGATAGATACATATCAGATATGACTGATATGGGTTTACTCTGTTTGAAATTGCATAGAAAGGCGTATTGACAGAATAAAGCGTTAAGTAGTTTAACCCATTACCTCATAGGCTATTTTTAGATACACCCCTTTGAATAAATCTACCGAAAAGGAGCAATGACTAGAGAAAAGGCAAGTTTTAGAATTTTGTAGTTTGAAACCATTGTGATAAATAGAGCATTTGCTCCTATAGGAGCAAATGCTCTATTTATCACAATGGTTTCACAAAGTGACTTTTAGAGAGTCGTCAAAAGTCGTCAATATCAGGGAATGGGTTAAACACAACTAAATATAATTAATTGTATATGTTCATGGTGAAAACAGTTGCCTTCATTAGTATTGAACATGATTTGTGTTTTACAGTTAGTGAGATCTCAAGTTTGGTGGGAAACACAGCGTCTTTGGTAGTGGGAGGAATAATCACAGTGTTGGTCAGCATGTTCTTCGGAAGCAACAAAGATGGCGACGAGGTCTGGGAGAAAACACGGGACATAGACAACCCGCTTAGTCCGTGGACCGAACTCTACGAAAAGTGAGTAAACCAATGCCTGTTCCGATAGTCTGCCATCTTGTTTCTCTCTTATATTGCGGTTGAAACTAATATTTTCTTAACCATTTACTCCAATAAATATTCATATGAGAAAAATATTAGTGAACTAAGCAACAGGCGAATGAAATAATAAAATCGTCATTTCTCCACCAAACCCTCGAAACGATTCTAAAGAGTAGTCACAACATAGGATTTGGCTGAGAAATAAATAAATTATTCTTGAATCTGTTTTAGTTTACGCATCGTATATGCACCTCCAGTTACTATATTTAATCTTATAATGGCATATGAACAGGCAGATACTATAAAATCACATCTATATTTCCCATGCCCCTTCACTAACACAATTCTAAATGTTTACCAAAGTATCAGGCGTTAGGCCTACTCGCATATTGCTAATATAATACGGCAAAACCTCTCTATAACGACCACTAAATTGTGTTAATTACATGTAGTTGGTATGTTGGGCAGGTGGTTGCTTAAAGCAAGATAAAAGTAAAACAGAACGCTCCTATAGGAGCGTTATGTTTTACTTTCACTTTGCTTTAAGCAGCCACCTGCCTGTAACACACGATATTTGATGTAAGTCAGTGGTCGTTATAGAGGGGCTTTTACTGGGTCTTTCTTTGCCCAAAGGGATCTGAATCTTACCGGAGCATATCGCCTGGACAACCGGCCACAGCTGAAGGATGTTCAAAGAGTTTTTAGAAGGGCTAAACAAATCGCCTATGTCGTTTCCATATCCCTGGCAATTGTAATGGTGGTGGTCTGGCCCCTGATTATGATCACGTCCCCCGTGTTGCCATTAAGCACATTTAGTCACTGGGTAAGTACGTTTGAATGGATAGTTGAGTCACGATTCTTGCTATTGAGCTATCAGAATGTGCAGATACTTTGATAAGTGTTACTTTAGACATGCATTCTTTCATACTGAGGCCTTCTTGTGCCTCTTTCCAACGCATTTATTGAAACCATTGTGATAAATAGAGCATTCGCTCCACAGGATTTATCATAATGGTTTCAAAACTACACAATTCTAAAATTTTCCTTTTCTATAGTTAATGCCCCATTTCGGTAGGTTAATTCAAAAAGTTTTGGTCCAAAATAGTCTACGAGGGAGTGAGTTTTCCATATTAGAAATCGGATGACTCGAAGTTCTGTGATTTCGAAGTAATGTGTATGGTCCCTTGAAGTTCGAGATATCGAAGTCAAACTGTATTTAACCCTTCGCTTGCTATTCACGTCAATTACGTACCTGTAAATAGTGATGACCCAGATGAGACAGCTCCTGTAGGAGCTGTCTAATCAGGGTCTGCACTATTTACAAGTTGATTGTGCAACTAGTGCACTCCACAGCAGTGATTGCACAGCGAAATACTTGTACACAGTGAAGATATATGTAATTATACAACAGGGCATGGGTAAAGAAGGAGACATGTATTTTAAAATTCAGCAAGAGAAGGGTTAACTGTATTTTACATTTAGTATTCTTCATTTGTACTACAGCAAGCGGCCTGTGTACAGCACTGATATTGAACATAGAATGCTCTCAAACATAATAGGTCTAATGCAGCCCATCTCTGTGTCGTTCCAGGTGACTGTGTCTAAAGTGTGGGCATTCCTAGCGGCAATATTCATCATAGTGGCACCTTTCTTCAGTGAAATATGGGATATTTACGCTGCGCACCGACGGAACCGAGTGTCTGAGCTGCCGCCAGAGCTCCCAGATAACGATAACGCTAAGCCTGAGAATAGTCACCAGTCACAGACAGGTGAAACAGCAAATGCAACAGACAGAACTGTCTATAACGATAACGCTAAATCTGAGAATAGTCGCCAGTCACAGACAGGTGAAACGGCAAATGCAACAGAAAGAACTGTCTAAACCATAACAATAGTTCAGTGTCCCTCTCTTAACCCGTTAATTTATGAATATTCACGTAAGAAATAATAACATAATGATTATTAATTAGCTGAAGTTGTATAAAGGCACGTGAATACAGCATTGTTTGGCCATGACAGACACTGTAGAATTATTCCATAAGCAATTAGAGCAGATCCTTATCAGGCAAACCCCTACAAGTGTTGTCTGATCTGGATCCACTGTGTTTATAATGGCGTAAAATGCGTATGTATGGAGTAAAAGGTTAACCCCTTACCTCATAGAAATAGGCTCAAATCCCTTTGCAAACAACATAGTAGACCAGTGGTTTCTAATCAGGGTCTGTCGTGTTTGCTAATGAGATAATATAGTTCTTGTTCTTCAGTGTCTGCCATGGCCAAAGTTTTCCTTTTAGAATGCATTTATAAACATTTTAATTCATATTTATAATAATAAATATTTATCAGGTAAATGGATAAACTGTGTTATTGATTTTTCTATTCAATTGTCTTGTGTGTTTTTACATCTGTCTAATATCGATACATTATTTATAAATAACGGTAAAAGCTTAACAATGGAAGAGCTACTTCATGAAGAACGTTACGATCCTATGTAGGAACTTTCTGCATTATGTCTGCGTTAAGCAACCACCTGTTATTTAAGACTCCTATGTTCAATAAATGAATGACCGCGTTTAAGACAGGTTCTCCTGTAAAATGTACCAAGGAAACTCATTTCGTTTGATAATACATGTACATGCATGTTATAATTATTATGATTTATGATGATATCTGTCAACAATGAACGTTCATAGAGAACTAAGTATGGGTTTAAAGGTATGTTGTAGCTTAATACTGGCCGAATCTATTGATGAAAGCTCCTGTATGCACTTTCTGCATCACGTAGACGTACATTTACCCATTACCTCATAGGTTATTTTAGATACAATCTCTTTGAATAAATCTACCGAAAAGGAACATTTACTAGAGAAAAAGGAAAACTTTAGAATTTTGTAGTTTGAAACCATTGTGATAAATAGAGCATTTGCTCCTATAGGAGCAAATGCTCTATTTATCACAATGGTTTCACAAAGTGACTTTTACAGAGTCGTCAAAAGTCGTCAATATGTGGGAAAGGGTTAAACAGCTACTTTCTTCAAATAATATTCATGTTTATCAATAATGTGGTTGACTGTTATGGAGAGGATCTGTAGTATACATGTTTGTTTAGAGTCACGTATATTATGGTTAATATGGAAACGGGTGCGTTGGTAAACTATGTGATGTCAGTTATATTAAATATTTTCCAAAGCGTGGTTATTGGAAGTGTAACGAACATGCAACACACAATGTGTTTGCATTTAGACTTATTCAAGTAGAATGCATAGTTTAATTATTTCATTTACAAATATAGTGTATGTTATAACAAAAATAAAAGCAGAGCAACAGATAATGGTGCACACTCAAATACTAAATCCTCATTTCTTCACAAAACCCTATGTTGTGAATGACATATGTTGTGACCACTCTTTAGAGTCGTCTCTTCGAGGCGATTCTAAACAGTGGTCACAACATAGGGTTTGGTGGACAAATAAAGAAATTATTCTTGAAAATGTTTCAATTTACGCTTTTAATATCGACCTTTGAAAAGGTTGAGATTTTTCCGTTACCTATCTGGCAACCTGTTCAGATTAGAAAGTAAATGACTAACACCTGATTGGAGTGGTACATTACTTAGGACCCTGAAGAGGCACACAGTCATCTGGATTAAAATGATATTGCAATGATTACCACATTCTTCTTTTGTGTCATAACCATCCAGCCATTGAGATAAGCAACACATCCATTGACCAAACTATGAGTGCAGCCTTCACATTTCACCGAAACCCTTGGCATAATACCTTCATAATAGTATACCTATGCTTCTTGTTATATGTCATTTCAAGACATGTTCATTCAGTGTATATTCAGAGCTATAATACTATAAGTAAACAGGATAGACCCCGATATAGGAGCCGTCTGACCTGGGTATACTCTGTTGAAAAAGTGTGAAAAAGGAATGGTTAATACATTACATGTATGTTCATATGAGATGGACAATATTATCGTATCCATGCACGCCAGCCACTTTCGATGCTTGTGGATAAAGAGATTCTTACCACATTTTCTGGTGCAAACAAGTCTACTAATAATTCATTATGTTACTTCCGATTCGTTAAAGCTTCTGAGCAACAATGTATTGAGTGTCAAACAGTTTGAAAACTGATCAAATCCGGTGGCTCATTGATATCCAAGCTGCTTGCCAAAGGATGTCGTGTCACGGTCTCACAGGATAATACTTAGATATGCGACACCGTTTGAGCATCTGCCTCTCCAGCAATATTTTCTCTGTGTCTGACAGTTTCATAGTGATTCGTGCTGTCTTCACTTTCATCCTCGACATAAGGTTGTGGGGTATAACACTTACTAGAAATGAAAAACATGGTGGCGCTGAAAAGTTTCACCGACACCCACCAAGTAAATAAACGCCAGTTCATCTCAAATCTATCATAAAACCAGCACGTTCCTTTAGTTCCGCAGATATTTTGCCACAACGCGCATGCGCTGTCGAGTACACTTCCGGTCAAAACAGGTCCCGGTATCGTTCCTGCAACATGTAACAATATTTTGTATGTTGATAATTGGTGGTACTATTTCAAGACTTTATATAACATTGTTAATGGAATTTGGGAGGGACATTTAGATATGTTCATCAGTACGTCCTTCAATCCACCAGTTCGTAAGTTCATCCGTTTGCCCATTCTGCATAACTCCAAACAAATATGAAACTTAATAGGGTTGTTGGCCCCTTGTTCGAAGGAACACGTTCGTTAGATGATAGAATTGGCTCGAAATGAATTGTCCTGAACCGGTGTACTTTTACGTGTTGCTGTCTGCGCTTGTTTGAGAGTAGCAATTTATGAAAATGCCTGACAAAACATGCTTTGCAGAGAGACAAATGTGACATACGTGACAATCACACAGACAAACAGATAGATGGACAGACAGACATACATACAGACGGGCGGACATAAAGACGACGAAGAAGTGATACATTAGTACTACTCTGCTTATGTCAGGTGACACAAACATGTGCAATGATGAGTGAGGTTAAGCCAGTGGCTATTCATAGAAAGAAGAGTTTCGACAAAACATTACAATTATCTCTTTAACATTACAATGATCTCCTTAAAATTACCATAACATGTACATTAGAACCTGTTTTAAAGGCATTTCAAAGCTCCTTATATAAGTGACCCTCCCCCCTATATACACAGTACCCAGCTGTGCTCCTGCAGTGTCCAGTCAGGGTCCATAGCCATATGAGATAAAGTTATGCAATTATACATTGATCCTCTGTGATGGTAGCCCGCCTTATCAGTTTGTGTATCAGACCCCTGACAGTAGGCTCCCAAAATACACAGCATGGGGTTAATAGGTCAACATTCCTTTCGAAATGCCTTCAAGCGACCATCGACAAAGGCCCCCTATTGGTCTGTTAGGCAGATGGAGATTTAATGCAGGTCAAATAGGAGCTTTCTGCATTACATTTGCCCTGCCTTTGCCACCTGATTTCTATGATTCCCATATCCAATCAATAAAGGGTCGCTTAACACGTGTCCTATTGTATCTTCCAGACGTCTTTATGATTAATCTACACGCGCGAATTTAAAATGCTTGTTTCCACATTTCTAAGTTTTTGTAAAACGATATGATAACTACTACTTATGTAAGAGAAACTCAGTCGATAATAAGAGTAGGCCATCGTGCTTGGGTTTCTCTGTATCCTCTCCCCTCTCTCTTGGGCGTCCAATTAGCCCATTGTGAGCAGAAACGGACGTTAATCAACACAAACAAAAAATCGACTTATGTTTGAATTTAATAAAACATCTTTTAAGCGGTCATTCAAATGACGCCAGCTGGTGTGTTTATTAGTTATTACTAGGGGTAGTATGGAAAGTACATTTTACAACAAATTCAGAAGCGATTTTTCTGCATTACTTCCTTCCCCTCCTAATAAGCGTTATGCTTTTGAAACCCAAGTAATTATTTCAGAAAGTTTCAACCAACCCTTTTCACCATAAGAACGCTTTTCTACGCCTTTGCAAACAGAGAAGACCCAGATCAGACGGCTCCTATAGGAGCCGTCTGATCAGGGTCCGCTCCGTTTGCTTCTGAAATAATATAGATATGCTTTCACCTTTTCTACTGGAGCCAAACATTCCTGTGTTAATGTGTCATTATCATAATTAATCTAATCAATATGCATGATGTCATCACATTTCTTTCATAAATATATTCATGGAGTAAAGGGTAAAAGAGATTCTATAAGATCAATATCAATCTACAGCAGAATTTGTCCTAAGCGGCCATTATTTTTATTGAAAACAGGACTTTTAAAAAGCAGGTGGCTGCTTAACCCTTTCCCTGATATTGACGACTTTTGACGACTCTGTTGAAGTCACTATGTGCAACCATTGTGATAAATAGAGCATTTGCTCCTATAGGAGCAAATGCTCTATTTATCACAATGGTTTGAAACTACAAAATTCTAAAAGTTTCCTTTTCTCTAGTTAATGCTCCTTTTCGGTAGATTTATTCAAAGATGTTGTATCTAAAAATAGCGTATGAGGTAATGGGTTAAAGCTGGGCAAAAGTAATGAAGAAAGCTCACTGAAGCTTTCTGCATTACCTTTGGCCAGCATAAAGCTACACCCTACCTTGCATACCCATAAAATTAGACCTCGTTTTAATGGCCGCTTAAGACGGGGTTCTACTGTATACTTATTGGGTTTTGTTTGTCGAACGAGTATTATATTATTACTCCTTCACAGTCAAAGGTGCCGGAAAGCGACCCACATGGCTTGCTACACTAGGCGGATATGTGACTGCCTTTGTGAACAGTTTGGGTGCAGATGAGATTCTGCGTTAATCGGTGTCTCATCAGGATCCAAAATGTCTGACACACCACTTATGTTTTTGAAAAGCAGTTAAAAGAAACTCTATTCTGAAACTGAAAGCAGACGGCATTGCTTGCATACGAGATACATTAAGCACCAAAGAGTTATATAAATGGAATAATAATCAGAGCTTCAGATAACACACCGTCCAATCGATTATGGTTACCCCATCGATAAAGCTGTGGTTACCTCGCGCAGTGAGAGTCGATTTAAAAGGCGAGTTTGTATTTTGCTCCTAAAGACTCTTAATTTCAAAAAATTGGCACTTCTCTGTATGCAGCCGTAAAAAAGAAGTGTTTTCTTAACATGTTGGTGTAATATTTTCCCAACAGCATGCAGAATGGTGTATTAAATCAGTGATTCAACGTGGATCAAGATGCCAAAACACCGTTTTTCTTTCCTTGGGACTGAATATCTCCGATGTATGACAAATTCACGTTAATCCAACGATGTCGAAGGTAAATCGAAGTATTTTTCTGTTCATCCTTTGACTATCATCTTGCTTTGTTCAAAATCAAGGTAGTTACAGGTGTTTTCGTGTACTGTGTTGATGCTCAAATGGCTAAGGTTGCCTAATATTGAAAATTTGTTGGTTAAGGTTCACCCGATTTCTGGGCGCATTTAGGCTAAGGTTACCCGACACTTAACATATGTAGTATTACAGCACCTAAAGACACAAACGTCGTATTTTTTCCCTTGAGCTTGAAACATAAGACGCGCAACTGTCATGTATATTCTGTTACTTGTGTTTAACCAATTATGTTCACAATCTTCAATTATTATTTCTAACGTGTAAATCGAGTTTTTACAAAGGCGTTCAACCTGATCGATTTCTCACAGTAAATATTTTCTTGTTTATTGTTTGAAAAAAAATTCTTTGTATTGAAGCACAAAACATGTAAACACAGGTCGGATGCTATATTTATCATGTGACACTTGGTTTGTGTCTGTACTGGAGACGTTTAACCTGGGTCTACACGCAAAACTACGCTAACCCCTTATAGTGTATTTATACTGTAAGGAGTTTGTCTAGTGTTGAATAGATCCATCATTCCCGTGCTAATGGTTTACAAAATGAAAGTTAATCGGCAAAAACAACACCTACAAAATCTACTGAGCATTTACTAAGTTCTATTTGCTTTTAGGTTACCAACCATAACCATGGAGCGCTGCATGTACCAATGTTATTTCTGCTATATGAAAAACAATGCATTACCAGATATCATCGATCATCTAGTTGAAGTACATGATTCTGTATGTTTAAAGGAGCAACTGATAAAATTAAATTAAATTACTACAATAATTTTAAGATCTGAACTGTGTAAAACTTAATTCTTTAAGATAATTATCGATATTAATCGTCAAACGGAAATTGATATAGATCTACACGGACGTATCTTTCTTTCTTCATCATATACTAGATATCCAACACTTCATGGAGGTGTAGACCTAAATCACAGGAGCATAGGACTGACTTTATTTGGTCTGAGTCACTATGAGTACGAAAACGTCGGGGCCGAATCCATTTCCGTGTCTTGTTTTTAATTTTTATATTTCAAAATGTAGATATAACACTTTGTCTTCGAAGAAACAAACCAATGCGTCAAGTATTAGATCTAGCTCGATGCCCATAAACCGGTTTAACTCCCCAGTGACTTTTGTCACTGACCGTTCCAAGGCGGTACTTCCATCTTCCTCCTATTGTATGTTTGTTTTGTCTTTGTGCGTCTCTTGTTGTTTTTCCTTCTTATGTACATTTGCTGTTTCCTTGTGTTGCTGTTCGGGCGAGTGTTTGTTCTGTATGTGGTGTTTCCTCCATGACTCATTTTTGTACTTTTATACTGTCTGAATAACAAAAATACTTGGAAAAGTGTAACGATGAAGATGTTTTCAAGGACGAAGTGTTTATTAATGATTCCACATAGGAGATTTGCAAAACATTCTTCAATATGTGCATTTCCTAGTAGCGGAAAGGACCCTTTTCTAGAAAAAAAGCAATTCCGTTTGCGTAAACGGATCGATTATTTGCGCTTTAAAAGTAATTCACCCATACATACTCAAACTGAGTTGTGTATATATATACACATTTGATACCGTGTTGCATTGAGAATAATTTTAGCAAATCAATAACCGTCTTTAAAATAGAGTTTAAAACGTTTATACATGTTGATAGTTCACCTAATTGTAAAATCGTATAGGTGAACTTACGTTGTTGAATGTTGTCTGGATGGAATAAGAGTGAGGTTGGGCGCCCATAAACCGGTGTAACCCCCCAGTGACTTTTGTCACTGACCGTTCCAAGGCGGTGCTTCCATCTTCCTCCAATTGTATGTTTGTTTTGTCTTTGTGCGTCTCTTGTTGTTTTTCTAGTTATGTACATTTGCTTCTGTATGTGGTGTTTCCCCCATGACTCATTTTTGTACTTTTGTACAAACTCGCTTTACACGTTAGAAATAATAATTGTTGTGAACTTAAATGGATAAATACAATTTAAAGAATATGTACATGACAGTTGTGGCCCTTAGTTTTCAAGTTCAAGAGAAAACGTACGACGTGTGTGTCTTCAGATGCTGTAATACTGCATAAGTTAGTTATCGGATAACCTTAGCCTAAATGCGCCCAGATTTAGGGTGCACCTTAACCACCAATTTTTCAAAATTAGGTAATCTTAGCCATTCGAGCATCAACTCAGTACACGAAAACACCTGTAACTACCTAGAATTTAAACAAAGCAAGATGATAGTCAAAGGATGGACAGAAAAATACTTCGATTTACCTTCAACATCGTTGGATTAACGCGAGTTTGTCATACATCGGAGACATTCAGTCCCAAGGAAAGAAAAACGGTGTTTTGGCATCTTAATCCACGTTAAATCACTGATTTAATACACTATTCTGCATGCTATTGGAAAAATATTACTCCAACATGTTCGGCAAACACTTCTTTTTACGGCTGCATACAAAGAAGTGCCGATCTTCTGAAAGTAAGAGTCTTTAGGAGCAAAATACAAACTCGCCTTTTAAATCGACTCTCGCTGCGCGAGGTAACCACATCTTTATCGATGGGGTAACCATAATCGATTGGACGGTGTGGATAAGATGCGTAAATTAAAAATAATTTCAAGTATAACGTCTTTATTTCTCCATCAAACCCTATAGTGTGACCACTCTTTAGAATAGTCTCTTCGAGCCGATTCTAAGGAGTGGTTACAACATAGGGTTTGGTAGAGAAACCGCGATTTAATATTTGAGTATGCACCGTTAACTGTAGCTCTGTCAGAATTATAACACTGTAGATATTATACGTACCAAATAATCTAAGACACGCCCACTGTAGACCCAATCCGAGCGCTCTTAATTCACCCGGAACACACCTGCAACATTTGTGAAAATAAAACATTAAGATCAATGAATTTACAAAATACAATTTCAGTTTCTTGTGGATCCGAACAGACACACTTTAAAGTTTTCGAGAGAAATGAAGGGCAACTTGAACACAACCTACAGTTACTTAGCATTATATAGTAAGATAATCAAAGTACAGTCGATCTGAAACGTCAAGAGACCATACACATTACTTCTACATAACAGAAATTCGAGTCATCCTATTTCTAATCTGAACAATTTATCACGTTCACTGCTTCATGCGCGTCTAAAGTAATTCTGAGAGCTCATGTAGCATTAAGCTGCCACACGTGTTTCTAGATATGCGTAGTGGTACATGTTAGAACAATTCATTTTTTTGTAAATTTTGGAAGGATCGAAATTTACTTCATATTATCCGAAGTTAAAGATATTCGAGTTCAGGATATTGACGTCTAACTGTACTTTCAATATTTATCAATTACACCAGGCAATGTAATTAATATAAAGTAAAAGAAGCTGATAAATAAAGTACAGAATGACAATACAGAAAATGGGGGACAAGAAATCTTACAGTACTGAAATGGAATCGGGTGAATAGTTTTATGAGGAAAACAGGATTCAATGCGTTTTGATAACGCTATTAGTATACACTAGTAAAATCTCTATAACAGCGCCGTTTTATATTATAAAATGCTTGATAATAGCCTGACATTTTAAATGTTAAATTTACTTATTAAAGCACACCACAACTTTGCATAATGTTTTTATCCAAACACGTGACTAAATGACTTAACATTTGAAACACGACTTAGTGACATTAATATATCAGACATTACGAGGTCACTTTAGTCGACTCCAGGACGACATTTGAACATAAGGTCACATTACATAACAACGCCCCAGATCACGACAGAGGACATGCTCTTTTGGTTTTATTTGAGTTTGATTTAGCGACACTTTCACACAAAAAGGGCACATTTTAGCGCTGACCCAACATGGCGGTCGTTAATGAAATCGCAGCTCCATAAAATAAAATAAATAGTATATGCCAATGTGTCAGGCATTCATTTTATCAATCCGAGAAACAGATCACGCTCAGCTTTGCTTGACAATATGAAAGGCTCACAAACAGGCCTGTAATACCTATATAATAATTTACCTTAATTGAATCATACATACTATGATAAATCGTACACTGTGAAAAGTACTAAAACCCAATTACAAAAGACAGAAGCACATTGTACTATTTCCGAATTTAAGGTGACCAGAAGAGGAATGCGTGAAATTTTACTTACCGCAATATGGCCACGGATGCCGGAGTGACAGTTGTAAATGTCATTAACATTCCTATGAACAGCAGAATGGTGAACAGGTACATGACTTTACAGGAATTGGCACACTTGCCAGTCCTCGCAGTGCCTGTCGGGAAGAAGGCTGGACTGAGCAACTGTAGAGACTCTGTGATGCACGTGCAGTTATTGTACACCTGTTCGTAGACAACAGATCTACACCACTTATAGATTGTACATGTAGAGAGGTGAATGTACATAGACCTATCCAGAAATTAAGGTTGGCCTTTTTTATTGTTATTGTTATTTTATTGTTATTGGCTCTTATATCATAATTGGAGACTATCAGCCATCATCTACCATATGTAGAGGTTATGAGAAAGTGTTTTTGTTCTTCTTTTCAGTTTAGTTTCGTTTAGTTTTAGTGGTGTGTGGTAGTTTAGTGGTAAAGCGCTTGACCATCAGTCCGGAGGTCCGGGGTTCAAATCCTGGTCCCTCCCGGAAGTTTCAGAGACACTTTTCCGTGTCTCCCACCCGCACCTCCTCTCCATCCAAGAGTTAAAATTGTTACCTGTGAGGGTCACTCGCCGGTACTGCGGCTGCATGATTGCGCCATATGTTAGCAGTGCTCAATGACTCGATGACCAGGGGAGTAAATGTACAGTCGACTCAGTGGTCATTCGGAATGAAAGTAGACTATAACTTGGTACTTATTTTTTACTATTTCAAACCTAACTGGCGGTTTTAATACACAGTTTGCTATTCGACTTGAAATATGATTCCATGTTTTTGAGAGTATTACTACAACATCTAATCAAAACAACGAATGCTCTTACCTTATCTCGCCCGGAAAACTAATGGCTTCTTACATTTGAATCTAGTGCAATATTGACCACTTCCAATTCGATCAAACATTTGAAAAAACATTGGCCGAGTGTCAAACAGCTTGAATCCTGATATGACATCACGTTACTCGGAATCTCATGTGGATCCAAGCTGTTTGCAAATATGAAATAGTTCGCGAATAGTGGAATAAAGGATGTACAGCTGTTCATTGTTTGGCACATATCAGCATGGGCAAAATTTGACGTCATATCTCTTACTTACCTTCGTGTGGTGCACAGGGTCTATGATATAGTCATAGCTACAGCCGGCATGACACGGGGTAAAGTAGAGCAAACTGTCACTACCGCATACGGGCTCGAACTGCTGCGTGTCACACTGGCATCCACTATTACACACGGCCGACAACTCTACCGACTCCCTGGCTACGCTGTAAATAGTGTTATCAAATTTCAAATGTATTACACAAGTCCGCCAACTCTACTGACTCCATGACCACGCTGTAAATAGTGTTATCAAATATCAATTAAGAAATGAATGACGTGCTTCCGGTGTTCATGATGTTATGCAACGCATAGCTTTACGAGCAAAGTTAGTGAAGCCCGAAGGGCTTCACGTGAATCTTTGCTCGTAAAGCTATGCGTTGCATAACCCATGAACACCGGGAGCACGTCATTTATTTCTTATATTTATATTCCATTGTATTTCTTATATTTAAGAAATGAATGACGTGCTTCCGGTGTTCATGAGGTTATGCAAGTTTCTTTTTAGAATAAGGTTATATAAGGACGTTGCAGGGGCGAATGTAAATATAAGGTATTACACAAGGCCGACAACTGTACTGACTCCCTGGCCATGCTGTAAATAGTGTTATTAAATATCAAAAGTATTACACAAGGCCGCCAAATCTACTGACTCCATGACCATGCTGTAAATAGTGTTATCAAATATCAACAGTATTACACAAGGCCGCCAACTGTACTGACTCCCTGACCACGCTGTGTTACCAAATATCTAAATTATCATATAACTAAAGGCTAAATACTTTACTGACAACCTTAACCAAGTTATTACATAAGGCCGACTACCCTACTGCCTTTCATTCACTTTGTGAATGATATTATTTCAAATATCTGAAATATAACAGAAGGCCAATTACTCCACTGACTCCCTTGCCGCGCTGTATATAATGTTATCAAATATTTAAAGTATAACACAAGGCCGACCACTGACCCCCTTGCCACATCTACTGAGTCGTACTCACCCCTTGCTACTCCATAAATATTGTCATCAAATATCTAAGGAATAACATAAGGTCGACTGTTTTATTAACCCCCTATCCACGCTGTAAATAATGTTATCAAACATCTAAGGAATATCACAAGGGGGATAACTCTACTGGCTACATAGCCACGTTGTAAATGTTGTTATCAAAGATCTACGGTATTGCACACACAGTAAATAATATTGTCAAATATCTAAGGTATTACACAAGGCAAACAACTTTACTGACTTCCTTGCAACATTGTAAATAATGCTACCGAGTATCAAAGGTATTACACAAAGGAAGCAGCTATACTGACTTCATTGCCACGTTGTAAATAAAGCTATCAAATATCTAAGGTATTGCACAAGGCGAACAGCTTTACTGACTCCCTTGCCACGCTGTAATATCTCAGGTATAGACAAGTAGTGCTGCACAGCTGATGAAATAAATACGCGGTAGTTTTAAAATGTTTCACGATACAGTCAAGTCTTCTTAATTGACCATTCAAAACAATTCTGGATTTCAGTATTCGTGTCGTGTAGCTTAATGCAGGACCAACATTATACAGGAAGCTTATTTGTAAGAGCGCTTTTCGCATTACTTTTGCCACGCGTTAACCCTTCGCTTGCTGAATTTTAAAATGCATTTCTCCTTCTTTACCCATGCTTTGTGGTATAATTACATATATCTTCACTGTGTACAAGTATTGCGCCGTACAATCGCTGCTGTGGAGTGCACTGGTTGCACATTCAACTTGTAAATAGTGCAGACCCTGATGAGACAGCTCCTGCAGGAGCTGTCTCATCTGGGTCTTCACTATTTACAGGTAGGTATATTGACGCGATTAGCAAGCGAAGGGTTAAGACAAGTACATGTATACGGTACAGAGCATTTAATTGGTGTATCACATTGAGTTTATTTATACAGTAGAGCCCAACTTAAGCAAGCACATACTTATATCGTTCAAATCAGGTTATTACAACAACCTGCCTTTAAACAGTCACATGTGCGCTTTAGCTACACTTATAAATAAAAGCAATGTGATACATGAATTTAGTGATGTGTACCGTGTATGCATTTATTACATTTGATTCGAAGGGATTTAGTGTTTTAACCCTTTATCTTTTTTTTAATGTGACAGAGAGTGTAGAATCAGATCTATATGATTCCAGGAGCAAACAGAACAGACACGGACGAGACGTTTCCTACAGGAGTCTTCTGATTCGGATGTACTTTGTTTGAAAATGCGTGAAAATGTGTTTATATAAAGGAAAGAGCTAAATCATAAATTATATATGGTTAATTTGCCTTACTTTGTTTGGTAATCCGTAGTGACACCTGCGAAGTCTATATCTGGGCAGCTGATGAAGAAGCCACCTCCTACCAGAATGGACAACAGAGACACGACCACACACAAGCGGGTCATGCCGATGACCCCGAACTTGAACTTCTTTATTAAGATACCTCCCAGTACCATACCACCTGCCCCGCCCAGCAGAGTTACCGCCCCTAGTTAAACCAAGAAAACACGCGTTCGATATATTGATACATTTAACCATTTCTGTACTGAATAACGTTCGACGGCAAAGATGTCGTCTGGCACAATTCTCAACCAATGATTGATCTTTAACCCCTTCCGTGCCACATTGACGGGTTTATGATATCACATGCAAACAGTTTGGATCCAGATGAGACGCCGAGTAACTCGGCGTCTAATCAGGATCCAAACTGTTTGACACTCTGTTTACTGTTTTATAAATAAAATGGAAGAAATGCACACACTTACACTAAAAATAAACGAATCTATGCCCAGTAGACGACAATGCTGGCATCGAAAGGGTAAATCAATTTCGTAATCTTTAGAAAACAAGTGTTTAAATAACAACAACAACACACTACGTTGATTGTAAATACAAAGTCTCTTCCTTATATAACGCAGACTCATGACCGAAGTATGAATTCTGTCCCATAATTATGTTAAAGTAAAGGCATAGTACTGTAAAGCTGTATTTACCCAAAGCATTCAGACACCCTAAGTATACGGATATCCTGAGTATTCGGAAAGTCACTGCATCAGCAGCATATTACCATGGCAATCAGGGACTACTGCTTGTATCATTACAATGTTGCTACCTAATTCATGTAGGTTATCTAAAGCCAAAACAAGAACTGTTTTCATTTGCTAGTAACAAAGGTCGAAACTGTTCCTTTATAAACGATTTGAGAGTAATGACGATTCGATCATGGTGAGACATAAGGTCTGGATCTAAACTATATGCATTATTCCAAAGTGCATTATTCTCAGGACGACTGCTGCTAAGCAAGAATTATTCACCCATGATAAATCCCGAATCTGATGGCAGGATGTCAAACTTTTCTTCTAGAACCTTGGGAGCAAACGCTGCCAGTCCACCGATAATCAACGTCTCTGCACACGCGCCGATAACCACAAATGAATAGGTAGGAATTGTAACCTGAAAACAACCAGAATACCAACAATAATTACTTTCTTTCGCCCGTAGAAAGCCTATATTATCGGTTATTCAGACTTAAATGTACGGGAACTTAATATAGGGAATAATTCTGCATCTATTAGCCATCTGCATTAAGAGCTCGGATTGGCAGATATTTACTGTAGCTCGTAATGATATACACGTATACGTAGAGAAATGTGCAAAAGTCGTACCATGTTCTTTGCAGGCAAACGTCGAGCCATTTTTATACAGGAAAGACTCGGATTATTTTAGGAACAGGCAAAAAGTGGGACCATGTTCGAAACAAGCTAAACTTGGACATTGATCTATATTGGCAAAAGTCGGGCCATGTTCTATACAGACAAACGTCGTACCATATTCTATACATTCAAATGTCGTAAGATGTTAAAGACAAGCAAACATCGGACTATGTACTATATTAGCAAATGTCGGAGCATGTTCCATACAGACACACGTCGGACTATGTTCTATACAGGCAAACGTCGGACCATGTTCTATACAGGCAAATGTCGGACATTGATCTATCCATGTCAAAGTCGAACCATCATTGTACAGGCAAACGTCGGACTATGTTCTTCACAGTCTAAAGTCGAACCATGTTCTACACAGACTGAAGTCGGACACTGTTCTATACTGGCAGAAGATGCATGGTGTTCTATACAGGTCACAGTCGGACATTGTTCTATATAGGCAAAAGTCAGACAATGTCCTGTACTGGCAAACGTCAAACCGTCTTGTTTAACCCATTACCTCATAGGTTACTTTTAGATACAATCTCTTTGAATAAATCTACCGACAAGGAGCATTAATAGAGAAAAGGAATTTTTAATAGAATTTTGTAGTTTGAAACTATTGTGACAAATAGAGCATTTGCTCATATAGGGGCAATTGCTCTATTTATCACAATGGTTTCACAATGTGACATTTTACAGAGTCGTCAATATGAGGGAATGGGTTAAAGAGTTTTATTTTATACTCACTAATTTAAGTAAAGATTTTGGAAATGTTATCAGCTTTTCCATAGGTGTTCTTTGGTCTATGTTGGAAGCTGTAGACCCCTGACTTGGGTTTGCAGTCCTCGACTCGTAGCTACGGGTTTTGCCTGAAATGAATTGAACATTGAAACGCATATACATATATAAATAATGACTCATACAAAATGAAAAGGCCAACACAGGTAATAATTATCGGATCAGGGTAAACGCCGATTTTCAATATGTATGACAAAAATGAGTGCAAAACAGATACTGAAGAGATTACCATTTTACGTGTTCATCTCTGCAATGTGTAGGATTATGGTGTGTTTGCATTCATGGTGAATTGTAATTAAATACTCATTAACAGAATCTATTACTAGCTATCATGCACATTTTAAAACATTTTGGATCATATTTGGTGGTACAAAGGAGGCATGATATATGTAATAACCAATTGTAATCCTTATCAACCATGTTTAAACTTTTGGGTGCTAAATTGTTAAAGAGGACTCTCTTACCTGGTAGGGGAAGCCATCTTGGTGAATTTCCTTATCTGGCAGAATTTTAAGTACAGCTACCTTGATGAAGTATTTCCTTACCTGAAAGATATTTAATTACCTGGCAGGAATCTAAGGACAGTCATCTGTTGAAGTTTGCTCCTTACCTGGCATGGATTTAAGGACATCGATATTGATGAAGTATTTTCTTACCTGGCAGGGATTTTGGGTAGCCACCAAGAGGTACGGCAATGACAAAAAATAAAATAGCTGTGATGATGAATCCCACCCACCACGCCCCGACCCAACGCGGGTCTGATGACGTCATGTCTACGCTGAAATATTGAAACAGGAGAATTTCAAGATTTAAGAAATGATCGAACGCATTAACCCTTCGCTTGCTACGCTTGGTAGACGTCAATATACCTACCTGTAAATAGTGAAGACCCAGATGAGACAGCTCCTGCAGGAGCTGTCTCATCAGGGTCTGCACTATTTACAAGTTGATTGTGCAACCAATGCACTCCACAGCAGTGATTGCACAGCGATATACGATTTGCATTCATGAAATATAATTGTTTTACTATTTTAAGTCGGAGTCTCACCAGGATTCGAGTTGTTTGACACTTTGGGAAAGTGTTTTCAATTAAATTAAAAGAAAAGTCGAGTTTGACAATTTTAAGAAAACTATTATTATTATAAATGATGTTAAAGATTAGATGATGTAGTTACTTCAGTCTTGTTCTTAACCTTCGACATGAGGTACTGGTGTTCTTGTATGGGTTTTCTTATGGAAGCGTGTCTCTTAATTCTGTACCTAATTTACCATTGCTAATGTACATGTATAATCATGCAAGAAATAATGCCACCAATAATATTTATTGGCTAAAGTTTTATACTGGTACAAGGACATGGGATGTTTGTCTATGCCAGAAAATGTAGAACCATGTATATAGTATTCAATAAGCGAACTGTGTAGACCCTGATCAGACTGCTCCTATAGGAGCTGTCTGATCTGGGTATACTCTGTTTGCATAGGCGCCATATGTTGTCTCTGTCCGGTAAAGTTTTACATGTAATATTATTTTGCTGTAGTTCGGTTGATATGACACCAACAGGAGAAAGCGCTAGAGTGTTGATTTTTAACTTTCTAAAAGATAAGACTCACGAAACTTTCTCCAGTAGCCGCATCTGTGATTACCTTTGTAAACTGGTTGGATCCAAATGAGTATCCGAGTTATTCGGCGACTCATCTGGATCCAAATTGTTTGACACTTCATTCGTGTTCTAGCAGAAATTACAGTAAATCAACACTGAAAGTTAAACATGACACAATTCTTTGGCAGGTGATACTTAGTTGGCACCCAGGGAGTTAACCCGTTCCCTGTTCTATGTTTATTGCGAATTTCAATACCTACAGCATATTCATTAGCAAAATAGTTATAATGAAATATAGAAAGTGGAATATTGTAGACATTAAAGAAAGCTAAGAAAACAGAGCTATCAAATTATATTAGCAAACAGAGCAGACCCTGATCAGACGGCTCCTATAGGAGCCGTCTGATCTGGGTCTTCTCTGTTTGCAAATGCGTGCAAACACGTTTATATGAGGGCATGGGTTAAACGGTTAGGAATAAAGGTCGAGTGATCAAGTGTCAGAAAGTCTCGTTTACAGGAGCTGATCACCAACACTTACTCGTCAACAGTGTTGAAGTCAACATACAAGGTTAGGAACTGACCACCGCCGATGTATCCCCCTCCTACACCCAGTGCAGTTATGCCGTATATCAGTCCTGGAATATAAGGTCAACATGCAATGTATAGAATTGACTACCGTTATATGCCCCACTCACACAAACTCCAGCTATGTCGTATACATGCATCAGTCATGGAATATAAAGTCAGCCTGCCAGGCGAGGACCTGGCCGCCACCGATATATTCCCCACTGAGACGTCAACATACAAGGTAAGGTACTTACTATCGCAGATACATCCCCGCCCACCCCGAGCAGGTATGTTGTACAGCAGTCTTAAGCATCCATTAAAAAGAGGTCTTATTATGGATAAAGACAGTGGTAGCTTAATGCACGTCAAAAGTAATGGATGGCCATTTAACCCATTACCTCATAAGCTATTTTAAGATATAACTTCTTTGAATAAATCTACCGAAAAGAAGCATAAACTAGAGAAAAGGAAACTTTTAGAATTTTGTAGTTTAAAACCATTGTAATAAATAGAGCATTTGCTCCTATAGGATCAAATGCTCTATTTATCATAATGGTTTCACAAAGTGACTTGTACAGAGTCGTCAAAAGTCGTCAATGTGAGGGAATGGGTTAAGACAGGTTCTACTGAATACCAGACCTGGAATACAAGGTCAAGCTAATTCTACCAAATGTTTCTATGAAACCATTATACTACTAACTATAGGTTAGTGATATGGGATATGATCAAATATTTGATATCGTTTATATACTTCAAACTATATGATATTTTGCAAGCACGGAACATGTAGATTTAGTGTGCAGTGTTAATAATTTCAAATGCAACGACATTTATGTCACAGTATTAAAAGCAACCATATATGAGTTAGAAAAAAGACGTCTGCGTGAAATTTTTTTTGTGTATATCTTAAATCTGAACTCTTTTTTCTGGAATACCGAGGTAAACTGCTGTAGACTCTGAGCTGGCGTTGTCGTCCACGTAGGCCGTACCAAGGGTGAACATGGGCGTGAAGCCCACGCCGTGCACGGCCTGTCCGAGCATGAAGATGTACAGGTAAATACTAGAGGAGTCCTCTCGGATACAACTGGGCTGGCGGTCAGGGTCACAAACGTAGCTGATGTTAGGCGTCTCACCTGGACAGTGAAACAGAAGAGTTAACACTTTCCTTCATATAAACGCCTTCACACCTTAGCAAAAATAGTTTACTCCACATTAATACCATCTGTTAATGTAGACTCAAATTACAAAGTTCCTTTAAGAGTTTTCTAAACCGGATCTGCTCTATATGCATTTTGAATAAGAGATATCTTTTTCTACATTACCTGACATGGCAAAATAACCATGGGGTTATTTATGTCATTTTAACCCATTCCTTCATATTGACGCCTTTTAACGACTCTGTAGAAGTCATTTTTGAAACCATTGTGATAAATAGAGCATTTGCTCATATGGAGCAAATGCTCTATTTATCACAATGGTTTCAAAACTACACAATTCTAAAAGTTCCCTTTTCTCTAGTAAATGCTACTTTTCGGTAGATTTGTTCAAAGAGGTTACGCCTAAAAATAGCCTATGGGGAATGAGTTAAAAATCAGCCAATTAATATTCACACTGTCATTATTCCTTACATGAATATTCAACGGGAAAAGGGTTAATGTATAGACAAGTAGTTTACCGACGGCTCTGTAGTTGTACTGGTCGGCAACAAAGTGTGGGAGGAAGAATATGACGGAGCCGACGCCCATGACGACACAACCGACGGCGATACACCTTGGTCGATGACCTTTACTGCCCAGGTAGCTCACAAACAGCACCAACAGAATAGCACCTGGAAATGGAGGGAGATACACATGTAAATTATATGTGTATGTTAATATGATGGTGTGCTATATACATGTAGGTACCGTGTTTGATTCGTTTTTGCAATGTAATAAAGTACTCCCTATAAAGATCAAACAATATTGTTTTACATTTTGAGATCACATATTAACCTATTTGTGTCAAGTGTCCCCTAAAATTACACAGATTAACATTGTAGATCTAGATCAGAGGACCTCCTAAGGAACCCTCTGATCATTTGCTGATGTTAATGTCTTATAAACCAAAATAGGTTGTATGTTGTGTCCCCCTCAGCATGAAAAATGGATTGGTCCCATATAAGATATGTGCGGAATAAACGGGCAATACCTTAAAGTCTTGAAGGTGAAAAATCAATTAGTCGGATTACATGTATATGATTCTGTGTGATAAGTGTTGGGTTTTGTGAATATATGCTACAGGCGAGCATACATCATCCTCATCCAGTATCTAAGATAATACTTGTAGATGTTCCGCTATCTCTCTATATACACGAATGTTCTTTTTTATTTAGATGGAAATGCATTATGCAAAGGGTTGTTGGAATCTTATTTATTCCTTATAAACAGTTTGGAACCAGATCACAGCTATGTAACTCGGCGTTTGATCTTTTGACACTTAATTAGTCAGGTTCTTGATCTTTTATGAATCATGCAGCAATCAGAAGCTTTAACCAAATTCGCTCACCTATATCCGTCGCACTGACTATCAGTCCGGACTCTGAGCTAGGCAGAGAAAACCGTGTCTCCAGGGTCGTGAGTACAATGTTGACAATTCCGTTGACAGCAGCACCCTCTGCAAACCCAAACAGACAGAGCCAGACCACAAACCAGCGTATGGTGTTTAACCTTTGTAAGAACCTGTTATAAAGTATAATAAGACCAATATAAAGTGGGCGTTCAAACTAGTAATATTGTCGGACTGTATGGCAGGTGGTAGCTTAATGCAGAGAGAAATTCGTGCAGAAAGGGTTTGCAAAATAAAAGAAATAACTTTGGGGCGACTATATTTAGAGACCATTCAGGAATAATTTATGTTTTGAAGGTCTGCACTGTTCCATAGAAAGGCTATGTAAATATAATTCTGAAAGCATGTTATTTGACCACAAACATACACACGGATGTAGGTACGCACGAACGTACGCACGCAAGCATGTACGCATGTACGCAGAGATGCCATTGAAAACAGAGAATCATACAGGACCATGCTTTGTTTTGTTTCGATACCTTAAATCTGTTTAAAACAATATAAGATGATTGTTAATTGATGTTCAAAATTAGCGGAGTCTGTCGTGAATAGTGGAGTAAATATGAAGAACGCTATTACCTTGGAGTGATGGGACCCCATCCAAACCTCGGATCAGCTTCAGTCTCCTCCTTTGGCACCTTGACCGAAAACAAATTCGTACATGTTTACAACATAATGCGTGTACAATTTTGACAACATAATGCGTACATATTAACAACATATTGCGTACAGGCTGAAAACACAATGAATACATGTATGCATGTTAACAAATTAATTCGTAATGTTTACACAATAATGCTATTAGTTGTACGGTTATTTGGCAGGGTGTACGGGCTGGTACATGTATGACCGAGTAAGATCCCGTATTTCCTGAGGCGTTACCGTGTAACGAATTTATTACCAGTCAGAGATCCGATGTACCTAATTAAGAAACGAACAACTCTTATTTTTGCTGACATTAGATATCTAATTATATGGCGACATGACAAGGAAAACATGACGTCATCACAGAACATATATGACGTCGTCTCAGAACAATTTTGAAAGAGGAATTCTAACTTCACTTGTAAACAGTTGAGTTTAAACGGTTACACGTTACTGATAAGTTGATAGTGTAAAATTGAGGAGCGTATGAGGAACAGGTTTTTACGTTTATTATCCATTATTTGGTCGTAATCCATCCAGAATTGTTGGAGTAATGACGATATGAAAGTTCGAATCGACGATATAAAGAATAACAAAACGAATGGCGTCACGCGTCAAATTTGATTTTGTATTCTCCGTGGAAGCCGCTGAATACGGTTCTGTACACCAGGCAGTTTTTGGCAAACTGACCAATCAAATTCCAAGGATTTACTCTGACTGGTAATAAAAACATTTATAACTAACTCGTGGCTTCAGCGTGACGTAACACTATCATTTATTTTTTGATATTCACGGGCATATATTCACTAGTGAATAACATTCGAACGACCGAACTGTATTCATACGCGCTCTCAAAACAAACAAACTGACGGACGGTGACCTACCTGTCAACGATTGAGTCACGATAGATGGCAAAGGACTGTTGGCACTTGCGCCTTAATTTCGATAAAATAATACAAATTGTAATCGCTGTCAGTAATTATATACAAAATGTATGCCAAAAAACACCTACCAGCTACTCTGACCCATACAATCCATTCTACATAGAAAATGCCTCCAAATCTTTGCATTTTCTTCACCGCATGTCCTTTTGTTTATGCAGATTTCTACTCATAAAACTATCTTGTCAATCAACAACTATAGTCATCTGAATCCAGCACAGCACAAACATATTTCAAATATGCTATACTCGGCTGATCGCGAAAATCTTCCTCCTGTTCCAACACATTTTATGCAGCAGTCCGTACGTAATCTTTTGTCCATTTCAAACATTTTCACTGAACTTGAATCGAGATTTTATTCTCGGTGGAAATGTCCATGTCCATGTGTATACAACACTAATGAAGGGCTTAATATACCAAAACGAAGGCGCATTTCGAATCCCATTGACAGTGAGTGTCAGACGTGTTGGCGACTGTATGTGGGTCTTCATGTAAATGGCGCGCTTTACATAGACACAGTCATGTTGTGTACACTGACGTCATAATGTGACGTGTTTGTGACTATGTATGTCAAAAGTTCAAAACTGTAACTCAAAATCTATTTTGACGTGTTTCTGTATGTTTTTGTATCATAAACTGTCTGTTAAATTGAATACCAGAGAGGTCTGAATTAGATCCTGGTTGATATGACAGTAAGTTAATAAAAGTTGGAAATTTGGACCTACTTTGTCCCAGTTACCTAGCGAACCTAGTGGTGTTTTTGCTGCTGACCGTGCCAAGGCGGTACTCTCTTTGTCACCCTTCCTTTTGTTTGCTTTGTGCTTGTGGTTTGTTCATGTTGTGGAACGTTTGTCCCTGTTTCTTGTGTGTCTTTTGGTGTTTTCTGTGTTCATTTCGTGTGTGCGTGTGCGTTTGGGTGTGTGGTTGTGTGTGTGTGTGTGTCATGCTGTCTATCGGTGTTTTGGTGGTGGTTGCGTCTTGCATGTGGCTTTGCCTGCTTGACTTTACTACTTTTCCACTAATAACACCTTTCATTCATCATTTCTATATGTAAGGAGAATTTATAACAATCCACGTTACTGCTGAAATATTGGCTGCAAATAACATTTGTGTGCGTTATGTTATAAATAGGATCTTGCATTCGTGTTCATGATTATTGGATTTATCAAATTCGTCTTTTTAAAACGATAAAAACTCGCTAAAGCTCGTTTTTTATCGTTTTAAAAAGACTCATTTAATAAATCAAATAATCAAGGACACTCATGTAAGACCCTCTATGTTGACAACATAATTCGTACATGCGTATATGTTAACAACTTAATGTATAAGGTTTACACATAATGCGTACATGTTTACAAAATAATGTGTTCATGTTTACAACATAATTCTTACACATTAACAACATGTGGACACATCACAACATAACGCGTACAGGTTTGGAAATAATATGAACAGGTTTAGAACATAATGCGTACACGTGTACACGTAACAAGATAATGCGTACCTGTTTACATCATAATGCGTATATTTTTAAAAATAATGCGTACATGTTTACAGCAAAAAAGTACAGGTTTACAACATAATGCGTACACGCGTACATGTACATGTCAACCAACTAATGTGTACAGATCCACAACATAGTGCGGACATGTTTACAACACAATTCTGCACTTTAACACATTCACCGCCGACTCATTGTGTGATTATCTTTGCAAACAGTTTTGATCCAGATGAGACGCCGACTAATAACTCTGCATCTCAACAAGAGATGAACTGTTTGACACACAATATACGTTTCGGAGAAAAAAAAACTGACACTATTGTGTGTGGACGAAATTTATTTGGCACGAAAATATTTAATTCAAATGCCACAGATAAATTCAAATGCCATGGAGACATAATATATCTAAATAGTTCTCAAGCACATCAAAGACAAAGGAAGTTTGTCTCAAGCAACCAGATTCAAAACTTATTCACAGATTCAATGTATATCTTAATTCCTAAAACCATTAACATGTACCTGGTTGACGGTTCGTACATTCAATCCAACTCAATTGAACCGATCTGTGCCCAGTTTCTCCTAAAAAGGACATAGGCAACTCTAAAAGGAACCCTTTGGTCAGCGTATGCAATGTTTGCTGAACCCAATAATGTCAGTGGCTTATTCAGCAAATAATGTGTTAGCTGTGCCCCCTCCACATGAAAAATGGATGGGTCCCAAAGTGAGATCTGAACGGGTTTTCCTTAAATAATATGTTAATGGGTTAAATCATGTAGTATTCAGGGTTATGAATAACAGTAATAGCACAAGCTCTGCAAAGCTTTCAAACCGAGATACACAAACCATTTGGATCTAGTCTTATTCGATCCAAAATGTCACTGTATGGAAGCACTGTTCGACCAAATTTCGCGACGGTTTCAATATGGCGGACGTAAAATGTTGACGAGGAAAGCGTCGTTTGTTTTTGGTCTCAACGTTTCAATACGACAACCCGTACACTAAATCTAACATGAAATAAAAGAAATTTACACCGAAAATCAACGGCTACTAATCGTTATTGGTTGACGTGGCTTTTTATTTGTTCTGTATCACCGTGGCGTACAAAATTGCTTTCTCCGTGGTGTACCGTGTGATATTTACGTTCAGCACCGAGACCGGCGAGACGTACAGCATGTAAAATTTAAAATATTTAAACATATATTAAAACGGGTCTTGAGGGTGAATAATGGACATTCATGAGAAGCTGGACAATTGTGGAGAAGTATTTTTACAGATACATTCATTTTAACGGGAAAATCGCCATTTTTATTTAATTCCCTCGCTCCTGTATTCAAATTCTCAGCACGTCGCGTTTGACTACAGACTAGGAAGATTTAGATTCGACTAATAACTATTAGTATTCTTTGATTTGCAGTGTTAAGTTCTTTCATTTCATGTAAAATTTAATGTAGGGGATGTCGTATTAAAAATGTTAATCCTGATATTAATGGCATTTGCTGCCAACGAGAATATACTCACAAAACTAAAGGTTACCCTTTCCCTGTTCAATATACATGCAAGAAATAATAAAATCATGAATATTTATGAGTTGATTTTTTTGTTAAAATGTAAAACTTTTCAGAACGTTGTAGAATCAGATATATATCATGTCAAAAGAAAACAGAACATACCCTGATCAGACGGCTCCTATATGTCTGATCTAGGTCTACTCTGTTTGCAAAAGCGTGAAAGGCGTTTGTACGGAGGAAAGGGTTAAGCGTATTTTCTTCAGAATTTATGTAAACGACATTTCCTGCAGAATTTGCCCATAAGACTGTAGATTAAAACATAAACTGAACCACAATCCCACATCCTAATGGTTCAAATAGCGGGAGTATACATGCAAAATTGTAAATGACATCGTAAACAGGACGGTTAATGAAAATGTACAGTTAGCAGTGAAATATTACCCGGTGACAAGTGTGCAATTGTGCAATATTTTTTTAACCCATTCCCTGTTCTCTGTTTATTCTAAATTTCAACACCTACTGAATATTCATGGACAAAATAGTTATAATGAAATATGAAAGGTGGAATATTGTAGCCATTTAGAAAGTAAACAACCCAGATCTATCAATGTTTATTAGCAAAAAGATCAGACCCTGATCAGACGGCTCCTACAAGAGCTATCTGATCTGGGTCTATTCTGTTTTCAAATTGTGAAAAGGCGTTTATATGAAAGAAAGGGTTAAGATATAGTCTATAAAGTATGGATTTGTATAATTTTGCGAGTTGGTTTTAAATGACAAATAGTGCAGACTCTGATCAGAAGGCTCTTCTAGGAAATCCTCTTATCTGGGTCTTCGCTGTTCGCAAAAGCTAGTGCACACATTTTACCGCGTTCAAGTGGTTTAACTTACCCGCATTATTTGGAAACTGTTTACTATTGCTTATTCCCTTTTGCTTATATTGTATATTCCTTTTTCCTTATTCACATTACTGACATTTAGAACTTTTTTCTATATTTAATCCTTAGTAATCAAAATATATAAAATGCGTTTTGAAAATCCAAATCCTGCGCACATGACGACTGTGTAGTTACTTAAGCGTCACACATTTCGTACAGGCCACGCCAACTTGATGTACAGTAGAGGCTATTGTAATACATTAGAACTTGTTCTAAGCGGACATTCATTTATTGAATATATGCGGGCGGTTGCTTAATGCAAGGCAAAAGTAATGCAGAAAGCTCCTACAGGAGCTTTCTGCATTACTTTTGGCCTGCAGTCAGCTACATCCAGCCTTACACACTCTTTTACTCTTACATACTCAGACCTCTTTTGATGACCGCTTAAGATAGGTTCTACTGTATTGTAATGCCAACCCTTATATAGACCGGTAAATGTAACGTGGTGATTCTTGTTGGCTATTGTTACGTTTACCATTAAACAGTCAACTTTCTCATGGATGTACAAGAATCATTCGTCCAAATTACGCTTACATGTAATTTTTTATTTAAACAAAGACATGATATTCACCGATTGATCAGGTTCAGATCTATATTATTGTGCTCGTTTAATGATGATCTTGATTGCTTAGTTATATGATAAATGGAAAATTGTAAACTCAAGGCTCCTTCAGTTGACTGTGACTATTTGTATACACGTAAACCTTCGGTCATAATACAGGTGGTGTGTTTATTACCCCTTTCTTCTTACATATTTCAGCCCTGAAGTGACTCGTTATATTGACATCGTAAAGACAATATCAGTTGCCGACGAAGAACATAGAGCACTGCTTCATCTTCAAACATAGAACCTACTATCAGTCGTTACAATGCTGGAAACAGCTGATGTCTGTTCAAACACTGTGCTAGTGTTCTTAACCCTTATTCTTGAATATTAATGTAAGAAGTAATAACATCATGAATATTAATTAATTTATTTGTTATAATAGCAAAATGACACAGGGACTATTGATCATGGTAGAAACTGTAGAATCATATCTACAGTTGAACTTCGATATCTCGAACTCAGATAACTTTGGGATAACTCGAACAAAAAGTTAAGCCCTTTCAAATCTTATAATACTGAACTGCTCTAAACTGTATCGCTACAGATATATAGAAACACTTGTTGCAGCTTAATACAGGTTTAAAGCAAGGCTGAAAACTCCTACAGGAGCTTTCAGCATTACTTTAGACCTGTATTAAGCTGTGAACTCGAGAAATTGTTCAGATTAGAAATTGGACAACTCGAACTGCTGTTATCTCGATCTAATTTGTATGGTCCCTTGAAGTTCGAGTTATCGAAGTTCAACTGTATATTATATTATAAACAAACAGAACAGACACTAATCAGACGTCTCCTACAGGAGCAATCCGTTTTGGGTCTCTATTTATGGAGTAAAGGGCTCATTCTGAGTTGGTTAGCCCATTTATTCCCATATTATTTAACCCTTTATGTGCTCTATGCATATTCCAAAGTCCAATACCTACTGAATATTTATGGACAAAAACACGTTTATATGAGGGAAAGGTTTATGGAAAATCCGCCCAGATCTTATGTTAAACGCATCCATTTTTCATAGTGATACTTGTTGATATAAGCCATTAACATTGATGGTTTAGCAGACAGTGCAAACCCTGATCAGACGGCTCCTTCAGGACCCCTCTGATCTGGACGGGCAGACAATGGGTTAAACCTCTGGGATACTATTAAACGAATATCAAACAACTCTTATCAGAATAAGAGAAAACTCTGATCAGGATCCAAGATATGTGTGATTGCGCTAAGGGTCGCGTATAACAGGTCAAAGGTCAAGGACGTCTGCGCACACCACGGACATATCTTATATGGCCCCATTACTATAAAATATTCGCTTGAGTTTCATTTCGTTTGCAAGCATTAGTGTGGAAATAAACTCAATATCGAACCACCTAGATACTTTAGAACGAACTCAGACATAAAGTAAGACGTTTTATTTCTCCAGGGCCTGTAAAATTTATTAACTCCGGTAGAAAATTGTGTCACATAATCGTTGTGTAAATCCTTCTGTAAGCACGACATGACTAGAATTTGTTCTATTAACCCTTTACTCAATGAATACACCTTTCTATGACTTTGCAAACAGAGCAGACCCAGATCAGACTGCTCATATAGGAGTCGTCTGATCTGGGTCTGCTCTGTTTTCCAATGATATAAGTGTGTCCATGTCCTATTATAACAACGGATCTAAGTAATATTCATGACGTCATAACTTTTTCATAAATATTCAAGGAGTAAAGGATTAACTCCTCTCCTGTTGAGCGCAACATGGCGTTTGAAAATAGTTTGAATCCAGATCGGACTCCAATTAATAAAGCATCAGGGTCCAAACTGTTTGCCGCTCGGTCAATAGTTTATCAACATCTTGGAAATTAGAAGGACGGTAAAATAATGACCGATCGGAGTTAAAGCAAACGTCATTTTCACTGCAGGAGATATATTAACCCATTCCTTCCTAGTGACGCATTTTGGTGCCTCTGTAAAAGTCACATTTTGAAACCATTTTGATAAATAGAGCATTTGCTCCATAGGAGCAAATGCTCTATTTATCACAATGCTTTCAAAACTACACAATTCTAAAACAATTCTTTTCTCTAGTAAATGCTCCTTTTCGGCAGATTTATTCAAAGCGGTTGGGTCTAAGGAAAGAGTTAACCCATCCCCTAAGACAATCTAGCGGGGAACGGGTTAACTCTTTCCATTATAGAATCATCTTTTCAAGCTTTTGCATAGTTTATAGAGTAGACTCAGATCAGACACTTCCTAATCAGGGTCTGCTCTGTTTGCATATGGAACGATAATAGATCTAACTCTACAGATGCTACCAATACCAAAAACAGTTTTTGTATAAATGCCATTATAAAAATCAGATCATAAATATTAATACTTCAGTTTTATTACTGGCAGTCAGCATTCAATAATGCCTTTGGCCATTTACACAATAAGTTATCAAATATGGCAAAGACAAACAATTACATACATTTCAATATCCACAACTCAAACAAAGAAATGACAAAATATCGCACACATATAATATACATATTCTTTATGCTCACATTCAGATTTATGGGGCAGTTAGCATTTCAAGGGAGTTTTTGCGTACTTTAAATGCTTCGTTGACATACTTAGCTATTTTGAAAAGTATCTTTTTATTTTCAGAAGACATAATTCTACAGAATTTGTTAATTGACGGCCATGATGTATAATAATTTCCTAAGATAGAAGAACGAAGGGCGGAATATTTTGGGCAGCAAAGTAGAAAATGATATTCTGATTCAACTACATTACAAGTACATAATTTACATATGCGTTCATGTCTCGTGACACCGGTAAATCTTCCAGACTCTATTTCTAGATTGTGTGATGTTAATCTAAAGGATGTCAATTGTCTACGTAAAACATCATCTTTAATATAGGTTAAGTAGTTCTCAAAACAAAAAGTTGTTTTATATTTTTTGTAGTAATCGAGCTTAGATGTATTACTTAGTAACATGTTCCATGTTTGGGTATACTGATCGTGGATCCTAGATTTAAATTCTCAAGGTGATGGTGTCATAACATTCATATTGTCCCATACGTATCCGAAACCAAGTCGATCTAGAATTGCTTTTACATGTTTTGTCCAGGATTTTGATTTCAAATCACTGACTTGTTCGTTAAAAATTCTAAAGATCGGCAAAGTTTAGTTTTTGATCATTTTTGACCAATATCTAAGTGCACGCTCCTTTGCCAGTTCTGTTAACGGAAGTCTTCCTAATTCCCCATATACAGCTACGTTTGGAGTTTGTTGTCTCACTCCTAGTATACGTTTACAAAATTTTACATGCAGTTTATCTATCTCTTTTATTTCATAAACTCCTCAGACTTCCGAACCATATAAAAGTATAGGCATAACAAGTGAATCAAACATTGATAATTTTGTTTTGATGTCTAATTGAACTCTGTCAAAAATTGATAACAATCTGTTGTATGCAATAAGAGCTTGGTCACAAAGAGATGTTACAGCTTCTTTCATATTACCAGTGTAGTGAAATTTTATACCTAAGTAATTAAATGAGTCAACAATTTCTAGTTTTTCGCCATCTATAAACCATTCGTTGTCAATATGTTGCTTACGAGCTTGAAAAATACAATTTTTTGTCTTATTTGTATTAATTTTCAATGACCATTTTGTTTAGAATCTATGGATACAGTCAAGTTGTGTCTGTAAACTAACTGGATCAGTCGTAAATAAGGCAATATCATCCGCATACAAAAGCATATACAAAGACAAGTAATTCAGATCATTTTCAGTAAGACTGTTCAAGTCTAGGTTATTGCTTACATCATTAATAAAGAGGATAAATAATATCGGCGAGAGTGGTTCCCCTTGCTTCAATCCAAGCGTTACATCGAAAAACTCTGAATAATTAATGTTAGGATACAATTTAACACATGCTTTAACAGTTTAATACATAGACTTAAGCATCGTTATCAATTTACAGCTTACACCAGAATTAAAAGTTTCATCCACAATGCGTCTCTATTGACTGTATCGAAAGCTTTCTCGTAATCAATGAAAGCACAATATAATTTAGATTTATTCCGTATCACTTTCTGAATAATGGAATGTAAAATAAAAATGCAATCAACTGTACTGTGATTTTCCCTAAAGCCAAATTGATTTTCATTAAAAACACTTTCAGACTCACACCAACTGTTTAATCTATTTCTGATTATCAAAGAAAACAGTTTAGCTAATATATTCACAAGTGTAATCCCTCTGTAGTTACCCGGGTCTCCACTGTCTCCTTTCTTAAATATCGGTACAATGACACCGTTACACCAGCTATCGGGATATATCCCAGAGTCATATATTTTATTGAATATCGGAAGTATATATGGACTAATGAAATCCTTACAATCGATGAAGAAGTCCGCAACATTACCGTTATAATCGCTACTCTTATTTCTTTTAAGCGTACTTATACTATTTAAAATTTCTTCTATAGTAAAAGGACAGTCAAGTTCCTCAATGTGAATATCTGCGTGCTCAGTGTTTATATTATTCTCATCGTGTCGAATGTCGCCGAATGAAATATTTGAGAGTGATTTGAAATGTTCAGCAAACTCAGTTAAAGTTATGTCAGAATAACAGTTTTTCTTCTTGTTTTTATACTTATCTATATACTTCCAAAATTTGCGAGGACTGCTTTTACTTAGGCATGTCAATTTTTGTTTTTCTTTAAAATTGTACGATCTTTTTGCTTTACGTTTAGCTTCATTAAACGCTTTTCTGCTGTTCAAAAAGTTTAACCTGTTTTCTTCAGTTGGATTGGATTTAAAATCTCTTTTAATTTTATAAAAAACAGTTTTCGCCTGTTTGCAGGTATTGTTAAACCAGTGTGATTTCATCTTTTTAGTATGATTTGGGCGTACATTAAACGTCCTCCCATGTACCTGAAAAGATATGTCATATATTAAATCACTTAATTTGTTTATACAGGAATTCGTATCAGTTTCATCAGATAAAAACTGTTGTGCTATCTCATCAAACAGATACTGATTTTCATTTAGAAAATTTACCAATATATCAGTGTCAGTGTCCCTCCAAATGATTTTATCGTATGTCAGTATATCATTGTGATAAAAGAAAGCATTCTTAACTTGTAATGAGAACTCAATAGCAGAATGGTCCGAAAATTCATTTGTATCAAGTACATGTACTTTCATGTTCGAAATACAAGCACAATTGTCGTAACTAGTTATCAAGTAATCAACAACACTAGTTGCACGTCTGTTACGTGACATACCGTGATATGTAAAATCACCAGGTTCCAATCGTCCATTTGCAATGACAATGTTATTCTCTTTACACAATGATAACAACTTTCGCCCATACCCGTTTACACAATTATCTTTAGATTTTCTACATGGTATAGACTGATCCGGCAATGCGCTGATTGGTAAATCAACATAGCGGTCAAGATTGGAATGTATTACAAAGTCCGAGCGATCACCAGTCCGTGCATTAAAATCACCTGTCAAATACACATCGCCGCTATTGCTGTATTTCATTATATCACTATTCAGTTGTTCAAAAGTTATATTCAAATAATTCTGAGTTAATGTTCTTATATACACAGGAGTCTTCTGGTGGAATGTAACACGTACACAGGTAGATATCATTGTCAGATCCAAAGTATTCTCTCTTAAGTTTTATCCAAATAATACCATTACTATTCATTGACACCAATTCAATTTTATTGAAAAATTGCTCTTTGTAATAAACAATAATACCTCCACTGTGACGTTTTGCTCTACGGTTAAATTTAGGCATGTGACAGGGAAATGAACAGTATCCGTCGATATTTATATTAGAAATTTTAGAGTTCCATGTCTCTGTAAAAAGAAGCACGTCATATTGGCATATAATATTTAATAAGTCAGCATCAAGAAGTCTGTTTCTTTAATTAATGATGTCATTATTTCTTACATGAATATTGAAGAGGTGAAATGGATACAGTCTGTATATAGTCTTCACTCGCTGAATATCGACATATGCAAACGTTAAACAAGTATTAAAGGCATACTCTATAATGTATGGTTTTAGTATCACAGCTGATGGTACAGTGCTCCCTCTCTTCAACGACACCCTTTGGGATATAAAGATTGTATGTGTTGTTCAGAGGGAGTTGCTATAAGGAGGGAAAATCAAACATAATTAGCTTGTTTGCAGATACGCAGATAAGGTGTATATCTAGAACTAAACTGTTATGCCTCAATCAACCCTATGTTGTGACCAATCTTTAGAATCGTCACAAAGTGACGATTCTAAAGAGTGGTCACAATATAGGGTTTGATGGAGGTATGAAGAAAATACGATGGAAAAAAGTTGTTTCTGGGGCCTTGTTGTTTCGGAAACAGTGACATGCGTTGTTGTAAGGAGGGAATCGTTATTGAGAGGGCCGTTATAGGGAGGGAGCACTGTATTGCCATATATTGATGGAAATAAAAATGAAAAATGTAGACCCGTCTTGACACTTAACCCTTTCCCTGTTTAATATTCATAATAACATCATGAATATTTATTAGCTGAAATTTTCACTATTGTAAACTTTTCAAGGAAATACTTTGACAAAAAACTGTAGAATCAGATCTATATCATGCCAAACGCAAACAGAGCATACCCTGATCAAACATGCCTTTTTAAAACACATATAATTTTATATTACATATAATACAAGGTGGTAATGTCTCCATCTTGATTCGAACTCCTGAATGGGAGGCGGATACTATACTAAGCTTAAGAGGCCCGCAAAATGAAACAGTTCGAATTGCATGTGTTCAAGTATTTTAATTGGACAGAACTGCGAGTTCTGATACAAATAATCCTCAGAGATAAACATAAAGGAGACAATGCATGGATCCAGAAAAGGTGCGTAAGTTATGTCATTTTCAAGAATAACTTCTTTATTTCTACACTAAGCCCAATGTTGAAACCACTCTTTAGAATCGTCTCTTCGCATGTTTTTGCCGTATTAGTGGTTGTATCATTTGTGTAATTACAGACAACAAAACACCACGGTATACTTAATACAGAACACAATACAGTTGGACTTCGATAAGTCGAACTTCAACCGACCGTACAAATTAGTTCGAGATAACAGAAGTTCGAGTCATCCTATTTCTTATCTGAACGATCTGTCAAAACCACAGCTTAATACAGGTCTAAAGTAATGCTGAAAGCTCCTGTAGGAGCTTTCAGTATTACTTTAGAACTGTATTAAGCTGTCACATGTGTTTCTAGATATCTATAGCGATACAATTTAGAACAATTCTGCAGTGTTAGTTTGGAAGGACTGGACATTTTGTTCGAGTTATCCCAAGTTCGAGTTGTCCGAGTTCGAGATATCGAAGTTCAACTGTACTTGTATAATAGACAAATCTGAGAGATGATTCTTAAAGAGTGGTCACAGTATAGGGTTTGGTGGAGAAATTTAGAAGCTTTTTCTTGAAAATATTTGAATTTACGCATCTTATCTGGACCTCTGTAATTTAACTTATAACGCTTGTCGAAATGTCATCTACTGGCGCATGCTACCCTTATTATTACGATAGTCATAAGATAATCTTGTTTTTAATCCTTTCTGCGATATCAAAACCACAGTACAGTTCCGCTAATGCGACCACCTAAAAGAGGTATAATTCTGTGTGCTAGATGCAGGTGGTAGCTTAATGCAGGACAAAAGTAATGCAGAAAGCTCCTAGAGGAGCTTTATGCATTACTTTTGCCCTGCATTAAGCAACCACCTGCTTATAAAGGCACCCATGTTTATTCATTAAGTGGTCGCATTAGCGGGGTTTTGGTCGCATTAGCGGGGTTTACTGTATAACCAGTGTCAAACAGTGTATCGTCTTCTCTTGTTCCAAACTGTTTGTAAAGGTTATCGAGTCGACTATGGTGGCGAGAGAGTTAATATAAACAGGCTTGACCCTGGGGAGAAGCTCGGTAAAGCTCGACAGAGTATTAGAATATCAGAGACTAGACAATATGGCAGATGGAATCTGAACCCTTCGGCGTTCATGGCTAAAGCAAAATAAGCATTGACAGTTTCGATTAGCTGCTGCATGTATTACGGGATACATGACAGTGGCCAGGGTACGCTGCCTCATATGGAGCGATATTCCTAACAATAGACAGCAAACGCTTCCTCGTGTAGAGCGAGATACATGGCAATCGAAGCCATTAAATGATGCTGCGTGTCCAGCGAGATACGTATCATAAGCCACCACACACTGTTTTATGCCCAGGGAGATAGTTGCACAGCCAACCAGCCACATTCCAGTAAAGGCTGTGACTGCCATGCTACTGGTATATGTACTGTGTCATCTCAGTAACTTGCACATCTCTGCATACGATAGATTACTGAAAATTGACCAAACTGGAAGCACACGAATCCTTATTAATACTCAGAATCGCGACAGTCCCTGTGATGGTTTCACCGGAAGTTCGTAACGTAATTTGGACCATAACATTCTTGACCCAACAGTGAAACATTTTCGTCCACTTATTCTAGACTTCCAGGGTTCATTGTCGGCAAGGTCTATGGCGTCCTTGCCATAAAGTAAATATATGATCCTGCCATCAATGTCTTCCATGCATTCGGACTGGGTTGCCTCATACTGAAACCATCGGTTACGATCACACCCGGAACTCAAAACGATCAGCACACGCTTGCTTTCTTCCAACAAGTCAAGCCTCGCTTCCGCTTCGGATCCTGCCTTCATATTTCTGCAACTGAATCCCAGTCTGTAAAATGGCTTTTTTAATTCGAGCTGTCGCACCAACACTTTTTTCACCCACTGTCTAACATATGGGTCCTCCTCATCAAACGATACATACATGTCATAGTCTTTGTCCTGCGTATCCACTATGTATTTATCTAACGGGTGTATCCTAAATATTTTGTGAAGCAATACCTTAGTTTCGTACGGACATCGTTTTGCTGTTACTAGTAATGCAACCACTACAGCCATTACAACTGATAGTATCACAATCAATATTATGCTGCCTGTATTTACACATTCAAGGATACTTTCGTCTAATTCGATTACTTTATAAATGTCCTCTTTATAAGTACATGTAACAGTTTTATCCGAGTTCTTTGGTGCAGTTTTGATCCAGTCCACCATCCACAACATGTCACAGCTACACTCAAGCCTATTTCCCCTTATATGTACGTGTTGATACTTTATGTTGTGTAGAGTTTCCGGAAGTGACGTCAGAAAATTCATTCTAAAATCTACCTTACTGTTTTCCCTAAGCGCTAGGTCCTCTATGACACTGCCTTCAATTTGTGTCAGGCTGTTATTTGTTATTGATAGTTGTACTATTTGTTTTGAATAACTAACATTTGCCAGACTTGTTATACGATTGTCGTCGAGCTGCAGGGTAATATCCCCGTATGGACTTAGAGGAACTGTCTCTGGCACCCTGGTCAGGCCCTTCCCCCGGCAGTCCACATTCAACACTTTTTCATTTGGCCTGTCTTGACAGAGGCATTTATCAGGACAGTTCTGGGTTATGTTGCATGCGAAATCTGATAGATCCATGTCATATAATATCCGTTTACCCTGGAATTGCGGCGGATCGTGGCACCGTATCATGAGGAAGATGTGTTTGCTCCACTTGTAGAATGTGTTAAACATCCGCGAGGCCAGTGTGTACATGTGACAGTCGCAGATCCATGGGTTGTCTCTGAGATCAACGATCATACTACCAAGTGCATTTTCCATTGACACCTCGGAGTGGTTGAAATACTGCAGTATATATTCGTCTGACCAGCGGCGCAGCGAGTTATGTCGCATATCCGTAGTGACCTGAAGTAGGCAAACAATATAAACATCCATGAATAAACAATATACTAGTTAAGAGTAAACAACATACACAGCTAGGAGTAAACAATGCACTCAGTTAGGAGTAAATTATTCATTCATATGCATGTATCCAGTTACGAGTAAACAATATATACGGCTAGGAATAAACAATATAAACAATGAGGAGTAATTAATATATACAGCTAGGAGTAAACAATATAAACAACCTGGAATAAACACTATATTCCGCTAGGAGTAAACTATTTATCCATATATCAAATTAGGAGTAAACAATATATCCAGCTAGGAAAAAACAATATAAAAAACCAGGAGTAAACAATATATCAAGTTAGGGGAATCAATATAAACAACCAGAAGCTACCATTATATCCAGTTAGGAGTAAACAATATAAACAGCCAGGAGTAAGTATAATATCCAGTTGGGGTAAACAGCTAAGAGTAAACAGCATATTCATATATCGAGTCAGAAGTAAACACAATATCCAGGTGTGAGTCAACATGCATGTAGTAAACAATATATTCCTGTTGGAGCGTTCTGTTTTACTTTCACCTTGCTTTAAGCAGCCACCTGCCTTCAACACAAAATACTTGATGTAATTAAGTGGCCGTTATAAGAGAGGTGTTTGTGCATATACAGATATACAGTCATTACCGCACGGCACAAAGGGGTAATCCCTCATGACTGCATCTTACTTCGGACACATTCAAGTCCTTACAACCATAGTTAACCTTTTGTTTCATGTATATTCGTATAAGAAATAGCGACTTCATGAATATTAATGGTGTAAAGGTTAAGGGACGTGTTTAAAATACTAACATCGTCAACTCCCCATTAAACCCCATGTTGTCACCACGAGGAGCTTGTCTATATAACCCGCATCCTATTTTACACATCCTGTTTTAAGACTTATCACTCTACTGGCGACTGTGTGATAACCTATGCAAACAGTTTCCATCCAGACGAGATGCCGAGTAACTCGGCGTGTCATCACGACCCAAAGCCTTTGTCACTCTGACAAAATTTTTGAAAATTAAATTGAAGAGATATACACTTTTAGAATTAAAACAGACGACAACATACGCAGACGACAGTTGCTCAGAGTGCAGAAGCTTAATCTACCACATTTATAAAACCCAGTATTATACTAAAGTATTATCCTAAACTAAAGCAGAAGACAACATACGCAGACGACAATTGCTAAGAGTGTCGCAGGTTAAGCACCCACATTTTATAAACGCCAATATTATCCTACTAATAAAGTATTACCCTAGACTAAAGTATTATTCTAAACTAAAGCAGACGACAATAATTGGCAGACGACAATTGTTCAGAGTGCAGAAGCTTACGCTACTACATGTTGTAAAACCGGGTATTATCCTAGACTAAAGTATTATCCTAAACTAAACCAGACGACAATAATACGCAGACGACAATTGCTAATAGCACAGAAGCTTAACTCTCTCCCATATAAACGTGTTTCACGAATTTGCAAGCAGAGTAGACCCAGATCAGACGGCTCCTATAGGAGCCATCTGATCAGGTCTGCTCTGTTTGCTTATGGAATTTGAAAGATGCTTCTCACTTTCTAAAATTGCTACCCTTTTCCACCTTTCATATTTCATTATAAGCATTTAGTCCATCTATATGCAATAGGTATCAAAATTTGGAATAAACACAGAACATGGAAAGGGTTAAGTTACATGTACCATATGATATAAAATCCAGTATCACCGCTGTGGACATGTTTTACTGCACAACCATGTCAGATTATAATTAACCCATTCCCTCTTTTTGACGCTTTTTGACGCCTCTGCAAAAGTCACTTTTTGAAACCATTGTGATAAATAGAGCATTTGCTTCTATTAAAACCATTTTGATAAATAGAGCATTTGCCCCATAGCTATTGAAACCACTTTGATAAATAGAGCAATCGTTTCAAAAGTGTACAGATCTAAACATCCTTTTTCTAGTAAATGCTCCATTTAAGAGCATTTAAATTCAAATGGGTTGTTTCTAAAAATAGCCTAGGAGGGAATTGGTTAATTGTCACGGCTGGTAAGGTTTGTAGGATTATGGTGGTACTTACGCTATCATATATATTGCCCATGCTGGCCTTAGGCATAACAAAATTATTGTCATTACTAAACTGTGAGATGTTGTTCCATCTGAGGTCCAAGGAGGTGATGGTACCCTCAACGTAGCTCCACGGTTCGTACGAGGTGAGCGAATTGTGACTTAAATCAACAACACTCAATCTGGTAAGCGAATGGTTGAACACTGACAAAGGAACATCGCTGATTTGATTGTTCGAGAAGTTCACCATTTGCAGCTGGTAAGTTCTAGCAAATAAGTTGTCAGCAAGTGATGTCAATCTGTTGTGAGTGGCATATAGTAACTCCAGTTTTGGTAGTAGATTTATGACTGATGATGGCACCTCTGTTATTTTGTTATGACTCAGGTCAAGAGATTTCAGATTCCAAAGTGTCCCGAATGGGACATTGACCAGAGTTGAAATATTGTTGTGAGACACGTTCAGACAAAGTACATTTTTAGGTGAAAGTGTTGCGGGCAATGTCATGTTGATGACGCTAATGCCTGTTCCTGATACGTCATACACGCGTCCTAATAAGGGATCACAGTTGCTGTCCTTGACAGCTTGACCCTGATGACAGTCGATCAGAACCAGAAAACATATGAATATAGTATAATCCCAATTTCCGTCCGCCATCGTTGATCGATACTCTGTAAAACATAAACGTTGTGTAGACTAGAATGCTTAACCCATTCTCTCATAGATTATTTTTAGATCCAACCACTTTGAATAAATTTACAGAAAAGGAGCATTAACTAGAGAAAAGGAAAATTTTAGAATGTTGTAGTTTGAAACCATTGTGATAAATAGAGCATTTGCTCCAATAGGAGCAAATGCTCTATTTATCACAATGGTTTTCAATAGGTGAATTTTACAGAGGTGTAGAAAGGCGTATTTATGGCGGAAAGAGTTAACCCATTCTCTCATAGGCTATGTTAGACACAACCTCTTTGAATAAATCTACTGAAAAGGAGCAATTACTAGAGAAAAGGAGTTTTAACATAACACATATCTTCAAATTTTAAACGATGATTACTGAGGTAAACTCGTACACTATCAATGGAGGATCTGTTGTCACCTTGGTAACCGTTTGGAACGGAAGAGATGCCGGGTTAACTATTCGGGGTCGCCTCAGGAGTCAGGCTATATGTTAGTGTGATAGTGTTTTTTTTTTAAATAAAAGAGGGAGATAATCAACTGCAGCAGACGATGCAGACATCAACCGGTGGAATGGAACTGGTTAAATTAATATACATTTGAAATTCAAGATATCGAACTTCAAGGGATCATATACATTACTTCAAAATAACAGTTCGAGTCATCCGATTTCTAATCTGGACAATTTCTCAAGTTTGCAGCTTAATGCAAGACTAAAGTAATACAGAAAGCGCCTGTAGGAGCTTTCAGCATTACTTTCGACATGCATCAAGCTGTTACATGTGTTTTTAGATATGCGTAGAGATACGAGTACGATATATTGAAATTAAACTTTTTTTTATCACAGACTTGATTTCATGCCAATAACTTAACCCTTTCGGCGCCAAATTTCTAAGTGTCGTCTGCAATCCAACTTTGTTAAATCATACAGTAAAATAAATGCAAATTTCAAAGGAATAAAGCACATATATAGAACTGGAGATTGAGACAAATAGTGAAATCCCTGATCAGACGCCGCCTTGAAAAGGCGGCGTCTGATCTGGGACTGCACTATTTGTCGTGGTGGATTTACTCGACTGTGGCGGTGAAAGGGTTAAGCATGCAAAGCATGTAAAGCGATCTTATTATATACGATTCCGAGATATCGAAGTTAAACTGTATTTATACATGTAATGATTTTGACCTGGTCACTTCACATGTACATGTATCTACAGCAAGGACACCGGGCCACGTAAAACATGTTAACGATAAGCACATAGGCCGTCTTATTCGAATCTCAGTATACCTAAATACTTTGTTCTGGACGTCTCGTCTGGATCCAGATATTACTGATTCAACTGTAGCTTTATAAGGGATATCCCTTCATTGACTCTTTCCTTGTTTAATATTCATGAAAGGAATAACAACATCATTAATATTTATTAGCAGATTTTTTAAGATGGTAACAGAAACTGTAAAAAGATCTATATTATACCATAAGCAAACAGAGTAGAAGCTGATCAGAAGGCCGTCTGATCTGAGTCTACTTTGTTTGCAAATGCGTGAAAAGGCATTTATATGAGGGAATGGGACAAGTCTGCTACAGCTGATACAATTTGTACCTGCATTCGATTCGTTTGTACTCAGAATGTACTTAGAATGTACTCACATGTACTCAGAATGTACTCACATGTACTCATCACATGTACTCAGAATGTACTCACATGTACTCAGAATGTACTCACATATACTCAGAATGTACTGACTAAGTACCAACCCTTTAATCCATAGATAAGCCTTTCTTTGCAAACAGAGTAGATCCAGATCAGAGGAACCGTTTGATCAGGGTCTGTTCTGTTTGCGTATGACATAATATAGATCTGCACTTGTTGTCTTGATTAAATATTTGTTTGTTCATATCTTATTTATAAATATACAGCTAATTAACATGCATGGTAGCATTACTTTTTACATGGAGTAAAAGGTTAAATGGCTTCGGTCTTAATGAGGCACCGAGTTACTTTTCGCATGTGATATAATATCGCGCTTACCATGCGAAGGTTAGACAGTTCATGATCTGGGTCTACTCTGTTTGCAAAAGCGTTAAAATGCGTACCTATGGAGTAAAGGGTTAAACTCAGACGGCTGCTTAATTTAGAGAGAATGCAATGCAGAAATCACCTACGTGCACTTTCCTCATCCTGGTTCAAGCTATGACTCACCTTAGCCAACATCCTTTTCATGGCTTTGCAAGCAGAGTAGGCCCTGATAAGACGGCTTCTATGAGAGCCGTCTGATCAGGATCTGCTCTGTTTGCGTACGATTAATATATGATTTTACAGTATCTGTCTGAGACGAAATGTCTTCGTATGTAATTATAAAAAACCCAATCAAGTTAATATCAATGATGGCATTGTTCTTGCATGAATATTTAACAGGGAAATGTTTAGGATCGCGAGTTCGCATTATCGTTAATATTATAATAATAATTATAGCGGATTTACAGTAAAACCTGTCTTAACCCATTCCCTGATATTGACGACTTTTGACAACTCTGTAAAAGTCACTTTGTGAAACCATTGTGACAAATAGAGCATTTGCTCCTATAGGAGCAAATGCTCTATTTATCACAATGGTTTCAAACTACAAAATTCTAAAATTTTCCTTTTCTCTAATTAACGCTCCTTTTCGGTAGATTTATTCAAAGAGATTGTATCTAAAAATAGCCTATGCGGTAATGGGTTAAGCGGCCATCTAGGGAGAACTAATTATGGGTGAGTAAGACATGTGGTAGCTTTATGCAGGCCATTTCTTCATATAAACGCCTTATTACGCATTTGCAAACAGAGTAGACCCATATCAGACAGCTCGTGTTTGGTTTTGATATGATATAGGTCTGATTCTACATTTTTGTTAAGGCAAAACATTCCCTTGACAAGTTAACATTATAAAAATAAAAGTGTTTGTTACACTATTCTCGTGATTTCTTACGTACATACAGAACAGGGAAAGGGTTAACTCATTCACTCCTAGGCTAATTTTAGACCCAACCTCTTTGAATAAATCTACCGAAAATGAGCATTAACTATAGAAAAGGAGAGTTTTAGAATTGTGTAGTCTTGAAACCATTGTGATTAATAGAGCATTTGCTCCTCTGGAGCAAATGCTCTATTTATCACAATGGTTTCAAAATGTGAATTTTATAGAGGCGCAAAAATGCATCGCTAGGGGGGAAATGTTTTAAGCAACCATCTGTTTTTCAAGACTCCTATGTTCTATAAATGAATACCCTCTTAGGGCAAGTTCTACCGTACTTGAATTATTGTTATCCTTTAGTCATAACACCATGCACATTTGAAATGTTAAATTTACTCACCTTGACATCCGTTTGTTTCTGTACAAAATTCAATGTGTCCAACTTCCAATACCCACGTTTATCTTTGCATACAAAAACAAAACGGGTGGTTTTTATCGAATTCTTTCACATAGTTCCGCATTTCTTTTTCCTTGGGCAATATGTTTTTATCTTCCAATCAAATCTCTGGTTCGATTGGAGATTTACAATCGGCCAATCAGAATAACATTTGATCGGCCATTGTATACTTCCTGGTGAACACGAATGCAATATCACTAAATCTCTTTGCCCTACATAGACTCTGTGTTTAAAGCGATAGTCTCTATCTGTAACGTGTTTTAAAATGCCTAACATTTCATAAAGTGTTCGTATATATGCTGAAAAGTTCTATATCCCAAGGAATCAAATCGACTAAACGTCGAAGAAGACAAAGCTTTCATGTGTTTTATATCGAAGTCCAGGATCCATGCTTATAAAACTTTTAGTTGAGTCTGAGAACGTTCTCAAGCATTTGATTGGTCAGATTTGAGCCTTTGGCTCAAATCTAACCAATCAAAAGCTTGAGAACTCAAATCTGACCAATCAAAAGCTTGAGAACGAAACTCAGACTCAACTAAAAGCTTTATAAGCATGGACCCTGGTGTTAGTCGACAATGTGTTATTTTATTTATAAGTATTTATTCGGTTTGCGTTTGGTTTCGTTAACCCTTTCCGTCATATTGACGACTTTTGACGACTCTGTAAAATCACTTTGTGAAATCATTGTGATAAATAGAACATTTGCTCCTGTAGGAGCAAATGCTCTATTTATCACAATGGTTTCAAACTACGAAATTCTAAAGATTTCCTATTCTCTAGTTAATGCTCCTTTTCGGTAGGTTTGTCTTTAAAATAGCCTATGGGGTAATGGGTTTACTGTTCTACATAGGCCGGCGATATTGTGTTGTAGAGCAAAAATTATAGGTATCGCAGAATATGGGTTATTTTATATCACATTATAACAATCTTTATATTATGATTGAACATAGCAAATACCATGCTTTATGGTGTTATTGAAACTATGCATTTGTTGTAGGGAATGTCACTTTAAAATCACCTGTGTCTTATCTGTAATGTGTATAGCTTTTTAAACACACACCCAGTACAAGAGCCCCGTTTACTCTTTCCCTCATATAAACGTGTTTTCACGTATCTGCAAACAGAGTATAGGAGCCGTCTGATCAGGATCTGCTCTGTTTGCTAATGAAAATGGAAACATAATTCCACCATCCATATTTTATCATTACTATTTTGTTAATGATTATTCAGTAGGTACTGAAAGTTATAATAAACATAGAGACAGGGAAAGGGTTATCTCATATCACGCTGCAAAGAAACAAACAAAACGCAATGTCTGCTCAATTTTTATACTTACGCATTTTAAACTACATCCGAATTGATTGAACCTTTTAGTTGCTATTGGCCGAGTGTCAAACAGCTTGAATCCTGATGAGACGCCGAGTAACTCGACGTCTCATCAGGATCCAAGCTGTTTGCAAATGCTAGTCAGGTTGCAGACAGCGGGATAATACTTAAGTTTAACATTTTGAAGAGCGGAAGAATGCACAATGTGACAGACGTCATCTGTGTTTGGTACAGATAATTTAATGGCAGATTGCGCGGTTCTTGAACCTACATATGCTGCTCGCTAAAATGTCATCTGCAAACAGCTTCTATCCAAATGAATATCCGTGTAATCCGGCGTCTATTCAGGACCCAAGCTGCTTGAAATTTTCAAGAGCTTTAAACGAATTGGAAATTGTGTAAAGATTGCTCTAGATCAGAGTTTGAGCAAACAATGAAGACTTCGCAAACAGAAAACCGTCTTTAAGTTGCCTGGATATTTCAACCCTTTAGTCCAGATGTACTGATGTCTACACCTTTGCAAATAGAGCAGACCCAGATCAGACAGCTCATGTAAGAGCTGTCTGATCTGGGTCTGCTCTGTTTCCTTATGAAATTATATAATTATTATATAATTATGATTCTACAGTTACCGCAATTATCAACTTTTCTGTGTCCATGAGTCATTGTAAAACTCTCAATAATACTCATAATGCCATTATTTCTTACACGAATATTCATTGACTGAAGGATGAACGTGTTCTGTGTACGGCACTATTTCATCATATGATTTCAACCCATATCCAGTCACATTATTCTGATACCGGATCGATCAGTCCCTGTGCTACCATCATCTGGATACATCATCGTCGCGAAAAAACATGTCTGGATCTTGTGCATATTCTACTATTACTAACCAGAGCTAAAGATAAAGGTGCGTACCCAAATATTGAAATCGTCATTTCTCAACCAAACCCTATACTGTGACCACCCTTTCGATTTGTCTCTTCGAGGCCTCTTCAAGGCGATTCTAAAGATTAGCAACAGTATAGGGTTTGGTGGAGAAATAACGGAGCTATTCGTGAAAATGTTAAGTTTACTTATCTTATCTGGAACTCTGGGTCAATTCAATCAAGCTTAAATTTTGAGATATTTTGAACCGAGTCTCAAATATCTGGATTCAAAGGTCCATGCTTATAAAGCATTTTAGTTGAGTCTGAGTTTGTTCTCAAGCTTTTGATTAGTCAGATTTGAGTCAAAGGCTCAACTCTGAGTCTGAGTTTGTTCTCAAGCTTTTGATTGGTCAGATTTGAGCCACAGGCTCAAATCTGACCAATCAAAAGTTTGAGAACAAACTCAGACTCAACCAAAACGTTTTATAAGCATGGATAAAGATGTTTGCGAATACGAGTTAGGTCTTGGAAAACAAGCCTTGAAATGTTTACATATAATAGCTAATACATATTCATGATGTCATTATTTTGTATATTAATATTGAACAGCAAAAGGATTAATCCTTACCCCACTGTGATAAAAATAGTGTCGGCTCAAATCTGGCTTTGACTACAGTTAAACCTCTCTGTAACGGCCACTACATTGTGTTAATTAGTTGGTATTCAGGACAGATAGCTGCTAAAGGCAAGGTGAAAGTAAAACAGAACGCTCCTATAGGAGCGTCTTGTTTTACTTTCACATTGCTTTAAGCAACCGCATGGCTTTAACACAAACTACTTGATATAATTTAGTGGCAGTTATAGAGCGGTTTTACTGTACTTCTACTAACGTGTGATGAAGTGTCAGAATTACCTAGCGTCTCATCTGGATCCAAACTGTTTGCATACGTGCATCGCGTCGATGAGAAAAGAGTTTGACCCTTTTCCAGTTCTATGTTCATGTAAGAAATAATGACATCATGAATATTTATTATCTTAACTTTTCAAGAAATTTTGCTTTAACAAAAACTGTGAAATCAGATCTATATCATGTCAGAAGCAAACAGCGCAGACTGATCAGACGGCTCCTAATGGAGCCGTCTGATCTGGATCTACTCTGTTTGCAAATGCGTGAAAATGGTTTTTTTTTATATGAGGAACGATTTAAACTGGGTGCCATTTAACTAATATCACGATAAATAGACGTGGCTGGCATTTTAATCCTGATGACATTCCACTTGAAATCCCACCAGGATACAAACTGCATGTAATTCGTCATTAGGTCCTCAAAATATTGATTGAACCAGAGGTAAATAAAATTCACTAGACCAGGAGTTGGGTAGACATGATTTATAAGGCAAGATAATGTTACAGGTATTTTATCTTTTTTTACGTTGAATTTTCAAGTGGAATGTTCCAAAATGCAACCAAGTCAAGTTGTGTCGTTTTATATGAGGGAAAGGGTTACATGTAAGGGTTGAATAGTCATTTAAGAAAAATGACATAATTGATACTAATTAGATTATTTGAATAATTTGTAAATGCTTTCAAACATGCATGGTCTGCTCTGTTTGCATATGTCATTGAATAGATCTTATTCTACACTCTCTGCAAGAGTCAAACATTTCTTTGGTAATAATGCTTTAAAATACAGTAAAACCCCTCTAATGTGACTACTTAATGAACAAACATAACTGTCTTCATAAGCAGGCGGTTGCTTGGTGCAGGACGAAAGTTATGCAGAAAATAGGAGCTTTCTGCATAATTTTAGTCCTGCATTAAACTACCACCTGCCTTTCCCACTTCGAAATATGTCCCCTTTTTGGTGGTCGCATCAGAGGGGTTTACTGTAGTATGATGCATTAATATTCATGATGTCAAAAAGGGATATCCATCGTCTTGGCCTATTTATTACAGTTATTTGATTAGTTTATAATAATGATCCCGTGCCAAGATAGACTGTTATGTTTCGTAAGTCAGAAAACAAATCAACAAGATTTCTAATATTACGCCGCTTTAGTCTTTGCATTTAATTCATTCGGTACAGCTCGGTCATGGGCTGAAGTTCACTAAATGTTCATAAACTCATTGTTTACTCATTATCTCATGTGAGCCTCTATGTACAAAATACTTGGGTTCAAATAACATTTCGCGCATTAGTCATGATATAATAAACACGGCTGACATGCTATCACCAGGGGTCACTACATCTGCAAGACTTATGACCAAGGTTAAATATACTACTCAACTTTTGCTAAGCACCAAATGTTTTAGTGTGGAAATTTTCGGCAATGATTTGATTACCGTCGTACAAATGATTTTTAACGTCAATTTCATGTTTAGTCAATTCGATTGCATTAGTTATATGCAAGAGAGGAGGAAGACAACCTATATCCAAGATTTTTGGACATGCGACTTGTTTTCAATTTTTCACATTCCCATTTATGTTTACAATTATGTTAAAAAGATTAGACTCAGTAGCGTGTATGTGACCCACTGCTAACGACAACTGTTTTAGAAGTAGAAGAAGTGGTAATAGTAGGTAGGTAGGTTGATATGTAGGTAGGTAGGTAATAGTAGTAGTAACATCAGTAATAGTAGTAGTAGCGGCAGTAGTAGTAGTAGTAGTAGTAGTGGTGGTAGTAATAGTAGTAGTAGTAATAGTAGCAGCAACAGTAGTAGTAGTAGTACTAGAAGTAAGAGTAGTAGTAGTAGTAGTTATAGTTAGGTAGGTAATAGTAGTGGTAGTAGTAGTAGTAGTAGTAGTAGTAGTAGTAGTAGTAGTAGTAGTAGTAGCAGTAGAAGTAGTAGTAGTAGTAGTAATAATAGTAGTAGTATTAGTGGTGGTAGAATTAGGTGTAGTAGTAGTAGTAGGAGGAGGAGGAGGAGGAGAAGGAAAATGAGTAGTAGTATTACTAGTAGTATTGGTAGTAGTAGTAGTAGTAGTAGTAGTAATAATAGTAGTAGTAGTAGTAGTAGTAGTATTAGAAGTAGTAGTAGTAGTAGGAGGAGGAGGAGGAGGAGCAGCAGCAGCAGCAGTAGTATTAGTAGTAGTAGTAGTAGTAGTAGTAGCAGTAGGAGAAGGATAAGTAGTAGTTGGAGTAGTAGTAGTAATAGTAGTAGGAGGAGGAGAGGGAGTAGTAGTAATAGTAGTAGTAATAACAGTAGTAGTAGTATTAGTAGTAGTGGTAGTAGTAGTACATTTGTAATAGTTGTAGTAGAAGGAGGAGAAGGAGGAGTAGTAGGGGTGGTGGTAGTAGTAGTAGAAGGTGCAGTAATAGTAGTAGTAGAAGGAGGAGGAGGAGAAGTAGTAGGAGAATTAGTAGTAGGTTGAGTAGTAGGATGAGGAGAATGAGGAGAACGAGGAGTAGTAGGAGTAGGAGAAGGATGAGTAGAAGTAGTAAGTGGAGGAGGAAGAGAAGGAGAAGTAGTAGTTTGAGCAGTAGTAGTATTTGTTGTAGCAGTAGTAGTAAGAGGAGGAGGAAGAGAGGGAGTAGTAGTAGTAATATTAGTAGTAGTAGTAGTAGTAGTAGTTATTGGAGTAATAGTAGCAGTATGTGGAGAAGGAGTAGTAGGAGTAGTAAGAGTAGTGATAGTAGGAGTAGTTGGAGTAGTGGTAGTAGGAGTAGGAGGAGTAATGGCAGCAGGAGAAGGAGTAGTAGTAGTAGTAGTAGTAGTAGTAGTAGTAGTAGTAGTAGTAGGAGAATGAGGAGTAGTAGGAGTAGTAGAAGTAGGAGTAGTAGTAGAAGTAGTAGCAGTAGTAGGAGTAATAATAGTAGTAGTAGTAATTGGAGTAATAGTAGCAGTATGTGGAGAAGGAGTAGTAGGAGTAGTGGTAGCAGGAGTAGTAGGAGTAGTGGTAGTAGGAGTAGTAGGAGTAGTAGGAGTAGTGGTAGTAGGAGTAGTAGGAGTAGTGGTAGTAGGAGTAGTAGAAGTAGTGGTAGCAGGAGTAGTAGGAGTAGTGGTAGTAGGAGTAGTAGAAGTAGTGGTAGTAGGAGTAGTAGGAGTAGTGGTAGTAGGAGTAGTAGGAGTAGTGGTAGTAGGAGTAGTAGGAGTAGTGGTAGTAGGAGTAGTAGAAGTAGTGGTAGTAGGAGTAGTAGGAGTAGGGGTAGTAGGAGTAGTAGAAGTAGTGGTAGTAGGAGTAGTAGGAGTAGTGGTAGTTGGAGTAGTAGGAGTAGTGGTAGTAGGAGTAGTAGGAGTAGGGGTAGTAGGAGTAGTAGGAGTAGTGGTAGTAGGAGTAGTAGGAGTAGTGGTAGTAGGGGTAGTAGGAGTAGTGGTAGTAGGAGTAGTAGAAGTAGTGGTAGTAGGAGTAGTAGGAGTAGTGGTAGTAGGGGTAGTAGGAGTAGTAGAAGTAGTGGTAGTAGGAGTAGTAGGAGTAGGGGTAGTAGGAGTAGTAGGAGTAGTAGAAGTAGTGGTAGTAGGAGTAGTAGGAGTAGTGGTAGTAGGGGTAGTAGGAGTAGTGGTAGTAGGAGTAGTAGAAGTAGTGGTAGTAGGAGTAGTAGGAGTAGTGGTAGAAGGAGTAGTAGGAGTAGTGGTAGTAGGAGTAGTTTATATCTTTATTTCCTCCAAATGTTGAAGAGTTAAACATACAAACAAGAAATTTAAATACATACAATTATGACAAACTATATATACAATACAAGGCAAAGTAATATGATATGAATTTAAACAAGGATCCTAATATTTATAATAATTATCATCCATATCATCATTGATATATGGTACACACATGTGTATATATTCATAATGAGCACATTTAAGATAGCACCAATACAATCGTTTTCTAAGCGTTACGATAATCTTCAAACACAGACGGGCCCACAATGTGGTATATGTGCGTGCGTGCATGTGTACCCGTATGTGTGCGTGCATGCGTGCGTGTGTGTAATTGTGTATGTATATACGTGTTGTACATGAATGCGCGTGCGAGCACAGGCGTGCATGTTGTTTTGTTGAAAAAAGACAGGGGTCATTATTCTATGAGGGTCACAATTCTTCGTAAGGAGTCAGTTTTCTTCGTGAGCAGGGGTGTAGTATTATGACCGGGGGAGAGGCAAATACTATGACCGGGGGTCACTATTTTATAAAAAACAATACTGACCGGGGGTCAGTATTCTATGGGGGTCACTTTACCGCCTAGAACAGGTTCTATGATATTGTATAAAAAATAAGACCATTTTTTCTCGCTTGTCAGACGTGCTAGATAAGATGAGTTACTAAAAATAGCCGTACTAGAAATCCTTATCTGGAACACCCCGTGACTAGTGTATTCATACGCGCGATTGGGTAAAATCAATACAAGGGAAGGAATTCTTACAGAATTATACCAACCTTTCTATAGGCAACAACCTTATGAATTGAAATTAATATAAGTAATTAGGACGAAAATGAAACTCTATTTATCATATAAACACTTTAAACGCCTATTTAATTAACCGAAGACGTTGTTTTGTAGTCACTCAGTCATTTATATTTACGCCAAAACGTAACGTTTATGGTTGTCATAACAAATGACGTCATTTTGGTGTCACCCCTAAAGTTATGCTGCGGTCTGTTGCTATTAGATATGGAAGTCGTATTACGCAATGTAAAGTAGTACTTCACAAAATTCGTTAATTTAATTGGTTTTAGGGCGTATTTCAGCTCTATACCCCCGTCTTTAACAAAACCCATGCTTAATTCTATTATTCTCGCTTCTCAGACGTGCTAGATAAGCTGGGTTACTAAAAATAGCCGTACTAGAAATCCTTATCTTGAACACCCCGCGACTGGTGTATTCATACGCACGATTAGGTAACATCAATACAAGGGAAGGAGCTCTTACAGAATTATACCTACTGTCCAGCATTTCTACAGTCAACGAGTTCATAAATTAAAATTGACATAAGTAGCTAGCCCGGGTATGAAATTCCATTTATCATATAAACAGTTTAGAAAAGGCAAGTTTAATTAACCGAACACGTTGTTTTCTAGTCCTTCAGTCATTTATATTTAACGCCAAAAACGCAACGTGTATACCGGTAACAAATGACGTCATTTAATGTCACCTGTCGTATTACGCAATGGAAAGTAGTACCTCACAAAATCGATTAATTTACTTGTTTTAGGGTGTATTTCAGCGAGAAAAATAATCATGGGTTTTGTTAAAGTCGGGTGGGGGGGGGGGGGGGGGGTTCTATACCCTCGGTTGGTCTGTTCCTGCCGGAAACTCGCTCAAGCTCGTCTCCGACTGGAACAGACCAACCTCGGGTATAGAAACCCCCGTCTTTAACAAAACCCATGCTTGATTCTATTAATCTGGCACATTCCATCTGTAAAAATGCATAACTGTCACAATAAGAGCAACTACTCTAACACGACCACCAAACTGAGATATTGAAAGTGACTTGGGTTTCAAGGCAGATGACAAGCTTAATGCAGGAATAAAGTTTTGTGGAAAGCCTCTGCGTAACTTTCGTACTGCATTAAGCAACCGTTTACCTTTCAAGACCCATTTGCTTATTCAATATGTTGTCGTTTTAGGGGAGTTTTACTGGTGTTAACCCATTATATCATATGCTATTTTTAGATACAACCTCTTTGAATAAATCTACCGAAAAGATTAACTAGAGAAAAGGAACATTTTTAGAACTTTGTAGTTTGAAACCATTGTGATAAATAGAGCAGTTGCTCCTTTAGGAGCAAATGCTCTATTTATCACAATGGTTTCACAAAGTGACTTTTACAGAGTCGTCAAAAGTCGTCAATATGAGGGAATGGGTTAAACAATCGCATCTTAAGCGCAACCTGACTGTTGTTTCAAACGTTTTTTTTTCAGCGACTAGCTGTCTATTTTTATCCCCCACCGCATAGCGGAGGGGGGTTATAGGAATGGCATTCGTCTGTCTGTCCGTCTGTCCGTCCGTCCGTCTGTCCGTAACAATTTCGTGTCCGCTCCATATCTCCTATACCCCTCGAGGGATTTTCAAGAAACTTGCCTCAAATGTTAACCAAGTTGAGACGATGTGCAGAACATATGTGGCAGATATGTCTGCTCAAGGTCAAGGTCATATTTGAAGGTCAAGGGTTTTAACCTTCAATTTCCATTGCATTTTTGTGTCCGCTCCATATCTTCTAAACCCTTTGAAGGATTTTCATAAAACTTGAGTCAAATGTTAACCAAATTAAGACGATGTGCAGAACACATGTGGCAGTCATTTCGGCTCAAGTTCAAGGTCACATTTGAAGGTCAAGTGTTTAAACCTTCAGTTGCCATTACAGTTTCGTGTCCGCTCCATATCTTCTAAACCCTTTGAAGGAAGCTCATAAAACTTGAATGAAATATTAAATGAATTGAGACAATGTGCAGAACCCATGCGGCAGTCGTGTTGGCTCAAGGTCAAGGTCACGTTTGAAGGTCAAGTGTTCTAACCTTTAATTTCCGTTACATTTTCGTGTCCGCTCCATATCTTCTAAAGCCTTTGAAGGATTTTTATAAAAGTTTAGTTAAATGTTAGCTAAATTGAGACGATGTGCAGAACACATGTGCCAGTCATGTCGGCTCAAGGTCAAGGTCACATTTGAAGATCAAGTGTTCTTACCTTCAATTTCCATTATAGTTTCGTTATCTCCTATACCCCTTGAAGGATTTTCAAGAAACTTGCCTCAAATGTTAACCACGTTGAGACAATGTGCAGAACATATGTGGCAGTCATGTCGGCTCAAGGTCAAGGTCACATTTGAAGGCCAAGTGATTTAATCTTCAATTTCAATTACATTCTTGTCCGCTCCATATCTTCTAAACCATTTGAAGGATTTTCATAAAACTTGAGTCAAATATTAACCGAATTGAGATGATGTGCAGAACACATGTGACAGTCATGTCGGCTCAAGGTCAAGGTCACATTTGAAAGTCGTGTTCTTACCTTCAGTTTCCATTATATTTGTTTCCGCGTCCTATTTTCTTAACAACTGGAAGGTTGAATGTCAACCACGTTAAAACCCAGGTCAATGTCTTAATTTAGGTGGCGGCGGTGGGGGATATAGCTGTCCTTTGGACTGCCTTGTCACTTTTGTTCTAGTTTTCCACCAATCAGAAACTATGTTGCATTGTAATTTGCATATGACCTACTAGTGTTTTGTAGTAAAGCGTATTTTCATTAGCTAACACCTTGACTGGCATACAGCCTTTTTATAATGCCTCTACACATGTAATTAGAACGATGCACAATTTCTTGAAGAGAGTAGACGTGTTTAGAGCTGCTCTCGCTTCTCACTGTTTTTTTAGTTATATTTTAACAGAGATTTTTATTATTGGACTGCAGTTATAGTTAGCTTTTTGTGTATACGAACTGTTGAGTGACTGTTTGGAATCGCGCGACCCAGGAAAAAGTGGAGGAGTGAGGAAATCTTTGGTGGACACGCCGGTCAAGGTTTGGAAAGCGCGCGCGACTCCATTGCTAGTGGCAGCCATCTTGGACTTTTTAATATTTTAGTGATAGGGAACTTTTAATTGGGTTCTTGGGGTATTTTATTATCGGCATAATTGGCCCAGACCGCAGCGCGTTCATATAGTAAGCTTTTTCGCTGTGAGCTATAAGTTTATAGATGATTTTTCATGGTGCTGACTTAGAAGCTAGATAGGAAATAAGGGAAAGGAAAGGCCCGGCTTCTATTGCGTTTGTCGCTGAGTTATATTATATTAATTACGGTCTGTGATACCTTGGTTGCCCGTGTTTCTTACTGTTCATTTTAAAAAAATTTAACCTGTCGCTTATGAAGCACATCTGGCACTTGCCTGTATAGACTACGTGTTCTACTGTTGACTTGCTTAAGTCACGTAAGGCTATAAGTTCCAACCTAGCACAGCATTTAGTTTTAATTTTAATTCTAATTTTAGTTTCTGGATAGCACACAGTTATAGACTATCTGCGTTGCTGACCACTCGCACTAAAGTCATTAGTGACGATAACTTGCGACCTGACCTCGGTGGCCTTTTTAGTTATTAATTTTAATTAATTTTAATTAAACTCTAGCTTTAAATTAATGCATAGTGTGGTCTGTTAGGTCGTTCTGAGGCACCTCGGGCTCGACTATCTTTACTAATTCTGACTTGCTACCCTAAGTGTGACTAGGCTATTATCGATACTGGATTGTGGCCCGTGTCTGGAATGCACTGTACCTGGTAAAATTTATGTATATTACCTGCTGACAGATTGACTTGCAGTAGTGTCATAATTAATTTACTTATCCTTTATTTACGCAATTCTCTTGTTTACTTTCTTCTTAACATTATTTTGTAACAGCTTACTCAAGTGTATCAAGTAAATCCTGAGGTCTTCATCTTCTCAGCATAACATATTTTAATAGAGTAGGACATTCTACCTTTCTACCTAATCATATAGTTGATGCCACCCTCTCTATACATTATATTTAATTGCAATACTCCATAAGGAGGTGCCACACTAGTTTATGTAAAGGGATTGTAATTTCTTTGCAGATATCCTGATATCCTTAATTACATTTAAGTACTGAAGGTAACCAGTGATAGTCCTATAGAGGTGCTCTCTCTTGTATAAGCCTCAGGCTGAGTACCCTTCTATACATACATTTTATTGCCTGACTCCCTGTAGAGTTCGATTTGTTATTCTGCTTAATCCTTGTAAAGCTATACGCTGTCTCTTAGAATCGAGCACGCCCAAGGTTATTAACGTAGACTGGTCACTGAGCTGAACACCTCCCCTTTTCTTGTAGCTTGTCTCTCCCATAGTTATAGCCTCCTGTTTAACAGATATGGAAGGAAATGCCTTGCATATTGCACAAACTGGCCGGCCGAAAAGGGTAAGAAGGATATCAAAGCAGCTCACAGGAAAATGGACAGTGCCCAAGGGACACAGGGAGAGTTGAGCATTGTGGACAGGCATGGCACGCTTGTCATAAGCAATCTGACTGCCGCAGCATATGAATTGCTGAAGGGATCATTCAAAGAGTATTATGGTAAATCCGAAGTAAAGGTGGCAGAAACGACGGTAAGACTAAGTAAGGGAAGGAGATCACAGGCAGAGCTAGCCGTAAGCGAATCTCTGATCGTCAGTTGTAAAGCAGACAATAGACAGATGTTCACTGTAAATTTCTATAACACTGCTAATAAGATCACAGTTAATGGTCAGTACTACAAATTATGTATGGAAGAGGACCTACCTCATGTACTCGAAATTCTGCAAAGAGCAGACATTGATAGGACAAAATTAACGATAATAGATATCTGCACTAGATTCCTGGAAAGAAATGTTGGTAAAGGAGGTGATACTGTGGAGGCAACGCCGCAAGTCTCAATCGAGAGGATAAAGTCAGACAGACAACGTGAGGACCCCACGACTGGGTGCTCCCGAGCCTTGGAGCTCCCACCAATAGCAAGAGCCCATGCCACCATTAATGAACTCGCAATAGATGAGAACAGGTCACATGAAGAGGAAGAGAAAACTGGTAATGTATTGGAATGCCCAGTCTGCCAGCAGGAAAATGGAGGTATGCCATGCTTGGAATGCATCTTATGCGAAATATGGTATCACGTCAGCTGCATCCAACGGAGTAGTGGAAGGTCAATTGATACTGATGATAGTTCTGATACATATATATGCCCGACGTGCAGACATATGGATCATACACCTGACAAACAGGAAAGCATTACACCTTGCCGCCTAACCCAGGCACATACCGGCCTCCCTGTAAATCAAAGCCCTCACCCCGACCCTTCCCCTGTGATACCTGACACCGATCCTACCGGGAACCATGACCGGAATGCTGATGTTAATGAGGTGCCAGATCGACACCCTAGCCCTGCACCCCATACTGATCTGAACCCGCAGATGTGTATCCCGGACCCAGACGTACGTAAACCGAGAAAGAGAAAGTCAAAGGATCTATCCCGAAACTTGCTCATTACGAAGGATGTGCCGACAAATACCACGGGTATGCAAGAGGACGTAACAGGACAAGGACAACTATCACAGGCCCCGGTAATCGCTAGTTCAGAGAATACATGGACCTGTGCCGTCAACCCTCAGAAAACGCCGGTGAAGGTAAACAGAGCTAGAAAGGCACAGAAAGGTGTGACAGACGCCCAATTGGCCGAATGCAGAGCGAGGATACAGATCCTGGAGACTGAGAACATTGTTTACCAGAGAAGTATTTCGTTGCTGCGGCAGAAGGTCGAACGCCAGGGACTAGATGAGGCTGAAGAAAATAGCTTCAAACCCGTGACTGGTATTCATTCAGCTAGCAGTATGCAGCAAATTATTGACACACAGAAGGAGATTGTGCATCGTCTCCAAGTAAATGAATTGCAGATGCGGAACTTCTTTGAGAATCAGCAACTGAAAATGCAGGTTCATACCCTTCAGCTACAGAAAGACATGTTGCAAATGCACCAGATCGGAGTGCACCCGGCTCAAGGAGCATATATGCAGGGGGTACCAATGGTCCCCAGTCATGGACCACAACATGGCCTTCAGTATCTTCCTCACCCGATCAGGTGTGCGGCCCAGCGGCAACCAGCCTTCCTGGCTGTCAACCAACACACTGTCATGAACCCCTCCCTGCATAACCAATATCGCCCCTACCAGATTCCTTACCCAAATTATATTGTGAACCCCCCTGGTGTGCAACCCTGTAACCTGGCACAAGGACCTTTTCATTTCACACTTCCCCCAAATATGCAGGCCCAACAGAATAGACTTAGTGAACCGACACTAACCCGTGCGCATCCACATGGGACAACTGCAACGCAATCTCCCGTTACCCGGCAAAGTCAGACTGCATCCATGTCACATGTCCTTATGCCAATTCTCCTCCCTAGGCGAAATGGTACCATAGTCCCCCCGAAGAGTAACAATCCTGAATCCCCCCTTATACAGGAACCTCTGATATCCCGTCCAGTTAGCCAGGAGCTACTGACCACGGATGGCGCAAGGAACACTGGAGTCCAACAGAGTGACCCAGTGAGGTATGGGTATCAACATAATCATCCTGCCGGTGACACTGATGATGGAAATAGTATACGTGCACTGGACGACTCCACAGACAGTAATGGTAGCAAGCTTGATCACGTTACACGGGACTCATTAGTCGTGAACAAGGTAAATAGAGGGTCATGTGCTCATGAGAAGGATAACAGATCTCGGCAAACTCCATCCAGAGATCCTGTCGACCTGACTGTAAATGACAGCTCCTCGACACCTGCAGATGAGGTAATACTTATAGATAACCACGAAGTAGGACAGCATTTTTTAGGGAAAGGCAGAGCCTCGGAAAGATTAGATCGGACTGGACACAAGAGTCCCAAAATGTAGATCCTGTAACTAGGTTACATACTGGGAAGGACGGCCTCTTGAAAATAGGGACTATTAGTATTCAAATGTTAAAGGAAATTGAGCATATTTACAAGAATTGTTGAAGTCTCATGACTATGCTTTCAAGAACACTGGCTGCTTAACTACGACAAGAACCTACTGCACTCCATTAGCGAGGACTTTGAGGTATCTGCGAAATCCGCAGACGATTCCAACCCCAGACTGGATTATAAGATGGTACGTGGATATGGAGGTGTCTGCACCTTCTGGAAGAAATCGATAGACCCATGCGTTAAAGCTGTTGAACAAGGGAGCGAAAGAATACTTATTCTGGAGATCCAAACTGAAGGGCATCCCATCTGTCTCATTAATGCATATATGCCATCAGCGACGAATAACTCCGATAGAGAATACAAAGAAACCTTCAGTGAAATCATAGAAACTGTCAATATTTACAGGCACACTCATAACATCATCTTATGTGGCGACATGAATGCGTCCGTAGACCGTGGCACGCCGAGAGACACACTCTTCAAGACCCTTTTAGTGGAATCTGATTTACATATATCAGAGCATGATGATGGCACTAATACATTCTTCCATCACAACGGCAAATATAGTTCCAAAATTGACCACTTCCTGCTGTGCAGAAACAGTCTTAAGAGGACCGAGAGGATACTCACGCATGAGATGGAAGCTTTAAACTGTTCAGACCACACCGCATTGACATTGGTGTTCTCAGTCAAGATTAAGAGACACTCACCTAAGGAAATTACATCTAAATTTAGGACTAAAATAAAATGGGACAAGTGTGATAGACATACTTATAAAGATGAGATAAGATACTGACTCGACAAGCAGGATCCAAGCTTCCGTAAACCCCCAGAGGAGAAGATCACATCCCTTGTTCACACTTTGCACAGAGCGGGAAAGAAATCTATCCCGGGATACAGGAAATTAAAATCCAGCAGAAGAATCGGTAGCATCTGGAACCGAGAAATAAGTAGGTCATCAAAGGAGGCTAAGGAGCTGTTTAGGGAATGGAAAGACACTGGCAGGTCCTCCGACTCCTTGAAATTAGCCCTGAAAGGAAAGAAGAGAGAACTCCGACGCAACCAGCGCCAGTCTTATGCTAGGCAGAGGAAACAACACAACCAGGAAATACTTACTGCTTCCGAGAATAATGACAAGCTTTTCTATAAATTGATTAATAGGCAAAGGAAATCTGTAAACGAACATGTAAATACCCTTAAGGTAAACGGAGAAGAGGTGCAAGGACAGGCAGAAATCGTAAGTGCATGGGGGAATCACTTTGAAAAACTTGCCACACCTGATATCAAGGACCTTCCCGTTAACCATGCCTTCAACCTTGCTAAGGAACAGAATCTTATTATTGAAGAGAACATTTTAATGGATAATGAAACCTTGCAACCAGCCACAAAAGAAGAAATCGCCAAAGCCATAGCTTCACTAAACTCTGGGAAATCAGCAGACCAAAATGGAATTACAAGTGAACACTTCAAGACTGCCAAAGAGGAAGTAATACCAGCACTGACTGAAATCATAAATGCAATCTTTGATAGCCTGGAGGTTCCAGATCTTCTTAAGTGCGGGATACTTAACCCTATACACAAGAAGGGCAAAGACAAATTCATAACTGGAAACTACCGAGGCATAGTTATATCCGATACTTTAGCAAAAATCCTGGAAAGCATATTGGTGGTTAGGATTGATGAGGTATTCGACTCCCAGCAGAATCCCCTACAAAGAGGTTTTACCCCCAGGAGCTCTTCAGTGAATGCTGCATACATAGTCTCAGAGGCAATAGACTTACATAAAGCGACAGTACAACCTCTGCTGTTCGCAACACTAGACGCACAGAAGGCGTTCGACACAGTGAACCATGAAGTTCTCTTTAACAAGTTATATCACATTGGCATAGTTGGGCCTCTATGGCTCCTCCTCAGAAACTTATATCGGCAATCAACTGTGAAAGTGAGCTGGGAAGGAGAGGTATCTCAAGAGTTTGTAATAAAGCAAGGGACAAAGCAAGGAGCCCAACTCTCAACAACTCTCTACAAGATCTATCACAACCACTTGCTAATTTCACTGTCCAACAGCTCTATAGGAGCACATGTAGGCAACGTCAATGTCTGTGCCCCGACATGTGTGGGTGACACTGCTCTTCTTGCTAATACAACAGAAGAACTACAGGCAATGCTGGATGTTGTAGACTTCAACACAAAACGTGATATGGTGAAAATCAATCCGGAGAAATCTGAAATCTTGACCTTTAACTTGAGGAAACAGCCAGAGGTGAATATAGATGGCCAGAAGGTACTGGAAGTTCAGATTCTTAAACACCTAGGTATCAACAGAAATAAGAGAAACTCCGTCGACGCTGAAGGAAGACTCAAGATTGCCCAGAAGACAGTATATTCACTTCTGGGCCCTGGGCCACATGCTAGGAAAGGGAACTCGCCTATTGTCTCATATAAGATTTGGAGGACGTATGTCACGCCTAGATTCCTTTACGGTATAGAAGTCCAGCAAGTATCCAGAACAGATCAACGGAAACTCGAAAACTACCAGAAGAAAATACTGAAGCATATACAAGGTCTACCTGAAAGAACCTCCACTGCAGCCGTATATATCCTCTTAGGAGGCGAACCTGTTGAGCTACTGATAGACCGAGCTTGTTTATCCTTATTTCTCAACACCATACGTCTCCCAGACTCGGTAGAGTTCAAGCTCCTCGAAAGACAGTTGGTCATGAGCAACAGGGATGGCCCCAGCTTCACGGCAAAAGTCAGACGCATACTTGATAAGTACAACCTTCCGACACCTGAGCAGATTGTCACAAGCATCCTCACACAGTCTGAATGGAAGTCAACTCTCAAGGCGGTTGCAAATAAATACTGGGCGAACTTATGGGTAACGGATCTCGCACAGCAGACCACAACAAAATATCTGCAGATGCAGCAAGACCCCATTGGAAACCCTCATAATGTCTGGAACGCGGCTAGATCTAAGCCACATGAAGTCAAGCGGGCTGAAATAAAGTGCAGGCTTCTGACGGGGACCTATATGTTACAGACGAACATGGCCAGATACAATCAGAACGCAGTCCCTTCGACATGTAAATTGTGTGGACTAGATGATGAAACTAGGGAACATTTGGTGGCAAGCTGCCCAAGCTTTTCGGAAATCAGGAATGAGGCACTGTCAATGTTACGGCACATACTTCAAGCCACGTTCAGAATAGAGGACATGGATAATGATCTCCTAGCGCATATGGTGATGGACTGCACTCAAAGTAAAGTTAAAGATGCCATGACCCTCACCAGAAGACAGGAAGTAGACGTGGAAAGATGGTTTCAGACCTATTGCGAGAGACTCATAGCTGAGAGAACCAGTGTCTTGAGTGGAATGTAACATTGAGCAATTCACTAATGTCCCCCAACATATTTCATAAATAGTATTTTGACTGAGGGCTTAACATTAATTTGTCAGGAAATTTTAATGTGTGGTATATATGTAACCTTGTCAAATCTTCATAATAGCCTATAGAATATTATGGACAATGCTGTTAATTTTATATATGTGGCTTTTTCTGACGGGTTTAGTCTATCCACCCATGGCAACTTGTCTATGCTGAGTTATCTCCTCTGACGTCCCACTAGCTCTCGTTTGCGGTGAGCTGGACCCGAGATTATGGTACAAGCTCGTGGGCACTGCTGGCACTGTCCTGTGGGCCAATCAGCGGCCCTAGGAACAGTGTCTCCAGTGCCTTCCCTGGTGGCTAATCATATCTTATGATCCTTGTGATCATGTAATTGAAGGAGATCGGCTGAGTGGCTGGATACGCTAAACTAGGTGTGATTTGCTGTCCCCAGATGCTGATTTGAATTGTATTGCCCTTCTGGCAGGTCTGGATTGCTATGGATTAACCGTAATGGATTCTAGTTTATGGCTCTATCAAGCGAGGCGGACATTGACTACATGTCTTCCTAAAGAGGTAGCCCCTGGTCGGGGTCGGCACTGTTTGAGGGGCAAATTTTTGCTTGTTTTCTGTGCACCTCGTTGGATAAGTTTCAGCTGACTTTGGGGCTCATTATGTCAAGTCTATAGACACACATGCAGATCTACATGGTACTAGTAGGAATAAAAGTCACGGAACTGGTCAAAGTGTGACTCACATATACCGGTTAGCCTACTCTTCCATAGAACCTTCTTGTTGGAACTAACGTCGTCTCTAATTATGCCGAATCCACTCTGATATTCAGTGGACTTTCAATTCGGCCTTTTTAATACAGTGGTAATCAGTATAAATTCTGATCAGCTCACTTTTAAAAGCCACCTGATCAGGCTCTCTAATGTTTCCAAGGGACAACTTGTGTTCCTGTTTTGATAATTCTTTAGATACGCGGCAATCTCCGCACCAAAGTGAAGAGTGACTGTAACTACGGTTGACTCCCTATTCCCGTAAGCCTAAATTTGACTTCCCTCACATCTCAAGCTGGGGCTGAGCCATCACGACTTGCCCAGGTTGGAGTAACTGCATGTATTTATTTAGCAGATGAGGAGGACCCGGACCAATGGACTCCTTAAAGGAAAGTCCTCGATCTGGATCCGCAACATTTCGCATGGTGTAGGTGTACTTGAAATGTGCACTCGTTCGAAAAATTATGTAAAACTTGGAAGAGGCAAATGGGTTCAGATGAGTCTTATCCAGGTAATCATCTGCATATATCCTTACGTCACTAAGGCGGCACAGTCTGAGTGTCTGGTACAATGATAGGTCCAGGCCACAGAATAGCTCAGTCGTCCAAGCACGGGTAGCCCTCCAGAAAATGATATCTTCTGATAGATAAGGGGGATCTTATGTAGGAATCATTCTTTTGCTAACCTGGGGAGGGAGGGTGGGGGGGGGGGACCCAACCCATGGTTTTTAACTTCGTCAATTAATTTATCTTCAGTAAGGCTCATCCGCGTCTAAAGACATCTGTCTAGCGTAAATAGATATTTAGCCGCTACCGTGATGTAAATAGTCACATTGGTAATCGATCTCGACTAGAATGATAGAGGTTAGTCGTATATGAAATACTGTGACATTGCCTGTAAAACGATTACCGGTATATAAACCATCCCCCAGAGGAGTGCTCCGAAGAATAGGCGGATGAAATTACCAGAAGACAACAACAACAACAACAACATGGCCAAACTGAATGTAGGACATTTCGGCCTAGGAAGTTTCGCCCCGGATGTTTCGGCCCAGGACGTTTTGGCCCTCATTTATTTCGGCATAGGACGTTTCAGCAAAAATTAAAAATTTGTATTAAAAAGCAAAAATTGAATAATCAAAATCACTAAATAACTATCTATATGTTAAATATTGACATGTGGTCCAATTTGTTTGGTTTATACAGATCAGGATATTAGCAAAGTAGGTGACATATTCACACTTACTCAACCTTGGGTACAAGGATTGATAAAGAGATGCTTTCAAATACAATAGTTACATTGTTTAGTCATTAAAACAGCCCCAGGCCACATAACACCTGATTAATCATTTACTATCCCATTCAGTTTTGATTTGGGTCTTGGTCCAAACTGTTCGCCACTCACTTAATGCTTTTTGTTTGCAGCCAAACTGTTGTTTAGTTCAACTTTTGGTGGATTCAAATACATGTACAATACTGTAGTCACATAGTTGTTTATTACCTATTAATACAAAAACAATATTACTGAGTAAAACTATATAGATCTATTATCCTCAAAGGGTGTGGATCAATTTTGACTATTCAATGTGTGGCGTGCCATACTTTATATTAGTTCCTAACCCATTATCGTACTTATCACCTCATGGTAATGATTGCTGAGCATTATTGCCAGTTTGCCAAAACCACTATTAAACTTTTGAACTTTTATTATCAATTTGCTATCAATTTAATACCACATTTGATCACGTCCACTTTGACGAACAGGTAGTTTGCCGAAACCACCATAATTCACAGGCAATGCTATAGGAAATAAAGAAGAAATGTTGTTTAGTATATTAGAGTAGTGGCATTATGAGTATTAATTACTATCCCCGACCAAAGCACCAATTAAGGCTCTGGATGTTCGCTCTCTGTGATATAAAGCTACTTACTGAAGGCTATTGTTACGACTCTATCACCTGGGGCTTTGGATCGAGTAGTAGGTTGAGATTGCTAACTTTATATTGTTTTAAAAATACATTTAGATTCAGTTAATGTGTCACTAATGTTGATGCACACACGTCGATTAATGCGTTGATCCAGGCTATAGATAAATACCGTTCTTTAAGTAATTACAGACTCTGCACAAACAAAAACTAAATTCTGTATGCTTTATTTAAAGTGTATTCAATTAGTTATCTTCATATCAATATAAATATACGTGCTTTCAAGTAAATTTTTATGATAGGTAAAATGAAGAACTAACTTCAGATAGTTTTAAAAAAATACTTTGACATTGTACATTTTAATAGTGATTTCCTATAAAAGTAATTTTGATTTTTTTCCATAATTGCTTATTCTACTCCAAGTCATTGCCATTGCATGCTTCTCTGCTAGTATAATAACAAGCAACCCTTCTTTTTAAAAGATATTTCTTGTTATATCTCGGACTTTTACGTTGCCTTATCTCTTTCGCTGCACACAGTTTTGATCCAGATGAGACGACAATCTTCACATAACAAATACCGAGAGGTTTGATTTAATCGAAAGTATGCGTTCATTGTGGGGACTTTCTCTAACGGTTTTTCATTTCGCGATGTCCAGCTAGATACAAGTGGAGGAAGACACCAGGGGTTCTTTCGCGCAAGGATACATTTTATCGTTTCGTGCAAGGAAGAACAGTTGAGTGGAACAACAGACCTAACGCTAGCCAGCTGCTTGGCTTGCTAACATGAAAAACATCCAAACGCCCAGAACGGGATTCAAATCACATCGGTGGCATTTTGTGACAATATGTAGTTCTCGAAAGTATGATTTTGTCAGTAACAATAATACTTTCACTCTTAGCCTGCTGAATAAAATACTGTTTGCTACGAAAGACCGGCGGTGACATTTCCATTTCAATATTTCACACAAAGCAATTCATGATTTCACGATTTCACGATTTCACAATTTCACGATTTCACGATTTCACTTCAAAATTTCACGATTTCACGATTTCACAATTTCACGATTTCACGATTTCACTTCAAAATTTCATAATTTCACGATTTCATGATTTCACAATTTCACGATTTCACTTCAAAATTTCACGATTTCACAATTTCACGATTTCACAATTTCACAATTTCACAATTTCACGATTTCACTTCAAAATTTCAAAATTTCACAATTTCACGATTTGACAATTTCACGATTTCTCTTCAAAATTTCACAATTTCACAATTTCACGATTTCAAATTTCACGATTTCACTTCAAAATTTCAAGATTTCATAATTTCACGATTTCACAATTTCACGATTTCATGATTTCAATTTGTCCATTTGAATTGTTATGACGTCATCAAAACGCACATGTTGAAGTAAAAGCCACGATGAAAGAAACGGCGGAAAACTATGACAATCTTCCCTTCCAGAACTGTAGGGCCGAGGGCCTTCATATTTTGCATGTAACTTGTGCTCACGGTCCACCATCAATATTGTTTAACCCTTTCCTGCATGAATATTCATGCATGAGAATTGCCAATCATGTGTTTATTATGTTAAATCATTGTCTTATGTTTGTATGACACTGTATTGGAGGAGAATTTAATTAATAATAAACTGTAAGAAATAATGACATCATGGATTTTAAATAAGATTAAATCCTATAGGAGTCGTCTGATCTGGGTCTACTATGTTTACAAAGGCGTAGAAAGATGTATTTATGGATCAACAGTCGCCATCCTGTTTGCAACGACATAGAAAGGTGTATTTATGGATCTCAAATCGCCATCCTGATTTCAAGGGTGAGAGCCATTCTGTTGCCTTAATGACGTCAAGCGTGTCACGTGACTACAATATTTTACACGAGGTTGAAATTGTGAAATCAGAAATTGTGAAGTCGTGAAATTGAGAAATTGTGAAATCGTGAAATTTTGAAGTGAAATCGTGAAATCGTGAAATTGTGAAATCATGAAATTGTGAAATAATGAAATTATGAAATCGTGAAATCATGAATTCTATTGTGGGAAATATTGAAGTGGAAATGTCACCACCGGTCTTTCGTAGTTTGCCCAAGCTCAGTTCTGCTGCATGTTTAATATACTTCTGATTTGTTCAAACTATATATTGGATATACTATTGACCGATAGTGGCTCAACTTGCATCCTGATGAGACGCCGAATTATGTATATTTATGTGTATTTGTGCCCGCGTATGTGCGTGTGTATGTGCGTGTGCGTATGCGCGCGTGCATGCGTGTGTTTTGTTTGTGTGTGTGATTAGTTTGACTTGTTTTCTATCGATATTTTCTCTCTCTCTCTCTCTCTCTCTCTCTCTCTCTCTCTCTCTCTCTCTCTCTCTCTCTCTCTCTCTCTCTCTCTCTCTCTCTCTCTCTCTCTCTATATATATATATATATATATATATATATATAGTGTTGAGATATATGTTCACAGATGACCACGTAATACTCTAACAATTCAACCAGTAGAATACGGCAACTCCGCCTAGCAAACTTGCAGACTGTAAATATAGAACAAGGAAATCCAGATCCCCAATAGGAAAGCTTTCAATCCTTGCTTATATAGACAGTCTATCAGAGCTTACACTTCTACCGGTTGAATTAATTTGCATCTTATATATATATATATACACTGTTTGGTTATGTAAGTGGAAAAGTAGTAAAGTCAAGCAGGCAAAGCCACATGCAAGACGCAACCACCACCAAAACACCGATAGACAGCATCACGCACACACACACACACACACACACACACAACCACACACCCAAACGCACACACACACACACGAAATGAACTCAGAAAACACCAAAAGACACACAAGAAACAGGGACAAACGTTCCACAACATGAACAAACCACAAGCACAAAGACGCAAGGCAAACAAAAGGAAGGGTGACAAAGAGAGTACCGCCTTGTAAGAAAAATAATCTGATGTTCGTTGTCTTGTAAGATCACATGTTCCTAAACTCACCAAGACAATGCTATTTAGCTCGCCAAAGGCTCGTTTAATAACATTTTTTAAAACTGGTTTAGGAACATGTGATCTTAAACTACAAAATCGCAACAGATCCTCTATCTCTGTGAATACTGTCGCAAATAAAACTGAATCCAACTTTCAATGATGACGCTACTTCAAAAAGTTTTGTTATAAAACCTCGTTCAATTAGTAATGTATTGTCTCTTAATTAATATTCAGTACCACACTAAGACGGTAGTGTGCATTGCCATATAAGGAAATATCTTAATCAATATTCAAAACCTCGTTATTACTGTACGGCACCAAATGTCTAAAAAGTAGAAATAACTACATAATCAAGTGATAACCAGAACTATTAGCCGTTTCCGTGATGTTTGATGAAAAACCGCTCCGCATACAACGTCTAGAAAGCTGGGTACTTGGTATGAATGTACAAATACATATACCTCGTTCTGTAGCATAGACCAACCTGTGTGTGTGTGTGTGTGTGTGCGTGTGTGTGTGCGCGCGCGCTTGTGTGTGTGTGCGTGTGTGTGTGCGTGCGTGTGTGGGGGTGTATGGGGTGTGGGTGTGGGTGTGGGTGTGTGGGTGTGGGTGTGTGGGTGGGTGTTGGTGTGGGTGGCTGTGTGGGTGTGTGTGTGTGTGTCTGTCTGCCTGTCTGTGTTTGTGTCTGTTTGCGTGTGTGTCTGTGTGTATGTCTATCTTTGTATGCGTGTCTGCGAGCGTGTTCGTGTGTGTCTATGTGTGTGTCCATGTGTGTATGTCTGTCTGTGTCTGTATGTGTGTCTGTCTGTTCTGTTCTCTGAGGCATTTTACTTACAACGGGACTCAATAAAATCATGAACTGTCTCTCTGTGTGTCTCTGTCTCTATTTCTGTCTGTCTGTATGTCTGTCCCCCACCTCTCTCTCTCTCTGTCTCTCTCTCTTTCTCTCTCTGTCTCTCTCTCGTCTGTCTGTTGTTTATATGTCTGTATGTCTGTCTGTCTCTGTCTCTTCTTTCTCTGTCTCTCTGCCTCTGCTTATGGTACTGTCTGTCTGTCTGTCTCTATCCTCTCTGTATTTCTGTCTCTCTATGTCTCTGTCTCTGTCTCTCTCTGTCTCTCTTTCCATGCATGCCTCTGTCTGTCTCTCTCTGTCTCTTTTTCCCCTCTCTCTCTCCTTCTCTTATTTACTTATTGTATTACAGTATGAATTCAGGACCTTTAATGCAAAAGAACCAGAATGGAAACACAAAGCATACAGTTGAACCTGATAAGGCAGCTCCTACAATGGTTGTTTTATATCTAATGAATCATTATTGAATGTTTTACTCGGGCATTGTAAAGCAGTGTATATTCTAGTTTTTGTTTGATTATCAAGTCGTTAAAGTAACGCACCATAAAACTAAAGTTTTCCGCCTATACTGCTGGCTCTGATAACAATCTTGATAGTTCGGCGTAGATACATGTATATTGAAATGAAACATTCAACACAGACGCAGCGAGCCGTATTACATTTATGTACTTGATAAATCCATGTGGATGATAGATACATAGATAACAAATATGTAACTGGGTATAACCTTACTGATCCACATTGATACACAGTAGAACCTTTCCACGTTTGTTTGAACGCATGTGGCTGTGAATCCAAATCGAAGTCTGATCCAGAGTTCGTTGGCAGCAAGTACTTGTAACTTAGTAACTTCTAAAATTCCAGGTTGTTATGGTTCTATTAACCCTTTACCTGAAGCATATTTATATATTTTCACTTACATGTAATAGTTTAGAAATATTTACATTAACTCTATGGATGCTAGTTGCAAAATCATGGTAACAGATTGTATCCATATTAGACGCCAAGTTACACAATGTTTCTTCAGTATCCAAATGCACGTCCTTGAAGAAATGAAGCAGACAACGACTTATGATTATGATTACTTTAGATGCCAAATTATTCAGCCTGCAAAGAGTTAATTCTACAAGTTTAGTGCATTTTAGCATTTGAATTTTGTTTTAATGTATTTGAAAAAAAAGTTTAAAAAAAGTTTATTTTAAAAAAAAAAAGATTTGGTGCATTGTTTTGGTGTTTGGTGCAAGTTTTATTTACGCATATGTCCACATACCAACAGCTAGATCTATAGGAGTTGTCTGATCTGGGTCTTCTCTCTTTGCTAGTACGAGAAAATGCGGAATTATGAGGGAAAGGGTTAAACTTTATATACATAACTTGTGATAATTGTTTGGAATAAAACAACACCTAAATAGATCTATACTTCTAGCTTATATTATAGCTACATATAACTCAGACGAAAAATCAACTCGTCGACTTGATTATAGAGAAAAAAGCCTTACCCATACTCCCCGCAAAACATACTGATAGATAGTTTCAGAGTTTGTTTCGAACAATGTTACAGTGTGTTGGGGGTTATTTTGTGGCTAGATCTAGGTAAATATCGTCAAACTTATAATTCTACAAACATGAGTCATGCAGGAAACACCACATACAGAAGTACCGCCTTTGAACGGTCTAAGCTACTACATGTTGATAGATCTATTGAGTATGTGCTATTCTTACGTTATTGTGATTTTCATGATTATACGGTGTCGTAATAAAGTTGTCAACATGGTGGCCGCGTGGGATTTTTCTCTGAAGAAAATCGAAGATTACGGCCGGTAAACGTAGCTTCCGAGGCAGATTTTTGCATGATAGCAGAAGATGGCAGAATCATCTTTCCGACTGCCGGGTTCCTTGAACGTGACAGAGGGCAATGTCGCGGAAAATTTCAAGAGGTGGACGCGCGAATACGAGGTTTACATGACCGCCACAGGATCAGATAAGAAAGATAAGAAGATCCAAACGGCAATTCTACTGCATTGTGCTGGTCCGCAGATACTAGAAATATATGACCAGTTCACGTGGGAAGACAACGCCCATAAAGACGCTCCGGAGAAAGTACTGGGTAAGCTTGAGACTTACTGTAATCCGCGTAAGAATGAGGTTCTAGAGTCTCACAGGTTTTGGACTGCTCCATACCAAGAACCATTTGATGTTTTCGTGACAGACCTTAGAAAAAGAGCAACGTCGTGTAACTTTACCGATGCAGACAGAATGATCCGTGACAAAATCGTCTTTACGATTACAGGCAAACTGCAAGAACTCTTACTAAGAGAAGACGATCTGAACCTGACAAAAGCTGTTAAGATAGGTCGTGCATATGAACAATCACAGAAGCATGTGCAAGAGTTGAGAGAAAAGCCTTCAGATATCTCTGTAAACAAATTAAATACTGTTAGACCCAAATCTGACACTCATGGCCAGAAAAGACAGTATAAACAATACTCAACAAGACCCACTTCTGGCAAAGCAAAACAAAAAGCTGAGCATAAGCAGTGTGACTTTTGTGGCAAGAATCACCCACCTAAGAAAGAGAAATGTCCAGCATGGGGTAAAAAATGTGCGAAATGTGGAGGTAACTACCATTTCAAAGCAAAATGTAGGCGTGATGGAGTAAACTCTGTACAAACTGAGAGTGAATATGTTAATGACAATGATGAATTCTGGTTAGCGTCTTTTGAATCTCGATCAAAGGTAATCGCGACAATGATCGTGAATGACTGTGATGTCAAGTTCCAAATTGACACTGGTGCAGAAGTCAATACCATAAACCAGAAATATGTGAAAAAGAGTCAGGTCAAGAGCAATGCATCTACACTGAGAATGTGGAACAAGTCGACTTTGAAACCATTAGGTGAAGTGACACTTCCGACGGAAAATCCGAAGACTGGTTCGACACATGATGTGAAGTTTGTTGTCGTTCCAAATGACTTTCAAAGTCTGCTAGGTCTGAAAACAGTTCAAGAAATGTCCTTGATCAACATAAACACTGATTCTTTCATAGGGAAAGTAGAAATGGATCTCGGTGATCTCGGTGAAACAAAACTGCACATTGAGAATGATGCAAAGCCCATCGTTTTACCTTCGCGAAAAATTCCGATAGCTATCAAGGATCAAGTAAAGTCAGAAATCGACACGCTATTTTGATACCAGTAGAAGAACCAACGGAATGGGTCAACCAAATGGCAGTTTTGCGGAAAGCAAATGGTAAGCTGAGAATTTGTCTAGATCCGCAACCCTTGAACAAAGTCCTGAAACGCGAGAGATACAGACTGACTACATTTGACGATGTGTTGCCAAATCTGAATCAGGCAAAACTGTTCACAAAGTTAGACGTGAAAGAAGCGTTCTGGCATGTACGACTAGATAAAGAATCCAGCAAATTGACAACTATGATCACACCTTTTGGGCGGTATCGATGGTCGAGATTGCCCTTCGGCCTCAACGTGTCTAGTGAAATTTTCGCCAGAAGACTGAATGAAGCCCTGAATGGTCTTGATGGAACTTTTGTGATAGCCGATGACATCATAGTGATAGGCTGTGGTGAAAATGAACAAGCTGCGAATGCCGACAACAATCGCAAGCTGAAAGCACTGTCGCAGAGATGTGCAGAACAAAACATTATCCTCAACGAAGAGAAGAAAGAAATCGGTAAGGAAATCACATTCCATGGCCATAAGATCACTGACAAAGGTGTTATGCCAGACGAGAAGAAAGTAGAGGCAATTCGCAAAATGCCGACACCTACAAATGTAACAGAAGTGCGGAAAATTTGTGGTCTTGCGCAATACATGGCAAAATTCCTTCCAGATTTAGCTACCACCCTAGAGCCCATGAGAAAACTGACTCACAAGGATGCAGAGTGGAAATGGACAGAAGAGTGTGAAGATAGTTTCCACAAAATGAAAGATCAGATTGCAAATGCACCCATACTAGTATACTGTGACCCAGAAAAGGAGCAAGTTATCCAAGCTGACAGTTCACAGAGTGATTTAGGTGCTGTTCTGATGCATGATGGACAGCCGATTGAATTCGCTTCACGGTCCCTCACCACTTCTGAACGCAAATGGGCACAGATCGAAAAAGAAGCTCTGGCGATCTTGTATGGATTGATGCGCTTTGATCAATACACGTACGCGCGAAAAGTGATTGTCCAAAATGACCATAAACCGCTAGAGACAATATTGAAGAAACCTATTGGACAGGCCCCAAAACGGCTGCAAGATATCATTATGAAACTGTTGCGGTATGATATTCAATTTCAGTATGTGAAAGGCACATATCTGGTAATAGCCGACACGTTAAGCCGTGCCTATACTGAAACAGGAGAACATGAAACATCAGACCGGATGGACATCCGAGGTGTAGAAAATGGTGTTTTCGATCAGTTTCCAGATGCTAGAATACTGGAGGTAAAGCGTGCAACAGCAGAAGATTCTTCAATGCAAGAACTGCAGAAATTGATATTGTCTGGCTGGCCAAATAAAAGTGACATTAGTATTGAACTCAGAGAGTACCACCCACTAAGAGATACGCTTAGTCATCTTAAAAGGTGAAGCTATAGTGATCCCGAAAGTGCTTAGAAGAGAAATGTTGCAGAGACTGCACAAAGCCCACCTCGGTTTTGAAAGCATGGATCGAAGAGCGAGGGGAACTATTTTTTGGCCAAGAATGAGGCACGAAATCAAACAATTTGCAAAAAACTGTGTTCAATGTGAAGACCGAAAGCCGCCGCCTCAAAAAGAAACGCTGAAACAGCATGATGATGGACAAAAACCTTGGGATAAGGTCGGTTCCGATTTATTTGAAATACAGAACAGAGTGTATCTAGTAGTCGTGGACTACCACACCAGCTTCGTAGAAGTAGATCATCTCACGGCGGCAAACAGCCAGCAAGTCATAGACAGAATGAAGAAACACTTCGCGCGATTCGGCGTCCCAAGAGAGCTGATAACCGATGGTGGTCCCCAGTACACATCCAAGGAATTTCGCGAATTCACGGAAAAATGGGGCATTCAACATCATGTTACGTCTCCCCATCATCCTGCGTCGAATGGGAAGGCGGAAAGCGCCGTAAAGGCAATGAAAACGCTACTAATCAAGTGTCACGATTCGCGTACCGATCCATTGGAAGCCTTATTAGAGCAAAGAAACACTCCGCGCGCCGACACTAAAAGAAGCCCAGCAGAGATGCTAATGAACAGGAAGCCGAGAACGTTGATCCCTTCGCGAGTGAAAGCAGAGCCAATCAACGAGTCGCGATCGCGTCGTAAAGCAACCGTCAAAAAGTGGTTTGACAAAAGTGCACGAGATCAACATAAGATTGAATCAGTGTATTCAGTAGAAAGCCTTGGAAGAAAGGCATAATTGTAGGCTTCAGTGAAAATAGGTATAAAGTGCGCAGTGAAGATAATGTGCTGTATACCAGAAATCGCGTTCACATCCGATCGACAAGTGTGCCAGTACACATTCGCGAGCAGTCACCATCTCGCTATGGTGATCTAAACATAGAGACGAGTAATCATAGTGCACGAAAGGAAGTCGCGAATGCATCAGCAACTGAGAATGCACAAGCACCCGCGAGCGCGCCAGCAACTGAGAAAGCGTCAACAGCTGCGTCGTCTGGCGAGACTCTTACTCCTGCTGCAGCTCCCAACACTAGCCCGGGTAAATACAACCTTAGGCCCAGGAGAGACATACAACGTCCACAACATCTGGGAGACTATGTGTAAAATAGTGTTGATTATTTCTGTGTGTTAGTGTGTGTGTGTGTGTGTGTTATTATAATGTAATCAGTAGAATAGGACTCTCACAGTCAGGGTTATAACATTTCATATTGATCATAGTAACTAAGACTTTTAGAGTCCAGATTACCATGAGCTTTGATTTTGTTTGACTTAATGTAGTATCACATTTATTTTAAAAAAAATGAGCCATTGTTACATGTTTCAAGTGTTATTTGTATTGGTAGTTTGGTTAAGACTGTTTACAAAATACAGAGTTCATTTCATAAGTAACTGTTTCAGTGAACCTATTAGGACACTTGATAGTAATTGTGAATCTACATGAGTGAATATGAATGAACGACTGACTAATAGAGTATTGCTGATAATAGTAAGTGGACTCGGTGACAGGTGTTTCATTACAGAATGAAGGTTTACATAAGAGTATGGTCAGACTTTGAAGTTATGTTTAAGTGATGTGTGGTTGTAACATTGATATTATTTTTTAGTTTAAAGAGTAGTTGTCAAGGTAGACAAACTTCATGTTAATCACATTTTAAGGCATTAAGTTCTAGTCAGTTTATGCTTCAGGCTGTCAGTTAAAAGAGTTAATTTTCTTAAAGAAAGAGGGATGTTGATAGATCTATTGAGTATGTGCTATTCTTACGTTATTGTGATGTTCATGATTATACGGTGTCGTAATAAAGTTGTCAACACTACATATCTCTAAGATCGATATTTATACTATTTTGAACGTCCGGTTTAAAGGGGGTTTTCTGTATCATCAAACAGGTGACCAGGTGATGATGATAAAAAATAGATCTAAATTGACTTTGATCATGACTTGGAAGAGTATACCGATGCTGGGACTTGACTGAAATAAGCACACTGTTTGGATTCTGATCTGAGGCATACAATTTCATATGTGGTTCCATCTTCCTCCTATTGTATGTTTGTTTTGTCTTTGTGCGTCTCTTGTTGTTTTTTCTACTTATGTACATTTGCTGTTTCCTTGTGTTGCTGTTCGGGCGAGTATTTGTTCTCTATGTAGTGTTTCCTGCATGACTCATTTTTGTACTTTTTGTACAAGATTAATTAATTGTAAGCTTGATATGTATTAAAAACAGTGTGAACAAACTTAAACAAGCAGACAATAATTCTGAAGAAGACATGTTGTACAATACTTAACTCTTTGGATGCTAGTGGCGGATTCTCACACCACTAATGACCTATGCAAAAAGTTCACTTTGGATCCAGATCTGAGATCCAAACTGTTTGTCAGTGAGACACAACTCCAAAAAAATAGAAAGAAAGTTAATATTTATGAATATGCTGCAGATGACAATTGAGCAGACGACAAAATTACCAAGCATGCACAGGGTTAGAGAATGCTAGGGCATATGAGGTGATAACATAACACTGGCTAGCTGGCTTAGACTGTAATTTCTGATTTGAAAAGATCTATACACACAAGGTAGGGCCAATTTTAACACCAGAACTATGATACTTAAACTAGAGATATGAGAAACATTCTGGGATTTTTGATCCCAGATTCAAGCCAGTCTCCATTACCTAACACTTAGCCCTAGTTAGATACAAGTTTAGTGAACTAGGAATCATAACTGACCTGCAATGACTGCTAGTCATGTTTATGGCTGGTCGCTTGCCCGGTATCCTTAGCCTGCTGCTAATCCCCATATTTACAAGACAATATTAAATCATTTGTTTTTGCATTTTAAATAACCTTTGCAAACAGTCTGGATCAAGTCTGGATCCAGATGAGATACAAGGTAAGTATTTTGTTTATCAGATATAGAATGAAGTATGGTGGGTGACATGAACATCGCTAACCAATACACAACTATTTCACGTTAATATTACAGTACTTATTGCCAAGGTTCAGTTAAAGCCATTTTGTTAAATTTTTCCGCCTGCGGTACGGAAGGTCGTGGGTTCGATCCCCGGCCGCGACAGACCAAAAGTCGTTAAAAGTTGGTACTAGTAGCTCCCTTGTCTACGCTCGACATTAAAGGTGTAGTTCTAGGACTGGTCGGCCCGGTGTCAGGATAATGTGACTGGGTGGGGTGCCCTTGCCATGTACCTGCGGCAGGGGTATTCCAGTGAGGCAGCACTATAACTTGTCTCATGCGGGTGTCGTCTGCAAATAACTGAAATACTGTTGGTCGGACGTAAAACCCAACTCACTCACCAACTCACTCATTTTGTTAAATCAACATAGTATGGTGGGTGACATGATCGTCGCTAACCAATTAAACATACATGAAATAAATTGCAGCAGGACAGTCACTTACATAAGTCTGAAACACACAACATCAGCCAATAAGATGTCACAGTCTCGGACCAAAAGTAGATCTATCAACCACTTTACGACTTGGATATGTATTAAAGAAAAGTAAGAGATTGTTGGTTTAAGTTTGTTACGCTTTCAACTTTTATCAAGGTGTACTGTATTCGTTTATTGTTCTGTTACTTTTAGAGAGTTATAATTGCTGTTACTAATTTCATCTGTATCTGGTGTATTAATCATCAAATTCGCCATATATTTGGTGTTATGCTTTCACTTCGTTTAGTTGAATGCGTTTGGCAGCTATGCTCGCCTATAGGCTGTGCCTATTTCATATTATGAGAGAAAGGGTTAATTAATGTAAAGAGTATGTATGTTGACAGCTTGTAATTATCTCAGGTTATTAACAAACCATGTCACACGTGTAACTCTTAATTAATGTAAAGAGTATAAATACTGGAGTTACACTTATACTGATTCCAGTAGACTCTTAGTAACCTTTTCCCTGTTCTTAACCCTTTCCCTAATATGAACCTGTTTCATGCATTTGCCAGACCCAGATCAGACAATTCTGAAACTACAAAATGGGACTTTTCTGAGATTTAAAGTATTGGAAAATTGCATTTCGTAAGTATTATTTTTTGTTTGGGGCCATACAACCATACAACCAGGGTAGGGGGACGACCAGGATCCCTATTGGGAGTGAAACAACCAGGGTCGAAACGATTTCTAGACAACTCGGCACCAAACCAACTCGGCCCCTAGACAATTCGGCCCCTGGACAACTCGGCCCTAGACGATTCGGCACCTATATTGCATGAGAATAGTGTCGGTAATTTCAACCTGTTTAAACCATGTTTTTGTGCTTACAATCTATTGAAATGATAATTATAGATTTTAATTCGAGGGCTTGGTGCAAAACTATTCTAACTCCTTCACAAAGTGAAGGAGTTAGAATAGTTTTGCACCAAGCCCTCGAATTGCATTGACCAAATTTATCACTGTTTAGACCCAGATGAACGTTTTCCGTACGAAGCAGGTATTCAGCAGATGCACCCAGGGCTCGGGACGTGGATCCTGCTTTCACGAGCCCAAAATTCTGAATTTTCATTGTGTCATATATGATGTATATGTCCATATATCCCTCCCTCCTTCCCAAATCAGTAATCAAAAAGATGAATAACAGAACAGCACATATGTAGTTAGATAATTTTAATATTGCTACGTAAAACTATAGTAGCACTCTGGTATGTTTAATAAATACGAGTTTAAATAGATGAAGATAAAGCATTGCCATATTTGAGATTGATACAAACAGTATAGACCCAGATAAAGTAAGTATGTCTGATCTGGTTCCGATCTTTTTTAACATTGCCGAAACTAAACACGAGGACCAAATACACATATACAAAAACATATAAAAGAAAATAAAGAACATACAAATACATTAACCTTTAAATCAGGTTGGATCCAGATCGCTCGCCGATTAATTCAATGACTGATCTGGCTCAAATCTGATATTGCTCGTTATATGTACACTTATAAACTGGAGGACAAACACAAAAATGAAAAATAAAGCATGCAATCGTTTTCAAGCCAAAATGTGGAAGCAAATAGAATCTAGATTAGATATGAACAATCACAGAAGCATGTACAAGAGTTGAGAGAAAAGCCTTCAGATATCTCTGTAAACAAATTAAATACTGTTAGACCCAAATCTGACACTCATGGCCAGAAAAGACAGTATAAACAATACTCAACAAGACCCACTTCTGGCAAAGCAAAACAAAAAGCTGAGCATAAGCAGTGTGACTTTTGTGGCAAGAATCACCCACCTAAGAAAGAGAAATGTCCAGCATGGGGTAAAAAATGTGCGACATGTGGAGGTAACTACCATTTCAAAGCAAAATGTAGGCGTGATGGAGTAAACTCTGTACAAACTGAGAGTGAATATGTTAATGACAATGATGAATTCTGGTTAGCGTCTTTTGAATCTCGATCAAAGGTAATCGCGACAATGATCGTGAATGACTGTGATGTCAAGTTCCAAATTGACACTGGTGCAGAAGTCAATACCATAAACCAGAAATATGTGAAAAAGAGTCAGGTCAAGAGCAATGCATCTACACTGAGAATGTGGAACAAGTCGACTTTGAAACCATTAGGTGAAGTGACACTTCCGACGGAAAATCCGAAGACTGGTTCGACACATGATGTGAAGTTTGTTGTCGTTCCAAATGACTTTCAAAGTCTGCTAGGTCTGAAAACAGTTCAAGAAATGTCCTTGATCAACATAAACACTGATTCTTTCATAGGGAAAGTAGAAATGGATCTCGGTGATCTCGGTGAAACAAAACTGCACATTGAGAATGATGCAAAGCCCATCGTTTTGCCTTCGCGAAAAATTCCGATAGCTATCAAGGATCAAGTAAAGTCAGAAATCGACACGCTCGTCGAAAGAGGTATTTTGATACCAGTAGAAGAACCAACGGAATGGGTCAACCAAATGGCAGTTTTGCGGAAAGCAAATGGTAAGCTGAGAATTTGTCTAGATCCGCAACCCTTGAACAAAGTCCTGAAACGCGAGAGATACAGACTGACTACATTTGACGATGTGTTGCCAAATCTGAATCAGGCAAAACTGTTCACAAAGTTAGACGTGAAAGAAGCGTTCTGGCATGTACGACTAGATAAAGAATCCAGCAAATTGACAACTATGATCACACCTTTTGGGCGGTATCGATGGTCGAGATTGCCCTTCGGCCTCAACGTGTCTAGTGAAATCTTCGCCAGAAGACTGAATGAAGCCCTGAATGGTCTTGATGGAACTTTTGTGATAGCCGATGACATCATAGTGATAGGCTGTGGTGAAAATGAACAAGCTGCGAATGCCGACAACAATCGCAAGCTGAAAGCACTGTCGCAGAGATGTGCAGAACAAAACATTATCCTCAACGAAGAGAAGAAAGAAATCGGTAAGGAAATCACATTCCATGGCCATAAGATCACTGACAAAGGTGTTATGCCAGACGAGAAGAAAGTAGAGGCAATTCGCAAAATGCCGACACCTACAAATGTAACAGAAGTGCGGAAAATTTGTGGTCTTGCGCAATACATGGCAAAATTCCTTCCAGATTTAGCTACCACCATAGAGCCCATGAGAAAACTGACTCACAAGGATGCAGAGTGGAAATGGACAGAAGAGTGTGAAGCTAGTTTCCACAAAATGAAAGATCAGATTGCAAATGCACCCATACTAGTATACTGTGACCCAGAAAAGGAGCAAGTTATCCAAGCTGACAGTTCACAGAGTGATCTAGGTGCTGTTCTGATGCATGATGGACAGCCGATTGAATTCGCTTCACGGTCCCTCACCACTTCTGAACGCAAATGGGCACAGATCGAAAAAGAAGCTCTGGCGATCTTGTATGGATTGATGCGCTTTGATCAATACACGTACGCGCGAAAAGTGATTGTCCAAAATGACCATAAACCGCTAGAGACAATATTGAAGAAACCTATTGGACAGGCCCCAAAACGGCTGCAAGATATCATTATGAAACTGTTGCGGTATGATATTCAATTTCAGTATGTGAAAGGCACAGATCTGGTAATAGCCGACACGTTAAGCCGTGCCTATACTGAAACAGGAGAACATGAAACATCAGACCGGATGGACATCCGAGGTGTAGAAAATGGTGTTTTCGATCAGTTTCCAGATGCTAGAATACTGGAGGTAAAGCGTGCAACAGCAGAATATTCTTCAATGCAAGAACTGCAGAAATTGATATTGTCTGGCTGGCCAAATAAAAGTGACATTAGTATTGAACTCAGAGAGTACCACCCACTAAGAGATACGCTTAGTCATCTTAAAAGGTGAAGCTATAGTGATCCCGAAAGTGCTTAGAAGAGAAATGTTGCAGAGACTGCACAAAGCCCACCTCGGTTTTGAAAGCATGGATCGAAGAGCGAGGGGAACTATTTTTTGGCCAAGAATGAGGCACGAAATCAAACAATTTGCGAAAAACTGTGTTCAATGTGAAGACCGAAAGCCGCCGCCTCAAAAGGAAACGCTGAAACAGCATGATGATGGACAAAAAGCTTGGGATAAGGTCGGTTCCGATTTATTTGAAATACAGAACAGAGTGTATCTAGTAGTCGTGGACTACCACACCAGCTTCGTAGAAGTAGATCATCTCACGGCGGCAAACAGCCAGCAAGTCATAGACAGAATGAAGAAACACTTCGCGCGATTCGGCGTCCCAAGAGAGCTGATAACCGATGGTGGTCCCCAGTACACATCCAAGGAATTTCGCGAATTCACGGAAAAATGGGGCATTCAACATCATGTTACGTCTCCCCATCATACTGCGTCGAATGGGAAGGCGGAAAGCGCCGTAAAGGCAATGAAAACGCTACTAATCAAGTGTCACGATTCGCGTACCGATCCATTGGAAGCCTTATTAGAGCAAAGAAACACTCCGCGCGCCGACACTAAAAGAAGCCCAGTAGAGATCCTAATGAACAGGAAGCCGAGAACGTTGATCCCTTCGCGAGTGAAAGCAGAGCCAATCAACGAGTCGCGATCGCGTCGTAAAGCAACCGTCAAAAAGTGGTTTGACAAAAGTGCACGAGATCAACATAAGATTGAATCAGTGTATTTCTTTAAGCAGAGTAGAAAGCCTTGGAAGAAAGGCATAATTGTAGGCTTCAGTGAAAATAGGTATAAAGTGCGCAGTGAAGATAATGTGCTGTATACCAGAAATCGCGTTCACATCCGATCGACAAGTGTGCCAGTACACATTCGCGAGCAGTCACCATCTCGCTATGGTGATCTAAACATAGAGACGAGTAATCATAGTGCACGAAAGGAAGTCGCGAATGCACCAGCAACTGAGAATGCACAAGCACCCGCGAGCGCGCCAGCAACTGAGAAAGCGTCAACAGCTGCGTCGTCTGGCGAGACTCTTACTCCTGCTGCAGCTCCCAACACTAGCCCGGGTAAATACAACCTTAGGCCCAGGAGAGACATACAACGTCCACAACATCTGGGAGACTATGTGTAAAATAGTACTGATTATTTCTGTGTGTTAGTGTGTGTGTGTGTGTGTTATTATAATGTAATCAGTAGAATAGGACTCTCACAGTCAGGGTTATAACATTTCATATTGATCATAGTAACTAAGACTTTTAGAGTCCAGATTACCATGAGATTTGATTTTGTTTGACTTAATGTAGAATCACATTTATTTAAAAAAAAATTGAGCCATTGTTACATGTTTCAAGTGTTATTTGTATTGGTAGTTTGGTTAAGACTGTTTACAAAATACAGAGTTCATTTCATAAGTAACTGTTTCAGTGAACCTATTAGGACACTTGATAGTAATTGTGAATCTACATGAGTGAATATGAATGAACGACTGACTAATAGAGTATTGCTGATAATAGTAAGTGGACTCGGTGACAGGTGTTTCATTACAGAATGAAGGTTTACATAAGAGTATGGTCAGACTTTGAAGTTATGTTTAAGTGATGTGTGGTTGTAACATTGATATTATTTTTTTGTTTAAAGAGTAGTTGTCAAGGTAGACAAACTTCATGTTAATCACATTTTAAGGCATTAAGTTCTAGCCAGTTTATGCTTCAGGCTGTCAGTTAAAAGAGTTAATTTTCTTAAAGAAAGAGGGATGTTGATAGATCTATTGAGTATGTGCTATTCTTACGTTAGTGTGATTTTCATGATTATACGGTGTCGTAATAAAGTTGTCAACACTACATATCTCTAAGATCGATATTTATACTATTTTGAACGTCCGGTTTAAAGGGGGTTTTCTGTATCATCAAACAGGTGACCAGGTGATGATGATAAAAAATAGATCTAAATTGACTTTGATCATGACTTGGAAGAGTATACCGATGCTGGGACTTGACTGAAATAAGCACACTGTTTGGATTCTGATCTGAGGCATACAATTTCATATGTGGTTCCATCTTCCTCCTATTGTATGTTTGTTTTGTCTTTGTGCGTCTCTTGTTGTTTTTTCTACTTATGTACATTTGCTGTTTCCTTGTGTTGCTGTTCGGGCGAGTATTTGTTCTCTATGTAGTGTTTCCTGCATGACTCATTTTTGTACTTTTTGTACAAGATTAATTAATTGTAAGCTTGATATGTATTAAAAACAGTGTGAACAAACTTAAACAAGCAGACAATAATTCTGAAGAAGACATGTTGTACAATACTTAACTCTTTGGATGCTAGTGGCGGATTCTCACACCACTAATGACCTATGCAAAAAGTTCACTTTGGATCCAGATCTGAGATCCAAACTGTTTGTCAGTGAGACTCAACTCCAAAAAAATAGAAAGAAAGTTAATATTTATGAATATGCTGCAGATGACAATTGAGCAGACGACAAAATTACCAAGCATGCACAGGGTTAGAGAATGCTAGGGCATATGAGGTGATAACATAACACTGGCTAGCTGGCTTAGACTGTAATTTCTGATTTGAAAAGATCTATACACACAAGGTAGGGCCAATTTTAACACCAGAACTATGATACTTAAACTAGAGATATGAGAAACATTCTGGGATTTTTGATCCCAGATTCAAGCCAGTCTCCATTACCTAACACTTAGCCCTAGTTAGATACAAGTTTAGTGAACTAGGAATCATAACTGACCTGCAATGACTGCTAGTCATGTTTATGGCTGGTCGCTTGCCCGGTACCCTTAGCCTGCTGCTAATCCCCATATTTACAAGACAATATTAAATCATTTTTTTTTGCATTTTAAATAACCTTTGCAAACAGTCTGGATCAAGTCTGGATCCAGATGAGATACAAGGTAAGTATTTCGTTTATAAGATATAGAATGAAGTATGGTGGGTGACATGAACATCGCTAACCAATACACAACTATTTCACGTTAATATTACAGTACTTATTGCCAAGGTTCAGTTAAAGCCATTTTGTTAAATTTTTCCGCCTGCGGTACGGAAGGTCGTGGGTTCGATCCCCGGCCGCGACAGACCAAAAGTCGTTAAAAGTTGGTACTAGTAGCTCCCTTGTCTACGCTCGACATTAAAGGTGTAGTTCTAGGACTGGTCGGCCCGGTGTCAGGATAATGTGACTGGGTGGGGTGCCCTTGCCATGTACCTGCGGCAGGGGTATTCCAGTGAGGCAGCACTATAACTTGTCTCATGCGGGTGTCGTCTGCAAATAACTGAAATACTGTTGGTCGGACGTAAAACCCAACTCACTCACCAACTCACTCATTTTGTTAAATCAACATAGTATGGTGGGTGACATGATCGTCGCTAACCAATTAAACATACATGAAATAAATTGCAGCAGGACAGTCACTTACATAAGTCTGAAACACACAACATCAGCCAATAAGATGTCACAGTCTCGGACCAAAAGTAGATCTATCAACCACTTTACGACTTGGATATGTATTAAAGAAAAGTAAGAGATTGTTGGTTTAAGTTTGTTACGCTTTCAACTTTTATCAAGGTATTCGTTTATTGTTCTGTTACTTTTAGAGAGTTATAATTGCTGTTACTAATTTCATCTGTATCTGGTGTATTAATCATCAAATTCGCCATATATTTGGTGTTATGCTTTCACTTCGTTTCGCTGAATGCGTTTGGCAGCTATGCTCGCTTATAGGCTGTGCCTATTTCATATTATGAGAGAAAGGGTTAATTAATGTAAAGAGTATGTATGTTGACAGCTTGTAATTATCTCAGGTTATTAACAAACCATGTCACACGTGTAACTCTTAATTAATGTAAAGAGTATAAATACTGGAGTTACACTTATACTGATTCCAGTAGACTCTTAGTAACCTTTTCCCTGTTCTTAACCCTTTCCCTAATATGAACCTGTTTCATGCATTTGCAAACAGATAGACCCAGATCAGACAATTCTGAAACTACAAAATGGGACTTTTCTGAGATTTAAAGTATTGGAAAATTGCATTTCGTAAGTATTATTTTTTGTTTGGGGCCATACAACCATACAACCAGGGTAGGGGGACGACCAGGATCCCTATTGGGAGTGAAACAACCAGGGTCGAAACGATTTCTAGACAACTCGGCACCAAACCAACTCGGCCCCTAGACAATTCGGCCCCTGGACAACTCGGCCCTAGACGATTCGGCACCTATATTGCATGAGAATAGTGTCGGTAATTTCAACCTGTTTAAACCATGTTTTTGTGCTTACAGTCTATTGAAATGATAATTATAGATTTTAATTCGAGGGCTTGGTGCAAAACTATTCTAACTCCTTCACAAAGTGAAGGAGTTAGAATAGTTTTGCACCAAGCCCTCGAATTGCATTGACCAACTTTATCACTGTTTAGACCCAGATGAACGTTTTCCGTACGAAGCAGGTATTCAGCAGATGCACCCAGGGCTCGGGACGTGGATCCTGCTTTCACGAGCCCAAAATTCTGAATTTTCATTGTGTCATATATGATGTATATGTCCATATATCCCTCCCTCCTTCCCAAATCAGTAATCAAAAAGATGAATAACAGAACAGCAAATATGTAGTTAGATAATTTTAACATTGCTACGTAAAACTATAGTAGCACTCTGGTATGTTTAATAAATACGAGTTTAAATAGATGAAGATAAAGCATTGCCATATTTGAGATTGATACAAACAGTATAGACCCAGATAAAGTAAGTATGTCTGATCTGGTTCCGATCTTTTTTAACATTGCCGAAACTAAACACGAGGACCAAATACACATATACAAAAACATATAAAAGAAAATAAAGAACATACAAATACATTAACCTTTAAATCAGGTTGGATCCAGATCGCTCGCCGATTAATTCAATGACTGATCTGGCTCAAATCTGATATTGCTCGTTATATGTACACATATAAACTGGAGGACAAACACAAAAATGAAAAATAAAGCATGCAATCGTTTTCAAGCCAAAATGTGGAAGCAAATAGAATCTAGATTAGATCCCGGTCCTGATCTGGGTTCTACTCTGTTCGCATCTAGGCGTTAAAAGGCTTCTGTATGAGGGAAAGGGTGTGATAAATTGACATGTGTAGGTATCAGTCAAATGGTGAATTGAAATTCATGTTAACTACATAAACCTTTTTTACCATTTTGCATATATTTGCATTCTTTTAAGTAAAAGGGCAATAACTCCTAAACGAAAAATCAAATAAACCTCACAATCAACTCAGCATCAGATCCTGATGCATTGAACATTTGTGTGCAGTTTAATCAATATCTCTCAAATAGTTTTCCCAGAAAACAGCGGACAAACTATTTGCCTTAATTATTCAAGGACAAGGGCCATAACTCTGAAACGAAAAAATTCAAATGATCCTCAGAATCGATTCAGTTTCAGATCTTGATGCATTAAACATGTGCGTGAAGTTTCATAAATATCTCTAAAATAGTTTTCCCAGAAAACAGCGGACAAACTATTTGCATATTTTTTAAGGACAAGGGCCATAACTCTGAAATGAAAAATCAAATGAACCTCAGAATCAACTCAGCTTCAGATCTTGATGCATTTAACATTTGTGTGAAGTTTCATTAATATCTCTCAAAAAGTTTTCCCAGAAAACAGCGGATAAACTATTGCATGTATTTGCATTATTTTTTAAGTAAAAAGGCCATAAATCCGAAACAACAATTCAAATGAACCTTAGAATCGACTCAGCTTCAGATCTTGATGCATTAAACATTTGTGTGAAGTTTTATTAATATCTCTGAAATAGTATTCCCAGAAAAGAGCGGACAAACTATTTGCATATTTTTTAAGGACAAGGGCCATAACTCTGAAATGAAAAATCAAATGAACCTCAGAATCAACTCAGCTTCAGATCTTGATGCATTTAACATTTGTGTGACGTTTCATTGATACCTCTCAAATAGTTTTTCCAGAAAACAGCGGACAAACTATTTGCATGTATTTGCATTATTTTTTAAGTAAAAGGGCCATAACTCCGAAACAACAAATCAAATGAACCTCAGAATCGACTCAGCTTCAGACCTTGATGCATTAAACATTTGTGTGAAGTTTCATTAACACTGGGGGGAAACGTATCCCGGATATTGCTAATAAATGAGCTGTATTTTGACGCAACGGAGAGAACAGGAGTGCAACGAGGGTAAGTAAATGCGTATTTTCTCTTAATTAGTTCTTTTCGGCAATTGACAGGTGGTGCTTTAGATTCACCATACTCATATTATACACGCTATATACATGATTTGGAATCAAACAATGCAAACGTTGGGGAAAATCACAAAATGAACGCCGTGCTCGCGAAAGAATGCATAACCCTCTCCCAGATTTGTTTACGTTACTGAAAGATGGAATCAAAATATAACATTCTGAATTGAGCGATCGCTTTGAATATCATTCAACTATGTATACTGAAAATATCAGTCATATTGGTTCAAGTTTGACTAAAATATGGCCAAAAACGAAAAGTCGGTTAGTCACTATTAGTGTACTGGGGATTGATAAACGGTGTATTGGGTATTGCATATTGTCAAAATTTGGTGTACTGGGGATTGCACATTACACTTTTGTTGTCTTTTTGCTTATTCACCAGCATGATAATTTGAAAAGACCTCTGAAAAGTTTATTCAGGCAATATTCTTCAATTTTCATCAAAAAGTAGTGTTTAAAGCTCTAGTGTTGACTTGATGGGGTGTTAATTGGATTGTTTATTGTGGTTGGGTTCCCACCATGCTTGATAGTTATTGCATCATATTAACCCATATCCTCCAGTACTTTCGTCTGCTTTGAAATTGCCGTCTGCAAAACAATATTTAGATCTAAATACGATTTGTACATACATCAGATGTTCTATGCTATGCTACCTCTGATCTGGATCCAAACTGTTTGCAAATAACAGACAAGTGACCACCAGCAGGATAAGGATAAATTGCAACTAACCCTTATCCCGCTGGTCGTGTCTTGACTGTTATTTGCAAACATTTTTGATCCAAATAAGATGCTGCATAATGCCGCGTCTGATCTAGATCCAGGCTGTTAGATTTAAAATACATTTGTCTCTGAGACCTTTTGAATCAAAATATGCACATATATTGCTGCATGATATGGGTTTAGCATCTATCAATTAGAACCCTACTGTGCTATCTGGCTTGCGGTAAAGGGATAGTTATGAACCCCTATAATAGGTATTTAACCCTTTACCTGATAGAAGCGGCTTTAAGCGAGTTTAATATATTCATCCGCTGAAGAAAATAGGTCCAATTTTTACAATAATGAACATATAGCATCATAATTAGTTTCTATATTCTAGGAGGTGGTAGCTTAAAGCAGGCTGAAAGTAAAGCAGAATGCGCCTTAAGGCGCATTCTGCTTTACTTTCAACCTGCTGTAAGTGGTCATATGTCTTCAAAACTAGAAACAGGCTATTGGGTAAAGGGTTAAGCGCTGTTAAAATATGCCCTATCCATCGATGTAATTCAGCAGGGATCGGATAGCCTGAAAACGTTAGTTGTAATATTCTAGCAATACATATTCTTTATGTACAGTGTCATATTGAGACAGAAAATGATTTTCAAAATATTTCATATGAAAAAAATGCATTAAAAATTGTTTGTTTATTTGTTTCACATAATACGTCTCTTTAAAAGTTTTTCAGTCATATTGCGACGTCCAGCTAATTACTGGTGGAGGGAGACACCAGATACACTTTATACACCTTTTCAGATACAAATCAGTAACTGGGTAGAAGTAACTGGTATCAGAACACTAATTAGCCACAAATGCCACATGGTGTAGTCAAAAGTTACAAGTCCAATGAGAATTAGTGTCAACTATTTTGCCTCAAAATAAAGTAGCACTGTTTTCATGGGATTTTCATCATTTTATGTTTATCATGTAGATATAAATGGTTGTCAGAGAATAGATACAATGCTTGTCTGTTATTCTAGAAAGGGTTTGTAAAGAACTTGTGTGAACCTAAGTAACATGTCCCTGTTTAGTCAGTGCCTCTGTCAGAAGTGTCAAGAAACTGGAGTGCAAGATATTTTTCTTACATAACCCATGACAGCCCAGTATTTGCATTTTTCAGTTGTGCATGAACGTATCTTTGAGGACAATACAGACGGGTTCCTGTGTTGGATATAAAAGTTGACATTTCTTTACCTTGCACTGTAGTTGATGCAGTTTATATGAATCATTCAATGATATAGGGCAGCCTATTTGGTGGGGACCCATTCTAAAAAAATGGACAATCAATGTCGCCGTTATAAGTCAACTGATATTTCGCCAATTAAAAGCAATTAACGTCGTGTCATTATTTTTCTCTATTTTTCATTATATTAGGATTATTTCGTAAACATTTTTATGGTATAAAATGTTGTTCTGAATGGCTTTCAAGGCCTTTAAATCTGCATGGTGTGGCGGAATTTGTATTTTTGCCATGGACATGTTTAGTTTTCATTGTACCCATACTATAGTGTAGAATGTAATCATTCCCGATTTAAGCCCCTGCATTTATTTATTATTATTGGATGTTTTTCACGAAGACAAAACGGCGCTAAAGCAACCAAACATTAAAATACACTGACATGCTAATGCAATGTCGCCAAACCTGACCTAATCTATGAGGCTAAACTATAACGGTAAATAGAATATCACATACTGCACGATAATTCTGCAATGCCTTATTCATTCACCCTTTAATAATGTATATCATGTGTATGAAAAAAGAATTGTACCAAATTCATCTATGGAAAAAAAAACTCAGAGGCCAAGTTTCTAAATTACACTTCGGAAATTAAGCTTTCTAATCTACGAGTCATCACAAATAAGCATATTCGTTTCCCCATGAAAAACTTTTTTTATGTTTGTTTTGCCAATTTTGTGTACTAAATAACCTATTGTTTATCAAAATTTAATGAAAAAGTACTCTGAGAAAGCATATAAAATTTTGCTGGCCAATCAAATACAGCGGAAAAGAAAAAATCCTAATCTACGAGGCCTGATTTACGAGACAAATATCTTTCTTGAGTTGCTCCTTCCATCATTCCCGAGTGTCATGCCACTCAATTACATCTTATTCAATACTTAAACCACAGTCACATGTAAATAATTCATGGAAGATGTCAGTCTGCTACATAATTCGTCTACACAATTCCCTAAGAAAGCGGTGAGTTATTTGACATTTTGCAGAAATAGCTTACAGGATTGCCTTCTTGAATTTGTATACATATTATTTCATAATTATGATTTGAATACCGAACTATCGACGTATGAACAGCATAACTTTGCGCATTGTTTAAATATTCCACATGAAAGTTCGGACTCGTAGCTTAGATTAAATTGTCCCGTAGATGAGGATGCCAATATCAAAGTATTTCTACACAATTTTTCAAACGTAAAGTAAGTTTATATTATGCCAGTATAAAACAAATCTATTTAGAAATAATAAATGGTTCAATAAAAAACAAGATTGGCAATATATTAATGGCAATTATTTGTAGAATTTTTCAGATTTTTTTCACTACTATATTTACTTTTATTTTTGTTAAGTCACGAACATGTTTACTTGGTTTTTCTTCTACAAAAAGAGCAAACATTCACTTCATTGCATTTATTCCTATTGCCCAATCTACATACAAATATAGTCAAGTATGTCTCCTTTCAAATAGGCATTTACAAAGCCACACATACAGTCACCAAAGTGTCCCCTAAAATATAATCTCTTTTGTCCCGTGAATTATAGTAATAGTTTTATTCACATCAATAGGTTTGAATCCCATTAAATAGCTGAATTGTTTTGTTCGTCCATCCCTACTTTCGTCTGTCTTTCAGTATGTCTGTCTATTCATATATTGTGATAGTGTTAATCCGTCTCGATGTGTTGTGTGACTCATTACTCAAATACTAATTGAAGCGGACTGTTGAAACGTGCATTATTGAGCATGTGTAACTTAAGTTTCGGCCCATGAGTTAGCAAAACATTGTTGACAGTGTGATAATTTAGAGCAGCAAAAATTTAAATAAGAAAGTACAGCCAACCTTTGATAAATGTATACATGTCATTGAAAATATATAGCGATGTATCATCAATATGAAAGATATAGCTTCAATGACAGCTGGGAGGAAAATATATCTGTTTCAAATGACTCAAAATGAGAATTTATTCGCCCTTTGAGCTGTTTGAAAAATATTATATAGACTCGACATTAAAGAGGTGAACAATTAAGTGTAGTTTTAGTTCTAATGGAACCTTTGAATTATAGGAAATCGTGTTAATAGACTTATCAATGTTTGACTGTACTATAAAATAAAACAAACTTAAGGCCATCTAAAGCAGATGAGCTTGATTGAAAAAGAAAATGTAATGCGCAAGACAGGCGTCCTGGTACCTACAGGAAATGGGAGAAGAATGTTCACTGTCCCTGAAAAAGTTTTCAACTTCACGCCCTTTACAAATAGTCCTTAAACATATTTTTTTGATTTACGGGACAATCCAATGACACACTTTTCCCCAGCAAATGGCTGGTTCTGGGTTATGTGAACGCAAGTAGTAATCAGTTTTGTTATTTTATTAGTAACTCTTGCAAACAGTTAACAATTGATTGTTCGACTGAATCAAAACTATTTTCATTACATACATTTGTCAGCGGTCAGTGCATAGTTCAGTCAAAAGGGATGTTTTAACTCGGACAGTAAAATTACAGAGTTGAACACGACATACAGAGTTGGATTTGAAATTTTCGGTCTATTTGTATACTCCTAAATGCTCGTTTTGATGAATGCTGCTGTTTATAAAGCAATGTATATCATATCATTTGTCAGTCTAATTTACAGGACACATTCCTATAATTTACGGGACTGTGACTTTCGAAAGAGAAATTTTCTTACAAATTGTCTTAACGATTTTGTGTACTTATGTATGAGTTTATAATACATCGGGAACCTTTCCTGACCCTCAAATTGTTTTTTTGTTTTGCACTAATTTTAACTGTGTAAAATTTCAAATACAACATTCATGAAACTATATTTTTATGAAGTTGAGTGTGGTGTTCAACTCCTAACTTTCATACTTAATATCAAAATGTTTCATCAGAAATGGATAAATGCATGCTATATAATCTCAGTTCATACACATAACCCGATTCTTTGAATTATATAACTGTCCGAGCTCTATGTATAACTGTTAAAAATCAGGTTATGGGTACTGTGAACACACGGAATAAATTTCTATATAGCTTATACATTAACCACTCATTTTACATAATTAATTGTTAATAAATATTAGAACTATTTCGGAATAAGGTCAAAGATACATTAAACATTTCAATATTCACCACTTTTAAGACATACGACGTAGTTGAAATTTAACGTTTTCATTCGGTGAATTAACCAATTTTTTTGAGAATGGGTCGTTAAAAACACATGACCCTGTCTATATCACTTCTTATATCACAGTACTATTTTGACCACTGGGCTAAAGCCGCTGTTATGTATAACAGCGTTCATTAGCATTTTTGGAAAAGCTGAGTGATATAGATCTAATATTTCTGTATGTTTATGCTATTAATAAAAGCCTATTACATGTATATGTTTATACAGTACTATTATATTTACATATTGGCTCGACATTTGATTACAGTATGATTTGCATCAGTCAGTACTCAATATGGTACTGAGCCTGTTAACTAGAGCTACACATAGATCTACATATTATGTCATATCAATTAACTGAAGAGTAAACAACAGATCTATTAAGAAATAGGTAAAAAGACTATTATGATTGATGGATGTATGAGTTGGATTTTACGGCACTGCTACACAAAACCTATTATTAACAGGTACTTATAGATAATGGCTTTTAATAAGTCAGTGATAATCGAGTATTTCAATACAGATGCATTTAGATCTATCTAGAATGTGCGATTGACTAGAAACAGTATTTATCACGACAGAAATATATCTGAAATATCTAACAACGTTCAATAAAACGGAAAAAAGAGAACAAATGAAATGCAATATCCAGTACACTATCATGCAATGCCCAGTACACTAAAATCTTGTGAGCTACTAATCCCCAGTACACTAACAGTGACTAACCGACTATTCGTTTGTGGCCATATTTTGGGCAAACTTGAACCAATATGACTGAAATTTTCAGTTTACATAGTTAAATGATATTCAAAGCGATCGCTCAATTCAGAATTTTATATTTTGATTCCATCTTTCAGTAACGTAAAAAAATCTGGGAGATGGTTATGCATTCTTTCGCAAGCACGGCGTTCATTTTGTGGATTTTCCCATCGTTTGTATTGTTTGATTCCAAATCATGTATATAGCGTGTATAATATGAGTATGATGAATCTAAAGCACCACCTATCAATTGCCGAAAAAGGACTAATTAAGAGAAAATACGCATTTATTTACCCTCGTTGCCATCCTGTTCTCTCCGTTGTGTCAAAATAAAGCTCATTTATTAGCAATATCCGGGATACGTTTCCCCCCCCAGTGATTAATATCTCTCAAATAGTTTTCCCAGAAAACAGCGGACAAACTATTTGCATATTTTTTAAGGACAAGGGCCATAACTCTGAAATAAAAAATCAAATGAACCTCAGAATCAACTCAGCTTCAGATCTTGATGCATTTAACATTTGTGTTAAGTTTCATTAATATCTCTCAAAAAGTTTTCCCAGAAAACAGCGGACAAACTATTGCATGTATCTGCATTATTTTTTAAGTAAAAAGGCCATAAATCCGAAACAACAATTCAAATGAACCTCAGAATCGACTCAGCTTCAGATCTTGATGCATTAAACATTAGTGTGAAGTTTTATTAATATCTCTCAAATAGTATTCCCAGAAAACAGCGGACAAACTATTTGCATATTTTTTAAGGACAAGGGCCATAACTCTGAAATGAAAAATTAAATGAACCTCAGATTCAAATCAGCTTCAGATCTTGATGCATTTAACATTTGTGTGAAGTTTCATTAATATCTCTCAAATAATCTTCCCAGAAAACAGCGGACAAACTATTTGCATGTATTTGCATTATTTTTTAAGTAAAAGGGCCATCCGAAACAACAAATCAAATGAATCTCAGAATCGATTCAGCTTCAGATCTTGATGCATTAAACACTTGTGTGAAGTTTCATTAATATCTCTCAAACAGTTTTCCCAGAAAACAGCGGACAAACGATTTGCATATTTTTTAAGGACAAGGGCCATAACTCTGACATGAAAAATCAATTGACGTATCTATCTATCTATCTATCTCTGTATACTGGCAACCCCTCTCACGAGTGTTACAGCCAAGAAATGTGCACGTCAGAACTGTTAGTTAAGTGAAAGATAAAAAGAAACAAGAGCCATAACTCTGAAATGAAAAATCAAATGAACCTCAGATTCAAATCAGCTTCAGATCTTGATGCATTTAACATTTGTGTGAAGTTTCATTAATATCTCTCAAATAATTTTCCCAGAAAACAGCGGACAAACTATTTGCATGTATTTGCATTATTTTTTAAGTAAAAGGACCATAATTCCGAAACAACAAATCAAATGAATCTCAGAATCGATTCAGCTTCAGATCTTGATGCATTAAACATTTGTGTGAAGTTTCATTAATATCTCTCGAATAGTTTTCCCAGAAAACAGCGGACAAACGATTTGCATATTTTTTAAAGACAAGGGCCATAACTCTGAAATGAAAAATCAAATGACGTATCTATCTATCTATCTATCTCTGTATACTGGCAACCCCTCTCACGAGTGTTACAGCCAAGAAATGTGCACGTCAGAACTGTTAGTTAAGTGAAAGATAAAAAGAAACAAGAGATGTCACAGTTATGTGACAAATGCCCCCAAAAATTGTACCCTGTGACCTTGACCTTTGACCCATGGACCAGGGAGTTGACACTTCGTCTTTGTGTAATGAACATTTGTGTCAGGTTCCTTTGAAATCCATTCTAAGATAAACAAGTAATTGTACCCTGTGACCTTGACCTCTGACATATGGACCAGGGAGCTGAACATGACACATCGTCTTTGTCTGGTGAACATCTGAAGTTATATTGAAATCCATTGATAGATAAAGAAGTTACATACCGGACACGGAATTTGTGACAAAGTAATTGTATTCTGTGACATTGACCTTTGACCCATGGACCAGGGAGTTGAAAGCGACACATCATCCTTGTCTGGTGAACATTTGTGCCAAATCATATTGAAATCCATTGATAGATAAAAAAAAAATGTTACAGACCGGACATGAAATTTGTTACAAAGATATTTTACCCTGTGACCTTGACCTTTGACCCATGGACCTGGGAGTTGAACGCGGCACATCGTCTTTTTGTGGTGAACATTTGTGGCAAGTTATATTGAAATCCAATGACAGATAAAGAAGTTACAGGCCGGACACGAAATTTGTTACAAATTAATTGTACCCTGTAAACTTGACCTTTGACCCATGGACCTGGCAATTGAACGCGACACATTGTCTTTGTGTGGTGAACATTTGTGCCAAGTTATATTGAATTCCATTGATAGATGAAGAAGTTACAGATCGGACACGAAATTTGTTACAAAGTGATTGTACACTGTGACCTTGACCTTTGACCCACGGACCAGAGAGTTAAACCCGCCACATTTTCTTTGTGTTGTGAACATTTGTGCCAAGTTATATTGAAATCCATTGATAGATGAAGAAGTTACAGACCGGACACGAAATTTGTGACAAAGTAATTGTACCCTGTGACCTTGACCTTTGACCCATGAACCAGGGAGTTTAACGCGACTCATCGTCTCTGTCTGGTGAACATTTGTGGCAAGTTATGAAATACATTGATAGATGAAGAAGTTACAGACCGGACGGAAGGACAGACGGACGGACAAACGGAAGGACGGACAATGCGATCGCTATATGCCCGGCTTTGGGGGCATAAAAACCCAGAATAAGTATTTGAGGGTATAGTGAGACTTAAAGGAAGAAATCAGTTGGTTAAAATGTGGGTGAGGTGAGATAAAAGAAAAGAATAAAAACACTGAACAGGGACTAATACTGCAATTTTACCACTGCCCTCTTAAACTGGCCTAGATCAGGCAGGGTAGCGGTATCAACAGGGAGTTGGTTCCAGAGAGCGATACTGTGGGGAACGAAAGAAAACTTCTGGTAATCAGTGTGGACTTGAATCTGTCTGAGGGAGAGGGGATGCATGTGTCTAGTGAATCTGCTGGATGTTTCTATGTATGATGGAAGTGGTAATGCGACTAGGTTGTGGTAGATCTTGTAAAGCATAATTAACCTGGAGTCATATCTGCGATGTTCCAGAGACCTCCACCCAAGACTATTTTGCATGGCTGTTACACTCGAAAGAGGGGAGTAGTTGTGTGTGACCCATCTAATGGCACGACGTTGGACATTCTCAATCTTCTGAATATAAGTTTTGGTGTGAGGGGACCAGATAGTAGAAGCGTATTCCAACTGCGGTCGGACCAGGGACGCATAGGCTAGCTCTCGCACTTTCGGATTACGAGTAGTAATATTCCTTTTAATAAAACAAAGAGATTTGTTTGCATTGGATGTAGTTCGAGAAATATGAGAGTTGAAATTTAGATCAGAAGAGATATCAAGTCCTAGATATTTAGCATGAGAGACAGATTCTAGGACTTGGCCATGAAGGAAGTACTTGTGTTTGATGGCATTTTTCCTTTTTGAGATGTGAAGGACCTGACATTTGGAGGGGTTAAACTCCATGTCCTACCGCTTTTCCCATTCCTGCAGTCTGTCAAGATCTTCTTGTAGAGATTTGCAGTCTAAGAGTGAGTTGACAGTTATGTAAATGGCAGTGTCATCAGAAAAGAGTCTAACTTCGGAGCGGGAGACAGTAGAAGGAAGTTGGTTTATGTAAATAAGAAAGCAGAGGGGTCCGAGGACAGACCCTTGTGGGACCCCAGAGGTAACTGCCACATCTGCGGAGCTTTCACCATCTAGTACGACTCTTTGACTTCTGCCAGTAAGAAAAGAGCGAGTCCAGCTAAGAACCTGCGTGGAGACACCATATTCCTGATGGCTATAGAGAAGTTTGAGATGAATGACCTTGTCAAAGGCCTTACTAAAATCAAGGAGAATGAGATCAGTTTGGCAACCAGAAGAGATGTTGTTTGTGAGCTGGTCAGTGAGTTCAATAAGTTCGGTATGACAGGAAAGTCTCTCTCGGAATCCGTGCTGGAGGTTATAGAGGATATTATGATTACTGAGGTGTTGAGATAAATGAGAGGCCACAATGTGTTCGAGAGTTTTACATAGAATACAGGTCAGAGATATAGGGCGGTAGTTAGCTGGGTCGCTGGTGTCGCCTTTTTATAGATGGGACAGACATAAGCCCTGGTCCAGTCACTTGAAAGTTCTCCTGAGGAGAGCGATTTCTGAAAGAGAACAGTTACTAGGCCAGCAAGTTCCTGTCTCAGCTACTTCAGCACCAGTGGTCTGATCTGGTCTGGACCTGCAGCCTTCTCTGACTTCAGGTTGGCAAGGAGCTTTAAAACACCGGGTTCGGAGACCGATATGTCATCCATAGTAGGGTACTGAGAGAAACATTCAGGATGCCAGTGTCTTAGTTTCTGTGTACAGACCTGCTTCAATGACAGGGGTGATATGCTTGAGAAAACAGATTGAAATTGCCTGTTAAGGATGTTTGCTTTCTCCTTGTTGTTTGATTGGAGTTTACCTGAGTCCTGGTCTTTAAGAGAAGTGACATTCTGTGAGTCTTGCTTAGAGTTTTTAAGTAAAGAGAATAGTTTTTTGGAAGCAAATTTTCCATCTTCGACTTCATTTGAGGCAATGTCGAATATGTTTTCTAAGTAGAGGTTATATGAGTTTTTGATCTTTTGTTTTATTTGTTGCTTCAGGGACTTGAATTTCTTCCACTGAGCACTGTTTCCTTTATGATTTTTTACCATCTGGTAGAGCAAGTATCGTCTTTGAATTAGCTTTTTGATTTGGGACCTTTTAAAGCCAATTTTCTTGGAGGGAATGAATTTGGCAATGCCCTTTTCAATAAAGGCTTTAAATTTGACTCAGATATCCTCTACTGAAAGAGAATCTGCTACAGAAATAATATATTGAGTGGCAACCTGAGCATATTCCCTGAAGGCATTCCAGTCGGCCTTTTTATACAGAGTACAAGTTCTGGGGGTCTGCTTCGGGAAGCTTGGCCTGACGTTAACCGTTTTGGAGACAATATCATGGTCAGAGATACCTGGTATTATCTCAACACCAGGGTCATGTTTGATGTTAGGAAGAGGTCAAGGATGTTTTCTTGCCTGGTGCTTTCACTCACAATCTGGGTCAGGGAGTGGTCATCCAGGACTTCTAAAAATTTGTCGTACACAGCGTTTGAGCTGTAACCTTCATTGAGTGAGGGTGTATGCTCCGCATCCCAAATGAGCTTGGGGAAGTTGAAATCCCCGAGGATTAACTTAGATCCTTTGAGGCTGCGGGACAGTTCAAGAGATTTCTCTAATTCTAACAAGCTCCCTTGGTCAGACTCATGTGGGCGATAGTAAGCTGAAATGAAAAGGGGCTTACTACCTTTTATGCTGAGCTTAATCCAAAGAATTTCGCAGTCAGTGTTGAGTTTTGGCTGTTCTGATGGTAAAAGGGTGTTTCTAACCATAATGAATACCCAACCTGCTTTGCCAGTGGATCTACCCCTACGGAAAATGTATAGCCTAGGGAGGGGGGGGGGGAATAATTTCACTTATGAAGTGTTCCATTGAAAGCCAGGATTCCGTTGCCGCGACAATGTCTGGATTTTGCGTGTATATTAGGTTATGGAACTCATGCTTTTTATTAACGATTGACTGACAGTTTACACAAAGTAGTTTGAGCTTGGATATGAATTTCTGCTGGTTACCATTTGGCTTGGATATTATATTCCAGTTCCGCTGTTGTTGCTGCTGGGAGTGTCATCTGGAGAGAGAGAAGAAAAGCTATTGTGTGTGGAGGCTGAAAGTATGCTAGAGGCATTTGAATGATTTGGATTATCACAAATTGTACAGGTCCAGGAAAATTAGCGTTCTTTGGTAACCAGCTGTTGGTACCAAGCTGAGTCTAGTCCTTGGCAGGCTAGGTGGTGCCACATTCCGCAACCATTGCATACTACGGCCAGGTCATTGTCACAGACCTCTGAGCCACAGCTGCCACAGGGAAAGCCAGGGCCTAGATTTGTCTCTACATCAGATGACATAGACAAGAGTAAGATCACCAGATATAAAAATGTCTTGTTTTTGTGTGGTATGAGTGGTTGCTGGCATCGCTTGTGTCGCAGCCGCATACCTGCAGCAATTGTGCCGCAGGATAACACATTTGGCGGACGTATGAAGTTTGCATCAGTGCAGGGCCTTGGAGTATTATATGTTTTGGCTTGTTTTGTGCATTTTGCAATGCCAGTGAGTGAAATGGCGCCTACTAGCAATAGCAGCGTTAACAACATACCTTTGAACATGATTCCCTCTACGATTTCTCAACCGGATGTTTTCTATAATGGTAGGGTCAAATAGGCGGGAAGTGTCCCGTTAAACAATAAAGTACCTGATACCGCCGATCTGCTCCGATCTGCTAAGCTGGTTCAAACAAAAAACGAATATTACTTCAGTCAACAATGATCAAACAAAATCCAGTGATAAATGTACAGTACTACCCCTGAAAACGGTGTTTTCAAGACAATTTGACAGGAAGAAGCGGAATCAGCTGTTAGCCATTCTGACGCATGCGCGTGCACATTTTCCTGGCTGTAACACTCGTGAGAGGGATTGCCAGTATACAGAGATAGATAGATAGATAGATAGATAGTTGTGCGTAAAATAAGTAATATGTTCCTCGCGGCTTGCTCGTCATAAAAAGAAATGTTTATTATAATGTAACATAGTCCTACCTGTCGGGTGCCAACATACTGGAACCTCATTCATTGTAAGTTTTCGGCGGCATAAAGTCCGAATCATGTTAAAATATACCAAAGTCCAAACAGTGACAGAAACTAACTGGAAGAACTCTCCACAATTCTAGGATGTCATAAGAGTAGTAACCAAACATTCACACACAGGATTGTTGTAGGCGATTTTAACTTTAGGGACATTAACTGGGAAAATGAGACTATCCCATGCAGTGAAAACCACACCAGTTCATTGTTTTTAGAGACTGTTCGAGATAACTATAAGTTCCAACATGTCAAAGAGCCAACACGGCAAAAAACAGGAGAAAGGGACTCTGTACTAGACTTAATCTCTAATGAAGAAAACATGATAGATAGTATGACTTACAAAGCACCATTAGGTAAAAGTGACCATCTCACACTGACATTTGGAATAAATTTATACACAGATAAGCAATTGAATGATGAAGAAAGATTCAATTATTTTAAAGGAAATTACGAAGTAATAAATGCAAATCTTCAACAGGAAAAATGGGATGAAGTGATTCCCATTGAGTCGTCCCCAAACGAAGGATGGGTGAACCTTACCGACATTATCAATAAAGAATTATTAGAAAACATACCGGTGTGTAAGGCTCACGGAAGAAAGTATGATACCCCGTGGATGACGGCTACAGCGAGGGAAGCAGTAAAACAGAAAAGACGTAAATGGTTGAAGTACAGAAAAAAGAAGAGTGAGGACAATAGAAATTTATACAATCACGCAAGAAATAAAGCAAGTATCGAAATCAAAAAAGCTAAAGTGGAATATGAGAAACATCTGGCTGAAAATATCAAAGTTGATGAAAAACAATTCTTGAAATATGTGAGGAGTAAAACTAAGTGCAAAGATATACTAGGAAATTTGGAAGACAGCAATTGGGACCTTCAAACAGAAAGCAAAGAAAAAGCTGAAATTTTAAACAACTTTTTTACACGCGTGTTTACGAAAGAAGAATTGTCTTCAATTCCTGACCTAGAGGAAAAATTCTTTGAGGCTCCGCTGACGGACATAAGTATCACAGAAGAAGAATTAAAGAACCATCTAGAGAAACTGAAAGTGAATAAAGCCCAAGGCCCGGATAACTGTCATCCGAAATTTTTGAACGAAACAACAGAAACGTTAACAGAAGCCCTTACTAAAATATATGAGAAATCTTTAAATGAAGGAACAATTCCCGACATCTGGAAAACTGCGAATATGACGGCTTGAAAACTGCGAATGTGACGGCTTTACATAAAAAAGGGTAAAAAAATAAAGAAGAAAACTATAAACCAATAGGTCTGACTTCTGTAGCTTGTAAAATAATGGAAAAAATAGTTCGTGACAGTATTATGACACATATGGAAAGCAATAACTTATTCACAAAACACCAACATGGATTCAGAAAGGGCTACTCATTTCATGTGTTACCCAATTGCTTGAAGTGGTAGATCAATGGACAGAATATATAGATAACAGGAGTGAACTAGATGTTATCTTTTTAGATTTCCAAAAAGCTTTTGATTCAGTTTCAAAAATTGACAGCATACGGAGTACGAGGAAAAGTACTGGACTGGATAAATGACCTACTAAATAACAGAAGGCAACGAGTAATAGTAAACGGTACAGCGTCACAGTGGACAGATGTAACCAGTGGAATTCCACAAGGTAGCGTGATCGGTCCTACGCTTCTCCTTAATTTCATAAACGACTTGCCTGAGGTTGTACAAAACTCTGTCAAAATGTTTGCAGACGATGCAAAACTATTCTCGAAAGTGGACAGCGCAGAAGAGGCCAGAAATCTATAATCAGACATAGACAAACTAATATCATGGTCTGAGAAGTGGCAACTTAAATTCAATATAGAGTAGACAAGTGTAAACATATGCACATTGGGAACAGCACTGAGCATTCGACCTATAACATGAAATGCATAGAAAAGGAGAAGGAAATTGATAAAGTAGATGAAGAAAAGGACTTGGGGTAATGATAGACTCCAGTCTGAACTTCGTTCCTCATATCCAAATATCTGTCAAAAAAGCAAACCGTATCTTAGTGCTAATCAAGAGAACATTTAGATAAATCTGTATTCCTAAACCTGTATGAGGCCACACCTCGAATATGCTTCTACAGTATGGTCAGTAATCTACAAAAAAGTGAATCAATTGATAGAGAACGTTCAAAGAAGAGCTACAAAACTTGTACAAGGCAATCAGAACAAAAATTATACAGACAGAATGAAAAAAATGGGAATACCTTCACTAGAATAGGGCGAATCTCTGTTTGTAAACAAACCCGCCGATTTCGCGCATGCGCAGTTAACTGGTTGGCAAAAAGACCAATAACAACCTATGTATATGCAAAGGAATAGTTAGCCTACACATCATTTAACGACTGTGTTGGTTATGAATTGTTGATTTCTGTACATGTACTATATCATCTGACTATAAAGACAACTATGTTTTAGTTTCTAAGGTTATATTCAAGAAGAAGCTTGAATTAACGGACCTATAAACTACCAGCTGAACTTTGAAAAAATAAAACAAAACCAAAAACCGATCCCTTGATCTGGCCTTTCTTTGAAATGAGAGACATTCTTAATTATTTGTTGGATATGCCTGATATGTCGAATAATTTAGACCAACATTTTTTAAGATTTTAATTCTCGTTTTATTTTAATAAGATCGCGATACTAAGATATATATTCTCATGGCGTTCATTCGTGTGTTGTAAAATGCACACGTCTTTCTGGCTACTGTACAGTACCGTTGCAGATCTAGTAAAAGTATTTTAGAATAGATCTAGATCATATCAATTTTTATTATCTATAGAACTATAATTCACAATAGACTACCTTTTTAAATAGATCTAAATCGTTGGGGTTTAAATATGCTTAGCCATAGCTCTAATTAGTCAAACATAGTTATCTTCTATTGTTCGGGAAGCTGTTTAACAAATCATAACATTAGACAATTTGGCACATTGTTTGGTAGTTGTCACAATCGAATCATTCCTGTTACGTAATAGTTCATAACTTTGTTGATAAGACGGTGTGTGATAGATGGCAATTGAGTGATCGCTGACCCTTGCTCCCTGCTGAGAAACTAGGGGATTTACTGACCATCCGGCACATTTGATCGTTACCATTTTCCTTGGTCTAGTTAGTAAATTAGCGGTAAGTAATGTAATAATATAGTCTCCAACTGTCTAACACAATTAATTTTCAGTTCATGCTTTTGCAAACAGAGTAGACCAAGATCTGAAGGCTATTGAGCCGTATGATCGGACCCACTCCGTTTGCTTATGAAATTATATGAAATTATATATTATGTTTCTATACCATTATAAAAATCGGCTTATAAATATTATAATGTCATCTTTTTCTGACATAAATATTCAACAGGGAAAGGGTTAAAAATCACCGACAACCAACCTGACGTTACGAATTCAGCTAAAAATGTATACCTGACATGACCAGACAACAGAAGTAATAGTTCTGAAAACATCGACGTTTTTCACGTGCTTTCAAACAGAGTAGACCCGGATCAGGATATTCTCTGTTTTACTTCTATCAAATGACGGCCGCCGTCATCTTACTGACTGTTCTGCTGTTTTGGGTGCGTGCATATTAACAGAAAATTTAGAAGACAGACAAAAAGAGCCAAGATAACTAGAGAGCTCCTTTAAGATTAAGAAAGAAGTTTTTAAAGAACTCCAATCACTTGTGCTAGCTATACATATATATACAGTGTACATCTAAAACCATTCACAGCATTGGCTGGTTATGATCTATACTGTCAGACGAGCCTTGAATGCACCATAAATGCATGTTTGCTTATGCATTTATGTTGGATCTGAATCTAGTTTTTTCCCAATGCCAAAACATCCTCAGTACATATGCTATCATAAAAAATAATTTAATATATATTCATGATATCAGTATTTCTTACAAGAATATTCACGGAGTATAGGGTCCCAGAATTTTTTTTATGTGTATTACGATGTCAACTCTTAAATCTGGGCGAAATTTCACGCCTTATGATTTTATATAAATTTGCAACAAATAAAATTTTTTGTCATGATTGACAGTATAGTATCCTGTGATAGGAACTATGTGACACATCTTTAGAAATGCATGGACTTTTGTAACTCTAATCAGTATAATATCCTTTAGATATGAGCTTTAAACAAATACAGTTAACTTAACTTGTGTATTTTATCAATATTTAACCTTTTCTGATTAAAATTTTTGTACTGTGTATTACCCATACTTTGAAAAGCTTATATCTTTCAATTCCACGGGTTGTCATGTTAAACTGTTGTCCGTTTTGTTACATAGTCGGCAAATAGTTTATTATAGAACTGTCATGTTATTTGTTGTACAACCGACTCCAAATAAAGATGTTTGTATCTTGTGAATTCATCTTCCAGAATCAATTTTCGGTTCATGTTTATGTTTTTACACTTATTATCAATGCAATTATCATCAACGATTGTATCATAATCGTTTTCATTGATTTAAAGACGTTTTCAAAGTTCTGTCAATGTTTTTGTTATTGTTTACATATCAGTTGTCAGTCTTTTTGCCCACCAAGCTTTTCTCGGCTAAGATAACAGGTGCGCGTGACGTCACGGCGATTCGCCCCATATCGTAGGCTTAGAGCAGACATGATCCAAGTATTCAAAATTTTAAACGGGATAGATAAAGCTGACAAGACACAACTCTTCACTCTTAACCAAAATGTTGTAACAAGGGGTCATCCACAAAAATTAAAAAAGAAACGTTTTAGGCTAGACATCAGAAGGCACACATTCTCGCAACGAATAATAAATCGATGGAATAGCCTCCCTGAGAAAGTGGTAACCTCAGACAGACTAAATATATTTAAAAGCAGATTGAATTCTCATTGGAGTGATTTAAAAAAACAAATTTCAGCCAGATTGCTATGACACTTTCACCCAAACCGGACCAGGACAAATATATGAGACGGCTCGGAGAGTTACTAGTAACTAATATTGAGTTCGACAACAGAAAGAGTTTATTTCTCGCAAGCCGCTTCGCGGCTTGCTCGTCATTCATTATAAAAGTTCTCCTTTTTACACTACAACTCATCTGATGCACCCTCTCAAGTGTATTTATAAGCATAATCTGTCATGTTTGTTTGATGAAGTCATGTTTTATTTACAATATTTCGTCTAATCGAGTCAATTTCAAGATGGCGGCAACTGTGGGGTTCGCTATTTCGAATACAGGTCATCTCGTTACCTTGCCATTTCGTAACCGGACAAATCTGGTCACTTCGTAACCAGTTTCCTGGTCATTTCGTAACCGGTCGGGTCATCTCGTAACCACTGTTATATATATAAATTAATATATGTATTATTAATATTTTAATGGTCAATACTAAAAAGATGTTGTACGTAATCTTAGGAAATGACAGTAGCATATAATGGCGTCTTATGTTATTTAGCAAGCAATTATAATCAGGAATAAAAAAGTCAATAAATTTGTCATAAACAAATTATGTTAACTTGTTATTAATTGCGGTCGAATTAATCCTTTAATGAATTGTTGATAATGTACATACACATTTGATTGGTGTAGCAGTAAAGCTGGTGTAAAATGTAAAACCTGGAATTATAATGTTATTCTAATGTTAAAGAAAATGATTTAGAATACAGTTTGCAATGCAATACTGCTACAAGCTCAAAGCGACTAGTTTGGGATTTAGAAGAGAAATTGACATGGGTTTATCAAATGAATGGATGGCTATTGTTTATTAACCCTTTCCCTGTTCTATGTTTATTACAAATTTCCATACCTAATGAATATTCACAGAAACACACAGAGCAGACCCTGATCAGACGGCTCCTAGAGGAGCCGTCTGATCTGGGTCTACTCTGTTTGCAGATACGTGAAAACACGTTTATATGAGAGAAAGAGTTAACTGATGTATGTGATTACTGTGCTGTATGCTGTTAAATATTCATAATAATTGTGTTTTGTTGTTGTGTGTAACCCGTTCCCTCAATGTCACTTTTTGACGCCATATAAGTCACATTGTGAAGCCACTATGATAAGTGAGCAAATGCTCTAATCATTACAGTGATTTCAAAACTATACAATTTTAATGATAAATGTTCCTTTCCGCTAACTATATTCTATGAATTAGGATTTAACTAAAGATGTAGGATAACAGTGTAGACCCAGATGAAAGAGCTCAAATAGGATCTATCTCATTTTGGTTTACACGTTTATCAAATGACTGGCTGGCTATTGGTTATTAACTGATGTATATTATTACTGTGATGTGTGCTGTTTACATTTAGTCATATTATTTATGTTTTGTTGCTGTGTGTAATCCGTTCCTTCTATGCCACCTTTTGACAACATTTTAAGTCACATTTTGAAGCCACTGTGATAAGTGAGCAAATGCTCTACTCGTTACAGTGATTTCAAAACTAGACAATTTTAATAATTATTGCTCATTTCCGCCAACTATATTCAATGAAGTAGGATCTACCTCAAGATATAGGAAAAAAGTGTAGACTCAGATTAAACAACTCAAATAGGATATATAGGATGCTGTGTGCTGTTACATTTATTCATATTATTTTAAATGTGCTTCGTTAGAATTTATTTGCTGTTATAAAACTAAAAATTGATTAAAAGTATTTGTGTTTTTGTCATCTTATAGCCTTTATATCAGTTACTTTAAACCGTTACTCCATACATACGCCTTTCTACGCTGATGTCATTATTTCTTAAATGAATATTCATGGGACAATGTATCACACCTCGGCGCGTGCTATCTAATGCATTAATTGGACTTGTGCCGTAACTACCTTTAATTGGACACATTTTATAAACATGAACACGTTCAAAGTTAAGTTTTAACTCTCTGTTCAGATATATTGAAGTACTCGAATTCATCTCTATGTTCCACTGACTGGTGTGCATATCTAAAAGGCGTCTTAGAAGCACTAAGGTAAATACTTTTATGTTAATTGGCGCAGGGTATAATCATACCCCGCTGAGACCACAATTTGACATTGTACAAAATTAGTGTATCAATTCATTTGAATACAGTATATGGCGACATAAAACACGAAACATAGAGCATATTTGAAGATATAATTGTAGTTGTTAACTAGCGTCTTTTTTTACCTTTGCTTGTAGATATACTGGAATTAACTTGTAACAGCCTGTACGTAATTAACGTAATCTAACCACTTTGACACAGCCTAAGGCTGTATAATTATATGCCTCCTATAGGATCAGTCAGATCTGTATCTACTCTGCAAATGTGTATAAAGGCTTATTTATGAAGGAAATGGTTAATAGTACAACTTTGTCCACGGCATATTATTCATTCACAATTTCAAGTCCCTATTCAAAGGCTATTCGCCGTAAAGGGTTAAGAGATACATTTATACATGTATAATGTATCATATTGCCATGGACTATTTTCTTGAAGTAATTCCCGGCTCGTACTACAGTTGGATTGTTCACTTCAGGCATCGTCATTTGGAATATAATATTTAACAACATAGAAGCATATTCTTACATTAGACGGTACATATCGCACAATATTATCAATATTTCAATATTTCAAAGTTTATTGGCAAATCGGCATATACAATACCTTTGGCCATTTAAACAATGTTACAGATGGCCGTCTCATAGTTATATACATTTCATACATATACCTAATTTCAAGTAATACATAAATAGTCAAACACACAATTTTCAAATTTCTAAGAAGCAGTTATATCATTTAGTTTCTCTTGTCTCCTTAACGTAGCATTATGCAAATATTTTGCTACATTTCTAATAGAACCAGTGTTATTGCAAACTTATGTATAGAAGGAAATTGCATATGAATTCCATATAATTGTCTTAGATCTCGATAAAGTGGACAGCATAGAATAAAATGATACTCGGATTCCACAACATTCATATTACAAAGTCTACACAGTCTATTGCTTCTCTCCACATTAGTATATCTTCCCGTTTCAATTTCTAGAGAATGGGAGGACAATCTGAATCTGGAAAGATCTTTTCGTAACATAGTATTGTCAACTATATCCAGATACTTTTCATATTTAAATTCACATTTAATTAGCTTATAATAAGACAACTTTGGTTGATTGGATATGGTAGCGTTCCATTCTTGTATGTATTGATCACTAAGTCTTTGTTTAAACACAGGTAAGTAATTATTATTTATATTAAAAGAATTCCACAGGTAGCCGAAGCCTAGGTTATCCAATAACGAGTTAACATTACTAGCTCATGTAATATTTCTATTTACAACATCATTTTGCTGCTACTCAATAAAGAAAGTGTAAATAGGACTATTAGGACTTTTCATAATTTTGGCCCAATATTTGAGAACACGTTCCTTACATTTAACAACTAGGGAATATCTACCTAATTCCCCAAGTACTGCAGCAGTAGATGTCTGCGGCTTAACTCCTATACTAGCAAATATTTACAAAATTTAATATGTAATCTGTCGACATCTTTATAATTGTAAATTCCCCATATTTCAGACCCATATAAAAGTATTGGGGTTATCATAGAATCAAATAAGCTGAGTTTTGTTTTGACATCCAGACTTACCCTGCTAAATACAGAAAGTAAACTATTGTATGCTTTAAGAGCTTGTTCATATAACGTTTGTACAGCATACTTCATACAACCAGTATAATGAAATCTGATTCCAAGATATGTAAAGTAGTCAACAGTCTCAATATTTTCATTATTTACTGTCCATGTGAAGTCCCTTTATTACTTTTCTACAGTTACTCTGTTTGCAGCTCAATCATTGAGTACACTAGCGATAGGTGGATACAGTATGTTCAATTAAATGTTTTTTTGTTATACATGCACTTTACCACTGTATTTGCTGTCGCGGTTGTTGTAGATTAGTCGGAGAGGGGATACGTTTATTTACACTGTTTGTCTTTTAGGATGGGGATGGAATAAGGGTGAGGTTGGGCGCCCATAAACCGGTTTAAACCCCCGGTGACTTTTGTCACTGACCGTTCCAAGGCGGTACTTCCATCTTCCTCCTATTGTATGTTTGTTTTGTCTTTGTGCGTCTCTTGTTTTTTTTCTACCTATGTACATTTGCTGTTTCCATGTGTTGCTGTTCGGGCGAGTGTTTGTTCTGTATGTGGTGTTTCCTGCATGACTCATTTTTGTACTTTTATGTATAGATTTTCGTTTCTCAAAAATACAGACCTTTGTTTTATTTACATTAATTTTTAAACCCCATTTGTAAGAATATTCCTATACGTTGTCTAATAATGCTTGTAAACTGTTAGCATCGGTAGTAAAAAGGACTATATCATCTGCAAACAAAAGCATATATACTGATAACAATTCTATATCCTTAACAGTAAGGTTTTCTAATGTCAATGACTCACTGATGTCATTAATGAATAGAATAAACAGTAGAGGAGAGAGTGGTTGCCATTGTTTGACACCCAGGGATAAATCAAACAGTTCAGATAGGTTCAGGTTTTTACCATTACGTACACAAGATTTAACATTCAAATATATTGCTTTGATCATGCGTAGCATTTTGCAGCTAATGCCTGACTTAATAAGCTTTATCCATAGTGCTTCATGGTTCACTGTGTCGAAGGCCTTTTCATAATCAATAAATGCACAGTATAATTTTGATTTACTAGCTAATACCTTTTGGGTAACACTATATAGAATGAAAATACAATCAGTGGTGCTATGCTCATCTCGAAAGCCATACTGTGAGTCATAAAAAACATGTGAATCCTCGCACCATGCATTTATCCTATTTCGTAGGGTAAGAGAAAAAACCTTTGCCATAATATTTACAAGTGTTATACCACGATAATTTGACGGATCTGATTTATCTCCCTTTTTGAATATTGGAACAATTATACCTTTGGACCAAGCCACTGGATATACACCTGTGTCGAAAATATAGTTGAAAACCTTAACTAAATATGGTACTATAAAATCTTTGCTATCAATAAAAAAGTCAGCAACATTTTTTGTAATGTCTGCACTTTTGTGCCTATTTAGCATAGATATAGTTTTATGAATTTCTTCATCAGTAAAAACACAATCTAATTCTTCTATATTTACACCATCGTCTCTGGTTATATTATCGGTTTCACCAAATGCACTAGGGTGTGGTGATTCGATATATTTTTAAAATGTTCTACAAACTCCTTATCCCCAATATCATTGCTGTTGCACGACTTTTTTTTACAATACCTTTTAATATGTTGCCAAAATTTTCTAGAATTTGCTGTACTTAACAATGATAAAGTACGCTTTTCTTTGTTATAATATGCATGTTTAGCAGACCGTTTGGCTGTACAGAATGCTTTGCGACGATTTATACGATGGGTAGTAGAGTCATTGGACACACATGGTGGGTAGTTGAATCCTTGGACACACATGGTGGGTAGTGGAGTCCTTGGACACACATGGTTGGTAGTGGAGTCCTTGGACACACTGGGTTGGTAGTGGGGTCCTTGGACACTCATGGTGGGTAGTGGAGTCCTTGGATACACCGGGTGGGTAGTGGAACCCTTGGACACACATGGTGGGTAGTGGAGCCCTTGGACACACATGATGTGTAGTGGGGTCTATGGACACACATGGTGGGTAGTGGAGTCTTTGGACACACATGATGTGTAGTGGAGTCTATGGACACACATGGTGGGTAGTGGAGTCCTTGGACACACATGATGTGTAGTGGAGTCTTTGGACACACATGGTGGGTAGTGGAGTCTTTGGACACACATGGTGGGTAGTGGAGTCTTTGGACACACATGGTGGGTAGTGGGGTCCTTGGACACATATGGCGGGTAATGGAGTCATTTGACAAACATGGTTGGTAGATGAGTCCTTGGCCACACCGGGTGGGTAGTGGAGTCCTTGGACACACATTGTGGGTTATGGAGTCCTTAGGTAAAGGTAAAGGTGAGGTTTATAGTCTGGAACTATATACAGTGTACATATTCTCCCGACTTCACAATTTACCCCCTGATCACTGGGTTATAAGTCGGCCATTAACACTCGGCGACATAGGCAGCCATGGCACATCGGCTTATTTCCCTCACAGGTACCCATTTATACACCTGGGTAGAGAGGAGCAAACGCGGGATGCATTTTTTGCTCAGAAAAATTCTGATAGTCCGAAGGCAGGATTCGAACCAGGGACCCTTCGATCCCAAGTCCAACGTCCTACCACTGGACCACCACTCCCACTGTGGAGTCCTTGGCCACACCGGTTGGTTAGTGGAGTCATTGGAATACATGGTGGGTAAAGGAATCCTTGGACACACATAATGGGAAATAGAGTCCTTGGACATACATGGTGGGTAGAGGAGTCCTTGGACACACATGGTGTGTAATGGAGTCCTTGGACACACCGGATTGGTAGTGGAGTCCTTGGATAAACATGGTGGGTAGTGGAGTCCTTGGACACACATGGTGGGTAGTGGTGTCCTTGGACACACATTGTTGGTAGTGGAGCCCTTGGACACGCATGATGGGTAGTGGAGCCCTTGGACACACCGCGTTGGTCGTAGAGTCCTTGGACACACATTGTGGTTAGTGGAGTCCTAGGACACACATGACGGGTATTGGAGTCCTTTGACACACCGGATGGGTAGTGGAATATTTGGAAACACATGATGGATAGTGGAGTCCTTGGACACACATGGTGGGTAGTGGAATCCTTGCTCACACATGGTGGGTAGTGGAGTCCTCCGACACACTGTGTTGGTACTGGAGTCCTTGGACACACCGGGTGGGTTGTGGAGTCCTTGGACACACATGGTGGATAAATGAGTCCTTGGACACACTGGATGGGTAGTGGAGCCCTTTGACACACACGATAGGTAGAGGAGCCCTTGGACACATATGATGTGAAGTGGAATCTTTGGACACACATGGTGGGTAGTTGCGCCCTTGGACACAAATGGCGGGTAATGGAGTCCTTGGACACACCCGTTGGGTAGTGGAGTCCTTGGACACACATGGTGGGAAGTGGGGTCCATGGACACACATGGTGGGCAGTGGAGTCCTTTGACACACATGGTGGGTAGAGGAGTCCTTGGCCACACCGGTTGTGTAGTAGAAACCTTGGCCAAACATGGTTGGTAATGGAGTCCTTGGACACACATAATGGAAAATGGAATCCTTAAACACACATGGTGGGTAGCGGAGTCCTTGGACACACATGGCGGGTAACGGATTCTTTGTCACACATGGTAGGTAGTGGAGTCCTTGGACATACATGGTGGGTAGTGGAGTCCTTTGACACACCGGATGTGTAGTGGAGTCCTTGAACACACGTGGTGGGTAATTAAGTCCTTTGACACACCGGTTGGGTAGTGGAGCCCTTGGGCACACAAGGTGGGTAGTGGAGCCATTGGACACACATGATGTGTTGTGGCGCCCTTGGACACACATGGTGGGTAGTGGAAACATTGGACACACATGGTAGGTAATGGAGTCCTTAGGCAGACATGGTGGGCAGTGGAGTCCTTTGACACACATTGTGGGTATTGAGTCCTTTGATATACATGGTGGGTAATGGAGTCCTTGGACACACATAATGGGACATGGAGTACTTGGACACAGATTGCGGGTAGCAGAGTCCTTGGACACACATGGTAGGTAGTGGAGTCCTTAGACACACCGGGTTGGTAGTGGAGTCCTTGGATACACATGGTGGGTAGTGGAGTCCTTGGACACACCGGTAGGGTAGTGGAGTCCTTGGACACACATGGTGGGTAGTGGAGTCCTTGGACACACATGGTGGGTAGTGGAGTCCTTGGACACACATGGTGGGTAGTGGAGCCCTTGGACACGCATGATGAGTAGTGGAGCCCTTGGACACACCGCGTGGGTAGTAGACTGCTTGGACACACATTGTGGTTAGTGGAGCCATTGGACACACATTGTAGGTATTGGAGTCCTTTGACACACCGGATGGGTAGTGGAGTCATTGGACACACATGGTGGGTAGTGGAGACCTAGGACACACATGGTGGGTAGTGGAGTCATTGGACACACATGGTGGATAGTGGAGTTCTTGGACACACCGGATGGGTAGTGGAGTCATTGGACACACATGGTGGGTAGTGGAGACCTAGGACACACATGGTGGGTAGTGGAGTCATTGGACACACATGGTGGATAGTGGAGTCCTTGGACACACATGGTGGGTAATGGAGTCCTTGGACACACATGGTAGGTAGTGGGGTCCATGGACACACATGGTGGGCAGTGGAGTCCTTTGACACACATGGTGGGTAGTTGAGTCCTTGGCCACACCGGTTGGGTAGTGGAAACCTTGGCCAAACATGGTTGGTAATGGACTCCTTGGACACACATAATGGGTATTGGAGTCCTTGGACACACATGGTGGGTAGCGGAATCCTTGGACACACATGGCGGGTAACGGATTCTTTGTCACACATGGTGGGTAGTGGAGTCCTTGGACACACATGGGGCGTAGTGGAGTCCTTTGACACACCGGATGTGTAGTGAAGTCCTTGAACACACGTGGTGGGAAATTGAGTCATTGGACACACCGGTTGGGTAGTGGAGCCCTTTGGCACACAAGGTGGGTAGTGGAGCCATTGGACACACATGATGTGTAGTGGCGCCCTTGGACACACATGGTGGGTAGTGGAACCATTGGACACACATGGTAGGTAATGGAGTCCTTGGACACGCATGGTGGGCAGTGGAGTCCTTTGACACACATTGTGGGTATTGAGTCCTTGGACATACATGGCGGATACTGGAGTCCTTGGACACACATAATGGGAAATGGAGTCCTTGGACACACATGGTAGGTAGTGGAGTCCTTGGACACACCGGGTTTGTAGTGGAGTCATTGGATACACATGGTGGGTAGTGGAGTCCTTGGACACACCGGGTGGGTAGTGGAGTCCTTGGACACACATGGTGGGTAGTGGTTCCTTGGACACACATGGTGGGTAGTGGAGCCCTTAGACACGCATGATGGGTAGTGGAGTCCTTGGACACACCGCGTAGGGAGTAGAGTCCTTGGACACACATTGTGGTTAGTGGAGCCAATGGACACACATTGTAGGTATTGGAGTTCTTTGACACACCGGATGGGAGTCATTGGACACACATGGTGGGTAGTGGAGACCTAGGACACACATGGTGGCTAGTGGAGTCATTTGACACACATGGTGGATAGTGGAGTCGTTGGACACATATGGTGGGTAGTAGAGTCCTTGGACACACATGGTGGGTAGTTGAGTTCTTGGACACACACGGTGGGTAGTGGAGTCCTTGGACACACATGGTGGGTAAATGAGTCCTTGGACACACCGGGTGGGAAGTGGAGCGCTTGGACACACATGGGGGTAGTGAAGCCCTTGGACACACATGATGTGTAGTGGAGTCTTTGGACACACAAGGTGGGTAGTGGAGCCCTTGGACACACATTGTGGGTAGTGGAGTCCTTGGACACACATGGCGGGTAATGGAGTCATTGGACACACATGATGGGTAGTGGAGTCCTTGGACACACATGATGGGTAGTGGAGTCCTTGGACACACATGGAGGGTAGTGGAGTCCTTGGACACACATGGCGGGTAATGGAGTCATTGGACACACATGATGGGTAGTGGAGTCCTTGGACACACATGGTGGGTAGTGTAGTCCTTGGACACACCGTTTGGTAGTGGAGTCCTTGGACACACATTGTGGGTAGTGGAGTCCTTGGACACACATGGCGGGTAATGGAGTCATTGGACACACATGGTGGGTAGTGGAGCCTTATGACACACCGGATGGGTAGTATAGTCCTTTGACATACATCTTGGGTAGTGGAGTCATTGGGCACACCGGGCGGATCAATCGGCTTCTAGACAGTTTCGAAATTGTTTAACAGACATTCTTAACATGTTTGAAGGGCAATTTAAAGTTTTAGTAAACTGACGAATTGTTCAGAGAAGTTAATAAACCATTAACTCCATGAATATTTAAGTAAGACATTATGACGTCATGAATATTAATCAAATCATTTTTATGATGGCATATGAATACAGGATATTTTTGCTCAGACAGAACCTGTAGAATTAGATCTATATTATATCATACGCAAACAAAGCAGACTCTGATCAGGACAGCTCCTATAGGAACCGTCTGATCTGGGTCTACTCTGTTTGCAAAAGGCATAGAAAAGCGTATTTATGCAGTAACGGGATAACCGTTATCAAGCCAATCGTGGCCTGACTTGCATTGCCAGTCAGCGATGAGTATGTACGTCCTTTCCTTCGTGTGTCCGTCCGTTTATAAAGTTGAAGATGATTCAGACGAACCCGTAATACACGGAATCACCAGACTTTGCATGCTTGTTTCACATGAAGAGATGTTGAATTGATAGAGTTCCATGGTCATAGGTCAAAGGCCAGGGCCACCAGAAACGAATCTTCAAAATATCTTGTGAATACGATATACAGTGCTCCCTCTCTACAACGACACTCTTTGGGATACGATGATTGTATGTGTTGTTCAGAGGGAGTTGTTATAGGGAGGGAAAATCAAACATAATTAGCTTGTTTGCAGATCTCCAGATAAGGTTATTTCGAGAACTAAAACCGTTATGTCTCAATCAAACCCTATGTTGTGACCACTCTTTAGAATCGTCACTTTAATCAAACCCTATGTTGTGACCACTCTTTAGAATCGTCACAAAGTGACGATTCTAAAGAGTGGTCACAACATACGGTTTGATGGAGGCATAAAGAAAATACGATGGAAAAAAGTTGTTACTGGAGCCTTGTTGTTTCGGAAACAGTGACATGCGTTGTTGTAAGGAGGGAATCGTTATTGAGAGGGCCGTTGTAGGGAGGGAGCATTGTAGAACAAACTATGAAAAACAAATCCATCAGACTTTGTACGTTTCTTGCTCATGATGTGTTGCGTCCTATTAATGAAGGTCAAGGGTCAAAGTCACGGAGCCATATATTGAAAATACTATGTGCACACGATACAAAACAAGTGATTGCACATATAACAATTCAACTTTGTACTTTAAAAGTCATTGATCAAATGCCAATGTCACAGGAAGCAAATACGTGTAAGGAAACAAATGTGTGGTACGAACACACTGTTAATTAAGAACACACAAAAATGGCGAAAATAATGTAAGTAAACCAGCATGTTTAAGGTCTAAACTAACCAAAACTTAACTCTTAAATGGTGCACATTCTGAAATCAACAATAGTTACTGCTATATGCCACATATTGTAGTATCCCCACATATTGCAAGGGTTTGGCCCGCTTAGCGATGCTCTTGTTGTTCGTGTGATGAGGAGCTAGGACTTGCACTGTTTCGGGTGCCTTACTGGGCGAGGTGTTGAACAAAGCCAAGTGAGAACAGACACGACATGAACAAGTGGACTTTGACGACTGGCAATCCAAAGCCCAGACAACTCATCCGGTCTGATCAATGTTAATCATGTCAGGGTCCAAGGTTATAAATTGTATGAGTCTGAGAACGTTCTCAAGTATCTGAGTATCAAGCTCAGAATCTGATCAATCAGATGCTTGAGAATGATCTCAGCTTTAGGCAAAATGTTTTATATTCTCGGGACCAGGTTAGAGAGTGAACGACTACATGTTCTAACGAGTAACGAGTGATGTAGATCTAGAAACATTTTGCTTGGATCTGAGATCATTCTCAATTATCTGATCAGTCAGGTTCTGATGTTTGAGAATGATCTCAGTCAGATTTAGAAGTTTTATAACCATGGACCCTCAGCTGTTCGTTTTCAGCAAGATGACTAATCTAGATTCACCCGGGAGTGGGACAGCGTGCTGGGTGTTACATTTTATTCGTGGAGCTGCTCTAATATCTATTATTTTTTCAGACTTTACTACCGCGATTGGTTTGGTGGGGTGACGGCACTGAGCAAAGACCATTTTCAAATGGTGAATGGTTTCTCTAATCTGTATTTTGGTTGGGGTAAAGAGGATGATGATATGTATTTGAGGCAAGTATAGGTATACGATGCGTTTTACTAGTTTTCCGTGGCAACAGGGAAATTATATTTACTAACTCTACATTATTAATAACTACAGTAAAACCTCTCTACAACGACCACTACATTACATCAATCACTTTGTGTTAAAGGCAGGTGACAAGGTGAAAGTAAATTAGAATGCTCCTATGGGGCGTTTTGTTTTACTTTCACCTTGCTTTAGGCAGTCACCTGCTCTAAATACCAACTAATTAACACAAGTCAGTGGTCGTTATAGAAAAGTTTCACTGTACATTATTAATAAAAAATAATTAGATATCAATTTCTCTTCAGTTAGACAGAGGGAGAGTTATACATGTAATCAATATGTAAACGAGGTATTTCTCTCGTGTACCAATCCGTCAAATATAGCTTATTTTTTACTTTTAACCTTTAACCTGCTCAGAAATTTTATTATTATTTTTACACAATATTTCACACACTAAATTTTGAAAATGTAAATTTTCTACAAAAATGGAATCAGTGTGTGAAGCATTTTTGATCCTGATTAGACGTCGAGATATCCAGTGTCACATCTGGAGACAAACTGTTTGCAAAGGTAATCATGCACCACCTGGTTCCTGGCTAAAGGTATATATCTCAGCTATCTCTTTAACCCATTACCTCATAGGCTATTTTTAGATTCAACCTCTTTAAATAAATCTACCGAAAAGGAGCATGAACTAGAGTAAAGGAAAATTTTAGAATTTTGTAGTTTGAAACCATTGTGATAAATAATGCATTTGCTCGTAAAGGAGCAAATGTTCTATTTACCACAATGGTTTCAAAGGGTGAATTTTAATTGGGCATAGAAAGGCGTATTTGTTTAGGAAAGGGTTAACAAAAACTGTGGAATCAGATCTATATCACATCAAAAGCAAGATTTGCCATACATGTAGTAACAAAGTTAACCTTCTCCAAATATTGTTTTAAACACAGGGCGGAAATGGTTTCGAAACATTCAAAGATTGCCAATCATCTTAACTCATCTTTTACTACTGTAGCTTCTGTGTTAGTAGATAAACTACCACTGTCTTACAATTTGTTCAATACTGAAGAAATTTTATAAGGAGAGAAACCCTGACTCTACAAAATGCCGCCTTCATATTGTTAGTGAAGATTACATTTACAATGAACTTTGTAAACTTAATTGTTCCCAAAATACTGGATTAGATAGCATCCCTGCAAGGTTTTTGAAAGATGCTGCATATTTCTTTAAAGATTCACGTAACGTTTTTATTTGATAGCTCTATTAGCAGTAACACTGTACCTTATGAACTAAAATAAGCTAACGCAAAACTACTATTTAAGAAAATCAGCAGATCTGATGTTTCTAAACTTTTAGAAAGAGTTGTATACACTCAAGGGAAATCACTTTGGTTAAACAAGGTTTATTATACGAATTTCATAATGGTTTTAGATGTACATGTACTCCACAGACTCCTGCCTCACGCATCTGTCGGACCACATTAAAATTCAAAATTACAAAGGTTTTTTTTTTACAGGAATGGTTATGTTGGACCTTCAATAGGTCACAGGGGATCATGGAATTTTATAAAGCTAATTAACCCTGTCGCTGCCAATGCCGGATATGTGATTACCTATGCAAACAGTTTGGATCCAGATGAGACGCCGAGTAACTCGGCGTCTCATCATTATCCAAACTGCATGTTGCTGTTACTATGTTTTTGAAGCAAAAATGAAGAAAATCAAAAGAATGAAATTTTGTAGCAGACGACAAAGTCAGCAGACGACAGAATTTGGCAGCGAAAGGGTTAAACTGAATGTATATTGTTTGGGCCAAGGAACAAATTCGCTAAGGTGGAAACTGAAAATGTATACTGTAATGGACACACCATTGCGTCTCAAAAATCTGTAAAATATCTTGGAAGTGTATTGGATAATGATCTTTCTGCAATGTCTATTGTTATTGTCTACTGTATAGACTCAACCATTGTTAAATATGAACCAGAGAAAAATAATTTGCAATTCTTTGATACAATGTCCAATTTTTACAATGTCATTTTGCCTCTTTATCTTGGTACAATGGCCTCTCAAACCAATTGAAAAATAGATTGCAGGTTGCATAAAACAGAGTTATTACGTTTCATGTTTGAGTATCCATGTAGAATTTCATTAAAATACCAGCTTTTGATAATCTTACAGTTGATATAAATCATGTTTTAATATTTTCAATAATAAATGTCCTTCTTATTTACATGATAATTTTATTCTGGTCTCTGAGCCACATTCATATACATGTACATGTAATATGTAGTAACACAGTGTGGACAGTTGTCATACGCCACAGGTAAATGGTTTTACAACTAGTACATGTACTGGTACATATATGTTGTATTGTCTTTTTCTACAAACACTACACGTATCAAACAGTTTGGATCCTGATGAGACGCCGAGTTAATCATTTTCTCATCTATGTACACACTGTTTTTAAAGGTAATCCTGGATTCGTCGACAGGAATATGAACATTATCCTTTAGCCTGATGAACAAATTATTTTTACAATTTTTTTCACCTACTACATTTTCAAATTTCAAGCTATAATCAATTTGTCTGCCAAAATGCAACCAGTGTGTCAAACAGCTTGGATTACTCGGCATCTGATCTGGATCCAAACTGTTTGCATAGGTATTCACTTATCCGCCATAAGCAGGCTAATGGTTTACAATTTCTTTGCAGACTCCGAGCAAATGGACTGACTATAGACAGATACCCGGAGGAGATAGCGAGGTATACTATGATAAAACACAAACGTGACAAGCTTAATAAAGCCAACCCATTGAGGTAGGTGCCATAATTGTGTAAAAGCCAATATGGTGAAATATTTCGGGTTATATAAACAGGTTGACCATTTCATTATTTCTTGTAATATTGACTTTGAAGAAATGTCCTTCTACATATCTGAACACAAAAACTAATATGATCAACCTATACAAGTGTGTTTAAGTGTGTGTAAGTATGCGTGTATGTAGGGTTGCGGCGCAATGCCTGCATTCGTCCGTGTATGTGTCCGTGCGTACATACGTACGTGCGTGCGTCGATGCTAGTGTCCGTGTGCGTAGTGAGTGCACTATCATGGCTGTCTGTGCAATTGTGTGTTTGTGTCTGTTTGTATCTATTCTATTCAGAGTAATGTTCATGTTGCACATTGTACCGAGTAAATGTACTTTGAGAATTGTTTAGATCACTACTTACCCTTTACTCCACGGTATATGACATCATGAATATTAATTAGATTATGTTTTTTTAAAACGACATATGAACACGGGAATATTTGGCCATGGTAGAAACTGTAGAATCATATCTATTTTATGTCATAAGCAAACAGAGCAAACCATAATCAGTCGACTCTTACATGAACTATCTGATCTGGGTATATTCTGTTTGTAAAGCCGTTGAAATGCATGTTTATGGCGTAAAGGGACAACCTTACCAAGCATATGACAAGTGGAACCTGATTGTTATTTGGCTTGGATCCAGATGGGACGTTGAGTAAATAGGAATATCCTCGGGATCCAATCTTTTTGACGCTCGTTAGTAGTTTCTTGCTAGCTTCAACACATCGGGTGTAAGTAAAGTTTGCATCTGGAAGGAGATTTACATTTACTCCATAAATACACCTTTCTACGCATTTGCTCTGTTTGCTTGTTATATAATATAGATATGATTCTACAGTTTCTGCAATGGCCAAAACTTCCGATGTCCATGTGCCATCATAAAACATATGAAATTAATATGATATCCATGATGTCATTAACTCTTACATGAATATTCATTGAGTAAAGGGGTTAATCAGATGTCAGCTTTAGAGAAGGATAAGAGTTGGAATTAACTAATTATGCCATGAATATTTATTAAATAGTTTTTGGAATCATGAATATAAATGTTATGGTTTTTGTATAATGACATTTGAACACGGGAATATTTAATCATGGTATAAACATTGGCTCTTACGGCAGCCGTCTGATCTGGATCTACTCCGTTTGCAAAGTCGTTAAAAGGCATATGGAGGAAAGGTTTAAGAAAAAGCCGTCCAGATCTTGGAACCAACCCAGATTTTGGGACCCATCCCTTTTTCATGCTGAGGGGGGCGCAGTAAACCAACTATTTGCTGCCATGGGCCATTAACCCCATAACCTCACGGGCTATTTTTAGATTCTTTGAATAAATCTACCGAAAAGGAACATTAACTGGAGAGAAAGAAAAATTGAGAATTTGTAGTTTGAAACCATTGTGACAAATAGAGCATTTGCTCCTATAGGAGTAAATGCTTTATTTATCACAATTGTTTCACAAAGTGACTTCACAGAGTCGTCAAAAGTCGTGAATATGAGGAATGTGTTAACAGCGATGAGTTCAACAACCGAGCAGACACCGATCAGAAGGCTCTTTCATGAGTCCTCTGGTGGGGGATCTGCACTGTTTGGACACTTGGAACCAATGGGTTAAGTGTTACACCTTAATGTTGATGGCTTTCAATAATGGCAAGATGTATGCACAGTAAATTCCCTTTAAACTGGAATTCTAGCAGAGAAGTTTGGATATTTTTAGACAGGTAGCTGCTTAATGTAGGGTAAAAGTAATGAAAAAAGCTCCTAGGGGAGTTTTCTGCATGACTTTCACCCTGCATTAAGCTACTACATGTCTCTACGATATTTATACTAACTTGAACGTCCGGTTTAAAGGGGGTTTCCTGTATCATCAAACAGGTGACCAGGTAGGTGGTATACATATTAAAAGAAAACAGCATAACTCCAGTTTTGTTAGAATTGATATTGACAAACCATTCTCTATACCATGTTGAAATAAAAGTTGTGACAAATGATGACTTCTATTATTTGAATTGAAAAAAACAATCTGTATACTATAACCATTTATTGTATTTGTTTTGTGGAATCATTACATATACAATTACCCTTATTAGCTCCAGTACTCGGGCACCCAATCTCCCTTCACCACCCACCAGCTTATGAAGCTGAACAAGTCGATTAGGCACAGTAAAATAGACTGACATAGTAGCAAATAGTGAAGACTCTGATCAGACTCACTGCTCCTTTAAAGTTCAGGAGCAGTTTGGTCTAAGTCTGCACTATTTGCCCAAGTTTATCTTTCCAAGTATCTAGGATAATGAAGGCAATAATTTTGGTTACAGGGCGAAGCTGGTACGCAAATACCAACGGTATCCGCACGACGGGCTTAACTCCTTGCGCTATTACCTCCTCGACACAGTGGAAGAAGAGCTCTTTACCAAATTTCTCGTTCGCTTATATATATATATAACATGCACCAATAAGGGCAGAACTCGTTGTTGGAACGCTGTGTCTACTAATTCTGTTTCTATTGTTCGTATTATGTCGAGGACTGATACGGATAAGAACAAAACTATTGTCTGCACTGCTTACTCACTGTGGGCGAACCTGAGATTCACAGTGAAGTGAATAAGTGCTTGAACTTGTCCCATGTTCTATCAATAGATTAAAGCAATAACGTATTCATTTCTTAATGCATTAATACAAAAAATGCCTAGCCTATTTCAATCACCTATGATTTGTTATTCATACTCTTAATCGATCAGTATATTCACTCTGTATTGCCCAAACAAGTAAACTTTCATATCCCCAACGTAACAGAAATGACTGCTCCTACCATGAGGGAAAATATTCGTAAGCCAATACAGTCGCCCGGCTTAAGCGGAGGCGACAATAATATCCTATACCCTGAAAGGATATTAACATAGGGATCTCGATTAACCTATATCTTCATGTTTACGCCTTTTTCACGCATTTGCAAACAGAGTAGACCCAGAACAGACGGCTCCTATACGAGCCGTCTGATCAGGTCTATTCGTTTGCTAATGGAATTTGGCAGATTTGTTTCTTTACTTTCTAAAATAGCTACTATGTTCAACTTTCCATATTTCATTGTAATTGTTTTGTCCATGAAGATTCAGTAGGTATTGAAATTTTGAATAAACATATAACAGGGGAAGGGTAGACAAGTACTGACCAACCTCCATTTGGCGAAGTATAGTTAAGATTTTACAGCCAGCCTATGGCAATTCCATATCTAAAGAAATGAAAACAGTATTCTATACGAGCAATGTGGTTTGTTAACCCTTCGCTGCCAAACTCTGCCGTCTGCTAACTTTTTCGTCTGCTACAAATTTTCATTTTTTTAAAAAAAATTCTTCATTTTGTTTCAAAAGCATAGTAACAAACAGTTTGGATCCTGTTGAGACGTCCTCTCATCTGGATCCAAACTGTTTGCAGCGAAAGGGTTAACCCTTACAACGAGGAATTTTCAAATGGATTCCAAACACCAAGCAGGTCAAGCCTGTGGTGAATATTCTGGGAATTTTCTGAAGAAATGTGTAACATCCTGATGTGAGGGTTCCTCTAGGAGCCCTCACATTTGGGTCTACAATGTTTGCAAAGGACATTAGTGACTCGCGCCCCCGCACTGTAAATATTAATGCAGGAAGAAAGCAATGTAGGAAGCATAACTATCGCCGTGCATACCTTCTCTTAAAACACAGAATCGTATAGAACACTGTTTTCATTTCTTTAGATATGCAATTGCCATAGGCTAGGGTGACTTTGAGAGAAGTGTGAGGTTAGGACGTCCGTAAACCGGTTTAAATCCCCAGTGGTGTATTTGCTACTCACCGTGCCAAGGCGGTACTCTCTTTGTCACCCTTCCTTTTGTTTGATTTGCGTCTTTGTGCTTTGTTCATGTGTTGAACGTTTGTCTCTGGTTCTTGTGTGTCTTTTGGTGTTTTCTGTGTTCATTTCATGTGTGTGTGTGTGTGTGTGTGTGTGTGTGTGTGTGTGTGTGCGTGTGTGCGTGCGTGCGTGTGTGCGTGCGTGCGTGCGTGCGTGTGTGTGTGTGTGTATTGCTTGCTTTCTGTCGGTGTATTAGTGATTGTTGCATTTTGTGTGTGTCTTTTCCTGCTTGACCTTACTACTTTTTCATTTATAGTAAAAGTACATGTATGGGGATATAAGAATATTTTAACTATCAGATAAAGATAATTAACCGTATTCTCAGACCTAAGTTATAATTTAAGAAAGCAGCTAAAGGTTTAGTAAATTTATTTACTAGTAATTTTTTTAGTAAAATTTATTTTTTCCTATCAGTTGAAAGCTACATGTATACGAAAGCAGGTGTAGATTGAGAAGTTTGCTCTCTTTCAGGCTAAACATTATTATTGATTTTAATAATAATAGTTCTATATTATTATCATTTTTGTAACCCGGGGTCGGAATCAAAACGGATCAATGTAGATACAAGCATGAAGAGTGGGGAAAAGGGTCTGCAATACAAAATAGCAATGATGAGTATAATGTTGACCTAGGGTTGAATAACATGTCTAGATCGTATCGAAATTCAAATAGCGTAACCTAGTTAATGCATGGTTAACCGATCAATGCAAGATACAAGATATAGGGATCTTTATTTAGAGTCGGTTATGTAGAACATAATAACATTAGCTTTATAGATATTTTCCGAAAAACAGAGCATTCAAAAAATAACAATTAAACAGTAACTAAAAGAACAATACATATACAACATGCTGAACATTTGAAGAATCTTGATGGTATAGTCTCAAGATTTGAAGTAATTTTGTTTAGTGAAAAAAAATGTATTATGGGATAAAGATAAAGAGCATTTTCATCTGTAAATAAGTGTTCACAATCTTTTACAAATTTCCAAAAACTTGAAAGTAGCGAAACACTTTACGAACAGTGGCCTCACAGCACGCATTATATAAAATGATGTAGATGGCTAAAATAATACAATATCACAGACACTGATTATTTTGTAGTCCGTGTCTATTGATTGAATTGCAAATTAAATGATAAATATAACAAGGGTGGGTTTATTAGGACAGGGACGTCCATTTAGTATGAAAGTTATAGCTAGAATATAGGAAGTGGGAAAATAGGTTTAGCTCATTAACTAAGGTCAGGTGACTTGATACGCCTACTCACCAATGTCATATCACACTTAACCGATTCTTCCGTGCACACCCACTACACACATGAACATACATACAAGTGTAAACATACTAACGTGTACATAGCATATCGGGGATCCATGTAGGGAAACTATGGTCTGGTTACATACTCTCCTGCTTCTTTGAAATGTCTCCAGACTTTTACAAACTGAACCATTAAAACATGTATATCAATAAAAAGGTAAAACTAGAACTATCACTAAAGGTAATTAATACTTTCAGTCCAAATGACCGCTCAGCCGACTGTACATTTACTGGCCCGGTCATTGAGTCATTGGCCTACAATATTGAGTACTGCTAACATCTGGCGCAATCATGCAGCCGAAGTACCGGCGAGTGACCCTCACAGGTACCCATTTTAAACCCCTGGGTGGAGAGGATGGGCGGGTGGGAGACATGGAAAAGCATCTTTGCAATTTCCGGATGGGACCGGGATTTGAACCCCGGTCCTCCAGACTGATAGTCAAGCGCGTTACCACTAGACCATCGCCACCTGCCTAGTTGAAAACATTATGCTTTCCAAACTACTAAACTACTGTTGATTCAATAAACTTCAAATAATTTAAATCGATCTATTATATTATTATTATAATTATCATTGTTATTATTGTTGTTACAAGATACAAGATACAAGAAACTATATTTTACGTCGGTTACAATAAACAAGGTAACATTAGCTGAAAGCTATTTTCCGACAAAAACAAAAGTACAAAAATGAGTCATGCAGGAAACACCACATACAGAACAAACAGTCGCCCGAACAGCAACACAAGGAAACAGCAAATGTACATACCTATAAAAACAACAAGAAACAAACAAAGTACAAAAATGAGTCATGCAGGAAACACCACATACAGAACAAACACTCGCCCGAACAGCAACACAAGGAAACAGCAAATGTACATAACTAGAAAAAACAACAAGAGACATATAAAGACAGAACAAACATACACTAGGAGGAAGATGGAAGTACCGCCTTGGAACGGTCAGTGACAAAAGTCACTGGGGGGTTAAACCGGTTTATGGGCGCCCAACCTCACTCTTATTCCATCCCCACCCTAAAAGACAAACAGTGTAAATAAACGTATCCCCTCTCCGACTAATCTACAACAACCGCGACGGCAAATACAATGGTAAAGTGCATGTATCACGAGAAAGTACTAAACCTTTCTTGTCGGCGTACATGCAAAGAGGCCAGCGTGATTGCCAACTGTAAAAGGGTTCACAACCAAACATGCAGTATGTTGTAGTACTACAGGATCATATCCCTTTTTAATAAATTGTTTAACACATTTGATGAACAAAGTGAGAAAATGGGAATGTCCAATAATTTTACGAAGATTGTAAATCACATCACCATAAAATTCAGGATGTGAAATACCGTGTCGTAGAAGCACCTTGAGATTACATCGGTACTTGTCAATAAGCTAGAGATTTCGATAGTAAAATTTAGAGAAAGTTTTTCTTAGTTTATGGTATCTATATCCTTGCTTAAGCATTTTTCAGTTAAAATGAGATTTCGACTGTTAAAATCTATAATAGATGAACAAGCTCTAGCAAAACGAATAAGTTGAGATATATAAACCCAGTAAGATGGAGCACGGGGAACATCCTCGTCAAAATGAGGAGAATTTACAATATTAAAATCAAAATCATCTCTTTTGTCATATATTTTAGAAGAAATCAATCCATTATTAATTGTAAGGTCTAGATCAATGGAAAAGTAGTAAAGTCAAGCAGGCAAAGCCACATGCAAGACGCAACCACCACCAAAACACCGATAGACAGTATGACACACACACACAACCACACACCCAAACGCACACACACACACACACACGAAATGAACACAGAAAACACCAAAAGAGACACAAGAACCAGGGACAAACGTTCCACAACATGAACAAACCACAAGCACAACGACGCAAGGCAAACAAAAACACCAAACGAGACACAAGAACCAGGGACAAACGTTCCACAACACGAACAAACCACAAGCACAAAGACGCAAGGCAAACAAAAGGAAGGGTGACAAAGAGAGTACCGCCTTGGCACGGTCAGCAGCAAAATCACCACTGGGGGTTTAAACCGGTTTACGGACGTCCTAACCTCGCACTTCTCTCAAAGTCACCCTAGCTTTACAAATATTGTAAATAAAGGTATCCCCGCTGGACTTACCCACAACATAGACGACGGTGAACACAAGACAACATGTAAAACATAGCATAATAACTGTGACAATCCGTCAAATATGTACTCAATGACTTTGCTGAAGTCAGAGCACCTGCAGGTAAGCCGTTAAGGGCACGACAGGGAAAAATAATACATGAGTCTGGTAAGCTCCTCCTGTATCCAAGTTTAAGAGTATACCATCATAGAGTACTACCCTCGGCCTGTCATCGGGCAAGCAAAGAGGGAAGCGTAGCTACCGACTGTAAAAGGGTCGATAACCAAACATGCAGTGTGTTGCAATATAATAGGACCATAACCTTTCTTTTTAAATGTTTTAATGCGTTTTATAAACAAATCATGAAAATGGATATGACCCCGAATTTTCCTAATTTGTAGATAACATCCCCATAAAATTCTGGTTGAGAAATGCCTTGTCGCAGTAACGTCCGTAGATTGCAATTATATTTACTAATGAGAGGTAAATTTCGATAATAAAATTTAGAAAAGGTTTTCCGAAGTTTGTGATATCTGTAACCTTGCTTAAGAAGTTTATCAGTTATAACTAAATTACGTCTGTTAAAATCTTCAAGCAAAGAACAGGCTCGGGCAAACCTAATAAGTTGAGAAATATAAACACCATAAGATGTAGAACGTGGCACATCCCCATCTAGAAAAGGATAATTAACAATTTTAAAATTAAAATCTTCTCTTTTATCGTATACTTTGGACGAAACTTTATCATTTGTAATTGAAAGATTCAAATCTAAAAATGAAGCATTAATGTCAGATTGATTAGCTTTGTTTAAAGACAGTTCTTTTGGGTAGATTGAAGAAACCATAGTATCAAAATAAGGATTATCTAAATTCAAAATATCGTCTAAATACCTTGAAGTTTTATTAAAAGCATTAACAATATCGGTCTGTGTATCAGGTTTTAAGCTAAGCATAAAATCCCTCTCGTAGCAATACAAAAACAAATCTGCAACAAGAGGGGCACAATTTGTACCCATGGGTATACCAACAACTTGACGATATATGGTATCTCCATAACGCACAAATATATTATCTAAAAGAAAGGTAAGAGATCTACAAACATCAAGGCAAGTCCTCAAGAAACGCTGCATAATCGTCAGACGGGTTAGCTTTATTCAATTTGAGTTCTTTAGGATAAATTGTAGGAATTAGAGCAGCAAGGAAAGGGTTATCTAAGTTAAAAATATCATCCAAATATCGACAAGTTTCATTGAAGGCTTTTATAACATTTTCTTGTGATTCAGGATTCAAACGCAACATGAAATCTCTCTCATAGCAGTACAAAAACAAATCTGGGACAAGTGGTGTACAATTCGTACCCATAGGAATACCAATTACCTGACGGCATATAGCATTCCCATAACGTACAAATATGTTATCCAAAAGGAAGGTAAGTGCTTCGCAAACTTCTGAACAAGTCCAATTGGTGTAATATTTCATTTGCTCGTCAGTAAAGAAAGCTTTTTCAGCATTACATGCCAAGAATGATGTTTTTCCCGTGCAAATACTTTCTGGATTAAGTTAGTAAGCTTATCCCTAATTAAAATATGAGGAAGAGTTGTGTACAGAGTAGAAAAATCGTACGTGCTTACAGTGGATGCAAGACAAAACAATAATAAAGCATATAACATGATGAAAACAAAAGCCCTGCAAGAGAAAAGTGCCAGACCCACTTAACCATGACACAAATGCATTAATATCCTAAAAATGCATCTATGTTACTGCTAAATAAAATCTGACGAATTAAGTAAATTGTTAGATCAATTTTTTATAAGTTTTAAAAATATCGTTTCACATTAATAATATGATATCACATTATCTCTTTAATAAAATGATATTATAGAAGTTAGTGTTAAAATGCATATGGCAACTGCTAACCGCACATTCTGTTAAAATAGATTTGATCCTCTTATGAATAAAAATGTATTAAGAGGAAACAGTTTAAATTTTCTGACAATATTGAGTCAGATAATGTAAAACTTTGTTAATAAAATGCTAATATAATAAAATTCTATTAAAACAATTGTTGTTTTCGATTTTATATTTGTAAAAATATCAAATTAGCAGAAGTCATGTACATCTTTTAAACATTTAATATCATTTAAAATATACAATGCAGTATGTACACTAAAAGTTCAGAAATAAACGCATTTTTGGGGTTTAGTGAATAATGTTCTTGTTAAAGAGTCAATTAAAAGATAAGATGATCTGATCAAGTCGAAACGTCCAACATAGGTAGTTGAGATTGGCGACCCTACGCGGATCCTCTATACCCACAACGTGGGGACAACCCACACCCAGACCACCCAGGTAGGACATTGTAAATAAATAGGCCGGAAACCAAGTGTGTATGACTGTCTAACATACATAGCATACAAACATAGGGTAAGTGACAGATGGTTATGTGCATAGTCTCATTAGTGGATATTGTTGTTGTTGTTCTTAAATATTATTGTTATTATCATTATTATTATCATTATTATTATTTTGATCATTATTATCATAATTATTATTATGATTATATTTATTATTATAGTTATTATTATTGTTATTATTATTATTATTATTATTATATTATTATTATTATTATTATTATTATTAATATTGTTATTATCATTATCATTATTATCATCATATTGAACTATTATTATTATTATGATTATCCCACTGTTATTATTATCATCATTATCATTATTGTTATTATATTATTATTATCATTTATATTATTATCATTATTATTATTATTAGTCTGATTTAGACGTTATTTATTGTAATTATAATTATTATTATTAGTAGTAGTAGTATTATAATTAGTAGTAGTAGTAATAGTAGTAGTAATAGTAGTAGTAGTAGTAGAATAGTAGTAGTCCCATTCTCAAATAAATATGCAATTCAACGAATGAAAACGTGAAATTTCATCTACGTCGTATGTCTAAAAAGTTGTGAATATTAAAATGTTAAATGTATCTTTGACCTAATTCCGAAATAGTTCTAATATTAATTAACAATTAACTATGTAAAATGAGTGGTTACTGTATCAGCTATAGAAATTTACTAATTGTGTTCATAGTACCCATAACCTGATTTTTAACAATTATAATTAGACCTCGGACAGTTTTATAATTCAAAGAATCAGGGTAAATGTATGAACTGAGATTATATAGCATGAATTTATCCATTTCTAATGAAACATTTTGATATTAAGTATGAAAATTAGGAGTTGAACACCACACTCAACTTAATAAAAATATAGTTTCATGAAAGTTGTATTTGAACTTTTACACAGTTTAAACAAGCGCAACACAAAAGAAAACAATTTGAGGGTCAGGAAACGTACCCGATGTGTTATAAACTCATACATAAGTAGACAAAATCGTTAAGACAATTTGTACGGAAATTTCTCTTTCGAAAGTCACTGTCCCATAAATTATAGGAATATGTCCTGTCAATTAGACTTAAACTCCCGGTGGTGTTTTTGCTACTGACCGTGCCAATGCGATACTCTCTTTATCATCCTTCCTTATGTTTGCCTTACGTCTTTGTGCTTGTGATTTTGTTCATGTGTGGGGTGTTTGTCTCTGGTTCTTGTGTGTCTGTTGATGTTTTCTGTGTTTGTCTCGTGTGTGGGTGTGCGTTTGGGTGTGTGGTTGTGTGTGTGTGTGTCGTGCGGTATATCGGTGTTTTTGTGGTGGTTCGGTATGTGGCTTAACCTGCTTGGAAATTATTAATACCAAGTCATACATTTTAGTTACTACTGACGAAAAGACCATCGTTTCAGACCATGTCAAAAAAGTGTGAACAACTTGGAACCGATATTAAAATTACACAACATAAACTTCCTACAATGTATTGGTTACCAAAACTACATAAAACAAGAGTACCGCATACGGTACATAATACGTCCACTTGCAAACTTTCTCTGATTCAACATGCCTTATAAGTGCTGACATTTTCTAATCTGTGCTTCAGATCTTGATTTCCATATTAAGGTGATACTATTTATTAAAAACATGAAGTGAATATCTTATTAAATAAAAAAGTTACAGCTAATCCTCATTTTTGCAGATTTTTTGTAAAGTGCAAAGGCCATAACTCTGTAAAGACAAACTGAATGAACCTCGAAATAAACTCAGCTTCAAATTTTGTTGCTTAAAACATTTGTGTTAACTTTCATTTATATCATTTAAATAGTTTTCCCAGAAAACAACAGACAAACTAAAAGTTGACCGACTAACAAAGCAACGAACACACGAAGTTCAAGGACCATAACTTTAGAATAAAATAACATATCAAACCCCCCGCAATATATGTAAAAATTCACATTAAGGTTTAACCATGTAAAAGATTGAAGTAAATATCATTGCAAATGAAAAAGACTTGGTTCAAGTCTTGATGCATTAAACATGTGTATGAAGTTTCATTAATATCTGTCAAACAGTTTTGCCAGAAACCAGCGGACAAACTATTTGCATATATTTGATTTTTTTAAGTAAAAGGGCAATAACTCCGAAACGAAAAATTAAATAAACCTCAAAATCGACATTTTTGTGAAGTTTCATTAATATCTCAAATAGTTTTCCGAGAAAACAGCGGACAAACTATTTGCATTATTTTTAAGGACAAGGGCCATAACTTTGAAATGAAAAATCAAATGAACCTCAGAATCAACTCAGCTTCAGATCTTGATGCATTAAACATTTGTGTGAAGTCTCATTAATATCTGTCAAATAGTTTTCCCAGAAAACAGCGTACAAACTATTTGCATGTATTTGCATTATGTTTTAAGTAAAAGGGCCATAACTCCGAAACGACAAATTTAATGAACCTCAGAATCGACTCAGCTTCAGATCTTGATGCATTCAACATTTATGTGAATGGAAAAGTAGTAAAGTCAAGCAGGCAAAGCCACATGCAATACGCAACCACCATCAAAACACCGATAGACAGCATGACACACATACACACAACCACACACCCAAACGCACACACACACACACACACGAAATGAACACAGAAAACACCCAAAGACACACAAGAAACAGGGACAAACGTTCCACACATGAACAAACCACAAGCACAAAGACACAAGGCAAACAAAAGGAAGGGTGACAAAGAGAGTACCGCCTTGGCACGGTCAGCAGCAAAAACACCACTGGGGGTTTAAACCGGTTTACGGACGTCCTAACCTCACACTTCTCTCAAAGTCACCCTAGCTTTACAAATATTGTAAATAAAGGTGTCCCCGCTGGACTTACCCACAACATAGACGACGGTGAACACAGGACAACATGTAAAACATAGCATAATAACTGTGACAATCCGTCAAATATGTACTCAATGACTTTGCTGAAGTCAGAGCACCTGCAGGTAAGCCTTTAAGGGCACGACAGGGAAAAAGTAATACATGAGTCTGGTAAGCTCCTCCTGTATCCAAGTTTAAGAGTATACCATCATAGAGTACTACCCTCGGCCTGTCATCGGGCAAGCAAAGAGGGAAGCGTAGCTACCGACTGTAAAAGGGTCGATAACCAAACATGCAGTGTGTTGCAATATAATAGGATCATAACCTTTCTTTTTAAATGTTTTAATGCGTTTTATAAACAAATCATGAAAATGGATATGACCCCGAATTTTCCTACGTTTGTAGATAACATCCCCATAAAATTCTGGTTGAGAAATGCCTTGTCGCAGTAACGTCCGTAGATTGCAATTATATTTACTAATGAGAGGTAAATTTCGATAATAAAATTTAGAAAAGGTTTTCCGAAGTTTGTGATATCTGTAACCTTGCTTAAGAAGTTTATCAGTTATAACTAAATTACGTCTGTTAAAATCTTCAAGCAAAGAACAGGCTCGGGCAAACCTAATAAGTTGAGAAATATAAACACCATAAGATGTAGAACGTGGCACATCCCCATCTAGAAAAGGATAATTAACAATTTTAAAATTAAAATCTTCTCTTTTATCGTATACTTTGGACGAAACTTTATCATTTGTAATTGAAAGATTCAAATCTAAAAATGAAGCATTAATGTCAGATTGATTAGCTTTGTTTAAAGACAGTTCTTTTGGGTAGATTGAAGAAACCATAGTATCAAAATAAGGATTATCTAAATTCAAAATATCGTCTAAATACCTTGAAGTTTTATTAAAAGCATTAACAATATCGGTCTGTGTATCAGGTTTTAAGCTAAGCATAAAATCCCTCTCGTAGCAATACAAAAACAAATCTGCAACAAGAGGGGCACAATTTGTACCCATGGGTATACCAACAACTTGACGATATATGGTATCTCCATAACGCACAAATATATTATCTAAAAGAAAGGTAAGAGATCTACAAACATCAAGGCAAGTCCTCAAGAAACGCTGCATAATCGTCAGACGGGTTAGCTTTATTCAATTTGAGTTCTTTAGGATAAATTGTAGGAATTAGAGCAGCAAGGAAAGGGTTATCTAAGTTAAAAATATCATCCAAATATCGACAAGTTTCATTAAAGACTTTTATAACATCTTCTTGTGATTCAGGAATCAAACGCAACATGAAATCTCTCTCATAGCAGTACAAAAACAAATCTGGGACAAGTGGTGTACAATTCGTACCCATAGGAATACCAATTACCTGACGGCATATAGCATTCCCATAACGTACAAATATGTTATCCAAAAGAAAGGTAAGTGCTTCGCAAACTTCTGAACAAGTCCAATTGGTGTAATATTTCATTTGCTCGTCAGTAAAGAAAGCTTTTTCAGCATTACATGCCAAGAATGATGTTTTTCCCGTGCAAATACTTTCTGGATTAAGTTAGTAAGCTTATCCCTAATTAAAATATGAGGAAGAGTTGTGTACAGAGTAGAAAAATCGTACGTGCTTACAGTGGATGCAAGACAAAACAATAATAAAGCATATAACATGATGAAAACAAAAGCCCTGCAAGAGAAAAGTGCCAGACCCACTTAACCATGACACAAATGCATTAATATCCTAAAAATGCATCTATGTTACTGCTAAATAAAATCTGACGAATTAAGTAAATTGTTAGATCAATTTTTTATAAGTTTTAAAAATATCGTTTCACATTAATAATATGATATCACATTATCTCTTTAATAAAATGATATTATAGAAGTTAGTGTTAAAATGCATATGGCAACTGCTAACCGCACATTCTGTTAAAATAGATTTGATCCTCTTATGAATAAAAATGTATTAAGAGGAAACAGTTTAAATTTTCTGACAATATTGAGTCAGATAATGTAAAACTTTGTTAATAAAATGCTAATATAATAAAATTCTATTAAAACAATTGTTGTTTTCGATTTTATATTTGTAAAAATATCAAATTAGCAGAAGTCATGTACATCTTTTAAACATTTAATATCATTTAAAATATACAATGCAGTATGTACACTAAAAGTTCAGAAATAAACGCATTTTTGGGGTTTAGTGAATAATGTTCTTGTTAAAGAGTCAATTAAAAGATAAGATGATCTGATCAAGTCGAAACGTCCAACATAGGTAGTTGAGATTGGCGACCCTACGCGGATCCTCTATACCCACAACGTGGGGACAACCCACACCCAGACCACCCAGGTAGGACATTGTAAATAAATAGGCCGGAAACCAAGTGTGTATGACTGTCTAACATACATAGCATACAAACATAGGGTAAGTGACAGATGGTTATGTGCATAGTCTCATTAGTGGATATTGTTGTTGTTGTTCTTAAATATTATTGTTATTATCATTATTATTATCATTATTATTATTTTGATCATTATTATCATAATTATTATTATGATTATATTTATTATTATAGTTATTATTATTGTTATTATTATTATTATTATTATTATATTATTATTATTATTATTATTATTATTAATATTGTTATTATCATTATCATTATTATCATCATATTGAACTATTATTATTATTATGATTATCCCACTGTTATTATTATCATCATTATCATTATTGTTATTATATTATTATTATCATTTATATTATTATCATTATTATTATTATTAGTCTGATTTAGACGTTATTTATTGTAATTATAATTATTATTATTAGTAGTAGTAGTATTATAATTAGTAGTAGTAGTAATAGTAGTAGTAATAGTAGTAGTAGTAGTAGAATAGTAGTAGTCCCATTCTCAAATAAATATGCAATTCAACGAATGAAAACGTGAAATTTCATCTACGTCGTATGTCTAAAAAGTTGTGAATATTAAAATGTTAAATGTATCTTTGACCTAATTCCGAAATAGTTCTAATATTAATTAACAATTAACTATGTAAAATGAGTGGTTACTGTATCAGCTATAGAAATTTACTAATTGTGTTCATAGTACCCATAACCTGATTTTTAACAATTATAATTAGACCTCGGACAGTTTTATAATTCAAAGAATCAGGGTAAATGTATGAACTGAGATTATATAGCATGAATTTATCCATTTCTAATGAAACATTTTGATATTAAGTATGAAAATTAGGAGTTGAACACCACACTCAACTTAATAAAAATATAGTTTCATGAAAGTTGTATTTGAACTTTTACACAGTTTAAACAAGCGCAACACAAAAGAAAACAATTTGAGGGTCAGGAAACGTACCCGATGTGTTATAAACTCATACATAAGTAGACAAAATCGTTAAGACAATTTGTACGGAAATTTCTCTTTCGAAAGTCACTGTCCCATAAATTATAGGAATATGTCCTGTCAATTAGACTTAAACTCCCGGTGGTGTTTTTGCTACTGACCGTGCCAATGCGATACTCTCTTTATCATCCTTCCTTATGTTTGCCTTACGTCTTTGTGCTTGTGATTTTGTTCATGTGTGGGGTGTTTGTCTCTGGTTCTTGTGTGTCTGTTGATGTTTTCTGTGTTTGTCTCGTGTGTGGGTGTGCGTTTGGGTGTGTGGTTGTGTGTGTGTGTGTCGTGCGGTATATCGGTGTTTTTGTGGTGGTTCGGTATGTGGCTTAACCTGCTTGGAAATTATTAATACCAAGTCATACATTTTAGTTACTACTGACGAAAAGACCATCGTTTCAGACCATGTCAAAAAAGTGTGAACAACTTGGAACCGATATTAAAATTACACAACATAAACTTCCTACAATGTATTGGTTACCAAAACTACATAAAACAAGAGTACCGCATACGGTACATAATACGTCCACTTGCAAACTTTCTCTGATTCAACATGCCTTATAAGTGCTGACATTTTCTAATCTGTGCTTCAGATCTTGATTTCCATATTAAGGTGATACTATTTATTAAAAACATGAAGTGAATATCTTATTAAATAAAAAAGTTACAGCTAATCCTCATTTTTGCAGATTTTTTGTAAAGTGCAAAGGCCATAACTCTGTAAAGACAAACTGAATGAACCTCGAAATAAACTCAGCTTCAAATTTTGTTGCTTAAAACATTTGTGTTAACTTTCATTTATATCATTTAAATAGTTTTCCCAGAAAACAACAGACAAACTAAAAGTTGACCGACTAACAAAGCAACGAACACACGAAGTTCAAGGACCATAACTTTAGAATAAAATAACATATCAAACCCCCCGCAATATATGTAAAAATTCACATTAAGGTTTAACCATGTAAAAGATTGAAGTAAATATCATTGCAAATGAAAAAGACTTGGTTCAAGTCTTGATGCATTAAACATGTGTATGAAGTTTCATTAATATCTGTCAAACAGTTTTGCCAGAAACCAGCGGACAAACTATTTGCATATATTTGATTTTTTTAAGTAAAAGGGCAATAACTCCGAAACGAAAAATTAAATAAACCTCAAAATCGACATTTTTGTGAAGTTTCATTAATATCTCAAATAGTTTTCCGAGAAAACAGCGGACAAACTATTTGCATTATTTTTAAGGACAAGGGCCATAACTTTGAAATGAAAAATCAAATGAACCTCAGAATCAACTCAGCTTCAGATCTTGATGCATTAAACATTTGTGTGAAGTCTCATTAATATCTGTCAAATAGTTTTCCCAGAAAACAGCGTACAAACTATTTGCATGTATTTGCATTATGTTTTAAGTAAAAGGGCCATAACTCCGAAACGACAAATTTAATGAACCTCAGAATCGACTCAGCTTCAGATCTTGATGCATTCAACATTTATGTGAATGGAAAAGTAGTAAAGTCAAGCAGGCAAAGCCACATGCAATACGCAACCACCATCAAAACACCGATAGACAGCATGACACACATACACACAACCACACACCCAAACGCACACACACACACACACACGAAATGAACACAGAAAACACCCAAAGACACACAAGAAACAGGGACAAACGTTCCACACATGAACAAACCACAAGCACAAAGACACAAGGCAAACAAAAGGAAGGGTGACAAAGAGAGTACCGCCTTGGCACGGTCAGCAGCAAAAACACCACTGGGGGTTTAAACCGGTTTACGGACGTCCTAACCTCACACTTCTCTCAAAGTCACCCTAGCTTTACAAATATTGTAAATAAAGGTGTCCCCGCTGGACTTACCCACAACATAGACGACGGTGAACACAGGACAACATGTAAAACATAGCATAATAACTGTGACAATCCGTCAAATATGTACTCAATGACTTTGCTGAAGTCAGAGCACCTGCAGGTAAGCCTTTAAGGGCACGACAGGGAAAAAGTAATACATGAGTCTGGTAAGCTCCTCCTGTATCCAAGTTTAAGAGTATACCATCATAGAGTACTACCCTCGGCCTGTCATCGGGCAAGCAAAGAGGGAAGCGTAGCTACCGACTGTAAAAGGGTCGATAACCAAACATGCAGTGTGTTGCAATATAATAGGATCATAACCTTTCTTTTTAAATGTTTTAATGCGTTTTATAAACAAATCATGAAAATGGATATGACCCCGAATTTTCCTACGTTTGTAGATAACATCCCCATAAAATTCTGGTTGAGAAATGCCTTGTCGCAGTAACGTCCGTAGATTGCAATTATATTTACTAATGAGAGGTAAATTTCGATAATAAAATTTAGAAAAGGTTTTCCGAAGTTTGTGATATCTGTAACCTTGCTTAAGAAGTTTATCAGTTATAACTAAATTACGTCTGTTAAAATCTTCAAGCAAAGAACAGGCTCGGGCAAACCTAATAAGTTGAGAAATATAAACACCATAAGATGTAGAACGTGGCACATCCCCATCTAGAAAAGGATAATTAACAATTTTAAAATTAAAATCTTCTCTTTTATCGTATACTTTGGACGAAACTTTATCATTTGTAATTGAAAGATTCAAATCTAAAAATGAAGCATTAATGTCAGATTGATTAGCTTTGTTTAAAGACAGTTCTTTTGGGTAGATTGAAGAAACCATAGTATCAAAATAAGGATTATCTAAATTCAAAATATCGTCTAAATACCTTGAAGTTTTATTAAAAGCATTAACAATATCGGTCTGTGTATCAGGTTTTAAGCTAAGCATAAAATCCCTCTCGTAGCAATACAAAAACAAATCTGCAACAAGAGGGGCACAATTTGTACCCATGGGTATACCAACAACTTGACGATATATGGTATCTCCATAACGCACAAATATATTATCTAAAAGAAAGGTAAGAGATCTACAAACATCAAGGCAAGTCCTCAAGAAACGCTGCATAATCGTCAGACGGGTTAGCTTTATTCAATTTGAGTTCTTTAGGATAAATTGTAGGAATTAGAGCAGCAAGGAAAGGGTTATCTAAGTTAAAAATATCATCCAAATATCGACAAGTTTCATTAAAGACTTTTATAACATCTTCTTGTGATTCAGGAATCAAACGCAACATGAAATCTCTCTCATAGCAGTACAAAAACAAATCTGGGACAAGTGGTGTACAATTCGTACCCATAGGAATACCAATTACCTGACGGCATATAGCATTCCCATAACGTACAAATATGTTATCCAAAAGAAAGGTAAGTGCTTCGCAAACTTCTGAACAAGTCCAATTGGTGTAATATTTCATTTGCTCGTCAGTAAAGAAAGCTTTTTCAGCATTACATGCCAAGAATGATGTTTTTCCCGTGCAAATACTTTCTGGATTAAGTTAGTAAGCTTATCCCTAATTAAAATATGAGGAAGAGTTGTGTACAGAGTAGAAAAATCGTACGTGCTTACAGTGGATGCAAGACAAAACAATAATAAAGCATATAACATGATGAAAACAAAAGCCCTGCAAGAGAAAAGTGCCAGACCCACTTAACCATGACACAAATGCATTAATATCCTAAAAATGCATCTATGTTACTGCTAAATAAAATCTGACGAATTAAGTAAATTGTTAGATCAATTTTTTATAAGTTTTAAAAATATCGTTTCACATTAATAATATGATATCACATTATCTCTTTAATAAAATGATATTATAGAAGTTAGTGTTAAAATGCATATGGCAACTGCTAACCGCACATTCTGTTAAAATAGATTTGATCCTCTTATGAATAAAAATGTATTAAGAGGAAACAGTTTAAATTTTCTGACAATATTGAGTCAGATAATGTAAAACTTTGTTAATAAAATGCTAATATAATAAAATTCTATTAAAACAATTGTTGTTTTCGATTTTATATTTGTAAAAATATCAAATTAGCAGAAGTCATGTACATCTTTTAAACATTTAATATCATTTAAAATATACAATGCAGTATGTACACTAAAAGTTCAGAAATAAACGCATTTTTGGGGTTTAGTGAATAATGTTCTTGTTAAAGAGTCAATTAAAAGATAAGATGATCTGATCAAGTCGAAACGTCCAACATAGGTAGTTGAGATTGGCGACCCTACGCGGATCCTCTATACCCACAACGTGGGGACAACCCACACCCAGACCACCCAGGTAGGACATTGTAAATAAATAGGCCGGAAACCAAGTGTGTATGACTGTCTAACATACATAGCATACAAACATAGGGTAAGTGACAGATGGTTATGTGCATAGTCTCATTAGTGGATATTGTTGTTGTTGTTCTTAAATATTATTGTTATTATCATTATTATTATCATTATTATTATTTTGATCATTATTATCATAATTATTATTATGATTATATTTATTATTATAGTTATTATTATTGTTATTATTATTATTATTATTATTATATTATTATTATTATTATTATTATTATTAATATTGTTATTATCATTATCATTATTATCATCATATTGAACTATTATTATTATTATGATTATCCCACTGTTATTATTATCATCATTATCATTATTGTTATTATATTATTATTATCATTTATATTATTATCATTATTATTATTATTAGTCTGATTTAGACGTTATTTATTGTAATTATAATTATTATTAGTAGTAGTAGTAGTATTATAATTAGTAGTAGTAGTAATAGTAGTAGTAATAGTAGTAGTAGTAGTAGAATAGTAGTAGTCCCATTCTCAAATAAATATGCAATTCAACGAATGAAAACGTGAAATTTCATCTACGTCGTATGTCTAAAAAGTTGTGAATATTAAAATGTTAAATGTATCTTTGACCTAATTCCGAAATAGTTCTAATATTAATTAACAATTAACTATGTAAAATGAGTGGTTAATGTATCAGCTATAGAAATTTACTAATTGTGTTCATAGTACCCATAACCTGATTTTTAACAATTATAATTAGACCTCGGACAGTTTTATAATTCAAAGAATCAGGTTAAATGTATGAACTGAGATTATATATAGCATGAATTTATCCATTTCTAATGAAACATTTTGATATTAAGTATGACAATTAGGAGTTGAACACCACACTCAACTTCATAAAAATATAGTTTCATGAAAGTTGTATTTGAACTTTTACACAGTTTAAACAAGCGCAACACAAAAGAAAACAATTTGAGGGTCAGGAAACGTACCCGATGTGTTATAAACTCATACATAAGTAGACAAAATCGTTAAGACAATTTGTACGGAAATTTCTCTTTCGAAAGTCACTGTCCCATAAATTATAGGAATATGTCCTGTAAATTAGACTTAAACTCCCGGTGGTGTTTTTGCTACTGACCGTGCCAATGCGATACTCTCTTTATCATCCTTCCTTATGTTTGCCTTACGTCTTTGTGCTTGTGATTTTGTTCATGTGTGGGGTGTTTGTCTCTGGTTCTTGTGTGTCTGTTGATGTTTTCTGTGTTTGTCTCGTGTGTGGGTGTGCGTTTGGGTGTGTGGTTGTGTGTGTGTGTGTGTCGTGCGGTATATCGGTGTTTTTGTGGTGGTTCGGTATGTGGCTTAACCTGCTTGGAAATTATTAATACCAAGTCATACATTTTAGTTACTACTGACGAAAAGACCATCGTTTCAGACCATGTCAAAAAAGTGTGAACAACTTGGAACCGATATTAAAATTACACAACATAAACTTCCTACAATGTATTGGTTACCAAAACTACATAAAACAAGAGTACCGCATACGGTACATAATACGCCCACTTGCAAACTTTCTCTGATTCAACATGCCTTATAAGTGCTGACATTTTCTAATCTGTGCTTCAGATCTTGATTTCCATATTAAGGTGATACTATTTTTTAAAAAAATGAAGTGAATATCTTATTAAATAAAAAAGTTACAGCTAATCCTCATTTTTGCAGATTTTTTGTAAAGTGCAACGGCCATAACTCTGTAAAGACAAACTGAATGAACCTCGAAATAAACTCAGCTTCAAATTTTGTTGCTTAAAACATTTGTGTTAACTTTCATTTATATCATTTAAATAGTTTTCCCAGAAAACAACAGACAAACTAAAAGTTGACCGACTAACAAAGCAACGAACACACGAAGTTCAAGGACCATAACTTTAGAATAAAATAACATATCAAAACCCCCGCAATATATGTAAAAATTCACATTAAGGTTTAACCATGTAAAAGATTGAAGTAAATATCATTGCAAATGAAAAAGACTTGGTTCAAGTCTTGATGCATTAAACATGTGTATGAAGTTTCATTAATATCTGTCAAACAGTTTTGCCAGAAAACAGCGGACAAACTATTTGCATATATTTGATTTTTTTAAGTAAAAGGGCAATAACTCCGAAACGAAAAATTAAATAAACCTCAAAATCGACATTTTTGTGAAGTTTCATTAATATCTCAAATAGTTTTACGAGTAAACAGCGGACAAACTATTTGCATTATTTTTACGGACAAGGGCCATAACTTTGAAATGAAAAATCAAATGAACCTCAGAATCAACTCAGCTTCAGATCTTGATGCATTAAACATTTGTGTGAAGTCTCATTAATAGCTGTCAAATAGTTTTCCCAGAAAACAGCGTACAAACTATTTGCATGTATTTGCATTATGTTTTAAGTAAAAGGGCCATAACTCCGAAACGACAAATTTAATGAACCTCAGAATCGACTCAGCTTCAGATCTTGATGCATTCAACATTTATGTGAATGGAAAAGTAGTAAAGTCAAGCAGGCAAAGCCACATGCAATACGCAACCACCACCAAAACACCGATAGACAGCATGACACACATACACACAACCACACACCCAAACGCACACACACACACACACACGAAATGAACACAGAAAACACCCAAAGACACACAAGAAACAGGGACAAACGTTCCACACATGAACAAACCACAAGCACAAAGACACAAGGCAAACAAAAGGAATGGTGACAAAGAGAGTACCGCCTTGGCACGGTCAGCAGCAAAAACACCACTGGGGGTTTAAACCGGTTTACGGACATCCTAACCTCACACTTCTCTCAAAGTCACCCTAGCTGTACAAATATTGTAAATAAAGGTGTCCCCGCTGGACTTACCCACAACATAGACGACGGTGAACACAGGACAACATGTAAAACATAGCATAATAACTGTGACAATCCGTCAAATATGTACTCAATGACTTTGCTGAAGTCAGAGCACCTGCAGGTAAGCCTTTAAGGGCACGACAGGGAAAAAGTAATACATGAGTCTGGTAAGCTCCTCCTGTATCCAAGTTTAAGAGTATACCATCATAGAGTACTACCCTCGGCCTGTCATCGGGCAAGCAAAGAGGGAAGCGTAGCTACCGACTGTAAAAGGGTCGATAACCAAACATGCAGTGTGTTGCAATATAATAGGATCATAACCTTTCTTTTTAAATGTTTTAATGCGTTTTATAAACAAATCATGAAAATGGATATGACCCCGAATTTTCCTACGTTTGTAGATAACATCCCCATAAAATTCTGGTTGAGAAATGCCTTGTCGCAGTAACGTCCGTAGATTGCAATTATATTTACTAATGAGAGGTAAATTTCGATAATAAAATTTAGAAAAGGTTTTCCGAAGTTTGTGATATCTGTAACCTTGCTTAAGAAGTTTATCATTTATAACTAAATTACGTCTGTTAAAATCTTCAAGCAAAGATCAGGCTCGGGCAAACCTAATAAGTTGAGAAATATAAATCCCATAAGATGTAGTTTCATTAATATCTCTCAAATAGTTTTCCCAGAAAACAGAGGACAAACAAAATGTTGACAGACGAACGAACGAACACACGAACGGACGGACGGACAGGGTCACGACATTATACGACCACCTTTATTAGGTGGGCGTATAAAAACATATAAAGCGCGTTTCATTGCAAAATCTAGTTCATGTACAACTACTAAATTGTCTATACTTTTGACTTATTGTTTAACGAAGGTAAAGGAGCATGTAAAATTCTACTGTGATAAAACTTATGAAAATTCTGGAATAGATCTCTTCTGGTCTATTAAGAACTCTTCAGAAGTCTTAAACAAACTTAAGAACAAAAGGTATCTTGCATCCACTGTAAGCACGTACGATTTTTCTTTTCTCTGTACACAACTCTTCCTCATATTTTAATTAAGGATAAGCTTACTAGCTTAATCCAGAAAGTATTTACCCGAGAAAACAAAATCATTATCGGCGTGTAATGCTAAAAAAGCTTTCTTTACTGACGAGCAAATGAAATATTACACCAATTGGACTTGCTCAGAAGTTTGCGAAGCACTTACCTTTCTTTTGGATAACTTAATTGTACGTTATGAGAATGCTATATACCGTCAGATAATTGGTATTCCTATGGGTACGAATTGTGCACCACTTGTCGCAGATTTGTTTTTGTACTGCTATGAGAGAGATTTCATGTTGCGTTTGAATCCTCAATCACAAGAAGATGTTATAAAAGCCTTCAATGAAACTTGTCGATATTTGGATGATATTTTTAACTTAGATAACCCTTTCTTTGATGCTCTGATTCCTACAATTTATCCTAAAGAACTCAAATTGAATAAAGCTAACCCGTCCAACAATTATGCATCGTTTGTTGATCTAGACCTTGAAATTGATAATGGAATGATTTCTTCTAAAATATATGACAAAAGAGATGATTTTGATTTTAATACTGTCAGTTTTCCTTATCTTGACGGGGAAGTTCCCCGTGCTCCATCGTACGGGGTTTATATATCTCAACTTTTTTTTTTTTTTTTTTTTTTTACATGGTCCTGCTATTATGACGGGACCTCGTTTATTATCCCCGTCATTGGTATGTAAGGGTCGGGGATCCATCCCTCTCCACACCGTACAGATATCAAGCATAATGCTCTTTCTACTTCTATATCATACTATTGTATCTCTATCCTCCATAAATAAGTAAAATTGCGTCTTCGCAAAAAGACAGGGCCGACCATGATCAGACGGTTTCTATGTGAGTTTCTTGATCAGGGTCTGCTCCTTTTGCTTATGATAAACTTCAGACATATTTGTACACTTTCAGTTATTACCAAACTTTCTTTGTTCACTCGCTATTATAAAATCTAATGTAATTAGTATTCATATAGATTACTTCTGACATAAGTATTTATGGAGTAGGGAGCTAGATCATATTTTACATTGCAGAACCTTTAAACATGAGATTAAACATAAAAAGAAAATCTGTGGCCATATTGACACAATGTTTATGTCTACTGATCTGTATTCCTATTTAATGATCAAATGAAAAAAGGAAATTGTTGTATTACAGGGTATATACCGATGATATGACATGTTAACTTTTATATAGTTAACATTTCAAAATCAATTTGATTAACTATATAATCAATTTGATTATTTTTTCCCAATTGTTATTGAACTCATCTTATCTGTTTTCTGCTAAGGCAACCTGCTTTACAATATCGTATTTAAATGCAATATAACGTCTTAGACCATCTGAAGTAGGTCTGAAATGTTTGTGTTTGCACTGAAAAATATACATTTTAATGAAGGTAAGTATACAATTTTTTGCAATGTCACAGGTTGCTATATAGCCAAACAGCATTGTTGTAATATCTAGAGGAACAAAAGGACTATTTGGGAATGTCAGAATATTACTTATTATGGATTGGCTGACTGGACAATACCAAAACAGATGTTCTATTGTTTCTGGTTCCATGCTACAGAATGTGCATTCTATTTTATCTGTATAATTTATTGTGTATAAGTAGTAATTTGTTCCTAAAATGCGGTGTAAGATTCTCACCTGAAACCACTGCATAAAAGTATCATTTGTAATATTAAATGGTAAACTAAATATCTTCTCCCAATCGCTACCAGTAAAATTAGTGCATGAAGGTATTTTTCTACACCAAGTGTCCTTACATGAGGGTTGGTCAGACTTCTTGTTCAGGCATTTATATATTAATTTTGACCCCTTTTCGTTTTTATACAGAATTTTAAGATAAGGAGGAATAAAAGGTTTTTGTATATTTCTTATATCGTTTTTGTTTATATTTAAGCTTTTTCATGCATGTCCTACTGCTAGCATCATACCGCGATATACTAAATGATTGGTTTGTAAACCGTATTTTTCATTAAATTCTTTTAAGGTCATAAAAGTATTTTGGGAATCTAAAATATCTCCAATACAGCTTACTCCTGCTTTAACCCATGTTTTTAGAAAAACGCTCTTATTTGCAATTAAGATATGTTGGTTATAAAATAACGGATATTCTTTGATTGTGTTTTTCTCAATTTCATGACGGCTAATCAGCTCTGAAAAGGCTTTAAAGGTATCTGACCAGAATTTATTACTGCATGTTTGAGAAAGATTTTCACAATAGTGTTTTCCAGAATTTAGTAATTTGTTCAAATCTATCTTGGAATTCATTATTTCTGACCAGCCGCCATTTTTTGATATTAACTTTTTAATCCACGTTGTTTTTAGAGCATTTATAAATGCGTTCAGATTTAACATTCTCAATCCTCCATGTGCATATTCTTGTACTAAAACTGATCTTTTGATTTTGTCATTTCCGTTCCAAACAAATTTGTAAAATATTTTGTTAAGTTTATTTAACATTTGTTCAGAAGGATTTGGAAGAGCTAGAAACAGATGATTTAGTTTTGCCACGAGAAGACTTTTAATTACAGCAATTTTGCCTATAGGTGACAGTATTCGTCTGTTCCAATTTTTTATTGTATTTTCAATCTCAGATATCTTTGTATCGAAGTTAATTTCAACCATCTTTTCTAACTCTACATGAAATTTTACACCTAACATCTGGAATTGTTGTTGGTTCCATATTAATTTCCATTTTGTTTTAATTGTGTCGGAGCTAAATTTGTTCCTGCCAATCCATACTATTTTTGTTTTATCAAAATTTACGTTAAGTCCAGAAAATTCAGAGAAGATTGAAAGTGTATTAAGGGTTTCATTTAAAGACTCCCTAGATCCATCTAGAATAAAACTTGTATCGTCAGCAAATTGGGATAGTTTATGTTTTGTTCGGTTGATATTTATACCTATGATTTTTTCATTTGATCTTATTTTAATTGATAGGATTTCAGCGCACAAAATGAAGATGTAACAAGACAAAGGATCACCTTGTCTGCAACCACGTTCTATCTTGAAAAAGTCTGAGAGGTATCCGCATTGAGTTACTGCTGATTTTGCATCTTTATAAAACAAGTTGAACCATTTTTGTATTGAACTCCCAAAGTTAAAGTACTTCAAAGTGTTATTAACAAAAGTCAATGATAGTGAATCAAAGGCTTTTTCGAAATCTATTAAAAGTAGCATTCCTGGAAGTTCATTTTCTTCTGTATATTGCATTATATCATATATAAGTCTTGTATTCTCCCCTATGTATCGTCCACGAAGAAATCCTGTTTGGTCTGTGTGTATTAATTGTGTAAGTAAAGATTTTATTCGATTTGCTATGCACCCTGTCCCAATTTTGTACACTGTATTTAGTAAAGTAATAGGTCTCCAATTTTTAAGGTAATGTCTTGATTTTTCTCCCTTGGGAATACATGTTATGAGACCTTGCGTTTGGGTACATGCTAGTTTGTCCGAATGGAAAGCCTCGTTTAAAGATCTAACAACAAAAACGCCAATTTTATTCCAAAAAACTTTGTAAAAATCAGCACCGAAACCTGAAGTGCCTGGACTTCGATTATTTTTCATGTTTTTTAGGACTGCTGTCGCTTCTGTTAAGGTTATATTTCCTTCTATGTTGTTTGTTTCTGGGTCTGTTAGTTTAGGTATACTGATGTTACTAAAGTATTGTTCAAGATCATCATTGGTTGAATTTGTAACCTTTGCTCTGTATAATGACTCGTAAAAATATTTCACTTCACTTAAAATATGTTGTTGTTTTATAATTTCTGAGCCATCTTCTTTAATTATCTTGTGTATTGTTTTTGTAGCACTATTCATTTTCTCTAATCCACAGAAATATTCAGTAGGTTTCTCTCCGTCAATTGCCCATTTAACCTTTGACCTAATAATAAAAGCTTTTAATTTCTCATTGGGTAAATGTTTAAGTTGGTTTGATAAGTTATAGTGCTCCTCTGATTTCTCATCGGTTAGGTTTTGTTCTATTTCTTTAATTTTGTATTGTAGTTCGTCCTCTATTTTTTTACTTTGTTTTTTCTTGAAGGAGCCATATGATATAGATTTTCCTCTAATCTCCATCATTAACGTATCAAGGAAAAGTTGATCACTTATAACAAATTGTATTTCATCTTTCGGTATATTTCTAATATTCTCCTTGTCATAAATAGGTAGAGCGTATTGATTTATTATTTCCTCTATTTTCGCGTTAATCGTATCTATATAGTCTTTATCCCGTAGAAGAGAGTTGTTATGTTTCCATAAACCTGAGCTGTGTTTGAAATCATTAAATTGAAATGTGGTTTGTATTATTGAATGATCTGATTGATAGCTGTGTTCTATTGATGCTTTTGATGTATTAACTGAAAGGGGAGGAGACACCAGAAAAAAGTCCAATCTTGCTTGCTGTACTGGTTTGTGTTTTCTCCATGTATAAAGTTTTTTTTCAGGAAAGTATTCTCGAAATGTATCAATAAGTTGCATGTTTGATATATGGAGTAGCAAGGTTTCCCGTGCTCTTTTATTATTAAGATTTTTATAATTGTAATAGTCCATTTTCGGGTCCATAACTAAATTAAAATCACCACATATAGCGTAATATGTGTTTCCTATATCATCTATTATATCAAAAATGTTGTTGAAAAAACATGGTCGGTCAGTATTCGGGCCGTAAAGAGATACAAGTGTTAGGTGTTGATCAGCTATTGACAGATCAAGTACCACATAATTGCCTTCAGAATCAGATATTAGTTTGTGTACTTTATATTCAATTCTATGAAACAATATAGCTACTCCCCTACTGTTTGAACTACAACAACTTAGAAATACATCGGAACCCCATTCTGAGTAAATTATTTTGTATATTTCTGGTGTGAAATGTGTATCTTGGAGGCAGTAAATATGGTAATTTAAATCTTTAAGGTGTTTAAAAACATTCAGTCTTTTCTTTTTTGTGCGGATACCTCTGCAGTTCATGGACATAATTTTTAAATCATTCATTTTGTAATACTGAAAGACATGTATTCAGTAGCATTGTGTGCAAAAAATCAATAAGTACACAACCTTTAGCAAAATGGCCAACAGATATTACAACAAAGCAAAAATATAACATCAATGAAAAACACATGCAATCAAATATACAGATTACCATTTAAAAATTCAATATGTATGACATTCTTGGTGATCATTACTTGTGACTCGAACATCCGTGTCGTTGAGGCCAACTATTGGTGTGAAAAAAAATACGGTTGCCCAAAGAGACTACCCTAGTCAAACGAGACCCTGTTATTAAAGTATCGTACTAAATCATCATTGGTTGAATTTGTAACCTTTGACCCGTAAAAATATTATCAATTAAGTGTCACCATATAGCTCACTGCTGCACAAAAATATCGCCCACGTTTTCATTTACCCTGGGCCATCTGCAGGCGAACCCGTAACTAACCGAAGCACGATAAATTTGATCCAGATGCCAATGTGCTCAGCATTTCATCCGGATAAAATTTGTTGTACTATATGATTTCCTACTAGAAATAACTCTAAACAAGTTCAAAATTGACGCAGTTGGCTTTTTCTGTATACTTAATAAAATTTGAGCAGCAAGTTAAAGGTTAGTATGTTCTTCACCACGCAACAATCCTTCACTAAATACGCTGCGAGTACAACAATACCTACCTTTAAGAAATAAGAAATGCATATTCTACAATATCAAACTATCAAGAAAGCAGATTCGAAATTTATCTTCTAAATATCTCGTATATCTTACAACACCTAAGACCATATATTTTGTCCTAAGTTCTGATCAAGACGAAGTGCCAAGTAAAAGGACGTCTCGTGAGGATTCAAATCGCCTGACACCCGTGCTGTACGTGCGCACGTGCGCCTACATGCACGCACATACAACGTACGCACGTACTACGCACACACGCACACACACACACACACACACACACTCACACACGTATGCACGTATGTACCTACGTATGTATGTATGCACGTATGTATGCATGCATGTATACTTATATATTTCACAGGCTGTCTATTCTTATACACTATCCTTTAGTAAACTACAGTAGTACAACGATCAGATGGCGTTGTTTACAAAACAGTACGTATGTAAACACAGAAAATTAACGATAAATTAAACTGCGACATGTTGTATAGGTTAATCCAGGCAGTTGACTTGTGTGGCTGCATCACTACTTCCTATCCTAATATACATGCCACAGTTGTACTTATCGTTAACTTTCTGTGTTTACATATACACTGTTTTGTAAACAACGCCATCTGATCGTTGTACTACTGTAGTAGAACGTTTTTTACATATTATAATTATTACATATACACAATGTATGCTATTTTACTATACAATATAAATACAAGGAGTTATCAAACTAAAGATTATGAACAAGTTCCGTATATTTTTACTTAACACTGTTAATGACAGTTATACATAGTCCTGTGTATGTCGGTCTGTGCCTCTGTCTATCTGTCTGTATGTTTGTCTGTCTGTCTTTCATTCTCTGAGTTTAAGGATTCGCGAAAATGATCTTGACCTTCATTAAAGAAACGAAAAACGAAAGTAATGAAGGTTTTGACCAACAATTTTTAATTCGTAAATTAACTACTGTAACTTTTGTGTTACCGGTATATAATGAGAGTATCTTGTTTTTACATGTATTCCTCAGCTTCATCGCGCGTTGAATGAAGCAGAGGCTCCGGTAACACAAAATAAACAAACACCATTTCTAGATATACACACACACTTATACATACATATACAAATACATGTACACATACACACACATACACATACTTTTCCTTTGCCCGCGTCAGACATTTCTATTCCGTAAACGAAATTTCACGGATCTAAAAAGGCTTAATGCCCGCACATTACAGAAACAGATGCCACCCAGCTATTTCAAACACTACACTTATACGACCTGACAGTAACATAATATAATACAATACAGATAAGAAAATGATCTCAGTTACTTCAGTGTATAAAGTGCGGCGAGAATGAATGGATCCGCAACTATTTAATCTGCGTCCTGCCCGCTTAACTAAACTATTTTCACGAATTTGCAAGTAAACAATGTAGACCTAGATCAGATGGTTCATATAGGAGTCGTCTGGTCAGGGTCTACTCCGTTTGCTTCCGGTACAATACAGATCTGATTCTATACTCTCTGCCACAGTAAAGGTTTCTTTATTAACATTGCTTTAAAACAGCTCGGTACATTGACACTCATGACAATGTCGTTCATCTCATGCATATTAAACAGGGAACGAGTTGAACGCAAAAACAGACCTCTATTGACCGATTTGTCTCGGAGAGGTTTTACTATACATGTTACGTATAATATATAGGCTATTTCAGTTATAGGTATACATACATCGAATCTAACATTTAACCCATTCCCTCATATTGACGAATTTCGACGACTCTGTAAAAGTCACTTTGTGAAAAAAACAATTTGTGATCAATAGAGTGTTTGCTCCTAATGCTCTATTTATCACAAAGGTTTCAAGCTACAAAATTCTAAAATTTGCCTCTTCTCTAGTTAATGCTCCTTTTCGGTGGATTTATTCAAAGAGACAGGATATGAAATAGCTTATAAGGTAATGGGTAAAAACAACAGTGGAAACTCGTATCAGAGAAAGCGACCAACCCTTTCCGTCATACAAACGTGTTTACACGCATTTGCAAAACCTGATTGACCCAGACCAGAAGGCACCTTTACGAGCCGTCTGTTCGGGATCTGCTCTGTTTGCAAGTTGAATTTGAAAAATATGTCCGTTTAGTCTCTAAAATGGCTACAAAGCCCGACCTTCAGTAAGTAATGAAATACCTACAGTACGGTGGAAGGGTTAAACAAGTCTTAAAACAAACCATGTTTCAACTTGAAGGTAGCGTTTCAACCATTTGCATACTGCGGTAGGATGAGTCATCACTTGTGTAGGCAGTTCGGATCTAGATGGTAAGTCAATTTACTCGACGTCTCATCAGGATCAAAACTGAATTACCCCCTGGTTGCATTTGGGTAGACATTCTAATTACAGCTTAGATCACGAAAATGTAGTACGCAAAAGGCTAAAGCACTCCCAAATATAAACACGCATAAAGTGTCTATACGAAACAACGTATTTCTGGGCAGGGTCTACTCCGTTTGCTTCCGGTAAAATACAGATCTAGTTCTATACTCTCTGCCACAGTAAATATTTCTTTATTAACATTGCTTTAAAATAGCTAGGTACATTTATACTCATACCGATGTCATTCATTTCATGAATATTAAACAGGGAACACGTTTAACGCAAAACCAGACCTCTATTGACCGATTACTTCGGAGAGGTTACGTAGAATATATAGGCTATCCCAGTTATAGGTATACATACATCGAATCTAACATATAAAAACAGACTCGTATCAGAGAAAGCGAACAACCTCTTCCTTCATACAAGCGTGATTTCACGCATTTGCAAACAGAGCCGACCCAGACAAGAGGGAACCTTTACGAGCCGTCAGATCGGGGTCTGCTCTCTTGGCACACGGAATTTGAAGATCCATTCGTTCAGTTTCTAAAACGGCTATAATGACCGACTTTCAGTAAGTAACGAAATACTTACAGAACAATGGAAGGGTTAAACAAGTCTCAGAACAAACCATGTTGTGAAAATAGCGTTTCAGCCCTTTGCCTACTGCGGTCGGATGAGTCATTACCTATACAGGCAGTTCGAATCTAGATGGTATGTCAATTTACTCGACATCTCATCAGGATCCAAACTGAATTACACCCTAGTTGCATTTGGGTAGACATTCTAATTACAGCTTAGATCACGAAAATGTAGTACGCAAAAGGCTAAAGCACTCCCAAATATAAACACGCATAAAGTGTCTATACGAAAAAACGTATTTCTGGGCATATACTCAGAAACACACTTTACCTAATACATGTACATGTACCCCCTTCAAGCAAACAGAATAGACTCATATCAGACAGCTACAGGAGGGGCAGTCTGCTTAGCGTCTACTCTGTTTGCTTACGAACCTATTACCTAGGAGTCAATACAAATATTACCTAACAGTCTCCGCATCTTTAAGAATGGAAAAGTAGTAAAGTCAAGCAGGCAAAGCCACATGCAAGACGCAACCACCACCAAAACACCGATAGACAGCATGACACACACACACACACACAACCACACACCCAAACGCACACGCACTCACGAAATGAACACAGAAAACACCAAAAGACACACAAGAAACAGGGACAAACGTTTCACAACATGAACAAACCACAAGCACAAAGACGCAAGGCAAACAAAAGGAAGGGTGACAAAGAGAGTACCGCCTTGGCACGGTCAGCAGCAAAAACACCACTGGGGGTTTAAACCGGTTTACGGACGTCCTAACCTCACACTTCTCTCAAAGTCATATACTCATATAACACCATGACAATATAGTTAACACATGATCACTTCTTTCAAGTAAACGGTTAACGAGTATCAACAGGGCTTTCCTCATCCCCCAACTTTCTAGGCCACGGTTTCGTCAGCCATGTGTCAAAGTCCTGGAACTTTATCTCAGTCGGTTCCGCATTGTCTTTAAACACAGCAAAAAGCTTGCCTTCAAAAGACCAACACTTCTTAACATTTTTCGGGTCTTTCAATCTCAGTGAAGCTAAGACTTGCTGGTTTTGCCGCGTTAAGTCTTCGTTCACAAATATATTCTTTTTCTTCAAGTATTTCGCGCGTTTCATTAAGTCAATCTTGGTCTGTCTCCTCACAAATTTCACAATAACGAACCGGTCCTTCCCTCTTGCCCACCGGCCAAGTATCTCAACTTATATCTCAACTTATTCGTTTTGCTAGAGCTTGTTCATCTATTGACGATTTAAAAGTCGAAATCTCATTTTAACTGAATAACTGCTTAAGCAAGAATATAGATGTACAAAAATGAGTCATGCAGGAAACACCACATACAGAAAAAACACTTGCCCGAACAGCAACACAAGGAAATAGCAAATGTACATAACTAGAAATAAAACAACAAGAGACGCACAAAGACAAAACAAACATACAATAGGAGGAAGATGGATACCATAAACTAAGAAGAACTTTCTCTAAATTTTACTATCGAAATCTCTCGCTTATTGGCAAGTACCAATGTAATCTCAAGGCGCTTCTGCGACACGGTATTTCACATCCTGAATTTTATGGTGATGTAACTTACAAACCTCGTAAAATTTTTGGACATACCCATTTTCTCATTCTGTTCACCAAATATGTTAAAAATTCATTAAAAAGGGATATGATCCTGTAGTACTACAACATACTGTATGTTTGGTTGTCAACCCTTTTACAGTTGGCAATCACGCTGGCCTCTTTGCATGCACGCCGACAAGAAAGGTTCAGTACTCTATGAAGGCGACCTCTTAAATCAAGAAATGGAAGGAGAACGTCGGATATCTGAACTACAAAATGTATTTCGTTTTTGTCGTACCCTTAATTACATTTCTACAGTTACTCTGTTTGCAGCTCAGTCATTGAGTACACTAGCGATAGGTGGATACAGTTTGTTCAGTTAAATGTTTTCGTTATACATGCACTTTACCACTGTATTTGCCGTCGCGGTTGTTGTAGATTAGTCGGAGATGGGATATGTTACTTTACACTGTTTGTCTTTTAGGGTGGGGATGGAATACGTGTAAGGTTGGGCGCCCATAAACCGGTTTAACCCCCAGTGACTTTTGCCACTGACCTTTCCAAGGCAGTACTTCCTTCTTCCCCCTATTGTATGTTTGTTTCGTCTTTGTGTGTCTCTTGTTGTTTTTATAGTTATGTACGTTTGCTGTTTCCTTGTGTTGCTGTTCGGGCGACTGTTTGTTCTTTCTGTATGTGGTGTTTCCTGCATGACTCATTTTTGTACTTTTACTACTTTTCCATTTACAAATAATATGATATACATTGCTTTATAAACAGCAATATTCGTCAAAACGAGCATTTAAGAGTAGACAAGTACACCAAAAATTTCAAATTCAACTCTGTATGTCATGTTCAACTCTGTATGTCATGTTCAATTCTGTATGTCATGTTCAACTCTGTAATTTTACTGTCTGAGTCAAAACATCCCTAATGACTTAACTCTGCACTGACCGCTGACAAATGTATGCAATGATGATATTTTGATTCAGTCGAACAATCAATTGTTAACTGTTTGCAAGGGTTCGTTTTTTGTTTGTTTTGTTTACCTTACGTCTTTGTGCTTGTGATTTTGTTCAAGTGTGGAGTATTTGTCTCCAGTTCTTGTGTGTCTGTTGATGTTTTCTGTGTTTATCTCGTATGTGAGTGTGCGTTTGGGTGTGTGGTTGTGTATGTGAATATGTGTGTCATGCTGTCTATCGGTGTTTTTTGCGGTGGTTGCGTCTTGTATGTAGCTTTGCCTGCTTGACTTTACTACTTTTCCATTACTAATAAAATTAAAAAAAATTGATTACTACTTGCGATCACGACCAATTCTGAAATAAAATGGACAATTCACCGAATGAAAACGTGAAATTTCAACTACGTCGTATGTCTAAATGGTTGTGAATATTGAAATGTTTAATGTATCTGTGACCTAATTCCGAAATAGTTCTAATATTAATTAATAATTAACTATGTAAAATGAGTGGTTACTGTATAAGCTATAGAAAATTACTACTTGTGTTCATAGTACCCATAACCTGATTTTTAACAGTTATATGTCGAGCTCGGACAGTTATATAATTCAAAGAATCAGTTTATATGTATGAACTGAGATTATATAGCATGAATTTATCCATTTCTGATGAAACATTTTGATATTAAGTATGAAAATTACCATACTCAGCTTCATAAAAATATAGTTTCTTGAAAGTTGTATTTGAACTTTTACACAGTTAAAATAAGTGCAACACAAAAAACAATTTGAGGGTCAGGAAACGTGCCCGATGTATTATAAACTCATACATAAGTACAACAAATCGTTAAGACAATTTGTAAGAATTTTTTTCTTTCGAAAGTCACTGTCCCGTAAATTATAGGTTATATCATATATTAAATATAAACTATAAATTATATGTGTCCTGTAAATTAGACTGACGAATAATATGCTATACATTGCTTTATAAACAGCAGCATTCGTCAAAACGAGCATTTAAGGGTATACAAGTACACCGAAAATTTCAAATTCAACTCTGTATGTCATGTTCAACTCTGTAATTTTACTGTCTGAGTTAAAACATCCCTTTTGACTTAACTCTGCACTGACCGCTGACAAATGTATCTAATGGAAATAGTTTGATTCAGTCGAACAATCAATTGTTAACTGTTTGCCATTTGCTGGGGAAAAGTGTGTCATTGGATTGTCCAGTAAATCATAAAATTATGTTTAAGAACTATTGGTAAAGGATGTGAAGTTGAAAACTTTTCAGGATCAGTGGGCATTTTCTCCCTTTTACTGTAGGAACCAAGATGCCTGTCTTGCGCATTACATTTTCTTTTCAAGCAATTTCATCTGCTTTTGATAGCCTTATGTTTGTTAAATTTTATAGTACAGTCAAACATTGCTAAGTCTATTAACACGATTTCCTACATACTGGTAATTCAAGGTTTCCATTAGAACTAAAACTACACTTCATTGTTCACCTCTTTATTGGTGAGTTTATATTATCTTTTTCAAACAGCTCAAAGTGCGAATAAATTTTCATTTTGAGTCATTTGAAACAGATATACGTTCCTCCCACCTTTGATTATTTTACAGCTGTCATTTAATCTATATCTTTCATATTGATGATTGATGATACATCGCTATATATTTTCAATGACAGCTATACACTCATCAAAGGTTGGCTCTGCTTTCATATTTAAATTATTGCTGCTCTGAATTATCACACTGCCACCAATGTTTTGCTAACTCATGGGCCGTAACTTAATGTGCACATGCTCAGATAATGCATGTTTCAACAGCCCGCTTCAATTAGTGTTTGAGTAATGAGTTACACAACACCTCGAGACGAACAAACACTATCACAACATATGAATAGACAGACATACTGACAGACATACGAAAGTATGGACGGACGGATAAAACAATTCAGCCCTTTAATGGGATTCAAACCTGTTGATGTGAATAAAACTATTACTATAATTTACGGGACAAAAGAGAATATAATTTACAGGACGCTTTGGTGACTGTATGTGTGGCTTTATAAATGCCTATTCGAAAGGGGACATACTTGAGTATATTTATATGTAGATCGGGCAATAGGAATAAATGCAATGAAATGATTGTTTGCTCTTTTTGTAGAAGAAATACCAAGTAAACATTTTCGTGAGTTAACAAAAATAGTAGTGAAAATATTTCTGAAATAATCTGCAAATAATTGCCATTAATATATTGCCAATCTTGTTTTTATTTAACAATTTATTATTTCTAAACATATTTGTATTATACTGGCATAATTTAAATTTACTTTAGGTTTGAAAAATTGTATAGACATACTTTGATATTGGCATCCTTATCTGCGGGACAATTTAATCTTAGCTACGAGTCCGAACATTCATGTGGAATATTTAAACAATGCGATAAGTTATGTCATTCAAACGTCGATAATTCGGTATTCAAATCATAATTATGAAATAATATGTATACCAATTCAAGGAGGCAATCCTGTAAGCTATTTCTGCAAAATCCCAAATAACGCACCGCTTTCTTAGGGAATTGTGTAGACGAATTATGTAGCAAAATGACATCCTCCATGAATTATTCACATGTGACTGTGGTTTAAGTATTGAATTAGACGTGATTTGGTGGCATGACACTCGGGAATGATGGAAGGGGCAACTGCAGAAAGATATTTGTCTCTTAAATTAGGTCTTGAAGATTAGGAATTTTTCTTTTCCGCTGTTTTTGATTGGCCAGCAAAATTTTATATGCTTTCTGAAAGTACTTTTCATTAAATTTGATAAACAATAGGTTATTTGGTACACAAAATTGGCAAAACAAACATAAAATAGTGTTTCATGGGGAAACGAATATGAATATTTGTGATGACTCGTAGATTAGAAAGCTAATTTTTCGAAGCTTAATTTAGAAACTTGGCCTCTGAATATTTTTTCCAAAGATGAATTTGGTAAAAATCTTTTTTCATACACATGATATGCATTATTAAAGGGTGAATGAATAAGTATTGCAGAATTATCGTGCAGTATGTGATATTCTATTTACCGTTATAGTTTAGCCTCGTAGATTAGGTCAGGTTTGGCGACATTGCATTAGCATGTCAGTGTATTTTAATGTTTGGTTGCTTTAGCACCGTTTTGTCTTCGTCAAAAACATCCATTAATAATGAATAAATGCAGGGGGTTAAATCGGGAATGATTACATTCTATACTATATCATGGGTAAAATGAAAACTAAAAATGTCCATGGCGACATTCAAATTCCGCCACCCCTTGCAGATTTAAAGGCCTGGAAAGCCATTTAGAACAGCATTTTATACCGTAAAAACGTTTATGAAATAATCCTAATATAATGAAAAAATTAGAAAAACAATGACACGACGTTAATTGCCTTAAATTAGCGAACTATCAATTTACTTATATCGGCGACATTGATTGTCCATTTTTTATGAGAACGGGTCTCACATAACCCAGAACCAACCATTTGCTGAGGAAAAGTGTGCCATTGGATTGTCCCGTAAATCATAAAATTATGTTTAAGGACTATTGGTAAAGGACGTGAAGTTGAAAACTTTTTCAGGAACAGTGAATATTCTTCTCCCCTTTTCCTGTATGTACCAGGACGCCTGTCTTGCGCATTACATTTTCTTTTTCAATCAATTTCATCTGCTTTTGATGGTCTTAAGTTTGTTTTATTTTATAGTACAGTCAAACATTGATAAGTCAATTAACACGATTTCCTACATACTCGTAAATCAAAGTTTCCATTAGAACTAAAACTACACTTAATTGTTCACCTCTTTATTGGCGAGTCTAAATTATCTTTTTCAAACAGCTCAGAGTGCGAATAAATTTTCATTTTGAGTCATTTGAAACAGATATACGTTCCTCCCACCTTTGATTATTTTACAGCTGTCATTGAATCTATATATTTCATATTGATGATACATCGCTAAATATTTTCAATGACAGCTATACATTCATCAAACGTTGTCTGTACTTTCTTATTTAATTACTGCTGCTCTAAATTATCACACTATCACCAACTCATGGCCCGTAACTTGGCTTAAACCTGAAGGTGCACATGCTCAAATAATGCACGTTTCAACAGCCCGCTTCAGTTAGTTTTTGAGTAATGAGTCACACAAAAACTAGACGAATAATTCGAGACGAATAAACACTATCACCACATATGAATAGACAGACATTCTGACAGACAGACAGACAGACAGACAGACGAAAGTAGGGTTGGATGGACAAAACAATTCAGCCCTTTAATGGGATTCAAACCTGTTGATGTGAATAAAACTATTACTATAATTTACGGGAAAAAAGAGATTATAATTTACGGGACACTTTGGTGACTGCATTTGTGGCTTTGTAAATGCGTATTTGAAAGGAGACATACTTGACTATATTTGTATGTAGATCGGGCAATAGGAATAAATGCAATGAAGTGGATGTTTGCTCTTTGTAGAAGAAATATACCAAAAGTACAAAAATGAGTCATGCAGGAAACACCACATACAGAACAAACAGTCGCCCGAACAGCAACACAAGGAAACAGCAAATGTACATAACTATAAAAACAACAAGAGACGCACAAATACAAAACAAAGATACAATAGGAGGAAGATGGAAGTACCGCCTTGGAACGGTCAGGACAAAAATCACTGGGGGTTAAACCGGTTTACGGTCGCCCAACCTCACACTTATTCCATCCCCACCCTAAAAGACAAACAGTGTAAATATACGTATCCCCTCTCCGACTTATCTACAACAACCGCGTAAACATTTTCGTGAGTTAACAAAAATGAGAGTAAATATAGTAGTGAAAAGATTTCTGAAAAAATTCTACAAATAATTGCTATTAATATATAGCTAATCTTGTTTTTATTTAACCATTTATTATTTCTAAGTAGATTTGTATTATACTGGCATAATTTAAACTTTAAACTTTAAACTGTCAAATTTATTCTTTTTCAAACAAAATAGTGTTGCATGCTTAAAGGTCAAGTAAACAGGCAGGACACTTTTTCGTAAATATTTATGGGTACCTTGTACGACGTAGTTTCGAAAACACAAAAAAACAGTCATATCGCACATTGCAGCTCTCATATATCACCGATAAGTAAGCACTGGCTGATTTTGGGCGTTCGCTTATCTCCCTTGTGATGACGTCACTTGTGACATTCGCTATAAATGTCGAACTAGATATCCTATAGAAAAGAATCGCACGTAATGTACTTCTGCTTCGTTTTGAGTGCTAAAATGAGTGCTAAAATGGTAATTTGTGCTGCTTATGGGTGTATCCCTGCCTATGGGTGTAGCTACTAATCCTACAGAGGCTAAATAGGATTATTTAAATTACCAAAAGACGAGAAGTTCAAGAAAATGTGATGTGCTTTACATTTTGTCTCGATGGCTGTTTTCCGTGAAATTTATACTAGAGATACAGTGGATGACTTGGGTCTACAAAAAATGATTATTAAACATGATTTTGCCCTGTTGGCAGCAGACAACTAATTTGCTTTAAAATCAATTTCCCAATCCTTCTATTCTTATATAAACGGCTTCACGCGCGTTTGCAAATAGAGTAGATCCAGATCGGACAGTTCCTGTAAGAGCTGTCTGATCAGGTTCTGCTCTGTTTGCTTATGAAATTGTGTTGATCTTATCCTAATTGATCTGTCAGAGCCAATGATCTATTTGAAAAGCTAGCATTGTGAAAAAAGCCTTTAGATCTTCCTCATGAATATTCGTGTAAGAAATAAAGATTTCATGGAGAGTTAATGATATATAAGCAAATGCTATGGCAGTAATTGTACACAACTAGACCTACCGGTATATTATTTCACAAGCAAATCGACAAGAACCTGATCAGAAGCTGTCTGATCTGGATCTTCTCTGTTTGTAAATTTGTTTCAATATGTTTGATCTGGGTCTACTATGGGTCATTCTGGATTACTGTAATTTACGGAATTATTCATTGGATGCGTTTTATAGTTTTACTGATTATTACCTACATTATGCCCAAAACTAACTTTCAGGCACCATGACCGCAATGATTGATTCTTTTGACAAGTTACCACAGCTACATAAAGGAATGCAACTATACGTAATATACAAGAAGAGGGTTTTATGGCCTTGCAATATTCATTGTCCCCTGTTGGGTATTTGACAAAAGACCACTATGATAACTGACATCTGGAGACTACTGACCCTGCATGGGGCATTTCGTGTGTAATATGCCTTAGTACAATATGGCTTAAGGCCATTTAACACATTCATTCATACATGCATAGAGAAATTCTAATGGTTATGTTTACTGTTGTTTCCATATAATACAAACCATAATTAAATTGCACAAACGAGTATACTGTAAAATTATGATGAAGAAAAATGTAGTAATAGTTTTAATGTGTTGACCATATTTTTTTTATAGACATTTTTATTTGTAGTGGGTCCAGTCATTTAAACATAATTCACAAGCTTTAGAAACAGCTTAATATATTAATAATAAAAAAAATCTTTCTTCAAGACTGACAACCATTTATTATCAAGATCCACTTTTTTCTCGTTTCCCAATGATATTTCAACCTTTACTCGATTATCTGAAAGTAATGCATCATTTTGGTATTGCAAATATTAAAGTAAAATAAATAAATAAATAATTTTCTATTTTTCTGTATTTTGGTGGAATTTCTTTTTTTCTCTAAAGTACGTACATTTATACATAGTTCTCTGTTACTTTACGAGAATGTCCCATTTCATCTGAACCCACTTTGCCTAAATATGAAATTCATCTAAAGTTGTCTGGTTCTGTTTAAAAGTTGTTTGGACCCAACTCATGGGCGGGACCCAAATGGTCCCTCTGATCTGAATCTACACTATTTGCTTATGGTATTGGTCCTAACCTCATCCTCTTTTTAAATTATTGTTTATGAATAGTGTAAATTCACTGACATGTAACGTAAGTTTTAACCATTCGCTTGCTATATTCACGTCAATATACCTACCTGTAAATAGTGAAAACCTGCAGGAGCTGTCTCATCAGGGTCTGCACTATTTACAAGTTGATTTACAGCAGTGATTGCACAGCGAAATACGTGTACACAGTGAAGCTATATATGTAATTATACAACAGGGCATGGATAAAAAACAAGAGAATGGTTTGATTAACAAAATTTAAAAATATGTGTTTAATATTAAGTATTATTGTATTTCACACCTAACATAAACATCACACCCCATAAATAGTTTCCCCTACTCGATAAAGTGTCACTTTCTATGGCTTATCCATGGACGTAATTTCTGGAAAAGTGTGAAAATAATTTGGGTATTTATACAAACTTAGAAGTCGGATCTGATCTAATTTTGTAAGCAAACAGAACAGACCCTAATTAGACGGTTCCTGTAGGCTCTGATCTGGATCTACTTTGTTTGCAGAGGCGTTAATTTAAAGGAAAGGGTTAAGTTTCTGTGTACATTCCTCCCTCTCAATGGGATCCCTGACTTGCGAGCATCACAAGTGACGTCACGCAAGGGAGATAATCATGTATCGATTATCAAAATGCACGGTTCGCGGTACAATAAAAACTCGATTTATACAGGACATTCTTTCAAAAATGTTTCGGTTCAACCAGTAGAACAAATTTATTATGATTCTAAAACTACTGGTAGTTTAAAATCTAAAGCTCGTTTTATCACAGAGCTAGACTGGATAAAAAATTACAAACACCTTTTCCTTTAGGCCTTAATGATAACATTTTCCAAAGCGGCAACATTTCTAAAGATCCAAGTATCGATATTTTCTCTATATTTTCTATTCGAAAACGTAAAAGTAGATCACATGGCAGACGTAGAAATGGTAATATTAAGCGTAAATTACGTCTTAATATGTCTATTCATGATTTACATACCATTCTAAAACAAACTGGTAAACATTCTATGTTATCTTGTTTATCGTCTTTACCCTTTTCCTGTCTTAAGTCAATAGACGAAGAGGCTGATAAAATCTATATGCGTACAGATCCGTTGATTGATACTGCCTCACTTATACAAAGTTACACACAACATGTTCTTCGTCCACGTATTGATAAAGAATCTGAACATAAAAGACATTTTCTGAAACTTCAGTTCCTAAATAAAGGTATCGATTTTATTGATATTCAAAGTATATTTCTAGATAAGAATGTAATCGATGCTATTCCCAAATATTTCATCAACTCTGAATCACCTATCATCTGTTATAAATATAATAAACCTATTAGAAATGTTATTTTTAACTACAATAAAATTGTCTCTGACTTAAATATTGATGTTAATACCCCTATTTCTTGAGATTGTAGCATTTCTAGCTTTTACTATAAACCAGTTGGTCATATCATTACTGGTAATTTTGATATCATTAAGGATAGACGTCTCAGGACCCTCCTAACTATAGGACCTAAATATAGATTACCTTCCCTTATTGATTTTGACGCTTGTCGAACTCATATTGCGGAAGCTATTCAAGACTTCTGCATCAAATGGTGTCGACGAGAACATGCTGATGTTAATGCCCTTTCGGATTGGAAGAAATGTATTTTCAATATTATTGATACGCGAATATCTTTTTACAAATCAAATTACCATCTTTTACCACCACGACCTAGAGTTACATTTCGCTACTTGAAGAAAAACATTTCTAATTTTCATTCAGATTATGTTCTTGCTCCTGCTGGTAAGGCATCAAACAATGTAATCATTATTTGAAGATTGTATTATGTTGATGTTTTAAAGAAGGAGCTAACTGATTCAAAAACTTATATAACAGTTCAAACACCTGAAAAAGATATAGTCTCGGAACATGTAAAAATGTGCAATAATTTTAAGTCTGGTCCTAACATAAAACAACATAAACTTTCTACTTTGTACTGGATTCCGAAACTACATAAAAACCCTTATAAGGCGCGTTTTATTGCCAACTCTAGCTGTTGTACTACTACTAAATTATCTATACTTTTGAAGTCCTGTCTTACTACGATCAAAGAACATGTTAAACGCTACTGTGATAAAATATATGAAAATTCTGGTATTAATGTTTTTTGGTCCATAAAAAATTCAAGTGATGTTTTAACAAAACTTGAAAATGAACAGTATAACATTTCTTTACTGAGCTCTTATAATTTCTCTACACTCTATACTACTCTACCTCACAATCTTATAAAGGATAAACTTATTAAATTAATAGAAAAAACCTTTGCCAGAGAAAACAAAATGTTCATTGCTTGTAATGTTCAACGTTCATTCTTTTCGAATTTAGAAGTTGAACATTACACAATGTGGACTTGCCTTGATGTCTGTAGATCTCTTACCTTTCTTTTAGATAATATATTTGTGCGTTATGGGGATACCATATATCGTCAAGTTGTTGGTATACCCATGGGTACAAATTGTGCCCCTCTTGTTGCAGATTTGTTTTTGTATTGCTACGAGAGGGATTTTATGCTTAGCTTAAAACCTGATACACAGACCGATATTGTTAATGATTTTAATAAAACTTCAAGGTATTTAGACGATATTTTGAATTTAGATAATCCTTATTTTGATACTATGGTTTCTTCAATTTACCCAAAAGAACTTCTTTAAACAAAGCTTATCAATCAGACATTAATGCTTCATTTTTAGATTTGAATCTTTCAATTACAAATGATAAAGTTTCGTCCAAAGTATACGATAAAAGAGAAGATTTTAATTTTAAAATTTGTTAATTATCCTTTTCTAGACGGGGATGTGCCACGTTCTACATCTTATGGTGTTTATATTTCTCAACTTATTAGGTTTGCCCGAGCCTGTTCTTTGCTTGAAGATTTTAACAGGCGTAATTTAGTTATAACTGATAAGCTTCTTATGCAAGGTTACAGATATCACAAACTTCGGAAAACTTTTTCTAAATTTTATTATCGAAATTTACCTCTCATTAGTAAATATAATTGCAATCTACGGACGTTACTGCGACAAGGCATTTCTCAACCAGAATTTTATGGGGATGTTATCTACAAACTTAGGAAAATTCGGGGTCATATCCATTTTCATGATTTGTTTATAAAACGCATTAAAACATTTAAAAAGAAAGGTTATGATCCTATTATATTGCAACGCACTGCATGTTTGGTTATCGACCCTTTTACTGTCGGTAGCTACGCTTCCCTCTTTGCTTGCGCGATGACATGCCGAGGGTAGTACTCTATGATGGTATACTCTTAAACTTGGATACAGGATGAGCTTACCTGACTCATGTATTACTTTTTCCCTGTCGTGCCCTTAACGGCTTACCTGCAGGTGTTCTGACTTCAGCAAAGTCATTGAGTACACATTTGACGGATTGTCACAGTTAGTATGCTATGTTTTACATGTTGTCCTGTGTTCACCGTCGTCTATGTTGTGGGTAAGTCCAGCGGGGATATTTTTATTTACAATATCTGTAAAGCTAGGGTGACTTTGAGAGAAGTGTGAGGTTAGGACGTCCGTAAACCGGTTTAAACCCCCAGTGGTGTTTTTGCTACTGACCGTGCCAAGGCGGTACTCTCTTTGTCACCCTTCCTTTTGTTTGCCTTGCGTCTTTGTGCTTGTTATTTGTTCATGTGTGGAACGTTTGTCCCTGGTTCTTGTGTGTATTTTGGTGTTTTCTGTGTTCATTTCGTGTGTGTGTGTCTGTGTCTGTGTGCGGTTGGGTGTGTGGTTGTGTGTGTATGTGTCATGCTGTCTATCGGTGTTTTGGTGGTGGTTGCGTCTTGCATGTGGCTTTGCCTGCTTGACTTTACTACTTTTCCAATTAAATGAAACTAGATAAAAACGGTGAGAATTTTCTAAAGCTTGGTGTTTAACTAACTGTATACTATCAGAATTTGACGAAAACCCAATCTGTTTACTTGACCTTTAATATCCACTAGTAATTGTATCTTCTTGCGATTTATTTTTTATTAAATGTCGGTTTAGAAGCGTTCATATAGTTTTCCCGTACTTTTAAATTATGACATCATTTAAATGATGACGTCGCTTGTTTACCTCTAACGTTTATTTTCAAATCATTTTCATTTTGGCAGAGATCGTTATGCATGTTGCGGATTTGTCTGGAGGGGGGAATTTTATTTACATTTTGACTTTGGTGAAAGTGGGATAAGTACGAGGTTGCGTACCCGTAAACCAGGTTTAAATCCCCCAGTAGCCCTTTTTTTATTGCTTTTGGCTGCTGGCCGTTCCAAGGCGGCACTCCTGCTTTCAGCCTACGGTCAATTTTGCTGATTAATATGCTTAATGTTTAATGTGTTTCGTCTTGATATGCGTCCTGTTATGTTTTGTCTTGTGGCTTTACCGTTTCTTGTTAGATGGTGTTTGGTGCGGTGTCATGTCGTGTGTGGCTCACCCTGTTTGACTATTTTTCCATATTAAGTCCCCCAGTAGCTTATTTTGGTTGCTGGCCGTTCCAAGGCGGCACTCCTGCTTTCAGCCTACGGTCAATTTTGTTGTTTAATATGCTTATTGTTTAATGTGTTCGTCTTTCAGAATTTGTAATCTTCACAACAGCAGGTGTTAAGTGCTTGTGTGGCGGCCGTAAAACGTCGCCCCGTACTTCATTCTCAGTGTTGTTATACCTTCTGATGCTTCGAGGTCATGAATTTCAGTACTTCTTGTTCTGAAAATTGAATACCGCTTAAGCCGGTGCTAGTGGGCGTGAGCAGTGTTGCACTTTCAATTACTGTTCATGAACAGACTCAATAAAACCGAGTCTGCAATTTTCTCTTTTTGTGTTGCAATTTTTGCTCTCGGGGGATCACCTCCTTTCAGAATTGATATGCGTCCTGTTATGTTTTGTCTTGTGGCTTTACCGTTTCTTGTTAGATGGTATTTGGTGCGGTGTCATTTCGTGTGTAGCTCTCCCTGTTTGACTATTTTCCATATTTATTTTACGTTTGAAAAATTGTATAGAAATACTGATATTGGCATCCTCATTTACGGGACAATTTAATCTATTAATCTAAGCTACGAGTCCGAACTTTCATATGGAATATTTAAACAATGCGAAAAAGTTATGTTATTCAAACGTCGATAAATCGGCATTCAATTCATAATTATGAAATAATATGTGTACAAATTCAAGGAGGCAATCCTGTAAGCTATTTCTGCAAAATCTCAAATAACTCACCGCTGTCTTAGGGAATTGTGTAGACGAATTATGTAGCAAAATAACGTCCTCCATGAAATATTTACATGTGACTGTGGTTTAAGTATTGAATTAGACGTAATTGAGTGCAAGACACACAGGAATGATGGAAGGGGCGAGGGCAGAAATATATTTGTCTCGTAGATTAGGCCTCGTAGATTAGGATTTTTTCATGTCCGCTGTTTTTGATTGGCCAGCAAGATTTTATATGCTTTATTAAAGTTTTTTTACACAAAATTGGCAAAACAAACATAAAATAGTGTTTCGTTGGGAAACGAATATGCATATTTGTGATGACTCGTAGATTAGAAAGCTAACTTTCCGAAGTGTAATTTAGAAACTTGGCCTCTGAATTTTTTCCATAGATAAATTTGGTAAAAATCGTTTTCCATACACATGATAATACATTATTAAAGGGTGAATGAATAAGGCATTTCAGAATTATCGTCCAGTATGTGATATTCTATTTACCGTTATAGTTTAGCCTCGTAGATTAGGTCAGGGTTGGCTACATAGCATTAGCATGTCAGCGTATTTTAATAGTACAAAAATGAGTCATGCAGGAAACACCACATACAGAACAAACACTCGCCCGAACAGCAACACAAGGAAAAAGCAAATGTTTGGTTGCTTTAGCACCGTTTTGTCTTCGTGAAAAGCATCCATTAGAAATGAATAAATGCAGGGGGTTATATCGGGCATGATTACATTCTATCCTATATTATGATTACAATGAAAACTAAAAATGTCCATGGCGACATTAAAATTCCGCCACCCCTAGCAGATTTAAAGGCCTGGAAAGCCATTTAGAACAACATTTTATATCGTAAAAATGTTTATGAAAATTTCATAATCCTAACATAATGAAAAATTGAGAAAAACAATGACACAACGTTAATTGCTTTTAATTGGCGAAATATCAGTTGACTTATATCGGCGACATTGATTGTCCACTTTTTTTGAGAATGGGTCAGTAGTATCGTAGACTCGCCTTCTATCGAACCTCACCTGTTTATCGAACCTATCATTTTTTGTGTTTTTACGCATGCACAAGTGCATACTACGTCATAAAATCATGAGTACCATTGCTTTGTCTGTAAAGAACGCCTCGTAGCTTTAAAAACGAAATATACGTCATAAACAAGTCAATAAAGTTTATTTTTCCTTCAACTATGCTAAACATGAGAAAACTCTTAATACGTTATAGAATATCAACATAAATTGAAAAATGTACCACATTAAAAATGTTTGACAGCTCTGATCCCTTCAGCTTATGCAAAGATCGCGTGCCCATGATGAAATCACGTGACTATGAGTATTATGTTACAGTAAACAGTTTCTAAAATAAAGGTTCGATAAGCAAGTTATATTTTTCTGGCAGTCATTTTTGTTTTTATGCCCCCAAAGGCGGGCATATAGTAATCGCATTATCCGTCCTTCCGTCTGTCCGTCTGTCCGTCCGTCCGTCTGTCCGTCTGTCCGTCAGTCCGTCTGTCCGTCTGTCCGTCCGTCCGTCTGTCCTTCCGTCCCAAATTCGTGTCTGGTCTGTAACTTCTTCATCTATCAATGGATTTCAATATAACTTGCCACAAATGTTCACCAGACAGAGACAATGTGTCGCGTTCAACTCCCTGGTCCATGGGTCAAAGGTCAAGGTCACAGGGTACAATTACTTTGTCACAAATTTCGTGTCCGGTCTGTAACTTCTTCATCTATCAATGGATTTCAATATAACTTGCCACAAATGTTCACCACACAAAGACGATGTGTCGCGTTCAACTCCCAGGTCCATGGGTCAAAGGTCAAGGTCACAGGGTACAATTACTTTGTCACAAATTTCGTGTCCGGTCTGTAAATTCTTTATCTATCAATGGATTTCAATAGAACTTGGCACAAATGTTCACCAGACAAAGACAATGTGTCGCGTTGAACCTTCAGGTCCATGGGTCAAAGGTCAAGGTCACAGGGTACAATTAATTTGTAACAAATTTCGTGTCCGGCCTGTAACTTCTTTATCTATCAATAGATTTCAATATAACTTGGCACAAATGTTCACCACACAAAGACAATGTGTCGCTTTCAACTCCCAGGTCCGTAGGTCAAAGGTCAAGGTCACAGGGTACAATAAATTTGTCACAAATTTCGTGTCCGGTCTGTAACTTCTTTATATATCAATGGATTTCAATATGATTTGGCACAAATGTTCACCAGACAAAGATGATGTGTCGCTTTCAACACCCTGGTCCATGGGTCAAAGGTCAAGGTCACAGGGTACAATTACTTTGTCACAAATTTCGTGTCCGGTCTGTAACATCTTTATCTATCAATGGATTTCAATATAACTTGGCACAGAATTTCACCAGACAAAGACGATGTGTCGCATTCAGCTCCCTGGTCCATGTGTCAAAGGTCAAGGTCACAGGGTACAATTACTTGTTTATCTGTGAATGGATTTCAAACGAACCTGGCACAAATGTTCACCACACAAAGACGATGTGTCAACTCCCTGGTCCATGGGTCAAAGGTCAAGGCCACAGGGTACAATTTTTGGGGGCATTTGTCACGTGTCTGTGACATCTCTTGTTGTTATGTGGGTGGTGGGGAACACTGGAATGTTTGGGGATTAATAGATGAGAATAAAATTACTTATGTTTCAAGGTATGTATAATAGATTGTTTTGAACTGCTGATTTTTTATTTTTTTGTTCAATATTCACGGTAAACGTTTTCTGTTCCTGCTCAAAGGTTAAGAGGTTCGATAGACGGTGAGACCATGCTAGTAGTAGTAGTAGTAGTAGAGTAACTTCGAGTAAATTCGAAAGTCGGGCAATTTCGGCACATACTTTGTTATCCAGTCGTGTTTCATTATAATTGGGCTGATCATTTCTCTGTGTGCAAACATTTTGACGTAATAACATTCCATAACATCATTGATTCTCTTTTGTAGAAATGTGGGTCATGTAAATATTGACCTAGTGATGTTACGCTATTTTTAGACGACGTTATAAGATTTCATAAGAAGGGACAGTATGTCAGGAGTGCCCTATCTATAACTGTTCACTGTTCTTTGTCAATTTTCGCAAGTTAAATCTCACGCAGACATTGTTTTTATCTGTATGACCTTGATTTTCAAAGAGTAATCGTTTGCAAGCTATGATCAGAGGGTTTTCGAATTTAGCCGACATAATCTTGCATAAGCCAGTAATTTCGTCACTTACTGTAAGACAGTACACACCCACTTTTTAGATATCTATGTGGCAATTCAATTTTTTCTAAGAAACACAATTAAAGCTTATTAGAAGTAACCTACTACCTATTACACCTTCTATAGTTACCACTACTAACTACTACTAGACTCTACTACTACTTAACTAAAGTACTTACTAACTATACTATTGACTACTTACTACTACTAGATCTAGATTTACTACTACTACTACTACTACTACTACTACTACTACTACTACTACTACTACTACTAGATCTACTATACTAGATCTACAACTAACTACTATCACTATATACTAACTACTACTACTACTACTACTAGATTTATCACTACTACTTACCAATTAGATTTACTAACAATTACTACTAATTACCACTATTACTGCTACCAGCTACTAACTACTATTACTAACACTATTAACTACTACTTCTAATTGTTATCACTACTAACTACTACTAACTAGATCTACTACTAACTACTAAGTACTACTAATTAGTAATTAAGCTATCACTACCAACTACTAATACTACTATTCTACCTACTACTAACTCACCCACTACCAACCCACCTACTACTACATACTAACCTACCATCTACCACCACCTACTACTAGTAGTAGTCCACTACTACCTACTGCTACCTACTACTGATATTACTTGTCAACTACTACTACTTCTAAGTACTACTACTGCTGCTACTACTACTAAAATCTACTACTACTAACAACTACTATGTACTACTACTACTACTACTACTACTACTGCTACCACTACTACTACTACTACTATGTATTATACTACTTACTAATATTTCTGCTTAGCACTTCCAATACTACGTACCTCAACTTTTTAACAGATTCATTCATAACGAAAACTTGTGATGTTGAGCGTGTCTTCGTCTCGAGTAAAGCCACGTCTAATTAATTATAGTGAACAAATGCTACAACTTATTTGGCGACAAGACCTCGCCTCAAAACGAAAGTGTTTACACAAATATGCGGATAGTGCTATGTAAAATATGTGCTCTGTAAAATATCAAAAAGGAGACTTTTAATTTGTTTAATAAATCCTTTCTGGACATGTAATTTGACAAGTGTCGAAATTGGCCAAACAGTGTCGAAATTACCCGAAGCACAGTATGTATAAACCGTTACCCATCACTAGGCAACTGGCGGTGTTTATACATTCATATCACTCGAAAATGTTTGGAACTTATCGTTATATACCATTTTGAAGCAATTTGTCGGCTAATTTCGACATGCATATTTTTACAAATTATTAAAGCTTAAGGTGTCGAATATACCCGAAGTTACTCTAGTAGTAATAGTAGTAGTACTATTGTAACAAGACTGGCAAAAATCATGCAGCCAAACCGGGGCTTGAACTCGGGACCCCTCACTTACAAGGAGAGTGCTCTACTGAGCTTTCTGAACTGCTTACTGTTATTCACCCAACACTTATATCCGTTTTAATACACTATTATTATTATTATTATTATTATTTTTATAATTATTAGATATATTATAATAATCATAACATATTATTATAATTATCATTATCATAAGACTACTATTATTATTATCATTTATCATCATCTTTTAGATTTATTATTATTTTCAATCTTGTTATTATTTAAGAAATAATAAATTCATACCAGTGTTTTATCGTGCAATCGAACACTGGTAGGAGTTGAGATGCGTAGTAATTACGAGGCAGATAGGCCGAGTGATTTAATCATAAGCATCTCATCGACCACCCGTGTTCGATTGCACGATAAAACACTGGTATAAATTTATTATTTCGATTCTAACACTTCAATTTAACTATAATTTGCACCGCCACAACGGCACTACGTTTCTTGCCGTACACATTTTCGAAGCCATATTACGTCACGTTAAGACGTTATACAGCTCGTGCGGTGTTTTATTGAGAATTCAAACATAGATACGTCCCTTCTTTGTTTATGTAGATGTGTACGCGAGGTGTGTTAGAATTATATATTATCATTATCATATCGTCGGGGTCCTATTATTGTCTATTATTATTATTATTATAATTGGTGTTATTATAATTATCCTTATTATTATTATTGTCACTATTATAGTAAATATATTATTGTTATTATTATTACTATTATTTATTTTATCTATTATAATATTAATAATAATAATAATAATAATAGACAATAATTATTATTATTATTACTATTATTATTATTATTATTATTATTATTATTATTATTGTCAATATTATTATTATTATTAGTCATCATAAGATTTTACATTTTTATTACTAAATCTATTATTGTTATTATTATTATTTATTAGATCTATTATTATTATTATTATTGTTATTGTTATTATTATTATTATTATTATTATTATTATTATTATTATTATTATTCTCATAAACAATTATTGTTATTATCATTGTTATTATTATTATCATCATCATCAGTCACCTGAACCAAATATATTTCTTTAATGGCCGTTCTATTTTTTATTTCAAAATCAAACGTTCCTTATTCCATGATTGTTTGGAATGTCCGCAAAAATGGCCGCAAATAATTCCACCTGTCCTACATACTAAAATGACGTCATGATTCTTCTCTCCTGGCCATTTTGTCGTCTGATTTAGTCCTGCTTGGAACCACAAACATGTCGGACCCACTGACAGTCGCTGCCAAGTATCTCCACGACATAAACGTTAAATCTGGTGAAGATAGCAACTGTTACATTTATGGCGCTGTCGTACTGACTAACGGACATCTGGCAGTTACTGATGGCAACAACACATGTGTCAAGATTATCAACACGGAAAATAGAAACATATCTCAGCAAGTTTCATTAACGTCAGAGCCTGAGGACATCACAATGATTGGAGACAATCAGCTGGCAGTAACGTTTGGCGACAACCGTATCCAGTTGATGTCTCTGTCACCACAATTGTCAGCGGGTCGCACTATAACTGGACCAGATTGTTACCATGGCATCACTCACAATGGAGGAAAGCTCTTCCTGACCAGTTTGGACCCTGTTCCTTCTGTTTATGTTTTAGATTTGACTAGAAACTTGTTCCAACCAATTGACCCAGACAACACAGGAAACCAATTATTTGACAGTCCTTGCGGAATAACAACGAGTCCAGACGGACGTCTCATCTATGTCAGTGATCGTGTCAGCGACAAAATTGTGTGTTTGAGTAGAGAAGGTCGTGTGATGGCGACGTATACAGATGCCAAGTTACGGAGGCCACAGGGAATAACGGTAGATGAATGGGGACAGGTATACGTGTGTAGTTGGGAGACAGATTGTATTTTTCAACTGTCTCCCAGTGGACAGTCGGGAAAAGTTTTGGTTGAGGAGAAGAACCTGAGGCCCTACGCCATAACATGTGACACTGGCAAACTGTATATAAGTAGTAGGAGGAGTTTGATGGGCGACAAAAACAGCAACGAGATTTCTGTGTACAAACTCGAGTAAAGGCAGAACACAAACATGGAGGTAAATAAACACTTAAACAAAATGGAACGGTCCATCATTGTTTAATGGTAGAGTCCACTCTGTATGAAAATGTAGACTTTGTGAGAGGATTTTGAATGGCAGACGGTGTAGAACCTGATCAGAGAACTTCTCTAGGAGACGTTTGATCTGGGTCTACATTATAAAAATGTCAGTATTGCTGAGTAATTGTTGTACTGCAAAAATGTTGTCAGCTACAATTCTCAAAGTTACTTTTTCTTCTATTTCTTCGCAAACAAATTTATTTCTTAGTGAGTACTGACACACTGTATTGATTCTGATTAAATGCTGAGTTACTCAACGTCTGATCTGGATCCAAACTGTGTAGGTTTCCATGAATTCTCTTCTACAATGTATAGAATTAATAATATGCTGTACATAGCACAATATTCACAATTTGACTGGACACATTTACAAACAGTTTGGAAACTTTGGATCTAGATCAGAGGCTGAGATGTAATCTGGATTAGACTGTGTGTTGAATATTCATCATCATGTAAGAACTACTGAATATATCAGGGTCCGAATTTAGGCTAAAAACTTACTGGCATTATTTTGCCAGTTGCAAAAAAATAAACTGGCAAAAACAAATTTCCACTCGCATTTTCAATATTACTATGCATTATTTATAATCCTTTTCTTAAAAGTTGCACTGGCAAAAAATTGCAAGTACTAAATTTTGGTACATGCAATTTTGAAATTTTACTTGCATTTTGCCAGTATGCCAGTTTACATTCGGACCCTGTATATATATGTATTAGCTGATGTTTTGTAAATATATTCTGAAAATGTAGTCTAATTTGAGAGTCCTCTTGACCCGCTCTCTATCAAGTACTAGGTCTACTCTGTTTGCAAAGGCATGGAGTAATGTTTACATGAAAGAAAGACTTATTTAATAAACATAAATAATAGAGCTATTTAATACATTTGCTTATCAAATAGTAAGACATGTAATATACATGAATGGTTCTACAGTTTCTGTTAATTATGGCCAAAATTCCCTGTCACTGTGTTCCTGAACAATTATTAGAATTAATCTTATCAATTTTAACCAATTCCTTTATAGGCTGTTTTTAGATCCAACTCTTTGAATAACTCTGCCGAAAAGGAGCATTAATTTGCGAAAAGAAACTTTTAGAATGTTGTTGTTTTGAAACAAACCTTATCACAAAGCCTGGTTTATTCGAATAGTTTCACCATTTTATTTGAAAATAAAATTTTAATTGTGTGATTATTAATTCCATGAGGAAAAAAAGTGGCAAAAAAATAAATTTGCATTATATTTTTGAATGACAGACCGATTCAAAAGTTTAATTCTGTATGATGATATAACAGCTAGCAAAAATAAACCTTGAAAGTGTAAAGAACCATTTAACTAAAAAAATAATATGCTTTGAAAGTGTTCATGTATTTTAGTATTTTTTGCTTGTTCACTTGAAATTAAAGCTTGATAAAACAATTAATACTCGTGATTAGCTTTATACCCAACCAATTTTGTTAACTACAATGGTTGATCATAACATTCAGGCCAATTTTTTTGTATTTCATGAAGGTTTAAATTCTGACCTTTTTTCAACTTTTCTAGCCATTTTTTTTAAATATCTTTTTTAGTGATTTTTTTCTGAATACCCATTTATGTAATCACTTACTTTTTTGCGTTTTGACATGATAATAATGCTTAAAATTATATACCATCTTCAAGGCAACATGTTAAACTTTTTGTTAAAAACAATTGTAACTTTCAAAGTTATCAATATTTTTTAAAGGAATGTCTTGAATTTGGTGTTTGTTGAAAACTGTCACGCTTTTTTGTTTCACTCCTGACATTTTAGACCCGTTTTGTTATCATAACTTTTTTTTCTGTTAAGTAAATTCCTTCAAATTTCACACACTTTTTAATGACATTGAATGACATGTTTTGGGGTAAAAGATGTTAGCATTATTTGTTTAGAATATATTTTATTGTGGAAAAACCCAAACTAGCCATTTTTTTGAAAATAGCCCATAAATAGAGCACGATGGTTTCAAAAAGTCACTTTTACAGAAGCGTATATTTTATGATGATCATGAATCTGATGTCATATTTAAGTTTCTTACATGAATATTGATGGAGTAAATGTGTAAAAATAATGGCTTTTAACTCATCTGAGCAATATTACATAGCATCGTACCCTTTCACTCATGAATATTTTGTACAGGCCAGTTAGTGACTTCATGAATATTCATTAACTAAATCAATCAAGGAATTAGTTATTTCAGAAACTGTGAACAATAATGGCCTTGCATGCAGTCGTGTTGTTGTTTAGCTCATCTGAGCACATGTCTCACTCTGCTGTCAATAATCTTCTTCACTCTTTCCCTGATTAATATACATGTATGTGAGAAATAATAACAGTGCTTAAGCCTTATGAATATTTATTAACCGTGTCCCTGTTCTATGTTTATTAAAAATTCAGTACCACTACCTACTGAATATTCATGGACAAAATTGTTCTAATGGAATATGGAAGGTGGAATACTGTAGCTATTTTAGAAAGTAAAGAAACACGATTGATTTATATTATAATTTCATTAGCAAACATCAAGCAGACCCTGATCAGACGGCTACTGGGTCTACTCAGTTTGCAAATGTGTGAAAACATGTTTACATGAGGGAAAGGGTTAACTGTTGTTTTATTATATATATGCTTTTTATGGTATATGATATATAGACACTGGATATTTTTCTATGATCGAAGAAACTAAAATCAGACCTACAGTACATGTATATTATGACAAGCAAACAGAGTAGACCCTGACCCTACATGAACCATCCAATCTGGGTATACACTGTTTGTAAATCTAGGAAATGGTTAAAACAACAGTTCCTATAAAGCCAATTTGGCAATATATGCACAGAATTTACATAAATGATCACTGTTTGGCCGGCTTTCAGTTTTGTTCAAATACTTGAAACGAATACATAAAAAACTGACTGCCATGGTAACCAAAACGGAATCTCGATTTCTGTCTTTAGCTCATATAAAATCATATTGCTGTGTCAGTCATCCCATATTGGTTGTCAGCTTAACCCTTTCCCTGGTCTATGTTTATTCAAAATTTCAATACCTACTAGCTACTGAATTTTCATGGACAAAATAGTTATTTATAAATAATGAACGAGGGAGGGTGGAACACTGTACATAGCCATTAAATAAACGTAAGGACACAGATCTATCAAATTCCATGAAGAAACAGAGTAGAAACTGATCAGACGACTCCTATAGGAGTCGTCTGATCTGGGTCTTCTCTGTTTGCAAATGCGTTAATATGCGTTTGTATGAGGGAAAGGGTTGGAAGATTCCATCTGTTAAACAAGCATTTGCAAACAAAGTAGACCCAGGCGCTTGATCAGGTTCTGCTCATTAGTGTAGCTTATGAAATTAATACATGTAGAACTAACTGTAAGTTACTAAATGTGCCAAAGCTTCCTGTACATAATTATGCAGACAAGTTGTAACAAATTTTCAGAGACATGCCATTATACTGTGATGCAGTAAGTTAACATGTATACATGTATGTGATTATGTCTTTGCAAATTTCAAGCAGATGTCGTTTTAGCATTGTAACACCCACTTCCCGTATACTAAAGAGCATGTTATTGACGTCACAAGATTCTACTGACAAACATCTGAAAATAGTTTGGATCAAGTTAAGACTTAGTATGGAATGCGGGTCGGGACATACCAATTGCCAGTTGCTAAACTGCCATTTGCCAAATAAAAAGTTAACGGACGTGTTCTTTTCGCGTACAGCTGTACAGAAATTGGGTATATTATTGTTTTGATAAGGCTACAAAACATGTTGTAGAATGAAGCCCACTGATCTGTCTAATCCTTGGATCCGTCAAACACTCTTCAGAGAAAAGAAACTAAAATTAATGACAATATGGCAATTAGCAACTGGCATTTGGCAAATTAGCAATTGGCATAAATTTAGCAAATTAGCAATTGGCAATTTAGCAATTGGCATTTGGCAAATTGGCATTAAGCAACTGGCAAATTAGCAATTAGTATAAGTAACGGGAATGGTCCGATCCGCATTCCATGCGGTGCCGTTGAGGATCTTACTTCTATAAAATGTCTGGACAATATCATTCATAAAGAACACAAAACATATGGTGGAATGAAGCCCTCCGATCTGGATCCCGAAAAGGCAATGCGGTGGCGGTACTTGGCCAACTAAACTGGCAAATTAGCAATTGGCATTTAACAACTAGCAAAAAAGCAATTAGCATTTGGCAACTGGCAAAGTAGCAATTGGCATCATTGGCCCGACCCGCATTGCATAGACTTAGTCATATGCATAGGGTGATTTATAGAACTTGTCCCATCTACTAGATAATTTTGTTGTAAGTACTAGACCAGGTCATAGCAACTTTGTGCTGCCAAGTGTTCTAAACAACACTGGGCAACACACATTTTGCTATGTATACAGGCTCAAAGGACTGGAACTCTCTTCCAGATTATATTTAATACAGAATGGCTCAATGGAATAGAGTACATGGTATACGGTATTTGGGTATACTCTGTCTGCAAATGTGTGAAAAGTATGTAATTTCACAAGATGTTATACAGAATAAGATTTTAGATTTTATTTCTTTCAGTGACTTATATACACATAATATAGTACATTTGTATCTCGTTACATTGTACATATATACAGATGTTCAGTACATATGTGCAAACAGAGCAGACCCTGATTCTGCAAGAGTCCTCTGATCTGTGTCTATTCTATAAATTTACAAAAGGTTAATGATAAAAAAGACTTGCATTTACAAAATGCACCCTACTGAGGCCCATGGCTTCTGAAAATATTCGTAAAAACTGCATGTAGAGTAAGAGAGATACAATTAAAATTCACAAGCAAACAGAGCAGACCCAGATGAGATAACTCCTACATTTGCCATCTGATTTGACAGGTCTTCTCTTTGCAAAGGCGTGAAAAGGCGCTGATAAAAATATGAGGGAAACTTCAAAGCGTTAACGCGACATTTTTCAAGATTGAATATTTAATGATGTAAAGGGTTAATAGAAATTGTAACTGACTTACATGTATTATTCTATAAATTTAGTCCATAGACACGCCATTCTGTGATTTTGTAACTTGACTTATTCCATTTACTCCATAGATCTATATGCCTGGTTTTGTGATTTAGCAAACAGAGTGGAACCAGATCATATAATACAACACCAGCTGATAAATGTATCAATTGATATGCAGATTTAGTGCATGTAATTCAACAATTATTCCAAAAATATGCCTTTGTAAACAGCGTAGACCCAAATCAAGCAAAACCTGTAGGGTCTGTCTGATCAGGGTCTAGCTGCTCTGTTTGATTATGAAATAATTTGATACATGTATGTATATGATTTCCACAGTTTTAGTCTTGACTAAAACTCCCTGCAGCCTTTAGGAATTTACGATCTTATTCATTATTAATATTCATGATGTTGTTGAGTAAATGGTTGAAAACTTCTGGTCTTTAACTCACCTGAGCATAGCGTCGGTACCCTTTCACTCATGAATACTTTACAGGAAAATATTAGTGATTTCATGAATATTCCAGGGTCCGAATTTAAACTGGCATACTGGCAAAATGCAAGTAAAATTTCAAAATTGCAAGTACCAAAATTTGGTACTTGCAATTTTTTGCCAGTGCAACTTTTAAGAAAAGGATTATAAATCATGCATAGTAATATTGAAAATGCCAGTTGAAATTTGATTTTGCCAGTTTATTTTTTTGCAACTGGCAAAATAATGCCAGTAAGTTTTTAGCCTAAATTCGGACCCTGTATTCATTAACTTAATGAATCAAGGTAACTTTCGGACATAAAATTAAATGATTTCAGAAATTTTGGAATCAGACCTATATTGTTCCATAAGCTAACAGCAGACCCTGATCAGATGACTTCTACAGGATACCGATCTACTGTCTGATGTTCTGGGTCTACTCTGTTTGCAGTGGGGTGAAAATACATGAAGTAAAGTATTGAACAGCAACTCTAAAATACCTTAACCCTTTACCTCATATAAAAGTGTTTTCACGCATATATGCAAACAGAGTAGATCCAGATCAGACGGCTCCTATAGTGATATATTTCTATAACCCCCATCTGTATGTCAAATGTGCTAGTGGGGGTATTCAGGGGGGGGGGGGGACTCATGTATTGCATAGCAATACAACATTAACTTTTCCCCCTTTGTTCTGATTTTGGCACTCCAGCATATTTATATTAACAGTGTTTGTGGCAGCTGCGAGCAGGTGACATATGTGTTACTCCGAACACTTGTTAAATTGTAAAAGAAACTGTACACGTAGTCAGATCTACAATTTACATGTATCTTAAGCAAACAGAGTAGACCATGGTCAGACAATATCTGTAGGAGCAGTCTAATTTGGGTCTATTCTTTCTGTAAATATATTCTGAAAATGGGTGATCCCTCGAAAGCAAAAGTAGGAATGCAAAAAGAGAAAATTGCAGACTCGGTTTTATTGAGTCTGTAAATGAGTAGTAATTAAAAGTGCAACACTACTCACGTCCCCTAGCACCGGCTTAAGCAGTATTCAATTTTCAAAACTAATAACATGAAAACTAATGATCCCGAAGGACCAAAAAATATAACAACAATGAGAATGAAGTACGGGGCGACTTTTTACGGCCGCCACACAAGCACTTAACACCTGCTGTTGTGAAGTACATGTATATATTCTGAAAATGGGTGATCCCTCGAAAGCAAAAGTAGAAATGATAAAAAGAGAAAATTGCAGACTCGGTTTTATTGAGTCTGTTCATGAGTAGTAATTAAAAGTGCAACACTACACACGCCCCCAAGCACCGAAGGTGTATTTATAGTGAAACGGGTTTATGAACAATTTTACAGTAATTAGTGACATCATGAATATTCGTTTACATAATGAACAGGGGAATATATTCAATAATCAATATAAGCCCTTTTCAGAAACAAAAGAATTAAATCTATATTGTGACATCGCATATGAACAAACCGCAGACACTGATTAGATGGCTCCTGCAGGATCTACTCTGTATCTAACATCAGTCAGTCCTGCAGGATCTACTCCTTGTCTAAGAGCAGACCCTGATCAGTCAGTCCTGTGGGATCTACTTGTCTAACAGCATACCCTGATCAGTCAGTCCTGCGGGATCTACTCCTTGTCTAAGAGCAGACCTTGATCAGTCAGTCCTGCGGGATCTACTTGTCTAACAGCATACCCTGATCAGTCAGTCCTGTGGGATCTACTCCTGGTCTAATAGCAGACCCTGATCAGATGACTTATGCATCTTTATAAATCATGTAATTATTTAGATGAGAAGGTTAATAGTTAACACAATACTGCTTTATATATAGTAACCAAATTCTGTAATTTCTCAAGAAGCATAAATTGCAATTATCCTTCTTTAACCTTTTCCCTGTTCAATATTTTCTTTTAAGAAATAATGACGTCATGAATATTTATAAGCAGAAATTTATGTACAGTATATTTTCAAGTGAATTGTATGTTTTGACTAAAAACTGTAAAATCAGATCTATGTTATATAAAAAGCAAACAGAACAGACCCTGATCAGACAGCGTCTATCAATATGAGCCGTCTAAGCTGGGTCTGTTCAGTGTTAGCAAATGTGTGAAAAGGCGTTTATATGAAAGGATTAATTCTAAAGTGCATAAAATTTAAAATGCATACTTAATGTTTGAGTGACAGGTTAAAAGTGTACTACCTGATTTACAAACAGGAGATGCAGCAGCAGCTGGTGAAGTGCTATTTTGATAATTAAATCACTAAAACATTTTTTTGTTATTTACACCATTTTACATTGTTTGAATGTGTGCAGGTCTGAGTCCACTACATGTACAGCTTTAAAGATGAATTTCTTATTTGCTTTCTTTTATATTTCAGGTTCTCTGCAGACACAGTATTTGTGTGGGTAAATTGACTACTAGGAGACATTAGCCAGTGATCTAGTGTATATATATAGTGTTTCTCTAATCAAGTGTGTATATGGAAAATATTGAAATTAATCAGAAATCAAATATTTAATCTATTATGTTGTATCTGTATAATACAGAAATATCTCGGAAGGACTACGTGATCCTGTGTAATGCAGAGATCTTTGAAGTTCTATGTGTGTAAAACACTAGCTATAGACATTACTGAATGCAACAACACTAGCTAGACATTACTGAATACAATACATGTACTAGGCTACTGATTCAAATGTGATTCTTATATATATTCAATTCTAACATTTGCTCATAAATTTGCTCTTGTACAATATTTACATCGCCTACTAGAAATTTGACTCATTAAAGGACCTACTCGGCAGACTTCTGCTGGTCATATGGTCGCTTAACCCTTTACTCCATGAATACGCTTATATGTGCCTAATACTGCCTATGCAAACAGAGTAGACCCAGATCAGGTGGCTCATATAGGAGATGTCTCATCAGGGTCTGCTCTGTTTGCTTGTGATATAACAGGTTTCTGTCATAGCCGAAAATTCCTGTGCCCGTGTGCAACTACATGTATAACAAACTATTCTAAGTAATATCCATGATGTCATTATTTCTTTTATGAATATTCACGGAGAAAATCGTTAAAACTTGTATTCTCTCATATTTTAGAAACGTTTAACTTACACAAACTGACTTCAGAATATGAATTGTACAATGTATGTAACTTGACGTTAATGTGGTGAGAACAAGCATTTGAAAAATGAGAAACTTTAATTACTGTAGTGGTTTTCGAAGGATTTAGCAGTATTCAGATATTGCTAATATTTAGGTGATCACATACATGTGTACTAGGTGATTATTAGCACTGCAGTATGCCTTAATTGCATGACTTAAATACATGTGTACTAGGTGATTATTAGCACTGCAGTATGCCTTAATTGCATGACTTAAATACATGTATGTGCACGACATAATGTTGTTTTTTGCCTATTCTCTGTACTGTAAGCCTTATCTTTATTTGATGAACATGTGAACATCTTAACCCTTTACTCCATGAATATTCATGTGAAAATAATGACATCCTAAATAATAATTATAATATTTTGTAATGACATAGTATATTTAGCCATTGCAGAAATTACAGAATCTACTCACAATCTACATTATTTCATAAACACCCAGAGCAGACCATGATCAGACCACTCCTATAGCAGCCATCTGATCTGGGTCTACTCTGTTTGCAAAGACATAGAAAGGCGTATTTATGGTGTAACACGTTAATGGTGATTATTGAATATATATGAAACATTTTGTGTTCTTCGTTAAAGATTCACGGAATGGTTGTTTCAAAGCTATTCTGCTGCTAACGTCAGAAACATATTGTTTTGTTTTATGTACATAGCAGTGGTTGTACATAGAGGATTTTAATTGTCATGAAATAGACGTACAGTAAAACTTCTCTAAATGGGATGTTGAATTTAGTATCAAATTGATACTATCAATAATGGTCTTCCACACTGGGAGCTTTCTTCATAACTTTCACCCTGAATTAATCAGCCACCTGCCTGCATAGATCTAACTTGTTCTTTATTAAAATTCCGACTAAGAGGGGTTTATGAATATTTATGTGAGAATTAATGACGTCATGAATATTTATTAGACTGTCATCATTTATATAATAATGGACCGGCCGCGTGGCTCAGTGGTAGAGCGTCCGCCTGCGGTACGGAAGGTCGTGGGTTCGATCCCCGGCCGCGACAGACCAAAAGTCATTAAAAGTTGGTACTAGTAGCTCCCTTGTCTACGCTCGACAATAAAGGTGTAGTTCTAGGACTGGTCGGCCCGGTGTCAGGATAATGTGACTGGTCAAGGGGTGCCCTTACCATGTACCTGCGGCAGGAGTATTCCAGTGAGGCAGCACTATAACTTGCCTCATGCGGGTGCCGTCTGCAAATAACTGAAATACTGTTGATAGGACGTAAAACCCAACTCACTCACTCACTCATTTATATAATAAGACATGGACTTGAGAAGTGATTGACCATGCTAGAATGTGTAGAACTGTATTTATTTTAAATATCAAAAGCAAACATAGCAGACCCTGATCAGACGGCTCATACAGGAGCCATCTGATCTGAATCTACCCTGTTTGCAATGGCGTAAAAATACGTATTTATAGAGTAAAGAGTTGACAAGTGTTTTATTTACTAATGAAATATGAAATAGTTTAAAGCCTTTAAAGCAGAAATTAGCCCCAGGAGAATAAATAAAGGGTTAATAATATTTCCCAATTTGCATCTTGATAAGTGAGCCCTACATAGATTAGATTACATGTAGACTGGGAGTGTATGTGCAGCCCAGTATGTATTCAGTTAACCCTTTCCCCGTTCTATGTTTATTCCAAATTCCAGTACAAACTTAATATTCATTGACAAACTAGTTGTAATGAAATATGAAAGATGGAACATTGTAACCAATTTAGAACGTCAAGAAAATAACTTTTAAATTGACTATGGTCTGCTCTGCTTGCCATAGGAAATAAATTCCACTAGCAAACTGAGCTAACCTTGATCTGATGGCTCCTATATGAACGGCAACTGAGTGAAAACACATTTATATGGAGAAAAGGGTTAACCCATTATCTCATGAATATTCATGTCAGACATAACTATGGCATGAATACCAAATAGTTTTATTATGCCATCATTATCTAGGGTATTTTTCCAATAGGAGACGCTATAGACATTGGACCATGTTATGTTATAAGCAAACAGAGCAGACCATGGTAAGACAGCTCCAATAGTCCCTCATATAAATACATTGTTGTGGTGCCGTAAAGGATTAATGCAGTACTAGCTACATACTCTGTATAAGAAAGATTTCACGCATTTGTAGACACCTGTATGCATAATATAATGTCAAATATATAAGAAAGAGCTCACACATTTGTAGACATAGGTCTGTTTCTATGATATAATGTCTTTGGTATAGGGTTACGAAAGGTATGACATTTTGACCGTTTCCATCTTTTACAGCAGAATATGTTATTGGATGTGTTGCAATTTTATATCTTCCAACACAGGAGTAACAAAACAATGAACGCAGTTGAGACAAGGAGGGTCTCTCTGTTTGGAAGCGAAAGCGTTCATACATGAATATACTGTAATACTTATGTATGATAATCTTTTCTTAACCACCGTTCTACTGAACCGTTTGTATATATTTACCAGTTGCATAGCGATTAAATATTTAGTATGTTTCTGTTCTGTTTAATTGTGTTGAGATATGCCATAAATGTGCACTTACAATGACAGTTCAGTTTACTTAAATTCAAATTGCATCACTTATGGGCAAACCTTATGTTGAGGTACTTTTCTATATCAGATACATTTTTGTTAGTTATTTGTGGTTTCGTTTTATTGTCAATATTCGTCGAATATAAACGCTCTTAAATCAATTGGTGTATTCGACAGAGAACAGGTGAATGAATGCTAACCTTGTACATGGATACAGGCATACGTTAGAGACAGCCTTTTGTATACATTCAAATTATATTCATAACAAAATATCAGATTTCACTTGAAGTCCAAAATTAACCACAGCTCTCCTTTGTCAATCTGATCAATGGAGTAAAACCTATTAGCGACAACTCTTATCGAAAGGTTTGGCAAACTTAAGCCATAACAAGGTATCAAATATCAGACGATGGCGAACATTTCTATTCACCACTTAACCACATAGTCCATGTAAACACATTTGCAAACAGTGTAGATCCAGATATGTAAGGGGGCGTTAGACTAACAGTGTAGAACCAGATATTTTACCCTTCGTTTGCTATTCACGTCAATATAAGTACCTGTAAATAGTGAAAACCCAAATGAGACAGCTCCTGCAGGAGCTGTCTCATCAGCGTCTGCACTATTTACAAGTTGAATGTGCAACCAATGCACTCCACAGCAGTGATTTCACAGCGAAATACTTGTACACAGTGAATATATATGTAATTATATAACAGGGCATGGGTAAAGAAGGGGACATGTATTTTAAAATTCAGCAAGCGAATGGTTAAGGGAGCATTAGACTATCAGTGTATATCCAGTTATATAAGGGGGCGTTAGACTACCAGTGTAGATCCAGGCATGTAAGGGTGCATTAGATTGACAGTGTAGATCTAGGTATTTAAGGGCACAGTAGATAAACAGTGTAGATCCAGGTATGTACGGGGGCGTTAGACTAACAGTATAGATCCAGATATGTAAGGGGCATTAGACTAGCAGTGTAGAACCAGATATGTAAGGGGGCGTTAGACTAACAGTGTAGATCCAGGTATATAAGAGGGCGTTAGACTAACAGAACAGATCCAGATATGTAATGGAGCGTTCGACTTACAGTGTAGAACCAGATACGTAGGGGTTGATAGACTAACAGTGTAGAACCTGATATGTAAGGGGCGTTAGACTAACAGTGTAGATCCAGATATGTAAGGGGCGTTAGACTAACAGTATAGATCCAGGCATGTAATGGCGGTTTAGACTAACAGTGTAGATCCAGGTTTTTAAGGCAATTTAGCCTAACAGTGTTGATGCAGGTATGTAAGGGGGATTTAGACAAACAGTGTATATCAGGTATTAGCGGGGGATTTAGACTAAAGATGTGTATCCCGGGTCTATAAGGGATCATAGACTTACGGTCTAGACCCCAGGTTTAAATAGACTGACGATATAGATCCAGGGTCTGTAAGGGATCAAAGACTTACGGTGTGGATCCAGGGTCTATAGGGGATCAGGCTTACGGTCTAGACCCCAGATCTGTACGGTTTATATATAGACTCACGATGTAGATCCAGGGTCTGTAAGGGGCTGAGACTGACGGTGTAGATCCATGGTCAGTTAGGTGTATATAGACTGACGGTGTAGATTCAGGGTCAGCAAGGGAGGCGTAGACTAACAGTATAGATCCATGGTCTGTACGGAGGCTATAGATACATGGTGTAGATCCAGGGTCCGTAAGATTTATATAGACTTTTTTGTAGATATAGTGTCTTTAAAGCTTATATAGACCAATGGCGTAGATCAAGGGTCTGAAACGGGGACGGGGACTGACGGTGCAGATCCAAAGTATGTACGGAGGGTATAGAGAAACGGAGTAGGTCCAGATCTGTAGGGGAAACCACTGGTCAATATAAAAATAAGATTAATTTTCAAAAGACAGGTTTGGACGTTCACTGAGAAATGTAGGCTGAAATGTAACATTTCCCCGGAGAAAACTCTCTTTCAACAACATTTCACACAGCAAACCTAGACCAGACGGCTCCAATCGTTTCCCAAAAGTTTGATTGATTATGAACTCGGTAATAAGCACAACAAATCAGAGATTTAGCAGACAACATGACAAAGGGCAATTCACTAAAAATGAATGCACATGTTTGGCAGGTCCGCTATTGTGTAAGATTTCTATAGGGCGATATGAAGAATAAGTGAACACAGACTGTAAGAGGTGCACTATATATAACCCTTTTCATGATGAACAAAAATAGAGACGGCTAAAGCTCGGACCTATTACCTGTTTTACTTACAACCGATTCATTCAAATACCAGGCATCTATTGACCAAATATCAAACTGGATACATGTACTGATGATACGCCGAGATATCTGACAAATCGCGCTTATTATGAACAGCTTGAAAGAAACATTCAACGTGAATAGACGTTTTGTAGACTGACAGTGAATTCACTGATAGGTTAGATCCAGACCATATGACATTTATTCGGGTGTTTGTCAAAGGCCAAACTGGTTACAATAAATGTCCTCTAAAACGAAATCACTTAACAGAAGTGTATACGTGTATTGGATTTTAAAATATGTAGAAGTTTAAATAGCAGGAGTTCATTCCTGCTTTCAGCAAACACCTGCTTATAAAGAGTCCTATGTTAACCAATAAGTATAGGTGTTCCCTTTAGCGAGATTTTACTGATATATGTTCTATACAAGTCTCAGTATTTAAAAGATAAGAGATTTGTTGTAGTTTATATATGTCATTGTTTTATTGAATGTGTGAAAGAAAACTATTGCAGAATAGAAGCAGATGACAACTGTAGAAACGAAATTTATTTCGTACTGAAGGTCGCCAGTAAGCTTGATAAAGATAAACTTATAATAACACAAGAGAGTCGTCACGGGTGACAAATGCCCCCAAAGTGTTTGACACCGAAATGCATTTTGGCGGAAAAACAATACAATGTAATGCAGGTGTAACATGAAATTTTGATGCTGTTAAAAATGACACAGGAGTCAGTTCTTAACATTAGAAACAGAACCTTTGACGATTATGATAGCTTAGAAAAGGGCCAAGCGTCAAAACTTAGTTAACAAGAAATATCTTTTAAAAAGATATTCAGCGGCATTCAAATACTGACACAATGTACAAAACAATCTCTGCAATATTCATTTCAATGTTTGGAGATTCTACTAGTATAGAGAACTAGATCTATGAAGGGCTGCATGTTATTATACTAGCAGAGAAGCATGCAATGAAAATGAATTGGGAGTAGAAGAAGCGTTTATTGATATATTTCAAGTTGCTTGTATAGGAAATCACTTTTAAAATGTACGATGTCAAAGTAATGTTTTAAAACTATCTCAGGTTAGTTCTTTAGTTTACATTTTATAAAATGTACATGAAAGCGCTTACATTTGTATTGATATGAAGATAAGAAATTGAATACACTTTAAAGCATAAAGTTTTTGTTTGTGCAGAGTCTATAATTCCATAAAGAACTGTATTATTTAGCCTAGATCAACGCTTTAATCGACTTGTGTGCATCATCATTAATGACATCATTAACTGAATCTACATGTACATGTATTTTTAAAACAATATAACCTACTCTGTGAGCCCAAGCCCCATGTGATAGAGCCATAGTAATAGCCTTCAGTAAGTAGCTTTATATCAAAGAGAGCCAACAACCAGTGTTTCGGTGCTTTGGTCGGGGATAGTAATTAATACTATTAATACCACTACTCTAATATACTAAACAACCCTTCTTCTTTATTTCCTATAGCACTGCCTGTGAATTATGGTGGTTTCGGCAAACTACCTGTTCGTAAAAGTGGACTTATGATCAAATGTTGTATTACTTGATAGCAAAATGATAGTAAAGGTTTGAAAGTTTAATAGAGGTTTCGACAAACTGGTAATATTGCTCAGCAACCATTACCATGAGGTGATAAATATCAGTACATCAGTACTTTGATTTTATGGGAATTTCCAGGTCTTAAAATCTATTTTAAGAACAGAACTTTCGACAGTCGACAGTCTTCGGTCCCATGCTAAATATCTGCGTAAATAATTACTGTCTGTACTATATGGCGTTTTAACTGAACTCTTAGAAGTTTATAGAACATGTCTGTGTAACATGGTGCCTTACATGTGTTGTGATTATGTTAATTATTGCATTGAATTCAATTTGCGAGGCCGAAGCAGCTAATTATCATAAAACATGGTGTTTGAAATAACTGCAATATCGTAATAATTACCCCAGGAAATTCGACACGTTAGTAGACTGTATATCAGAATTTTACATAGTTTCGCAATGTGTAGAGGCATATAAAAAGGTTGTATGCCAGTCAAGTTATTCACTAATGAAAATACAGTTTACTACTATGTCATATGCAAATTACAATGTAACAGTTTCTCATTGGTGGAAAACTAGAACAAAAGTGAAAATAGACAGCTAGCCGCTGAAAAAGGACCCTAAGTCATTCCCAACGTTAAAAAGGACTGTAAAATTGAGGTCAAGGTCAAGGTCAGTGATCTGAAAATGGTACACGACTCTCCGCCATCCCAAGATGAACTCACAAACCAAATTTGGAATCCGTAGCTGGTAAGGTATAGGAGAAATGCTCCGGACAAGCTTTGTGTAAAATCTAGGTCAAAGGCCAAGGTCACAGTGACCTGAAAATGGTACGCGACACACCGCCATCCCAAGATAAACTCACACATTAAATTTGGAATCCGTAGCTGGTAAGGTATAGGAGATATTCTCTGGACAACTTTTTTTGTAAAATCGAGGTCGAAGGTCAAGGTCAAGGTCACAGTAACCTGAAAATGGTACGCGACACTCCGCCATCTGAAGGTGATCTCACACACCAAATTTGGAATCCGTATCTGGTAAGGTATAGGAGATATGCTCTGGACAAGCTTTTTGTAAAATCGGTCAAGGTCAAGGTTAAGGTCATAGTGACCTGGAAATGGTACATGACACTCCGCCATCCCAAGATGAACTCACACACCAAATTTGGAATCTGTAGCTGGTAAGGTAAAGGAGATATGCTCCGGACAAGCTTTTTGTAAAATCGGTCAAAGGTCATGGTCAAGGTCACAGTGATCTGAAAATGGTACGCGACACTCCTCCATCCCAAGATGAACTCACACACCAAATTTGGAATCCTTAGCTGGTAAGGAATAGGAAATATACTCCGGACAAGCTTTTTGTAGCTGGTAAGGCATAAGCTTTTTTTTAAATCGAGGTCAAAGGTCAATGTCAAGGTCACAGTGACCTGGAAATGGTACGCGACACTCCGCCATCCCAAGATGAACTCACACACCAAATTTAGAATCTGTAGCTGGTAAGGTAAAGGAGATATGCTCCGGACAAGCTTTTTGTAAAATCAAGGTCAAAGGTCAAGGTCAAGGTCACAGTGACATGAAAATGGTACGCGACACTCCCCCATCCCAAGATGAACTCACACACCAAATTTGGTATCCGTAGCTGATGTGACAAAGGAAATATACTCCGGACAAAAGGTACACACACCCACACACACACACACCCACCCACCCACACACCCACCCACCCACCCACCCACCCACCCACACACATACCCACCAACACACGCACGGTGCGATCACTATATGCCGCCAAAGCCTAGCTTTGGGGGCATAAAAATAAACAGTAAAGTATCGTTAATACGAACATAATAAACAGAAAAACCTCGTTAACACGATCATCATAAACAGTAAAGTATCGTTAATACGACCATAATAAAAAAATTAAAAAAAGTAAATTAGAGTATCGTTAATATGACCATAATAAACAGTGAAGTATCGTTATAACGACTGTAATAAACAGTAAAGTCTCGTTAATACGATTATATACTTAAATCTTCTCTGAAACTGAAAGTTTCTCAGCTTTCATATTTGGCATATAGCATCATATTCATGTCTTCTACAAAATATATATGAATTATGCCCCTGGGGTTAAAAAATAGAAACATAGTGAAAACGTTGAAAATCTCTGAAACTGGAAGGTTCTCAGCTTTCATATTTGGCACAAAACATCATGTTCAGGTCCTCTACACGAATTATATCAATCATGCCCCTGTGGTTAAAATTAGCCCCAACCAAAAGGTGGTCAGATTTCAATAGAAACATATAGTGAAAACTTTGAAAATCTTCTGAAACTGGGAGGTTCTCAGCTTTCATATTTGACACATAACATCATTTTTAGATCCTCTACACTACTTAGATAAATTAGCTCACCAGGGTCCATGCTTATAAAGCTTTTAGTTGAGTCTGAGTTTCGTTCTCAGGCTTTTGATTGGTCAGATTTGAGTTCGCAAGCTTTTGATTGAGAATGCTTGAGAACGTTCTCAGACTCAACTAAAAGTTTTATAAGCATGGACCCAGAACACCAAATGCTCAGAGTGAGCCTTAGTGATCATCTGGTGTCTGTCATTCTGCATTGTGCGTCGTCCGTCATCAGTCACCAACAATTTGAACCTTTCAAAAGCTTCTCAACAGAATCTACGGGGTTTTCATCTTATGCACATAGTATCATCTGTAGGTCTTCTACGTTTTTTTGTGTATTTGGTTTTACGTCGTTTTAACAGTAGGCCTATACCAGTCATATCACGATGTTCAGCTATTTACAGGTGGAGGCAGATCCCTGAGGTTTGTCTGTGCATAGAACAAATTGCACGGTTTCATGCACTGAACAACTAACTTACCGCAAGCCAACTGGGCGGCTTCTTCACATGACAAACCTCGTTAACTCCAGGAGGTTCCTGGTCCTCTAAAAAGTTACATAAATTATGCATCTGTTGTCAAAATTGACCCCATCCCAGAGGTAGCCAATGTCCCATAGAAACATATAGTGAAAAGTTCTCAGCTTTTATATTTGGCACATAGAGTTAGCTTCAAGTGTTCTTAAAAACTTCTATAATTTATGTCCCTATGGGTCAAAATTGACCTAGCCCCAACAAAGTAGAGGTGGTACCAAGCGTTCGGTCTATCCCCTCCCTATATACGTAATTCAATGTAAGTCATAGAAGTATGGAAATTGTTGTTATAGATCATTGCAACGTGAGTATAATAACTTTAGAAGCAACCGTGGATCCCTTTAAGACACTGAACAGAACGGCCAGTCTAATGACAATGATGTAAGCAATTTTTAAATACGAGGAGTGGTAAATAAGTGAGTTTTTCGGGCAATAAAAATATCTTTAGAACTCTAAGCAATTGGTGTGTGCCGTACTTGCGATACAAATACAATCTTTATACCTACACATTTTTAACATTTAGCTTGCTGTGGGCGGATCAGTGGTTACCTCCGTAAACAGTTTGGGCCCAGATGAAAGGCCACGTGGTTGCATCAGCAAACAGTTTGGTCCCAGATGAGACGCCACGTGGTTGACTCAGCAAACAGTTTGGAACCAGATGAGACGCCACGTGGTTGACTCAGCAAAAGGTCTGGACCAAGATGAGACGCCGCGTGAGAGCAATGTGGTATTTTGTACATTTTAGATTCAATAAAAAATCCGCAATTCTCTATATATGAATAAGAAGCAACTGTTGATTACTTTAGGACACCGAACGAATCGACAAGTCTATAATGACCATGATGTTATCAATTTTTAATACGAGGAGTGGTAAATAATAAACAGTTTATCGGGCAGTAAAACATCTTTAGCATTCTACGCAATCGGTGTGTACCTGCTATACCTACAAAGGCAAGCTTTTTACCTATATATAAACATATACAGTGAGACATTTTAACATTTAGCCCGCTGATGGCAGATCTATGGTTACCTCAGCAAACAACTTGGACCCAGATGAGAGGCCACGTGGTGGCCTCAGCAAACAGCTTGAACCCAGATGAGAGGCCACGTGGTTGCCTCAGCAAACAGCTTGAACCTAGATGAGATGCTATTATGTTTTGTAAAAGGTTAATGTACACTCTGCTATCATGTTATTGTATCACGATAATGTACTCTGCTATTATGTTGTTGTATCAGGATAATGAACACTCTGACATCATGTTATTGCATAATGATAATGTGCAATCTGCTATCATGTTATTGTAAAAGGATAATGTACACTCTGCCATCATGTTATTGTACAAGGATAATATACAATCTGCTACCATGTTATTGCATAAGGAGAATGTACACCCTGCTATGATGTTATTGTATTATGTTACGTTACACCCTATTATGATCTGATTGTAAAAGGCGATGTACACTCTGCTATCATGTTATTATATAAGGATAATGTACACTCTGCTATCATGTTATGATTTTGGTGCAATTTTGCCAGGTTTATCATACATTATAACCTGTAATATAAACATCCAGGACCTTTTGCTGGGCTTAGTAGACAGTGTCTACTTATTTTAGGGACATTTGTATCATGAAAATCTTAGCTTTTGTTTGGCTTTTTTGAAGGTGACCTAGTATATAATTCTTGTTAAGGAAGTTAAACCATAACAGCTCAGTTTTTTTACTTCTTGGAAGATGACCTAATTTACTTTTCATAGAAAAACAATTATTTTGTTAGATTATTATAGTACAAGGAGCATGGTGTTATACTCCATATTACTGAAGGTAGACCGTACAATCGGCATGTAAGAATGATCATTTGTTTGGTTGTCGATGTGGCATGGACTTATTTCATCTTGAACTGTTTGTAGCAGTCAACATGCGCGAGATGATCAGTGTCATTATTGAATTGCTTTCAGTATTAAATATTCGCGTTAAAACACCTTTGCCCACTCCACTCTTTGTCTCACCGCCTCTGAACTGTAATGTAATTGTTTCTCACGTAGAGAGTCCATTTGTACATGCAAAGTACTATGTATTTTGAAAAATTCAATACCCCATATCATACCAGACTATAGACGACGTACTTAAGCAAGATTTTGCCTGAAGATAGTGCCTTCTACATTTTGTGTTTCAACAAGATGAAAAGCAAGATTTTGCCTGAAGATAGTGCCTTCTACATTTTGTGTTTCAACAAGGTGAAAGCTATCATACCTTGAAACCAAATAAATTGAGATTTTCCCATACAGACAATTTCAATTAAACAACAGTTTGTAATTCCTGGGTTTCAGACTGGAATATAGGATTTTATTTTGCAACCGTTTAAAGATAAAGGTCGTTTAAGATTTAAGTGACAAGGGCTAATGCATATGTAGAACTGTCGTTATATTTACTGCACTATCGGTCTATTTTTGGAATATATCAAGGACGCGTGATCTGACTTAAGCCTGTCTCACACAGAACACGGTTGGGCACACGGTTCCAATACGGTATACTCGGTTATACACGGGTTGACTGGTACGAGTATTGAGCTCCAACCGTGCCTGGGGATGAGTTGGTACGATTTAGACTCGAATGTAGCATGAGTATGTACGAACAAAGCACGGATATACTCGGTCAAGCAAGGTTTGTCACGGTTTGAACACGATTTGCAAAACGATTTTCATACGATTCATACGATTCATACGATTCCAAGTACGGTCTAGTACGGTCTGTTACGGCCTAGTACGATTAAACACGACTTTTACTCGATTAACTGGACATTTACAGGGTTTACATACGGTCCCACCGACTCTTGTTCGAGTTATGCTCGAATTATCACACATTCGTGTATGTTTTGATATAAATTGACTCGTTTTGATGGCCTGGCTTCATAAATTTTCGAACTTTCAACAGAGAAGTATAGGAAAATGGCAGATGACAGAATAAGGGAATTAGAAATCATGATAAGACTGATAGACATTGAGATTATTTTGGCCAGAAGGCGTGAGGGGAGACAAGAACAAGTCAACAGAAGGAGAAGAAGAAAGAGACAAGTTTGGACAAGAGAATGGCAGTTTTGTAGAGACATAGAGACAATGTCTGGTCGTACTTGACCATGTATAATTCGTACCTGAACCGTATTGGTCGTATGGCGATCGTATGAAACCGTATTGGTCGTTTGGCGATCGTATTAAACCGTGTGTACACTCGTGTGAATCGTACGGTGATCGTGTGACATTCGAGTGTTAATCCGGGTGTTGGATGTAGGACTTCGGAACGGTTTCACACGACTCCATACGATTTATATACGATATTGACACGATTGAGCTCACTCGTGGAGTGGACTTCATGTGCGGTTGTATATACGGTCTCGTACGGTCTCACACGGTCTCTCGCGGTCTTGTACGATCGCTAATACGATTATACACGGACATGGCACCCGTGTCAGTTTTTTAAAAAGTTTTAAAAATCATACACGGCTTTCACGGATACACTCGAATGGCCCGAGTGTAACTCGGATAAGGCCACGGTTGGTTCGGTTGTATGTACGGTTTACACGGATGGCCAACCGTATAAGCCGTGTGTTCTGTGTGAGACAGGCTTTAAATCGTTTGGAGTTTAAGTCCTGCAACACTGAACAGGAATAAAGGATCTCCTAAACGTACAGTAAATGAAAAACAAACACACGCATATAAACCACCCACCCAGATACACATACACATCTCATGTATACACCCATCAATATGTTCATACTATCAACTTTCACTTTCATCCTCTCTCTCTCATCTTGGATAATGAAGTTTTGTTATTTAATATTAAATGTTTAATCTGGAGATATTTTATATCTGCGTCTGATTTGTTAACACTTGTTTTGATGAAAATGAAACAATGATATGTTCGGTGTCTCATCTGGATCCAAACCGAAAATGTAATGCACTTAACATAACATTCGTTAGTTCGAATACACAAAGCAGCATACTTATCGCATCTTAAGACAGCTGGTGGCTAAGCACAGCGTTAAACTCACACAAAAGCTTCTCTGTGCGCTTTCTGCATTACCTTAACTTGCATTAAGCAGACATCTATTTAAACAAGAGGGCCAGAATGGCCCTGACATCGCTCACCAGACAATCAGGGGAGAAGAGTTTCAAAGATTTCAATATATGTTTCTATAGAAAACTAGCCGACCATGGGGTGGGGCAAATTTTTATTCAGAAAGAATAAATTAATCTATACTTATGTTCAAAATTTTAGATAATTTCATTACATCTTCATGAGTTCATATTATTATTCATATCTAAGATTGGTGTACTTTTAACCCTTCCCCTGTTCTATGTTTATTCAAATTTTCAATACCTAGTGCATATTCATAGACAAAATAGTTGTAATGAAATATGAAAAGTGGGACAGTATAGCCATTTTAGAAAGTAAAGAAACAAATTTCAAATTCCATTGACAAACAGATCAGACCCTGATCAGACAGCTGCTATAGGAGCCGTCTGATTTGGGTCTGTTCTGTTTGCAAATGCATGAAAAGTCATTTATATGAGGGAAAGGCTTAAGTAAACATATTATAAGTGCATGTATATTGTACACAAAATAAAAATAATTTCATGCAATTTGCACTATATTATATCATAAGCAAATACATGAGCCATCTGATCTGGGTCTACTCTGTTTGCAAAGGTGTAGAAATGCATATTTATGGAGAAAAGGATTAATTGTTCTATTTACAGGTCAGATCTAATTTGCAACTGCCATTATCCAGAAGGGAGGCAATCCAGTTGTAATCAAAAAGTGTGAAAGGGAGATGTATGCTTAAAATAGCTAGCTAAAAGTAGACACTGCTCTCCAAGATGCAATATAACACTTGAATTTGTATAAAGCTGAACTTCACAGCAGATACAGTTATAGGATATATATTGATAGCTGGCAGCTTAATGCAGGGCATAGATATAGAAAAAAAAAACTTTAAGAGCTTTCTGCATTTTGAGTATTATCCACAAAGTTTTCTCAATCTAAAATGAGTGTGTGTAATTTGTCTAAACACAATTTCTACTCTACTGATCAGGCTAAGGGTGATTACCAATACACTCCCACTGGCTTATCTCTGAATATGGGGAAAACTTTAACCTGTAGAACCTTTAGACTGTAGATGTGAAAAAGTCTATATATACAGGGCAGGGCCAATTTTATCCTCAGAACTATGATATTAACAAAACTCATAAAGGTATGCTAAGTTAATCTATACAACAAATATCTGAGCTCTGGGACATGCAGTTTTAACAAGAAGATTTTCAAAGTTTTTCCTATGCATATATAGTGATCCCACGGGCTGTTTAAGCAGTTAGCTACAAAAAAAACTGTCAATTCCTGGGGTGGGGCAAATTTTGACCCTAGGGGCATAATTTATATAACTTTTGTTTGTAGAAGACCTTTTCAGAAAAATAGATAAAAACATATTCAAACGAATAGTTTTATTTTGAAACAATCACATTTATACAATAACATGAATATTGTTCGTGTCTTAATCTGGAGTCACATGTCAATGCCCAATGCCAATGCCCGTATCGTTACCAGTGACCTTGAATCAAGACATGAAATTGATGAATCCTACCAAGGGTTCTAGCATTTCATCTGTTCATCTGTTCATTTGTTTTTATGGAAATTCATTCTTCCATGCTCATTGCTAAATACAAAATGCGAAATGCGTTTTGCCAATTGTTAATTGCTAGGGAATGTTTCAAATAATTGATGTAAATGACAAACGTGAAGTGCGAAAAGCGTATTGCTAAATGCATGTTTGCACTACTGGCATTGAATAGCGCCATTTTTAAAGCGACTGTACATTTGCTAAAGGCTTGTTTATTTACATTAAAGCATATTGCTTATTGCACTACTGAATTAAAAAATGTCGATGTTCAATGCTAGTAGTGCAAACAAGCAATAAGCATTTTTCATTTCGCATTTGTCATTTGAATCTATCATTTTGGAACATTCCGGTTCTTTCCCGAGCAATTTCCACAATTGGCAAAAAGCATTTCGCATTTTGTATTTAGCAAATAGCATGGCAGAATGGCGTTCCATAGGTTTTTAACACATCTAGAAAAGGACAAAATAGCACCAGTGTTCCGATTAAAGCTGGAGAAACTTCGGATATTCCGAACCCTGACGGAATGAGACGAGTAGTTACGAATGATCCGATTGTCAACCGTTTAAAAGGGCTAAGTTATAGTCTTTATTGACAGATTATACGGGACCTAAATCCTGTAATTAATTGCAGGTACGAAAACAAATAATTTGATAACAAAAGGAATTTTATATTCCTTTCGCTTTTTTCATTTTTTAATGTCCGTACTTGAGAAGTATTGGGGAGGGGGTTGCAAAGTAGATACTCCCTGTTTTAACAGGGGCCGCCCCTTGCCCCCACCCCGACGCCTACGCCTTTGTATCAAAACACAAAGAGATTCACAAAGAAAAACACAATAAGGGAATGATGGAAGTATCTCCTTGGAACGGTAAGTTACAATGTTCACTGTGGGTTTGAACCGGTTTAGGGTGAGATCAATCTCACACTTATGAGAAACTATGTGTCTATTGTCAAAGGGCGCCCACGCTCATACTAATGATAAACTACTGGTTTACTTCCAAGCTCACACTTATGAGAAGGTACTGGTCTAATGTCAAAGGGCGCCCAGCCACACGCTTATGAGAAACTACTGATCTAATGTCAAACTACTGGTCTAATGTCAAACTACTGGTCTAATGTTAAACTACTGGTATAATGCCAATCTACTGGTCCAATGTCAAACTACTGGTCTAATGTCAAGCTACTGGTCTAATGTCAAACCACTGGTCTAATGTCAAACTACAGGTCTAATACCAAACTACAGGTCTAATGTCAAGCTACTGGTCTAATGTCAAACTACTGGTTTAATGTCAAACTACTGGTCTAATGCCAATCTACTGGTCTAATGTCAAACTAGTGGTCTAATGTCAAGCTACTGGTCTAATGTCAAACTACTGGTCTAATGTCAAACTACTGGTCTAGTACCAAACTACAGGCCTAATGTCAAGCTACTGCTCTAATGTAAAACTACTGGTCTAATGTCAAACTACTCTCAAACCACTGGTACAATGTCAAGCTAGTGGTCTAATGCCAAACTACTGGTCTAATGTCAAACTGCTGATATAATACCAAACTACAGGTCTTATGTCAAGCTACTGGGCTAACGTCAAACTACTGGTCTAATGTCAAACTACTGGTCTCATGTCAAACTACTGGTCTAATGTCAAGCCACTGTTCTAATGCCAGTCTATTGGTCTAATGTCAAACGGTGCCCAGGCTCACACTTATGAGAAGCTACTGGTCTAATGTCATAGGTGCTAAGAATCTACTGACCAAGTATCAGCAACTTCTATCTTGATGAGAGGCCGAGTTACTCGGGTTCTCATCTGGGTCCAACCTCTTTGGAAATGCTATTAGGGTCGCCAATGTAGAAACAGTTGATTCGTACCTATATTATTTGATACTCAAACAGAACAGACTCTGTAGAGGCGTAAGAGGAAACATTTATGGACGAAAATGTTACAACAGTATGTATATACAATATATTATATTTATAATATTGTGTCAACACTGAAACCTTTGGCTATTGCAGAATGTCTAGAATCAGATCTACATGGTATATATTATTCCAAAGCAGGACAGATACTCATAAGGACAGATCTACAGATCGGGTTCTATCGTGTTTACTCTCTGCAGGCTCCGTACTTTATGACTGCAAAAGTTGTCAACTGCTATAAAGTCTTCAAATGGATATTCTCCATTGTTTTCTCCCATGCACTTTCCATAAAACAGACAATGTTCAAACTGTTACACAATCTGGAGCCCGATAGATGTGCCTGGAATCTGATCTGGATACCAAACTTTATTTCATACACAAATTCGTCGCTAGCGTGCAAAGATAACTGATATAACATAGTTACATTAAGAGTATCGAGTTCTCTCCCTTTAACACCCTGAATACTAGTGAATAGTGTGTCACAGTGATAAAAATGTATGTGACACACTGGTGCATTCAAAAACTAACAGGATTGTTAGACCAAGCAATAAGTCTGTTCACAGGGTTGTGCTACTTGCAGTATTCTTGAAATGTCAAGTATAAGTGACACAAATAGGCAATCAGTTTACAATGTGTCTACCAATATTAACTGTAGAGAAAGAAATGTAGTATATGCAATTAAAATCAGTAAATGCGATATAATGGTGTATGTCGGTAAAACTGAGAGAGAAATTCGGGAGAGAATGACAGAACATTTGAGTGATGTGAGGCATGAGAGAGAGAAGCCAATAAACAGACATTTTGGAATCGGTGGACATAGCAGTGATGATGTGAGGTTTGTAGTTTTGAAACGGATGTTCCATACATGTAGAACTGAAAGACAGATCCATGAAACTGATTGGATATGGAGGCTGAGAACGTACAGACCATTTAAGAAATGAATGACGTGCTTCCGGTGTTCATGAGGTTATGCAACGCATAGCTTTACGAGCAAAGTTAGTGAAGCCCGAAGGGCTTCACGTGAATCTTTGCTCGTAAAGCTATGCGTTGCATAACCCATGAACACCGGGAGCACGTCATTTATTTCTTATATTTATATTCCATTGTATTTCTTATATTTAAGAAATGAATGACGTGCTTCCGGTGTTCATGAGGTTATGCAACTTTCTTTTTAGAATAAGGTTATATAAGGACGTTGCAGGGCGAATGTAAATATTTGGATGTAACATCAAAGAGGATAATGCGCTAATGCACGCATGACGTCGTTGCATCCATCACGTCATTTGATGACGTTATTTTGATGACGTCATGACATGATAAAAAACAACCCAATATCACCATGACGCTGGATCAACATTATTCTCTTTGATTATATGACTGAATGCATGTAACCAAAATGTGACGCGTATTTTGACATGATAATCCTTGAAAAAGGCCCTTAGTGGTAGAAATATTAGATCAGAGCAGTTCAAGTATTTATGTATTATATTAATTCCCTATTTTAGAATATTTTCTTCATTGCATCATCAGACAGACAGGACAGACCCTCATCAGACAGACAGGACAGACAGACAGGACAGACCCTCATCAGACAGACAGGACATACAGGCCATACCCTCATAAGACAGACAGGACAGACCCTCATCAGACAGACAGGACAGACCCTCATCAGACAGGACATACCCTCATCAGACAGACAGGACAGACAGACAGGACAGACCTTCATCAGACAGACAGGACAGACCTTCATCAGACAGACAGGACAGACCCTCATCAGACAGACAGGACAGACAGACATGACATACCCTCATCAGACAGACAGGACAGACCCTCATCAGACAGACAGGACAGACCCACATCAGACAGACAGGACAGACAGACAGGACAAACAGGACAGACAGACATGACATACCCTCATCAGACAGACAGGACAGACCCTCATCAGATAGACAGGACATACCCTCATCAGACAGACAGGACAGACCCTCATCAGACAGACAGGACAGATCTTCATCAGACAGACAGGACAGACCCTCATACAGATCAGGGTCTATTGTGTTTGCAAAATGCATTAAAAGTGTATCAATGAAGTTAAGAGGGTGTTTCACAACTGTTCTTCAAAAACAACAATCGGAATGTGAAAATGTTTTGGTTATAATCATACACCGAGTAACTCATCGTCTCATGCTGGCTAACAACGAGCACTATGCAGACTGAGCAATCACTCAAAGCTACATGTATCAAAATACTAAACTCGTCGTTTCTGCACGAAACCCTATCCTGTGACCTCTCTTAGAGACGATTCTAAAGAGAGGTTAAAGTATAGGCTTGGTAGAGAAATAAAGGATTTATTCTTGAACTTATTTACGCATCTTGTCTGCACCTGTTTGCAAAAGTTGTCAACTGCTATAAAGTCTTCAAGTGAATTTTCTCGATTTTTTATAAAAAATAGTGAACATATTTCACACAGTTTGGATCCTGATAGATGTGCCTGGAATTTGATGAAAACCTGTTTGCATAGATTGTCGCGCATTAGCCGCTATCGTTTAGGCATTTGCTTTATGAATATTCATGAATAAATGACGTCATGAATATTTCTTAGATCAATTGTTATAATAACACATGGACACATAAGTTCTCGGCGATGACCTAACCTGTAATATCATATCTACATGTTGCTAACAAACAGAGCAGACCCTGATGAGTCTGCTCCTACAGTTCTTAGCCGTCTGATAAAGGTCTACTCTATTTGCAAAGGCATAGAAAGGCGTATTTATGAAGTAAAGGGTTTGTTAACGGATCGTTACCGAATTATATAAGTAGTACATAGTTCTTTCCCTGAACCGCTTCACTCCATGAACAGTCCAATATGCTGCATATATACGTGCACAGGGGGCAATTGCGTTGGTATATATGGTCTAAAAAGGAAAAAAAAGACTGGGTCGATTTAATGTTATATTATATACAAGGGGTCTAACTACCGATTCGCAAATTTCACGACCGATTCGAAAAAAACGACCGGTTTTGGACAGCCAAGATGGAATAACCACTAATACGGCACTATTGTCTGCATGTTCTCGGCGACACCATTTTACACTGAAGTCTAACAAAGATTCTATAACTTTGCTACGGCAGATTTTGAAATCTATCAAAGAAGGTAGTCTGTATTTAGGTCCCTTAGTTAGTAAAGTACGGAGACGTTTGTTGACGTTTGTTTTCGATAATGTCAAAATTGCCTGTAATAACATGACCAGCCTCGGCGTAACAGATCTAGAAGAATTACAATTTCAACTAACAGGAGTATTATTTACAATATTAAGGTCCGATACAATCTTATTGTAATTACAAATAGTATTCCTAATAGGTATTTTGTACTTATAGCAGATAATTGGAGATTCTAAGTTTTTGAAATAGGCTGGGATGGTATTAATTACGTTTTTATCGCGAAATATTGATTGTAGATCGATAAAATCTATACCTTTATTAACAAAGGGAATTTTCAAAAAATATCTTTTATGGGCAGACACTGAATCAACGTGTGGTCGAAGAACATGCCGAGTGTAGTTCTGAATGAAAGAAGCTGTATTATATAAAGGATCTGTTCGTAAGATCACTTTGTCTGCTTCTATGTCAATGTCTCTTATAGAAGAAATAGACAAAGAACATAGACGAGAGAGCATAGTATGTCTGCCAGATTGTAGACGTATAATGTGTAAATCTGAAACAGACGTTTTAAGTCGAGCTTTGCGTTTGATATTTCCGTTTATACGTAAGCCATGGGATCTGGTTTTTCGTTTTCTGATTGAGTAAATAGAAAATATATCAATGTTAGGGTCTTTAGAAATATTTCCGGTTTGATAAATGTTATCATTTAGGCCTAAAGGGAAAGGTGTCTGTAAATTTTTAATCCATTTGAGTTCTGCCATAAATCTGGCTTTAGATTTGATGCTATTTGTAGAATTATAATCATAAACAAGATGTTCAACTGGCTGAACTGTAATATCTTTAAATGAATGACCCGATTTACGAAAATGCTGATATAGAAAATTTTTAATTTTATTATTCCGGCATTGATATATATGTTCACGAAATCTAGTTTTTAGTGAGCGTCCAGTTTGTCCTACATATTGTATACCACAGAGTGGTGCATTTCATGTTAAAACGTAAATAACATGAGAAGTTTTACAGTTAATATTTGATGTAAATTTTGTGGTAAAAACTCTACCATTAATTGTAGATTTAATGGTAGAATTATAAGATAGATATTTGCAGCACATACACCTCTTAGCATTGCACTTATCAATGGTTGGATACATTCTACGTCTTCCGTGCAAAATCCGTTTATTTTGAATTATATTAACTACAGTACTATGTTGAATAGATTTATGTAACGGAGAAAGTACCACTTTTGGGCCATTGTGAAAACAGTTGTTAATTGAAATAGAAGGTAGGTGGAACGATTTTGCAGAATAAAGGTTTAGTGGCTTTAAACACAATGAAGGTTGAAATGATCTAAAATTACCATTTTGTGGAATTTGCACAGATGTCGTAGAATGTAGTTTTAAAGTTTGAAATTTTCTTGTAGTTGTGGTCATAGTTTAGTTGTGTTCAACGATAGATGGGTATTTAGATAGATAGAGCGAGTTCGGCTCTTAGGTACTGCGATATTAAATTGGTTATATAGTGCATTGATGTAAACAAGTTTAGGTTCTATTAACACTTAGATCCTAAAATAAGTCAAATAGTGTCAAATATATGAATTGATAAACATTGTATTGTTACTGCGACAATGAATAGGTCAAAACGCGCAGAAAATATAGACGGAAAGGTAGTCAGAGTGAGCAGTCCGAGCTCTATGGCACTGCGACACTAATTAGGTAATGAAACACATTAAAATAGATATAGATAACTAGATGAATGGTTGAATAATTTTGGTTCTATGGCACTACGACACTAAATAAGTAAAACAATAAAATAGTCAGATGGAAATCGACCCAAAATATCGTTGAAAACAGAATCTACCATGTGGTGCATAGGGTGATGATGAATATATGATGATGAAATTACGTAAGTAACACCCTCTGTAAGGGGAGAAATAACAATATCGATTGTATGTACGGGGAGACGTTTTACGGCCGCCACACGGCACACACAACACTATTGTGTTAGTAAATATGGAAAAAAAAAGTCAAACAGGGAGAGCCACACACGGAATGACACCGCATCAAACACCATCTAACGAGAAACGGTAAAGCCACAAGACAAAACATAACAGGACGCATATCAAGACGAAACACATTAAACATTAAGCATATTAAAAAACAAAATTGACCGTAGGCTGAAAGCAGGAGTGCCGCCTTGGAACGGCCAGCAGCCAAAAGCAATAAAAAAAAGGGCTACTGGGGGACTTGAACCTGGTTTACGGGTACCCAACCTCGTCCTTATCCCACTTTCACCACAGTCAAAATGTAAATAAAATTCCCCCTCCAGACAACACCACAACATGCGTAACGATGTATGCCAAAATGAAAATGATTTGAAAATGAACGCTATTAGAAGTAAACAAGCGACGTCATCATGTAAATGACGTCATAATTTAAAAGTACGGGAAAACTATTTGAAACACTTCTACACCGACATTTAAAAGATCAATCGCAAGAAAATACAGTTACCAGTGGATATTAATCATACACAACTGTTTTGTTTGAAAAAGAATAAACTTGACATCGTAGGCATGTACTCGATGACTATTCAGGTCAGAGCAGCTGTGGAGTAGTCATTTGGGGTACGACAGAACTGGCAAAATACAAGTATCTAATTTCCTCCCTCCGTAAACGGGTTTCAGAGGGAATCTTCATAGAGTATTAAGCCTTTTCCGTCGTCGCACAAGCAAAGAGGAAAGCATAATGACCAACTGTAAAGGGGTCGACCACCAAGCATGTAGTGTGCTGCAATATAGAGGGGTCATATCCCTTTTTAATGAATTGTTTTATACGTTTGACAAACAAAGTATCAAAATAAGTGTGTCCAATAATTTTTCGAAGTTTGTAAATGACATCACCGTAAAACTCCGGATGTGAAATACCTAACTTTAGAAAAGTACGTAAATTACAATTGTATTTGCTGATGAGTAGAATATCACGGTGGTAAAATTTTGAAAATGTTTTACGAAGTTTGTCATATCTGTAGCCCTGCTTTAGTAGTTTTTCAGTGATAATAAGGTTACGATTGTTAAAATCATCAACAGAGGAACAAGATCTAGCAAAACGAATAAGCTGAGAAATGTATACACCGTAACATGTAGCTCGGGGAACATCCCCATCCAAATGAGGATAGTTAACTATTTTAAAATTAAAGTCATCCCTTTTGTCATAAATTCCAGAAGAAATTGTTCCATTGTTTATAGATAAATTTAAATCTAAAAAGGCTGCAGATATGTTAGAACTATTTGCTTTATTAAGCTTGAGCTCCCTAGGGTAAATTGAGGTTATCATAGAATCAAAGTATGGGTTATCAATATTAAAAATGTCGTCTAAATAACGTACTGTATTGTTAAAGGCATTGATGACATCCGCCTGTGAATCGCCGTTAAGGTTAAGCATAAAATCCCGTTCATAACAAAACAAAAACAAGTCTGCAATTAAAGGAAAAGGCTGGTAACTCTGTCAGACAAATGTTTGAATTAGAAATTAATTGCATTGAGGGTTGGTTTAAATTTTTGTATAGAATATTTTTCTTTTTATATAATATATATAATTCGCCGTAATCGGAAGTTATCTGTCATATTCTACGAGTCAAGTCTATTCTCAGAGCGCACGTAATTATTCCGCAAAATCAGAAAGGGTTGTATTTAGAAGGGTGTAACCGAGTAACTCCGACTACTTTCCGAGTTTTCCGGAATGAGCCAAGTAATTTTGAAGAAATGATATCTCGTGTACCGTGGTAGAAGTTGCTGCTAGTCTAGATTGTTTCAATCAGAATGCTAGCATTTTGAAGATATATTTCAATATTCTAAATTATATCGAATAATTACTCTTTATAAGATACAATGATTGTGAAAAGGCACCGTATTGTCGAGTGTACTTGAAGTTCTTTTATTTGAATATCAATTAACTATCTGTTCTCGTGAACTAATGCTATTTTTGTCTTCAGATCGATTGATGTCTTCACTGGTCTATACAATATTACGGCATGTTATTATTAATTTGTAAAATATGCCATACTAGGCTATCAGTAGAGATGTGTTTTATTATAAAATATTGTAGATAATTATATGGTGTTTACATATGCAAGTTATAACACTTCTGAGTCTGAGTTCATTCGCAAGTATCTGATTGGTTAGAATGTGAGCAAGCTCAAATCCTGACAAATAAGATAGTTAAGAATGATCTCAAACTCAAGCAAAAACCTCGGGGTTATTTATCGTGCTATGTAAATATACATCCTCTGTCAATATAACAATATACACATTAATCTTTTGAAACCTGGAGAAACTGCAATATGCTGAAATAATCTTGTTTCATTTCAAAACACATGATCTAGATCTGTAAAAGATATGCGATACAAAGCTACAGTATCAGTGACAAATAGATTAGGGACCATGCTTATAAAACATTTAGTTGAGTCTGAGTTCGTTCTCAAGTTTTTGATTGGTTAGATTTGAGCCTTTGGCTCAAATCTGACCAATCAAAAGCTTGAGAACTCGAATCTGACCAATCAAAAGCTTGAGAACGAAACTCAGACTCAACTAAAAGCTTTATAAGCATGGACCCAGGTTTCTGATACGACGTGTTATCCGGCGTCTCATCTGGTACATGTATCAACGTGCTTGGAACCACATATAGTGTACTAAAGGTTAACCAGTTCCTTTTCATGCATTTGCAAACTGAATAGACCCAGATCAGACGGTTTTCTGTACATGTAGGAGCAATCTGACCAGGGTCTACTCTGTTTGCATATGAGGTAATAATTAATCTTGCTACAGTTTCTACCAATAGCAAAGTGTATATTGGCTATTAAATTCATGATGACATTATTTGTCACATGAATCTTCAACAGGGAAAGGATTAAATACGTAACATAGTACAAAATGTAGTATGATATGTACATTGTGTGCACTGTTGCGTATCGATTAACACATGGTACAAGTAAACACGCATTACCGAGTGTAGTCATTATCTAACAAAGGAGCTAGAATGGCTTCCAACAAGTCACAGAAAGATTTTAGCGCGTCTACACTCTCGAGCTCGGAGGAAAGATTTGATCGTTTCTGCGAACCATGTAATACTGAAAATCTTCACATAAAAGCCGTCAGCTACTGTTGTGATTGCTGTGAGTATTTATGTGATAGCTGTTGTAAAACTCACCGTAAGCTGGCCGGAACAAAATATCATAAAATGTTGAATACATCGGCAATGTCGAAATCAGAACTACCACCCACGATGACAGACATACTGACAGAAACATGTTCAGAACATCACGGAAAAATTCTGGAATACTTCTGTAAAGACCACAAGCAGCTGTGTTGTAGTGTATGTGTAAATATGCATCACAGGTCCTGTCAAGACATGTCTTACGTGCCAGAAGTTTCGAAGGGAACATCAAACAGTCAAGAGTACAAACGACTGGTGACTGGTTTAAACCAACTCCTCTTGTCGATCGCTAAACAACAGCAAAACAACTACAGCAAGGATGAAGCTAACAAGACACACCACTCTAAAGCTCTAAATGACATTAAAAGTTTTAGACAAAAGATGAACAATCTACTGGATAACCTTGAAGGTGAAGTCGTTAAGAAAATATCGGAGTTGAGCCGCCGAAATTCAGAGAAAATTAAACAGGAATCAGATGAATGCCAGTCAGTAGTCACAGCCGTGAAATCTCTGACTGCAAGTCTAGAACAAAAGACGGCATCAGGTAAGGACAAACAGTTATTTGTAGAAATGAAGAAGACCAAGATGCGTCTACTTGAACTAAAAAGTAAGACAGAAGTTGTCGATGTTAAAATTCAGCAGTACTCATTTCACCAGGATAAGCAAATTCAAAAAATGATGTCTTTACTGTCCGCAATATGGCCACTGTCCGTCAGACAGGGTGACACGTTCACTACTGCAAGATACGTGCGGGAAGTCAACGTGAAGTCGGGAGACGACACAAATGATTGTATCATTACTGGTATAGCTGTAGTGAGCGGGGACCGTGTGGTTGTTTCCGACTATAGGAACAAGAACGTCAAACTGGTCGACATGAAGGCGAACAAAATTACATCCTATCTAGTTACGTCATCAAAACCGTTCGATGTTATAGAACCAAAACCAAATCAGGTGGCCGTGGCTTTAGCAGATGAGAAGAAACTTGAGATAATCACCGTGTCAAATGTCCTGACGTGGAGTCACACAATAGATACACCTGATGCTGCCGTTGTCGGACTTTGTTATGATGGATCAAACTTTATTACTGCATGTCATCATCCATCCAGTGTTAAAATCATCGACATGTCCGGTAGAATTTTGAACACATTTACCACTGACAACAATGACAGGGACCTGTTCATCCTGCCTCGTCATATTGCGATGGACCGTGACAATGGCGTTATACACTTAACTGACTGTAATGCTAACACGGTGACGAGTGTGACTACCAGCGGCCATGTCATCTCTGTGTACAGAAATGAAATGTTAAAGTATCCAGTAGGAGTTGCTGTAGACAAACATGGTACCGTGTATACATCTAGCACGAATACAGACACCGTCCACCAGCTCTCCCCAACAGGAAACCTCACTCGGATCTTAATAAGACAGGAGCAGAGATTGGCACGTGTCCCCGAAATCATTATTTACAGTAAGGAGGACGACATACTCTACATCAGTAGTAACAGCTCCGCGCCTGGGGAGTGTAACTATATCAGACGGTATCAACTGGAATAATGATTATGGAGTTTCCTGACCAATGGTTAACGGATATGTCTCATAAAGGTGTTTAACCCTTTCCCTGATATTGACGACTTTTGACGACTCTGTAAAAGTCGCTTTGTGAAACCATTGTGATAAATAGAGCATTTGCTCATATAGGAGCAAAATCGTTTTATCACAATGGTTTCAAACTACAAAATTCTAAAATTTTCCTTTTCTCTAGCTAATGCTGTTTTCGGTAGATTAATTCAAAGAGGTTGTATCTAAAATAGCCTATGAGGGAATGGGTTAAGGCGGAATTGTATTTTGTTTTGTATAACTTTTAGAGTCATGTTGAACACGAAATAATTTGGAGACTCATCAGTGTCTTAACTATTAGACACTAATTTCTTTTCATAAAGTTTAGATTTATGTTAGACTCCAAATTCGATTTATCATCAGGGTTTAACCTGTTTGTTACTCGCTTTAAAGTACTAGGGGAATTGAAAATACATTTTGTGTTAATAAAACGAGACTATTTTGAAATCAAAATTTGCCACAGACTTCAGGTTACATGGCGTTACCTGTACGGTCTTATGTGTCTTATTTTGTAGTACATTTGATCAGTACCCTAACAAATATTTGCCAAAATGAATGAGAGAGAGAACAAATGTAATGCAGAAAACAAGTTCCGTTCATGAGCTCTTTGTTGAATAACATCCTACAGGTAAACTTTACAATATTAAGAACAGTAGACAAAACGTATGTATATAGGTTTTTATACATTTGTTTGTACTTGGTGTGTGTCACATTGCTAATTACATTGAAATATAAAACATGTATAGTTTATTTATTGTTAGATGTGTCGTTATCTCATATGGTCGGTTTTGGTGGGTTAGAATATAAATAGTGACCAAATAGTAAAGTTTGACAAAGGTGTTTCAGCTGAAATTTAATTCACACTATCGGCCAGCTCGATATAAAGATCACTTTGAATCCAGATTAAATTTGGATTTATTCAAACTGCACTGCGTCCAACCCGATTAATCTTTTGAGAAATGATTAACCGAGTTTCGAACAGCTGGGACACTATTCAGACGCTCAACATGGCCCACACTGTTTGCAAATGCAAGTGTTGTGGTGGATAGCGATAAGGGCAAACATAACATACACTTGACCTTCGAACATCAATGGACTGTACGAATTATTTCGAGATAACAGAGGTTCGAGTCATCCTATTTATAAGCTGACCACAATCTCAAATGCAGAGCTTTATGTATGTCTAAAGTAATGCTAAGAACTTTTTAGCATTATTTCGACCTCCATAAAGATGTCACATGTGTTTCTATATATGTTTACTGATAAAGTTTAGAACAAATCTGTATTGTAAATTTTGGAAGGAACGAGCTTTTAGTTTGAGTTATTCCGAATTTCGAGTTATCCGAGTTCGAAATATCGAACTTCAAGTGTATATTATTACATGTAGAAAGGGTTAGTTATAGAAATAAGAGTTTTTGTACAAATTTTTGGGATTGCTTTTGAGACCCTTTCCCTGTTCCATATTTCATTTTATCTATTTTCGCCATGAATATTCAACATAGAACATAGAAGGTGGTACATTGTAGCCATTTTAGGCAGTAAAGAAACAGATGTATCATATTCCATAAGTAAACAAATCAGACCCAAAATCAGACGGCTCCTATAGGAACCTTCTGATCTGCGTCTATCCTGTTTACAGATGCGAGAAAACACGTTTATATAAAGGAAAGGGTTAGAGAGAGAGAGAGAGAGAGGAGAGAGAGAGAGAGAGAGAGAGAGAGAGAGAGAGAGTAGACAACAAGTATGTGTATAGTTTTATCATTTGTTTGTAGCTGTTATTTTACATGTACGTAGCTTTAATTACATTGATACATATGATATGACTAGTTTATTTATCGTTATATTGGGCTTCGATGAGTTAGAATAGAACGCAGCCAAATAGTAAAATATGACAAATGTTTTCCAGTTGAAATCCAATTGGAACTATCAGCGAGTTCAGTATAATTGCTAGAAAGTTTGTGTGATCAATGAATTCAGATAGAATTCGGATATATTCAAATTTGGCTACGTCCGATCCGATTTATCTTTCGAGAAATAACGGACCGAGTGTCGAACAGCTTGGACCCAATTCCGACGGCGTCTCAGCAAAATCAAAATTGTGTGCAAACTTTGTGCGAGTCACGTTGTAGGTAAATGTAAATGATAGAGGATTCTGGCTAATCGTAAGTCTTTCTTCATATAAACGCTTTTTCACGCATCTTCAAACAGAGTGGACCCAAATCAGAGGGCTCCTATCGGAACCGTCTGATCAGGGCCCGCTCTGTTTGCTAATGGAATTGGATAGTTCTGCTTCTTTAATTTCTAAAATGGCTACATTGTTCCGCCTGTCATATTTTGTTATAACTATTTTGTCAATGCATATTCTGTAGGTATTGAAATCTGGAATATACATAGAACAGGGAAATGGTTAATATAACATATACAGACCTGTCTAATATCGGATACCTCAATGGTATGTGTTATCTTATACTTTTAAAGCCTTAACCTTTAGCTTGGAATCTGTGGGGAATTATAATTGTGAGAGCCTTTGCAAACTGTTTGGATCCAGGCGAGGCGCAGGGTAATTATATGCTCGAGTTCAAAACTGTATGTCACTTGGACTACATTCGTTTTCTAACGAGACAAAGTGATTGATGAATATTGTCTTCAGGGCCCTGACTGCACACACTCCTTAAGCTGTTGAACAATATTGGTGAACCCTGTAACGGATTATCGTCTTTAATGAACGTTGTTTAATATTACTCTTTCTTTTTAGAAACAAAATATACTAAAGTATACTATCCTGATGTAATGTCGAATTGTTTGGGGTTTCGTTTGGATAAAAATTGATTGATTGACCTGTACGTGAAAATACGTGTATATATTGGAGATGGTCAAAACGAATGTTAGCTTAATGCACATCAAAAGGAGGTTTCCGAATTACATTTTCTAAGTATAAAGTAACACCTGATTTGTAAAGAGGCATTTGTTCGATAAATAAATAGTTGATTAAGGCAGGAGTTAATGTATCGTGTTTTACAAAACCTTGTGTATTTTGTTATTATTGGGCACACACACGTATAAAACTGGTTTCATGTTCAAGTACTTTGCAGTTTAACTGTTTTGATTGTGTAAATGCTTTGTTGTAGAAATGAATGGTTTTATACAGGTTGTTTGTGATTGTTTTGTGATTTCTAAAGCCAGGCAAGTCAAGTGAAATGAATTGGAGAAATATTCATTCCTTGAAGTTGTAGATAAGCAGTCTGAGCGAGAGTGAAGATTGAAATCAGACATTCTGTTTGGGTAGTTAAGATCATAGGATTTGGTGAAGAAATAAGGACCATTAACCATTAACTACTGAGACATGTATTTTAACGATTTTGTAAACAGAACAGAACCCAGATCGGAGGTTGCTTTTCAGGATCTCCTCAGCTTGTTTATGAGCTAAAATATATCTGGTTATATAATTTCTGTCCTCAACAAATAGTTCTGTGTTCATGGTATGCCATTATAAAATATCACCTACATTGTAATTTATATTCTTGTAGTCATTATTTCTTACATAGATATTCATGGACTAAAAGGTGAATCCAACAGTTTGGATCCAGAGGTAACATCAATTAACTCTGCGTCTTCCAAGGGTCGATACTGTTTGACACGGTTTATCATTAAAAAACGCCACTTTAATACCTGAAGCAGACGGTAATCTTAACAGACGATAATGTCGGCGTCTCATCAGGATCCAAACCGTTTGTAGTCACAAACTCGCCCATTGCAGTAGGTCCTGTGAGTTGCTTAACTCATTATCTCATAAGCTATTTTAGACACAACCTCATTGAATGTATCTACCGAAAAGGAGCATTAACTCGAGGAAAGGAAAACTTTAAATTTTTGTAGTTTGAAACCATTGTGACAAATAGAGCATTTGCTCCTAAAGGGAGCAAATGCTCTATTTATCACAATGGTTTCATAAAGTGACGTTTATAGATGCGCAAAAATGCGTCACTAGGGGATACTGTAATAAGAAGATTGCATTTACAGGTCATACTGGGTCATATCGAAATGTCTTCCAAATCAATTGTTTACTGTTCAATATCCATGTAAATAATAACGGCATTAGGAATATTTAATGGCTACATATTTATACTGTATACATTTCAGTGGAATTTCGTTTTGCTTTAACCAAAAGTGTTGGATCAGATCTATCTACTGATATAAGCAAACATCATACCGTGATTAACCCTTCGCGTACTGAATTTTAAAATGTGTTTCTCCTTCTTTACCCATGCCCTGTTGTATAATTACATGTGTCTTCATTGTGTACAAGTATTTCGCTTTGCAATCACTGCTATGGAGTGCACTGGTTGCACAATCAACTTGTAAATAGTGCAGACCCTGATGAGACAGCTCCTGCAGGAGCTGTCTCATCTGGGTCTTCACTATTTACAGGTATGTATATTGACGCGAATAGCAAGCGAAAGGTTAAAAGGCTCCTACAGAAGCCGTCTGATCTGGGTCTAAATTATTTGCAGATTTGACAAATTATATCGTTTATATGAGAGAAAGAATTAAGAATCCTTACCATGATAAAATATTGTGTTGTACATGTATTCTGTATATACTCACTGTAATGTATAGATATGTCTTAATATTCCTATTAAAAAAATACCTGTTTAAAGCGACCATTTACTAAATACACATAAAGGTCTGGTAAAAATAGCTGTTTAAAATAGGATAGACATAGTGGAATATTTACAGCTTTCAGCTTTACGATCGTCCTGAATTAGGCAACCACTGATATTAAAGGCCTGCAATCAAACGTAGTTTGATTGGTCGCTAAATAGAGATGCTACCTTTATATGTTTGTATATGAAAACATTGAATGAGGCACTAAAATCCAATAGTACAGCTGAATAATATTATGATGATGAAGTGCAGGATTTTGACGTAATTTGTTGCTGTATATTTGTGGGCACAAACTAGACCTTTATTTTAACATTTGTTCTTTTGTACTTTTTTCACGCACATATTTTACACACAGTAATGTACAACAATAATAGCACGCACTTGCTTCTTTCTTTAGTCTAGTTCGTGCTTGACCTAATGAACTAACGGCGAATATGGCTCGAACCATGATGAGTATGACTTTAACCACGCCCTTATTCCGTTCGTAACACTGAATGTGTATTTAACATATTTTGCTGCTAATGACGAGTGAGGTTTAAACAACGTCCTGTTTCCATTTGAAACACTATCAGTTTTTATTAACTGACTTGCAGCTAATGACGAGTGTGGTTTTAACCATATTCTGATTCCATTTGTACAATACATGTGTATTAACACTTTTGCTGTTAATGACGAGTGTAGTTTTAACCACACTCTGATTCCATTTGAAACAATATATTTGTATTGACACCTGTGCTGCTAATGACGAGTATGGCTTGAATCACACTCTGATTCCATTTGAAACAAAATATATGTATTAACACTTATGCTTCTAATGACGAGTATGGCTTTAACCACACTCTGATAACATTTGTAACAATACATGTGTATTAATTAATACTTTTGCTGTTAATGGCAAGTGTGGCTTTAACTCCACTCTGTATCCATTTGTAACAATAATATGTGTGTTATACATCTTGCTGTTATAGACAAGTTGGCTTTAACAACACGCTGATTTCATCTGTAACGATACTTCGTATTTTAATTGTTTCGCTGCCAATGACGAATGTGTTTTCATCTAAACAGTTTGGATCCTGAAGACACTCCGAGCAACTGAGTGTTTCACCAATATCGAAACCGTTTAATTTTTATGGTAGTGCTATAAAACATAAATAAATTCAACGGTAAAAAATTAACCATGTAAAGAAATTGCAGCGAAGAAGCTAAATTAGGATAACGTAAGTTTATTAGACATGAGACGGATTTGACTAATTTAGTTAATGTGCTTGTGTCTAATCGATTTAGTTATGAATTGTCGTCTGTTGCAAGGATGCCAAGGAGGGTCTGTATTCATTATATGTTTATTAGCAGTATCAATATTGTAGCTCTAAGCAGTTTTCTAAAGTGAGTGTAAAATGCATCTCGATCGGCACCAAGTATCAAACGATATAGACTCCTATAAGATAGCAAGGTCTTTTACAACTTATCTGGGTCCCATCTGTTAAAGTTTAACACGCATTCACTGTATAATATGAAGTTCTAATAGTTTTGTACTAATCTTTCTCTGTAATCGTTGAGAGTGTAATCATAAATAAACGTTTTAAAGAAAACAAATGTCTTGGTTATGTATACTCCCCATTAAAAAAGTGCTTAGTTATAAGGGGGTTACAGAATTGTGAATTTTAGGAACATGGAATGAACAGTGATCCCAAAACGCTTAAAACCCCAATCCCTCATAGTTACGGGTTTTTGCACCTTTGCAAACAGAGAAGACCCATACTACTGGCTATTCTGATTGAAGAGCGTAACATTTACTCCTCACTTGTGAAGAGTGTTAACTGAAGCATGTCGAAGCTAGAAGTACCAGATTTTCTCCACACCTTTCTAACTGTTTACCTAGTATCCCAGCACATCTAACGAACAACGACGCCACTATCAATCATTAACACATTACCGCATAGGCTATTTTTAGATCCAACCACTTTGAATAAATGTAACGAAAAGGAGCATTAACTAGAGAAAATGAGAATTTTAGAAATTTGTAGTTTGAAACAATTGTGATAAATAGAACATTTGCTCCTATAGGAGCAAATGCTCTATTTATCACAATGGTTTCAACAGGTGACTTTTGCAGATGCGTCAAAAGGCATTAATATTAGGGAATTGGTTAAGGCAGGTGCAATATACAAGAAAAATATAGAGTGAAACCCCTCTAAGCCGTATATTTAGTAGAGAAGACTTTAGATAGTTTTTGTCTGTTGGCTGCACAATGGTGAGCATTCTGCAAGACTTGAACATATAGATCTGAGATACATAATTACTACAATGACATATTTGTCCAGCTTTAGAAAATACAATTTCATTTATTATAATGTGGGGATTGCCACCCCTGCTATTCCTGTTCCGACACCCTTGATAGTAACGTGTCGTATGTATACACGTGTTCAGACGATTAAGATTCAGTATAATAAATATTAATATATTGCTACAGATGAAATAAATAACACATTCAATTTAAAACCTCATTTAATTCCATAATAATTTGAGAAATAACATAACAAATGGATACGAATGAAACATAACTTCTAATATATTATTATTATAAATAAATACTTACTGGCATGCGTGACTATACAGAAGTAATATATAATAACTACAGTAAACCCCCACTAAACCGGAATTCTAATAGAGAATTTATTAAGACACTATAAGGCAGGTTGCTGTTTAAAACGCGGTGAAAGTCATGCAGAAAGCTTCTCTAGGAGCTTTCTGCATGACTGTCACCCTGCATTGAGCTGCCACCTGTCTCCAAGCCCAATGTTTATACTAAATTTAACGACATTTTAAGAGGCATTTTACTGTACATCAGGGCGTTCAAAGTAGTATCAAGATAGGCGACCTTTATGACAGGCGACATCTTAATGCAGGGTGAATGTCATTCAGTAAGGTCGCAACGGAACTTTCTGTGTGACTTTCACCCTGCATTAAGCAGCGGCCTGTCTAAAAGTATCTGAATTCTTTTCTACTAAAATATCCGGCTTCGAGGACTTTTACATACATCATTTTCCCATATATACTTAGACGCTTACATGCATTTGCTTACGTTTTCTCTGTAAATAACAAACAATCTAGATGCAAAAGAAATGATATATTGGAAAAGCAAATAATATGGACAATCTTTATGAATCATAGATAATATAAATTCATCTAAATTCTTAAATTACTTCCCAGTTATATTTATTATTGACGCTCACAAATTTCCATACATTTCTACATGTATTTGACAATCAGAAAGTTTTGATTGACAGCAGTACACAGTTTACATAATCAAAGAGCATGGGTGTTGTTTTAACTTAACCCTTTCCCTGTTCTATGTTACTTCCAAATATCAATACCTACTGAATATTCATTGACAAAATACATATAACGAAATATGGAAGGTGGAACATTGCAGCCATTTTTAGAAAGTAAAGAAATAGATATTTCAAATGATATTAGTAAACAGATCAGATCCTGATCAGACGGCTCTTATAGGAGCCGTCTGATCTGGGTCTACTCTGTTTACAAATGCGTGGATACACGTTTATATGAAGGTAAGGGTGGACAAACACAATGCCTGCTCAAAGCTGGATCTGGTACCAGTTTGACTACTTCAAATTCTACCAAGCTTAAAAGAAACTTTTGACAGGTATTGACCGGTGTTAAACAGATTGGATCCTGATGAGACGCCGAGTTACTCGGCGTCTCATCAAAATCCAAGCTGTTTGATAGATAGAAAGACAGAATAACAGGATACGGGTTAAATCGTCTATATTATGCGAATATCATAGTGTTTATCCGTAGTTCCTGCATAGGCCATTTTTAGATCCATCCTTTTTTAATAAACCTACCGAAAATGAGCATTTATTAGAGAAAAGGAAAACATTAGAATTGTGGATAAAAAGAGAATTTTCTCCCATGCTTTCAAAAAGTGAATAATACCGAGGCGTTAAAAGCATCAATATGAGTAAAATAGGTAAACAGTAAAATGTGAAGAATATTGAATAAATAAGACAATTAACACACGAGAGTATTTTTTCTCTTGCAGTATTCTTGCCCTGGGAAATAAACTGATACACTGTAACAATAATATTAGAACTACATGTGTATATCACAGACAGCTTTGTCGATTTACAATAATACACATAATACTTCTTTCTACACCTTTGCAAACAGAGTAGACCTAGATCAGCGGGATTCTGTACAAGCCTTGTGATCAGGGTCTGATCTGTCCGCTTACAGATACTTTTCTAGAGTTTCTGCCATAGCTGAAATACATATATGTATTTATAAGTTCCATCATTGACATAAATTCGTTAACCCTTTCGCAGCCAAACTCTGTCGTCTGCTAACTTTGTCGTCTGCTACAAATTTTCATTCTTTTGATTTTCTTCATTTTTGTTTCAAAAACATAGTAACCATAACAAATATTTTCGATCCTGATGAGACGCCGAGTTACTCGTCGTCTCATCTGGATCCAAACTGTTTGCATAGGTAATCACAGATCCGGCATTGGCAGCGAAAGGGTTAAATACAGTAACTAAACTTTCGTAGTATCGAGTTTTTACCGTAATATTCATGGTGTCATCATTTCTTACACGAATAGTCATGGCGTAAAGTACGTGCAGTTTGGTAGTCTGCAACGTTGATAAGAGTAAAACATCCAATGCCTTTCGATATTTAACACTTTACTCTATGGATATTCATGTAAGAAATAAAGTTATTGTTATAATATATATAAATGTCTTCTCTACACGGTAAAACTCACAGAGAATAACAACCTAGGTTATTACATGTTTCGTTGAGATTGTCACTGTAATTAAGGGCTTGTACATTGCATATTGTTTCTAATTAATAAGAAAAATGTAAAACGAAGCTGTGAAACAGATTGACTGTTACAGATACACCGAACACTGCTGTGGTAGCGCAAACTAGTTTACGTGCAGTTACTTGGACCTTTGTGCACAGGTCAAAGTGCTTAAAATAATTCAGAGCCATTCAGCGGGAAGGTTATTTATGGATGTCTTAAACATATAGGCCTAGTCCAGCTGCCGAGTAAAAGACGCAACATGTACTGTTTTATTATTTAAACCTCAGTGAAGATCATTATCAGATACATTTTTTCCGCCACAGCGTGTGGTCTGGGCCCACGCTGTTTACAAAACATAATATAAACATTTCCTCGTGACGCGAAAGGTGCATCTTTAATCTTTTGACTTGCATTTGCAATAGGGTGGCCAGTCAGAGTCGATTTATTAAACAATTGCTTGAGAATCATGAATGTCAGACCTTGCAGACCCTTGTCAGAGCGTTTCTCCAGGAGCATCATGGTATGGATCTACAATGTTTCCAAGCTGCTCCAGTCACCGTATTTACCGTATGTACAGTAGAACCCCTCTACTGCGACCATTTAATGAATAAACATGGGTGTCGTTATACCCAGGTGGTTACTTAATGCAGGACAAACGTAAGGCAGAATGTTCCTCTAGGAGTTTTTGCATTACTTTTGTCGTGCATTAATCTACAACCTGCCTCTACCACTCTTGTAGGAGGTCGCATTAGAGGGGTTTTATTGTACATTAAAAGATAAGTAGTTTTGCGTATTATACCTTTGGTGCACTGTATGAACAACTATGTCAATCAGCATACTGCAATGCTTACATGATTGCACAAGCTTTACTTCCAGCTTCTGTTGTTATTCTATCTTTTAAACCATTGACTACACGTTTATTGTACGAATGAGCTGCTTTTTCATCAGTGGCGTTTTCCTCGGCGTCTGCAGAACTATGGCGCTCGCGTTTGCCTTCTCCGTCGCCCGTATTATTCACGTTCTGCCACTTCTGAGAAGTCGGATGAGAGTTAGTATGAACATTTAAAATTTTCCTTTTGAAATTGTCTTTAAAGGAGTGGCCAGCTGTCACGTGATCGTGGTTAGTCACGTGCTTCTCACTATCATGTGTGAAGAACGAGAGGGAGGAGTTCTGTTTTCGCAAAAGTTTTTGTTTGACTGCACCATTCTGTTTGGGTGAGTGTTGGGGACTGTGGTGATGTTTCTGTGAGGAGCTTAGGTCGATGTTCTGAAGTTCCTCCATCAACATTTCAAAGTTCTTTTCACTTCTCATTTTCTCCTCTATGGTGATGGACAGTTGGGACTCCAGTTGTTTGATTTTTATTTGTTTGTTTCTTCCATCTTCCTTGAGATCCGTTATCTGAAAAAAAAAACTCCATTTGATCAATATTTCATAATTCGTCATTTAACACTAAAATAAAGTTGTAATCCTTCCTTTCCCTGTTCTATGTGTATTTCAAACTTCAATACCAACTGAATATCTATGGGCAAAATAGTTACAATGAAATATGGACGTTGGAACATTGTAGAAATGTTAGAAACTAAATAAACAAATCTATCAAATTCCATTAGCAAACAGCAGGCCCTGATCAGACGGCTCCTAGGGGCCGTCTGATCTGGGTCTGCTCTGTTTGCAGAGGAGTGAAAAGGCATAATGACATTGCCACCTACGTGCAAAATTTCATGAAGAACCATTAACTCATTACTGAGACATTTGACCAGTCTAATTCTTTATTGACTGACCCTCGTATATAAAGGAAACGGTGCAATGATATCCTCTGGAACAATATGCCCGTATATATTTGCCAATGAAAAGTTATGATTCTACAGTTTCTGGGTTTTATAAAAGTGTGAAGGTATAGATTTTAACCATTTGCTCTATTAATATTTATGAAATAAATAATGACAAGGTGAATAGCTACTAGATTAGTTATAATAATAGCATGCATGTGAACATTTGAATGTTTGACTATGACAAAAACTAAATAAATGTAATAGAATATATATTTATGTTATTCTAGAGGCATATAGCTAAATAGCTTTAAAATTGAAAATGTAGAAGGTGAAAACTCTGTAAAAATAATTTGCTAAGAAGGCTAAAGGTTAATGCGAGATAAAACAGGAGCTATCAGTCGGACTTAAATATTTTAGGCCCACACATCTCATAGATACTTGTTGTCTTATCTATTGTTTTTATTTGGATGAATCATTGGGAGAGATGTTTAAAACTTGGGGCAAACTTGGCCATGATCAGATAACCGCGTCAGTGACTATCTGATCATGTTAAGCAGTATTTACGCGTATAATGTACCATGTAGCGGGTTCAACATTGAGAGGTTAACTTCAACTTTCTAGCTTGTATTGTTTATTTTACTATCAGTACATCTTTTCGATAATATAAAATACCGGTTTTATTCCTGGACTTGTAATTTCTTTCTTGCAATGAAACATCTAGACCGTTGGCAATTATATTTATTTTACCCTTTACCTGATAATATCTATATATTATCTATCTATCTCTTAATACTGTCACCCCTCTTTTACAGAATGTTTTAGGCAGGGTCATCGCCTTTTCACGCCTCTGCATACAGACAGTACTTACATATTAAGACGAGTTTCTGGGTCCGAGGTTATAAAACTTTTGCGTCTGAGTCTGAAATCATTCTCAAGTATCTGATTGGTCAGATTCTGAGAAAGCTCAGAATCTGACAAATCAGATTCTTGAGAATGATCTCAGACTCAAGAAAAAAGTTTTATTATCTCTGGGACTGGTCAGGGGCTGCCTATATGTTACAGAGATCTTTACTGTTTTTCATGGCATTGCAGTTCATTGCTTTATATTTATAAAGGGAGATTGATATGATTTTCATGACAAGTGAATACTGGCAGGATAATGCACCAGTTACTTCCCTTGGTGATTAACTGGTAATTTATCTATTCAATATCAATGTAAGAAATAATGACATCATGAATATTTATTGGCTGAATATTTACAATGGAAGGGGTCAGTGCAAGATGGTACACAAGTCCATTTTTTGAAAAGTGGAGAAAATCGCATTTTTGTGAAATTTTGGGTTAAGTGTGACAAAATTGTAAAAATTTAAACGATTGACGATTTACCATTTATGTGTGAAACTACTAAAAGTGTGGGAATGTTGAAGTGTTAATAAACGATTAATTGTAAAAATACTGTTTTTTATGAATTATGTTTAGGCAAAATGGGACCTAAGTCCAATTATATTTAGGCCAACTTTGTATTTTCTTTTCTTTTCATACATTTGTTGAGGTTAATTCTTCAATTTTGCAACATAATATTAATTTCTGTAAATGAAATCCATAAATTTAGTAATAAATACTAACCGGAATATCTAAAACACTAAATAAAAAATCAGGCAGTTAGTTTAATATGTCCAATGTACTATGTGTTTCATGTATTTACGTACATATGCAACAAAGGTCCTAAATCCATTTTGGAGATAGCACCTTTGTAATATTCTTGTGAAAACCATTTGTTCTGTTTAAACGTAATTATCACACATTTTCGGAACGTTATCATGAGGAGAAAGTTAAATCCATGCTACAGTGGTTCTAACTCCATTTTTTTTTAAAAATGGAGTTAGGTACCATCTTGCACTGACCCCTCCAAATTTAATTTAATTTATGTAAAAACATCAACGCATGTTTTTGCGCTGACAAAGTCTGAAGAAACAGATATATATCATGTTAGGAGCAAACGGGGTCGATCCTGATCTGACGGCTCCTATTGGAAGGGACGTATCTGTGATTACCTTTGCAAACAGTTTTGGATCCTGATACTCAGCCCCTATTAGTACTGTTAAACCTCTCTATAACGGCCACTTAATTATGTTAAGTAGTTGGTATTTAGGGCAGGTGGCTACTTAAAGCAAGTAAAACAGAACGCTCCTATAGGATCGTTCTGTTTTACTTTCACCTTGCTTTAAGCGGCCACCTGCTTTTAACACAAATTACTTGATGTAATCTAATGGCCGTTATAAAGAGGTTTTACTGTATCCAGACTGTTTGACATTCCGTTTATTTTTTCAGAAGAAATTGAAGGGAAATCCACCATGACTCTCAAAGCAGACGACAATGTCTTAACCCTTTTCCTATATAATGTTTTTTTCCAAATTTAAATATCTACCATATATTCATGGACGAAATAGTTATAATGAAATATGGAAGGTGAGACATTGTAACCATTTTAGAAACCAAATAAATAGATCTATCAAATTCCACTGTCTACTGGAACAGATCCTGATCAGACGGCTCCTATAGTAACCGCCCGGTCTGGTTCTACTCTGTTTGCAAGTGTGTGAAAATGCGTATATATGAAGGAAAGGGGCCATCAAAATAAGTATGTGGTCTGTAAGGCAGGTGGTAGCTTAATGCGGGTCAAACGTAAAGTAGCAAGCTCCTATTTTGGCCTGCATTAAGCAACCACCGTTTGTTTTAACCCATTACCTCATAGGCTAATTTTAGATCCAACCACCTTGAATAAATCTACCGAAAAGGAGCATTAACTAGAGAAAAGGAAACATTTAGTATTTTGTAACTTGAAATCGTTGTGATAAATAGAGCATTTGCTCCTATAGATGCAAATACTCTATTTATCACAAGGGTTTCAACAGGTTACTTTTGCAGAGGCGTCAAACGCCGTCAATATGTGGCAATGGGTTAAGACGCCACTATATTCAGCAAATGAATAACCACCCAAGATAGGTTCTATTGTATACAATTACATATCTTGCTCTGAATTCCACGAAAAATCCAGGAAATCAAGCCTTGCTAATTCTGTTAATGATTGTCGACTTAACCAGGCCATGTTAACAAAATGAATCATTATCTCTGTCATATTATAGTAAAGGCGGGTCTTCGAGTAAGTGTTAGATTGCACGAGTACCTCGTTGTTTAGGCGGGTGATGAGCAGGTCTTTGGCAGTGACGGAGGCGGAGGACGAGGCTAGTTGGGTTCGATATCTCTGCACTGTGGTCTCCAGCAGTGTTACTTTGTCTATCAGGTGCCGCCGAGCTATTGTCCTAAAACAAATATGTTACCAGTATTTGTAGGCGTCTATTGCAATAACAATATATACATATATCAACCTCTCTTTAACTGTTTAACTGCCGATGTTGCGTTATAAAGAGGCAGTTAAGAAAATCCCGCTTTTAAACTTAAAGTATATCGCACTGTTTGCAGACAAAACTTATTTTGGACCAAGCATGCTGAACAGATATGTTATGATATTGTAATATATGATTTACCGTTTGAAGAACTTACAATATAGTATATTTGAATGAGGGAAACAAGCGAACATTGTAGACCTATGTCAGAGATTTCATGGAGAAGTCCTCTGATCAATGTCTGCATTGACTGTCATTCAAAATCCTACAGCAAAATATCATTTGTTCATACTGAGTGAAGTATATACCCTGTTAACAAAGCACCAGATAACGGTGCGTACCCAAATACTGAAATCGTCATTTCTCAACCAAATCCTATACTGTGACAACTCTTTCGAATCGTCTTGAAGAGACGATTCTAAAGAGTGGTCGCAGTATAGGGTTTGGTGGAAATATAACGGAGCTATTGACTGTCATTCAAAATCCTGTAGCAAATTATCACTGTTCATACTGAGTGTCGTCTATACATTAACAGAGCAACAGATAACGTTGCGTACCGAAATACTAAACTCGTCATTTCTCAACCAAACCCTATACTGTGACCACTCTTTAGAATTACAACGAAGAGACTATTCTAAAGAGTGGTCACAGTATGGGGTTTGGTGAAGAAATAAAGGAACTATTGACTGCCATTCAAAATCCTGTAGCAAATTATCATTTTTCATACTGAGTGAAGTATGTACCTTAATAGAGCAACAGATAAAGTTTTGTACCCAAATGCTAAACTCGTTATTTCTCTCCGAAAAGACGGTTCTAAAGAGTGGTCACAGTATGGGGTTTAGTGGGAAAATAAAGGAGGTATACTTGCAAATGTATAAATTTACGCATCTTATGTGGAGCTCTGCAAATTAACACTGATGGGTCAGGCCACTTTCAGCATTCAGCGTCCAAAGGGTTAAAAGTTCAAGTAATATCATAACGAAAACGCTGAAGGAGACAATTGTCCAAGCTATAAATGTAATTTTAGATTCTTTTGTCAAGTTGCCGAGGTGTCATACCAATGTCTCCTAGCTTTTGCAGATGCTTCGGGGGAGTTGACCAGGTGGTCTGGGTGACCCTCTGTGTCGTTGTGATCCCCGTCCCCTGTCTTACTCTCTAATGCCTCAACTGACGAAATGAACTCTTGTTTCATCTGCAACAAGTCCTGAAAGAAGATCAGTTTATTTTTCATTTAAAAAAATCAGTTTGACATTACACATTGTGTAGACCCAGATCAGTCGACAAATTGGAAATACCTCGGATTGTGACGACAGACAGGTCAACTATTACAAATGCAGTATGTAACCATTTATTTATTTGCTTGCAAATATTCTAACAAGGGACAGACAGTATACATGTAGACCCTAGCCAAGATGCAGTACTGGGAACGTTGAAACTTATTTGGCGCTGAACTGTTTTCATGTGTTGTGGTGTTATTATCCTGTTATCGGGCTCATTTTCAATTAAAATATTGACTTTGTTTTTGTAATATTTTATGACCTTGCTATTTGCGTCATATTTATGGCGTAAAATAAACGGCGTCAAGTATTCTCACGAGTGAAATAGGAAACTAAGATATTCAAACGTAATGCTGACATTTTCTCGCTCATTTTAATGACACTATGAATTAATATTTGCTGTGAATTGTTCCTCCCTGACACGTTCATCATAGTTGAGAAAAAATACACAACTTAATGATATGTGTCTTGAGGAGAGTCGTGGGGTGTCTGGAATAACCAGCCAACCGTGGGGATCTAAACCGAAGACAACAGCTCTGCTCAAACGAAATGAATTTATTTCGTGTTGATGACTTATGAATATCAATATCAGTTTCAAATCCTGAAATATGAAATAACAATAATAAGTAAATGTGTAATCATCACACTAAGGCACGTGTCAAAAAATAATCATTGTACACAAATAGTATAGCTGAACATAACCCGGCCAAGTACAAATGCCTAAGTAGTACATGTAACAAACATGAGAATAGTTTAATGAAACTTACAATAACTTACTTCAGTATATCTGTAACTAAAGATATATCAAAAAGACTAATTACCTGGATAAATATTCAATTTATTCAGTAACTAAGTTACAATGCCAACGATAAGGTGGCCATATTGAAATATTTTAAATCGAGGGATGACCCGTGCAACACGTGCTGTTAGAGTTAGCAAAGTAACGAGGTTATTTCTCTTTAATAAGAATATCACCCTATGACATGTCTTGAGGAGAGTTTGAGAGAGAACATACAATTTTTTAAATCATATTTGTTGAAATAGATGTACTGTATTATTTTGTCTTTAGAGGCAAATATCAGATGCGTTAGGAAAACCTTTTTTTCAAATTTAGCTTCCTTTATATATTTACCAAACTTATCAGACGGTTCATATGGGTCTACTATGTTTGCAAATGTGTGAAAGGCGTTTATAATAACATTATGAAGGAAAGGGTTAAGGAAAAGCCGTCCAGATCTTATCATTTCGGAACCAAGTATTTTTTCATGCTTTGGTTTTTTTGTTGTTGTTTTTTTGTTTGTTTTGTTGGTTTTGTTTCTTGTTTTTGTTTTTAAATTATTTTTTTTTGGGGGGGGGGGGGGGGGCACAGGCACAGACACAGGCACATACACAGACACAGCATACAACATATTTGCTTGATAAAAGCAGTTGACATTAATAAATGCACTCCCTGATCAGAGGAATTCTTTCAGAGGCCTTCTGATCTGGGTGTACATTGGTTGCATTTCTCCTGTTCAACTATTTACTCCATTAATATAACGTATGTATTCTTAATTAATTAGCCTGGTATTTATAATGGCATGCCAGCATAAGTTCAGTCCTGGTAAAAAAGTATGAAGAATTAGGTCGATAAAATGTCTTAAGAAAACAGACCAGACCCTGATCAGACGTGTTGTTCATTTGACTCATTTTGAATTGAATGCACATCAAATGCGAGTTTCAAACCATTGTAGCTGACCGGCGTATGAAATATAGATCACCGTTTAACATCTGGTTGTGCAGGCCCGATTATCAAAAGCAATCGACAATATCGACATACCTTGATTATCTATTACAACGTTTCAGGATAGTTTTATTGGCATGTTACGTACCTATAATATATACACTATATCAATAGGGTTCTGTTTTGTTATAAAATATTTTAGATAATTATGGTGCTTACATATGTAGACCATGGTCAGAAGTTTTAAACATCTGCGTCTGAACAAGGTCAAAGTCTGACCAATCAGATGCTTAAGAATAACTTCAGACTCAAGCAAAACGTTTAAAACCTCGGGGTCAATTATCATATATACAATTTAGATTCGAATACGATGTGTTATGCGGTGGCTCATTTGGGGGTCAACTCTCTCGGACCCACACTTATAATAACATAATAAAGGTTAAGTGCGTAACATACTTTTGTGTAAACCATCTTCAATGTGCACAGGGAATCACTTACAGACGAGTGTGTTATCAATGACTGGCACAGGAGTAAAATGGCGACGAACATGTCACAGAAATTTTTTAGCGCCGATATACTCACGAGCTCGGAGGAAATATTTGATCTTTTCTGCGAACCATGTAGCACTGAAAATCTTACATCATGTCTATCTCTGTCATCAATACCGTACGATGTAATAGAAACAAAACCAAATCAGGTGACAGTGGCTTTAGGTGATGAGGAGAAACTAGAGATACTCACCGTGTCAGACGTCCTGACCAGGAGTCACACCTTAGATACACCTGGTGCTACTATTGCTAGTATTTGTTATGACGGATCAAACTTTATTACTGCATGTCAACAACTACCCAGTGTTAAAATCATCGACATGCCCAGTAGAACTTTGCACACATTTGCAAACAAGTATGACTACGGGTGGTCACGTCATTTCCGTATACAGACACGATATGTTAAAGTATCCATGCGGAGTAGTTGTAGACAAGGACGATACAGTATACGTATGTAGCAGAGACACCCACGCCGTCCACCAGCTCTCCCCTACAGTGGATCACATACGGATTATACTAAGACAGGATCAGGGACTGGCACTATACCCCCTAGCCTTAGCATACAGTTACGAGGACGACATACTCTACATTCTGAGGAGCGTAGCTACATCAGACTGTATCATCTGGAATAAAATGTACAAAATATCCAGATCATTGGTCATCAGACTGTTGTATTCTATTCATAATTAAGCCACAATACAATCACGTTATAATTTTACAATGTAAACCAAGGACTCTATGACAACTTATATTAATCATAGAAAGTTTTACGAAATTAAAATTCATTACAGATAAACATGTACTACAATGAAATTCTGAAAGTAGGAGACCCTTCGAAAGCAAAAGTAGCAATTGTGAAAATACAAAATTGCAGACTCGGCTGCACGGAGTCTTTGCACGATTAGTTATTACAAGTACATCACTACTCACACCCCTTAGCAATGGCTTTAAAAGCGGTATTCAATTTTCAAAACTTATGATCCCAAACAAAGGACCAGAAACTATAACGACATTGAGAATGAAGCAAACAGAGCAGATTCTGATAAGATGGCGCCTATAGAAGCCGTCTGATCTGGGTCTACTCATTCTGCAATGGCGAAGAAAGAAGAAAAGCACTTTAATGGAGTAAATAGGTAAATAGTTTGGAGCCAGATGAGACACTCGACGTCTGGTCAGAAATCAAACTGTTGTATGTTTGAAAAGAAAGGAAACAAAATTTACTTCCAGATCTGAATTAGAAGCAATTTCCTATTTTCTCAGCAGGCTAAAAGTACACCCGGGGTTATCCTTTCTTAGTGTGTAGAATTAGACAATGGCGAAATAGTACAATGACATCATCTTATGTATACAGCGGGCTAAGAAAAATATTTGTTCAGAAACTGTATAATATTTGATCAGAACTATAAACTGATTGCCGTATCCATATCACTTTGGAAATAGCTCTTGGTCGAAGTCTTAACCCTTACAACGCTGAAGTTTGAAATGGACTATTCGAAAATTCAAACAGGTCAAGCTCATGATGAATATTTAGGGATTTTCCTAAAGGAAAGTGTAACGAGAAAAACAGTACAGACCCTGGTGAGAGGGCTTCTCTAGGAGCCCTCTCATCTGGGTTTACACTATTTGAAAATGCCATTAGTGACTCGTGTTCCGCACTGTTAGGGTTAACGCAAAACTATTAGTCCTAACTGACTGAAATGACTAAATGGTTAACATGAGACCAGGGTCCAAACGGCTTGGCACTCTATTAATATTTTGGTACGATCTGATAAAAAGTCTAATTCTCAATATAACCTTTTCAATGCGGGGAAAGGAATCGCTAATGTATTTTGCAAACAGTGTAGACAGAGGTGAAATGGTTTCTAGAGGCGCCCTCTCATCAGGGTCTGATAGGCTTCGTCTATTTGAAATTTGGAAATGCAGCATTGAAAGGGTTTCGGCGCCAAATTTCCCATTGTCGTCTGCAAACCACATTTGTTAAATCATTTGCTAAAATAGGGAAATGAGATAAACACATGTAAAATTGAAAAGAGTAAAGCACATATATAGAAATATAGTTTGAGACAAAAAGTGAAGTCCCTGATCAGACGCCGCCTTGAAAAGGCGGCGTCTGATCCGGGACTGCATTATTTGTCGTGGTGTATTTTTGCGACATTGGCGGTGAAAGGGTTAAAGAAGACGACAGTGTGGTAACTGATACTGACATGTATAGTACTGCGCTAAGCCTTCGTTGTGTATTTGATACATTTTTTCATTTAACCTCCAGTTCGCTGAGGGCGGAATCGTGATCTTTAGTTAATGTTTAGATATATGTTAGACACCGAATAATTTGATGTATCCTCAGGGTTCAACATGTTTGTCACTGCTTGTTCAGTGATAGGGAAATTGAATATACCCTTCGTGTTTAGCTTAAGTGAACGAGACTATTTGAAAATAAAATGTTACCGTATTATTGGTTTAATTGAGATTTGCAGTATCTTCTTATTTGTGTATAAAATGAGATATATGTACACGTATATTGTTACTGGTGAATAAGTTAGTTATCAGTACCTTCTCATTGTTGTATTAGTGTCATATCAGTATTTTCTTATTGTTGTTAAACTTAGATATCTCAATCGTCATATTGGCGTATAAGTGAAATATCACTTCCTTCTTATTGTATAAGTGTGTGATCAATATGTTTATAGTTGATGTATACGTTACATGTATACATAAGTATCGTCTTATTGGTGTATACGTAAGACACTAGTATCTTCTGAAAAGGACGAAAGTAAAGCAAAACGCATTAAGCTACCATTTGACCTAAAGTGTCAAAATTGTGCCTCTTTCAGGTGGTTGCTTCTGAGCTTTTTACTGTACTTGTATCGTTTGCGCTCAGTATTAATCCTTGTCACAATTACCATATACATCAGGGTGAAATATTAACAGAACAGTCTTGTTAAATGCATTTGGTTTAATTAATTAATATTGTAACGGACTCGTGTCCTAGTAGCTGGCCTTTTGTTAAGTATGGTAGCGTTGAGGAAAATCAGTACCTTCGGTACTTTGATAACTAACACCAGTGTAGTTCTGTCAATTTAATTACATGTATAAATAGATACGCCAATATTTGCAGTTTCCAAAGAAGTTGACATCAAATATTGGTTAAAACAGAATTTTATTACAATCTATAATAAAATAGTGTCACTGCAGACTGTTTCATTAGACCGGAAAAGCTTTCAAGGGAGATTACTACGTAACGATGGATTCAGCATCAACCATAGGGAGTCGTCTTGTGTACAGATTAACGAAATTCTTGTTGTAAAAAGTTATAAAAGGATGTGTAAACTGGACTATTCATAAAAGGGATGTTCTAATATAGGCACCTTCAGCAGACGTAGTGTATGAAAGCCGAAACAAGAAGATTTGAATTCAGGCAGGTCGGAAACTCTATGTGCCTCTCAGGTTCTATCGGAAAAAAGACCATGAACGCAGAAAATCTGCTCCTTATATACTATTGAGACTGGATCGCCCCCAAACTGGGTATGATCACCACAGAAATGGGTAGGATCACCATAAAATGGATCGCTGTGATCCAAATGGAGCGCGATCGACTTTGATCGGTAGTGATCAAAGTTGATCACCACACTACGTCATTTATAACGTCATCAAAGAATGTGCTAAATATACACGACGTAAACAAAGTTGAACTCTAAAGTTAACCCGCTTAGTCGTTCGAAATTATGGAGAGAACACTTGAAATCAACATACTTTGTGAGAAAAGTAACTGTATCCGGAGAACTCAAAGGACGCTGGATGATACTTGTGGAGAAACAAGGTGATTTACCCACAATTCCTGGTAAAAGATGTCCACTGATCCAGGTAACTGACAACAAACATGTACATGTATGATGACTTGTAGATGGATGAGTGAGAATGTGTCTGCAGTGACTTCCCTACATTAATGTTTCACTAAAAAATAACATGTTTATGAAAACATCAGTCTAGATCTAGAATCTAGATCTAGCATGAAAACATTAAAATGAAACTTGCTGAATAGGTAGATACCCAACAGTAAAACATCAAAGACTAAGATATCATGGTAGTCTGTAAAACACTGGGGTGTTACATTACCCCCTACAGAATAAGGCTAAGCTCCCGCTGCCTTCTTCTATGATTCTCTTGAAAGTGTCAAGTCCGTAAGCAGCATTACAGCCATATTGAATATTCCTGATTTATATTAATAAAGTTTTTATATTCACATTGTATACTGGATCGTCTTATAGTGTCACTCTATTTTATAGATATAAATAAATTAATGTCACTTTCTGAAACTATATCTTGTGTGTTCATTTCTATATACATGCATAGACTTAAAAATCATTTTTTCTTTGCACTTTTCAGTGGGGCCTTCGAAATCGGACGACGATTCTCCTTAGAGCTGGAAGGTGTAGTGGTGGAAGAGGAACGTCTTTCGTTAGACATGTACCGTTCCATGGCTCTGTAGATATCCGTCACACGTCGTTCTACACGTCGAGTTTCATCGAGCTGCTGCTCCATGGCCCTGTACAGCCGGTTGACTGATTTTAACTGTTCGTCGTGCGCTTGACATATTTTTGCTGTGCAGCGACTTATAGCTTCTGCTATTACATTGGTGACTTCATCAACCTGAGTCTGTGTTGCCGAATCCTGGTTCTCTGATGACAGGTGGGGTCGCTTTCTTTGGATGGTAGCAGATTTCTCCTCTCGAGGACGCTTCCTACTGCTCTCAGCCTCGGATTCCAGCAAAAGGGGATCATTTTTATCAGCCGTCAGTGTTATGTCAACGACTTCGCGGTCCCTTTCGTCCTGTACAGGCGTGGACTGCCCTGATCGGATGTCACTGCTATTCCTCAATGGTGTTCTTGACTTTGCTACAGGAGTTGGCACCTGGAGCGGAGATTTGTGTACTGGAGACCTTTGCTGCAGGACAGGAGTCGGTACTTGAAATAGAGATTTAAGCTGGGGAGACGACATTCGCAGCTGCTGTGGCTCCGCAGTGTAAGAACAGGCAGGCGACCTCTGGCCATGGTGTGGCAAAGCTGCTACTGCTGCGGACAATGATGCTGGAGCTTGAAGAAGCTGTGCATTATTGGCTGTTGAAAAGGGCTGGACATCATCCAGCAGAGCATCAAAGCCTAGAACCGGAAACGAAGCAGTTGTTATCTGTGTCGGGACATAGTCAGGAATAGGCGCTGACCAGGGGTCTGCAACAGTCCTCTCTGGGTGATATTCCGGGACATGGCTACTTCCTGACTCTGTTCGTGGACCCTGCTGGTCGGGTTCTGCTAACCATCTTGGCAACCGCAGACCGCCGGAAATGATCATTTCTTCCTGGTCCTGAAAGACATCGTCTTCCGATGGTAAGCGTTGGGGAGAACCACTAGACGACGATGACACAGCAAACATCAACTCGTCCACCCTTACAGGGTTTGAGCCTTTCCTCAGGACTTTCCCATAGTCTGGTGTGCCAAGCTTTTGCTCTTCGGCCCTATGTCTTGTATATTTCTTAATATGGCCCAGGAGACTCTCTTTTTCTAAGCAACGAAAATTGCACATGGTGCAATAAAAGGGGATGCGGTCAAGGGGGACGTGTTCCTTCAGTACGTGTGCAATAATGCGGTATCTCCGCCCCTGCTTCTGGCAGAACTTGCATTGATACGTCAGGTATCGCTTATCAATTCCCTGTCCTCTCATCTGAAAGATACAATTTAAGGGAGAAATGTACTTTCTCATCGAATATGCTATTTTCATCATGCTGACCCTGGATGATTGATGCTGTTTTTCCTGGTAAAAGGAGACTGTGCAAAGACACTTTCAAATACTTCAGGAGAGAGGAGCCCAATGCAAGTGCTTTCAAAATAAATGTTTTTTAGACGGCTATATGTATAGACAGTTGACACGCCCGCAGTGACACTTCACAAGCTTTGTTACACATATTACAATTTACAATTGTAGGATACAGAATAACTTATCTTGCACTAACTTTCAGATATCTTATGTTGAAGATCATATGTCATTACATATTTATAAGTAACAAATATACATGGTTAACCCTGTCATGTAATTACCACATAACACAGAACTGTGTGTAGGCATAATACTTGAATAACATTATGAAAAACCGCTTAAACAGTACTTTATGTATTATGTATAATACTGAATAAAAGTCTTTTCTTCACAGGCGTAGTTAATTTTTTATTTCTCTGAAGATCTTGGCTCGCTGTGCTTTGATCCACCTAGGCAATGGCTCACATCGGTACTCCTTTAACTTATTGTGGTGTACCAGTCGCTGCTTGCCTTCTTGGTTTAGGCGCAAGACAAAGTTGATTGGGGACTGCTTTTCCACGATCAAGTATGGACCCTGATAGGATTTTTCAAGTTTTGGGTTAACACCGACCTTTCGTGTTTCGTGAAGACACCACACAACATCACCAATTTTGTACTGCTGAAAGGACAGCTTTGAATCATACAACTCTTTGTTGCGCTTGGCTTGTTGACCTAAGTGTTTCCTGGCAACATCATGAGCTCTTGTCAGTTTTGACCTGAGCTTTAAAGCAAACTCGGCTGGGCCTTCTGTTGTTTCAGGTTCACAGGATTGCTGACCAAACATCACATCACTAGGCATACGGATTTCTCGGCCAAGAGTCATCATGTTGGGCGTTAGGTTGGTGGCTTCATGGGGAGTGGCTCGGTATGCACCTGCGAGACAACCCAAGTGGAGGTCCCAGTCGCCCTGTTCATCTGTCAGATAAGCTCGCACCATCTTCAGAAGGGACCGATTGAACCTTTCAACCTGGCCATTTCCTCTAGGGTTCCTTGCGCTTGTTCTGGTCTTCTTGATCTGCAAAAGTCTGCATAGCTCCTGGAATAGTTTCCCCTGGAAAGTTGCACCTTGGTCAGTGTGAATCGACAATGGGGTGCCCCATCTAGCGATGACCTCATTTACAAGACGCAAAGCACACTCTTCGGCCGACTGGTTGGGAACGGGTATCACTTCGACATACTTTGTGAAATGATCACACATTACCATTATGTAGCGATTGCCCCTTTCAGTTACTGGGAACGGACCTACAAAGTCAATTGCCAGCACGTCCCAAGGCGCACCTGCTATAATATGCCCCATTGGAGCCCGAGACTTCCTGGGAAGCATCTTGTCAGCTTCACAGATGACACAGCGCTGAACATAAAGGCGGATATCAGTTTTCATGTCATACCAGTAGTAAGACCTCTGTACAGCTGACTTTGTTCTCTTGACACCAAGATGTCCCGCAGTAATTGGATCATGGTTACCGTCTTAACTTAGCTGGAACAATCAGCTGCAAATACTCTGCTGTGCCGTCCAACTTTCTGAATCTACGGTAAAGGATATTACCAGCTAATTGAAGTTGGTCCCAAATGACCCAGTAATGGCGTGATTCAGCACTCAATGACTGCATGCTACCAGAGCTTGGCTTCACATTACTTACTTTAGCTCTGTAGATAATGCCAATGTTTGGATCACCTGATTGAAACTTGCGCATATCTTCTGTTGTGAATTGACACAACCAGGGTCTTCTTCTAGTTGGCTTTGCATGGAATTTGTCATTTGAGGTACCTGCAGTTTCGTTATCAACAGGTATTACAACTTTTATTATTGAGACTTCAGTCTCATTCTGATTATCTAGCTGATGCATGTGTCCTGGTAACAGCAGTTTCTTTTCAACACTGTCTGGCTCACCCCTAACACACTCTGCGACTTTGTCTCTTTGACTGTTGTGTGCTTTAGGTGGCCCTACAGTGGCATTGGCTCCACCTAGAACATCGGAGACAACAGGCTGCCAATTCCAACTCAATGCCATCAGCTCTGCTCTCCGTCTACACTTCAAACAAGGGCCACATTTCAATGCCTCACTTGTGTCGACTTGATTGCAGGTGCAATCACGAGGACTTTCACAACGGGAGAGACCATCACAATGAGGCTGTTTCGCACCACTTCTGTACTCAATCTTAAAGTCATATGACGCCAAGATTTCTATCCATCTTGCTATTTTACCGATTGGCTCCTTCAAGCTGAATAGCCAAGTAAGTGCTTGATGGTCCGTCCTCACTACGAACCTTCTTCCTAAGAGGTACTGCCTGAAGTACTGCATAAAGTAAACTACTGCGAGCAACTCCATCTCAGTAACACAGTAGTTTTTCTCTGCTTTGCTCAATGCTCTGCTGGCATAACTGATGACACGCTCTCTGTCATTCTGTAACTGAGATAGTACACCTCCAATCCCGATGCCGGAGGCATCCACATCGAGATAGAAGGTGCCACCATCATTCAGAGGGTAGCCCATGACTACTGGACTAACAAGTGCTGACTTCAGCTGGTCAAATGCCTTTTCACATTCGATTGACCACAGAAACTCTCTTCCCTTCTTGGTCAGTTCGACAAGCGGTCGTGCAATCTTTGCAAAGTTCTGAATGAAACGGCGGTAATACGAACCCGTGGCCACAAACTGCTTGACATGTTTCGGAGTTTGCGGCCTTGGCCAGCCAAGTATTTTGGAGACATTCGTAGGATCTGGGCTGATACCATCTTTCGATACCACATGACCAAGGAAAGTGACCTCAGTTTGCAAGAGTTGACATTTCTCTGGCTTCAGCTTCAAACCAGCTTGTTTGATCCTACCAAAGACTTCGTCAACTCTAGCAATGTGCTCCTCGAAAGTTGAAGCATATATAATGATGTCATCGATATACACTAGACAAATTTCCCACTGGAGTCCTTGCAGGGCCAATTCCATGCTACGTTGGAAAGTACTGCTTGCATTGTTTAAGCCAAAGGGCATCCGCGTCATCTCGTAATGACCAAATTTACAGCAAAAGGCGCTTTTAGGGATATCTTCTGCTTTCAGAGGAATCTGGAAATAGCCAGATGTCAAATCTAGGCTGCTGAAATAGGCAGAGCCTGACACTGCATCTAGGCAATCTTGAACTCTAGGAAGTGGAAAGCCGTCAGGTTTCACCAGTGCGTTGACTTTCCTATAGTCAATGCATGGCCTTATTGCACCAGATTTCTTTCTCACAAGCACAATTGGACTTGCCCAGGGGGATGTGCTTTTTTGTATCACCCCTTTCTTCAACAGATCTTCAATTGCCTTCTTCTCTTCTTCAGCATAGGCTATTGGCACCCTGCGAGGCCTTTGCTTTACTGGCTCTGCATTGCCAGTGTTGATTGGATGCTCTGCTAGATGTGTCAGTCCTAGGTCCCAATCGTCTTTTGAAAAGGAGTTCTGGTATTTTAGTAGAAGACCTGCTACAACCCGCTTTTGGAAATCGGACTTTCCGTCTGTAGACTTTGAGTGGAGTTCTTTTAAATGCTGAGGGAGTTCGTTTCTCCCATTCTGTTGAAATTCTTGAATGATACTTGGTACGTCATTTTTCGTTTTAACTTGAAGACGCCTAACCCTTTCCATGTTGTCAGTATAGTCTTCGTCTTCGACCTCTGTAACCACCGATACCACTTTCTCTACTGTCTCTGCTACGGCGATCTCTGCATTTTGTCGCAGCTCAACAGCCTCCTTAAATGGGTTCATAACCCGAATTTTACATGTTGGTTCCCTGTTTATGTCCACCAACGTTGATGCCATTATCAACTTGTACCTTGTGATGAAATCTTCTTTCGGCTCCAGCACATAGGTAGCAATGGGATCCTCGTCATCGTCTTCTTCCCGTTCTACATAAACACCAACAATAACTTCTGAAAGTGCAGGTACCACAGTATCATCCGCAATTACCACCTTTCTGGCTCGTTTGCTTCCTCTCCTTTTGGTACACGGAATATCATGCCCCCCAAACCTGACCACGCTCTTACTCAACAATATATCTGCTGGTCCGATATCATTTTTACCTAAGATATCGTACCCAAGAAGAACATCGTCTTCAATTTCAGCGACTATGGCTTCTTCTTCTAAAGCTAGGGACCCCAAAACAAGTCTGAATGATGCCTTCCCCAATCCCTTTATTGGAGACCCATCAGCTCCTCTCAAACTTGTTGTGCCTTTTAGAAGAGGCCTTTCATCTGCTTTCATCTTATGAAAAACCCTTGTTGAGATAATGGTTTTGGATGCTCCAGTATCAGCTGTGAAAAAAACTGGTACACTACCAACCAACCCTTTCATGTATAAGCCATCGCCCAAATCTTGCGGATACTTCTCTTTTAATGTTGGTACCTGGTCGATTTCCTGGTTATGTCTTTGGCCGTCTTCATATTTCTCATTTAATTGGACCTCCCTTTGGCCGCAAGGGCTGGTCCCTTCAAGTTTAAAGAATCTGTCATCACCTGTTCTTTTTCTTGGCCCTCTCTCTTCTTAAGCCGTTTATCTTTCTCTGGACATTCTCTTGCATAATGACCCTTTCTTTGGCAGTTGAAGCATTGAACGTCTCTCTTGCTTGAGGTTCTGTGCGGAACACCGTTCCCTTGCTTCTCTAACTTTGCTATCCTTTCTTTCAGCTCTTGGATCGTCTTCTCTGCATCAAGATTTACCCTCAGTTGACTTGAATTAAGACAATTCTTCTTCCAATCTTTCTTAATTGGCTTCCTTTCTTCCTCTATCTTGTAAGACCACTCCTCTGATAGACTGTCATCATATGTTTGGCGCATATGATGCCGACTCTTCTTGTCACCTCGACTGGCATGTCTTATTTGTACCAGGTTAACCACGTGATACACTGCTTCATCAATTGTCTGAGGCTCTTTATTAAACTCTACATCCATGCGTGCTTCTTCATCATAAAGTCCGTCAAGGAAGCGCCGTACAAGATCTTCATCTCTTGTTTTTCTGTCACGATAGCCATGTGCTCTGTCATATAGACGCTTGAGTTCAGCTGCATACTCTTCGGCCGTCTCGCCTGGACTCTGATTGCGCCGACTGAACTTTGCTGCAAATGACCTGGTCGTCTCGACTACTCTGAACCTGTTGTTCATCTCATGCACAATTTCTCTGTAGCTGTTCAGTACATGGGGCGATAACTGAGTGAACACAAAGTCTGCAGCTGTTCCTTCAAGTCTTGGAAGGAGCTGATCCAACTTTTCATCTTCTGACCAGTTGTACCTTGAGGCAATGGCCTCAAATCTGGCATAATATGTAGACCACTCTTCCTTCCCCGTGAATGACGGCATTTTTACATTACATGCCCTTGAGTTATGCATATCTCGGGCCTCATGTACATTGAAGTGAACTGCACGTGGTCTAATGCTGTTTGGGTAGAACTGATCATCTGCTGCAGTTCTGGCTTCATTAAACTGGTAATGCCCTTGATTCTGCTCCTCCGTGGCTTGCCAGACTTCTCTTTGGCTCCTGTAGGGGAGGTATGTTCTGTCACCTTGGCCCATATAGAAACTACTGCAGCCTTGACCACTGTCGGTCAGCCTGGCTGGACTTGGAACACAATTCATATTCTGGTTATGAGAGAAATTATATGCCATTCCAGCGTTATTTCTACTCTGAGAATCTACTCTGACTGCCTGATATTCGTAACCCTGTATATTTGGTTCAGTTGGTCTGGATTGTTGCTTGTCTGCACCTGATAAACACCCTGTATATGTCTGTGGATCTGGGTTTGGTCTGTTTTCTCTTTGGGTGTCTGACATTTCTGCAATTTGGGAGTCTGTTTGTAAAGTTGAGTGAGTAATGCTAGGCATAATCTGCTTGCTGCTTTGTACATTAGGGCCACTCAAAAAATCTCGACCCGCATTAACACTCTCGTCAGGTGCTGCATTTCTTCTGTTCTCACTTGCTTTAGGACTGCTGTTGTCTGTACTACCTATGTTTTTCATATCTCGAATTTCTTTGACTACTGATCTCAGAATGCCAGACATGTTGATCATCATTTCCTGCATTGTTCCAACATTTCCTGGGTCTAGATCAAGTGTATCATCAATCATATTCGGTCCGGTATCGTCTGCAATGGATCTTGCACTTTGCGAGTGTTTAGGGTGAAAACTAACTTCACTGTCAACTTGTACTGGATTACTCATGCTTCTTGGTGTGTATGGAATTCTCTCTTGGCTGTGAAAAATGCTATATAAAATCACTATTTGATTTTTCTGGATCTATTAAAATTGATGGCTGAAAAATGGATTCAGATCACTGGATTTGCTTATTTTAGCAAATCCCACCGCTTGGCACCAAAGAATGTAACGGACTCGTGTCCTAGTAGCTGGCCTTTTGTTAAGTATGGTAGCGTTGAGGAAAATCAGTACCTTCGGTACTTTGATAACTAACACCAGTGTAGTTCTGTCAATTTAATTACATGTATAAATAGATACGCCAATATTTGCAGTTTCCAAAGAAGTTGACATCAAATATTGGTTAAAACAGAATTTTATTACAATCTATAATAAAATAGTGTCACTGCAGACTGTTTCATTAGACCGGAAAAGCTTTCAAGGGAGATTACTACGTAACGATGGATTCAGCATCAACCATAGGGAGTCGTCTTGTGTACAGATTAACGAAATTCTTGTTGTAAAAAGTTATAAAAGGATGTGTAAACTGGACTATTCATAAAAGGGATGTTCTAATATAGGCACATTCAGCAGACGTAGTGTATGAAAGCCGAAACAAGAAGATTTGAATTCAGGCAGGTCGGAAACTCTATGTGCCTCTCAGGTTCTATCGGAAAAAAGACCATGAACGCAGAAAATCTGCTCCTTATATACTATTGAGACTGGATCGCCCCCAAACTGGGTATGATCACCACAGAAATGGGTAGGATCACCATAAAATGGATCGCTGTGATCCAAATGGAGCGCGATCGACTTTGATCGGTAGTGATCAAAGTTGATCACCACACTACGTCATTTATAACGTCATCAAAGAATGTGCTAAATATACACGACGTAAACAAAGTTGAACTCTAAAGTTAACCCGCTTAGTCGTTCGAAATTATGGAGAGAACACTTGAAATCAACATACTTTGTGAGAAAAGTAACTGTATCCGGAGAACTCAAAGGACGCTGGATGATACTTGTGGAGAAACAAGGTGATTTACCCACAATTCCTGGTAAAAGATGTCCACTGATCCAGGTAACTGACAACAAACATGTACATGTATGATGACTTGTAGATGGATGAGTGAGAATGTGTCTGCAGTGACTTCCCTACATTAATGTTTCACTAAAAAATAACATGTTTATGAAAACATCAGTCTAGATCTAGAATCTAGATCTAGCATGAAAACATTAAAATGAAACTTGCTGAATAGGTAGATACCCAACAGTAAAACATCAAAGACTAAGATATCATGGTAGTCTGTAAAACACTGGGTTGTTACAATATTATTTCCCTATGCAGTAAAACTCTCTAAATGTTCCAATTAGTATCATATCAATGTCGGTTTTTAAGACAGGTGGCAGCTTAATGCAGGGTGAAAAATCATATAGAGAGTTCCAAAGGAGTTTTCTGCATGACCCCAATTCTGCATTAAGCTGCCACTAAAATGTACAGTAAAAGTATTCTAAACCGATTTTTTTGTAGAAAATTTAATTAAATAGCAATGCACGGCGAGAGGAGTCATGATAAAAGCTCCTGTAAAAGCTCTCTGCACGGCAACCCCTTAAACCTTCTCCTCCATAAATACGCCTTTTTGACGCATCTGTAACAGTCACTTTATGGAACCATTGTAATAAATAGAGCATTTGCTCCTATAGGAACAAATGCTCTATTTATCACAATGGTTTCAAACTACAACATTCAAAAATTTCCCTTTTCTCTAGTTAATGCTCCTTTTCGGTAGATTTATTCAAAGTGGATGGATCTAAAATAGCCTATGGAAGAAAGGGTTAAGTTGCCTGTTTTAAAGACAATTATTGATACGTTTACATATCTGGTTAAGAGGACTATGATTGTTTCTAAATTGTTCTCCACAAAGATTCGGTTTTGGGTTTTTACTGAAAAAAATATTGCCAGTGTTACAAATGTTGTCACAGGTTGTAATAAATGCTATCGGGCTGTAACAAATTCTGCCTTTGTTTCAAAAATTGTCAAATTTTAAAGAACATGTTTTCGAGTTATAACAAATATTGTCCTTGTAACAAATATGGTCGGGTTGTATAAAATGTTGTTACATGTGGTGCTGTTGTTACATCTGTTGACCTAGCAACCGAGGAACACTTGGATAGCGACAACGAACCTTTCTGAAAGAATAATACTGATAGTGGTTGAACATATAGTATAGCGGTGTATACTTATTACCTTGACACATTGTCATAGGATAATGTCCAATGTTTCTCTGTTTTAGAATAATGCAGTGATCGTTATCCTTGCTATTCCTTGTTACCATCGTGTCTTATACACGTATTTATTATATCGTACTCAATAAAGAATCGATAAAATGGATATTCATATGTTGTTATATGATGAAAACATTACACACTCAATTTAAACCTTATTTAATTTTATAATAATTTGAGAGCTAGTATAAATAGATGGATAGAAATACAGCATAAATTACAATATATATATTTACTGGAATGCGTGCTTATACAGGTGTAATATATAATGACTACAGTAAATACTCTCCAAACCGGACGTTAAACTTAGTATCAATGTCAGTCTTTAAGACAGGCGGCAGCTGAATGCGGGTGGAACTCTCATAGAACGCTCATAAAGGAGCTCTCTATATGACTGTCACCCTGCGTTAAGCAATTACCTTCATTACTACTTTCTGTGTTAATTTGATTCAGTAACACACCATCTAGATACAAATAAAAATATATAAATATATATATATAAGTATAAATATCGGTCTTGGGGACAGGTGACAGCTTAATGCAGGATGGAAGTCATGCAGAAAGCTCCTAGAGGAGCTTTCTGAATGACTTTCACCCTGCATTAAGCAGTCACCTGCCTAGATTATCTAAATTCTTTTCTGCAAGAATTCCGGTTAAGAGAGGTTTTACTTTATTTATTTAACTCTTATCTCGATGTGGCGAACAATATGTCTGATCAAAGTTGGATCTGGTACCAGTTTGAATGCTTCAAATCCGAGAATCTATTGACCGGTGTTGACCAGGGTTAAAAGCAGTCTAGTTACTGGGGCGTCGAGTTGAAACGTCGAGTTACTGGGGCGTCGCATCAGGATACAAGCAGTTTGCGATGGGAATCTGGGTATTGGTTTATGCGTCTATAGAATGCTAATATTATAGAATGTTAACGGTAAATGGTAAGAAACATTACATACGAGTCATTGAATTCTCTTTCAACATTCTTAAACAGGGAATCAAGTGATAACGATTAAATTAGAAACATGTCACCAACATCTTTGTCGATTATACCATGAATGTGATTTCAGCCGTCATTTAACCCTGTATAGTGACCATAATTATAAAAATTATATAATAATGTGGTAGAGAGCAACGCTCATAAGACAAAAACAATGCCCTTTCGTTATTTACGTAGCATCCCTGCAGTTATGAAAACCACGATTCCATGAATTTTGTAATGCTCTTGTTTAGTTGAATCGTCAAGTTTAGGCGTTTACGCCATAACAGTTCACTTTGGATACGCACACCGATGTATTTACATTAAACCAGGGTATCGAAAGGTTGTAACTGTCTTCTTACCTAGGTAAAACTTGCATGAATTCATATTTGATCAATGAAAAAGGTAACACGAAAAGCCAGCGATTGCGACACTGATCACTGCGATATATATATTATCCGTTTCCCTTAATTATTTACTGCAAAATGACATAAATTGACCATCAAGAGAATTAACAATTGTGAGAATGTCATTGACTGTTCACATTACGATAGCTTCCCTTTGCAACGACTGTTGTTAGTTTACCTGTATTATATCTTGTGATACCGTAATAAGAGATGACCTTGCGCTTGTTAACTTAAATTGTCACTCAATTCCAGGGATGCCAGCATTAGTTATCCCATTGATGGCAAAACCTTCCAGGAAACAGACCAGGAAGAGCCATATCTCTAACAAACAGTGAAATACACGTGATGCAGATCTGTAATAGATATACGATACAACTCTCCGGTACGAGTGACAAATAGTTTAGTTTTTGATACGATGTGTTATCCGGCGGCTCATCTGCTTTTAAATTGCTCGGGAACACATATAGCGTACCTACTAAAAGTAACTCCTTTCCTATTCGTGCCTTTGTAAACAAAATACAGTAAAACCCCGCTAATGCGATCACCTAAAAGATATATAATTCTGGGTGCTAGATGCAGGTGATAGCTTAATGCAGGACAAAAGTAATGCAGAAAGCTCCCAGAGGAGATTTCTCCATTACTTTTGCCCTGTATTAAGCAACCACCTGCCAATAAAGACACCCATGTTTATTCATTAAGTGGTCGTATTAGAGGGGTTCTACTGTACACCAAGCTCAGACGGTTTTCTGTAGGAGCCATCTGACCAGGGTCTACTTTGTTTGCATATGAAATTAAAACAAATCTGACTCCGGTTTCTACAGATAGCAACGTGTATATTGGCTATTATATTCATGATATCACCATTCTTTACCTTAATATTCAACAGGGAGAGGGTAAAATACAAATTGCCCTGTTTTATTAACCTGTCAAATTCTAAATAATTATATGCTTGCTGAACACACCATAAATAGCTTCGGTTGATCTCGAGAGTAACAGAGTATGCTGTGTAAAATGTGTACACTGGATATAACGTGTCGATTAACAATTGGTACGAGTGTAATCATTATCTAACACAGGAGTTAAAATGGAGACGAACAAGTCAGAGAAAGATTTAAGCGCGTCTATTATAGCGGGTTCGGAGGAAATATTTGATAGTTTTTGTGAACCATGTAATACTGAAAATCTTCACATAGAAGCCGTCAGCTACTGTTGTGATTGTGGTGAATATTTGTGTGATAACTGTTACAAAACCCATTGTAAACTTGCCGGGACTAAATATCATAAAATGTTGGACAAATCCGCCATGTCGAAATCGAAACTACAATCCAAGGTGAGGGACATACTGACTGAAACGTGTTCCGATCATGATGGAAAGATCCTGGAATATTTCTGTAATGACCACAGCCATCTGTGTTGTAGCGTGTGTGTAAATATGCAGCACAGGCCCTGTCTGAATATGTCTTATGTGCCAGAAGTATCAAAGGGAATAGCAAACAGTCAAGAGTACAAACGACTGAGGACAGATTTGGACCATCTCATTTCGTCAGTAACTAAGCAACAGAAAAATAACAACATCAAGAATGAAGCTAACAAGGCATACCATTCTAAAGCTCTAGGTGACATTAGAAATTTTAGACAAAAGATATATAAACTACTGGATAACCTTGAAGATGAAGTTCATATGAAAATATCAGAGTTGAACCGCCGAAGTTCAGAGAAAATTAAATTGGAATCAGATGAATGTCAGTCAGTAGTCACAGACTTGAAATCTGTGACTGCAAGTCTAGAACAAAAGACGTCATCAGGTAAGGACAACCAGTTATTTGTAGAAATGAAGAAGACTAAGATGCGTTTACTTGAACTAAAGCGTAGGTCAGTAGTTGTAGATACTAAAATTCAACAGTACTCATTGCACCAGGACGAGCAAATTCAAAATATGATGTCTTCACTGTCCGCCATATGGTCACTATCCGTGAGAAAGGGTGACACGTTCACTGCAGCACGATACGTGCGAGAAGTCAATGTGAAGTCGGAGAATGATACAAAGGATTGTATTATTAACGGTATGACAATACTGACCGGGGACCGCGTGGTTGTTACCGACTATGCAAACAGAAACGTCAAACTGATCGACATGAAGACAACTAAACTAACATCCTGTTTATCTATGTCATCAGAGCCGTTCGATGTTATAGACACAAAACCAAATCAGGTGACCGTGGCTTTAGCAAATAAGAAGAAACTTGAGATAATCAGCGTGTCAGACGTTCTTACAAGGAGTCACACTATAGATACACCTGGTGCTGTTGTTGTCGGATTTTGTTACGATGGATCAAACTTTATTACTGCATGTCAAAACCCACCCAGTGTTAAAATCATAGACATGTCCGGTAAAACTTTGAACACATTTACCACTGACAACAATGACAGGGACCTATTTGTTCGTCCTCGTTTGATTGTTAAAGGCAATGACAATGACGTTATCTACGTATCTGACAAGAAAGCCGACACGGTGACGAGTATAACTACCGGTGGTCAAGTCATCTCCGTGTACAGACACGATATGTTAAAGCGCCCACTAGGAGTAGCTGTAGACAAGAACGGTATCGTGTACGTGTGTAGCAGTGACACCAACACTGTCCATCAGCTCTCCCCTACGGGAGACCTCACATGGATCTTACTTAGACAGACACAGGGACAAGTGCGTTACCCCAATGCCATAGCTTACAGTGACGAAAACGACAGACTCTACATCAGTAGCAATAGCTCCGCTGCTGAGGAACGTAACTACATCAGACTGTATCAACTGGAATAAAGATTATGAACGTTCCTGACCAATACTTAACATATTGTGTGCCTTATTCATAGTTAGGACGTAATACAATTACATCATCATTTAAGAACAAAAACAAGGACTCTGCGAAAATTCTTATTCGTCATAGAAACATTTACGGAATTAGCTCAACTTATTAGTTATACAGTAGACCACGTCTTAATCGACCGTTCAATTATTGAACATATGCGTTATTAACATCAGGTGGTTGCTTAATGTAGAGCAAAAGTAATGCAGAAAGCTCCAGTAGGGGCTTTTTGCATAACTTTCAACCTGCATTAAGCTACTAAATATATTAAGGAACCGGATATAGACATGTTTTAATGGTAGCTTAAGACAGATTTTACTATACTATAATAAAAGTGTGCTGTTTATATGAAATGACATTTGACCGTATGACAGAGATAACTAATTACCTAGCAAGAAATTATCCCGTGAACGTGAACATACATTTGTAGCAGGCTTTGTCCGTGACAGAAAATTGTTGAATCATAATATCTATATTATTTCATAAGCAAACAGAGCACAAACCCTGATTAGACGGCGCTATGGGAGACGTCTGATCTGGGTCTACTTTTTTTGAAAAGGCGTAGAAATGCACATTTATGAAGAAAATAGATAACAGTTCGGATCAAGAAGAGACATAGAGACACTCGACATCTAATCAGAAATCAAACTGTTTGACATGCTGGAAGAAAAGAAAGTTTATTAGCTAGAAATCTAAATTAGAAGACATTTCCTATCGACGAGATTTGCTCAGCAGGCTATTAGTGTATCCGTGTTTGCTCTTTCCTGACTGTGTTGGATTAGCCTTCAGAGCTCCAGATAAGATGCGTAAATGAAATCATTTTCAGGAATAACTTCTTTATTTCTCCACCAAATCCTATAAGGTGTTCCCTCTTCGAAATGATTCTAAAGAGTGGTTACATTATAGGGTTTGGTGGAGAAATGACGAATTTAGTATTTGCGTACGCACCTTTATCTGTCTTGGTACATGTAATAGTAAAATAGTACAATGGTATATCAACAGTGGTGTAAGCATACTCCTCATGTCTGTTCACAAATTTGATAATAGTTAATCAAATTTATAAACTGATATCGCTTAACCATTCGCTTGCTATTCACGTCTATATTCCTACCTATAAATAGTGAAGACCAAGATGAGACAGCTCCTGCAGGGTCTGCACTATTTACAAGTTGATTGTGCAACCAGCGCACTCCACAGCAGTGATTACATGGCGGAATACTTGCACACAGTGAAGATATATGTAATCATTCAACAGGACATGGGTTAAGAAGGAGAAATGTGTTTTGAAATTCAGTAAGAAAAGGGTTTAGTTCATATCACATTGGAAACTAGCTTAACGTAAAATTAGTACTGGTACTATAGGACTAAAATTATCAAATCATTAACATGAGACCAGATCCAAACGGTTAGACCCTCTGTTAATAGTTTCATTAGATCTGCTTAAAAACCCTTTTCAGTGCGTGGAACGAATCGCTAATATCATTTGCGAACAGTGAAGATCCAGATGAGATTGCTCCTCTAGTAGTCATCTCATCAGGGCGGTCTGCACTGTTTGTTATGTTTCACATTTGTGTAAAAAGTCCTTAAATATTTACGGCTTAATCCGTTTGAATTTTGGAATAATCTGTTTGTGAATTCAACGCGGAAAGGGTTAAAGATAACTGCTACCGAAATGTGTAGTGTTTCACTAAGTTTTCGGTATTTATTTGATACATTTTTCATTTAACCTTTTGTTTGCTAAAGGCGGATTTGTAATAAGTGTTGCCTAACATTTTAATATTTGTTAGAGGCCAACTGATGTCTCATCAGTGTCTTACCTGTTTGACATTAACTGCTAAGTCATATAGAAATTCAATATATCTTTGATGTTTTACCAAAGTGAGCGAGAATATTTGAGAGAGAGATGAGAGAGAGAAAGAGAGAGAGAAAGAAAGAGAGAGAGAGAGAGAGAGAGAGAGAATTTAACAATAATTTAGGACATTAGACGAAAAGTATCTATATAGTTTTTTAATCATTTGTTTGTATTTATGTTTATTACTTCACTGACCGAGTTTCGAGCAGATTGGACCCCGTTGAGACGTTATCTCAATATAATCCAATTTGTTTTTCAAAAAGTGTGCGAGTCACGTGGTGGATAACGAGAACCCTTCGCCTGCTAATCGCGTCAATATACCTACCTGTAAATAGTGAAGACCCAGATGAGACAGTTCTTGCAGGAGCTGTCTCATCAGGGCCTGCACTATTTACAAATTGATTGTGCAACCAGTGCACTCCACAGCAGTGATTGCACAGTGAAATACGTGTACACAGTGAAGATATATGTAATTAGACGACAGGGCATGGATAACGAAGGGTAAATGGGTAATCTGATATTCCATACGGCGAATATGGCTCGAAACACGTGCTGATTCCATTAATAATAATGCCCTGTGGGCTGCCTTTTTATGTTAATGATGAGTATGACTTTAACTACATCGTTATTCCATTTGTAACACTGAATGTGTATTAACACATTTTGCTGCTACTGACGAGTGTGGTTTAAACAACACAATGATTCCATTTGAAACAATACCATTTGTATTAACTGATTTGCAGCTAATGACGAGTGTGGGTTTAACCACACTCTGATTCCATTTGTACAATACATGTGTATTAACACTTTTGCTGCTAACGACGGGTGTAGCTTTAACCACACTCTGATTCTATTTGAAACAATACACGTGTAATAACACGTTTGCTGCTAATAATGACGACTGTAGGTTTAACATACTCTGAATCCATTTGAAACAATACATGTGTATTGACACCTTTGCTGCTAATGACGAGTATGGGTTTAACCACACTCTGATTTCATTTGAAACAAAACATCTGTATTGACACCTTTGCTTCTAATGACGAGTATGGATTTAACCACACTGATAACATTTGTAACACTTCATATGTATTATCATTTTTGCTACTAATGACGAATGTGGCTTTAACCACACTCTGATTCCATTTGCAACAATATCATGTGTATTAATACTTTTACTGCTGATGTCAAGTGTGGCTTTAACCGCACTCTGAATCCATTTGTGACAATACCATGTGTGTTATCCCTTTTGCTGTTATAGACAAGTTGGTTTTAACAACACGCTGCTTTCATCTGTAACAATATTTCGTATTGTAACTCATACACTGCCAATGACGAATGTGTTATCACCAAAACAGTTTGGATCCTGAAGACACTACGGGCAACTCAATGTTTCACAAATATCGAAACCGTTTGATGCTGCGCTAATGCTATAAAACATAAAAAACAACAGTCAAAATTAACCATATAAAGAAATTCAGCGAATAAGTTAAGTTGGGATAACAACAGTTTATTAGACATGAGGCGGATTTGACTACTTTAGTCAACATGTGCTTGCGTCTAATCAATTTAGTAATTGTCTAGGATTAGGAGGGGAAGAAAGAAATGCAGATTCCTAGGAGGGTCTGTATTCTTTACATATTTATCAGCTGTGTCAATATAATCGTTTTACGCAGATTTCTAAAATGATATTTTAAAGACAGGGGTCTGGACCGCTTCATTGGGATCTATATGTCCTATATGATAACAAGGGTTCCTACTAGCAGAACGGATATCCGTGTACCACGAGTACAAACATGACTGTAACTCTTACAATTTAAATGATAATTTCGTATTTCTTTCGGCTATTAAAAGCCAATATATTTTTCTATCAAATAAATATAATCTTAAAACGGTAACTTATGAACAAGTATCAATCCAACAATGATTTTCTCAAAATTTCACGTGTTTTTAGGACCATTGACAAACGTTCGTTCACTCCGGTTTCACTATATCACAGCAATAACCTGGAAATCTGCAGTTCAAAAAATGGCGTGAGTCAATAAAACGAATCAATTCTAACACCCACCTCCAATTATTTAGTCCCCAGCATCAAAATAATGATGTAAAACTAGCGAGTTTTGTCAGTTTGCTTCAAATCGTCGAGGAAGGAGCTATTGTACGTGACGTCACGGATTTTCCAACTTTTCCTTCGCTCATCCAATGAAATGGCTCCATTCAAATTTGTTGCAATATGGCAGCATCCGAAATAGAAACATAACGACAGACGGAAAGGCCGCTGTTGCTAGTTGCTTATTTATTAAGAGGACACAACACATGGAGATTGGTGATATAATTGGGTTGTTTTATTGAACCACGCCATCTTTTGAACTGAAAATCGCCAGGTTATGGCTGTGATATAGTGAAACCGGGATGAACGAACGTTTGTCAATGACCCAGAAAACACGTGAAATTTTTAGAAAATCGTTGCTGGATTGATAATTGCGCGTAAGGTACCGTTATAAGATTATATTTATTTGATAGTAAAATATATTTGCTTTCAATAGCCGAAAGAATTACAAAATCATCACTGAAATTGCAAGAGTTACATTCATATTTGTACTTGTGGTACACGGATGTCCGTTCTGCTAGTTGGAACCCTTGTTATTATATAGAACATATAGACCCCAATGAAGCGGTCCAGACCCCTGTGATTTTAAAAACACCTCGATCGGCACCAAGTATCAAACAATATGGAATCCAATAAGATATCAAGGTGTTCTTCAACTTATCTGGATCCAATAAATTAAAGTTTAACACCAATTCACTGTATAATATGAAGCTCTAATAGCTTGTACTCAACTTTCCCTGTAATCGATGAGAGTGTAATCGTAAATAAATATTTTAAAGAAAACAAATGCCTTGGCTATTTATACTTCTCTTTAAGAAATTATGTACAGTAGAACATGTCTTAACCCATTACCTCATAGGCTATTTTTAGATCCAACCACTTTGAATAAATCTACCGAAAAGAAGCATTAACTAGAGAAAAGGAAAAAATTAGAATTTTGTAGTTTGAAACCATTGTGATAAATAGAGCATTTGCTCCTAAAGGAGCAAATGCTTTATTTATCACAATGGTTTCACAAAGTGACTTTTACAGAGTCGTCAATAGTCTTCTATATCAGGGAATGGGTTAAGCGACCATTAATTCATTGAATACAGGAGTTTTCAAAAGCAAGTGGTTGCTTAATGAAAGACAATTTTAATGCAGAAAACTCCTAGAGTTTTCTGCATTACTTTTGACCTGCAATAAGATACCATCTGTTTTACAAACCCATAAATATACCACGCTTAAGACGGGTTCTACTGTATTTTATTGGGGGTTACAGATTTTGATATTTAGACGCATGGACAGTGGTCTCAAAACGCTTAACCCTTTCCCTCATTATACCCCCCACAACGAAGTTTGGTGGGGGGTATACTGGAATCAGGTTGTCCGTCTGTCCGTCCGTCTGTCCGTCCGTCTGTCCGTCCGTGGACACAATTTTGTCTGGCCTTCTTCTTCTACAGTTTTGCTTCAATTTTGTTGAAAGTTCATATATAGCCATATGACCATATAAACCTGTGCACCGCATATTTCCGTTATGATCGGACCACTGCTTCAGGAGTTATCTCCCCTTTTTAGTCCCCTACCAATGTTTTCCGGTTTTCTCGACTTTTTATGGAAGTGACTCGAGATATCAACTCTATATTTAGTACAAAGCTAAATATGTATAAGTTACAGCTTATGTTATAATCTCAGTCCGGTTGAATAATTATTTCCAGAGTTATTGCCCTTGAACTTTAATTTTTTTCTTCAAATTCGGGATTTTCTAGACTTTTTTTTTTGGAAGTGGTTGCAGATATTAACTTTATATTTGGCATAAAGCTCAGTCTGGTTGAATATTTTTTGCCAGAGTTTAGGCTTTTGAACTTTAATTTTTTGTCAAATTTTCAGTTTTCCGGTCTTTCTTTGGAAGTGGTTGCAGATATTAACTTCATATTTGACATAAAAATAAATCTAGATGAGGTACAGCTTAAGTTTTGAATATCGGTCAGGTTGAATATCTTTTGTCAGAGTTATGGTCCTTGAACTTAATGTTTTTCTGAAAAGGTACCTAGCTTTAGAACTTCGGATTTGACAAAAACCTCGTGAAAGGGTCTTATTTCTCTGAATTATTCTTCAATTTTATACGCCCACCTAATAAAGGTGGTCGTATATTGGCGTGGCCCTGTCCGTCCGTTCGTTCGTCCGTCAAAATTTTGTTTGTCCGCTATTTTCTCGGAAAACTATTTGACAGATATTAATGAAACTTCACACAAATGTTTAATGCGTCAATATCTGAAGCTGAGTTGATTCTAAGGTTCATTTGATTTTTTCATTTCAGAGTTATGGCCCTTATCCTTAAAAATTAAAAAATAATGCAATTACATGCAAATAGTTTGTCCGCTGTTTTCTGGGAAACCTATCTGAGAGATATTAATGAAACTTCATACAAATGTTTAATGCATCAAGATCTGAAGCTCGTGAAAGGGTCTTATTTCTCTGAATTATTCTTCAATTTTATACGCCCACCTAATAAAGGTGGTCGTATATTGGCGTGGCCCTGTCCGTCCGTTCGTTCGTCCGTCAACATTTTGTTTGTCCGCTATTTTCTCGGAAAACTATTTGACAGATATTAATGAAACTTCACACAAATGTTTAATGCATCAAGATCTGAAGCTGAGTTGATTCTGAGGTTCATTTGATTTTTTCATTTTAAAGTTATGGCCCTTATCCTTAAAAATTAAAAAATAATGCAATTACATGCAAATAGTTTGTCCGCTGTTTTCTGGGAAACCTATCTGAGAGATATTAATGAAACTTCACAAAAATGTTAACTGCATCAAGATCTGAAGCTGAGTCGATTCTGAGGTTCATTTGATTTGTCGTTTCAGAGTTATGGCCCTTGTATTTAAAAATAATGCAAATACCTGCAAATAGTTTGTCAGCTGTTTTCTGGGAAAACTATTTGAGAGATGCTAATGAAACTTCACACCAATATTTAATGCATCAAGATCTGAAAATTAGTCGATTCTGAGGTTCATTTGATTTGTCGTACTTAAAAATAATGCAAATACATGCAAAAAGTTTGTCCGCTGTTTTCTGGGAAAAACTATTTGAGAGATATTAATGAAACTTCACACAAATGTTTAATTCATCAAGATCTGAAGCTGAGTTGATTCTGTCTCATTTTATTTTTGGTTTCAGAATTATGGCCCTTGTCCTTAAAAAATAATGCAAATACATGCAAAATGTTTGTCCCATATTTTCTGGGAAAACTATTTGAGAGATATTAGTGAAACTTTACACAAATGTTTAATGCGTCAAGATCTGAAGCTCAGTCGATTGTGAGGTTCATTTGATTTGTCGTTTCGGAGTTATGGCCCTTGTATTTAAAAATAATGCAAATACATGCAAATAGTGTGTCCTCTGTTTTCTGGGAAAACTATTTGAGAGATATTAATGAAACTTCACACAAATATTTAATGCATCAAGATCTGAAGATGAGTCGATTCTGAGGTTCATTTGATTTGTCGTACTAAAAATAATGCAAATACATGCAAATAGTTTGACCGCTGTTTTCTGGGAAAACTATTTGAGAGATATTAATGAAACTTCACACAAATGTTTAATTCATCAAGATCTGAAGCTGAGTAGATTATGTCTCATTTTATGTTTGGTTTCAGAATTATGGCCCTTGTCCTTAAAAAATAATGCAAATAAATGCAAATAGTTTGTCCGATGTTTTCTGGGAAAACTATTGGAGAGATGTTAATGAAACTTTACACAAATATTTAATGCTTTAAAATCTGAAGCTCAGTCGATTATGAGGTTCATTTGATTTGTCGTTTCGGAGTTATGGCCCTTGCACTTAAATAAATAATGCAAATATATGCAAATATGAGGATGGCCATAACTTTTTCATTTGAAATGATATTTACTTCAATGTTTATATGGTTAAACCTTAATACGAGTTTTCACATATATTGCCGGGCTTTTGATATGTGATTTTATTCTTAAGTTATGGTCCTTGAACTTTGTGTGTTCGTTGCTTTTTTGTCGGTCAACTTTTAGTTTGTCTGTCGTTTTCTGGGAAAACTATTAAAATGATATAAATGAAACTTAACACAAATGTTTTAAGCAACAAATTTCAAGCTGAGTTTATTTTGAGGTTCATTCAGTTTGTCTTTACATAGTTATGGCCGCTGCCCTTTACAAAAATCTGCAAATATGAGGATTAGCTGTTAATGTTTTTAAATAAGATATTCACTTCAATAGTTTTGAAAATAGTATCACCTTAATATGAGAATCAAGATCTGAAGCACAGATTAGAAAATGTTAACACTTATAAGGCATGTTGAATCAGAGAAAGTTTGGAAGTGGGCGAATTATGTACCGTATGCGGTATTCTTGTTATTACATAAATTGGGTTGGGGCATGTATTGTTTTTAAATCTCTTCACGTTTCTGTATGTACATATGTTCAGATGATAGGTGTTCTGACAAGCAGACAGGTGGGGCGGGGGGGTATTCGTTATCCTTTGGCTTACAGTTCTAGTTGTGACGAGTTTTGGCACATTTGCAAACAGAGTATACCCATATCAGACGACTCGTGTAGGAGTCGTCTGACCAGATTGTTCTCTGTTTATTTATGGAATAATGTAAATCTGATTCTACAGTCTCTGTCATGGCCAAAATAGCATACGTTCATATATCATTATCAAAAGTAATCATATCATGATGCGGTTATTTCTTACATGAATATTCATGACGGAAGTGATAACCTGCCTACCTGACCAATATACCAATGACTATTCTGATTAAACAGGGCGGCATTCACTACTCAGTTGTGAATAGTGTTAAGTGAAGCATGTCGAAGCTAGAAGTACCAATTTTTCACCATACTTTTTCTAAGAGTTTACGTAGTATCTCAGCACATCTAACGAACAACGACACCTCTATCAGTCATTAAAGCAGGTACAGGCTTAATGCAAAATAAAAGAAAAGCACACAGCGAAACCTCTCTAAGCCGGGTATTTAGTAGAGACTACTTTAGATATTTTAATATGTTGGTTGTTCAATGGTGAGCCTTCTGCAAGACTGTGAACATGTAGATCTGAGGTACATAATTATTACATTGACATATTGGTCCTACTTTAGAAAATACATTTTCATTTATAATAATGTGGAGATCGCCACCCCTGCTATTCCCATTCCGACACCCTTGTTAGTAATGTGTTCTATACAGGTGTTCAGACGATTAAGAATCAATATAATAAATATTATTATATTGCTACAGAAGCCGATGAAATAAATAACACATTCAATTTAAAACCTTATTTAATTCCATAATAATTTGAGAAATAACATAAAAAAGGGATACGAATGAAACATAACTTCTAATATATTATTATAAATAATAACTTACTGGCATGCGTGTTTATACAGAAGTAATATATAATAACTGCCGTAAATCCAAACTAAACTAGAATTTTAGTAGATAAGAATTAAGACACTTTAATGCAAGTTGCTGCTTAATGCAGGGTGAAAGTCATGGTAATCTGCATTAAGCTGCGACCTGTCTCCAAGATCAATGTTTATACTAAATTTAACGACAATTGAAGAGGCATTTTACTGTACATCCCCTCTAAACAGGGCGTTCAAAGTAGTATCAAGACAGGCGACCTTTAAGACAGGCGACACCGGTTTCGATGACTTTTACATACATCATTTTCCCATATATACTTAGATGCTTACACGCGTTTGCTTACGTTTTTCTCTACAAATAACATACAGTTAAGAAATGATATATTGGAAAAGCAAATAATATAGACAATTTTTATGAATCATAGATAATATAATTCATCTAAATTCTTAAATTACGTCCCAGTTATATTTATTATTGACTCTCTGGAATTTCCATACATTTCGATTTGACAATCAGAAAGTTTTGATTGACAGCAGTACACAGTATACATTATCAAAGAGCATGGGTGTTGTTTTTACTTAACCCTTTCCCTGTTCAATGTTACTTCCAAATTTCAATACCTACTGAATATTCATTGACAAAATACGTATAACGAAATATGGAAGGTGGAACATTGCAGCCATTGTTAGAAAGTAAAGAAATAAATATTTCAAATGATATTAGTAAACAGATCAGATCCTGATCAGACAGCTCTTAGAGGAGTCGTCTGATCTGGGTCTACTCTGTTTACAAATGCGTGGAAACACGTTTATATGACGGCAAGGGTTGACAAACACAATGCCTGCTCCAAGCTGGATCTGGTACCAGTTTGACTACTTCAAATTCTACCAAGCTTTTATGAAACTTTTGACAGGTATTGACCGGTGTTAAACAGGTTGGATCCTGATGAGACGCTGAGTTACTCGGCGTCTCATCAAAACCCAAGCTGTTTGATAGATAGAAAGACAGAATAACAGGATACGGGTTAAATCGTCTATATTATGCGAATATCATAGTGTTTACCCGTAGTTCCTGCATAGGCCATTTTTAGATCCATCCTTATTTTAATAAACCTACCGAAAATGAGCATTTATTAGAGAAAAGGAAAACATTAGAATTGTGGATAAAAAGAGAATTTTCTCCCATGCTTTCAAAAAGTGAATAATACCGAGGCGTTAAAGCATCAATATGAGGAAATAGGTAAACAGTAAAATGTGAAGAATGATGAATAAATAAGACAGTTAACACACGAGAGTAATTTTTCTCTTGCAGTATTCTTGCCCTGGGAAACAAACTGATAACAATAATATTAGAACTACATGTGTATATCACAGACAGCTTTGTCGATTTACAATAATAAACGTGATTAAGACCGTCTTTCAAGCCCTGCATAGCGCACATAATGCGTCGTTCTACACCTTTTTGCAAACAGAGTAGACCTAGATCAGCGGGATTCTGTACAAGCCTTGTGATCAGGGTCTGATCTGTCCACTTATCAAATGATACAGATACTTTTCTAGAGTTTCTGCCATAGCTGAAATACATATATGTATTTATAAGTTCCATCATTGACATAAATTCGTTAACCCTTTCGCAGCCAAACTCTGTCGTCTGCTAACTTTGTCGACTGCTACAAATTTTCATTCTTTTGATTTTCTTCATTTTTGTTTCAAAAACATAGTAACCATAACAAATATTTTCGATCCTGATGAGACGCCGAGTTACTCGTCGTCTCATCTGGATCCAAACTGTTTGCATAGGTAATCACAGATCCGGCATTGGCAGCGAAAGGGTTAATACTAATCTTTCGTAGTATCGAGTTTTTACCGTAATATTCATGGTGTCATTATTTCTTACATGAATATTCATGGCGTAAAGTACGTGCAGTTTGGTAGTCGGCAACGTTGATAAGAGTAAAACATCCAATGCCTTACGATATTTAACACTTTACTCTATGGATATTCATGTAAGAAATAAAGTTATTGTTATAATATATATAAATGTCTTCTCTACACGGTAAAACTCACAAAGAATAACAACCTAGGTTATTACATGTTTCGTTGAGATTGTCACTGTAATCAAGGGCTTGTACATTGCATATTTGTTTCTAAATAATAAGAAAAATGTAAAACGAAGCTGTGAAACAGATTGACTGTTACAGATACATCGAACACTGCTGTGGTAGCGCAAACTAGTTTGAGTTACGTGCAGTTACTTGGACCTTTGCGCACTGGTCAAAGTGCTTAAAATAATTCAGAACCATTCAGCGGGAAGGTTATTTATGGACGTCTTAAACATATAGGCTTAGTCCAGCTGCCGAGTAAAAGACGCAACATGTACTGTTTTATTATTTAAACCTCAGTAAAGATCATAATCAGATACATTTTTTTCCGCCACAGCGTGTGGTCTGGGCCCACGCTGTTTACAAAACATAATATAAACATTTCCTCGTGACGCGAAAGGTGCATCTTTAATCTTTTGACTTGCATTTGCAATAGGGTGGCCAGTCAGAGTCGATTTATTAAACAATTGCTTGAGAATCATGAATGTCAGACCTTGCAGACCCTTGCCAGAGCGTTTCTCCAGGAGCATCATGGTATGGGTCTACACTGTTTCCAAGCTGCTCCAGTCACCGTGTTTACCATATGTACAGTAGAACCCCTCTACTGCGACCATTTATTGAATAAACATGGGTGTCGTTATACCCAGGTGGTTACTTAATGCAGGACAAAAGTAAGGCAGAATGCTCGTCTAGGAGTTTTTTGCATTACTTTTGTCCTGCATTAATCTACCACCTGCCTCTACCACCAAGAATTATACCTCTTGTAGGAGGTCGCATCAGAGGGTTTTTTATTGTACATTAAAAAGATAAGTAGTTTTGCGTATTATACCTTTGGTGCACTGTATGAACAACTATGTCAATTAGCATACTGCAATGCTTACATGATTGCGCATGCTTTACTTCCAGCTTCTGTTGTTATTCTATCTTTTAAACCATTGACTACACGTTTATTGTACGAATGAGCTGCTTTTTCATCAGTGGCGTTTTCCTCGGCGTCTGCAGAACTATGGCGCTCGCGTTTGCACTCTCCGTCGCCCGTATTATTCACGTTCTGCCACTTCTGAGAAGTCGGATGAGAGTTAGTATGAACATTTAAAATTTTCCTTTTGAAATTGTCTTTAAAGGAGTGGCCAGCTGTCACGTGATCGTGGTTAGTCACGTGCTTCTCACTATCATGCGTGAAGAACGAGAGGGAGGAGTTCTGTTTTCGCAAAAGTTTTTGTTTGACTGCACCGTTCTGTTTGGGTGAGTGTTGGGGACTGTGGTGATGTTTCTGTGAGGAGCTTAGATCGATGTTCTGAAGTTCCTCCATCAACATTTCAAAGTTCTTTTCGCTTCTCATTTTCTCCTCTATGGTGATGGACAGTTGGGACTCCAGTTGTTTGATTTTTATTTGTTTGTTTCTTCCATCTTCCTTGAGATCCGTTATCTGAAAAAAAAAACCATTTGATCAATATTTCATAATTCGTCATTTAACACTAAAATAAAGTTGTAATCCTTCCTTTCCCTGTTTTATGTGTATTTCAAACTTCAATACCTACTGAATATCTATGGGCAAAACAGTTTCAATGAAATATGGAAGTTGGAAAATTGTAGAAATGTTAGAAACTAAATAAACAAATCTATCAAATTCCATTAGCAAACAGCAGGCCCTAATCAGACGGCTCCTAGGAGCCGTCTGATCTGGGTCTGCTCTGTTTGCAGAGGAGTGAAAAGGCATAATGACGTTGCCACCGACGTGCAAAATTCCATGAAGAACCATTAACTCATTACTGAGACATTTGACCAGTCCAACTCTATATTGACAGACCCTCGTATATAAAGGAAATGGTGCAATGATATCATCTGGAACAATATGCCTGTATATATTTGCCAATGAAAAGTTATGATTCTACAGTTTCTGGGTTTTACAAAAGTGTGAAGGTATAGATTTTAACCATTTGCTCTATGAATACTTATGAATTAAATAATGACAAGGTGAATAGCTACTAGATTAGTTATAATAATAACATGCATGTGAACATTTGAATGTTTGACTATGACAAAAACTAAATAAATGTAATAGAATATATATTCATGTTATTCCAGAGGCATATAGCTAAATAGCTTGAAAATTGAAAATGTAGAAGGTGAAAAAATAATTTGCTCAGCAGGCTAAAGGTTAATGTGAGATAAAACAGGAGCTATCAGTCGGACTTAAATACTTTAGGCCCACACATCTCATGGATACTTGTTGCCTTTTCTATTGTTTTTTATTTGGATGAGTCATTTGGAGAGATGTATAAAGCTTGGGGCAAAATTGGCCATTATCAGATAATCGCGTCAGTGACTATCTGATCATGTTAAACAGTATTTACGCGTATACCATGTAGCGGGTTCAGCATTGAGAGGTTAACTTCTACTTTCTAGCTTGTATTGTTTATTTTACTATCAGTACATCTGTTCGATAGTACAAAATACCGGTTTTATTCATGGATTTGTAATTTCTTTCTTGCAATGAAACATCTAGACCGTTGGCAAATATATTTATTTTACCCTTTACCTGATAATATCTATATATCTATCTATCTCTTAATATTGTCACTCCTCTTTTATAGAGTGTTCTATTATGAAGGGTTATCGCCTTTTCACGCCTCTGCATGTAAATATTACTTACATAGGACGACACAAGCAAAACGTTTTATAATCTCTAGGCCTGGCCCCGAGGTTATAAAACTTTTTGCTTGAGTCTGAGATCATTCTCAAGCACCTGATACGTGAGAATGATATCGGACTCAGAAGTTTATAACCTTGGACCCAGATCAGGGGCTCCCCGGTTGGCTTATATGTTACAGAGATCTTTACTGCTTTTCATGGCATTACGTTTCATTGTTCTATATTTGTAAAGGGAGATCAATATGATTTCCATGACAAGTGAATTCTGGCAAGGATATGCACCAGTTACTTCCCTTGATGATTTACTAGTAATTTATCTATTCAATATTAATGAAAGAAATAATGACATCATGAATATTGATTGGCTGAATATTTGCAATGTAAACATTTCAACACATGTTTTTTGCGTTGACAAAATCTGCTGAAACAGATCTATATCATGTTATAAGCAAAAAGAAGTAGACCCTGATCAGACGGCTCCTACTGTAAGCAGTTTTGGATCTTGATACTCCTCGTCTTATTACTGCAGTAAAACCTCTCTATAACGGCCACTAAATTATGTTAAGTAGTTGTTATTTAGGGCAGGAGGCTACTTAAAGCAAGATGAAAGTAAAACAGAACGCTCCTATAGGAGCGTTCTGTTTAACTTTCACCTTGCTTTAAGCGGCCACCTTCGTTTAACACAAATTACTTGATGTAATCTAATGGACGTTACAGAGAAGTTTTACTGTATCCAAACTGTTTGACATAACTTTTATGTTTTCAGAAGAAATTGAAAGTAAATCCACCATGACTCTTAAAGCAGACGACAATATCTTAACCCTTTTCCATATACATGTATAATTTTTATTTCCAAATTTAAATTCCTACCAAATATTCATGAACGATATAGTTATAATGAAATATGGAAGGTGGAACATTATAACCATTTTAGAAACCAAATAAATAGATCTATCACATTCCACTGTCTACTGGAGCAGACCCCGATCAAATGGCTCCTACAGGAACCGCCCGGTCTGGTTCTACTCTATTTGCAAGTGTGTGAAAATGCGTATATATGACGGAAAGGGGCCATCAAAATAAGCATGTGGTCTTTAAGGCAGGTGGTAGCTTAATGCGGGTCAAAAGTAATGCAGTAAGCTCATATTTTGCCCTGCATTGAGCAACCACCGGTTCTTTTAACCTATTACCTCATAGGCTAATTTTAGATCCAACCACCTTGAATAAATCTACCGAAAAGGAGCATTAACTAGAGAAAAGGAAACATGTAGTATTTTGTAGCTTGAAATCGTTGTGATAAATACAGCATTTGCTATAGATGCAAATGCACTATTTATCACGAGGGTTTCAACAGGTTACTTTTGCAGAGGCGTCAAAAGCCGTCAATATGCGGGAATGTGTTAAGACGCCACTATATTCAGTAAATGAATGACCACCCAAGATAGGTTCTATTGTATACAATTACATATCTTGCTCTGAATTCCACGAAAAATCCAGGAAATCAAGCCTTGCTAATGATTGTCGACTTAACCAGGCCATGTTAACGAAATGAATCATTATCTCTGTCATAGTATAGTAAAGGCAGGTCTACGAGTAAGTGTTAGATTGCACGAGTACCTCGTTGTTTAGGCGGGTGATGAGCAGATCTTTGGCAGTGACGGAGGCGGAGGACGAGGCTAGTTGGGTTCGATATCTCTGCACTGTGGTCTCCAGCAGTGTTACTTTGTCTATCAGGTGCCGCCGAGCTATTGTCCTAAAACAAATATACTACCAGTATTTATAGGCGTCTATTGCAATAACACTATATAAGAAATAGTACAGCCCACTGAGGGCCTTATTGCATTATAGTAACCTACCAGTCAGCCGGAAAATAGTTTAAGGCCCGAAGCCGAAGGCTGTACTATTTCTTATAGTGGGCTGTACTATTTCTTATAGTATACCGCATTTCTTTGTTCACGAACGTATTTTAGCTACTAAGCAGTTCTGTGTTCCGTGATTACCATCCACACCCACACACCCTTTAATACGTTTATTTCACTTTTTTTTCAGTAGTATCAATCTGCAAAGCAATTATTGCGTTTACTAAACATTCTAAAAACCTTTTTGTATCAATTATAATCAATTATCATTTTACTAAGGAAAAAAGTATAAAAAGGTCCTTTTTAAATAAATTTCTTGGATGGAAATGTGCAAACCCAGTTTATACAGTAAAACATGTCTTAACCCTTCGCTTGCTATTCACGTCAATCTACCTACCTGTAAATAATGAAGACCCAGATGAGACAGCTCCAGCAGGAGCTATCTCATCAGGGTCTGCACTATTTACAAATTGATTGTGCAACCAGTGCACCACACAGCAGTGATTCGATAGAGAAATAATTGTAGACAGTGTATACCACAGGGCATGGGTAAATAAGAAGAAATGCATTTTAAAATTCAGCAAGAGAACGGTTAAGCGACAATTCATTAACTGAACACAGAGGTCTTAAAAACAGGTTTTTGTTTAATGAAAGGCACAAAATTGCAGAAAGCTCTTATAGGGGGGTTATTATAGTGCCCGCTTCGACACAATAGTGCCCGCTACGCTCGGTAATTTCCGGTATTTTACGCGTGTACGGAAACGCTCTTAAATAGGTAACTTCATTCTAAGTTATATATTAATACATTTTAAAATAAAGCAGCTTTTTTGAAAGTTAATTAAAGATTGTACTATATACATTCTAAAATAACTAGTTTCATTATTAATAATAAATATATCGCGATATCGTGACCGCTACGTCATACATAAGTAAAGAAGGCGCGTATTTGGATAAGGTATACTATATACATATATCAACCTCTCTTTAACTGTTTAACCGCCGATGTTGCGTTATAAAGAGGCAGTTAAGAAAACTTAAAGCATACCGCACCGTTTGCAGACAAAACTTATTTTGGACCAATCATGTTGAACAGATATGTTATGATATTGTAATACATGTATATGATTTACCGTTTGAAGAACTTTCAATATAGTATATTTGAATGAGGGAAACAAGCACACATTGTAGACCTATGTCAGAGAGTTCATGGAAAAGTACTCCGATCAATGTCTGCATTGACTGTCATTCAAAATCCTGCAGCAAAATATTATTTTTTCATACTTGGTGAAGTATATACATGTACCCTATTAACAAAGCAACAGATGACGGTGCGTACCCAAATACTGAAATCGTCATTTCTCAACAAAATATCCTATACTGTGACCACTCTTTAGAATCGTCTAGAAGAGACGATTCTAAAGAGTGGTCGCAGTATAGGGTTTGGTGGAAATATAACGGAGCTATTGACTGTCATTCAAAATCCTGTAGCAAATTATCACTGTTCATACTGAGTGTCGTCTATACATTAACAGAGCAACAGATAACGTTGCGTACCGAAATACTAAACTCGTCATTTCTCAACCAAACCCTATACTGTGACCACTCTTTAGAATTACAACGAAGAGACTATTCTAAAGAGTGGTCACAGTATAGGGTTTGGTGAAGAAATAAAGGAACTATTGACTGCCATTGAAAATCCTGTAGCAAATTATCATTTTCATACTAAGTGAAGTATGTACCTTAATAGAGCAACAGATAACGTTTTGTACCCAAATGCTAAACTGGTCATTTCTCTTTGAAGAGACGGTTCTAAAGAGTGGTCACAGTATGGGGTTTAGTGGGAAAATAAAGGAGGTATACTTGCAAATGTATAAATTTACGCATCTTATGTGGAGCTCTGCAAATTAACACTGATGGATCAGGCCACTTTCAGCATTCAGCGTCCAAAGGGTTAAAAGTTCAAGTAATATCATAACAAAAACGCTGAAGGAGACAATTGTCCAAGCTATAAATGTAATTTTAGATTATTTTGTCAAGTGGCCGAGGTGTCATACCAATGTCTCCTAGCTTTTGCAGATGCTTCGGGGGAGTTGACCAGGTGGTCTGGGTGACCCTCTGTGTCGTTGTGATCCCTGTCCCCTGTCTTACTCTCTAATGCCTCAACTGACGAAATGAACTCTTGTTTCATCTGCAACAAGTCCTGAAATAAGATCAATTCATTTTTCATTTAAAAATATCAGTTTGACATTACACATTGGGTAGACCCAGATCAGTCGACAAATTGGAAATACCTCGGATTGTGACGACAGACAGGTCAACTATTACAAATGCAGTATGTAACCATTTATTTATTTGCTTGCAAATATTATAACAAGGAACAGACAGTATGCATGTAGACCCTAGCTAAGATGCAGTACTGGGAACGTTGAAACTTATTTGGCGCTGAACTGTTTTCATGTGTTGTGGTGTTATTATCCTGTTATCGGGCTCTTTTTCAATTAAAATATTGACTTTGTTTTTGTAATATTTGATGCCCTTGCTATTTGCGTCATATTTATGGCGTAAAATAAACGGCGTCAAGTATTCTCACGAGTGAAATAGGAAACTAAGATATTCAAACGTAATGTTGACATTTTCTCGCTCATTTTAATGGCACTATGAATTAATATTTGCTGTGAATTGTTCCACCCTGACACGTTCATCATAGTTGAGAAAAAATACACAACTTAATGATATGTGTCTTGAGGAGAGTCGTGGGGTGTCTTGAGTAACCAGCCAACCGTGGGGATCTAAACCGAAGACAACAGCTCTCTGCTCAAACGAAATGAATTTATTTCGTGTTGATGACTTATGAATATCAACATTAGTTTCAAGTACTGAAATATGAAATAACAATAATAAGTAAATGTGTAATCAACACACTAAGGCACGTGTCAAAAATTATCATTGTACACAAATAGCATAGCTGAACATAACCCGGCCAAGTACAAATACCTAAGTAGTACATGTAACAAACATGAGAATAGTTTAATGACACTTACAATAACTTACTTAAGTATATCTGTAACTAAAGATATATCAAAAAGACTAATTACCTGGATAAATATTCAATTTATTCAGTAACTAAGTTACAATGCCAAAGATAAGGCGACCATATTGAAATATTTTAAATCGAGGGATGACCCGTGCAACACGTGCTGTTAGAGTTAGCAAAGTAACGAGGTATTCTCCCTTTAATGAGAATATCACCCTATGACATGTCTTGAGGAGAGCTCAACATACAATTTTTTAAATCATATTTGTTGAAATAAATGTACTGTATGATCTTGTCTTTAGAGGCAAATATCAGATGCGTTAGGAAAACCCTTTTTCAAATTTAGCTTCCTTTATATATTTACCAAACTTATCAGACGGTTCATATGGGTCTACTCTGTTTGCAAATGTGTGAAAGGCGTTTATAATGAAACTATGAAGGAAAGGGTTAAGGAAAAGCCGTTCAGATCTTACCATTTCGGAACCAAGTATTTTTTCATGCTTTGGGGGCTTTTGTTATTGTTTTTTGTTTTTTGTTTCTTGTTTTTGTTTTCAATTTATTTTAATCATTTTTTTTTTTGGGGGGGGGGGGGGGTACAGACACAGACACAGACACAGGCACATACACAGTCACAGCATACAATATATTTGCTTGATAAAAGCAGTTGACATTAATAAATGCACACCCTGATCAAAGGAATTCTTTCAGGGGCCTTCTGATCTGGGTGTACATTGGTTGCCTTTGTACTGTTCAACTATTTACTCCATTAATGCTCACGTGAGAAATAACGTATGTATTCTTAATTAATTAGCCTGGTATTTATAATGGCATGCCAGCATAAGTTCAGTCCTGGTAAAAAATTATGAAGAATTAGGTCGATAAAATGTCTTAAGAAAACAGAGCAGACCATGATCAGACGTGTTGTTCATTTGACTCATTTTGAATTGAATGCACATCAAATGCGAGTTTCAAACCATTGTAGCTGATCGGTGTTTGAAATATAGATCACCGTTTAACATCTGGTTGTGCAGGCCCGATTATCAAAAGCAATCGACAATTTCGACATACCTTGAATATCTATTACAACGTTTCAGGATAGTTTTATTGGCATGTTACGTACCTATAATATATACACTATATCAATAGGGTTCTGTTTTGTTATAAAACATTTTAGATAATTATGGTGCTTACATATGTAGACCATGGTCAGATGTTTTTAACACCTGCGTCTGAGCAAGGTCAAAGTCTGACCAATCAGATGCTTAAGAATAACTTCAGACTCAAGCAAAACGTTTAAAAACTCGGGGTCAATTATCATATATACAATTTAGATTCGAATACGATGTGTTATGCGGTGGCTCATTTGGGGTCAACTCTCTCGGACCCAACACTTATAATAACATAATAAAGGTTAAGTGCGTAACATACTTTTGTGTAAACCATGTTCAATGTGCACAGGGAAACACTAAACAGACGAGTGTGTTATCAATAACTGACACAGGAGTAAAATGGCGACGAACATGTCACAGAAAGTTTTTAGCGCCGATATACTCACGAGCTCGGAGGAAATATTTGATCTTTTCTGCGAACCATGTAGCACTGAAAATCTTACATCATGTCTATCTCTGTCATCAATATCGTACGATGTAATAGAAACAAAACCAAATCAGGTGACAGTGGCTTTAGGAGATGAGGAGAAACTAGAGGTAATCACCGTGTCAGATGTCCTGACCAGGAGTCACACCTTAGATACACCTGGTGCTACTATTGCTAGCCTTTGTTATTATTATTATTATTATTATTATTATACCACATTTATATAGCGCTCTTTTCACACGGGATATGTGCGTTCAAAAGCGCTGTACATGGATGAAATCAATAATCGGAACGAACCGCATGATTATCTATCCAGACAATGAAAGATTTACAATAGATATGCAATAAATATAAAAATCACTAGCCGGACGGTCAGTGAAGGATATACAAAAAATATACAATAGATATGAAATCATAAACCGGAAGGAACGGCATGATCGTCCATCCAGTCAATGAAATGTATGCAATATATATACAATAAATATAAAATCACTAACCGGTAGGAACCACATGATTATCCACCCGGTCAATGAAAGATATGGAATAGATATACAATAAATGTATAACCACTAACCGGTAGGAACCGCATGATTATCCACCCAGTCAATGAAAGATATGCAATAAATATACAATAAGTATAAAATCACGGTTATGACGGATCAAACTTTATTACTGCATGTCAACAACCACCCAGTGTTAAAATCATCGACATGCCCGGTAGAACTTTGCACACATTTGCAAACAAGTATGACTACGGGTGGTCACGTCATTTCCGTATACAGACACGATATGTTAAAGTATCCATGCGGAGTAGTTGTAGACAAGGACGGTACAGTATACGTATGTAGCAGGGACACCCACACCGTCCACCAGCTCTCCCCTACTGTGGATCTCATACGGATTATATCAAGACAGGATCAGGGACTGGCACTATACCCACTAGCCTTAGCATACAGTTACGAAGACGACATACTCTACATTAGTAGTGCCGCACCTTCGGTGCGTAGCTACATCAGACTGGAATAATCAGCTGGAATAAAATTTACAAAATTTCCAGACCATTGGCCATCAGACTGTTGTGTTCTATTCATAATAAAGCCGTAATACAATCGCGTACTCATGAAAACCAAGCACTCTATGAGACCTTCTATTAATCATAGGAAGTTTTACAAAATTAGAAATAATTACAGATGAACATCTACAATGAAATTCTGAAAATAGGAGACCCTTCGAAAGCAAAAGTAGCAATTGTGAAAATATAAAATTGCAGACTCGGCTGCACTGAGTCTGGTCACGAGTAGTTATTACAAGTACATCACTACCCGAACCCCTTAGCAATGGCTTAAGCGGTATTCAATTTTCAAAACTTACAGCATTGCAACTGATGATCCCAAAGGACCAGAAACTATAACGACATTGAGAATGAAGCAAACAGAGCAGATTCTGATAAGATGGTGCCTATAGAAGCCGTCTGATCTGGCTCTACTGATTCTGCAATGGCGAAGAAAAGCACTTTAATAGAGAAAATGTGTTAATAGTTTGGAGCCAGATGATTAGAAATCAATGTGTTTGACCCGCTGGTTGTATGTTTGAAAAGCAAGGAAACAAAATGTACTTCCAGATCTGAATTAGAAGACATTTCCTATTTGCTCAGCAGGCCAAATGTACATTCGGGGTTTTCCTTTCTTCAGTGTGTTAAATTACATAATGATGAAATGGTACAATGACATCATCTTATGTATACAATGGGTTAAGAAAAATGTTTGTTCACAAACTTTATATTTGATCAGAACTATAAACTGATTGCCATATCCAGATCACTTTGTACATAGCTGTTGGTCGAAGTCTTAACTCTTACAACGCTGACGTTTCAAATGGGCTATTCGAAAATTCAAACAGGTTAAGCTCATGGTGAATATTTAGGGATTTTTCTAAAGAAAAGTGTAACGAGACAAACAGTGCAGACCCTGGTGAGAGGGCTTCTCTAGGAGCCCTCTCATCTAGGTATACACTGTTTGAAAAGGCCATTAGTGGCTCGTGCTCCACACTGTTAGAGTTAATGCAAAACTATTAGTCCTAACTGACTAAAATGACTAGATTATTAACATGAGATTAGGGTCCAAACGGCTTGGCACTCTATTAATATTTTAAGACCTGATAAAAATATAATTCTAAAAAAAAACCAAAAACGTCATCTCCGTGTACATCAGGGTCTGCACTGTTTGTCATGTTACACGTTTCTTTAAATATAATTGAATATTCACGATAGGCTTCATCTGTTTGAAATTTGGAAATGCATCGTTGAAAGGGTTAAATAAGATGACAGTGTTGTAACTGATACTGAAACGTATCGTATTGCGCTAAGCCTTCGTTGTGTATTTGATACATTTTGTCATTAAACCGTAAGTTCGCTGAGGGCAGAATCGTGATTACCTTTAGCTAACGTTTAAATATATGTTGACACCAAATAATTCGATGTCTCATCAGGGTTCAACCTGTTTGCCACTGCTTGTACAGTTAAATGATAAATGAATATACCCTTCGTGTTGAGCTGCAGTGAACGAGAATATTTGGAAATCAAATTTTACCGAATTATTGGTGTAATTGAGACTTTTCAGTATCTTCTTATTTGTGTATGAATGAGATTTCAGTATCTTATTACTGGTGTATAAGTTAGATATCAGTACCTTTTCACTGGTGTATCATTATTAATTAGTGTCATATCAATATCTTTTTTATTGTTGTTAGACTTAGATATCTCAATCAACATACTGGCGTATTTGTGAGATATCACAATCTTCATTTTAGTGTAATAAAGAGTGATAAGTATGTTTACAGTTGATGTATAAGTTATACATACGTATCGTCGTATTGGTGTAAACGTTAGACAAGAGTATCTTCTGAAAGAGGACGAAAGTAAAGCAGAACGCTTCTGTAGGAGCAGTCTTCTGCATACATGTAACTTTCGTTTGCATTAAGCTACCATCTGGTTTAAAGAGTCAAAATTGTGCCTCTTTGAAGTGGTCACTTCTGAAAGGGGTTTACTGTAATTGTATCGTTTGCGCTCAGCATTAATCCTTGTCACAAATACCATATACATCAGGGTGAAAAATAAATAGAACAGTCTTATTAAATGCATTTGGTTTAACCTATTCCCTTATGTAAGCGCATTTTGACACATCTGAAAACAGAGTAGACCCAGATCAGACGGCCCCTATAGGAGCCCTCTGATCAGGGTCTGCTCTGTTTGCTTATGGTGTAATATAGATATGATTTTACAGCTTCTGCCTGGGCTAAATGTCATGTGTTCATATGCCATTGTTTAAATAATCGTATTAATATTCATGGATACATGGATATTCATCAGGGAATAGGTTAATTGATTAACATTATTTCCCTATGCAGTAAAATTCTCTAAACATTCCAATTAGTATCAACGTCGGTTTTAAGACAGGTGGCAGCTTAATGCAGGGTGAAAAATCATATAGAGAGTTCCAAAAGGAGTTTTTTTATATGACCCCATTCTGCATTAAGCTGTCACTAAAATGCACAGTAAAAGTACTGTAAACCGATTTTGTTGTAGAAAATTTAATCAAATAGCAATATACGGCAAGTGTCATGAGAAAATCTCCTCTAAAAGCTTTATGTACGGCATTCCCTTAACCTTTTCCTCCATAATTACACCTTTCAACGCCTCTGTAAAAGTCACTTTCTAAAACCATTGTGATAAATAGAGCATTTGCTCCTATAGGAGCAAATGCTCTATTTATCACAGTGGTTTCAAACCACAAAATTCTATTTTTTCCTTTTCTCTAGTTAATGCTCCTTTTCGGTAGATTTATTCAAAGTAGATGGATCTAAAAATAGCCTATGGAGGAAAGGGTTAAGAGGTCTTTTTTAAAGACAGTTATTGATACAAAGTTAAATATCTGGTTAAGAGGACTATGACTGCTTCTAAATTATTCTCGACAAAAATTCGGTTTTGGGTTTTTACTGAAAAAAAATATTGCCATAGTTTAAAAAATTGTCAAATTGTAAAGAACATGTTTTCGAGTTATAACAAATATAACAATTATTGTCCTTGTAACAAATAGTGTCGGGTTGTATCAAATGTTATTACATATGGTGCTGTTGTTACACCTGTTGACCTAGCAACCGAGGAACACTTGGATAGCGACAACGAACCTTTCTGAAAGAATAATACTGATAGTAGTTGAACATATAGTATAGCGGTGTATACTTATTACCTTGACACATTGTCGTAGGATAATGTCCAATGTTCCCTGTTTTAGAATAATGCAGTGATCGTCATCCTTGCTATTCCTTTTCAGACATCCTTGTTACTAACGTGTCTTATACACGTATTTATTTTATCGTACTCAATATAGAATCGATAAAATGGATATTCATATGTTGTTATATGACGAAAACATTACACACTCAATTTAAAACCTTATTTAATTTCTTCATAATTTGAGAGCTAGTATAAATAGATGGATAGAAATACAGCATAAATTACAATATATATATTTACTGGCATGCGTGCTTATACAGGTGTAATATATAATGACTACAGTAAATACTCTCCAAACCGGACGTTAAACTTAGTATCAATGTCAGTCTTTAAGACAGGCGGCAGCTGAATGCGGGTGGAACTCTCATAGAACGCTCATAAAGGAGCTCTCTATATGACTGTCACCCTGCGTTAAGCAATTACCTTCATTACTACTTTCTATGTTAATTTGATTCAGTAACACACCATCTAGATACAAATAAAAAAATATAAATATATATATATAAGTATAAATATCGGTCTTGGGGACAGGTGACAGCTTAATGCAGGATGAAAGTCATGCAGAAAGCTCCTAGAGGAGCTTTCTGAATGACTTTCACCCTGCATTAAGCAGTCACCTGCCTAGATTATCTAAATTCTTTTCTGCAAGAATTCCGGTTAAGAGAGGTTTTACTGTATTTATTTAACTCTTATCTCGATGTGGCGAACAATATGTCTGATCAAAGTTGGATCTGGTACCAGTTTGAATGCTTCAAATCCGAGAATCTATTGACCGGTGTTGACCAGGGTTAAAAGCAGTCTAGTTACTGGGGCGTCGAGTTGAAACGTCGAGTTACTGGGGCGTCGCATCAGGATACAAGCAGTTTGCGATGGGAATCTGGGTATTGGTTTATGCGTCTATAGAATGCTAATATTATAGAATGTTAACGGTAATTGGTAAGAAACATTACATATGAGTCATTGAATTCTCTTTCAACATTCTTAAACAGGGAATCAAGTGATAACGATTAAATTAGAAACATGTCACCAACATCTTTGTCGATTATACCATGAATGTGATTTCAGCCGTCATTTAACCCTGTATAGTGACCATAATTATAAAAATTATATAATAATGTGGTAGAGAGCAACGCTCATAAGACAAAAACAATGCCCTTTCGTTATTTACGATAGCATCCCTGCAGTTATGAAAACCACGATTCCATGAATTTTGTAATGCTCTTGTTTAGTTGAATCATCAAGTTTAGGCGTTTACGCCATAACAGTTCACTTTGGATACGCACACCGATGTATTTACATTAAACCAGGGTATCGAAAGGTTGTAACTGTCTTCTTACCTAGGTAAAACTTGCATGAATTCATATTTGATCAATGAAAAAGGTAACACGAAAAGCCAGCGATTGCGACACTGATCACTGCGATATATATATTATCCGTTTCCCTTAATTATTTACTGCAAAATGACATAAATTGACCATCAAGAGAATTAACAATTGTGAGAATGTCATTGACTGTTCACATTACGATAGCTTCCCTTTGCAACGACTGTTGTGAGTTTACCTGTATTATATCTTGTGATACCGTGATAAGAGATGACCTTGCGCTTGTTAACTTAAATTGTCACTCAATTCCAGGGATGCCAGCATTAGTTATCCCATTGATGGCAAAACCTTCCAGGAAACAGACCAGGAAGAGCCATATCTCTAACAAACAGTGAAATACACGTGATGCAGATCTGTAATAGATATACGATACAACTCTCCGGTACGAGTGACAAATAGTTTAGTTTTTGATACGATGTGTTATCCGGCGGCTCATCTGCTTTCAAATTGCTCGGGAACACATATAGCGTACCTACTAAAAGTAACTCCTTTCCTATTCGTGCCTTTGTAAACAAAATACAGTAAAACCCCGCTAATGCGATCACCTAAAAGATATATAATTCTGGGTGCTAGATGCAGGTGATAGCTTAATGCAGGACAAAAGTAAAGCAGAAAGCTCCCAGAGGAGCTTTCTCCATTACTTTTGCCCTGTATTAAGCAACCACCTGCCAATAAAGACACCCATGTTTATTCATTAAGTGGTCGTATTAGAGGGGTTCTACTGTACACCAAGCTCAGACGGTTTTCTGTAGGAGCCATCTGACCAGGGTCTACTTTGTTTGCATATGAAATTAAAACAAATCTGACTCCGGTTTCTACAAAAAGCAACGTGTATATTGGCTATTATATTCATGATATCACCATTCTTTACCTTAATATTCAACAGGGAGAGGGTAAGATACATATTGCCCTGTTTTATTAACCTGTCAAATTCTAAATAATTATATGCTTGCTGAACACACCATAAATAGCTTCGGTTGATCTCGAGAGTAACAGAGTATGCTGTGTAAAATATGTACACTGGATATAACGTGTCGATTAACAATTGGTACGAGTGTAATCATTATCTAACACAGGAGTTAAAATGGAGACGAACAAGTCAGAGAAAGATTTAAGCGCGTCTATTATAGCGGGTTCGGAGGAAATATTTGATAGTTTTTGTGAACCATGTAATACTGAAAATCTTCACATAGAAGCCGTCAGCTACTGTTGTGATTGTGGTGAATATTTGTGTGATAACTGTTACAAAACCCATTGTAAACTTGCCGGGACTAAATATCATAAAATGTTGGACAAATCCGCCATGTCGAAATCGAAACTACAATCCAAGGTGAGGGACATACTGACTGAAACGTGTTCCGATCATGATGGAAAGATCCTGGAATATTTCTGTAATGACCACAGCCATCTGTGTTGTAGCGTGTGTGTAAATATGCAGCACAGGCCCTGTCTGAATATGTCTTATGTGCCAGAAGTATCAAAGGGAATAGCAAACAGTCAAGAGTACAAACGACTGAGGACAGATTTGGACCATCTTATTTCGTCAGTAACTAAGCAACAGAAAAATAGCAACATCAAGAATGAAGCTAACAAGGCATACCATTCTAAAGCTCTAGGTGACATTAGAAATTTTAGACAAAAGATAAATAAACTACTGGATAACCTTGAAGATGAAGTTCATATGAAAATATCAGAGTTGAACCGCCGAAATTCAGAGAAAATTAAATTGGAATCAGATGAATGTCAGTCAGTAGTCACAGACTTGAAATCTGTGACTGCAAGTCTAGAACAAAAGACGTCATCAGGTAAGGACAACCAGTTATTTGTAGAAATGAAGAAGACTAAGATGCGTTTACTTGAACTGAAGCGTAGGTCAGTAGTTGTAGATACTAAAATTCAACAGTACTCATTGCACCAGGACGAGCAAATTCAAAATATGATGTCTTCACTGTCCGCCATATGGTCACTATCCGTGAGAAAGGGTGACACGTTCACTGCAGCACGATACGTGCGAGAAGTCAATGTGAAGTCGGAGAATGATACAAAGGATTGTATTATTAACGGTATGACAATACTGACCGGGGACCGCGTGGTTGTTACCGACTATGCAAACAGAAACGTCAAACTGATCGACATGAAGACAACTAAACTAACATCCTGTTTATCTATGTCATCAGAGCCGTTCGATGTTATAGACACAAAACCAAATCAGGTGACCGTGGCTTTAGCAAATAAGAAGAAACTTGAGATAATCAGCGTGTCAGACGTTCTTACAAGGAGTCACACTATAGATACACCTGGTGCTGTTGTTGTCGGATTTTGTTACGATGGATCAAACTTTATTACTGCATGTCAAAACCCACCCAGTGTTAAAATCATAGACATGTCCGGTAAAACTTTGAACACATTTACCACTGACAACAATGACAGGGACCTATTTGTTCGTCCTCGTTTGATTGTTAAAGGCAATGACAATGACGTTATCTACGTATCTGACAAGAAAGCCGACACGGTGACGAGTATAACTACCGGTGGTCAAGTCATCTCCGTGTACAGACACGATATGTTAAAGCGCCCACTAGGAGTAGCTGTAGACAAGAACGGTATCGTGTACGTGTGTAGCAGTGACACCAACACTGTCCATCAGCTCTCCCCTACGGGAGACCTCACACGGATCTTACTTAGACAGACACAGGGACAAGTGCGTTACCCCAATGCCATAGCTTACAGTGACGAAAACGACAGACTCTACATCAGTAGCAATAGCTCCGCTGCTGAGGAACGTAACTACATCAGACTGTATCAACTGGAATAAAGATTATGAACGTTCCTGACCAATACTTAACATATTGTGTGCCTTATTCATAGTTAGGACGTAATACAATTACATCATCATTTAAGAACAAAAACAAGGACTCTGCGAAAATTCTTATTCGTCATAGAAACATTTACGGAATTAGCTCAACTTATTAGTTATACAGTAGACCACGTCTTAATCGACCGTTCAATTATTGAACATATGCGTTATTAACATCAGGTGGTTGCTTAATGTAGAGCAAAAGTAATGCAGAAAGCTCCAGTAGGGGCTTTTTGCATAACTTTCAACCTGCATTAAGTTACTAAATATCTTAAGGAACCGGATATAGACATGTTTTAATGGTAGCTTAAGACAGATTTTACTATACTATAATAAAAGTGTGCTGTTTATATGAAATGGCATTTGACCGTATGACAGAGATAACTAATTACCTAGCAAGAAATTATCCCGTGAACGTGAACATACATTTGTAGCAGGCTTTGTCCGTGACAGAAAATTGTTGAATCATAATATCTATATTATTTCATAAGCAAACAGAGCACAAACCCTGATTAGACGGCGCTATGGGAGACGTCTGATCTGGGTCTACTTTTTTTGAAAAGGCGTAGAAATGCACATTTATGAAGAAAATAGTTAACAGTTCGGATCCAGATGAGACATCGAGACACTCGATATCTAATCAGAAATCAAACTGTTTGACATGCTGGAAGAAAAGAAAGTTTGCTAGAAATCTAAATTAGAAGACATTTCCTATCGACGACATTTGCTCAGCAGGCTATTAGTGCATCCGTGTTTGCTCTTTCCTGACTGTGTTGGATTAGCCTTCAGAGCTCCAGATAAGATACGTAAATGAAATCATTTTCAGGAATAACTTCTTTATTTCTCCACCAAATCCTATAATGTGTTCCCTCTTCGAAATGATTCTAAAGAGTGGTTACATTATAGGGGTTGGTGGAGAAATGACGAATTTAGTATTTGCGTACGCACCTTTATCTGTCTTGGTAATAGTAAAATAGTACAATTGTATATCAACAGTGGTGTAAGCATAATCCTCATGTCTGTTCACAAATTTGATAATAGTTTATAAGCTGATATATCTTAACCCTTCGCTTGCTATTCACGTCTATATACCTACCTGCAGGAGCTGTCTCATCAGGGTATGCACTATTTACAAGTTGATTGTGCAACCAGCGAACTCCACAGCAGTGATTGCATGGCGAAATACTTGCACACAGTGAAGATATATGTAATCATATAACAGGACATGGGTAAAGAAGGAGAAATGTGTTTTAAAATTCAGCAAGAGAAGGGTTAAGTTCATATCACATTGGAAACTAGCTTAACGTAAAATTAGTACTGGTACTACATGTATTGGACTAAAATTACCAAATCATTAACATGAGACCAGGTCCAAACGGTTAGACCCTCTGTTAATAGTTTCATAAGACTTGATTAAAAATCATTTTCAGTGCGTGGAACGAATCGCTAATAGAGAGAGAGAGAGAGAGATAGAGAGAGAGAGAGAGAGAGAGAGAGAGGAGACAAACAGAGAGAGAGAGAGAGAGAGAGAGAGAGAGAGAGAGAGAGAGAGAGAGTACTGCAATCAAATTTAACAATAATTTAGGACATTAGACGAAAAGTATCTATACAGTTTTTAATAATTTGTTTGTATTTATGTTTATTACATCACTGACCGAGTTTCGAACAGCTTGGACCCCGTTGAGACGTTATCTCAATATAATCAAATTTGTTTTCAAAAATTGTGCGAGTCACGTGGTGGATAACGATAAAGGTTAATATACATGTAACATATTAACATACAACATCAGACATTGGGTTGTTTAAGTGAATGCTCTCATCATAGGATTGGGTGAAGAAATAAAGGATCCGCTCTTAACCATTAGCTACTGAGATATGCCTTTTAAAGATTTTGGAAACAGGGTAGACCCATATCGGTGGCTCCTGGTCAGGATATCCTGTTTGTTTATGAAGTAACATATATCTATCTAATTCTAAATTTGCTGTCTTTCTAAAATAATTCTGTGTTCATGATATTTCATGATAAAATATCACCTAAATTATATTCTTGAGGTAATTATTTCTTACATGAATATATTCGTATTCATGTAGTAATGGGTTAACCCTTCGCCGCCGTAGTCGAATCCATGATAACATTTTTTAAACCCTTTTGGCGCCAAATTTAAAAGTGTCGTCTGCAATAATAATTTCATATTAAATATAATTCTCAAATAAATAATATAGACATATTAGTAAAATTTTTGTTTTTGAAAACCTGTATGCTTAGGCTAAAATAACACAGAAAACAATGTAGTCTCAGGTCAGATGCCGCCTTGAAAAGACGGCATCTGACCTGGGACTGCACTGTTTTCAATGGTGCCAACATGCGACATTGGCGCCGAAAGAGTTAATAAACCGCCGTTTGCATAGGTAGTCACAAATTTGCCCATTGCAGTAAGTCCTGTGAATCACTTAATCACTTAAGAAGATTTCATTTACGGGTCATACTGGGAGAGCAGGCCATGATTAGAAGGCTCCTACAGAAGCCGTCTGATCTGGGTCTAATTTGTTTGCAGAATTAACAAATTAAATGTTTATGTGAGGGAAAGGCTTAAGATTTGCCAGAATCCTTACCATTATAAAAAGGTGTGTTGTACATGAATTATATATATACTCATTGTAAAGTATAACTATCTCTAGATATTCCTATTAAAGTAATACATGTTTTAAGCGATCATTTACTGAACACATATAAACGTCTTGTAAAAATAACTGTTTAAAGTTGAACAAACGTAGTGCAAATTGTTTTTTCAGTATTACGGCCGTCCTGCATTAGACAACCGCTGGTATTAAATGCCTACAATTAAACGTAGTTCAATTATTGATCGCTAAATAGAGGTGTTACCTTTATATATTTGTATATTATAACATTATATCAGGCACTAACATCCTATATTACAGCAAAAATAATATTATGATGATGAAGTGCAGGATTTGAACGTAATTTGTTACTACATATTTGTGGGCACAAACTAGACCTTTAGTTTAACATTTGTTCAGTTGTACCTTTTTCATTCACAATTTTTACAATAATAATAGCACGTACTTGTCTCATTCTTGTGTCTTTTTAGCTCACCAGAGCACAAAGTGCTCAGGGTGAGCTTTTGTGATCGCCTGATGTCTGTCGTCCGTCGTCCGGCGTCAACAATTTGAACTTTAAAAGTCTTCTCCTCTGAATCTACAGGGTTCTCAGCTTTCATCTTTGGCACATAGCATCACCTATAGGTCCTCTACAAAAGTTATATAAATAATGCCCCTGGGGTCAAAATTGGCCCCGCCACGGCCCGAGGGGTGGCCAGTTTTTTCTAGCTGACTGTTGTTTTCTGTACAAGTAGCAGAATGCTGGGCTCACTTAGGTTAGGCATGGGGAAAACTTCAAAAATCTTTTTGTCAAAAACTACATGTCACAGAGCTTAGATATTTGGTGTATAGATTTACTTAGTATTCCTTATTGACATTGGTAAATATCATAGTTCTGAGGTTAAAATTGGCCCTGCCCTGTTGGTTATACTTTAAATATTATTTTACACTATAAAGGTTCCTCTGAACTAGAGGGATTGAGGTCACTCCATCTGTGTTGCATAATCACTGAATAGGTCAAGTTCCTGGTCAAAACTCTATCAAGTTGTCTGCTTCAGAATTAGTCTCTGTTTGCTCACACTGTTTTTAACCCATTCCCTCATAGGATATTTTCAGAATCTGCCTCTTGAAAAATTTCAGAATTATGTAGATTTGAAACCATTGTGATAAATAGAGCATTTACTCCTATGGAGAAAATGCTCTATTTATCACAATGGTTTCATAAAGTGACTATTTTACCTCTTTGAATAAATCTACTGATAAAGAGCATTAATTAGAGAAAAGGAAAATTTCAGAATTGTGTAGATTTGAAACCATGGTGATAAATAGAGCATTTACACCTATGGAGCAAATGCTCTATTTATCACAAAGGCTTTTTTCAGATCCTACCTCTTTGAATAAATCTACTGATAAGGAGCATTAATTATAGAAAATGAAAATTTCAGAATTGTGTAGATTTGACACCATTGTGACAAATAGAACATTTACTCCTATGGAGCTTTTGCTCTATTTATCACAATGGTTAGCAAATGCTCTATTTATCACAAAGGCTTTTTTCAGATCCTACCTCTTTGAATAAATCTACTGATAAGGAAAATTTCAGAATTGTATAGATTTCAAATCATTGTGATAAATAGAGCATTTGCTCTATAGGAGTAAATTAACTCATATACAAACCACATATAAAGTTACATACCGGTCTGTGTCAGATCAGAATCCAAACTGTGTGCTAATTTTGGTCAAGTCATGCTAAGCAGTGATAGGGTTGTCATCTGTTAGAAATGTTGTCTGCTTATTCAAAGAGGTAAATCTGGGTCTACTCTTATTTGCAAATGCGTGAAAACATGTTTATATGAGGAAAAGGGTTAATTAGAGAAAAGGAAAATTTCAGAATTGTTTAGATTTGAAACCATTGTGATAAATAGTGCATTTACTCTTATGGAGCAAATGCTCTATTTATCACAAAGGCAAATGCTCTATTTATCACAATGGTTATTATCACCAGTTATTCTTAACAAGTTTTAATTTTCCATTTCCATAACAATTCCATTTGTATAAATTGTTGAAATCGCAATTTTTATACAATTTCTGCTTTGAAACAATCATCAGTACTCTAATTCTGAAGGGGTTCGAAACGTTCAGGTGTGAACTGGTTTTGTTACGAAACGTGCTCTACAAGGGTTGTCGTTCGTTTCTAAATACGCAATATATCAAGGAGTTGTTAGGTTATGCGTAGTAAAATGTAATGGAAAATGAAACTTTTCCACATATTTTTTGTGCGATATATGCTTTCCAAGTTAACGGTCGGTAAACGTTCGGTATTGGACGTAGAAAATATTTATAATAAAGCAAATCATCCCAGAAAGCTTGCCATTATAATTATACAGAGAAAGGGTCAAATAACACCCCACAAAACAGGTGTCCAGTTTTGTTTAGAAACATACATGTAGTTGAAACTTTAAAAAGCTTTCCCTCTGGTGAGCGATTTCAGGGCCATCATGGCCCTCTTGTTCGTACTTAAACTAATATTCCATACGGCGAATATGGCTCGAAACACGCGCTGATTCCATTAATAATAATGCCCTGTGGGCTGCCTTTTTAGCTCACCAGAGCACTTTTGTGCTCAGGGTGAGCTTTTGTGATCACTTGATGTCCGTCGTCGTGCGTCGTCGTGCGTCGTGCGTCGTCCGCCGTGCGTCGTGCGTCGTCCGTCGTCGGGCGTCAACAATTTGAACCTTTAAAAATCTTCTCCTCTGAATCTACAGGGTTCTCAGCTTTCATCTTTGGTACATAGCATCATCTTTGGGTCCTCTACAAAAGTTATATAAATTTTGCCCCTGGGGTCAAAATTGGCCCCGCCCGAGGGGTGCCTTGTTTTCTATTGAAATATATAGTAAAACTTTGAAAATCTTCTCCTCTGAATCTACAGGGTTCTCAGCTTTCATATTTGGCACATAGCATCATGTTCAGGTCCTCTACAAAAGTTATATAAATTATGGCCCTGGGGTCAAAATTAGCCCCGCCCCAGGGGTAGCCAGATTTCATTAGAAACATATAGTGACAACTTTGAAAATCTTCTCCTCTGAATCTACAGGGTTCTCAGCTTTCATATTTGGCACATAGCATCATGTTCAGGTCCTCTACAAAAGTTATATAAATTATGCCCCTGGGGTCAAAATTGGCCCCGCCCCAGGGGTAGCCAGTTTTGAATAGAAACATAGTGACAACTTTGAAAATCTTTTCTTCTGAATCTACAGGGTTCTCAGCTTTCATATTTGACACATAGCATCATGTTTAGGTCCTCTACAAAATTTGTATAAATTATGCCCCTGGGGTCAAAATTGGCCCCGCCCCAGGGGTGGTCAGTTTTCAATAGAAACATATAGTGAAACTTTGAAAATCTTCTCCTCTGAAACTGGAAGGTTCTCAGCTTTCATATTTGGCACATAGCATCATGTTCAGGTCCTCTACAAAAGCTATATACATTATGCCCCTGGGGTCAAAATTGACCCCGCCCCAGGGGTGGCCAGTTTTCAATAGAAACATATAGTGAAAACTTTGAAAAATCTTCTCCTCAAAATCTACAGGGTTCTTAGCTTTCATATTTGGCACATAGGATCATATTCAGGTCCTCTACAAAAGTTATATAAATTATGCCCCAGGGTCAAAATTGGCCCCGTCCCAGTTGTAGCCATGTCTCAATAGAAACATATAGTGATAACTTTGAAAATCTTCTCCTCAGAAACTGGAAGGTTCTCAGCTCTCATATTTGACACATAACATCATGTTCAGGTCCTCTACAAGAGTTATATAAATTATGCCCCGGGGTCAAAATTGGCCCCGCCCCAGGGGTAGCCAGTTCGCAATAGAAACATATGGTGTCAAATTTGAAAATATTTTCTTCAGAAACTGGAAGGTTCTCAGCTTTCATATTTGGCACATAGCATCATGTTCAGGTCCTCTACAAAAGTTGTATAAATTATGCCCCTTGGATCAAAATCGGCCCGCCCCAGGGGTGGCTAGTTTTCTCTAGAAACATATAGTGAAAACTTTGAACATCTTCTCCTCTGATTGCCTGGTGAGCGATGTCAGGGCCATTCTGGCCCTCTTGTTATGCTAATGATGATGATGACTTTAACCACATCGTTATTCCATTTGTAACACTGAATGTGTATTAACACATTTTGCTGCTACTGACGAGTGTGGTTTAAACAACACAATGATTCCATTTGAAACAATACCATTTGTATTAACTGATTTGCAGCTAATGACGAGTGTGGTTTTAACCACACTCTGATTCCATTTGTACATACATGTGTATTAACACTTTTGCTGCTAATGACGAGAGTAGCTTTAACCACACACTGATTCTATTTGAAAAAATACACGTGTATTAACACTTTTGCTGCTAATACATGTGTATTGACACCTTTGTTGCTAATGACGAGTATGGATTTAACCACACTCTGATTTCATTTGAAACAAAACATGTGTATTGACAGCTTTGCTTCTAATGACGAGTATGGATTGAACCACACTGATAACAGTTGTAACACTTCATATGTATTATCATTTTTGCTGCTAATGACAAATGTGGCTTTCTCCACCACTCTGATTCCATTTGCAACAATACCATGTGTATTAATACTTTTGCTGCTGATGGCAAGTGTGGCTTTAACCACACTCTGAATCCATTTGTAACAATACTATGTGTGTTATCCCTCTTGCTGTTATAGACAAGTTGGCTTTAACAACACGCTGATTTCATCTGTAACAATATTTCGTATTGTAACTCATTCGCTGCCAATGACGAATATGTTATCATCAAAACAGTTTGGATCCTGAAGACACTCCGAGCAACTCAATGTTTCACAAATATCGAAACCGTTTGATGCTGTGCTAATGCTATAAAACATAAAAAAATCAACAGTCAAAATTAACCATATAAAGAAATTCAGCGAATAAGTTAAGTTGGGATAACAACAGTTTATTAGACATGAGGCGGATTTGACTACTTTAGTCAACATGTGCTTGTGTCTAATCAATTTAGTTATGAATTGTCTTCTGTTTTTTCAAAAACACCCAGATCGGCACCAAGTATCAAACAGTATGGAATCCAGTAAGATATCAAGGTGTTCTTCAACTTATCTGGATCCAATAAATTAAAGTTTAACACCAATTCACCGTATAATATGAAGCTCTAATAGCTTGTACTCAACTTTCCCTGTAATCGATGAGAGTGTAATCGTAAATAAATATTTTAAAGAAAACAAATGTCTTGGCTATTTATACTTCTCTTTAAGAAATTGTGTACAGTAGAACATGTCTTAACCCATTACCTCATAGGCTATTTTTAGATACATGTACAACCACTTTGAATAAATCTACCGAAAAGGAGCATTGACTAGAGAAAAGGAAAATTTTAGAATTTTGTAGTTTGAAACCATTGTGATAAATAGAGCATTTGCTCCTATAGGAGCACATGCTCTATTTATCACAATGGTTTCACAAAGTGACTTTTACAGAGTCGTCAAAAGTCGTCTATATCAGGGAATGGGTTAAGCGACCATTAATTCATTGAATACAGAAGTTTTCAAAAGCAAGTGGTTGCTTAATGAAAGACTCCTAGAGTTTTCTGCATTACTTTTGACATGCAATAAGATACCATCTGCTTTACAAACCCATAAATATACCACGCTTAAGACGGGTTCTACTGTATTTTATTGGGGGTTACAGATTGTGATATTTAGACGCATGGACAGTGGTCTCAAAACGCTTAACCCTTTCCCTCATTATATCCCCACAGCGAAGTTTGGGGGGTATACTGGAATCAGGTTGTCCGTCTGTCCGTCCGTCCGTCCGCCCGTCTGTCCGTCCGTCTGTCCGTCCGTGGACACAATTTTGTCTGGCCTTCTTCTTCTACAGTTTTGCTTCAATTTTGTTGAAAGTTCATATATAGCCATATGACCATATAAACCTGTGTACCGCATATTTCCTTTATGATCGGACCACTACTTCAGGAGTTATCTCCCCTTTTTAGTCCCCTACCAATGTTTTCCGGTTTTCTGGACTTTTTATGGAAATGACTCGAGATATCAACTCTATATTTAGTACTGAGCTAAATCTGTATAAGTTACAGCTTATGTTACAATCTCAGTCCGGTTGAATAATTATTTCCAGAGTTATTGCCCTTGAACCTTAATTTTTTTCTTCAAATTTGGGATTTTCCAGACTTTTTTTGGGAAGTGGTTGCAGATATTAACTTTATATTTGGCATAAAGCTCAGTCTGGTTGAATATTTTTTGCCAGAGTTATGGCTTTTGAACTTTTTTTTGGTCAAATTTTCAGTTTTCCGGTCTTTCTTTGGAAGCGGTTGCAGATATTAACTTCATATTTGACATAAAAATAAATCTAGATGAGATACAGCTTAAGTTTAAATATCGGTCAGGTTGAATAATTTTTGTCAGAGTTATGGTCCTTGAACTTAATGTTTTTCTGAAAAGGTATCTAGCTTTAGAACTTCGGATTTGACAAAAACCTCGTGAAAGGGTCTTATTTCTCTGAATTATTCTTCAATTTTATACGCCCACCTAATAAAGGTGGTCGTATATTGGCGTGGCCCTGTCCGTCCGTTCGTTCGTCTGTCAACATTTTGTTTGTCCGCTATTTTCTCGGAAAACTATTTGACAGATATTAATGAAACTTCACACAAATGTTTAATGCATCAAGATCTGAAGCTGAGTTGATTCTGAGGTTCATTTGATTTTTTCATTTCAGAGTTATGGCCATTATCCTTAAAAAATAAAAAATAATGCAATTACATGCAAATAGTTTGTCCGCTGTTTTCTGGGAAACCTATATGAGAGATATTAATGAAACTTCACACAAATGTTTAATGCATCAAGATCTGAAGCTGAGTCGATTCTGAGGTTCATTTGATTTGTCGTTTCGGAGTTATGGCCCTTGTATTTAAAAATAATGCAAATACATGCAAATAGTTTGTCCGCTGTTTTCTGGGAAAACTATTTGAGAGATATTAATGAAACTTCACACAAATGTTTAATTGATCAAGATCTGAAGCTGAATTGATTCTGAGGATCATTTTATTTTTGGTTTCAGAATTATGGCCCTTGTCCTTAAAAAATAATGCAAATACATGCAAATAGTTTCTCCGCTGTTTTCTGGGAAAACTATATGAGAGATATTAATGAAACTTCACACAAATGTTTAATGCATCAAGATCCGAAGATGAGTCGATTCTGAGGTTCATTTGATTTGTCGTTTCGGAGTTATGGCCCTTGTACTTAAAAATAATGCAAATACATGCGAATAGTTTGTCCGCTGTTTTCTGGGAAAACTATTTTAGAGATATTTATGAAACTTCACACAAATGTTTAATTGATCAAGATCTGAAGCTGAATTGATTCTGAGGATCATTTTATTTTTGGTTTCAGAATTATGGCCCTTGTCCTTAAAATATAATGCAAATACATGCAAACAGTTTGTCCGCTGTTTTCTGGGTAAACTATTTAAGAGATATTAATGAAACTTTACACAAATGTTTAATGCATCAAGATCTGAAGCTCAGTCGATTATGAGGTTCATTTGATTTGTAGTTTCGGAGTTATGGCCCTTGCACTTAAATAATTAATGCAAATCTATGCAAATATGAGAATGGCCATAACTTTTTCATTTGAAATGATATTTACTTCAATTTTTTATATGGTTAAACATTAATACGAATTTTCACATATATTGCGGGGCTTTTGATATGTGATTTTATTCTAAAGTTATGGTCCTTGAACTTTGTGTGTTCGTTGCTTTTTTGTCGGTCAACATTTAGTTTGTCTGTTGTTTTCTGGGAAAACTATTAAAATGATATAAATGAAACTTAACACAAATGTTTTAAGCAACAAAATCTGAAGCTGAGTTTATTTTGAGGTTCATTCAGTTTGTCTTTACAGAGTTATGGCCGCTGCCCTTTACAACAATCTGCAAATATGAGGATTAGCTGTAACTTTTTTTTAATAAGATATTCACTTCAATAGTTTTGAAAATAGTATCACCTTAATATGAGAATCAAGATTTGAAGCACAGATTAGAAAATGTCAACACTTATAAGGCATGTTGAATCAGAGAAAGTTTGGAAGTGGGCGAATTATGTACCGTATGCGGTACTCTTGTTATTACATAAATTGGGTTGGGGCATGTATTGTTTTTAAATCTCTTCACGTTTCTGTATGTACATATGTTCAGATTGATGATAAGTGTTCTGACAAGCAGACAGGTTGGGGGGGGGGGGGGGGTTATTCATTAGCCTTTGGCTTACAGTTCTAGTTGTGACGAGTTTTGGCACATTTGCAAACAGGGTATACCCATATCAGACGACTCATGTAGGAGTCGTCTGACCAGATTGTTCTCTGTTTATTTATGGAATAATGTAAATCTGATTCTACAGTCTCTGTCATGGCCAAAATAGCATACGTTCATATATCATTATCAAAAGTAATCATATCATGATGCGGTTATTTCTTACATGAATATTCATGATGGAAGTGATAACCTGCCTACCTGACCAATATACCAATGACTATTCTGATTAAACAGCGAGGCATTCACTCCTCAGTTGTGAATAGTGTTAAGTGAAGCATGTCGAAGCTAGAAGTACCAATTTTTCACCATACTTTTTCTAAGAGTTTACGTAGTATCTCAGCACATCTAACGAACAACGACATCACTATCAGTCATTAAAGCAGGTACAAGCTTAATGCAAAATAAAAGAAAAGCACACAGCGAAACCTCTCTAAGCCGGGTATTTAGTAGAGACTACTTTAGATATTTTAATATGTTGGTTGTTCAATGGTGAGCATTCTGCAAGACTTTGAACATGTAGATCTGAGGTACATAATTACTACATTGACATATTGGTCCTACTTTAGAAAATACATTTTCATTTATAATAATGTGGAGATCGCCACCCCTGCTATTCCCATTCCGACACCCTTGTTAGTAATGTGTTCTATGCACGTGTTCAGACGATTAAAAATCAATACCATAAATATTATTATATTGCTACAGAAGCCGATGAAATAAATAACACATTCAATTTAAAACCTTATTTAATTCCATAATAATTTGAGAAATAACATAAAAAAGGGATACGAATGAAACATAACTTCTAATATATTATTATAAATAATAACTTACTGGCATGCGTGTTTATACAGAAGTAATATATAATAACTACCGTAAATCCAAACTAAACTAGAATTTTAGTAGAGAAGAATTAAGACACTTTAATGCAAGTTGCTGCTTAATGCAGGGTGAAAGTCATGCAATCTGCATTAAGCTGCGACCTGTCTCCAAGATCAATGTTTATACTAAATTTAACGACATTTTAAGAGGCATTTTCCTGTACATCCCCTCTAAACAGGGCGTTCAAAGTAGTATCAAGACAGGCGACCTTTAAGACAGGCGACACCTTAATGCAGGTGGAAAGTCATGCAGAAAGGTTGCAACGGAACTTCCTATGTGACTTTCACCCTACATTAAGCAGCGGCCTGTCTAAAAGTATCTGAATTCTTTTCTACTAAAATTTCCGGTTTCGAGGACTTTTACATAGATCATTTTCCCATATATAATTAGATGCTTACATGCGTTTGCTTACGTTTTTCTCTGCAAATAACATACAGTTAAGAAATGATATATTTGAAAAGCAAATAATATAGACAATTTTTATGAATCATAGATAATATAAGTTCATCTAAATTCTTAAATTACTTCCCAGTTATATTTATTATTGACTCTCTGGAATTTCCATACATTTCGATTTGACAATCAGAAAGTTTTGATTGACAGCAGTACACAGTATATATTATCAAAGAGCATGTGTGTTGTTTCCCTGTTCAATGTTACTTCCAAATTTCAATACCTACTGAATATTCATTAACAAAATACATATAACGAAATATGGAAGGTGGAACATTGCAGCCATTGTTAGAAAGTAAAGAAATAGACCTTTCAAATGATATTAGTAAACAGATCAGATCCTGATCAGACGGCTCTTATAGGAGCCATCTGATCTGGGTCTTCTCTGTTTACAAATGCGTGGAAACACGTTTATATGAAGGCAAGGGTTGACAAACACAATGCCTGCTCAAAGCTGGATCTGGTACCAGTTTGACTACTTCAAATTCTACCAAGCTTTTATGAAACTTTTGACAGGTATTGACCGGTGTTAAACAGGTTGGATCCTGATGAGACGCCGAGTTACTTGGCTTCTCATCAAAATCCAAGCTGTTTGATAGATAGAAAGACAGAATAACAGGATACAGGTTAAATCGTTTATATTATGCGAATATCAGTGTTTACCCGTAGTTCCTGCATAGGCCATTTTTAGATCCATCCATTTTTTAATAAACCTACCGAAAATGAGCATTTATTAGATAAAAGGAAAACATTAGAATTTTGGATAAAAAGAGACTTTTCTCCCATGCTTTCAAAAAGTGAATAATACCGAGGCGTTAAAAGCATCAATATGAGGAAATAGGTAAACAGTAAAATGTGAAGAATGATGAATAAATAAGACAATTAACACACGAGAGTAATTTTTCTCTTGCAGTATTCTTGCCCTGGGAAACAAACTGATAACAATAATATTAGAACTACATGTGTATATCACAGACAGGTTTGTCGATTTACAATAATATACGTGATTAAGACCGTCCTTCAAGCCCTGCATAGCGCACATAATGCGTCTTTCTACACCTTTTTGCAAACAGAGTAGACCTAGATCAGCGGGATTTTGTACAAGCCTTGTGATCAGGGTCTGATCTGTCCGCTTATCAAATGATTCAGATACTTTTCTAGAGTTTCTGCCTTAGCTGAAATACAAATATGAGTTTACAACACCGCATATGTATTTATAAGTTCCATCATTGACATCAATTCGTTAACCCTTTCGCTGCCAAACTCTGTCGTCCTCTAACTTTGTCGTCTGCTACAAATTTTCATTCTTTTGATTTTCTTCATTTTTGTTTCAAAAACATAGTAACAGTAACAAACAGTTTGGATCCTGATGAGACGCCGAGTTACTCGGCGTCTCATCTGGATCCAAACTGTTTGCATAGGTAATCACAGATCCGGCATTGGCAGCGAAAGGGTTAATACTAAACTTTCGTAGTATCGAGTTTTTACCATAATATTCATGGTGTCATCATTTCTTACACGAATATTCATGGCGTAAAGTACGTGCAGTTTGGTAGTCGGCAACGTTGATAAGAGTAAAACATCCAATGCCTTTCGATATTTAACTCTTTACTCTATGGATATTCATGTTAGAAATAAAGTCATCATGAATATTAATTAGAGTTATTGTTATAATATATATAAATGTCTTCTCTACACGGTTAAACTCACAGAGAATAACAACCTAGGTTATAACATGTTTCGTTGAGATTTTCACTGTAATCACGGGCTTGTACATTGCATATTTTTTTCTAAATAATAAGAAATATGTAAAACGAAGCTGTGAAACAGATTGACTGTTACAGATACATCGAACACTGCTGTGGTAGCGCAAACTAGTTTGAGTTACGTGCAGTTACTTGGACCTTTGTGCACTGGTCAAAGTACTTAAAATAATTCAGAGCCATTCAGCGGGAAGGTTATTTATGGACGTCTTAACCCATTCCCGCATATTGACGCCTTTTGACGCTTCTGTAAAAGTCACTTTTTGAAACCATTCTGATAAATAGAGCATTTGCTCCTATGGAGCATATGCTCTATTTATCAGAATGGTTTCAATCCTACACAACTCTAAATATTTTCTTTTCTCTAGTAAATGCTCCTTTTGGGTAGACTTTTTCCAAGAGGTTAGGTCTAAAATAGCCTAAGTGGGAATGGGTTAAACATATAGGCCCAGTCCAGCTGCCGACTAAAGGACGCAACATGTACGGTTTTATTATTTAAACCTCAGTGAAGATCATAATCAGATACATTTTTTCCGCCACAGCGTGTGGTCTGGGCCCACGGTGTTTACAAAACATAATATAAACATTTCCTCGTGACGCGAAAGGTGCATCTTTAATCTTTTGACTTGCATTTGCAATAGGGTGGCCAGTCAGAGTCGATTTATTAAACAATTGCTTGAGAATCATGAATGTCAGACCTTGCAGACCCTTGCCAGAACGTTTCTCCAGGAGCATCATGATATGGGTCTACAATGTTTCCAAGCTGCTCCAGTCACCGTGTTTACCGTATGTACAGTAGAACCCCTCTACTGCGACCATTTAATGAATAAACATGGGTGTCGTTATACCCAGGTGGTTACTTAATGCAGGACAAAAGTAAGGCAGAATGCTCCTCTAGGAGCTTTTTGCATTACTTTTGTCCTGCATTAATCTACCACCTGCCTCTACCACCAAGAATTATACCTCTTTTAGGTGGTCGCATTAGAGGGGTTTTATTGTACATTAATAAGACAAGGAGTTTTGCGTATTATACCTTTGGTGCACTGTATGAACAACTATGTCGATCAGCATACTGCAATGCTTACATGATTGCGCATGCTTTACTTCCAGCTTCTGTTGTTATTCTATCTTTTAAACCATTGACTACACGTTTATTGTACGAATGAGCTGCTTTTTCATCAGTGGCGTTTTCCTCGGCGTCTGCAGAACTATGGCGCTCGCGTTTGCCTTCTCCGTCGCCCGTATTATTCACGTTCTGCCACTTCTGAGAAGTCGGATGAGAGTTAGTATGAACATTTAAAATTTTCCTTTTGAAATTGTCTTTAAAGGAGTGGCCAGCTGTCACGTGATCGTGGTTAGTCACGTGCTTCTCACTATCATGTGTGAAGAACGAGAGGGAGGAGTTCTGTTTTCGCAAAAGTTTTTGTTTGACTGCACCATTCTGTTTGGGTGAGTGTTGGGGACTGTGGTGATGTTTCTGTGAGGAGCTTAGGTCGATGTTCTGAAGTTCCTCCATCAACATTTCAAAGTTCTTTTCACTTCTCATTTTCTCCTCTATGGTGATGGACAGTTGGGACTCCAGTTGTTTGATTTTTATTTGTTTGTTTCTTCCATCTTCCTTGAGATCCGTTATCTGAAAAAAACAAACTCCATTTGATCAATATTTCATAATTCGTCATTTAACACTAAAATAAAGTTGTAATCCTTCCTTTCCCTGTTCTATGTGTATTTCAAACTTCAATACCAACTGAATATCTATGGGCAAAATAGTTACAATGAAATATGGAAGTTGGAACATTGTAGAAATGTTAGAAACTAAATAAACAAATCTATCAAATTCCATTAGCAAACAGCAGGCCCTGATCAGACGGCTCCTAGGGGCCGTCTGATCTGGGTCTGCTCTGTTTGCAGAGGAGTGAAAAGGCATAATGACGTTGCCACCTACGTGCAAAATTTCATGAAGAGCCATTAACTCATTACTGAGACATTTGACCAGTCTAATTCTTTATTGACTGACCCTCGTATATAAAGGAAACGGTGCAATGATATCCTCTGGAACAATATGCCCGTATATATTTGCCAATGAAAAGTTATGATTCTACAGTTTCTGGGTTTTACAAAAGTGTGAAGGTATAGATTTTAACCATTTGCTCTATTAATATTTATGAAATAAATAATGACAAGGTGAATAGCTACTAATAGCATGCATGTGAACATTTGAATGTTTGACTATGACAAAAACTAAATAAATGTAATAGAATATATATTTATGTTATTCTAGAGGCATATAGCTAAATAGCTTTAAAATTGAAAATGTAGAAGGTGAAAACTCTGTAAAAATAATTTGCTAAGAAGGCTAAAGGTTAATGCGAGACAAAACAGGAGCTATCAGTCGGACTTAAATATTTTAGGCCCACACATCTCATAGATACTTGTTGTCTTATCTATTGTTTTTATTTGGATGAATCATTGGGAGAGATGTTTAAAACTTGGGGCAAACTTGGCCATGATCAGATAACCGCGTCAGTGACTATCTGATCATGTTAAGCAGTATTTACGCGTATAATGTACCATGTAGCGGGTTCAACATTGAGAGGTTAACTTCAACTTTCTAGCTTGTATTGTTTATTTTACTATCAGTACATCTTTTCGATAATATAAAATACCGGTTTTATTCCAGGACTTGTAATTTCTTTCTTGCAATGAAACATCTAGACCGTTGGCAATTATATTTATTTTACCCTTTACCTGATAATATCTATATATCTATCTATCTCTTAATACTGGCACCCCTCTTTTACAGAATGTTTTAGGCAGGGTCATCGCCTTTTCACGCCTCTGCATACAGACAGTACTTACATATTAAGACGAGTTTCTGGGTCCAAGGTTATAAAACTTTTGCGTCTGAGTCTGAAATCATTCTCAAGTATCTGATTTGTCAGATTCTGAGAAAGCTCAGAATCTGACAAATCAGATGCTTGAGAATGATCTCAGACTCAAGAAAAAAGTTTTATCATCTCTGGGACTGGTCAGGGGCTGCCTATATGTTACAGAGATCTTTACTGTTTTTCATGGCATTGCAAGTCATTGCTTTATATTTGTAAAGGGAGATTGATATGGTTTTCATGACAAGTGAATACTGGCAGGATAATGCACCAGTTACTTCCCTTGGTGATTAACTGGTAATTTATCTATTCAATATCAATGTAAGAAATAATGACATCATGAATATTTATTGGCTGAATATTTACAATGGAAGGGGTCAGTGCAAGATGGTACACAAGTCCATTTTTTGAAAAGTGGAGAAAATCGCATTTTTGTGAAATTTTGGGTTAAGTGTGACAAAATTTTAAAAATTTAAACGATTGACGATTTACCATTTATGTGTGAAACTACTAAAATTGTGGGAATGTTGAAGTGTTAATAAACGATTAATTGTAAAAATACTGTTTTTTATGAATTATGTTTAGGCAAAATGGGACCTAAGTCCAATTATATTTAGGCCAACTTTGTATTTTCTTTTCTTTTCATACATTTGTTGAGGTTAATTCTTCAATTTTGCAACATAGTATTAATTTCTGTAAATGAAATCCATAAATTTAGTAATAAATACTAACCGGAATATCTAAAACACTAAAAAATCAGGCAGTTAGTTTAATATGTCCAATGTACTATGTGTTTCATGTATTTACGTGCATATGCAACAAAGGTCCTAAATCCATTTTGGAGATAGCACGTTTGTAATATTCTTGTGAAAACCATTTGTTCTGTTTAAACGTAAATATCACACATTTTCGGAACGTTATCATGAGGAGAAAGTTAAATCCATGCTACAGTGGTTCTAACTCCATTTTTTTTTAAAAAAATGGAGTTAGGTACCATCTTGCACTGACCCCTCCAAATTTAATTTAATTTATGTAAAAACATCAATGCATGTTTTTGCGCTGACAAAGTCTGAAGAAACAGATATATATCATGTTAGGAGCAAACGGGGTCGATCCTGATCTGACGGCTCCTATTGGAAGGGACGTATCTGTGATTACCTTTGCAAACAGTTTTGGATCCTGATACTCAGCCCCTATTAGTACTGTTAAACCTCTCTATAACGGCCACTTAATTATGTTAAGTAGTTGGTATTTAGGGCAGGTGGCTACTTAAAGCAAGTAAAACAGAACGCTCCTATAGGATCGTTCTGTTTTACTTTCACCTTGCTTTAAGCGGCCACCTGCTTTTAACACAAATTACTTGATGTAATCTAATGGCCGTTATAGAGAGGTTTTACTCTCAAAGCAGACGACAATGTCTTAACCCTTTTCCTATATAATGTTTTTTTCCAAATTTAAATATCTACCATATATTCATGGACGAAATAGTTATAATGAAATATGGAAGGTGAGACATTATAACCATTTTAGAAACTAAAGAAAGAGATCTATCAAATTCCACTGTCTACTGGAGCAGATCCTGATCAGACGGCTCCTATAGTAACCGCCCGGTCTGGTTCTACTCTGTTTGCAAGTGTGTGAAAATGCGTATATATGAAGGAAAGGGGCCATCAAAATAAGTATGTGGTCTGTAGGGCAGGTGGTAGCTTAATGCGGGTCAAAAATAAAGCAGCAAGCTCCTTTTTTGCCCTGCATTAAGCAACCACCGGTTCTTTTAACCCATTACCTCATTAGATCCAACCACCTTGAATAAATCTACCGCAAAGGAGCATCAACTAGAGAACAGGAAACATTTAGTATTTTGTAGCTTGAAATCGTTGTGATAAATAGAGCATTTGCTCCTATAGGTGCATATGCTCTTTTTATCACAATGATGGTTTCAACAGGTGACTTTTGCAGAGGCATCAACAGGCGTCAATATGAGGTAATGGGTTAAGACTCCTCTAGAGTAAATGTTCAGTAAATGTCTGACCGCTTAAGACAGGTTATACTGTATATAAGTATATATCTTGATCTGAAGACCTCAAAAATCAAGGAAATCAAGCCTGGCTAATCCTGTCAATGATTATCGACTTAACCAGGCCATGTTAACAAAATAAATCATTATCTCTGTTATATTATAGTAAAGGCAGGTCTACGAGTAAGTGTTAGATTGCACGAGTACCTCGTTGTTTAGGCGGGTGATGAGCAGGTCTTTGGCAGTGACGGAGGCGGAGGACGAGGCTAGTTGGGTTCGATATCTCTGCACTGTGGTCTCCAGCAGTGTTACTTTGTCTATCAGGTGCCGCCGAGCTATTGTCCTAAAACAAATATGTTACCAGTATTTGTAGGCGTCTATTGCAATAACACTATATACATATATCAACCTCTCTTTAACTGTTTAACCGCCGAGGTTGCGTTATAAAGAGGCAGTTAAGAAAATCCCTCTTTTAAACTTAAAGCATACCCGCACTGTTTGCAGACAAAACTTATTTTGGACCAAGCATGTTGAACAGATATGTTATGATATTGTAATATATGGTTTACCGTTTGAAGAACTTACAATATAATATATTTGAATGAGGGAAACAAGCGAACATTGTAGACCAATGTCAGAGATTTCATGGAGAAGTCCTCTGACCAATGTCTGCATTGACTGTCATTCAAAATCCTGTAGCAAAATATCATTTTTTCATACTGAGTGAAGTATATACCCTATTAACAAAGCAACAGATGACGGTGCGTACCCAAATACTGAAATCGTCATTTCTCAACAAAATCCTATACTGTGACCACTCTTTAGAATTGTCTAGAAGAGACGATTCTAAAGAGTGGTCGCAGTATAGGGTTTGGTGGAAATATAACGGAGCTATTGACTGTCATTCAAAATCCTGTAGCAAATTATCACTGTTCATACTGAGTGTCGTCTATACATTAACAGAGCAGCAGATAACGTTGCGTACCGAAATACTAAACTCGTCATTTCCCAACCAAACCCTATACTGTGACCACTCTTTAGAATTACATCGAAGAGACTATTCTAAAGAGTGGTTACAGTATAGGGTTTGGTGAAGAAATAAAGGAACTATGGACTGCCATTCAAAATCCTGTAGCAAATTATCATTTTTCATACTGAGTGAAGTATGTACCTTAATAGAGCAACATATAACGTTTTGTACCCAAATGCTAAACTCGTCATTTCTCTTCGAAGAGACGGTTCTAAAGAGTGGTCACAGTATAGGGTTTAGTGGGGGAAATAAAGGAGGTATACTTGCAAATGTATAAATTTACGCATCTTATGTGGAGTTCTGCAAATTAACACTGATGGGTCAGGCCACTTTCAGCATTCAGCGTCCAAAGGGTTAAAAGTTCAAGTAATATCATAACGAAAACACTGAAGGAGACAATTGTCCAAGCTATAAATGTAATTTTAGATTCTTTTGTCAAGTGGCCGAGGTGTCATACCAATGTCTCCTAGCTTTTACAGATGCTTCGGGGGAGTTGACCAGGTGGTCTGGGTGACCCTCTGTGTCGTTGTGATCCCCGTCCCCTGTCTTACTCTCTAATGCCTCAACTGACGAAATGAACTCTTGTTTCATCTGCAACAAGTCCTGAAATAAGATCAGTTTATTTTTCATTTAAAAAATCAGTTTGACATTACACATTGTGTAGACCCAGATCAGTCGACAAATTGGAAATACCTCGGATTGTGACGACAGACAGGTCAACTATTACAAATGCAGTATGTAACCATTTATTTATTTGCTTGCAAATATTATAACAAGGGACAGACAATATACATGTAGACCCTAGTCAAGATGCAGTACTGGGAACGTTGAAACTTATTTGGCGCTGAACTGTTTTAATGTGTAGTGGTGTTATTATCCTGTTATCGGGCTCATTTTCAATTAAAATATTGGCTTTGTTTTTGTAATATTTGATGACCTTGCTATTTGCGTCATATTTATGGCGAAAAATAAACGGCGTCAAGTATTCTCACGAGTGAAATAGGAAACTAAGATATTCAAACGTAATGCTGACATTTTCTCGCTCATTTTAATGACACCATGAATTAATATTTGCTGTGAATTGTTCCACCCTGACACGTTCATCATAGTTGAGAAAAAATACACAACTTAATGATATGTGTCTTGAGGAGAGTCGTGGGGTAACTGGAGTAACCAGCCAACCGTGGGGATCTAAACCGAAGACAACAGCTCTGCTCAAACGAAATGAATTTATTTCGTGTTGATGACTTATGAATATCAATATCAGTTTCAAGTCATGAAATATGAAATAACAATAATAAGTAAATGTGTAATCAACACACTAAGGCACGTGTCAAAAATTAATCATTGTACACAAATAGTATAGCTGAACATAACCCAGCCAAGTACAAATGCCTAAGTAGTACATTTAACAAACATGAGACTAGTTTAATGAAACTTACAATAACTTACTTAAGTATATCTGTAACTAAAGATATATCAAAAAGACTAATTACCTGGATAAATATTCAATTTATTCAGTAACTAAGTTACAATGCCAAAGATAAGGCGACCATATTGAAATATTTTAAATCGAGGAATGACCCGTGCAACACGTGCTGTTAAAGTTAGCAAAGTAACGAGGTTATTTCCCTTTAATGAGAATATCACCCTATGACATGTCTTGAGGAGAGCTCAACATACACTTTTTTAAATCATATTTGTTGAAATAGATGTACTGTATGATCTTGTCTTTAAAGGCAAATATCAGATGCGTTAGGAAAACCCTTTTTCAAATTTAGCTTCCTTTATATATTTACCAAACTTATTAGACGGTTCATATGGGTCTACTCTGTTTGTAAATGTGTGAAAGGCGTTTATAATAAAATTATGAAGGAAAGGGTTAAGGAAAAGCCGTCCAGATCTTATCATTTCGGAACCAAGCATTTTTTCATGCTTTGGGGGCTTTTGTTGTTGTTGTTTTTTTGTTTGCTTTTGTTGTTTTTTGTTTCTTGTTTTTGTGTTTAATATTTTATTATTATTTTTTTTTTTTGGGGGGGGGGGGGGCACAGGCACAGACACAGGCACATACACAGGCACAGCATACAACATATTTGCTTGATAAAAGCAGTTGACATTAATAAATGCACACCCTGATCAGAGGAATTCTTTCAGGGGCCTTCTGATCTGGGTGTACATTGGTTGCCTTTGTCCTGTTCAAGCCAGCAAAAGTTCGGTCCTGGTAAAAAATTATGAAGAATTAGGTCGATAAAATGTCTTAAGAAAACAGAGCAGACCCTGATCAGACTGTTCTAACAGGCACCGTCCGATCTGGGTCTACTCCGTTTGCAAAGTCGTTAAAATTATTACGTCTCTATGGAGTAAATGGTTAAGGGACACTGGGAACAAATAGGTTAACGCAATCAATAAATGGAAAACAGTGTTGCCTGTAAAAAAATGAGATTAGCAGTTACAACGTATGGGAGTTGACCGACTTTTCTTAGCAATGGAATATAACACTAATAATTGTTACGTGAGATAATTGATCGATGTAATATAACACACAACATGAACCCATGCACATAACGCAAACCGGAAGGACTTTGTAATTGCATCTAATCTACAATACACGCACTAATAACTGTACCGATTACTACACTCAGACGTCCAGATAAGATGCGTAAATTAAAACATTTTTAAAGAATAACTTCTTTATTTCTCCACGAAACCCTATGTTGTCACAACATAGGGTTTCGTGGAGAAATAACGATTTTAGTATTTGAGTACGCTCTTTTATCTGTTGTTCTGACACCCAGTAATAACTGTACCAATTACTACCTTAAAAATGAACATAAATCGCCATCAACATGTTTGATTCAGGATGGAAATGAACACATGCAAAAAGACATTTCTAAATTAATTACCGTATTATCTCTAATTAACGAGATTGCAGATTTTTGAAAAAGAGCTTCTTGCATTTTGTACACAAGCTGTTGTTAAATGCAGAATGAAAACAGTACAGAAAGCTTCTATTGGAGAGCTTTCTGCGTTGTTGTCAGTCTGCATTAAGCTACAATTATTATGCAAAACATATTTCTTTATGTAAAACTTAATATATAGGGACTAATTGTTTTAATTGTTTTGCCTGAGGAGTTTAGTGGGTGTTTATTACAATGAACGTTCAATAGAAAGAACACGGTAAGTTTATTTGGTACTCAATTGCATGCATAACATACATCAAAATGTTCATAACATACATCAAAATTAACTGCTTGCTAAATGAGGGCACTTGATCGTATATCTACATAAATATTATAAACGAGCAATGAATAATTACCACTTGTTGTTGGCCATGGCAAACAACTTGGACCTAGATGATATGCCGAGCATCTCGACGTGTCTCCAGGAGTCAAGCAGTTTGACACTCTGTCAATAGTTTCTCAAAAGTTTGAAGGAACCGAAAGCAATATCAAAATGCACCAGATCTAAATTTTGAGCAGCCATGTTTTCTGTACAGAGGGCTTAAGAGATTAAGCATTAACCCCGACTACTATAAAAGACAGACAGAAATACCATTTGCGTTTAATACAATACGTGTAAGTTCATAAACTAATTATGAATTGACTGAGGTCCTGATACATGTATGATGTGTAAGTTTGAATATTTTCAAGAATAGCTCTTTTAGTTCTCTATCACGCCCTATGCTGTGACCACTATTTAGAATCGTCTCTTCGAGACGATTCTAAAGAGTGGTCATAGTATAGGTTTTGGTTAGATATGGTGATTTTAGTATTAGGGTACGCATCTTTATCTGAGTCTCTAGGTTAAGGAATTATTTTGGAAATCTAATTAAACTGTTTTCTTTATTTCTTCGTTAAATTCATTAGGTGATGGCTTCGTCCATGCGAGTCCGATACATACATTGTACCAACAAGATAGGGTCTGGCGGAAGAAATAAGCGATTTTCTTGCACAAAACGTGCTGTTGTAGTCCCGCTAGACCATGTATTAACAAGACGATTCTCGTGCTCACGCGCTGTTGTTGACCGGTTTTAATTATACCTATTCGGGGCATAAGGTAAACAATGGACGCGAATGCTATAGCGTTTTGGCCTAAGCTAGATGAACGGTGCGATTATTTCAGGGGCACCGACAATGAACTGTTTTGGTGATATACATATTGAATGAAATTCTGTGTAAACGGTATTTGATACAATCATGAATTGACGTCAGAAATAAAACAGTGGCCCGGTAACAGCATAAATAGAACGACGTTTCAAAGATGTGTATAGTTTTGCTGCCGTAATTTTGCTTGTATTTGGAAGAATTAAAGTGATGCAGGAAATTAGAAAATGGGTGTTAGAAGAGTTAATACATGTTTGTTTTCGGGCAATAACATCTGCAGTGCCCCTCTGGAATGTTGTTGCCCTCGCCCTTCGGGCTCGGGCAGACAACAGTCCCTCGGGACACTGCAGATGTTATTGCCCGAAAAAATGTGTATTAACTCTCTACCATAGACTAGTATCCAGTCTTAAATAAGAGATTGTATAAACCTGTACCCGACTTAGATAAAAATATTATATAGGTCAGTGCCCGTAAAATAAGAGATTGAAAATACCAGCACCAGCCTTGAATAAGATACTGAATAGACCAGAACAAACTTCAAATAAGATATTGTAAGTTTATAGAACAGTATCCGTTTTAAAATAAGAGATTGAATTTAACAGTATCCATCTTATTCACAGCTGTGTCCATGTTATTTTGTATAAATTATACCCATATTATAATCAGGATGAAATACCGTTTTTGAGAGTGCTTTCCTTACATTTCGAAACGATAATTATTTAGTCGGTTTCATTTAGGCTACAGTCCCACTAGCGTTTGCGATCGTTAAAGACCGCTGGCGACCTCTGAGACCTCTGAAACCGCCGATCGTCTGCGATTGTCGGCGACTAAATTCCAAAAAATGATTCGCAGTCACATTGACGTTGCATCTGCGACCACCGTAAGACAGGTTGTTGACGATCGTGCGTCAAGTCACTGGTATTCGTACGATATCCCTACGAAGGTTCCACAATCACTTCCGACCTGTTGTGTAGTCATGTGATCTATGCCTAGTCGCGGATAATCTTTAGGCAGTAGCTGGTGATCGCACGTACAGTCGTAGGTAATTGTAGAAAGGTCGCTGATAGTCGTATTGTAGGGAAGATCACCAGTTAAAGATTGTTGGAGACCTTCGTAAGTACGTCTTCGTAAGTAGATAGATAGAGATGTACAGAGGAGAAGAAAAAGGCGACAAATAAAGTAAAACGAGTCGACAGTTAAGTTCACGGACGGACAGGCTAAGAATTGATCTGAACGACATACCGGGAAAATTGCAAATGGTTTTGCAGCAATGTATGTTTCATTTGTTTATGTTACTTCACATTGTCAAGTTACATCGAGCACAAAGTGAGGGTTCCAGTCGGAGAATCCCTGAACATTACAGCACTGTTTGCTTCATGAATCTAACCATGACTACAGATAATTTAGGCACAAACGCCCATTAGTTCATACTACATGTACAGTACAAACCTCTACATCGGACGTTTAAATTAGTATTGATGTTGGTCTGTAAGACACATGGCAGCTTAGTGCAGAGTGACACTTATGCAGAAAGTCCCCAAAAGTCTTAAATGATCTATATTCTCCTTTACTAGAATTCCGGTTTAGAGGGGTTCATTATACCTATTTACACTTAGAACAGGCTTACCACTTTATTCCATATATACGCCTTTCTATGACTTTGCAAACAGAGAAGACTAAGATCAGACGGCTCCTATAGGAGCAGGGTCTGCTCTGTTTGCCAATGATATAATATAAAGTCTACAGTTTCTGCCATGGCCAACAATTCACGTGTCAATGTGTTATTAAAACAAAATTAATTTAATCAATATTCATGACGTCATTATTTATTACATGAATATTCATGGAGGAAAGGGTTAAATGGGTTAAAACGAGTGTTGACAGAAAAAGTGCAGACTCAGCTTTCCGAGAGGAGTGTTTGGACTGGAATTACTTTTCCATTGGGACAAATGTTATTTGAAACAAGGTGGACTCACATCGTTGAGGTTTTCTACATCCCTGACACGCTTGTCACAGATTGTTTGTCGTTTATTCAAAAGGGCCTCAGCATCTTCTACCTGTAAACGAAAAATACAACTCAGACAATTATTTTGAGCTATTTTGTGGTAAAAATGAACTTCAATCGCCATCAACATGTTCGATTCATTTATCTTTCGTAATGTGCCTTTCATGGACCGGGTGTAAGATACACCAACCTATAACGGCGAGTATACATTCGTCCCATGCAGAAGGGTGGTCAAGGTAGGATACAGAAGTATCGTGCCTGGGTTCTCTGGCCCTTTGTCCAGTATTCTTACACATATCCAGTCACATTATCCTGATACTAGACAGGCTAGTCCTCGAACTACCTTCATTGCTAAGCGCAATGCAATGGAACCACTAGAACTGTTTGGACTCTTAAGCTTCTAAAACTATGTTTGTTTAACAATTTCATTCATACAACACCCTTCCACGCCTTTGCAAAGAGAGCAGACTTAGATCAGACGGTTCCTGTAGGATTATAATTAACCTGACTACAATTACTTATAATACCAAAACACATGTATCACGTGTACATATGTCGATAGAGAAGTTCAGATAATAAATATTCATATGGTCTTGTCATTATTTCTTACATGAATGTTCAACAGGAAAAGAGTCCCATATCTGTTGTACTACTCATTTACCCCCGATTCGTCTAACCCATTACATCAAAGGCTATTTTTAGATCCAACCTCTTTAAATAAATCTATTGAAAAGGAGCATTAACTATAGAAAAGGAAAAGTTTTAGAATTATGTAGTTTTAAAACCATTGTGGTAAATAGAGGATTTGCTCCTATAGGAGCAAATGCTCTATTTATCAGAATGATCCAACAGGTGACTTCAGAGGCGTCAAAGGGTGACATAGAAGGAAAGGGTTAAGTGTCAAACAATCCAGATGAGACGACCTAAGCTGTTTGCATATGCATATAAGGTCGCATTTTGCAAGATAGAATACATGTATTATATATCTTTCAGGAACAGGTCGAGAATAGAGAGCTGCGGTCTCCAATTTTAGTAGAGAAATATCTCCAACCTTTTCCGATGTCGATGGAATAAGACCGTTAGTGGCACAGCAATATCAGTTTAAATCATTCCCTCGTATTGACGACTTTTGACGACTCTGTAAAAGTCACTTTGTGAAACCATTGTGATAAATAGAGCATTTGCTCCTATAGGAGCAAATGCTCTATTTATCACAATGGTTTCAAACTACAAAATTCTAAAATTTTCCTTTTCTCTAGTTAATGCTCCTTTTCGGTAGATTTATCCAAAGAGGTTTACAATAGTTTTACAGTTAGGTAGTAACTTGGTCAATAGTAACTCGGTCAATAGTATCTCGGTCAATAGTAACATGTCCATTAGTAACTTGGCCAATATTAACTTGGTCATAAGTAACTCGGTCATTACAGTACTCCCTCTCTACAACGACACCCTTTGGGATACGAAGATTGTATGTGTTGTTCAGAGGGAGTTGTTATAGGGAGGGAAAATCAAACATAATTAGCTTGTTTGCAGATCCCCAGATAAGGTGTATTTCGAGAACTAAACCCGTTATGCCTCCATCAAACCCTATGTTGTGACCACTCTTTAGAATCGTCACAAAGTGACGATTCTAAAGAGTGGTCACAACATAGGGTTTGATGGAGGCATAAAGAAAATACGATGGAAAAAAGTTGTTTCTGAAGGCTTGTTGTTTCGGAAACAGTGACATGCGTTGTTGTAAGGAGGGACTCGTTATTGAGAGGGCCGTTGTAGGGAGGGAGCACTGTAGTATCATGTCCATTAGTAACTTGGTAAAAAGTAACTCGGTCAATAGAATCTCGGTCAATAGTATCATGTCAATTAGTAATTTGGCCAATAGTAACTCTGGTCAATAGTAACTTTGCGAGTAATAACTTGTTCATTAGTAACTTGGCGATTATAGTAACTTTGTGAATAGTAACTTGGCGAATAGTAACTTATTCAATTAGTGGCATGGCTAACAATAACTTAGTCAGTTATAACATGGTTAATAGCTATATGGTTAAGTAGTAACTTGGTCAACAGTAAACATGCGTCTCATTTGAATTCTAGTTTTTGCGTCTAGGTCGAACATTTAAACAGAGGTAAACGAATCACAATATAGTTTTAAAATGCAGCAGTCGGGTGTGAATTCATTTGAAATCATTTTTTCAACAAGTTAAGCGATACATCGGAAATGGATCTATGGTTTATCAATGTCAGTTAATGACCAGGTCATGTTACATTCAGCATTTAAAGTCGGTCCTTGTACAATAGTAATGGCAACTACAGGGCTTAAGCTATTAGCCATTATGTCAAACATACGTTATTCAGAGCAACATTTATTATTAAAGATGCATTCTCAAATGCTAAAATCGCCATTTCCCCATCAAACCCCTATATTGTGACCACTCTTTAGAATCGTCTCTTCGAGACGATTCTAAAGAGAGGTCACAGCATAGGGTTTGGTGGAGATCAAGAAGTTATTCTTGACAATGTTTTGACCCATTTGCTCACACGATCCCATATATGGGACGTAGGCAAACAGTTTAGACTCTGATCATAATGCGGCGTCTGATCAGACTCTGATCAGAGTCTACACTGTTCGCTGATATATATCTCATTATAAAACAAAACGAAATTGAAAATTTAGGCCAGGCACCCCTTAGATAAAAAATGGACTAATCCAATATATAAACATGGAAGAATCCATTGGGAGCAAATGGGTTAACTCTGGTTATTATAAAACAATAATGCCACTATAAAAGAATGTACTTTTGATTCTGAGTTCATTTTGTACATAGTAGAGTCTCAATAAAGTGACTTATGATTTATTAACACATGAGACTGTATACATAAAGGCAGGTGGATGCTTAATGCAGGACAAAAGTAATACAGAAAGCTCCTACCGGAGCTTTCTGTATCACTTTTGTCCTGCATTAAGCTACCACCTGTTATAAAACTTTTGAATTAGACGTCTGTTGCGTGACCGTATTGGCAAGACTTTATTGTAACACTACGGTGATAATAAATTGACACAACACCAAAATGCGCTCAATATAAACTTGGTTATCGTATGAACCTTCGCTACGATAGGCTAGCGAATTACCTGGTGACTATTCATGTAAGAAATAATGAATGTACGGATATTAAAAAGACGAACATGTATAATGGAATTTCGCGCAAAGGGAAGATTTGACCATGACAGAAACTGTAGAGTTGGATCTATATTATTTTCTAAGTAAACAGGACATATCTTGATCAAACGGCTCCTTTTTGGAGCTTTCTGCATGACTTTCAATTGCATTAAGCTAACACCTGTCTGAAAAACAGTATTTACACTAATTATAATTTATAATGTCCGGTTTAGAGGGCTTTCACTATAGTTCCACTATTAGGCCTCATTTCAGTTTTAATGACTGGGTTATCGTACGCAGTATCTCAACATCAGGTTTAGCAGATTGTCAAGATTTTCCCGGGTAGTTTTATTACTACTCATAGTTTTGCATTATTTCTAAGCAACAGCCTGTTTCATGTTTTATTCCTTTTAACCCTTTCGCTGCCAAACTCTGTCGTCTGCTAACTTTGTCGTCTGCTACAAATTTTCATTCTTTTGATTTTCTTCATTTTTGTTTAAAAAACATAGTTACAGTAACAAACAGTTTGGATCCTGATGAGACGCCGAGTTAATCGGCGTCTCATCTGGATCCAAACTGTTTGCATAGGTAATCACAGATCCGGCATTGGCGGCGAAAGGGTTAAACGTTTAACTGACACGCATTTAATTATTACTGGTTCAGCCATTCATTGCAGCATGCAGCAGAACCTGTATTCCTGTATTCAGAGGTCATTAAAAAGAGGTATACTTATGGGGACTGTAAGGCAGGTGATAGCTTCATGCAGGTCAAACGTAATGTGGATTAGTATTGCCATACATTAAGCAACCACCTGTGTTTTAATTTAATATTCCTATGATCAATAAATTAATGACCGCTTATATGTAAAACTTGCATATAACGACCGGTTAGTGAAACAAACATGATGCTCTACACGAAAGATGCTTGCTTAACCCTTTCCCTGATGAATATGCATGTAGGAAATAATGACGTCATGGATATTAATAAGATTACTATTTATAATGGCATATGCACACATGACAGTTTGGCTAAGGTAGAGGCTGTAGAATCAGATCTATATTACACCATAAGCAAACAGAGCAGACCCTGATTAGACTGATCTGATCTGATCTGGTTCTACTTTGTTCGCAGATACAGTAAAATATCTCTATAACGGCCACTAAATTACATCAAGTATTTTGTGTTCAAGTCAGGTGGCTGCTTAAAGCAAGATGAAAGTAAAACAGAACGCTCCTATAAATGTCTGTTTTTGGACATTTATGTCATGATACAACCCGTAGAATCAGATCTATATGAATTAATCCATTAGCAAAAAGAGTAGATCCTGATCAGACAGTTCCTATGGGAGCCGTCTGATCTGGGTCTACTATGTTTGCAAAGGCGTAGAACAGCGTATTATGGAGTAAAGGATTAAGAATCGTGTATATACAAATCTGTACAAAGTTGTCTGCAAATTCGAGTCAGGTCGACTATATTCAGAAAACTTGTTAACCCTTTCGGCACCAAAAGTCTAATTGTCGTCTGCAATCCATTTTTGTGAAACCATTCAGTAAAATAAGGAATTAAGATATATAAATTCAAATTTCATAGCAATGAAACACAGATATTGAAATAGAGTTTGCGACAAAAAATAAAGTCCCTGACCAGACACTACATTTAAAGGGCGGCGTCTGATCTGGGACTGCACTATTTGTCGTGGTGTATTGTTGCGACATTGGCGGTGAAAGGGTTAATATGTACATGTACTTCAAAATGCAAAGAGAATAAATCAATGTCATGTTGGTGATGTGACATTGTTTGAAGAGTACAAAGGTGTATGATGTAGCTTCATTATTTGCTCGTAATAATGGCAATTTCAGACAATTTTCAACTGTTTGATATGTTACGTTTGATTGTCTTGTAAACATACTCGATTTGATTTAATAAATAATTGTTACAACATTGTTTAGATAATTGCAGTCTGCCAACACATTTGTCGTCTGCTGCAGATTCTTAATGTGGATTTTCTCCATTGTTTACAAAATCTATGATCGAAGTGTCAAACAGTTTGGACGCTGATGATACATCGAGCTACTCGGCTTCTCATCTGGATACAAACTGTTTGCACATGAGATTTTGAATTCACCGGTGGCCCGCAAACTGTTGCGACAGAAAACCATTAGTGCTGTCTAAAACATACAGTGAAACCCCGCTAATGCGACCACCAAAAAAGAGGTATAATTATGGGTGCAAGATGCAGGTGGTAGCTTAATGCAGTATAAAAGTAATGCAGAAATCTTCTATTACTTTTGTCCTGCATTAAGCAACCAACTGCTTATATAGACAGTCATGTTTATTCATTAAATGGTCGCATTAGAGGGGTTCAAACACTAATATATCGCATTGTTATCTAATAAGCGAAATGTGGAACCTTTTCATGAACACGTATCACATAAAAAACCTATTAGAACCATATACTGCATGCGACCACATAATATAAATAACGCGAAACCTTTTCTCGAAAACTTTCTTGTTAACTTAATTTAAAGACTATGGTGGCATATTTCTGTCACCTATTATCCACTAAATTATCATGAACGTTTCCTGAAATATCTCACATAAATACTGAACTACAAGTTAGTTAGTTTTAGCGAAAACGTTAGCGTTATGTTTTAGATAGTCATCTGAAAAGTGGAACCTGGAAACTGTTCACGATAACCATATAAATATGTTAACATGAATTCTGTCATGAAACTGTCACCACTTAATGAATTTATCTTAACTAGCTATTTACTACGAAAACAGATAATTATTACTTAACTAGAAAATTTCATGTTCCACTTATCTAACAACAGAAAATTGCATTCGGATGACTACGGAAGTGGTCCATGAATGTGCAAGGACATAGAGCAGAATATCTATTTTAAGATAAGTTAATAAGAAAGTTTTCTAGAAATGTTTTGCGTTGTTTAAATAATGTAGTGGCATTGTATTTTAACGTGATAAGATAATTACTAGGTGTTCGTGGAAGGTTTCCACTTAATAGATAACTATGTTAGACATTAATTAGAATTAAGTGGTAGGTGGTGTCAGAAATATGCCACCACAAAAGTAGATATATAATAAAAATAGATACATGTATAATGTTAGTGTGTTCCAGGAGTAATGGCAGTGTCATATGCATATGACAACATGTGCTCAAAGAATAATGGTGGCGTTTTATTGATGTGTTCTGACGTGTTTCGAAAAAGGAATAACGACAGTGGGTATGTATGTGTCCACACATGCTTCGAAGAAAAAATGATGTGTGGTATTAATTGGTCCACACGGGCTTCCGGGTACAATGGTAGTGTGGGTGGCATTGGTGTGTCCACACGTGCTATCGGGGGAAATAGTAGTTTGGTATGCGTATGTCTACACGTGGTTCCACGAATTACGGTATGGCAATAATGTGACCTCACATGCTTTCCCTGAATAGTGGATGTATGGTATTTATTTGTCCGTGCGTGCTTCCAATAATAATTGCGATGTAGTATGCGTGTGTCCACAAGTGCGTCCAAGAATAACGGCGTATTTATGTCGTATTTATGTGTCCACACATACTTCCAGAAATAATGACAGTGTGTTTTCCTGTGTCCACACGTGCTTCCAGATAAAATGGCAGCATGGCATTCATGTGTCCAGGCATGTTTCCAAGTATAATGGCAGTGTAATACTCATGTGTCCACACGTGCTTTCAACAGTAATGACCGCTGGTTAATGATGTGTTCTAACGTGCTTCCAAGAATAATGACAGTGCGGTGTTTACGTGTCTACATGTCATTTAACCCTTTCGCATAAATGCATTACGACAAATAGTGCAGTCCCAGATCAGACGCCGCCATTTCAAGGCGGCGTCTGATCAGGGACTTCACTATTTGTCTCAATCACTATTTCTATATAATATTATGTGTGTTATTCCTTTGAAATTTGCATTTATTTATCTCATTTCCTTATTTTACTGAATGATTTAAAAAACCTGAATTGCAGACGACAATTAGAAATTTGGCGCCGAAAGGGCTAAAAAATAATGGTAGTATTGTATGTATGTATCCACACGCGTTTCGGAAATCATATATGTGGCCACACGTGCTTCCAAGAAAAATGATGGTGTGTGTTTGGTGCAGTTTCACTTCGTTCTCGAGACGTCTGAGGGAAACTATATTTCAGAATATAATACCAATTACAATTTCATGTAATACAAATTCACTCTTATTTTGTTATTGTACACACTAGGGGTTCGATGACAACCACTGCATGTTTCTGCTGGTATATAGGAAAACACATACCTTATCCTACTGTGATAATTGACGTGTGCACAAACTTTAACCTGGGGCATAGTTTACTTATATCTCATTCGTTAAAGATTCTGGGAAATTGCCCACTGAATGTCAGACTCTTTGCATCACAACGAGACGCCCGATTACCAGATCTAAGCTGTTTGTAAGCGGCACTAAACCGCGTTTTGTCAGGATACGGGTTAAGGTGAAAGTTTGTCGCAGGTCAGCCAAGTCTGATTATGAATATAATATTTAGATAAATGCTTCATTTATTCAAATCACTCTGGAACTGCTGCCTTGATTGCTTTATTGTCGATAATCAATTTATCACTGATTGAGGCGATCGGAAATAAGACATAATTTTTATCTTTGGCCCATTATACCTAATCATTAATCACATTTCTATATAACAATACACAGTGAACCCCTTATATAGTGGTAACTGGAACACAATAATTCTGTTTTTAAAGACAAGTGGAACTTAATGCAGGGCGAACGTTATACAGAGAGTTCATCATTGTCCTAGAAATAATGTTAATATTTCACTTGTGGACTTTGTAAACAGATTCGTTTTCAGATGAGACGATGGGTAATACTGTTTGACACTCGGTCAATAATTATCTGAGCTTGAACGATCCAAAAGTAAGAGAATATTGTAACGGCTCGGAGATTAACCCTTTCACCGCCAATGTGGCTAAAATGGACCATGACAAATAGTGCAGTCCCAGATCAGACGCCGCCTTTCCAAGGCGGCGTCAGATCAGGGACTTCACTTTTGTCTCAAATTCTATTTCTATATATTTGCTGTATTCCTTTGAAAATTACATTTATTTATCTTATTTTCTTATTTTACCAAATGATTTAACAAAAATGGATTGCAGACGACACTTAGAAATTTGGCGCCGAAAGGATTGAACATGCGATTTGTTTTGGTTTGTTTTCACAAGGCCGAGGGTTAAAACTTTAAGATCGCTTTCTAATAAATTCACTAATCAATCACATAATGTATTTGTCGCCAATAGCAAGATACTTTTTCTCATTTTACTAAGGTCGGCATTTACTGACATTTTGCACTTTGAAGTGTCTTACATTTGTATGTGATAGAGCCATTTTATGATAAAAGTTCAAATAATATTCGCTATTTCTTGCATGAATATCCACCAGGTAAATGGTAAAGTTATATTCGTTATTTCTTTCATACATATGCATCAGGTGCATGTAAATTTTAAAGTCACTTTCGTTGTTTCTGGCATGAATATTCAGGTAAATGTTAAAGTTATATTCGCTATTTCTTGCATGAATATCCACCAGGTAAATGTTAAAGTTATATTCGCTATTTCTTGCATGAATATCCACCAGGTAAATGTTAAAGTTATATTCGCTATTTCTTGCATGAATATCCACCAGGTAAATGTTAAAGTTATATGCGCTATTTCTTGCATGAATATCCACCAGGTAAATGTTAAAGTTATATTCGCTATTTCTTGCATGAATATCCACCAGGTAAATGTTAAAGTTATATTCGCTATTTCTTGCATGAATATCCACCAGGTAAATGTTAAAGTATAGGATAGCTGATTGTTAACAATGCTTTCCTTTAGAGTAACCATGGCCTTTTCATTGTTTTAGAAAAAGACTCAGTAGGGTATAATTATTGGAGTTATAGAAAAACTTATCAAATTGCCTTTATGGAAAGTTCTTTATTCAGTGCAACCTGTTTTTTAGTTTATAAAAGATACACGATGACAGCACAGGTCTACACAATTTAGACACTACTATATATACCTCTTTTTCGTAGTCTTTCAGTTTCTCCTGTCGTTTAGCAAGGAGCTCCTCCTTCTCGACGAGGTCTTTCTCCTGGTCCAGCAGTCCCTGGTTGCGTTCCAGGAAACTCATATTTTTCTCCAGTTTCTTTAGCTCTTGTGTGAAATCATGAGGAATGTCAGGAACACTGAAAATACAATGCAGAACTTTTCAACATAACATTTTCCTTCATTTAAACACACGTTCACGCATTTAAAAACAGAGTAGTCCTAGATCAGACGGCTCCTATATGAGTCGTCTGATCAGGGTATGTTCTATCTGCTAATGTATTTTCTAGTTTTCAATCGACAATAAACCCGTCTAAAGATACCATTAATTGAATAAAGATCGTCTTTTACAGCAGGATGAAAGTAATGCCCAAAACTGATATCGGAGCTTTCTGAATATCAGTCGTCCTGAATTAAGCATCCACCTACAGTATCTATATGACACAATAATATAATTATGTCTTCTTTGATGGTCGCATTAGGTGGGTGTTACCTTGCTACTCTACAGAGGCAAGAGCGATTATGTTAAGAAACGTACGTACTGATAGGTATGTCATGATATACAGTAGAATCAGTCCTAAGCGGTCATTCATGTATTAGAACAGGTGGTTGCTCAATGCAGGACAAAAGTTACACAGAAGTTTCTGCATTACTTTTGCCCTGTTTTAAGCTACTATCTGCCTTAGAGACCCATAATAAGACATATTTTTGAGTGCCGCTTCAGACAGTTCTAATATGTTGAAACATTTAACCCTTTCCCTGTTCTATGTTTATTCCAAATTTCAATACCTATTGAATATTCATTAACAAAATAGCTATAAAGAAATATGGAAGGTGGAACATTGCAGACATTTTAGAAGGAAAAGATACAGATTTATTGAATTATATTAGCAAACAGAGCAGACCCTGATCAGACGGCTCCTCTAGGAGCCATCTGATCTGGGGCTACTCTGTTCGCAAATGCGTGAAAACACGTTTATATAATAAGGGAAAGGGTTACATACTTTTTATTCAATTCAGGTTGTACAATGTAAACGCCTTACAGGCTGTTATTAGTTATTACGCTTACGATAGACTTCTAGATCATGTGTCTTAAAGTGTTTATCATTAATAACCATATTCACCAGGTCATGTTTCATATATTGCTTTCCCAAACCTAATAAATGTTCCAACCAGTTTGATCCCTGGTTATACGCCAAACAACTGGACGTCTGATCTGGACCTAAAGTGATTGCAAACATAACCATGGATTGTTCTATACCAAGTTACAGGTTAATATTGATTGATATGAAGATATGTGTATATCTTCCAGGGATTGGTATTTCATTCTCTTGCATAGAATGAAGTTATTAACGCCCTCTTAAACCCTCTCCACACTGAATTTGGAGCGTTCTGTTTTACTTTCACCTTGCTTTAAGCAGCCACCTGCCCTAACTACCAACTAATTAACACAATTTAGAGACCGTTATAGAGAGGTTTAACTGTACAGAAAACTCCTATATGAGCTTTTCTGCATTACTTATGCCCTTCATTTAGTGTAACATAACACTTATGTTACGGGCTAAAGGTTAAATGGTTATGGACTGTATGATACATGTAGAGTATATATTTATCAATATGTCAAGAATACACATGAGATAGTACAGCTGTCATAGATAGTCTAGACATTACATAGGCATTGGATATATATACAGGGGCGAGAGTAGGAGCTAAAAGTAGACTTAGGAAGAGACTTGGAGACAGAGTCATGTATGTTAGTAAGAAATAAACATGTAGAAACGTATAGAGACTAAGTTGTTCATTACGCCACATTAGCTACCAACAGCCTAACAGGCCCATACTTAGATGACCCCTGAAGATGGATTCTACTGTATAACCCTTTCGCCGCGAATATGTGATTATCTTCAATTCAAATACAGTGAAACCCCGCTAATGCGACCGCTTAATAAACAGCCACTGGCGCCGTTTAAAGCAGGTGGTTGCTTAATGCAGGACGAAAGTTATGCAGAAAGCTCCTATAGGAGCTTTCTGCATAACTTTCGTCCTGCATTAAGCTACCACCTGCCTCTGTCACCCAGAATTATGCCCCTTTTTGTGGTCGCATTAGCGGGGTTTTACTGTAGTTTGGATCCAGGTGAGCCGCCGAGTAAGTCTAGGTCTTATGAAGATCTAAACTGTTTCAAGTTGTGATATGTTTCTTGAAAGAAAACGGGAGAAAATTTTAGCAGATGATATATTTTACAGACGACATTTCGTGACAGCCAAAGGGCTAAGTTATTATTATTATACCACATTTATATAGCGCTCTTTTCACACATGATATGTGCGTTCAAAAGCGCTTCACATGGAAGAAATCACTAACCGGAACGAACCCGCATGCTTATCTATCCAGGCAATGAAATATATACAATAAAATATACAATATAATTATATGAAATCACTAGCCAGAAGGAACAAAATTATTGTCTATACGGTCAATGAAAGATATGCAATAGATATACAATAAATATGAAACCACTGACCGGAAGGAACCGCATGATTGTACTATACAATTAGATTGGTAAAACTTTGTGTTTATTCCCCTGAGCCTCCGATTGACGCATGCGCATGGGCGATAGACACAGTAAAAACAGTTTTACTGCATTCCACCCTCTTTAATTAGGAGAAGGAAATACTAGGTGAATGAAATAATCCAGTTCCCCGATAAGTCAAAATGGTGATCTCAGGTTAACTTAAATGGAATCCCTGACGATAGTTATGTTTCTGAAAGTATTTTGAGTAGTTCGTGTTTTTCAAAACCAAACATATACGGGCGCTCGCTTATATAAGGTACGGGTAAACGTATAATAAAAACAATTTAAATAATAAAATAAATATTTAACTCTTTCGGCGCCAAATTTCTAATTGTCGTCTGCAATCCATTTTTTAAAGCTTTCGGTAAAACAAGGGAATGAGATAAATAAAAACAAATTTCAAAAGAATAAAGCAGAGATATAGAAATAGAGATTGGGACAAAAAGTGACGTCCCTGATCAGACGCCGCCTTAAAAAGGCGGCGTATGATCTGGGATTGCACTATTTGTCGTGTTGCATGTATGCGACATTGGCGGTGAAAGGGTTAATCAGATGTTTTTTATATTCGTGAGCTATTCTTTTCCGTAGTGTGATATTACATATTTATGATCAGTTGTCACCACATCCTGTGGATAATGTCCCAAGTAGATATTTCTAAAAACCGATATTCAAGCTCTGTTTCAAGAACAATTTGTTCTAAATATGGTACTATAAAATAGTCGTTTAGGATTATGAACTTCCGATTTTTGTTAAAATAGCCACGTTATTGGCATTCAATTACTTTGACCTAATTCTAAATGCCCGTTTAATGGCAGTTATACATATCGACAGGAAAGAAGCAAATGGTGCGCTACAGTAATACCTCTCTATAACGGCCACTAAATTGTGTTAATTAGTTGGTATTTAGGGCAGGTGTCTGCTTAAAGCAAGGTGAAAGTAAAACAGAACGCTCCTATAGGAGCGTTCTGTTTTACTTTCACCTTGCTTTAAGCAGACACCTACCTTTAACACAAAATGCTTGATGTTATTTAGTGGCCGTTATAGAGAGGTTTTACTGTATTATTGCGGAATCTCGACATCTTGAATTTTAACCCTTTACAACATAAATACGATTTTCTACGCTTTTGCAAACAGAGTAGACCCAGATCCTGTATGAGCCGTCAGATCAGGGTCTGCTCTGTTTGTTTACGGTATAATGAGGATACGATTCTACGGCTTCTGCCATGTGTCCATGTGCTATTATAACAATTAAGCCAATTAATGTTAATGGTGTCATTATTTATTTCATGAATATTCATGGAATAAAGGATTAAGGGACCATACAACTTTCTTCGAGATAATGGTAGATTTAGTAATCCTGATTCCAGCATAAAACTGTGACGTGTCTTTAAATGCATGTGCAGTGTTGAAATTTAGAACAATTCTGTATTATCAGCTGGAGAAGAAACCGAATTTTTAACTCGAGTGTTTCGGAAATTTCAATTATCCGAGAACGCGTTATCTAGGTTTCGCTGTACAGTAAATTCTCGATTATTCGAACATTTAAATACGTATCATTATCGATATTTAACTCTTTCCATGTTCTATACTTATTTCAAATTTCAATACCCACTGAATATTCATGGACAAAATAGTTACAATGAAACCTTGAAGGTGGAACATTGTAGCCATTTTAGAAAGCAAAGAAACATAACTATTCAAATTCCACTAGCAAACAGAGCAGACCCTGATCAGATGGCTCCTCTAGGAGCCGTCTGATCTGGGTCTTCTCTGTTTGCAAATGCGTGAAAACACGATTATATGAGGGAAAGGGTTAAGACAGGTGAAAGACTTTCGCCATATGTTAAGCAGCCCCCTGCCTAGCAGGATCTGAATACTTCTATATTAAAATTTCGAATAAGGAAGGTCCCGCTGTCTTTGAGATGTGTGTTGAATGTGGAATAAAAACATCACAATCCCATCCCGTTACAATATTTGCCATTCATTTGCAGACATAATACCAAGTGGTTTCCATTAATGGTAAAGGACACAGACAAATATCGAGAAGCAAAGCAGAAAAATCTGAATGAGAGTGTGTCAGTGAATCACGTGACCAGCGATTGAAAGTTTGTTTCATGTTTTTTTTTAAAAATTTATCGCCTGATGTAAAAGATCTATAAGTTATCACTTTTCAAACCTTTGCAAACAGAGTATTTCCCAATCAGACTGCTTGCGTTGGAGCTGGCTGATCAGTGGCTGCTATGTTTGCTTAAGGAATGATACAGCCCTGATGCTGCAGTTTCTGCCACGGCAAAATTATAAAACTTATCTACTGAATATTTATCAGGGAACAGGTTGAAGTGAACAATCTTGTGCAGATGATCGGGTTTTTACCAATTGCCCTGCTCTATGTTTATTCCAATTCTCATTACCTACAGAATATTCATGGACAAAATGATAAAGAAAGTGGACGGTGAAACACTGTAGCCATTTTAGAAAGTAAAGAAACATATATTTCGAAATCGACTAGCAAACAGAGCAGACCCTGATCAGACGGCTCCTATAGGAGACGTCTGATCTGGGTCTGCTCTGTTTGAAAAATTGTGAAAACACGTTTATATGAAGGAAATGGGGTAAATATCCGTTTACGTTGGATTAAGAGCGCAGGATGTAGTCGCCACATATGGAATTACCCCAGAAACAAATAGTAGAGATACTGATGAGACAGCGAAATAGTTTTATAAAAGGTACAAATAGTCGGTAAAGTGGAAAAATTAAACAACCTGTTAATTAACCCTATACGCCATAAATACGCATTTCTACGCCTTTGCAAACAGAGGGGGGGGGTTTAGACCCAGATCAGACGGCTCCTATAGGAAACGTCTGATCAGGGTCTTCGCTGTTTGTTTATGGCATGATATAGATAGGATTCTACCGTGTCTGCAATTACCAAACATTTCTGTGTCCATGTGCTGTTATAGAATATTATATCACTTGACCTTGTGATAGATTGAAAAGATCGAGTTTTGTCCAAAGATGGTTTTGAAACACTAGCAAAGAAATCACGAAACTGGAAACATGTTTTACTTCGAAGAATTGAACGGGATTTACCACGGTAATCCGTAGTTGGACAGTTCGTCCACTATATGCAAATGAGCTACTGTAACGTGATCGTCACGTCACGTCTGTGCTCAAATGAAAGTAAACAAACATGGCGACGAACAAGCTGCGTATGACAGGGCGGGTCCCATTCGAGACACAGCGCCTGCTTAAACCAAGGTACGTAGGGGATATATTTTTTATGAAACATGGGCCAATGCTTATAAAACGTTTTAGTTGAGTCTGAGTTCGCTCTCAAGCTTCTGATTGGTCAAATTTGAGTCCTCAAGCTTTTGATTGGTCAAAAACTTGAGAACGAACTCAGACTCAACTAAAAGTTTTATAAGCATGGACCCAGTTGTTTTCACTCCATGCTCTACTGTTTACATGTCGATATTTGGATAGTTAGACAATTTTATACTAGTTTTGTTCTGCAGAATTGGTACCATTTTCTCTGTATTCCATGTCTGTGCTAACACAGCGACCGTAGTTGAAGTAAAACGTTGAATCAATTAGATGTACTCTTCGATACAGAAATGGAATGGAAGTCAGATCAGTTGAAAATAAAATTTGATTCTGCTCTTAAATGCATAAATATTTACAGTAAAACTGTTATCAGTTCTGCTGTCTCAGTCAATGATTTATCATCTGTCAAAGCATGCACGCTTCTTTCAACGTTTTGTCAGTTCGTTGACTGTCAACAAGAATGATGTTTGATTATTTAAAGAACGTGCCAGTAATCTAACCAATTGTCAATATTAACAGTTCACTCGATAACGAACGATCAATAACGGGGTCCATTAAACCAAATGTTTCTGGGAGAAAAACAAATACCTGTATGATCAGTAGGGAATATACTGTATCTAACTTCGATATTAGCTTTTTAACCCTTTCTCCATGAATATTACTGTAATAAATAATGACGTCATGAATATTAGTTTGATAAATTTGCTACAATAACACATGGACACATGAGGTTTTGGCCAAGGCAAAGTCTGTAGAATCATATAGATCTATATTATGTCAAAGCAAACAGAGTATACCCTGATCAGAAGGTTCCTATAGGAGCCGTCTGATCTTGGTCTACTCTGTTTGCAAAGGCGTAGAAATGCATTAATCGCCAATGTCTCCAGACTTCACCAAAACAAACCGTGTAGTCCCGGATCGGATGTCTTCCGTTTTCACTGTTCGTCTCTAACTCTAATTCTATGTCTTAGGTTTACTCGTATTTCTTTAAAATTGCATTCATTCATATCAAATATTCCACTTTACTGGAATATTTGATAACACTGAGATGCAAAAGAAATTAAAAGTTTTGCGCCGAAAGAATTAGGCAATACAGTAGAACTTGTCTAAAGTGGCCACTAAAAAGAGGTTTAATTATGGGTATGTAAGGCAGGTGGTACCTTAATGCAGATCAAAAGTAAAATAAAAAGTTCCTATAGGAGCTTTCTGTATTACTTTTGCCATGCATTAAGCAACCACCTGCTTTTAAGACTCCTATATTCAATAAATCAATGGCCGCTTAACCCTTTCCCCCATGAATACGCTTTTCTACGCCCCTGTAAAAGTCACTTTTTGAAACCATTGTGATAAATGGAGCATTTGCTCCTTAGGAGCAAATGCTTTATTTATAACAATGGTTTCAAAACTACAATTTTTTTTAAAAATTTCCTTTTCTGTAGTTAATGTTCCTTTTCAGTAGATTTATTCAAATAAGTTGGTTCTAAAAATAGCCTATGAGGGAATGGGTTAAGAGAGGTTCTTCTGCAAACTGAAATATTTACATATCAGAAGCACCGTCTTGATACTAAAGGTAACGAAAATAAAATATACCGTAACTTTTTTTTAATTACACCTCATATCACATGAATTAAAACAAACTTTCTATGTTGATGCCAAGTACCGATGACCAACCATGATATACGCAACACTTGGTTATGACTGATTTCCTGGAGTATATGCTTTTATTGTCCTAAACGATATAGTCCCTTACGTACTTCAATGGCTACAGTAATTTGAAAGCAATGTTTATCTGCAGTATGACTGTTCAATCCCGAGAGAATGTAGTCGTATTGTGCGATGTAGTCCACGGTATTGTAGAACGATGTAGTCCATGGTGTTGTAGAACGATGTAGTCCACGGTATTGTAGAACGATGTAGTCCATGGTGTTTTAGAACGATGTAGTCCATGGTATTGTAGAACGATGTAGTCCACGGTATTGTAGAACGATGTAGTCCATGGTGTTGTAGAACGATGTAGTCCACGGTATTGTAGAACGATGTAGTCCATGGTATTGTAGAACGATGTAGTCCACGGTATTGTAGAACGATGTAGTCCATGGTGTTGTAGAACGATGTAGTCCATGGTATTGTAGAACGATGTAGTCCACGGTATTGTAGAACGATGTAGTCCATGGTGTTGTAGAACGATGTAGTCCACGGTATTGTAGAACGATGTAGTCCATGGTGTTGTAGAACGATGTAGTCCATGGTATTGTAGAACGATGTAGTCCACGGTATTGTAGAACGATGTAGTCCATGGTGTTGTAGAACGATGTAGTCCATGGTATTGTAGAACGATGTAGTCCACGGTATTGTAGAACGATGTAGTCCATGGTGTTGTAGAACGATGTAGTCCATGGTGTTGTAGAACGATGTAGTCCATGGTGTTGTAGAACGATGTAGTCCACGGTATTGTAGAACGATGTAGTCCGTGGTGTTGTTGGCGGATCACGGGAACGATAAAACGAATGGTAAAACGAGGTAATGGAAAGAGACAATTTGAAAAGGGGCAAGCACATGAAAGCTCCATAGACTGTTGATTTGTGTATTTTTTTAAAAACAATTTCCCCACTGATTTACTGATGATCGTTTATGATCGATAGAAAAACAAATGTCTGAATAGAGAGAACCAATGAACAATGATATGATGTCAGTTACATAAAACGTTAAGTATGATATCGACTGACTGGGTCATAACTCTAAAACTACTCTAGACCATCTGAAAATGCAATCACCGGATAGTTCAAGTATATCTCTTTCGCCGCCAATGTCTCCTGTTGGCACCATTGAAAACAAGGCGGCATCTGACCTGGGACTTCACTGTTTTCTGTATTATTTTAGCCCAAGCATACAAGTTTTTAAAAACAAATGTTTTACTAATATACCTTTATTAGTTAGTTTAGAATTATATTTAATATGAAATTATTATTGCAGACGACACTTTTAAATTTGGCTCCAAAAGAGTTAAATGCTAGTGCAAACAAGCACTTTCACCAAACATGTTCATAATAATTATATCTTTAGACTTTGACAATAGCTAAATATTGTCGTTTCATTTTTAAAAAAACGAAAGATTATACAGAGACATTACAGGAGCACAGAATGAAGTTTTTAGCCATTTACTCCATGAATATTCATGTAAGAAATAATACCATCATGAATATTTATTACTTGCATTTTATGGTGACACGTGTATACAGGAAAGTTTGCCAATGACAGAAACTGTACGATCATATTTTTACTATTTCATTAGAAATTAGGGTATACCCTGATCAGACGGTTCCTATAGGAACCGATTGACCAGGTTCTGCTCTGTTCAGACGGCTTTTATAGGAGTCGTCTGATCTGTGTATACTCTGTAAAGGCATAATAATATTTATTTATGGAGTAAAGAGATACATCGTCCCATGCTCTATGAAAATGTCTGCTAAACATTTTAATGCAAACATTTTCAGAAATGTTTCAGTTGGCTTAGGTATTTGAGTTACCATGGAAACCACTGAAAACCAGAATGATAATAGTAAAGCCTCTTGTCTGCCCTATCATAGAGCCTAACAGTGTCTTCTTTGTGCACAGATTATCCCTTATCCCTTACTATAAACATTTCCCTTCATATATTAACGCCTTATTATGCATTTACAAACAGAGTATACCCAAAAAGGAGTCGTCTGATCAGGGTATGCTCTGCTTGTTATTGGCAAGGAATAGAGCTGATTCTAGTCTTTGGCAAAGCAGAACAATTCCTGGAAGAAATTACATTACACAATCTCAGCTAATAAATGTTCATGGCGTCATTATTTATTATATGAATATTGGACAGTGAAATGGTTAAGAGATGTAAGTAAGGCCAGGCATAATCACATGATTAATATCAATCAGCTGTTTTTCATAATGGCATATTAAAGGATGGATTGGCCATTGCGGAAAATGTAAGCTTCAGATCTATATAATTCCATAAACAGAGCACATCTAAATCAAGCGGCTCCTTTAGGAACCGTCATACCTTTGCAGATGCGTCGAAATGTGCCGCCATTGGATACAGGGTTAAATATATGCAATCAATTCACAAGTCCAGAAATGATAGATATATATACACTACAGCAAGAATAGTTACGTTACTTTGCAACTGCCGTGAGTGAGTTTTGACGGCCAATTGGCAATTATATTGGTTTGGCCAGAACACTAATTACAGAAAGTCAAGTTTTATTCCATTAGCAAACAGAGTGGATCCCTGTGTCTACTCTGTTTGCAAATATGCTAAAATGTGTTGTAATGGAAACTGGTTAAACCCATGTTTAGTAAAGAAAATATTGTCACTACTGCTTTCGGACATCAGATCTTATCAACGGGAATGACTTACGTCAGGAATCGCCCTGGCATTGTGATCATATCCGGACAGTTTGAAAACATTTTCTTGTTAAATCAATGGTTGATTAGGTTGGACTACATTGCACGATCGAGTATGCTTTCACTGAGTTATATCCACACATTCCCGCCTATGGTTACTCAATTGCTACGGAGATATGCACACGACTATTGGTTATCGCGCACACATCCGAACTTTTTAAATCCAATTACGTCGTTATTGCCATGTTTGTTTCGATTAATTACCCGTGGTAGAATGGCAGGTAAATAGTAGGTTAACATCCTTAAATGCTGGATATTCAAGGTTGTATGATTCGTCAGTGTTTAACGACACAGTCCAGACAGTATGGAGCGCTTACATTTGCTAAAGGGTTTCAGTGATAAACACTGCAGATTCTAGTCAGTTGGCTTACTCTAAGAACCCTCTAAAATGGTCTACACTATTTGCACATGGTAATACACTAATTTTTCCACAAATAATTAACATTTTTGTGCACTTTACAACTATATTCCATTATCACACGACTGAAATCCTCATTCAGCCAGGTGTCTTCTACATAATGTACATCGACAGTACATCGACAGTGGGCGGCCAGCTAATTGCACGTCGCTAAATCCTACATCAGTATTAGAGTTAATTCATTTTATGTTAGCATGGCGTCATTTCAAATATTAGTTTAAACGTAGATGTACAAAACAGAACATATGTCAATGTTTCATGTTCTAGTAACCTTAATGCAATTAGCCAACGGTCGCTAACGAATGTTTTAACTGTGTTGCTTCGAAAGTTTCAATGCGATTCTACAAATGACTAATATTGATAAACCTTGTATCTGGTATAACGAGACAGATTCGATAACCAGGGCCTGTATACAATTGGTTGAAGCAACGTTATTGGATTTGAATTGCTATTCATCTTTTTACAACAATTCAGTATTGAAGACACACGTTAGTTTTCACATTGAACTGGCTTTTTTGACAGAATTTGTTCTATCCTATGTAACCAATAATTAAATTCGTACCGGGAACAAACCCAACAAACCGGAGAGTTACTTCAAATTCAAGAAGCCTTAAACAATTACCGTTAATTGCAATGAATACGTTTTTCAGACATGTAATTAAATTTAACTGCCTTGTGATACGACTTTGCGGTTCAAAGAGAAAGCCTCCAGTCAGTTTTGAAAAGGTTTACCGATTTCAGTTCTATGAACAATGTAGAAAATATAATTATGTCATTGCTGTTTTCAAATATCCTTTATTACTAGGTATACACAGAAATGAGAAACAACGATTAGCATCCTAAACCGTGTTGATATTTTATTTATCAAAACCTCGCTAATAACACAACCTAAGAGAAGTAGCTTAACCCTTCGCTTGCTAATCGCGTCAATATACCTACCTGTAAATAGTGAAGACCCAGATGAGACAGCTCCTGCAGGAGCTGTCTCATCAGGGTCTGCACTATTTACAAGTTGATTGTGCATCCGGTGCACTCCGAAGCAGTGATTGCACAGCGCAATACTTGTACACAGTGAAGATATATGTAATTATACAACAGGACATGGGTAAAGAAGGAGAAATGTATTTTAAAATTCAGCAAGCGAAGGGTTAAGGCAGGACAAAAATAAAACAAAAAGCTCCTATAGAAACTTTCTGTATCACTTTTGTCCTGTATTAAGCCTTTCCCTGATGAATATTCATGTATGAAATAATGACGTCATGAATATTAATACGATCATTTTTTTTATAACGGCATATGAACACGGGACATTTTTGCTCAGGAGGAAGCTGTAGAATCAGATATATATTACACAATAAGCAAACAGAACAGACCCTAATCAGACGGCTCCTATAGTAGCCGTCTGATCTGGGTCTACTCTGTTTGCAGATGCGTCAAAATGCGCTTCCATTAGGGAAATGGTTAATCAGCCAAATGCTTTTACGGTCTCTTATATAGAATGTGGTCGTATTATCGAGACGCTATTAACTTAGACGTCTAAACAGTCTGAAAATATTTTTCGTGTTATATTACTGGAAGCGTTGTAACCTCTTTATTGTAACATAAAACACTCACAGTTCCATCATATCACCAGCAGAATAAGCAGTCTTATTATACTGTTATATAATAACAGTCTGTCCATTTCAATGTATAAAACCCTTTGACTGTTTACGCTATAAATACGTCTTTTGACGCCACCATTGCAAATAGAGGAGATCCAGATCAGGCGGCTCCTACAGGAACCGTCCGATCAGACTCGGCTCTGTTTGTTAATGATATAGTACGAGTACGATTCAACTGTTTGTGATATTGGTTCATATGCCAGTTTAAAAATCATGAAATGAATATTCACGATGTCATTATTTCTTACATGACTGTGCATGGGGTAAATAAATATGATGAGGTATTGTAAAGGTATAGTATGTATATGTTAGCGTAGACGAGGTTTGCGTATCTCTTAAAACATTTCCGAGACGGTGTTGTTCTGCAGTTTTATCTTCCCCTGATGGATTTGTCAATATACAGTACCATACGAAAACCAGTAACTGCTGAAGTCTCCATTTGCCCTATACTCTATGAATATTCATGTAAGAAATAAAGCACAAATCTTGAATATTAACGACATTCATTCATACAATGGTAAATGAACACAATAAACCTTGGCCATGGCAAAAACAGTCGAATAATATTTGTATTATTACATCATAAGCAAACAGAGGCAGTCTGATCAAAGAGTTAACCCTTCGCTTGCTGAATTTTAAAATACATTTCTCCTTCTTTACCCATGCCCTGTTGTATAATTACATATATCTTCACTGTGTACAAGTAGTTTGCTGTGCAATCACTGCTGTGGATTGCACTGGTTGCACAATTAACTTGTAAATAGTGCAGACCCAGATGAGACAGCTCCTGCAGGAGCTGTCTCATCTGGGTCTGCACTATTTACAGGTAGGTATATTGACGTGAATAGCAAGCGAAGGATTAAAGGCATTACCCTGTTTAGTTTGATAGCATTCTGAACCACGTCAATGATAATAATAGCAATGAAATAACACGGCAATCAGAATAGTAACACTACCTACATGAATTGTTTATGCTTTCGTTATGTTAACATAATTAGGTAAATACATTATTCCATGAGGGCGGCTGTGGTTCAACAGTTGTCAAAGCTCAGTGCGTAATGCATCAGTTTCCGGAGTGGGAGTGGGAATGGGAGTGTCAGATTTATTCCCATCATTTATGAAAGTGCAGGTCCCCTGTTTACGACCGACATTATAAGGTAGATACTACGAACTGGGGTCAGTCCGGTAGTAGTTTATAACCGACTTATTGCAGAGGTCCAGATAAGATGCGTAAATTAAAACATTTTCAAGAATATCTCCTTTATTTCTCCACCAAACGCTGTGTTGTGATCACTCTTTAGAATTTAAAAAAAAGAGCAAAACGATGTAACATGCCATGACCCTGAGGCACATTCTAGCAGGACTAAATATGTCTCCAGTAGACAAACCGACTCTATATACACATGGAAGAAACAAAAACTATTGATGAACCAAACGCACATGCACACACATGCACGCACGCACGCACGCATGCAAGCGCGCACACGCAGAGAGAGATGGAGATGTGGGAGAGAGAGAGAGAGAGAGAGAGAGAGAGAGAGAGAGAGGGAGACTGAGACATAGAGAGACAGAACAAAAAGGCAGAGACTGAGACAGAGACAGACATACAGAGAGAGAGACAAGCAGAGAGAGAGAGAAAGAGAGAGAGAAAGAGAGGCAGACAGAGACAGACAGACACGTCCCTCCACACACGCACATACACACATCAGTTAAACACAAATTATGCTAAGATACATGTAGAAATGATTTGTAATACGAGTATCAACGGTAGGCGTTCTGTAATCATTTGATGTTAAGCAGTTTCAAAAAGGAGAGAAACTTAATCAGAAGACTTAAACTAATTGTCTGCAATTATAATCAATACGTTTTGCACGATTAGTTTTTTTTCTAATTTAACTGATTTATCGTTCAGCAGATAATTAGTTTTAACGGTTTACAAACTGTTCCACGAAAGTGGGTTAACCTTTCGCTTGCTATTCACGTCAATATACCTACCTGTGAATAGTGAAGACCCAGATGAGACAGCTCCTGCAGGAGCTGTCTCATCAGGGTCTGCACTATTTACAAGTTGAGTGTGCAACCAATGCACTCCGCAGAAGTGATTGCACAGCGAATACTTGTACACAGTGAAAAGATATGCAATTATACACAACAGGGTATGGGTAAAGAAGGATAAATGTATTTTAAAATTAAGCAAAATAAGGGTTAAACACTTGTCCAAAAGAGTTTTAACTTAACATGCATAATCCATTAATGATGAACATATTTTTTTAATGAAATTCAGTATTTTCGACTGGTTTACTTCAAAATGATTCCGATTCGGGAATGTAATACTGTATCCCTTCATGTACACGAAACTCTTACAGTAACACAACAGCGGTTACAGATCTGAAATAATAGCTTGCAGCGCTTGTGAACTGAAACTTTCTGCTGTACTTCAGATAATTTACTTATACAGCACACCGAAATATTCAATACTGAATGCCTTTTGCACAGCTAGATGAATTGTAATCTCCATGTGTTATTGTTGCGAGAAAAGGTTGTCGAAACATTGTTGAATAGTGAGGTAATTAATAGATCTTTAACTACACAGATAATCTAAACAATGCCGCGAAAATGCAGCAACTAAATTTTAGAAAGATTGCTTTTTCGGTAAATACGTCTTAACCCTTAGCCTTCCACATTTTTATCAATCTCACTCTATGAATATTAATTAGGCAAATATTTACAAAAATTATACAGGGCTATATTGAAATGATAGCATAAAGCATGCAGGCATGGATTTTCCATGGCAAATAGTGCAGAACCCTATAGGAGCTCTCTCATCTGGGTCTACAATGTTTGCAACTGCAACAATAGTTGTGACTGGCAGGCTATGGGTTAACATTTCATCAGGATCCAAACTGTCTGACACTCAGTCAACAGTTCCTCAAACACAGCAAAGAATCAGAAGTATGTACAAGGCAACAGATTAGAGAAATGGCAGACATTGTTTTATCACGAAAAAGGGTTCAATGTATTTTAATTAGATTTCTCTCTGTAATAGATATGGCTGAACAGGCAAAGCTTGTAAGTTTATATAATCACACCGATGGGAATTAACGCATTTGCTCCCAGTGGATTCTTCCTTGCTTATATATTGAATTAGTCCATTTTGTTTATCTAAGAGATGCTTGGCCTAAATTTTCAATTTCGTTTTGTTTTATATTGAAATTCCTATCAGCACACAGTGTAGGCTCTGATCAGACGCCGCATTATGCGGCGTCTGATCAGAGTCTACACTGTTTGCCTATGTCCCATATATGGGATCGTGGGAACAATTGGGTTAAATTTCTACATGAATATACCAAAATAAGTAACCGGACTAAATGTGATCTTCTCATGCGTTTATCGAGTACGATAGCAAATCTGAATTCATTAAAGGTTAATGTCCAGGTCAGGTTTACTTTTTATGTGTAGAAACAGAAGTTACAGTCACTCAGATATTGAAGAGAACAGAACAGAAAATACCATTGAAAAGAAATACACAATGTTGACTGAGTTACATAGGTATATACTGTTTTTTTGTTGTAAACGTGCAACTAGACTTCTCTGTAATGAACAGCTAGATCAATATCTATAATACGAGAGTAGTTATGTAACACGTGTCAGTCTTATAAATTGGTCTTAAAGCACCAATAAAATGTTAACGGTTTCTCGTGAAAATTAACGACCCTCTCTGTACGTCTTTTGCCAGCCTTCATTAGAGTCAATGACATAAAGGGTACAGAAAAAAAGAATAAGTTATTAATACAAAGTTTGCTATCAAAATCTTCATTGTTACCGTGACCATGGAGAGAGTACATGTATGAAAAGCCAAGTAGACCATCGAGACATGGTAAGCATTTGCTAGATGTAGATATTTCTGTATTACTTTCTTCCTGCGTGAAGTTGATGTCAGTCTTTAACCATTCCCTTGCTATTCACGTTAATATACCTACCTGTAAATAATGAAGACCCAGATGAGACAGCTCCTGCAGGAGCTGTCTCATCAGGACTATTTACAAATTGATTGTGCAAAGAGTGCACTCCGCAGCAGTGATTGTACAGCGAAATTCTTGTACACAGTGACGATATACATGTACGTACTTATACAACAGGGCATGGGTAAAGAAGGAGAAATGTATTTTTAAATTTAGCAAGAGAAGGATTAAGACCGATTTTCTTTGCAAATAGAGTAGACCTATATTAGACGGCTCCTATAGGGACTGTCTGTTGAGGGTCTACTCTGCCTGCGTATGATATACTATAGATATGTTTCTACAGTTTCTGCAATGGCCAACATTTCATGCTTTCATGTGTCATTAATGAAATTAATCTAATTAATATTCGTGATGTCATTATTTCTTACATGAATATTAATACAGTTAATGATTGACAACAAACATTTGAAGATGTATATTCAAGAATGTATATGTTGAATAGGATCGTAATTTTCACTACCGGGAAAAAAGAAAAACTTTCCTTAAAAACAGTTAAATATTATCCAATAAGGCGTCTGTGTCCCAGTTTTAGATAACCTCAAAATTGACATCAGATATGGATTTATCATGGTTTTATAGTCATATTTCAAGGGCAGACACAAAAGCTCGATGGGAGTAGTGGAAAGTCATTTAATATTGTTTAAATAGTAGGCGGCAGTTTTCAATACACTGACAGCAGTTCGTTCCAGCCGAATCAATATAATACTACAGTGCTCCCTCTCTACAACGACACCCTTTGGGATACGAAGATTGTATGTGTTGTTCAGAGGGAGTTGTTATAGGGAGGGAAACTCAAACATAATTAGCTTGTTTTCAAATCCCTAGAAAAGGTGTATTTCGAGAACTAAAACCGTTATGCCTCCATCAAACCCTATGTTGTGACCACTCTTTAGAATCGTCACAAAGTGACGATTCTAAAGAGTGGTCACAACATAGGGTTTGATGGAGGCATAAATAAAATACGATGGAAAAAAATGTTTCTGGAGCCTTGTTGTTTCGGAAACAGTGACATGCGTTGTTGTAAGGAGGGAATCGTTATTGAGAGGGTCGTTGTAGGGAGGGAGCACTGTATTAGCATTTCAGTGTAGGTTTTTCACCGGTCAATTGGTCCTAAACTGAACATAAGACTGGATCTCACTGCATTTCATAATATATGTTGAATATGTTTCATTTGACGCTAATTTGTACAAGGTTCTTTTTATCCTTAACCGTTTCCCTCGCATAAACTCTTTGTCACGCCCTTGCAAACTGAGTGGACCCATATCAGGCGTCTGGTCAGGGTCTGCTCTGGCTATTTATGGCATGACATGGCATGGTATAATATCAGACTCTGAAGTCTATGTCAGTGCTAAAAACATTCCTTTAAAAATGTAGCTGATAATTATTACAACGTCATAATTTGTTACATGGATATTGAACAGGCAAAGGGTTAAAAACGGGGACAGCGTTAAGAATTAAACATGCGACTTGAAATGAACGTATCCTGTAAAGCAGAAACCAGGCTGACCAGGGTATGATAATTTGGTGTGAGACTGGTAATTGCTAGTACTTTTTGTTGTCTGGAATAATGAAATTTCTGATCGATGCTTGGGAAGTCAATTACATGTATGCTATATTTGACAGGAAACTGTCCTGTAACTGGTCGGCTGTCTGTTACCCTTAAAGCCAAAAAAGTTTTCGTTCTATAACGTTTCATTAAAGTTACTTAAGTATCAAACAGTATGGATCCTGATGAGAATACGAGTTACTATGAATCCGATCTGGATCTAAACTATTTGAAAATGTAATCAGACATTCGCCAAAGGCATTTTAAAGGTTAATCTCTAGCATTGTTTTCTATTTAATAAATGTTTGGTCGCGACGTAGCCATAGTTAGTTTACCAATGTCCCCAGAGACGTTGGTTTAATATACGTAATGGACTGGTTAAAGGACTGGCGACGGAAAGTGAGAATGTATACTTTGGGGTCAGCAACAAAGACGGCTTTAATGTCATTTGCAAACAGTGTAGACCCAGATGAGAGGGCTCCTAGAGGGTCTCTACTGTTTGTCATAGTACACCTTTCTTTAGAAATGACCCTAACTATTCACCATAAGCTTGATGTGTTTGAATTTTGGAATAGTCCATTTGAACACTCAGCGGTGTAAGGGTTCAATCTTAAATCATAAACTGAAATTCATTTTTTTTCAGAATAAAGTTAAGAATACCATACAGCTTGGATATCGTGATCTGGGTCCAAACCCTTTTCGGAAGTAATGGATGCAATGAATGGACCTTTATCTAGCAGATATGCCTTTTAATGCAGCTGCAAATGCAATATACCTGGACCAGCATTCTGCAGGAGTCGTCTGATCAGCGTCTGATATGTTTGCTTAACATTTTACTCCATAAAAAGCGCCTTTCAACGCCTTTGCAAACAGAGCATTCCCAGATCAGACGGCTCCTATAGGAGCCGTCTGATCAGGGTCTGCTCTGTTTGCTTATGATATAATAAATATATGAATCTACAGTTTCTGCCATGGCCAAAACTTAATGTGTCTATGTTCTAATATACATATAACAAATACATATACAAATATACAAATACATATACATGAATATTCATAGAGGAAAGGGTTCGGCCAAAAAAGGTATCATCTTTATGTACACTTGTTAAATTGCAGCTAATTAATAGTCGTAAAGTCACTTTTTTCTATAAATATTCCCTTTTTTTCATACAAACGCGTTTCCACGTATTAGCAAACAGAGTAGACCCAGATCAGGATCTGCCCTGTTTGCTAATGGAATACGAAATATCTGTATATTTTCTTTCTACTATTACTACAATGTTCCAGCTGCCATATGAATATTCAATAGGTATTGAAATTTGGAATAAACATAGAACAGGGAAACGGTTAAATAGATTGACAAAAGATAGACAGAAATAGAGACAAATATCAGAAATAGAAACGTATATCATATATTTCTTCTAAGGTTGGTAAGTTGTAATTCAATTTATCATTAACTCTTACGTTGTCAATGTCGCATTTTTCCAGGACCAACATTGTTTGTTATCTTGACTTAGTTTCTTTAAACAAAATTTAAAAAAGACAAAACATGAAAATTACAGCAGACGACAAAGGTTTCAGAAGACATTTGGCAGCGAAAGAGTTAAACATGCAGCGCTTGCAGACAATAGAATCCGGTATCATTTATCTATTCTCTGGGAAATATCGCAAATACTCACTGCTTGTCAGTACATGTACTTAATCCGATTTTAATGGTGATTTTGCGTTTAAGTCTTTCCCTGTTGAATATTCATGTGAGAAATAATAACACCATGACTATTTATTAGCTGATATTTATGTACATACATGTGTGAAGTGTCGGTATTGGTGGGAACTGTAGAGCCATATCTCTTATAATTTCACTGGCAAACAGAACAGACCCTGACCAGACAGCTCCTCCGAGGACCGTCTGATCGGGGTCTACTCTATTTGAACTAGCATGAGATAATGCGTTTCTGTGAAAGGTAACAGAACATTTCCTGCAGTTTAATGTATTCTTGCACATTAACATAATTAACAGTCAGTCACAGTTCCAACATGTTCTATGTTATTGAACTGCGTTAACCCTTCGCTTGCTATTCACGTCAATATACCTACCTGTAAATAATGAAGACCCAGATGAGACAGCTCCTGCAGGAGCTGTCTCATCAGGGTCTGCACTATTTACAAGTTGGTTGTGCAACCAGTACACTCCACAGCAGTGATTGCACAGCGAAATACTTGTACACAGTGAAGATATATGTAATGATACAACTAGGCATGGGTAAAGAAGGAGAAATGTATTTTAAAATTCAGCAAGCGAAGGGTTAACTTTGTTAGAATGCCATTGGCTTCAGTGGTAATATAGACCCAACACATTAACAAACAATAATTTCGTTTTCTGGTGAACGGGTCCCGGGGGACAAGGCTTACGTTAGGAACCGTCCTGGCATTGTAATCATATCCGTGCAATTTGTAAACATCATGTCCCCGTCCTCATGGTCTTGTATGTGATGTTCCAGTCAGTGGTGAGTCTTATGCACATGCTATTATACATTCCTATGAAGCACAGTATAACCCATTTATTACGATCCGCTTAATGAATAAACATAGCCGATGTAACTCTTGCAGTGCGGTACATGAGCCACTAATGTCCTTTGAGACCCAGATGAGAAGGCTCCTAGACGAGCCCTCTCATCCGGGGTTCAGAGCTCCAGAAAAGAGGAGTAAATTTAAACATTTTTATTTATCCACCAAAGCCTTTACTGTGATCACTCTTTAGAATCGTCTCAAAGAGACGATTCTAAAATGACGTCCCAGTATAGGGTTTAGTGGAGAAGTGATAATTTTAGTATTTGGGTACGCACCGTTATCTGTAGCTTTGAGGTCCTGCACTGTTTGGTGTGTTACATTTTTCGTAAAGACATCGCTGACAAATCATGGTAAGCTTGGTCTTTTTTTTTTGAGTAATTCAGTTGAAATATCAGAATTGAAAGGGTTAAAAGCAGATGGTAGCTGAATGAAAGTAATACTGAAAGCTCCTGCGTATGCGTATCAGTAAATGCATGCTTAATTCTAAACTTAAAGAGATAGTCTCTACTTGGAATGTGTTTGAAATGTCTAAAATGCATGAATCATGTATTTATATGCTGAAAAGAAGTATATGGCAAAGAAATCCGATCGAATAAAACCTTAACCCTTCGTTTGCTATTCACGTCAATATACCTACCTGTAAATAGTGAAGACCCACATGAGACAGCTCCTGCAGGAGCTGTCTCATCAGGGTCTGCACTATTTACAAGTTGATTGTGCAACCAATGCACTCCAGAGCAGTGATTGCACAGCGATATACTTCTACACAATGAAGATATATGTAATTATACAACAGGGCATGGGTAAAGAAGGATAAATGTATTTTAAAATTCAGCAAGCGATGGGTTAAAAACTAAATGTATTTGATACCGAAGACCCGGTGTTATTCGCCGGTGAATTAGTACTATACCACTCGGGTGGCAACCGTTCGAAACAAGCCCATAATGTTTTGTTTTACAAATTATAAGTACTGAAGAAAACGATTTAGTTTGTATAACAGAAGCATTTTCGATATGTTTATATTGCCATTCGTCATAAGAATAATTGAATATAACCATTACCGTGGCCAAATGTTATAAAACTTCTGAGTCTAAGTTTGAGATTATTCTCAAGTATCTGATTGGTCAGATTCTGAATAAGCCCAGAATCTGACCAATCAGATACTTGAGAATGATCTCAGACTCAAGCAAAAGGTTCTATAATGCGTAGAGGCTATAACCTTAAGTGTCATATTATCTCACATGCTGGACATACGCGCATGCGCAAATGCCAAATATCACGGCCTTATATGTTTCCTTAAAAGTCGTTTCATCCATAACCTTTGTTGACGACACACGTTAAAACATGTATTAAAACAAATATCGAATAATTATATCTCGTCTTGCTATACAATCACTATACACGCGTCTGTGCCACGTGACTCCTCCTCTAGTGTTTGCATTTCAAATAATAACGACCCTTCCTTTGCGAATTCCGTATCTATTTAACCCTTCACTATATATGTATACACATGGAACGCCTGTGCGAACAGAGTATGTCCAGATCAGACATGTCCTAGAGGAGCCGTATAATAAACCATTTTATCAATATTCATGATGTTATGAATTAATGAGGTAAAAATTAATGTTAAATGTTTCAGTACAGTTGAAATTGTCAGAGATCCACCCACTGTCTACTACAATGCTTCTTTCTAGAAGCCACCATTCATCACGTTTCTGTCCAAATTGAGTAAGACTAGTATTTTCCAATAGAATCAAGCTGGCGCAGTCCGCTGTCCTTATCTCCGTTTATTTTTGCGTTTGACTTCGCTTCCAGTGTCGCATCTGTGAATGCCTATGCAAACAACTTGGATCCAGATGATACGTCGAGTAACTCGGCGTCTCAACAAGATCCAAACGGTTTGTTACTGTTAATGTTTCTTAACCTTTTCACCGCCATAGTCGCAAAAATGCACCACGATGAATATTGCAGTCCCAGATCAGACGCTACCTTGAAAAGGCGGCGTCTGATCAGGGACTTCACTTTTTGTCTCAAACTCTATTTCAATATCTGTTCTTTAATCCTTTGAATACCAAATATCATCTATAACTACGAAACTACACAAGCATGCCCAAAAAGATACTGCGGGTTGGACTGGGTGTAGAACCATCTGATAAGATAAGGGTGAATAACCAAATACTAAAATCGTCATTTCTCCACCAAACTCTATACTGTGACTACTCTTTAGAATCGTCTCGAAGAGACGATTCTAATGAGTGGTCACAGTATAGGGTTTGGTGGAGAAATAAAGGAGTTATTCTTGAAAATGTTTAAATTTACGCATCTTATCTGGACCTCTGTATAAAACCACCTGACCAGACGACGTGTTTTAGATGCAGTGGTCGATCTGGATCTACACACTTTGCCAAACATAATAGCTGATGTTTGTACAGTATACTAAAAGTGTCGCCTGCTTCATCTTGGTGATGGAAAGTAAATTCAATCTCAGAATTTGAGCTTCTTTCAGCTTAGATCATGGCGAGAGGATTAACCCTTTCCTTCATTGCATTTGCAAACAAAGTAGACTCAGATCAGACGGCTCATATAGGAGCCGTCTGATCAGGGTCTGCTCTGTTTGTTAATGTAATCTGATAGATCTGCTTCTGATTCTAGATCTGATTTCTAAAATGGCTACAATGTTTCAACTTCCATATTTCAGTATAACTTTTTGGCCATGACTATTCAGTGGGTATTGGAATTTGGAATAACTACAGAACAGGGAAAGGGTTTAATGTCGGTCTGGCTCGGGACTACGATGCTTGCAAGTTGTAACCGATTGCGTGTAGCATTATGAAGGTAATATGCAAATATTTGAATTCCTCAAACAAATGCAACAAGTAAATGATAGACATCGTCATGATCAAACAGTCAAAGTCAATATTCAATTAGCAATTGGAGTGGAAAGATCAAATGTGAATGTTCACCCATAGTTGACCAGAACAAATCGATATTCAAGTAGCAATTAGGTTTTGAATTTCAAATGTCACATGGTTGACTAAAACAAGTCAATACTTCGTAATTAGTTTCTATTTGAGATATATTTATTATATATTTACGTTCATAAGACTGTTTAACTATTTACATCTTGAATATTACAGTTTTTGTCCTGAACGTATAAAACTGGTACCAAATTGAAGATAAGACATTGTGCTTTTATTTCCAGCTATGCTTTGAAATTACCTTATTGCATACTCAGTTTTAATGAGAACACTAGAAATAACAAAAAGGTATAGACAAAATGTAAACTTTGCACCTTTTTTATCCCATAAATATCAGAAAACAACATCAATTGCAGTTTAACAAAATCCTCAGAAAACAACATATCCAATTTGAGGACAAAAACATTAACTCTAAGTAACGTTTTAATCGTTTCCATGCCAACCCCCCGTTTTCGTAATGATGGTCCATACCTGCAAAATCGTCCATATAACAGCCAGTTTTTGTCCTAAACGTATAAATCTGGTACCAACTTGAATATCGGACTTTTATTCCCAGATATGCCTTGATCCTGCCTTATTTGCTTTCTCATGAATATTAATGAGAATATTAAACGTAGTAAAACAATATAGAAATAACGTAAACAACGTAAACTTTTCACCTTTTTATCTAATTTGAGGACCAAAAAATAACTTTAAGTAACGTTTCAACTGTGTCCAAAGTAAACATTCATTTCACTCTGTTCACACATATTTAATTAGTAGACACCTACCTGTTAAATATTCCATATCACAGCAAGTTTTTGTGCTAACTGTATAAAACTGGTATCGAATTAAAGCTACATGTAAGACATTGTGCTTTTGTTTAAAGGCTATTATTAGAAAGTACCTTATACATTTGTACACATGAATATTAATGAGAACAATAAAAACTAGTAAAAAAGATAGATATAACGTAAACTTCACAATTTTTATCCTACCAATATCAGAAAACAACTTCAAGTGTAGTTTAAAATGATGACACAATACTCAGAAAGCAAAATATCAAAATCGATAACCAAACAATGAACTGTAAGTAACATTGTAACAGTTTTCATGGTAACCGATCCTTTCACACATTTTGGAAAATTGACATCTGCCTGTAATACTCCTCTAGATCGCAGCTATTGTTGATAAATCATGAAATCAGTTGCTACAAACATTGATATGAGGCATTGGTTTAATCGTAAATATTACTTTTCTGATATAAACTAATTTGCACCTGTATGAATATTTATAAGAACAGTAAAATATGCTAATTTTTTCGAAATACACCAATCTTTCTCGTATAAAGCAAACACAAATGCAAACTGTTGTATTAAGCTTAAGTTTAAAATGATCACTGAATATCACCAATATTGTTAGATAAATAAATTTTGGACACATTATATAGCACTGGTGGTAAATATGCCTGTTTCCGAGGCAACCATTCCAACATCGTTGTTCATATTACAGAGTGTTTAAATACCTGCTACACACAAAGATATCGCGGCCGACTTTGGCGATAATTACATTTGGAATAAACATATAGCTGATGTATGAATCTTCATGATCGTTTTACTTTATGCAAAATACCTCATTTGCAATCCTCATGCATATTAATGAGTGATAAGAAAACAAAGAGAAACAATATTGAAAACAACATGTTTGGCAGTATGCCGAGTATAACATTACACCGATCTCCAAATATAGCTTGCAATGAGGAACCTTTTGGTGATCTTAAACATACATGTAAGAACTCATGCGTCGACGTAATATATTGAGCGCTTTACATAATGGAACATTTAAACCCATAAACTGGGCCACTGACAGTTGGAATACTGGTGAATTGCAGACGTATTCGGCGTCCAATCTGGATCCCGACTGTTGCAAAGATTATGGATTTTGCTACTGCGGGAAAAATGTCGAATTATTTCGACCAGCAACACGAGGGGCATTCACCTTCTTGCAATAGATGTACAGCAGAACATATCTTAAGCGACCATCAAAAAGAGTTCTGATTATGAAATCTGTTAGGCAAGTGGTAGATTGATGCAGAAAGCTCCTATATGAGTTTTCTGTATGACCTTTGTACTTCATTGAGCAACCACTTGCTCTTTAAGACTCCTTTGTTCAATAAATGGATGACAATGTCTTACAAAGATATCCCTGTAGTACCAAAATAATACTAGTGGACTTACATTGCCCTGTCACAAAAAGCACATCTCTGCAATTAACCCTCTCCTATAGGAGCCGTCTGATCAGGGTCTGCTCTGTTTGCCGATGGAATATGATATATATGTTTCTTTACTTTCTAAAATAGTAACAATGTTCCATCTTCAACATTTCATTATGATAACTATTTTGTCCATGAATATTCAGTAGGTATTGAAATTTGAAATAAGCATTGAACAGGGAAAGGATTCAACAAAGATATTGTTCGATCAAACTTAGATCTGGGGCAATTTTAAATTATTCCGATTTGATTTAGCTCTTGAGAAGTTATTGACCGAGTATTAAACAAGTTTGGGCCTCTAAGAAGTCGAGATACTCGGCATTTCAGGTGGTTCCAAGCTGTTAGCAAATCTCATTCAGGCAGCGGTTAGCGAGATAAATGATAATTATTTCGACCAAACAAAATAGGACTAATACGAGTTAATGAGAGTATGTTTAAATCGAGTTCAAATGGTTAATAAGGCTTTATTGTTATAAAATATAGACAAGTGTAATAACATGTACATGTATATTAGAATAACAATAACAACGTGATACAGTTTTATGTGTATAACACCCACGCTGTTCTCATAACGCATTTATTCCCATATAATTCAACCCAATCCTTCCTAGACTATTTTAGACCCACTCACTGAATCAATCTTCAGAAAAAGAGAATTAACTAATGAAAAGGAGACATTTAGATGTTTGCAGTTTTGAAACCATTGTGATAAATAGAGCATTTGCTCCTGTGGAGTAAATACTATATTTATCACAATGGTTTCAAACGTGACATTTACTGAGGCGCCAAAATGCGTCATTATGAGGGAATGTGTTAAGTAAGGTCCGTTGGAACCAGTCCAATTTCCATGTTGAGGGGGTGGCAGCAAACAATGTATTTACTGGTACCAGCCTTTGACATTGATTGGTTCAGCAAGCAGTGCAGACCCTGATCAGAGGACACCCTAAGGAACCCTTTGATCTGGGTCTACATTGTCTGCCTATGTCACAGGACACACAATGGTTTATATATACTGTATACATGTTTTTTTTCATCATTTACGTATGAGAAAAGAAAAGATAATATTAAATGTCGTTGAACCAATGACAATATTACAGTATGTACATTATGCTCTTACATATAGAACGCATTTAACCAGCAAACAATGGCTATAAATGGCACCACTTGCACGCTCGGCAACCCATGATTGAAGTAACTGCATGGTCCATTACCACTCGGCAACACCACCCAGCACCTAAACTGTGTCGCCAAAGAGCTAACTCCACGACAGTGACATTTTGTAGTAGTGACATGACTCACTGTTACATTAGTGAGGATAAGTAAGCATTTGTTTGATTTCACTTGTACATGTTTATTTAGCTCAAATATATAACGATATTGCAGTTGATAAGTAGCATATTCAGTCTTTATTGTCACATAAAATAGGGCGAAAAGCTGTCTGGACAGTTCAGTCAATGTTGGATGAGGACGGAGGGGGCATCAAGCTAATTTTGTTGTTGTCTTTGTTCGGGATATATTGACGTAAACCAGATATCAGAGTTTCTACAATTGTGTTTGCCCATTTTATTTACCCTAAGATGCATTTCACCATTTCATACTGCGTGTAAAATTGTCTGCTCAAACAATTCTGATAAATGTTTTAGTGACTTCAAATTCATTTAATCCTTTCTTCCATAAAAATACATACATGAGTCATGCAGGAATCACCACATACAAAACACACAGTCGCCCGAACAGCTCCACGACAAAAACAGCAAATTTTCACGTTCCTTTGCTATGAGCTGATCTAAAAGTGATTTTATCGGCTTGCTCGTCAATGACTTTTAATGAAGATATTGATATGGAAGAACGTCTAGAAAGCATGGTTCGTTTTCGCCTCTCCACGTCAATGCAAACACATTAGACCCAGTACATAAGGGTATGTTCTGTTCGGTCATGAATGTCTACGGTTTCTGCGATTTTGTGTGCCATCAGGTTTTTGTTTGCCATGGTAAAAATTAAACTAATCAATATTCATGTTGTCAGTATTCCTAACATAAATATTCATGGAGTAAAGGGCTAAGATTTTTACTGGGAAACCTTGGGAGACGCCATTTTACTCGGCGTCCCATCTAGGACCACACAGTTTACAAATGCCTGCCAAGTATGCTTACTATGAGAAGGGTTAAATAATTTTTTTCATTTATTTACTAAAGTTTCCGTTTTTACATTCAGTGTTTTATATTAATTGAGTATGTAGGAAATCAAAGTAAACCATAATTGTTTTTTTCCAATCAAATCTTATATTATTGCTACTTATAATACGCTTTTGAAACTTTAAAGATAGGATTTAGCTGAGAAATAAAGGAATAAGTTATAGTGTTTCAATGCGCGGCTGACTGTGTTGGCCAGGGTATATTGCTACTTGCCGTGATGTTTTACTTTACATTTGTATTTGCAGTGACAATACGGGTACAAAATATCAACAATGATTGAAATCGCAATTGAAAATTCTAGGCTCCATACCTGAAGACATTTCAGCTTTCAGTGCCAATTAAAGCTAAACATTCATCCCGCACTGTGAAACATAACTTCCCAAATTTGGATCTGGGCCCAAGGTTATAAACTTCTGAGTCTGAGTCTGGGATAATTCTCAAATATCTGACCGGTTAGATTCCAAGACAACTAGAAGGCTCTTAAACGCACACTTTGAACTGGACGCCCAGGATTCGATCCTCAGCGGTTGTGAGTTAAGAAACTACAACCACTCAGACATGATGACCCAACTGCCATAGGTTTACCGTCAAACATGACAGAACACTTACATGTAAGCCTTACCCAAGTTATTCGCGATCTGACTCGCATTGGCAAACAGCTTGGATCCAGGCTGTTTGACACTCGATTGACCCTTCTCTGGTTGAATTTAAAATGTATTTCTCCTTCTTACCCATTTCCTGTTGTATAATTACATATATCTTCACTGTCTACTAATATTTATCTGTTAAATCACAGTTGTGGAGTGCACTGGTTGAACAATCAACTTGTAAATAGTGCAGACCCTGATGAGGCAGCTCCTGAAGGAGCTGTCTCATCAGGGTCTTCTCTATTTACAGGTAGGTACATGTATATTGACATGAACAGCAAGAGAAGGGTTAAGAGTTTCTCAAAACCTTGATCGAATCGAAGTAGTTAGTCAAATTTGATACAGAGGTAGACTAGAGAAAACATTATTTTTTTCCCAGCGGGGTAAGAAACAGTACAATCGTAAATGATAAACCTGAACCCTTTGCACATATAAACGCAAATTCACGCCCTTTGCAAACAGAGTATACCCAGATCAGACGGCTCCTATAGGAGCCGTCTGATCAGGTTCTGCTCTGTTTGCTTATGAAATTAAAATAGATCAGTTAATTAATATTCATGATTACATTACTCCTGACATGACTATTAATCAGGGATAGGGTTGAAGTTTGCAAGTACTGCTGCCACCATTGGCAACTAGAGACATAAAGGAAGTTCAGTAAAGTCTAATAAGACCAGTCGGAAGAAGTCTCATTCTAAATATTTAAACAGGTTGTAGCTTAATGCAGGACGATAGTGATACAGAAACTTCATACCGAAGCTTTACGTATCACATTTGCCATGCATTAAGCAACCACCTGTGTTAGGTCTACAGTCTCCCGTGTTAATAAATCACGTGGTCTCTTTAGTAAAATACCACCATATAAAGATGTTGATTACTTACCGACGTAACAAAAGACACCACCAGAGGCCAGAACAGATCCGAGATTATGAAAACACTTATTTAAAATCCATACGCATAATTATGCCTTTGGTCAGTATTACTTGCAATCCCGAGACGCCAGCGGAATTTATTCGTCGTCCATACCTCTCCCTGTATGCTTAATTAAAAAAAGGAACCTAGACGTGATCAATGCTAGGCCATGGGAGCGTTAACTCTTTGCAAACTATTGTCGAAACCGGTTTACCTATGCAAGCAGTTTGGATTCAGATAAGACGTCGCATTATGCGTCGTCTCATCAGGATCCAAACTGTTTGACACGGTGACTACTTTTCCTGCAAAGAAATGAGACAATTTTCATTTTAAGAAATTAAGCAAACGACAATTATTGCAGACGAAAACTTACTTAGCGTGCAACGAGTTAAAGACCATTACATGTGAAACTGTTCCAGGGGACATTCATAATTGATCATGACGACGTATTAGCTGTCGGAAAATACACAGAAGCCAGACTCGCTGCTATCTGGAGCAGCTCTCTCTATGTTTACGTACGAGAAAGATAATTTCCGAGACAAAAACCACTGAAAACGGAATAAACTCCACAAGGAATACAGCCATGAAGCATGTTTAGCCATTTTCTGTGGTGGAAATTTTTTGTCCTCACTTAAATACTTAGTGCACGCGCAAAGTTTAAAGATGATCTATATTTAACATCATCGTTTTGCAACTAAAAATTAGCACATATTCTTAACTCTTTCCTCCATAAATACGCCATTCTACGCCTTTGCAAACGGAGTAGACCCAGAGCCGTCTGATCATGGTCTTCTCTGTTCGCTTATTATATATATATAATATAGATACTATTCTACCGTTTCTGTCATGGCTAAAACTTCCTGTGTCCATGTGCTATTAGAACAAATTAATGTAATTAGTATTCATGACGTCATTATTTCTTACATGAATATTCATAGAGGAAAGGGTTAAACCCCAACATGAATATTGATTAGTTTAATTGTTATACAGGTGAACTTCGATAACTCGAACTTCAAGGGACCATACAAATTAGTTCGAGATAACAGAAGTTCGAGTTATCCGATTTCTAATCTGAACAATTTCTCGAGTTCATAGCTTAATACAGGTCTAAAGTAATGCTGAAAGCTCCTATAGGAGCTTTCAGCATTACTATAGACCTGTATTAAGCTGGAATATGGGTTTCTATATATCTATAGAGATACAGTTTAGAGCCTTAATGTATTGTAAGTTTAGGAAGGGCACAACTTTTTTTCGAGTTATCCAAAAGTTCGAGTTATCCGAGTTCGAAATATCGAAGTTCAACTGTAACAGCACATGGACAAATGGCAGAAAGTATAGAATCATATCTATACTTTATCATAAGCAAACAGAGCAGATCCTGTACGAGCCGTCTGATCTCTGTCCATTCCATTTGCAAAGGCGCAGAAAGGCGTATCATGGGGTAAATTACGCCATTTTCGCGTAAGGGTCAGATTCGCTAATATTAAATTTATCAATGCCTTCTTCTTTTCGAAGTACGCAACTGTCCATATTCACCATGTTTCATCTTAAAATGACACCAACTCTTCTCAACGAGCAACATTGTATGCATTTGTTAATTAACGATAACGTCGCGTGAACGAAGGACAAAGCATAGGTCAAATTATTGAGATATTCACAAGAACCTTTATCCGATGCTTTGTTGAAATTAGTGTCCAAATATACACATTACTAGGAAAAATGACCAGTTCTCCGTCAACGTCTGCCACCTGTGGATCAATTACTGTGCACCGCTGTCTTATTGTCTGAATCTATCCCCTATTATGCGTTGTTTTGGTAAATACAGAGTTGCTTATCTATACAGCAATTTTATATTCTCTTGTAACCATCTGTTTATTTATTGTATTGCTCCAGTGTAGTTTTATCCTTTACCTGTTGAAATTTCATGTAAGAATTTATGATATCATTAGTATAGATCAGATCAAGTTTTATAATAACCTATGAGCACAGGACACTTTTGCTGAAAACTGCAGAATTAGATTTATAGCATGCCATTTGCAAACAGAAAAGACCCGGATCAGACGGCTCCTATAGGAGCCGTCTGATCTGGGTCCGTTCTGTTTGCAAAGGCGTGAAAATGCGTTGATGGGAATGAGAGGGATAAGTGAACTATATACGTACTGAAATCAGATATTCTCCGTTATATTAATCAGAATTACTGTTCTTAGTTTGGCGCTACACTAAAAACATACCTTTACATACACTGTCGATGAAGATATCTCCTTATGGAAATGTTAAAACAGCTTTGAATAAAATAATTTCACAAAATTTAAAAACCTATATTTATTTGAGCTATATCAGAGGAATTTGCACCACGCAAAAACGAAAAAACAGCATTTAGATGACCAACGGAACTGAATGAACCCCTTTCCTTTCTCCATGAATATTCATGTAAGAAATGATAACATCATGGATATTAATTAGATTAATTCTTAAAATGGCATATTAACGCAGATATATATTTACCTAAGTAGAAACTTTAAAATCAGATCTATATTATTTCATAAGCAAACAGAGCAGACACTAATCAGACGGCTCCTACTGGAGCCGTGTGATCTGGGTCTACTATGGTTGCAAACGCGTAGAAAGGCGTATTTAAAGAGGATGAATGAAAGGGTTAAGACATATGAGGGTACTAACAAGAAAACTTGTTAGTGATCTGATTTGCATGCATGGTTTTGAGTTTTCCCTTGCTAGATATTTGTGTGCAATAGTTACCATTATTACCGCAAAACATTTTCGGAAAAGTTAAGATGTTACTTGGTGGCAAAAATAAGACACCATCGTTTTCAGTTCCGTCAGGAAAAAAGCTATTCCTGTCACTTTGTAAACACCGTACACTTGTAAATCAGAGATGGTGGAGGCATATAACATTTTACACAAACGAAAAATAATATATATTAATTATTTACTTCATAGAATGGCCTTTATTTGTTATGTGATATTCATAAGGTAAAGGGTTAAATATGTTATTTACAACAAACATTTCATCAGCTGTCTGTATATATTGACAGAAATACACTTGTCTCATGGTAGCATTCTTGTCATATAGGTGATAGCCGATATCATAGGCCGATATGTTATGACATATATAGTAAGCTGATAGTTGGAACACTAAAACTGGTATCATTATCGGTTTTTAGGACAGGTGGCAGATTAATGCAGGATGGAAGTCATGCAGAAAGCTCTAAAGGGAGCTTTCTGCATGACTTTCACCCTGCATTAAGCAGCCGCGAGCCTTAAAACGTCGTATTTCTTCATTACTTAAACTTCGAACTATCGACTTTTTACTGCATTTCAAACTCATCATACATATATTTATCCATTTACGATGATAGTGTATAGATTAAAATAGAAAATCATTATGTTAAATATTGTTTAATAAACAATAGCTGTATATTTGAGATATGAGTTTGCAAATGATATACCTTTCATTGATAATTTTAAAGCAAAATGCCATTATAGTTTTAACAAAGTCACGATCACGCAAGAAGCTTCCATAATTACTGGAATGCTTTCATCTATTTTCTTACTCGAAGATGTATATCTTGTCAAAACTCGTAATGATAATTATCCCAAATCTCTCCAGCCAACCCAACTGGCGTGTGTCCTAATTGGTATATGGCTTTAGCATGTATTTGTTAAACGTATATATAATAAGTACATAATTTTTATACTCTTATTTTACTGTAAATAAAATCACACTATATAAGAATTACTATGCTAGTAGTTTGGAAGTTCAGCTGTATTTTGGCGAGTTAGAAAAGTTGTTAAATGCAAGCCTTGGCGAGCATTTAACTACTTTTCTGACGAGCCAAAATACAGCTGAACTTCCAAACTACTAGCAAAGTAATTCTTTTATCATGCAACTCTAAGAAAAAGGGAGAAAATGAAGAAATAGAAAGATTGCTGAAGCGGTTTCGTCCCCTGAATGAAAATACATGCAAGTACGATTTACGTGACGTCATATTGGTATGCAGTGACGTCATCGACTTTTACAACATAAACAAACTTGATTTAATCCTTTTATACGGACAAATAGTTGAGACAAAGGTGAGCAAATGTGTTAATTTGATATTTAATTATGCCTTTATCGTCCTTCTGTTTTCCTCCTATTCGCCGAACCAAACTTGCATTCCAGTGGGGTCAGTACACATGCACTATACCTCACAAAATACAGCGTCGACATGGAAAATATTATGCTAGTAGGAAGTGACTGTATTTGGTGACGTTGCATGATAAATATTCTTGTTACTTATAAATAACCCACATACACAGTACTTGGAAACCACCAGCGTACAAGTGGACGACACTAATTCGGCGTGTGGGGGAACAAACAGAAAACCTTAAAGGTGGATATCGCAGTTTGATCTTGAAACAAAATACTTAATAAGCTATATTGACGAAACACCAAAGTATACCGATACAATACTTTTACCCAACGTGAATTTCTATTGTCAACTTAACTGTTTTATAGTAATATACATTTCAATATGGACCTTTAATAACGCCTTTAACAACTGACTACTTTATACATGTTTCATTAAATATCGGGTCAACAAACATGTCTTCATTAACCCCAGCATTACATATACTACAACAATGGACTTTGTGAGCATCAGCTGTGATCCGAACACACGACCTCATCGAGATCCATGTAATGCAGAACGGTGGAAAATGTTTTTACTTAATCCATCTATCCCCATATTATTCAGGAAAACTTGTCCCGATCTTAATCTGGACCCATCCATTATTCATGCTGAGGGGGTCACAGCATACAGTATATTTGCTGGTATCAACCATTAAAATCAATGATGTCAGCAAACGCTGTAGACCCTGAAGTGAGTCTACACTGTTTGCTAATATATTTTTAAGGGATACTGGACACAAGTTGATTAACTCTCTTTATCCATTTTACTGTCGATGTCTGTTAATTATACATAGACACTGTAGACAGCGGCATTCCATATGAGATGCGTACATTTAAACAGTTTCAACAATAGCTCATTTATTCCTGCACCAAACCCTATACTATGACCACTCTTTAGAATCGTCTCCAAGAGACGATTCTAAAGAGTGGTTACATCATAGGGTTTGGTGGAGAAAAAACGATTTTAGTAACTGTGTACGCATCGTTATTTGTAGCTCTGGGTCTGGATCTTCATTGTTTGTTATACCAGCAATTGATGGTAAATATTGTACCAGCATATAATAGTGGTTCACTCACAGGAACCCGTCACATGGACGAGCTTCCTTTTTCAATATAGGAATAAATGTTCTAAAAGGTTGATCAACTTATATTCAATTGTTCCTTCTTTGCAAAATCACACAAGCAATTCATAAACCACACAAGCATTTTATCTCTTGAAATATATCATTTGAGATCAGTAAACGTTTATTTTTGCATTATAAATTAAGCAGTGTCGTTGTAATACGTAGCCATGTAAAAACTGAATGTCTGTGTTTGTTACAATAAAATGAAATCAAGCATTCAAATATTTCATATACACATGTATATCATTCACTGTTCTTGCTAGTATTACTGAGTACAGATAAGGGGACACAAGCTAAATATTTTGCAACAATATTCTTTATGATTTATGCGTCGAACCCTTAGCTGCTACCACTTATAAAAGTATCTCAAGGAGACAAAATAAAAAAGTTATAGCTTTCAAAGAGACCAACCCTCAAAGAAACAAATTCTCAAGGAGACAAACTTTCAAAGAGACAAACTTTTAAAGAGAAACTCTCAAAGAGACAATACTTTCAAAGTCAAATTCAAAATCAGAAAACTCTCAAAGAGACAAAACTCTCAAGATGAAATTCAAAAATAGAAAACTCCAAAAGAGACACACTTATAAAGAAAAACTCTCCAGGAGACAAAACTCTCAAAGTCGAACTCAAAAACAGAAAACTCCCAAAGAGACAAACTCTTAAAGACAAACTATCGTAGAAACAAACTCTCAACGAAACAAATCCGTAAATTAAACACAATCTCTCCAAGAGACGATTCCAATAGTCACAATGTAGTCTATAAAAGCCTTCAATGATACTTGTCGATATTTGGATGATATTTTTAACTTAGATAACCCTTTCTTTAATGCTCTGATTCCTACAATTTATCCTAAAGAACTCAAATTGAATAAAGCTAACCCGTCCGACAATTATGCAGCGTTTCTTGACCTAGACCTTAAAATTAATAATGGAATGATTTCTTCTAAAATATATGACAAAAGAGATGATTTTGATTTTAATATTGTAAATTTTCCTCATCTTGACGGGGATGTTCCCCGTGCTCCATCTTACGGGGTTTATATATCTCAACTTATTCGTTTTGCTAGAGCTTGTTCATCTATTGACGATTTTAACAGTCGAAATCTCATTTTAACTGAAAAACTGCTTAAACAAGGATATAGATACCATAAACTAAGAAAAACTTTCTCTAAATTTTACTATCGAAATCTCTCGCTTATTGGCAAGTACAAATGTAATCTCAAGGTACTTTTGCGACACGGTATTTCACATCCTGAATTTTATGGTGATGTGATTTACAAACTTCGTAGAATTATTGGACATACCCATTTTCTCACTTTGTTCATCAAATATATAAAACAATTCATTAAAAAGGGATATGATCCTGTATTATTACAACATACTGCATGTTTGGTTGTGAACCCTTTTACAGTTGGCAATCACGCTGGCCTCTTTGCATGTACGCCGACAAGAAAGGTTTAGTACTCTATGAAGGCGACCTCTTAAATCCAGAAATGGAAGGAGAACGTCGGATATCTGTACTATTTCATTTTTGTCGTACCCTTTATTACTTTTCTACAGTTACTCTGTTTGCAGCTCAATCATTGAGTACACTAGCGATAGGTGGATACAGTATGTTCAATTAAATGTTTTTTTGTTATACATGCACTTTACCACTGTATTTGCTGTCGCGGTTGTTGTAGATTAGTCGGAGAGGGGATACGTTTATTTACACTGTTTGTCTTTTAGGATGGGGATGGAATAAGGGTGAGGTTGGGCGCCCATAAACCGGTTTAAACCCCCGGTGACTTTTGTCACTGACCGTTCCAAGGCGGTACTTCCATCTTCCTCCTATTGAATGTTTGTTTTGTCTTTGTGCGTCTCTTGTTGTTTTTTCTACCCATGTACATTTGCTGTTTCCTTGTGTTGCTGTTCGGGCGAGTGTTTGTTCTGTATGTGGTATTTCCTGCATGACTCATTTTTGTACTTTTGGTAGAATATACAGATATTTGTATCTAAAATGTTCCGTTATCTAGAGATCTTAAAGTACTCTAAATAATCTACATAAGCGGACATTCAGTCTCCCTCTCCATGGTGGAGCCAATTTGACACCATATTAACCCATTCCCTCATATTGATGATTTTGACGACTCTGTAAAAGCCACTTTGTGAAACCATTGTGATATATAGAGCATTTGCTCCTATAGGAGCAAATGCTCTATATACATGTATCACAATGGTTTCAAACTACAAAATTCTAAATTTTCCTTTTCTCTATTTAATGCTCATTTTCAGTAGATTTATTCAAAGAGGTTGTATCTAAAATAGCCTATGAGGTAATGGTATAATAGTTTTAAATTAAACCGACATAATAACAAACAGTACAGACCGTGACAAAGGGGATCTTCCAGGTCTATATTGGTCTGCGTTTTGTCTGCTCTAATATTTCAACCCCGGACATGTGCGTATTGTCATGTGCAGATAGTGCAGACCTGGATCAGAATGGAGCATTCTGGTCAAGGTCTGCACTGTTTGTCATACAAAATCGTCTATCAAGTTAAAGCCTTTCAAACTAATTACAGTTAAACTTCGATAACTCGAACTTCAAGGGACCGTAAAAATAGTTCGAGATAGCAGGAGTTCGAGTCATCCGATTTCTAATCTGAACGATTTATCAATGCCACAGCTTAATACAGGTCTAAAGTAATGCTGAAAGCTCCTACAGGAGCTTTCAGCATTACTTTAGACCTATATTAAGCTGCCAAATGTGTTTCTGAATATCTGTAGCGATACATTTTATAGGGCAATTCTATATTGTAAGAGTTGGAAGGACTGAACATTTTGTTCGAGTTATCCCGGGGTTCGAGTTGTCCGAGTTCGAGATATCGAAGTTCAACTGTATACTCTATAGTCAAACACTGATGAGACATTCCACTCTGATGTTTCAGGGTTGAACGGGTTAATTATGGTAATACAATAGAACCTGTCTTAAGCGGTCATCAAAAGGCGGTCTAGTTATGGGTTTCTAAAGGTATGTGGTAGCTTAATACATGTCAAAATAAATGCAGAAAGCTCCAACAGAAGTTTTCTGCAATGCGTTTGCCCTTAAGCAGCCGCCTGTTTTTAAGACAGGTAAGGCATGTAGTAGTTTAATGCATGGCAAAAATAATGCAGAAACCTCCTATAAGAGCTTACTGCAGGGGAAAATAATGTTTTTGCATTATTGTTGCCTTTCATTAAGCAACCACCTGCTTTTAAGACTCCTATGTTCGATAAATTAATAGGTCGCTTAACCCATTCCCACTTAGGCTATTTTAGACCCAACCTCTTTGAATAAATCTACCGAAAAGGAGCATAAACTAGAGACATGGACAGTTTTAGAATTTTGTAGTTTGAAACCACTGTGACTTTTACAGAAGCATCAAAAGGCATCAATATGAGGGAATGTGTTAATACATGTTCTACTGTACTATTAGGTTATGCGCACAACATACCCCAAATAATGCCCGAAGCGCGCAGTCTTGTTCAAATATCTATCAATACTCGATATGCACTACGAAGCATTGCGTGTCCAGTTAGATACGTCAAATGCTGCACGCTGATATAAATGATAATGTGCATGAAGCTTCCTCGCTAATGAAAATGTTAAGCTACTTATTTGGTAATAATTATTGGCATTTACCTTCACCTTGGATATAAATATGAGACAATCCTGATCAACCTTGGTTACATGTATCAGCTCTTTCAATGCTATGAGCGAATCTGTGACCATTTGTTTGGAAACGTTTGGATCCAGATGGGACGTCAGGTAACCCGATTTCTCACCAGGAAACAACTTGTATGTTACTTTAAGTATGTTATTAAATACGTTGAAAAATTAAAGCAGACGGCAAATTTTGCAGACGAAAAGGGTAATTGAGGGAATTTATATGTTGCAATGCTTGTGAAGTCGAAATTAACCCTTCGCTTGCTATTCACGTCAATATACCTACCTGTAAATAGTGAAGACCCAGATGAGACATCTCCTGCAGGAGCTGTCTCATCAGGGTATGCACTATTTACAAGTTGATTGTGGAACCAGTGCACTCCACAGCAGTGATTGCACAGCGAAATACTTGTACACAGTGAAGATATATGTAATTATACAACAGGACATGGGTAAAGAAGAAGTGTATTTTAAAATTCAGCAAGAGAAGGGTTAAAACGATAGTCGTGCTTGTCGTGTAACAACGATAGTCGAGCTTGTCGTGTAACGCTTAATGTGCGGAGACCGAGTATATAAAATATTTGCAAACAGTCTCAGGAGCCGTTTGATCTGGGTCTTTACTGGGGTTTTATTATAATCATTTTCTTCAGTGATAAATTTTGATACAACCTTTTGCTTAATTAATATTCAGAAGAAGGAGGAGGACTAAGTTTTAATTAAACATTTCACCGCCAATGTCGCATAAATGCACCAAGACAAATAGTGCAGCCCCAGATCAGACGCCACCTTGAAAAGGCGGCGTCTGATCAGGGACTACACTTTTGGTCTCAATCTATATTTCTGATTCTGTGATTTATTCTTTTGAAAACAAATAACGTGCTTCAAACTGTCTGCCGATATTATTGAATCAACAGAAACTATTTAGATATTAACCCTTTCCTTCATATAAACGCCTATTCACGCATTTGACAGTAGACCCAGATCAGACGGCTGCTACAGGAGCCATCTGATTAGGATATCTTATGTTGGCTTATGGAAATGTGTAGATGTGATTATGCAGATTCCACAACACTGAAAATGTCCATGAATATTCATGAGGTGAAGAAATCTTGAATACATATTAAATAGGGAAATTAATAACCTTTGACTCAATAAAGACCAGGGTCTCTTCTAAGCGCTTACAGGATAACGTATTATCTAATTCTATAATATTTGGCTTATCTATGTATTCACCTGTGTCATACAACAGTATGAAATAATTAGTTCATTAATGTTCTTAACGGTTTAAGTCGACCATGGATGTTGATTAACGTCCGTTGCTGCCAACTATGTGCTAATGGAGTGCCTCAAAGAGAGGGGCGAATACAGAGAAACCCGGACACGATGCCCTACTCTTATCACCAGGGTCCATGCTTATAAAACTTTTAGTTGAGTCCGAGTTCGTTCTCAAGTTTTTGATTGGTCAGATCTGAGCCTTTGGCTCAAATCTGACCAATCAAAAGCTTGAGAACGAACTCAGACTCAACTAAAAAGCTTTATAAGCATGGACCCTGGTTGCTCTGGTTTATTTAGATGCTCGGTATATAAAGTACTAATACAACGAACCTGGATTTATAAAGTATCATCCGAAGGACATAGGAGATGGGAATGTTCTTGGAGTATAGGGATAAAATAAAATTTCACATGTGAATGAGGACGATTTGCAGTATCGTCAATCACGATAAGTGGCTTGCTTTCAGACTTCCTGGTCTGAGTCCCGTGTTCCTATCAAATGCATTGTGTAAACAGGTTGTACGGATAATCTGTCTGCCCCTAATGAAGTTTATAACAAACAACATTTAAAACATGAACATATTGACGATAAAAATATAATAAACGTTCAAACAGACAACACGCTGTGCGCTGATATGAGTATCGTGTCACTATCAGTTTACCATTGTTATTATTGATTAACTCTTTCGGCGCCAAATTTCTAATTGTCGTCTGAAATCCAGTTTTGTTAAATCATTCGGTAAAATAAGGAAAAAAGATAAATAAATTCAAATTTCAAAGGAATAAAGCACATGTATAGAAATAGAGTTTGAGACAAAAAGTGAAGTGCCTGATCAGACACCGCCTTGAAAAAGCGGCGTCTGATCTGGGATTGCGCTATTTGTCGTGGTGCATTTTTGCGAACTAATGACAGCATGACTATGCATTAGCTGAATCTATATTTATAATGAGAAAAGTTCAAGGGAAATGTTTGCTTGGACAAAAAATGTGCAATATCAGATCTATATCATGTCAGATGCAAAGAGCGCAGACCCGGATCAGACAGCTCATACAGGATCTAGGTCTACTCTGTTTGCAAAGGCTTGAAGGAAAGGGTTAACTGAATGTCTATGTTTACGCTTAACCCTTTAATCCCTGAATTATCACAGTGGGATAGTCCATCAATACTTAACTATAGAGTCCACTTATTACGAAATGCCTAACCTTGCTAGATTGATTTTGAATGAACACAATGCAGACCCTGATCAGAGGGCTACACTAGGATGCCTCTGATCTTTGTCTACACTGTTTGCAAATAACAGTACATGCGTATCCGGGGTTGAATGAGTTAGTAAATGCAGATTGTAACAAATTTGTAATTGTAGGTAGGTCTATTAACCCATTTGCTCCCAGTGGATTCTTCCATGCTTATATACTGGATTAGTCTATCTTTTATCTAAAGGATGTCTGATCTAAATTTTCATTTTTGTTTTGTTTTATATTGAATTTCCTATCAGCAAACAGTGTAGACTCTGATCAGACGCCGCATTATGCGGCGTCTGATCAGAGTCTACACTGTTTGGCTACGTCCCATATATGAGATCGTGGGAGCAAATGGGTTAATATAATTGCAACATTATTTACCTATTTCTTATGACCTTTTCGAACAGTTTTGGTGGATAGTTTAAACAATATTGATCTATTAGCGAATGACCTTTTCGAAAAGTTTGGTTTCAGGTGTTGAACAATAATGAACGATTTATTAAGATTTGTGCAAAGAGTTTCAGCCCACATGGCACTTTGGCCATGTTTTCTGACTACAAGTAGAGGTAAAATGTATTTTAACCCTTCGCTTGCTAATCGCGTCAATATACCTACCTGTAAATAGTGAAGACCCAGCTGAGACAGCTCCTGCAGGAGCTGTCTCATCAGGGTCTGCACTATTTACAAGTTGATTGTGCAACCAGTGCACTCCACAGTGGTGATTGCACAGCGCAATATTTGTAGACAGTGAAGATATATTTAATTATACAACAGGGCATGGGTAAAGAAGGAGAAATGTATTTTAAAATTCAGCAAGCGAAGGGTTAATATTGTATCAGACAAACGTTTTTGAAGATGAGAAAAAGTTACATAAGTACTTGTATGGGTCATGCAGGAAACACCGCATACAAAACGCACAACCGCCAAAACAGCACCACGACGACAAACAGAAAATGTACATGTGTATAAAAGACACAAATAGTGTAGTAAAGACAACGACATACTTTTTTGTATAATGCAACCGGACCTAACATTACCACTGACCTCTTGTGGTTAGGTAACTATGCATGAATGTAATCAGTGTAACAGATTGCGTACTCAAACACTAAATTTGTCATTTTCTAACCAAACCTTATGTTGCCACAGCTCTTTAAAATCGTCTCGAAGAGATGATTCAAAAGAGTAGTCATAACATAATGTTTGGTTGAGAAATAAAGAAGTTATTTTTGAAAATGTTTTAAATTTACGCATCTTACGTGTACCTTATTGGGTTATTTTCAGAAAATTATATCAATATTTATTCTCCCGGGAGTAGTAGTTTCTGCGTATGAATACAGTAAAACCTCTCTATAACGACCACTTAATTACATCAAGTATTTTGTCTTAAAGGCAGATGGCTGCTTAAAGCAAAGGTGAAAGTAAAACAGAACGCTCCTATAGGAGCGTTCTGTTTTACTTTCACCTTGCTTTAAGCAGTCACCTGCCCTAAATACCAACAAATTAACACAATTTAGTGCCCGTTATAAAGAGGTTTTACTGTAATTTGAAATGGATGCAAAACGACCCTTTCTCAAAATATGTGAGATGACTAAGGAAGGCAATATAAACAGCCAAGGACCTAGAGCAGGGAATCTGCAAATCTCCCATCTTTTTACGTCACCCTTCTTAACCCGTTCATTCATATAAACGCTTTTCACGCATTTCAAACAGAGTAGACCCAGGTCAGATAGTTCCTATAGGAGCCGTCTGATAACGGTTTGCTTTGTTAGTTAATGGAATTTGATAGATCAGCTTCTTTACTTTCTAAAATGACTACAATTTTCCACCTTTCATATGTCATTATAACTATGTTGTCCATGACATTGTTAAAGGTATTCGGATTTAGAATAAACATAGAACTAGTAAAGGTAAGCGGCAACACATGTGGTTGCAATAATGGTTTCATAATGCAACGTGGCGTAATTTGAGTCTGAGTTACTTCTCAAGTATGTGATTGGTCGGAGTTTGGGTTCAATCACAGTCTGACCAATAAAATCATTGAGAATGTTCTCAGGCTCAGGCAAAACGTTTTATAAAATCGAAACCTTGTAGATTGCTAGAACCAGGGATCGTATACATGCAAAAAATAAGAAGACCGCAGTGATTTGAAATACATTTGTGAAAAATAAATAAGATGTAGATCTACGGAACTTTAAAATATTCCCTACAAGATCTGAATACATTATAAAGTCATAATTTTGTCATAATTTCCCAACGAACTAGTTTAAACACTATGCCTACAAATGATGGCATTGTGATGCGAAGTGGTGTCATAAGTTCAAAGCATTTGAAACAAGAACCTGTAAAAGATTGTAACACAGAGCTCACGAGAATGAGTAGCTGGTTTTGTGTATGGTTGAAATATATTGTATCGAGTGAAACTCCGACATTGATATGTTCGCGAGTGACGAAGACACGGTTTAATGTCAATGAGAAAAATACTTCTAAATCACTTCTTGTAAGATTGCAAATAAATAGCATGCTAAGTTTGGTCTTCATTGGTTGAATACAGTCATATCAATAGATGAAGGTGCGTACCCAAATACTAAAACAGTCATTACTCCACCAAACCCTATACTGTGACCACTCTTTAGAATCGTCTCTTCGAGACGATTCTAAAGAGTGGTCACAGTACAGAGTTTGGTGGAGAAATAGAGGAGCTATTATTGAACATGCTGAAATCTACGCCATTTATCTGGACCTCTGTAATGATATCACGGACTTTGAAATGTGCATCCCTCTAGATAAAGCGAGAGATTTCTGATTTCCATCATAATTTATTATATAGCAGACGGAAGGCACAACAGGAGCTACAGGAAACAACTACACGGGATTTCAAAAGAATACAGACGAGTGTTGTAGATAAATAATCATATGTGCTTATTGATTAAGTAATTAACGTTACGTTTCTGTTTAAGCACATTTTAGCAGGTCGCACTTGACGTTATGTGTCGCAAGGCTGACGCTAAATGTCGGAACCAAAGCTAAATGTCGCAAAACCTATATGTTATTTTATGTCGCATATGTAACGCCAAATGTCGCAATAAATTATACTACCGCTAGATGTCGCAACATCAACGCAAAATGTCGCACTCATTTATAAGCACTGTTTTGTAGTATTGCTATCCTAGTTTAAGCTCCTAACATATCCGGGAACAGTGATCAAGGGTTCATCGGGGATTAACCGAGTACGACCGCAAAGACCCAGTTTTGCTGTACTGGTTTCAGATGCTGGTGTATCCCGCCGTACAATCGTAACGTTTATCATAACCAATGTACACCTCCTGTAGGAGCTGTCTGATCAGGGTCTGTACTGTTTGTTTATGATATAACATAAATATGATTCTATTGTTTTGCCATGACCAAATGTATTGTGCCAATGTATTGTTATAACAATAATCTAATATTCATAATGTCCTTGTTTCTTATATAATATTCATGGAGTAAAGAGTTAAATAGACGGTAACCCATTTAGCACTCGTGTTGAACTCTTTCAACGCTGATATAACAGAGTGGAATAGTTTATACAGTTCAAAAGGTCCGGTTCATTCCGTATGAAATTGTATAATTTGTGAGAGGAGCCTTACTGACACTACTGCAGATTCCGATTTGGTGGTCCGTTCCTTTCTCGCAATCAAATGGTTAAACTTCGAGCAGTTTCAATATTTAATGTTTTCCAATTCGTTTTAAATTTTTGAGAAGCAACCAACCGGGGTGAAATGGGACAGAGAACGTTTTTATCATACCTCAAATACTGGATATGGGTTAACCCATGTTTGCCCAGGGTTTTCATAAAATGGACAGAGCCTTTACGGTCGTACCCGATTAACCCCGGTAAGCCCTGGATCACTGTTCCGGGATACACCGGGAGCTTAACCCATTCCCGCATATAGACGCCTTTTGACGCTTCTCTTAAAGTCACTTTGTGAAACCATTGTGATAAAAAGAGCATTTGCCCCACAGGAGCAAATGCTCTATTTATCACAATGGTTTCAAAACTACACAATTCTGGAAAATTCCTTTTCTCTAGTAAATGCTCCTTTTTGGTAGATTTAATGAAAGAGGTTGGATCTAAAATAGCCTATGCGGTAATGGGTTAAACTAGGGAGTAATACTACAAAAGATGGTTTATAAAGGAGTTGCTACATAATGCATTACCATTTGTTGCGATATTTGGCGTTACAGGTGCGACGTATGAAACGTGAAGAGGTTTGGCGACATTTAGCGTTGATTCCAACATTTAGCGTCAGCCTTGCGACATAATTATAACGTCAAGTGCAACATTTAGCGTCAGCCTTGCGACATAATTATAACGTCAAGTGCAACATTTAGCGTGAGCCTTGCGACATAATTATAACGTCAAGTGCAACATTTAGCGTCGATGCGACATTTAACGTTGCTGCACACATGTCATAAAGGAAACTGCTAATTGGTGGCAGAGTTCAGATTATGAACAGGTTGCGCTCCAGTGATTTGAGTAAATATTGAACACCAAGCTTGCCGCAAGGATATAAACATTTTGGCTTGTTCATAAAATCATTCTTAAACATCTGATTGGTCAGATTTTGAGAATGAACTCAGAATTTTTATAACCTCGGACCAAGGATACATGAAAAGGAACCATGGGCGTATCATTGTAGCAACTAGAAAGCAACTACGTCGACGCGGGAGTGACAGCAGTCCTAACCCGTACCAAACAAATGCCATCCGCTCCAAGTCTTATCTACGTCATGCTTACTTCTGATTGGGTTTAGATTTAACATTTAGCCTGCTGACCAAGCCATCAATGTGTCTACCAAAATACAACCAGGGTTTCAAACAGTTTGGATCCTGATGAGACGCCGAGTTACTCGGCGTCTCATCTGGATCCAAACTGTTTGTATAGGTATTCACTCATCCGCCCGTAGCAGGTTAAAGGTTAAGAAACTGGAACTGCAATGATGCGAACTGATGCAAATAAGTCAATATGGCACCAACGGAGTTCAAGACTCATGAAGTAAAGTGTTAACCCTTCGCTTGCTGAATTTTAAAACACATTTCTCCTTCTTTACTCATGTCCTGTTGTATAATTACATATATCTTCACTGTGTACAAGTATTTCGCTATGCAGTCACTGCTGTGGAGTGCACTGGTTGCACAATCAACTTGTAAATAGTGCAGACCCTGATGAGACAGCTCCTACAGGAGCTGTCTCATCTGGGTCTTCACTATTTACAGGTATGTATATTGACGTGAAAATCAGGCGAAGGGTTAAAATAGGTCAACACATCTTTTCGTTGCTGTTGTTTGTTTTCTTACACATACACTGTAGGAAAACGACACTAGGCACATACATAAAACAGCACAACTACACATGGTCTATTGCATGGAATTAATCACCTCTGTTTCAATGAACAGCTATTTTAAGTTTAATGCTTGAAACGCTACCACAAGAGAGCACATATTTGTGACTCCTTACCTTGGTACATCCCCTTTGCCTTTCATTGCATCTTCATACTTCTTTTGATTTTCTGCCAGCTGCATTTTCTGTTTTTCCATCTGTAATATGACGAATACTTTAACTTTATCTGATCATTTATGTAATTAACCCTTATCTTGCTGAATTTTAAAACACATTTCTCCTTCTTTACCCATGCCCTGTTGTATAATTACATATATCTTCACTCTGTACAGTTATGTCTCTGTGTAATCACTGCTGTGGGGTGCACTGGTTGCACAATCAACTTGTAAATAGTGCAGACCACGATGAGACAGCTCCTGCAGGAGTTGTCTCATCTGGGTCTGCACTATTTACAAGTAGGTGTATTGACGTGAATAGCAAGCGAAGGGTTAAGTAACGGTTATACGTTGATCTATGTATTGCTTAACGTGACCAAATTGATATTACAAACAACTTGGTAGCTAGATCAGACGCCGAGCTGTTTGACATTTGGTCAATAGTATCTTATTGAAAAACGCTTGACGCGAATCGGAAGTTATTGGTACAAAGCTCATCAAATCAGAGTTTCTAAATCAGAGCACTTGTTTCAGTATGTGAAAGATGAATCCTTTCCTTCATATAAACTCCTTTTCAGACATTTGCAAACAGAGTAGAACCAGATCAGACGGTCTGATCAGGGTCTGCTCTGTTTGCTTATGGACTTTTATAGATTATATTTTACAGTTTACACCATTGTAGAAATAAATAATTTTCTGTGTTACATTTTACATATTATGTCCATGAATATTGTAACCCTTTCGCTGCCAATGCCAGATCTGTGATTACCTATGCAAACAGTTTGGATCCAGATGAGACGCCGAGTAACTCGGCGTCTCATCAGGATCCAAACTGTTTGTTACTGTTACTATGTTTTTGAAACAAAAATGAAGAAAATCAAAAGAATGAAAATTTGTAGTAGACGACGAAGTTAGCAGATGACAGAGTTTGGCAGCGAAAGGGTTAATGAGGTGATAAAATCTTTACTAAATGTAACACAGGGAAAGGGTTTAGTGGGAAATGTAGCAGGTATCATTTGTATGTCAGGATAGGGGTTAACTCTTTATCTGTTTAATATTCATGGAAGAAATAATGACATCATGAATATTAATTAGTAGTATTTTTGTAGTGGCATATTATACACAGGATGTGTTGGTATTGGTAGAAACTGTATAATAAGACCTATATTACTTCATAAGCAAACAGAGCAGACCCTGATCAGACGGCTCCTATAGGAGCCGTCTGATCTGGGTCTACTCTGTTTGCAAATGCGTGAAAATGCGTTTCTGTGAAGGAAAATGTTAATAGAACTAAACATGTCGGTTGTATTTTGTAGACAAATCAAACTTAGATAGTAGCTGAAACTACCCATGTAATAGAAACACGCTAATACACCAATAAAATATCTTGTTTGTTTGTCTATTTCGAGTCTCATTTACGTCAATGAATACTATAAAAGGGCATTTGACCGAATAAAAGCGAGACCAAAATACACTCGGGGTTTCTAACTCTTTAAATTCCTGATATTCGAAGTGGTAGAGTTCATTTAGTATGAAAGGCTTAACCCTTTCCCTTATGTAAGCGCATTTCGACGCATCTGCAAACAGAGTAGACCCTGATCAGACGGATCCTATAGGAGCTGTCTGATCAGGGTCTGCTCTGTTTGCTTATGGTGTAATATAGATCTGATTCTACAGCTTCTGACAAAGCCAAAATGTTCCGTGTTCATATGCCATTATAAAAAAGTTTTCTTATTAATATTCATGGCGTCATTATTTCCTACATGAATATTCATCGATGAAAGGGTTAAATTCGTCACAATATTTTGAGTTACAATCAGTAGTGAGCCTGATCAGAGGGTTCCTCTTGGGGCCCACTGATCCGAGCCCTAACTGTTCATAAATGCCAGTGCACTGGTTCCTCATGTTCAAACGGTCATGACACTTTGTCGATGCAATTAGTCAAATGGGTTAAATAAGTACATTGTATTATAATATTAACAATATTTATAGGAATATTTCCTTAACTTTTATCCTGCAGAGGATTTTATTTTTACAGATTTTTCATCTACTACATTTTCAAAATTCAAGCTATAATCAGCCTGTCTACCAAAATTCAATCAGGGTGTCAAACAGTTTGGATCCTGATGAGATGCCGAGTTACTCGGTGTCTCATCTGGATCCCAAATCTTTGCATACGTAATCACTCATCCGCCCTTAGCAGGAAAAACGGTTAAGGTTTATTTTGAGCAATCTAAAATTAGTTTTGTTTTTTAAAAAAGATGTTTTGTGTTACGTTAAAATCTATATCATATTCAGAGATATACTTGGAACATTCGAAGTCAGCTTTACTTTACAACAACAGTACGAGTTAACGACAATATTACTTACAGTAAAACTCGATTATTCGAACACTAAAATACGTATCATTATCGATCTTTAAGACAGGTGGCAGCTTAATGCATGGTGAAAGTCTTGCAGAAAGTTCCTCTAGGAGCTCTCTGCACGACTTTCACCATGCATTAAGCAGCCACTTGCCTAAAAGGGTATACATGCTTCTTTAGAAAAAAATCGAATAATCGAGATTTTGATTCGAATAATCAAGATGTTGCTGTATTTACAACATTACCTGCTCACGACAGGATTTCCGGAACTCCTCCACTTCTCGCCATAACATCTCGATCTCATTTTTGTACATTCTGCGACATTCTTCTATCGGCATGGAGTACTTATGCTTTTTCTGAAATTTAAGCACCATATATGTTTTCGAACGGCACGAATTTGAAATAATTGAATACCCGAACAGTGCACTCTGTAATTCCCGTCAGAGTTAAGGGTGTGATGCTGGCGAAAAATCAAATTTATTCGCAAGGGGGGCTATGTATTTACACTGGGGTAAACCTGCTTTACATTCTACCTCATTGTTGCCTTCAGTATTTCTTTTTTCTTTCAAGTTTTCAAACTGTACAATCGTCAATACATTTAAGCAGTTTTATCCAGTGTATCAATACTACACGTGTAAAGTTGTAAAAAAACATGTCAATCAAGATAGCAATGATCAACAGTCGTTACATGAACTGCCATGCGATATGGAAGAAAGGTAACTGTAGTTTAATACGGCTAGTCCAGTATGGATAATTTCCCTTTTCGGAACAATATTATTGTAGTTGATGGTGCCTGTGGAAAAAGATAGGGTATAGAGTGCAAAATAAATAATATACGGAACGCTCTGTAGATTATATACACAGCTGCTAGAATTCTGCTATAATCAGACCACAAACTCTTTGCCATTCTTTCTCGGCGCAAGACTCACATACAAGCTCGAATATCGCAAAGGTACCAATAATTAGGGAACAGAGTAATACCTGAAATGTAACGAACTAGGTCCGAGGCCATGAAACTTTTTGCTTGAATCCGAGATCATTCTCAAGCTTCTGATCTTGATTCAAATATATCCAATCAGATACCTGAGAATGAACTCAGACTCAGACTCGGAGGTTTTATAACATCGAACCCTGACTAGTTGGGTGGGAACCCTTTTAACACTTTTGTCTGCAAAAATCCTTGTGTGCATTAACCCTTTCCTCCGTGAATATTCATTTTAGAAATAATGACGTCATGAATATTAATTAGATTAATTTTATATAATAGCACATGGACATATGATATTTTGGCCAATGCAGAAACTGAAGAATCATATCTATGTTATATCATAAGTAAACAGTGCAGACCCTGATCAGACGGCTCCTGTAGGAGCCGTCTGATCAGGGTATTCTCTGTTTGCAATGAAGTAGAAAGACGTAATTATGGAGTAAAAGGTTAATTCTCAATGTATGATGTCTAATTTTTATTCCAAAATAACAAATGACTGAGTGCAAGCAGATTAGATTCTGATGAGATACAGATTTACTAAAGGACCATCACAATTTGGTTCAATAGTGTTGAAAGTCTCACGTTCAATGCAAGTTGGTCATATTCATGAATTATTTACGATGTTATTAAGTAAGCAGTTCCTTTATAGTGGGTTGGGTGTCTGTTCAAAAGTCTCCCTGTTTGCCATACTTTTTATGCCCCCATTGACGATAGTCAGGGGGAGGGGGCATATTGTTTTTGCCCTGTCTGTTAATCTGTTTGTTTGTTTGTCAGCAACTTTAACATTGTCATAACTTTTGAGCCAGTACAGATAGAGACTTGATATTTGGCATGCATATGTATCTCATAAAGCCGAACATTTTGAGGGGTAACATGTCAAGGTCAAGGTCATCCTTCAAGGTCAGAGGTCAAATATATGGGTCAAATCACCGACTTTAACATTGGCCATAAATTTTGTACCAGTAGAGATAGAGACTTGATATTTGACATGCTTGTGTATCTCATGAGACTGCACAATTTGAGGGGTGACATGTCAAGGTCAAGGTCATCCTTCAAGGTCAGAGGTCAAATATATGAGGGGGCATAGTGTTTCACAAACACATCTTGTTTGAAAATAAATTTGTGGACAAAACATAATTATTTAATCATATACTCTGTGTAACAATTACCATTATGACATATACAATTGAACTTCAATATCTCGAATTCGAATAACCGTTTGGATATCTCGAACTCAAATAACTCGACTCGGTATAAGTTCAGTCCTTCAGAAATGTTCAATACAGAATTGTTCTAAAATGAATCCCTATCACTACACATCTGACAGCTTAATGCAGGTCTAAAGTATTGCTGAAAGCTCCTACAGGAGCTTTCAGCAGTACTTCAGACCCGCATTAAGCTGTGTACTTGAGCAATTATTAAGATTATAAATCGGATGACTCGAACCTCTGTCAACTCGAGATTCGAGAAGTAATGTGTAGGTATCCTTGAAGTTCGAGATATCGAAGTTCAACTGTAGTATACTATAATTGTTTCAAAACATCTTGAATAATTGACAAATGAAGTTTGCTTTTTAAAGAATGTCAATGAACGCTAATACACTCATACAGTAAAACCTCTCTAAAGAGCCTGCCTCAAACATGCACAATCCTGAGTCTTAATGCCAGGTTGTAACTTAACCCTTAGCCTGTCACATATTTTTTTTATCATTCTACCCTCTATGAATATTAATTAGGCAAATCTTTATAAAGGTATACAGGGTTATATTGAAATGATTTCCTTGGCAAAAGGATAGAGCATGAAGGCATGAATTTTTCATGGCAAACAGTGTATATCACTGTTTGCAAATGCAACAATGGTTGTGACTGGCATGTTACGGGTTAATGTAACGCCTGCAGAAGGGTTCTGGCTTACTTTCGTCCTGCATTAACCCCATTCTTTACTGCTGAGGCTGTGAAAAACAAATTGTTGAAACCGTTGTGATAAATAGAGCATTTGCTTCATAGGAGCAAATGCTCTGTTTATCACAATGGTTTAAAAACTACACAATTCTTAAATTCTCCTTTTCTATAGTTAATGTTCCTTTTCTGTAGATTAATTCAAAGAGGTTGGGTCTAGGAGGGAATGACTTAACCCTTTCCTTGTTCTATGTTTATTCCAAATTTCAATACCTACTGAATATTCATAGACAAACTAGTTTAATGAAATTTGGAAGAGGGAACATTGCATCTATTTTAGAAAGTAAAGAAACAGATCTATCAAATTCCATTAATTGCAAACAGAGCAGACCCTGATCAGACGGCTCCTATAGGAGCCGTCTGATTTGGGTCTACTCTGATTGCAAATGCGTGAAAACACGTTTATATGAGAGAAAGAGTTAAGCAACAACCTGCTGATAAAGACACCGCTTTATATTCATAAAGTGGTCGCTTAACACAGGTGCTACTGTATACCGAATGAAATGTCAATAAACTCCATGTTTAGTAAACTCCGGTATCGACGAAGTATTCATATTTCTTTGTGCAATGATACGTTCAGTTCAAACAATTAATAATTTACATAGTGCTATCAACGTTAAGATACAGATGGACGATCTGAAACGTTTGCCGTCGCATCAAGTTTCAAACTGTTTCGCACTCAGATTCCGTTTTCTGACAATGAAACACAGTATATAACATTGCTTTTTCAAAATTGAAGCCGTCGACATTGTTAGAAATTGTCTATCAGAGGTCCAAATAAGATGCGTAAATTAAGACATTTTCAAGAATAACTCCTTTATTTCTCCACCAAACCCTATGTTGTGACTACTCTTTAGAATAGTCTCGAATATTTAGTAAGAACTATTTGTGAATATCAAGTAAATGGTGTTTTATATTGGTGTTATGAAGTGAATAACCCTTTCCCTCATATAAACGTGTTTTCACGCATTTGCAAATAGAGTAGACCCAGATCAGACGGCTCCTATAGGAGCCGTCTGATCAGTGTATGCTCTGTTTGCTAATGGAATTCGATAGATCTGTTTATTAACTTTCTGAAATTGCTACAATATTCCATATTTCATATTTCAGTATCACTATATTGTCCATGAATATTCAGTAAGTATTGAACTTTGGAATAAAAACAGAACAGGGAAAGGGATATTTTACCGTGAAAGACGTTTTACTTTATCATACTCTTACAGGGGCCGCCGTCTGATCTGGTTTCTTCTCTGTTTGCAAATTCTTGAAAAGCCGTTGATATGAAACAAACAGTTCAACAGGCTCATCTATAACGAGAAAGTTACTGTATGAAAACCGCCTTCTGATAAAAGCTCTACATAGCTTACAAACAATGTAGACCGAACATCGCTATGTGGACCCTGCATGACTGAGTATAAAAATTGTTAAACACTGATCAGCATCTGCAAAAGTACATTACCCAACTTAACAAGACGTTTGCATCTTTTTCAAAAACAGAAAAAAACACATTTGGTATCGAAGTGCCACCTATGTATAGCTGTATACAGTAAAACCTCTCTATAACGGCCACTAAATTATATCAAGTATTTTGTGTTAAATACAGGTGGTTGCTTAAAGCAAGGTGAAAGTAAAACAGAACGCTCCTATAGGAGCGTTCAGTTTTACTTTCACCTTGCTTTAAGCAGCCACCTGTCCTAAATACCAACTAATTAGCATAATTTGGTGGCCGTTATAGAGAGGTATTACTGTACTTGAAATAAAGTGCATATTTATCCCCTATTGTGTTAAGCTGGTCGGTACTTGCGATAACCTAGACCCACATAAGACGCCCAGTAACTCTCTGCCTTATCAGGATCTTTACTACAGTAAACCCTCTCTATAACGGCCACTAAATTGTGTTAATTAGTTGGTATTTAGGACAGGTGGCTTCTCAAAGCAAGGAGAAAGTAAAACAGAAATCTCCTGTAGGAGCTTTCTGTTTTACTTTCACCTTGCTTTAAGCAGTCACCTGCCTTTAATACAAGATAATTGATGTAATTTAGTGGTCGTTATAGAGAGGGTTTACTGTAGCTACACTCAATCAGAAGTTTTTCAAAGTTTGAACGAATCAGACGTGAGTAAAGCTCAGGGGTTTAGCTGACATGTGTTTCTTAACCCATTCCCTCATAGGCTAGACACAAACTATTTGAATAAATCTACAGACAATGAGCATGTACATGTACATGTACATGTACCAGAGAACAGAAGCAAATAGACTTTTCTAGTTTGAAATCATTGTGATAAATAGAAATTGTGTAGTTTGAAACCATAGTGATAAATAGAAAAAGAAAGTTTACAACTGTCAATTGCGAAACCATTGTGATAAATACAGGATTTGCTCCATATGAGCAAATGGTCTACCGGTATTTATCACTATGGTTTCAAAAAGTGACTTAATCAGAAGCGTCAAAAGGTGTCCATAATGATGAGGGAATTGCTGAATAGTACAGCGTAATATACCGTGTCCATTTGTGCATCGTCTTTGTGTCGTTTCTTTGACTTGTGTGACTTTGACTTGCTGACGTCATTAGAACCCGGATTGTGATGTCCAGAGCTGCCATGATCATGTGACGCCATTTTCGTAGGCATGGTAACGGAAATCTCTCTTAATCTGAAATGACATACACATGTAGTACTTTAATAGCTTCCTTCATAACTGTAATGTTTTATGTTTTTCTTGAAAGACTCGCATATTAAAGCATTAAGTTTGCAAACAGATTAGACTCGGTCGAGACAGCTCCCGTGAGAGCTGTCTGAACAGAGTCTCCTGTTTTCGAATATGGAATAATATAAATGTGATTCTACATTTCCCATGGTTTAAGTATACTGCTTTCATAATATATTAATAAAAATATTAACATCAGTAATAGTCATAATTTTATATGACTATTACTGATGTGCATTTTGTGGGTTAGCCAACAGGCCCTGAGGTTATAAAACGTTTCGCTTGAATCTGATATCATTCTAAAGCATCTGATTGGTCAGATTCTGAGCAAGCTCAATCAAATACTTGGGAATGATCTCAGGCACAGACTCAGAAGTGATACAACCTTGGACCCAGGTGTTACTGGTGGTGATAGGATCAATGTATGCCTACCTCCAACAACATTGGAAATATTTGAAACGAGTATGTTCCTAGTATAGTTCGATTTCGAGCGCTGAGCCGTGACTGCACTTTTCTATTTATAGAAGTTGCAACCATTCTAATTTATGGGTAAGTGGACAACGGTTGTCACAAGAAGCTCATAGTAATCGTGCAGTATAAGTATATACAGTAAAACATCTATATAACAGCCACTAAATTACATCAATTATTTTGTGTTAAAGGCGGGTGACTGCTTAAAGCTCCTATAGGAGCGTTCTGTTTTACTTTCACCTTGCTTTAAACAGCCACCTTCCCTAAATACCAACTAATTAACACAATTTAGTGGCCGCCATAGAGAGGTTTTACTGTATATGCTTATTACTTGTCTGCATTACCACATGTATAGTCAAACAACTAGGTCTGACGTGTCAAAGGTCAGCCGAGTCCATTTTTTAGGGAGATCAGCGTTCCGCATGTTCTCGGACCATTTTTTAAACAGACGAGTTTAGAATATAAGATAAAATTGAAGGTGGAATTGTTGTGCGCAGTGGGTAAAGTCTAGGTACGCAGAAGACATTGCGAGAGTAGCTTTTTATCGAGCGTGGGTTCGAATCCCGTGTCGACCTTAAACTTTTTTTTAATTTTGAATGAATAGTAGAGTATTATTTTATGTCATATTGGGGGGCGTAGATTGTTATGTTTCATGACATAAATAAATAGTGTGTTTGTAATACATGTTGAAAAAGAGCTTAATTGGGTGAGGGAAATAAAACACTCGCGGTAGTAAATTTACAGTAAAACCCCTCTAATGCGACCACCTAAAAGGGGCATAATTCGCAGGCAGGTGGTAGCTTAATGTAGGACGGAAGTTATGCAGAAAGATCCTATAGGAGCTTTCTGCATAACTTTTTTCCTGCATTAAGCAACCACCTGCTTATGAAGACATCAATGTTTGTTCATTAAGAGGTCGCAATAGAGGGGTTTTACTGTACATTTGTCGTTTCTGTTTCTAAACTTGTTTACTGTCGCAGTTGTATCTATGATCAGCTATGATAAACAGTCTGATATTGCAAAGCTTGTTTCTGTTTTGTCTTGTAAGTACGGCTGACAACAGTTCAATGGAGTACTTGGCCATTATGCCAACAGATTGAAACCATGGTTGCCAGGCTCTGTATGTTCAAGTTCCGATTCAAAATAGATCAACTATCACTTCACAGTGATGGGAACCAACCACCTGGGGTTTTTTCAGTGTGAAACTGAATAACGTGGTATCTACAGTAAAACCTCTCTCTAACGGCCACTTAATTACATCAGGTATTTTGTGTTAAAGGCATGTGAATGCTTAAAGCAAGGTGAAAGTAAAACAGAACGCTCCTATAGAAGCGTTCTGTTTTATTTTCACCTTGCTTTAAGTAGTCACCTGCCCTAAATACCAACTAATTAACACAATTTAGTGGCCGTTATAGAGAGGGTTACTGTATTTGTTTAAGGGTGCGCATCATTCCCAATTCTGACGCATATTCTAGGACGGGCAATATAAAATATTTGGACATCGTGACTAAATTCCCTGATTGAGACCCATTTTGATGACTTTGCAAACAGAGTAGACCCAAATTAGACGGCTCATGTAGGAACCGTTGAACCCATTCCCTCATATTGACGCCTTTTGAAGCCTCTGCAAAAGTCACCTGTTGAAACCATTATGATAAATATAGGAGCATTTGCTCCCATAGGAGCAAATGTTCTATTTATCATAATGGTTTCAAGCTACAGATTTCTAAAATTGTCATTTTCTCTAGTTGTTGCTCCTTTTCGGTGGATTTATTCAAAGTGATTGGGCCTAAAAAAAGCATACGAGGAAATGGGTTAATCATGGTCTGCTCTGTTTACTCATGCAATTATATCGATCTGATTCCACAGTTTTAGTCACAGCATATGCCATTATAAAATAATCAGTAAATAAATATTGATGAAGGCATTTTTTTCATACATGAATATTTATACATGTATTTACATATACATGTACTTATTTTGCGTTTTTAAGCAGTTTAACCCTTTCCTTCATATAAACGCCCTTTAAATAATTTGCAAATAGAGGAGACCCAGATCAGACGGCTCCTTTAGGAGCCCCTGATCCGGATCTACTCTGATTGCTTATGGTATGATATAGGCCTGATTTTACATTTTCTGCCTTAGCCAATACATCCTGTGTACATATACCATTATTAAAAAAATCAGCTAATAAATATTCATAATGTCATAATTTCTCACACGAATATGCATCAGGTAAAGGGTTAACACCCAAATATCGGTGACCCTTTATAGCATTTACGTGTAGTCTATCAACTGTTATAACACCAGAAAAATATATAACTTGTGTTCGTTCACAGCACAAGATAATCCATAGTCTAATATCATCATCTGCTTAAGGGTATACATAGCTGCAACTAATTTCTGTTCATAAACATAGTAAGAATATCAGACAAGACACCGAGTTACATGTCATCTCATCCGGGTCCAAACTGTGTGATACGGTTATTACATACTCACATAGGACAGGTACGGTATCAAATGTGTAAGTCATACATGTACCTAATACATGTAGATCGCATATAACAATAAAGGTGTTAAAAGTATTAGTTAATACTTCAGATCGCATTGGCCATACGTCAGATCGCATTGGATAGTAATTATGTAGTAGTCGAGCTTTCTGCATAACTTTCGTATCGCCTTAAGCTACTGTCTGTCTTTAACCACTTACTCCATAACTACATTGTATATTCATCAAAGAAATAATCATGAATATTAATTACATTTATTTTAATTCTGAAAATGGTATATTTACACATGAAATGTTTGCCAAAGCAGAAACTGTAGAATCAGATCCATAGTATTCCTTTACCCATTCCCTCATAGGCTATTTTTAGATACAACCTCTTTGAATAAATCTACCGAAAAGTAGCATTAACTAGAGAAAAGGAAAAATTTAGAATGTTGTAGTTTGAAACCATTGTGATAAATAGAGCATTTGCTCCTATATGAGCAAATGCTCTATTTATCACAATGACTTTACAAATGACATTTACAGAGTCGTCAAAAGTCGTCAATATGAGGGATTGGGTTAAGCAAACAGAGCAGATCTATAGGAGCCGTCTGATCTGGACCTACTCTGTTTGCAAAGGCGTAGAAAGGGATATTTTTGGAGTAAATGGTAAAGACCAAGATTACTTTTCCTGAGCAGGTGTGTGAGCCAATATTTTTGTTGTTGACATAATGACACACAAGAACATATTATACATGTATATTAAAACTTTGAAAGCGGGAAACCAATGTACTAGCATTGCAAACAGTATAGACCCAGATCAGATGATTCCTAGAGCAGCCAACTGATAAGGACATGCGATTATCGTCATTCAAATGCGTTAAGCTAGTTAAATCGCTTCACCCTTAACCCTTTACTCCATGAATATTCTGGCAATAAATAATGACCTCATGCATATTAATTCTCTGAATTTTTATAATGGTACATTGAACAAAATATTTTTTATTGTGACAGAAAATGTAGAATAAGATCTATACTATAATAAAAAGCAAACAAAGCAGACATTGATTAGACAGCTCCTATAGGAGCCGTCTGATCTGGGTCTTATCTGTTTGCAAAGGCGTAGAAAGGCGTATCTATGGAGTAAAGAGCTAACCCTTTCCCTCGTATACACGTGTTTTCACGCATTAGCAAACATAGTATACCCAGATTAGACGGTTCCTATAGGAGCCGTCTGGTCAGGGTCTGCTCTGTTTGCTAATGGAATTTGAAAAGATATAAATGGATACAATGTTCCACCTTTCATATTTTAATATAAGTATTTTGTCCATGAATATTCAGTAGGGATTGAAATTTCGACTAAATACAGAACAGGGAAATGGTTAATAAACAGTATTGTTTAACACAGATGGACCATTCCATCTTGAAAACGCAGCATTCGAAGGGGCTAAACACGCGTCATGTATCATGCTTTAAATATTTTATAAACCGTAATTGAAGCGATAAATGTTCGAAAAGATAAACAGTAAAAACTCGATTATTCGAACGCTCAAATTTAATACATACGTACATGTATCGTTTCTGATATTAAGACAGGTGGCAGCTTAATGCAGGATGAATGTCGTGCAGAAAGATCCTCAAGGAACTTTCTGCACGGCATTCATCCTGCATTAAGCAGTCACCTGCCTAAATGGGCACAACTTCTTCGTTACTAAAATTTCGAATAATCGAGTTTTACTGTATGAATTACATGTACTCAGGGTCCGATAGACAAGATAAGCTCTAGAACTGTTCACAATCCAGCGGAATTATTTATTCAATGGAACTATAGTAGAACCATTCTAAAATGACAAACTGAATGAATAGACATTGGCTTCTTTTAAAGTATTTAGTTGCTTAATGCAGCACGAACGTATTGCAGAAAGCTCCTATGGGAGCTTTCTGCATAACTTTTATCCTGCATTAAGCTACCACATAAATCTACGACACAGTATTATCCATGTTTCTGTTAATCGCACGAGAGGGGTTTTACTGTTTTCAGAAATAAAGGGAAATTGGGGAAGCGTACAGAACCAGTTACAGGCTAGAAATTGAATCCGTTCATTGATTTAAATATTTAAGTATGGTCTAGACGGACTGGATGATCTACATGTATCGGCAGTGAATGGGGTTATATTGAATTGTTAACTACATAAGCGACAACAGTTGTTGAATCTTTAGCTCGTTGAGAGCAAATTCGTCCTAAGCGAAGCAAACAATTGAGACCGGGATGATGAGTCAGTATGATGGGTGTCTAACTAACTCTTTAATGCATGAATATTCATGTAAAAAATAATGAAATCGAGAGTATTAAATAGTTAAATTGTTATTATAACGTATGGACAAATGAACATTTAGTCTTAACAGAGAACTAGAGATAGGTCTATATTATTTCATACAGGAAACAGAACAGAACAGACCCCGATCAGATGGTTTCTATAGGAACCATCTGATCAGGGTCTACTCTGTTTGTAGAGGCGTAGAAAAGGCGTATTGATGGGGGACAAAGGGTTAACAGTGATCTTTTGCTGGAATTTACTCGTAAATCTGCTTATCCCCTTCAGTGCCATGGGGACTGGTCTGTGATATCACAAGCAAACAGTTCAGATCCGGACAAGACATAGAATTACCCGGTGTTTCATCAGGTTCCAAACTTTTTGATGCATTGTTCATTGTTTTATAAAGAAATGGAACAAGTTTACAATCTAAAACTTGAAAGCACACGAAAGTATGCCAAGCAGATGACAATGCTGCACTGAAAGGGTTAACCCTTGCCCTTATGTAAGCGCATTTTGACGCATCTGCAAACAGAGTAGACCCAGATCAGACGGCTCCTATAGGAGCCGTCTGATCAGGGTCTGCTCAGTTTGCTTACGGTGTAATATAGGCAGACAGGTGTAATTCTACAGCCTGAGCCTGAGCCAACTTATCATGTGTTCATATGTCAATATAAAAAATAATCTTATTAATATTCATGACGTCATTATTTCCTACATAAACATTCATGAGGGTAATGGTTAAACTCTCTTCGGGTGTAACATTTACGAAACTATTGGCCGAGTGTCAAACAGCTTGGATCCTGACGAGACGCAGAGTAACTCAGTGCCTCATCTGGATCAAAAATGTTTACAAATGAGAATCATGCCCCGCTTACCATAATAAGGGTTAAAATACATTGAAAGGCGAGAATAGTATTGATTCTGTTTTGTGTGCCGCGTGTTTGGTAATGCATGCGAAAGAGTGGAACTGAATAATGGCAACCACCATTTACAAAGCAACAGATACATGTAAACCTGCATACTCAAATACTAAAATCGTCATTTCTTCACCAAACCCTATGATGTGACCACTTTTTAGAATCGTCTCGAATTCTTGAAAGCAATGAAGAATTGTAGAAATAATGATATAATGATTTAGGAATAAGATCTAGATTTATATTGATACAGGGACATATGAAAACTGGCAAAAGTAAAAACTGTAGAATTGTATCTATATTAAGAGGTTAAAATATGGCCTAGGTGTGCCTTCTGGCCATAATGGCACATCTGGTGCCATAATAGCCCGAGGGCTTTAGCCCGAGGGCTATTGTGACACCAGGTGTGCCATTATGGCCAGAAGGCACACACAGGCCATATTTTGACCTTTTTATTGAATACCTTAAACATTTTACTAGATAGATCTATATGCCACCTATTCATTTCAACACAATCTACAGTAGATGTAACATCCCAATAAACCACAGACATAGATCTAGAGATCTATAATTTTGCAAAAATAAGGAAGGAATAGCCATACTTTCATGGGGATTCGAATCCCCGTCGAAAAATATGTAGTCCGACGTAATAACCACTAACACTAACGATGACTTTACTTTTGACTACACTGTTTTAACGTATAAGTTTGTTTGAGAACTTCCGATGGATGACGTGAAATTATGACGTCACAACTGTCATTTTTGAATAACATAAACAAAGTTAGGTAGTACCGATCGATACAAATAAAGAAATTGATTTTTAATATAATTTTACGATTGTATAAACTTTACAGATTTCTAGATCTAGAATACGATTTGACAACGACGTCAAACCCCTTTCTCCGGCCATGTTTGAATAGATCTAGATCTAGAGCTATGTTGCTAACGTCAACGCATTGCACGTGAAAAAGATCGTGGGCCGATTATGGATAATCGGCCCGCCGGGACATTATTGCTTTGGTCACATGACTCCGTAATGACAGTTTTCTACGGCTATTTTGTTACTATTTATAGTAACGGTATTCAATAATATACAATAATCAAACAATATAATGAATAGCAGCGGTCTGATCGGGGTCTTCTATATTTGAAAATGCGTAAGAGGGTGTATTAACCCTTTCGCTGCCAAGTTTTGTCGTCTGCAATCTTTGTCGTCTGCTACAATTTTCACTTTTTTTTTTATTTTTTCTTCATTTTTGTTTCAAAAATCAGTCATAGTAACAAACAGTTTGGATCCTGATGAGACGCCGGGTTACTCGGCGTCTCATCTGGATCCAAACTGTTTGCATAGGCAACCACAGATGCGATATTGGTAGCGAAAGAGTTTGTTAATGTTAATATATTGTATCGATAGTTTGACATGAAAGTAAATCTTAACCCTTTCGGTGCCAAATTTCTTATTGTCCTCTGCAATCCAAATTTTGTTACATCATTCGGGACAATAAGGAAATGAGATAAATAAATGCAAATTTCAAAAGAATAAAGCACATATATAGAAATAGAGACTGAGACAAGTAGTGAAGTCCCTTGAAAAGGCGGCGTCTGATCTGGGACTGCACTATTTGCCATGGTGCATTTATGCGACTTCGGCGGTGAAAAACTTACTTAGTGAAAAATATAAATACTCTGGCATAGATCTACATAGTTTTCTGTGGCGAAGATAAAAGATGAACATGTTACAATCATAAATATGTTAACTGACCTAGTTTTGTTCGGTACAATACTAACAGGAAAAGTGCCTAGTCGTGTCGTGTTTTCGGTCTATCGAACTTGATGCAGAAAGACTATAGATCAATACCTATCTTTTATAATCTCGCGTATGAAATTATCCTGGAAAATACCGGTAACAGCTCGATGTTTTAATCAAGCGCCTGGCATGCTTACAACTCGTCCAATTTGGTCGACTTATTTAAATGAACTCTTCCATATTAGCTTTTGACTTTCATCTTTCATTAAGATTATATCTGTCTATACAATCGGTATTGATACCGATTTGTTCCTCCAGTTAACCCTTTCCCTGTTCTACATTTACTCCAAATTTCAATATCTACTGAATATTCATGACAAAATAGTTACAACGAAATTAGAAAGCAAAGAAACAGGGTCCATGCTTATAAAGCTTTTAGTTGAGTCTGAGTTCGTTCTCAAGCTTTTGATTGGTCAGATTTGAGCCTTTGGCTCAAATCTGACCAATCAAAAACTTGAGAACGAACTCAGACTCAGCTAAAAGCTTTATAAGCATGGACCCAGATCTTTCAAAGTCCATTAGCAAACAGAGCAGAACCTGATTAGACGTCTTACCTGGGTCTTCCCTTTTTGCAAATACGTAAAAAACACATTTATATGAAGAAATGGTTAATAGGTTTCTTTATATACTATTGTAGCCTAATGCGACGTCATATTTACTTGGTAGTTATCTGGATCCAAACTACAAATACAATAGAACATGTCATAAGCGACCATCACTGATGTGGTCTAACTATGGGACTATAATGCATGCGGTAGCTTAAAACAGGTCAAATGTAATACAGACATCTCTCCTATGGGAGCTTTCTTCATTACTTTTGACCTGTATTAAGCAACCATCTGTTTTAAAAGATTCCTGTGCCCAGTCAATACAAGAGCGCTTAAAACAGGTTATACTTCATTATCGTCAATTCGATAATACCATCTATATAGGCTAATATGTTAGTATTCTTAGATTTGACTTTTTCATTCTACCCAATCTCTGACCACACGAACTTTTCCTAACTTCCGATTCGGTAACCCTTTACCCTATGAATATTCATGTACATAATGACGTCATGAATATCTATTCGATTATTTTATGTTTTATAATAGCACATGAACACGGGACATTTTGGTCAGGGCAGTAACTGTAGACGCATGCCTATGTTATATCGTGAGTAATAAACAAACAGAGCAGACCCTGATCAGACGGCTCCTACAGGAGCCGTCTGATCAGTGTCTACCTTGTTTGCAAATGCATAGAAAGGCGTATTTATGGAGTAGATGGTTAACGCCTTTGAGACACTACTACATGTATCATAGAGACGAACAGCTTGGATCCTGATGATACCCTGATTTTTTTCGGTGACTCATCTAGATCCAAACTATTTACTTACAAATGTCAGTCAGGTCTCACTGATCATGGGAAGGGTTTATTTTTAACCCATTCCCCAATAGGCTATTTTTGGACCCAATCTCTTTGAATAAATCTACCCAAAATGAGCAGTTCCTAGAGAAAAGGATAATTTTAGATTTGTGTAGTTTTGAAACCATTGTGATAAATAGAGCATTTGCTCCTATTGGAGCAAATGCTCTATTTATCACAATGGTTTCATAAAGTGACTTTTACAGAGGCGCAGAAAGGCATATTTATGGAGGAAAGGGTTAACCCATTCCCTGTTCTATGTTTATTCCAAATTTCGATACCTACTGAATATTAAAAGACAAACTAATTATGATGAACTATGGAAGGTAGAATTTTGTAGCTATTTTAAAAAGTAAAACAGAAGATCTATCAAATTTTATCAGCAAACAGAGTAGACCCTGATCAGACGGCTCCTCTAGGAGCCGTCTGATTTGGGTCAACTCTATTGCAAATGCGTGAAAACACGTCTATATGAGCGAAAAGGTTAAACAATAAATCCAGTTCCTATCTCTCAATGAACAGATTACTAGTTCATATTACAGTGTATTTCTTTCAAAGATTTAGATGTAAAGATTTAGATCCAACTACTCAATGGTGGTATAACAAACAGAGTATCCGGTTAGGAAACAAGTAATCATTTACCTGCAATTTTAATCCTTTAGATAATGACATACATGGAATACATAAAGAACATTTACATTATCTTACGTTAACTCATTCCCTCTTAGATCCAACCTCTTTGAATAAATCTACCCGAAAAGGACCATTTATCGGAGGAAAGGAACACATTAGAATGACGTAGTTTTGAAACTACAAGTATACATGTTCATGTTAAAAGCACGTAATATACTGGAGCTTTGTAGATAGTTTTGTATGCCAATGATATTTGTTTATCAATGTTAAAATGGAGCTTACTAGATACAGAGCTGTATTATGTCAGCCTACAATCTGATTAACGAGTGTTACAATGGAAAATAATGGATACAGAATTGTATGTATGTCAGCCTATGCTCTCTATAAACACATTGAATTTTATAACTGAGCTTAGTCGAAATAAACATGCATGTATATCTGATCTTTTTAACCAATGTTAAAGATGGGCTTAATGGAAACAATCCTGTATGTATTTCAGTCTATGATCTATTTAACCAATGCTATAATTGAGCTCAGTGGAAAAAAACCCTGCATGTATGTCAGTCTGTGATATATTTAACCAATGTTATAACTGAGCTTAGTGGAAATTAATCTTTTGTATGTCAGTCTATGATCTATTTAACCAATGTTATAACTGAGCTTAGCGGAAACAAAGCTGCATGTTTGTCAGTCTATGATAGTTTAACCATTGTTATAACTGAGCTTAGTGGAAATAAATATGTATGTGTGTCAGTCTATGATCTATTTACCCAATGTCATAACTGGGCCTAGTGGAACCAACCCTGCATATGTTTCAGTCTTTGATCTATTTAACCAATGTTATAATTGAGTTTCGTGGACACCAATCTGTACATGTATGTATCTCAGCCTATGATCTCTTTAACCAATGTTGTAACACAGCTTAGTGGCTGCAGACCAGTAAGTATGTCAGCCTACCAACTGTATACCACTGTTACAATGGAGTTTAGTGGATACAAAACTGTACAATTATATACAAACAATATGTTATTAACCAACGCCATAATGAAACTTAGTGGATACACACTTGTATGTATGCCAGTCTATGATCTGTTTACCAATGTTATAATGGACAGTAGTAAATACAGACGTTTTTCCTTGGTATTCTTTCACATACAGTCCGTGACACTTTCGCAATCGTTCCGCCACAGCTTTACGAGAAAGTTCGTGACGGATCAGTGAAAAACCAAATTCGCTGTGACGGACTTCGGTATCAGTGTATCTGGATACGTAAAATATATCTGTTAGGCTGCGTTTACAGGAAAAGGGTTCAAGTTAGATCGTCTGTCGATAACTGTATCCGTTAGATAAAACGCAATGCATTATTAATTTAGAAACTACAAACCGACATTGAGTTGATTTATTTGATTTCACATTTTGCTATTACAAGTACATTGAACTTTCTGTTTTACTTCATAATAGACAACTTTCGTGACGCAAGCACATGTTTCCGGTACAGAAGAATCATAACATGTGCGAACAGATGAAAACTTTCACCGGCGAAGTCGATGGAAAGCGACTCACGAGGCGCGTTGCAATTGACGAACATGCTTCAGTAGAACCCCTCTAATGCGACCACTAATGAATAAACATGGGTGTCTTTATAAGCAGGTGGTTGCTTAATGCCGGACAAAAGTAATGCAGAAAGTTCTTCATTACTTGTGTCCTGCATTAAGCTACCACCTGCCTCTACCACCCATATTATACCTCTTTTAGGTGGTCGTATTAGAGGGGCTATTGCGACCACCTAAAAAGGTATAAGTATGGGTGTTATATGCAGGTGGCAGCTTAATGTAGGACAAAAGTTATACTTTCTGCATTACTTTTGTCCTGCATTAAGCAACCACCTGCTTATAAAGACACTCATGTTTATTCATTAAGTGGTCGCATTAGAGGGGTTTTACCTTTGCTTAAACGTTTGGATCCAGAGTAACTCCAGAGAAACTCGGCCTCTCATTAGGATTAACCCTTCGCTTGCTGAATTTTAAAATACATGTCTCCTTCTTTACCCATGCCCTGTTGTATAATTACATATATCTTCACTGTCTACAATTATATCGCTGTGCAATCACTGCTGTAGAGTGCACTGGTTGCACAATCAACTTGTAAATAGTGCAGACCCTGATGAGACAGCTCCCTGATGAGACAGCTCACTATTTACAGGTAGGTATATTGACGTGAATAGCAAGCGAAGGGTTAAAACACTTTGACACACCACATACGTTCCCGAAAACCAACTGAAGCAATTTCCACTCTTATTACAGCAGATGACGTTGTTTGCAGGCGGCAAATATTACTTGGCACAAATAGAGTTCAGAATTTACACGCTAGCAATGCGTTTGTGTTACCATATATATACAGTCAGTTTACATCAAGATAACTCACTGGTGTGCACCTACTCACAGGCAAGTATCCATCTCATTTTCCAACACGTGTATTTATACATGAGGAAACTGATACACGGTCATGTTTCCCACAAAACATGGTGTGCGGTGGTCTAGTGGTAACGCGCTTGACTATCAGTCCGAATGTTCGGGGTTCAAATCCCGGTCCCTCTCGGAAATTTCAGAGACGCGTTTCCGTGTCTACCACCCGCACCTCCTCTCCACCCGCGGGTTAAAATAGGTACCTGTGAGGATCACTCATCGGTACTGCGGCTGCATGATTGCGCCATAATTATGTCAGCAGTGCTCAATATTGTAGGCCAATGACCCAATGACCAGGGGAGTAAATGTACAGTCGGCTGAGCGGTCATTCGGACTGAAAGTAGACTATAACTACACTGTAAATTTTACCGTCATCTAACGTGTTTTGAAGGTGTTTGATTCAATAACGCTAATGTTTTGCACCAAAACAGTGGCGTTTTTGTTGCGTTTTGGAATTAAACACGCGTGTTTTACTAAAGCGTGTCACTAAAACGCCGACGTTTTCACTTAGTAACAATGAAATGTTATATTAACATTTTTATCCCCTCCTCAGAGTAGTAAGCCATATTATGTGTGTTTTATCTAAAAAAGACTAATTTCTGTTGAAGTAAGTCCTATAAGTGATATTTTGAAAATATTTTCAGAGACAGACAGTGCTTTAAAACACTGCCGTTTTCAAAGCGTTTAAGTTAAAAACGGTCCGCCAGAAAACACGTTTCTCAACAAAACACCTACGTCATCAGGAATAGTCTTGATGACGTGGGCGTCAAGCGTCTGGTGAGAGCGTCTGCAGCTTTGAGTTCAGAACCGCGTACACGCCAGTTTCATTTATAAGATTAATTATTGCCTATATTCGGGTTGCGTGTAAGTCTGTCACAATGCAATCTGTGCTTCGATCGTAAACTGCATTCAATAAATCATTTGTATTGATATAGATATATTTAAGGAAGCAATAATCCGCGTCTGTACAGTGACCTTTTGACTTCGCGTGTGTAAATAAGTGGGTGGGGGTAAACAGTCAACGATTCAACGACCCCGTTTCAACTCTACAGGCATTTCTTGAATTTGTCGTATCAGTAACGTTACTGACAATGTAACGGAGACAGCCAAATGATTGATGGTCAGAACGTCGTTGATCTCTACACATTAGCACCCGAATAGAGACAGAACTGCTCGAAGTGGCCAGAAACAGTTTTCAAACGATTTGCGAGACCGTGTTATTTCAACTTATTTGGTAAGTATATTTTATTTCTCCTATCAAAGAAGCCTATCGAATTGTAGATCTACATATAAATTGTAAATAGATCTAATGTATCTAGATCTGCATTTATAAGTAGACTAGTTTTTTTAATATGCTAAATTACAGATATCATTTCGTCCCATAACAATTCGTACTAGCTACCATCTGATTTAAGATTTCTATTGAATTTGAATGTGGGTCAAAACGGCCCACTTTATATCTCAAACCAGATTTGCCCATGTCAAAACGGCCCATATTTTGGTAGTACTAGTATATTATAATGTAAATTTGCTTATATGATATTTCACATGTGCGTAGTCTAAATTGTGATATTGAGCTACTTTCGGTTTTAACCATATTCCGGCAGAAGCAACCATCAGAAAACTAGCATGCTATGTTTAACAGCGCAATTGATGTCATCATGAGACTATGATCGAGATGTAATAGTGTTCAGTTAACCCTTTCCCTGTTCTGTATTTATTCCAAATATCAATACCTAGATCTACTAAATATATTCATGGACAAAATAGTAATAACAAAATATGGAAGGTGGAAAATTATAGCCATTTTATATAAAGTAACATCTTTCAAATTCTTTTAGCAAACAGTGCAAACCCAGTCTGGCAGATCAGACTGCCCATATAGAAACCGTATGATCTGGGTCTAATCTGTTTGAAATATGCAAAAACACATTTATATGAAGGAAAGGGTTAATGAGATCTTATTTATTACAATTTCTTTCTTGTAAATGTTGTGTATTGATGATAGAATAATATATTTTCAGGGAAAAGACTTGACCTTTTACTCCATAAATACGCCTTTCTACGCCTTTGCAAACAGGGTAATGTTCAGAGTACTAGACCCAGATCAGATGGCTCATATAGGAGCCAATATGCATTTCTATTCCTTTGCAAACAGAATAGACCCAGATCAGATGGGACCTATAGGAGCCATCAGACCAGAGTCAGCTCTGTTGGCTTATGGAATAAATTCAGAATAATATAGATGTGATTCTATAGTTTCTCTTTGGCAAAATTTCATGTGTTAATATGCCATTTTGAAAATTAATCTACTTGTAATTAATATTCATGACATCATTATTTCTTACTTAAAATATTCATGGAGTAAAGGGTTGAAAGTATCACACCTAATATAAAAAAAATTAATCGATTTGATAGAAAACCATCATTTAATTAATCTTTGTAATATATATTTAACTCTATAATGTAAGTAGTATGACACCTTCGAAGAAGAACCCATGTTATTTGCATTTAAAGACAGTCATTTGTTTTTTTCATAAATCCTGATTAGATCATTAAAGGTGGGACATTCTTTGAATAATTCAAACGGCATCCAATAATTATCCACAATGATTATAAGTCTGGAAAGGAACAATCTCAATCAGTCAAAAAAGTGATAATTAATTGGTATGAATTTAACATATTAACTTTAAACAATAGATATATGACATGTGCTGTTTAAATATAATGTGCTGCATTTTTTTTTAAAAACAAATGATACTGGTGTATGCCAAATACTGGCAAATAGTGCAGACCCTGATCAACAGCCCCATCAGGGGCAATGCAGCTATTTGAATGTCACTAAGGCTTAATTTATCAGATCAAGGCTCAGATATAAAGATAAAATAATGTTTATAAATTATACATAATAACTTCACATGTTATATCATATGTGATATATTCTTATAATTACATTCATTCAATAATTCGTATGTAGTCAGATAAAAAGTGTGGTGAAACAGTTGATAGTGAGGCTTGGTAGTTCAGTCGGTAGAGTGATGGCATGGTAAGCCAGAGGCCCTGGGTTCGAGCCCCAGTAGAGTTACAACTTTTTCACCATATAACACATACAAATATTTTTACATATTGAATAATTCATACATGGAAGTAACACATGTTAATATATCATAATAAGATTGTTCAAAGGAACACATGTGTCACCTGCAGGGAGAAGTGTTAGAATAAAAAAGTCAGACAGACGACGGAAAAGTGATCCCTATATACTATGCTGTTTTGGCCTGTCACCTTCCTATTCAGTACCAACCTTATCAGACTTAATTACATGTTGTACTATACCTTTATAATTACCCCCTTTGAATAATTATCGTCTCATTTGTTATATTGGATTTAAATTCAAGATCCTATAGGGATCACACAATCCTATAGGAGCAAATGCTCTATTTATCACAATGGTTTCACAAAGTGACTTTTACAGAGTCGTCAAAAGTCGTCAACATGAGGGAAATGGTAAATATCAGTGTTCGATCCAGTTCAATTCGCTAATTCATGACACTGGCTCAGAGACTGTCTGATCGGGAACAGCACTGGTTGCAAAATATTTGAATAAGCCTTTGTCTAAGTATAAGCCTGAGTAATGAGTTTATAGGCTCCTAGGGATAAATTATGTTGACTGCTGTTATGACGTAATATGGATGTTAAAGTCTACTTAATTCTTTACTCCATGTAGGAAATAATGAAATCATGAATAGTAATTAGATTGACACAGGTATGTTTGACCATGGCAATGTATACCATAAGCACACAGAGCAGACTCTGATCAGTCTCAGGTGGCTCCTACATGTATAGGAACCATCAGATCTGGGTCTATTCTTTTTGCAAATGTGTAAAAGTGTATTCATGGAGTAAAGGGTTAATAAAGACTTGATTTACTGATGGATTCTTTGATTTAAACCAACACCTTTGCAAACAGAGTAGACCCAGGTCAGATGGCTCTTGAAGATGCCATCTGATCAGGGTTTGCTCAGTTTGCCAAAGGAATTATTCAGATGTGATTGTAAGTTCTGCCCGTGGTGGAGAAAATCAAATTAACAAATAAATAATCATGATTTGATTATTTCTAATTGAATATTTCATCATTTAACTTTAGGCCGGCTTTTCTTCAATTAGTTATCTGTAGTATAGTAGCAATCTGTATCTTTACTTGTCCTGTTCATACATTTTCAGATGGAGGCAAAACACATGGTGATTATTGGTGCAGTTGCTGCACCTGCAGACATCAGAACAATGATAATTTCGCAAAATGGTGCCACCATACACATTACACTATGGCATCAACTGTCTTAAAGTGAAGTCTTGCTTGGATCATTTGTCAAGGGGAACAACTGTCAGATTTGAACCTAGCAGCAAAGGAAACAATTGAAGAGCACTAAGCTGTCTACTGTGGAGGTAAGAATATTCATTCACATACATGAGTCATTCTTTATCCCTCAAGTCTGTAGATTTACTTTTGCTTACAAGTTAGACCCAGGTATAATGGCTCCTGTATTTATGTAATATACATAACATTTAATATGGTTATAAGTTCTATAATACATGATCACAGTCTGTATGCAGCAAACAGTCAAATACATCGTAATTTTACTAATATAATATTATATATTTCAAGACAAACTTGAAAACCACTTTAGGGGAAGGGACCTCAATGACAAAGAGGGTAAAGGTGCCATCAAAATACATGAACATTAGCAATGCCTCTCTTTGCTGTGAATTAGTTATGTCCCATTAGGGGTATGGGAGAAATCTATCTTGCTTCAGGCATAGGGATCGAGTACAAAAAAACCCACCAAGGTCCTTCCTGGACCTGGAATTAACCAAACATTGTCATAACACTGAAAAGCCATGTTCAACACCAATAAACAAATAATACATTTCTTTTTATGCCCCCAGCAAGGCTGGAGGCATATAATCTTGGTCTTTTCTGTCCATCCATATGCACATCCCATAAATGTATGAACACATTTGGAAGAATTATTTCGAACGTGCATAGATGAAACTTTTGATGTGCAAAATGACAAAGAGAAGTAAATTTTTGTTTCAGGTTTCAGCCATTATTAGCTTAATTAGTAAGTTAGTAACTGGAATTTTCTTCATTATATATTATAATAATTACATGGTTGCGACATGTCAGGGAAATTGATTTGTTTAAGGTCAGGGACTTGTCAGGGAATTTTGAGAACTGTCAGGAAAATTTGAAACTATAGGCAAATATCAGGGAATTTTGAAAACAAAATAGATTTAAGACAATATATTTTAGACTTTCTCAAAACTATTACATTTATTATGAAAGAAAGACCAATGTTTCAATGTAAAGTGTCAGGGAAATTTGGAAAATTATCAGAGAACTGTCAGGGAATTTGTTTCTCTGGTTTGTGGTAACCCTGTAGTGTATGAGACATAGTGAAAACTTTTTATGTATCTAACTGCTTATATAAATATTCCATGTTTAGGAATTATTTCCAAAATTCACAAGGGAACATCCTCAATGTGAAGATGATTGTATAGAAGGGGGATTCTTTGCTCCATTCTTACAGGACTTCCAGGACCTTGTCCTTTTTTTCACTATAAAACTTTATGTGGGTCGAACTCCTAATACACCACTTGGAGAATTTGCTTAAAACTTTCACAGATATAGAACCTTGTTGTGAAGATGTTTATGAAAAAGAAAATGTTTGAAGTGACGTTTTGTAAAGTTACAGAACTTTGTAACGTGTTTGCGCTTAAAAACATGCATGAGAGGCATCAGAAGGTGGGGGTGGAGGGGGGATTTGGGGAGACGTAAGTTTTTTTTAAAACAAATTCTAGTTTCTTTTGCTATTCACTCTTTAAAATAAAGTATTCTCTTTCATTTGGCCTCTGTGTAGTTGAAACTAGCAAATTATAATACTCAGATGGATATTGGGTTCTACATTCATCTAAAATTGGTTAATACTTATATATTTATATTTTTAATGATATAGTTTGGCATTTGTGTCTATTGAAACAAAATAAATGGTTAAGTTTTTGTTTCAGGTGGTTCAGGAGTCACATTTGTCAAGGGTATTGGCATCCAGACCATTAGATCAACCAAGTCTAGTTGTCATACTAACTGAGGAGAACGAGATTGACAGCATCTACCTAATAGGTGATAAAACAAAGATACCAGCGGACACAAAGTCAGTTATGGAGGGGCTCTTTCTTCTGATTTGATGGTGTTGCATCAAAGACTTGAATTATTCCAAATGTTACTCTCAGCTCCTTGGTTTTTGCCAGCAAACTATCATCAAACACCCGTTTCAGTGCCAGAAGACAACCGCATTTGTTCAGTTCATGAACAAAGTAGAGAAGCTCTGGAACTGAGCAAGTGCTGATGAAAAGAACTTACTTCCATATTACTAAAATCAAATAGATATAGCTGAGCAAATATACTAAGACTTAAGTTGCAAAATAAACTGTGCACACATCACATTTTGAGTTACGATCAGTCTAAGTGGATGGTTTTAAGCGAGAAAGGAGAGAGTACGATACGTCTTCTAAATAATAAAATATTCTAAATTAAAAAGTGCACACTTTATTTTGCAACTGAGTATAGTTAATTGTTTGAATAAATATTCCATCTTCCATATTAAAATAAAATAATTTTCTGCATAAATATTCAGTAGCCTGTAGGTATTGAAATGGGAAAGTATTGTTAAGTGTATTAATTTGGATTTAGTCAAAAGCAATTTGTAGCTTACTGCAGAATGGAAGGAATGTGGAAAGCTCCTTAAAGAGCTCTCTGTCTTGCTTTCATCCTATAATAAATTGATCTGTTTAATGTGGAAGATCATGACATATGTTAACTTGAGTGTAAGTGAGGTCAAATGGTGAATCTTAATATATGACGCCTAACCGGACTTGAATATATAAGACAAAGTATCACTGCAACTGTTTGAATTCTGTTTAACTTTCTCATAGTCATATGTAGATGAAATTAATAGTAAATTGAATTACTGCATTCAACCTCTTATCACTCTTGTATTTTCGTTTCGAAACAAGGTTGACTAATGTGGGAGAACAGTTAATTATCTTTAAAATAGTGGATATACTTCATACAATTTGGATCCAGATGAGACTCCAAATGAATTGGTTTCTAGCCTGGAATAATGGAGGCAATGCAAAAAGCTCCTAAGGGGTTTTCTGTACAGTGTAGTAAGTTATAAGGGGTCATGTGATGCTGTTATATGTTTAGCCAGATGTCACGTTATATACCATTTTAAGTATTACTGCAAATATTGGCTGTATATCTAACTTTATAGTAATGGTCTGTTGATAGATAAATATAGCTGTATTCTATTTTAGAACATCGGGGTATACAATTACTACATTCATCCACTTGTCACTCTTGTAATCATACCCCCGCAAACGAAGTTTGAGAGAGGGTATAAAGGAGTCAATTTGTTGGTTTGTCGGTCGGTCTGTTGGTCCATGGACAAAATATTCTGACGCAAACTACTTCTTCTTAAATTCTTCTTGGATTAAGATGAAATTTAAGATATGCATTTCACTGCATTTGTAATGAAGTGAGGTATGTATGACATAATTTTCTCGCGAATCCTCCAAAGGAATTAGAGTTACTGCTCCAGTGGGGGTAGTTATCACCTTCAGTGACAGTTCTATATAGTTTCGTTTTGAAACAATTTAAGGTTGATAAAATGTGGGAGAATTTAACTGTGAGTTCTCTTTATGTAGTTGGGTATGCTTCAGACAGTTTTGATCAGAATGAGACATCAAATGAAAAGACGTCTAAAATATGATTGCAAAAATATGAATGCAAGCATTTTAGGCTTTTGAACGCGAAACCTTACCCATTTGGTATATTATATATAGTCTTCTGGTCGGGTAAATGGATTTAGCCACATCCTATATCGAGGGCTTGGTGCAAAACTATTCTAACTCCGTCACAAAGTGAAGGAGTTAGTATAGTTTTGCACCAAGCCCTCGATATGCTACCACTATCATTCATTGCATATGATTTTGATTTATTCAATTATACTGTCTGCCATATATATTGTACATGTAATGCCACATGGGTCTATTAAAGACCTTCTATAGTTTCTAAATAAAACTTAATGTAATTCTCTGAAACGTTATCTTCATGCTTTGCAAAAAATGTGGATCCATATCATTCCTGTTTTTGCGTAAGTCTATTCAACACTAGTGAGTGCTTTGTACAGCTACCAACATCTCAAACCTGATGAGAGTCTATGTCTAGAGATTGGACGATTAGTCTGGGTCCACACTGTTTGCAGTGCAGTACAGTCATTATTAATGCAGATCTTCCAAACTGACACGGATAATGTGTTTTAAAATAAAACTGTAATGTTTTGAAATAAAACACTATAATTACTTAAAACGCGTATTTGTGTTTTCAAACTGTTACAGGGCCAAAACACGTGTAACCCGTTTTCAGAAAAAACACTTAACGTGTTTTCCCCCCAAACACTAGTGTTTTGCTATTTACGTGTTTTTGTTTAAAACACGTAACACGTGTTTTCAAACTGTTACAGCTACGTGTTTTCAGAAGTGTTTGGATTCAAAACACCCGCATTTACAGTGTAGGTACTTTACAAAACAAATACGATAAGGAAAAAACTAATTCACTGCATACTTTTAATTATCGATGATAAATCACCGAGGTATATCAGCAGGGGTCCAGATAAAATGCGTAAATCAAAACATTTTCAAGAATATCTTCTTTATTTCACCACCATACCCTCTTTGAGACGATTCTAACGAGGGGTCAGAACATAGGGTTTGGATGAGAAGTGACTATTTTTGGTATTTGAGTACGCATCTTCATCTGTAACTGTTTAGTTTTCCTTGCGTTTACTAGTTTAACCCACTTGTCCAATATGTTCATTAAAAAGAACATAGCAGTGCATACCCAGATCCGCGGGCCGCTAAATGAGCCCTCGGATCAGGGTATGAACTGTTTGCTAAGCCTGTGTGCCCTCAACATGAAATGTGAATGGGTTCGAAAATAGGATCTGAAAGGAGTTTTCTTACATGATATAGGAATAAATTCAATAAAGTATAAACCAATTAATCTCACTGTTAGGTACACATATGTATGTAAATCAATACAGTATTTGAAATATATACAGGGAGCCAATATTTTCTACATAATTGAAAAGTCCGCCTATCGTATTTATACCAAATGTGGTGACAAACGATATTTCAAATGTCGAAAACAGTCCAATTATCCTTATTAATTTGAATTTTGGTGTTCCGCCCTTGAAATCGACTCTAATTTTGTCCCGTACAGTATAACTTACAAATGTCGTATATTTTTCGATATACATGTATTGTTATTAGAATACTGACATTATTGCTGAAATTTCAATTGTCTGTACAAAGTAAGAAAATAAATAAATCAAGCAGATGGTATGGCTGCTCGGGAATAGCAAAGTCATGCGTTAGCAATTATCTGACACTCGGAGTGAAACTTTTAATATGATATATTATAACAATGACTTATAGCACCAATGGATAATGAGAACAGAATGCATGACGATGATGATGATGATGATGATGGTGCTGGTGATGACTATGATGACGATAATGAAGGCTAATTTTGACTTATTTCATACGCAACAATCTTACTCAACCGATGTAACTTTTAAAGCGACTCAAAGTCCAATTGAGTTGATTTTAACGATTTATGCCGGACGGGTACGATGGTCCCTGTTTTCAAGCAATGCTGTCTCACAACCACAAGAGCCAGATGATGACTGACCTTCCGGATTTTGTTCTTGACGGAGAAAATGTGGTGATGTTGGAGCAGTAACAATTAAAACCCGAGAGAACTGTATAGAAAAGTGAAACAGTAACTTTTTATTTCGCACAAGAAAGTGCAACTTTATCAAAGGGGCCAGGCTCCATGCTTATAAAGCTTTTTAGTTGAGTCTAAGTTCGTTCTCAAGGTTTTGATTGGTCAGATTGAGCCTTTGGCTCAAATCTGACCAATCAAAAGCTTGAGAACTCAAATCTGACCAATCAAAAGCTTGAGAACGAACTGAGAATCAACTAAAAAGTTTTATAAGCATGGACCCTGAATGTTTTTTGTTTTGCTTACACATTGATTATAACGTCTATAAGTTTCGTTCTGTCAAGTGGTAATCCCTTTGTGTGAAAACAAAATTAGACTAGCGTGTATATACCACAACTCTGTACGTAATATAGCACAGTATACATATAGTGACATTATGATTAAATATAAACCAACGGTTTCGTCACGGATCTTGACATTTAACCTGATAATTAAACACCACTACCTTCAATGTCTATTTTACGGACAACATATTAAGGTTCTTAAATGAACCTATAAGAGTACACAGGTGCCACAATCAAAAAGGTCAAAACGTTATTATGGCCAAATGGAACAAACATCGACGGACAATGGGTAGACTTTGATAACAGTCATGTCTTGGCAGGCAAGTAAACTTTAACCCATTCCCTCATATTGACGCAATTTGATGTCTCTGTAAAAGTCACCTTTTCAACCATGGTGTTAAATACAGCATTTATACCCAGAGGAGCAAATGTTGTATTTATCACATTGTTTTCAAAACTACACGAAGCTAAATTTCACCGGTGGAGCATGCTCCAGGATGCCTACATTATACAGTAAAACCCCTCTAATGCGACCACACAAAAGGGACATAATTCACAGTGACAAAGGCAGGTGGTAGCTTAATGCAGGGCGAAATGTATTTGGATTCAGCTATGCTCCTCCAGGATGCCTATAGCCACGGTGCGTGCATTATATTTGGATTCAGCTATGCTCCTGATGCCCATCACTTCACTGAAGCTACACGTGAAATACAAGTTGACATGTAAAAACAGAAAATACAATCATAGCTTGGTATTAATCACATTCTATGCCCTACATATTTAATATACAACAAACCTTATTGCGCAGCGTAACTACATGAAATGTATTCAAGTATACAAATCGCCATATAATATATATAATTTATTATTAATATTCTAACTCTCCAAGGCGGAGTGTTGTGTCCTGACAATTCCCGTGTTTTGTTGCTACCTAGAGTGCAATACAAAACAGTGAGTGTGAGTAATGTAGAGATAAAGTGATTTTAACCCTGTCAACCCTGAATTATCAGAATGGAATAGCCCAATAGTGTCAAACTATAGGGTCCACTCAGTATGAAACGCTAAAAATAAACATGCTAGATGATTATTAATGACAAACAGTGCAGACTCTGAACAGGATGTTCCTCTATGAGCCATTTGATCTGGGTCTACACAGTTTGCAAATGAAAGTGCACGCGTCTCCCGAGTTGAAGGTTAATTTCCATCTGCCACGTCTGTGTATTTATTTGAAGCATACATCCTGTCTGCAGGGCATTGCATAGTTATTGATAGAAACAAATGCTTGCAGCATATAATTTCCATATTTTCAAAGGTTTGAAGCGTAACTGTTGCTCGAGGCATATTTGATCTAACCACCCAAGTCTGGTTGAAACGGTAAGACAAGCCCAGCTGTTGCCATGGAGTTGGAGCAAACCTATGGCAAAACATTGAACTTTTATAAACAATTTCAAATTTCTGGATCCAAACTGTTTGAAAATGTTATCATGGTTTCGTATGGGGTGACGAAGGAGTTAACTGTTCTATCCGATTATAATGCATCACTTTAATTTCACCGTTGACAAAAAGGGACATAAGCAAATCGTGTAGACTCAGACTACATACCTACTTAAGGAGTGCGTTGATAAGCATCTGCACTATTCGCAAGATCAACAATGTATATTCTAAAGGTCACATAAACAAAATACGCATTTTTACTCCTTTCATAACAGCGGATACCCAGATCAGACGCCTCCTGTAGGGGCCATCTGAACAAAGTCTATTCTGTTTGCTTATGGACTAATATAGCTCTGATTCCACAGTTTCTGCAATGGCAAGATTATCCTGTGTTATTGAGCTATTTTTAAAAATTCATCTAATTAATATTCATGATATTATTATTACTTACACGAATATTCATGGAGTAAAGAGTAAAGTAAAAGTAAAATGGATTCAAAACACATATTAGGACGAGTCCAATAAACATACCGGTTAAAGATGATAAATAACCCTCAATATCAAATCATTGTATTTTTAACAAGGCAGGATTATGCTTCATTACAATGAATAAACATTACACAGTCTTCACATGCAATAATGCGTAATGAACTTTAGTATGTAATACAAATAATGTCTGATTAATCCTTATATTGGTGAATTTTAAAAATCCAGTTCTCTTTCTTTACATATACCCATATCCTGTTGTACAATTACATATATCTTCACTGTCTACACATATTTCTCTGTTGAGTCACTCCTGTGAAGTGCAGTGGTTGCACACTCAACCTGTAAATAGTGCAGACCCTGATGAAACAGCTCCTGCAGGAGCTGTCTCATCAGGGTCTGCACTATTTACAAGTTGCACTATTTACAAATCACTATTTACAGGTACGTATAATGTACTGACGCGAACAGCAAGAGAAGGGTTAATCTCGGATATGTTACAATTTTCAACTATCTCCGATACAATAAAGCTTTTGAGAAACTACTAACCGAGTGTCAAACAGCTTGAACCTTGATGAGACGTCGAGTTACTCGGCTTCTCGACTGGATCCAAGCTATTTGCAAACGAGAGTTTGGTATTGCTTAGCAGGCAAAATAGTTAACCCTTTCAAATAGCTTTGATCTGGATGATATGTCAAATAATGCGGAATCTCATCCAGATCCAAGCTGTTTGCAAATATCTGCTAGATCGCGTTTAGCAGGTAAAAGGGTTAACTCTTTCCATCTAACCGCGACCTGGCTCGAATTTTCAAACAGCTGGAATCCTGATGAGATGCCAAATAATTCGGACTCTCACGAGGATTCAAGCTGTTTGACACTTGGTCAATAGTTTCTCAAAAGCTTGGTCGAATGTAGTCAAAGTTACACCAGATCAAGATCTGAGCAGAAATTCTTGTTTTATAGCCGAGGTAAATATTAACCCTTTACTCCATAAATACACCTTTCTATGCCTTTGCAAACAGAGTAGACCCAGATTAGATGGCTCCCACAGGAGCCATCTGATCAGGGTCTGCTCTGTTTGCTTGTGATAAAATATAAATATTGTTCTACAGTTTCTGCCATGGCTAACACTTCCTTGTGCCAATGTCCTATCATACAATACACTTTAATAAATATTCATGATATAATTATTTCTTGCATTGATATTCATGGAGTAAATGGTTAAACGAGTATTCTAGATCTACACAGTTTGAAAACTATCGATAGTATCTTTCCTCTCGTTGAAATTCCGGGCTATATGTTGTTTACTTCGAGGTCGATATATTTAAACCTGTCAAAGCTGAATGTTCATGGTAGAACGGCCCACCAGTCTTTAATTATAGATTTTTTTCAGTATGAAAAGTAAACTTACTAGAGGATTTTGAACGTCAAACAGTGCAGACCCTGAGCCCGCTGGTCTGGGTCTACATTGTTTGCAAGCGACAGCGCATGCGTGTGTCGCATTTAAAGGGTTAAAATGACTGTATAATCTTATGAAGTAATATCGTGACTTTTTACGTCTTTCGTAGACATATATATCCGATTAAATTAAGTTTTATTGTACATATATGTAAACCAATATAACAATGGCCAGTCCTGGTCAGTGAAAACAACTACCAACACGTCGAACGAAATGTTGTCTGCTGCACTACTTGATGATATTACATGCACATGTAACCCTCAAATCGAGGGTCAATCCGGCTGGAACCAGGCTCGAAGTCGAGTTCATCTGGCGTTTCATTTGGATTCAAAAAGTATACAAATGTATCTCTTAAGGTGAAGGGTAATACGATTGCAGTAGATATTGACCCGCATTGTTTACTTCTATGCGTTATTACATACTGACAGCAATTACTTTATCTTAATGGCTGTTTAAAGCTATAAATTCGCCCACCGTTTGACAATATCGTCAATCACGTTTGCTCTGCCTTTTGTCCTCAGTTTATTTCACATACAAACAACAGTTAATGTTTCAGTTTATCTTCAAATTACAACGCCAAGGACACAACGCCACGGTTCCCCAACGTTCATGCATTTTCATATGGTACATCTCGAGGGCTTGGCGCAAAACTATTGTAACTCTTTCACAAAGTGAAGGAGTTACAATAGTTTTGCACCAAGCCCTCGGTATTCTGTAAAGGATGGATGTTGTGGATGTGAATATACACGTGCGTGCGTCTGTGCGTGCAGGGTGTGAGGTGCGGGTGCGGGGCGTGGTTGTGGATGCAGGTACAGATGCGGATGCCGATGCGGGGTTACATGTTACTTTACCATCTTCTTAATCAGCTGAATTTTGACAATATAAACGAGTATGACACCACCACTGCATCCAGCACGGTCCCATTTGTTTGCCTATACAGTATAATCCCCGTATGAAAATGTTCTTTACAGTTTTGTTAGTTAATTTACATTGCAGACCCAGGCGGACTGCCAAGCTGAAAACTAAAATGAGTTACATTGGGAATGCTGAGAATGTTATTTCACTTTTATTTTAACTCTTTCGTTGCCAAACTGCACCACTAAGGACAGGGCAGACCCAGACCAGACGCCATATTTTCCCCTTCTTCTGTTTTTATTCCTTTGAAATTTTGCCTTTGTTTGCCACAATTCTTTCTTTTACAGACACGGTAGTTACACAATTTAACCATTTTACCGCCAATGTCGCAAACATGCACCACGACAAATAGTGCAGTCCCAGATCAGACACCGCCTTTTCAAGGCGGCGTCTGATCAGGGACTTCACTCTTTGTCTCAATATCTAGTTCTAGATCTGTGGTTTATTCGCTTGAATTCTGTATTCATTTACCTCATTTCCTAATATTACCGAATGCTTTAACAAAATTGGGTAGCAGACAACTATTAGAAATTTGGCGCCGAAAGAATTAATCATTTCCTTCATATAATGCCTTTTCACGCATTTGCAAACAGAGAAGACCCAGATCAGACGGCTTCTATAGAATCAGGCGGCTTCTGCAAGAGCCGTCAGATCAGAGTTTGCTCTATTTCCTAACGATACAATATAGATCTGAATCCAACGTTTCTGCAGTGGCTACAAATTAATGTGTAAATACAGTAAAACCTCTCTATAACGACCACTAAATTACATCAAGTATTTCGTGTTTAAGGCAGGTGGATGCTTAAAGCAAGGTGAAAGTAAAACAGAACGCTCCCATAGGAGCGTTCTGTTTTACTTTCACCTTGCTTTAAGCAACCACCTGCCCAAAATACCATTTAATCAGCACAATTTAGTGGTCGTTATAGAGAGGTTTTACTGTAATGCCAATATAAGAATTCAACGAATTTATATTCATGACGTCATTACTTCTTGTATGAGTATTTATGGAGTAAAGAGTTAGGTAAACTTGATTCAGTGTTTAAGCAGACATGTTGTTTACAACCATATAAGGTCAACCCTTTTACTCCATGAATATTCATGTAAGTAATGTTGACGTCATGAATATTAATTAGATTGTTTTTATAATAGCACATGGACACAGGAATTTTGACGAAAGTAGAATAATTATATAGAATCAGGTTTATAATTTTTATTATTCCATAAGTAAACAGAGCAGACCCTGGTCAGACGGTTCCTATAGGAACCGTCTGATCTTGATCTGCTCCGTTTGCAAAGGCGTAGAAAGGCTTATTTATGGAGGAAAGGGTTAAGTCAGATATAGACTCATGTAAGAGTCGTCTGATCAGGGTCTATTCTGTTTGCTTATGGAATAAAACAAACACGATTCCACAGTTTCTGCCATGATCAAAACATCATATGTCCATATTCTATAATAACAACCATCTACTTAATGCCAATATTGTCATGATTTCTTACATGAATATTTTTCAGGTAAAGGTTAAAATAAAAACTGTTCACTCTACTTACATATCTATAGTGTGTTGTTATTTAACATCCACTCCTGTTTATCATTCCCCCACATGTTATCTCCGTTATTGCACTGGCGTTTTCTGTGACACCATTTCTATCACCGGCACAGAACGATCGCAGTGAAAAATAATAGTTCAGTTTAATATTGACAAATCGACTTATACTCTTCTGCCTCGGGATTTAAATATTCTATAAATAGAGGCCGCATAAACACGGTAAAACCACCGCACGGTTAGCAGGTATCGGATTCGGACACTGTTTGGGACGGAGGTAACTTGAAATCAATATAAACGAGTTGGGCGAAGTTTATCCTTTGCGCAATCAAAGATCGCCAATGCTTCGGATTACAATAGAGTAATTAAAGGACTGTCAACAAAAATGAGATTGATTATCGGATTTCGATCATACCACTGCACACCTCTTGTTTGCATGTTACGGTATAATGGGTAGAGGTTTAAAGTGCGTGATTAACCCATTCCCTCATATTGACGACTTTTGACGACTTTGTAAAAGTCACTTTGTGAAACCATTGTGATAAATAGAGCATTTGCTCATATAGGAGCAAATGCTCTATTTATCACATTGGTTTCAAACTACAAAATTCTAAAATTTTCCTTTTCTCTAGTTAATGCTCCTTTTCGGTATATTTATTTAAAGGGATAGGATCTGAAAATAGCCTATGAGGTAATGGGTTAAACCTTTCACCGCTGATTTATGAAATGGACTATTCCAAAATCTAAACAGGTCTAATTTACCGTGAATATTCAGGGACGTTTGAAAACAAAAGTGTAACATGACAAACAGTGCAGACACTAATGAGAGGAATCCGCTGGGAGCCCTCTCATCTGGGTCTGCTCTGTTTGCAAAGGACATTCGTGATTATTTCCAGCACTGAATAAGGTTAATTCGAAATGTGATATAAAAATCTATTTCACAAAAATCGCAATAATTGTACGTCATCTGAATTAACAGAATCTGTCTTCTACAGAAACTGGTGAATCCATAAATCCGAGTATTAGTCGATCCTACATCCTCCAGCTTATAGACCGGATTATCTCCAGCCAGTCGTGTGCTAGATAAGCTTACTTTCCATAAATACACATTTCTACGCCTTTGCAAGCAGAGAAGACACAGATCAGACAGCTCCTACGGGAGCTGTCTGATCAGGGTCTGCTCTGTTTGCTTATGAAATGATGTAGATATCAGTCTACATCTTCTGTCATAGCCACAACTTCCGTTATCAATCTGCTATTATAACAGCCAATCTAATTAGTATTCATGATTTCCTTATTTCTTGCATGAGTATTCATGGATAGAGTATTGGGCCTAAATACTCCTGATAAAAGTTTGTTCATATTCTATATCTACTGCGTGTCACGTGAAAGACACTAAATCAAACCATGTTGAACTAACCGTAGTACTGTACTATTATAAGTATTTTGTAAATATAACGATGTGCCTATACTTATGTAAAGTCTTTAATCAAATATTTGTTTTACTAAACTACTGACACGATTAATTTACCTATGTAAAGCTACAACAATATTAGTCCTGTATTTTTTTTATCATTAACTGTTGCAAATAGTGTAGATCGTGACCAAAAAGCCACATTTCCGAAACGACATTGGATTTGAAGTTACGCTGTCTGTCACGTCTAATGGTTGATTTCGCATAGTCGGTTCGTTTAGACGTAACCAATTCCCTCAATGTGACACCTTTCGACGCCTTTGTAAAAATCATCTTTTGAGATCATTTTGGAAAATAGGAGCAAATGTTTTTTGCTTCCGAAGGGTCTCCTACATTCAGAATTTATGTACTTCACAACAGCTGGTGTTAAGTGCATGGTTGTTGTGGCGGCCGTATTATGTCGACCCGTACTTTATTCTCAGTGTTGATTTAATTTCTGGTCCTTCGGGATCACTAGTTTCAAGGCTTGTACGAATTATGAAAAATGAATACCGCTTAAGCCGGTGCTAAAGCCGTAGTGTGAGTAGTGTTGCACTTTTATAACTGCTCATGAACAGACACACTAAGCAGCTGATATTTAACTGTACTGTGTCGGAGTATTCTCGAGTTCTTTGTTTGTTAGATTAATAAGATCATCAACTGAATTGTCCAATAAATGCACAGGTGTTAGTACATTGAACGAGTGTATTCCAAGAAAATGTCAGTCGAGTGTCGCTAAATGTCTAACAAATAAACTGGTTTTAGTGATTGAAATTATATTTTGTCCAATGGCGTTGCAGTATTTTTCAAATTCTCTGGCGATTTATTTTAGTAAATCAGCCGTTACTGGCCATTTATTTAGTAAGTGTCTATTTACCGAAGTAAGTGACAATTTACCCAGTAAGTCGGTCTATTTTATATTGCACCTGCGTTCAGAATCAGTTCAGGGACAGGATACAATAGCGGCTAGCGGCTGAAGCCTGTTGGAGCAAATGAAATTGACATGACGCCTCGATATTCCGGACAGTTTTTTAGCAACTAATGTGGATTCAAGCTTTTAAAATGATTTCAAAAAAGGTGGATACAAAAAACATAATTATCACAATAAATATTAAATTGATCTGTGAGGGGATTTGTTAGTCATTAGCTATAACTTGGAGCCAGGCCGGTTTGAAGCAGTGTTTACTCTTTCTCTAAGGAACATTTATAGATCTACACGAATTGGTCAATTCAGGAATATTAATAACCCATTTTTTTAATAATGTAAACTTTTAAAGGGAACTTTTGGTTCAAACAAAAACTGTAGGATCAGATCTATATCATTTTATTCGGAAATAGAGCGAACCCTGATTAGATGTCTGGCCCTTGTCTACTCTGTTTGCGATAAAGCGTTGATATGAGGGAAAGGGTTAAGACCGGTGTTTCCTCGATCGAATATAGACAAAGTTGATAAACTACTGTTGCTGCCAATATCGCTGATGGGGACACCAAGTTCTGTCTATAAAAGTCGTCTGTTCTTGGCCTACTCCGTTTGCATTTATACTTGGAAACTTGGAAACTTTGGTCTACTCCGTTTGCAAATGTGTGAAACGCGTTTATATGAAGTAAAGGGTTAAACGATTTGTAGACATGTACATTGACGAAAATGAATAAATAATCATTCTTGATAATCCAATCGAAATCACGAGAAATCTCTGCAAAGTACAATGTAATCACCTACCGGTTTTATTAGTGAAATTCTGAAGCGGTTATTGAGAACTTGAGAAGCCGTGACCTCATGTTTGGACAGTACTGGTTCATACATATTTCAATAAATCAAAATCCTCCAATTTATAATTCGCTTGAATATCTACTGCGATTCTCGGAAAACTGTGGTGTTGCTGTCTTATGAAAGATGTGACGGGTAGTGACAGGTATGTATATTACATAGGGCGCGTGACAGTTTGTGAACAAAACATAATTTCAATCACTAAATTGGTTAGTATTTGTTAGTCAGCATTTACAAAATAAATCGGTCGCGGGGCTGCGCCCCGCTAGACCGATTTATTTTTGTAAATGCTAACTAACAAACACTAACCTATACTTAGTAGGTGGAGTGAGTGTATACATCAAAACAGTCGAAGTGTCCAATATATGTACTAGCCTTAGAGTGTAATGTACTTAATGCCGAGACAGGAATCAAGGTCTGAATCGTAAAATGAAACTATTTAACAAGCGAATCATTGTTAATAAGTAATCAGGTAAAAATACATATGTTACACTTTCTGAGTAGAATAGATATACATGTATACTGTTTTGTACATACTTGCATCATCATTAAAACACTCGCCGTGTCAGGTGGTTCATTATTTAGATTTTTTATTTAACATGATCTCTTTTATTTATTAAACATAGGAGTCTTAAAAAGCAGGTAGTTGCTTAATGCAGGAGCTTCGATAGGAGCTTTCTACATTACTTTTTATCTGCATTAAGCTACCACCTGCCCTACCTACTCATAATAAGACCTCTTTTTTGATGGCCGCTTAGGAGAGGTTCGGCTGTATTCTAGTATCTACTTATTGTCCATAATCTAACTACTCCAACACTATAAACCAATTAGCGATAATGTTTTCGAATGGATTTGATACAGTTGGTGTACCAAGTACAGTTTTACACTCTCAAATAGTGGTCAATTAATAATAATTAAAAACAAACACCAACAAGTAGAACCTTTTAGCAGGTGACATATTGATTCAGGGTTGAGAGGGTTAGATTGATGTCTGAATTCAAGAATGATAGTGGGAAATAGACATCTACAAAGGACCAGATAAGATGGGTAAATTAAAACATTTTCAAGAATGACCCCTTTATTTCTCCATCAGCCCATTCCCTCATATTGACGACTTTTGACGACTCTGTAAAAGTCACTTTGTGAAACCATTTTGAAAAATAGAGCATTTGCTCCTACAGGAGCAAAATTTTATGCTCTATTTATCACAATGGGGTCAAACTACAAAATTCTAAAATGTTCCTTTTCTTTAGTTAATGCTCCTTTTCGGTATATTTATGCAAAGAGGTTGTATCTAAAATATGAGGTAATGGGTTAAACTCTATGTTGTGACCACTCTTTAGAATTGTTTCTAAGAGACGATTGTAACGAGTGGTCACAACATAGGGTTTAGTGGAGAAATGGCGATATTAGTACATGAGTACGTCCATGTATCCGTTACTCTGAAACGAGCTGGTATTTAACCATAATAAGTATTTAGTCTAACAACGTAAGCAACTGCTGAAAACCTTTATTCGTTTTGCTTACACCTATGTACTCCCATATTATTTTAGGAATCCCCATTCAGATCTTATTCTGGAATATAGGAGATTTCTGCATTGCTTATGAGCTGCATTAAGCTACCACTGTCCTAACAAACCCGTAATCAGAACTCTTTTTGATGGCCGTTTAAGGCAGGTCTACTGTAATGCAGACTAGAATTAAAACAACAGCAATGTAATAATTTTCTTAGGGAGTCGTCTAATTTAATTTCATCTTGCTTTAATCCCAATGGAGCGTTTTGCATTTCGGTCATTCTACATTAAGCTATTGTCTATTTTAAGCCGGAAACATATGTAGAACGTCGCTATTTCAAAGCTATAGTAAAACGTAAACTTTTATGCAGGCGACTGCTTATTGCAGAGCTGAAGCTATGCAAAAATCTGCAACAAGAGCTTTCTGCATGACGTTCACCCTCCATGAAGCTTCAGTCTGACTTTAAACTCTATAATGAATTAATGCTTATAAAACTTTTAGTTGAGTCTGAGTTCGTTCTCAAGTTTTTGATTGGTCAGATTTGAGCCTTTGGCTCAAATCTGACCAATCCAAAGCTTGAGAACTCAAATCTGACCAATCAAAAAGCTTGATAACGAAATCAGACTCAACTAAAAAGCTTTATAAGCATTGACCACGATTTCGAGCAAGCTTTCGAGAAAGTAGTTACCGAAACTTAACCCTTTCCCTTTTCAATGTTTATTTCCGATTTGAATACCTACTGAATACTCATGAACAAAATAGTTTTAATGAAAGATGGAACTTTATGGCATATTAAGAAAGTAGAGCAACAGATCTTTCAAAAATTATACTAGCAAACAGAACAGACCCTGTATGAGCCGTCAGATCTGAGTCTACACTGTTTGCAAAATGAGTGAAACTCCGTTGTTATGAAGGAAAGGGTTAAACGGCGTCTTGTCGTCTCACCAGGATCCAAACTGTTTGCAATTTATATTAGCCGGAAAAGGGTTAAAATACAGAAATTAATAATACGAGCTTCAGTGGATTAAGGTGATGCAGGACACCCAACCATAGCCAGAGTCTGTGATTGATGGTTTATCGACCATACTATGTACATGCACGTGCTGGGAGAGACCAAGGTTTGTTTCAATAACTCCGGTATTCATTATTAACATTTTGATTGAACGCTCTTACGAAGCACAGGTAGTGGTGTCAATACACCAAACTATCAATATATAACCTTCTTAACCCTTTCGGCGCCAAATTTCTAATAGTCGTCTGCAAACCAATTGTACTAAATCATTCGGTAAAATAAGGAAATGAGACAAATAAATTCAAATTTCAAAAGAATAAAGCACAGATATGGAAATAGAGTTTGAGACAAAAAGTGAAGTCCTTGACCTGACGCCGCCTTGAAAAGGCGACGTTTGATATGGGACTGCACTACTTGTCGTTATGCATTTTTGCGACATTGGCGGTGAAAATTTTTAAATTTGTGTAGTTTTGAAACTGTTGTGATAAATAGAGCATTTGCTCCATAGGAACAAATGCTCTATTTATCACAATGGCTTCCTATAGTGACCTTTACAGAGGCTTCAAAAGGCGTCAATATGAGGTAACTGGTTTAACCATTTACTCCATGAATATGCATGAAAGAAACGATTACATCACGTATATTATTTTATTGATTATTACAATGACATACTTATTAACACATGATTTATTTCCAAGGCAGGAACTGGAGAATCAGATCTATATTATTCTGTAAGCAAACAGAGTAGGCCCTGATCAGAATGGCTCCTACAGGAGCTGTCTGGTCTGGGCCTACTCTATTTGCAAATGCGTATTTGTGTAATTTTGGGGTAAAGCATTATACCCGATTTATATTCATATAAAAAAATATATAACAAAGTGTCCTTACATGTACGTCGTGCATATATTATTTGTTCTACTAATAATTTGATCGCATATATCATAGCAAGGCATTTAATCTATTACTTAATGAATATTCATGTAAGAAATAATTACTTGATTGATTGAAAATAGATGAAAATATTTGTTATTGTTTATATAAAAGCAAATGAACTATGAAGAAGAGAATTTGTGGCCATAGCAGAAACTAAATTCCTATCTATATTATTCAATAAGCAAACAGAATAGACTCTGAACAGATGGCTCCTATACGAGACTTCCGGTCTGGGTGTACTCTGTTTGCAAAGGCATTAAAAAGTTCTTTGCCAGGTAAAGGGTAACTGTATTTTAAAATTTAGCCTGCTGTGGGCGGATGAGTGAATACCTCTGCCAACAGTTTGGATCCAGATGAGACGCCAAGGACACCCTGGTTGCATTTTGGTAAACAAATTGATTATGGCTGAATTTTGAAAATGTACTTGGTGAAAAATTCTGTAAAATTAATTTGCTCAGCAGGCTAAAGGTCATTAAAGCTGACGTTACAATAGCAAATGCAGTTAAAGGCAACATGTCGAAATATAATCGGAATCGGAATATCAGCATATCGAAATATAATTCGAAATAGGTCGATGAGTATGGGAGTAATCGAGAGGGGTAAATTACATAGAGGATTTCAAACTCGAAGCACACTTTCAACACAATTCTTAACGGATTATATCTACCTAAAACTATAACGTTTATCTTGACTAGCTAGTGGGTGAAACACTGAGATGCATGGAAACTAAATGCACCTCTGTGATTGATTCACAATTAACCCTTTCCCTCATATAAACACCTATTAATGCATTTGCAAATACAATAGACCAAGATTAGACGGCTCCTACGGGAACCGTCTGATCAGGGCTTGCTCTGTTTGCTTTTAGCACGGTATAGATATGATTCTACAGAGCCAAAAAGCCTTGAAAAGTTGGAATTAGCTTGTCGCCGCAACATGCGTTTTGATATCGTTATTTATATAAACAAATCAGTTTGTCGCCACTACAGGTGTTTTGATATCGTCATTTAAATGACCAAACGAGTTTGTCACCGCTACCTGTGTTTTGATATCTTTATTTGTATTACCAAATCTGTTTGTCGCCGCTACCTGTGTTATGATATTTCGTTAATGACATTACCAACTCAGTTTATCGCCGCTACCTGTGCTATGATATTACCAAATCAGATTTATATTACCAAACCAGTCTGTCACTGCCACCTATGTTATTATTTATACAGTAAACCCTTTCTATAACGGCCATTAAATTGTGTTAATTAGTTGGTATTTAGGGCAGGTGGCTGCTTAAAGCAAAATGAAACTAAAACAGAACGCTCCTATAGGAGCGTTCTGTTTTACTTTCATCTTGCTTTAAACAGCCACATGCCTTTAACACAAAAATGATGTAATTTAGTGGCCGTTATAGAGAGATTTTACTGTAGTTATTGATATTACCTACTCAGTTTGTAGCCGCCACCTGTATTATGATATATTGTTATTTGTTTTACCAACTAATTCTGTCGCTGCTACCTATGTTATGATATCGTTATTTATATTACTAAATCATTTTGTCGCCGCTACCTGTGCTATGATATATCGTTATTGATATATTACAAACTCATTTTATTGCTATTGATATTACCAACTGTTTATCTCCACTACCTGTGTTATGATTTCTGTACTCTACTAGAGAAACTGTGAAAACATTTGCAAGTAGTGTGGATTCGGATGAAATGCCCAAAAGTTGACGTATCATCAGGATCCAGCCCGTTTGACACCCTGATTGTGTGTCTGACAATATGTAGAGATGTACTATTAGTATTTAAGCAGACTGCCAAATTTGCAGACGACAATCGCTGAGATTGGTAAATATTAAGTAATGAAAAGAATGATTGAGCGAGCTTAGAATATGAGCGATGCACTTGGAGCGACGGTGTCCTTGGGGTTTTGTAGACAATGGAGACCTACCTAGTGTATTACACGCTCTATTGCCAGAACTTCCAGAATAATAATTACTCTCTACAAATACTTACCTACAGTAGAACCTATCTTAACCCTTTCCCTGATGAATATTCATGCAGGAAATAATGACGTCATGAATATTAATAAGATTATTTTTTAAATGGCATATGAACACATGACATTTCGGCTCGTGCGGAAGCTGTAGAGTCAGATATATATTACACCATCTGCAAACAGAGCAGACCCTGATCAGACGGCTCCTATAGGAGCTGTCTGATCGGGGTCTACTCTGTTTACAGATGCGTCAAAATGCGTTTACATGAGGGAAAGGGTTAAGCGGTCAATAAAAAGATATATAATTATGGGTCTGTAAGGCGGGTGGTATATGTAGCTTAATGCAGAAAAAATAAATACGAGCTTTCTGCAAAAGTCTGCCCTGAATTATGCAATCATCAATACTTTTTAAGGCCCATGTGTTCAATAAATGACTGATCTCTTAAGACAGGTTCTACTGTATAGTAAAATCAATCTACAACGACTTATATACAGTAACCACTCCCTGCAAACACTTACGTATAGTGAAATCTGTCTACAACGACCTACCTACAAAATAACACACTGCAAAGACTAACCTACAATAAAACCCTCTACAAACACTAATCTACAGTAAAATCCTCTACAAACACTAACGTACAGTAAAACATTCTACAAACACTAACGTACTGTAAAACATTCTACAATGTACGAACACTAACCTACAGTAAAACCCTCTACAAACACTCGTACAGTGTAAACCCCTCTACAAAGACTAAACTACAGTAAAGCCCACTACAAACACTAAACTACAGAAAACCCCTCTACAGACACTAAACTACAGTTAAACCCTCTACAAACATTAAACTACAGTAAAACCCTCTACAAACACTAAACTACAGTAAAACCCTCTACAAACACTAAACTACAGTAAAACCCTCTACAAACAATAAACTACAGTAAAACCCTCTACAAACACTTATTTATAGTTAAACCCTCTATTAACACTAAACTACAGTAAAGCCCTCTACAAACACTAACCTACAGTACATCCCTCTACAAACACTTCTACAGTAAAGTCCACTACAAACACTAACCTACGGTGTTAAACCCTCTACAAACACTTACGTACGTAAAAGTCCCTTACAAACACTAACGTACAATAAAACCCCTCTACAAACACTAACGTACAGTAAAGCCCTCTACAAACACTAAACTACAGTAAAACCCTCTAGAAACACTAACCTGCAGTAAAATCCTCTACAAACACAAATTTACAGAAAAATCCTCTACAAACACTAATCTACATTAAAAATCCTCTACAAACACTAACTTACAGTAAAATCCTCTACAAACACTAACCTACAGTAAAGCCCTCTACAAACACTTAAGTACAGTAAACCCTCTACAAAAACTAACCTACAGTAAAACCCTCTACAAACACTAACATACAATTGAACCCTCTACAAACACTAAACTACAGTAAAGCCCTCTACAAACACTAATCTACAGTAAAACCCTCTATAAACACTTACGTACAGTAAAGCCCTCTACAAACACTAAAATACAGTAAAACCCTCTAGAAACACTAACCTGCAGTAAAATCCTCTACAAACACAAATCTACAGAAAAATCCTCTACAAACACTAATCTACATTAAAAATCCTCTACAAACACTAACTTACAGTAAAATCCTCTACAAACACTAACCTACAGTAAAGCCCTCTACAAACACTTAAGTACAGTAAACCCTCTACAAAAACTAAGCTACAGTAAAACCCTCTACAAACACTAACCTACAGTAAAACCCTCTACAAACACTAATCTACAATTAAACCCTCTACAAACACTAAACTACAGTAAAGCCCTCTACAAACACTAATCTACAGTAAAACCCTCTATAAACACTTACGTACAGTAAAGCCCTCTACAAACACTAACCTACAGTAAAACCCTCTACAAACACTCTCTACAAACACTAACCTACAGAAAAACCCTCTACATTGTACAAAAACAAACGGAGAGTAAATCCCTCTACAAACACTTAACTACAGTAAAGGCCTCTAGAAACACTCCTCTACAAACACTCTCTACAAATACTAAACTACAGTAAAACCCTCTACAAACACTTACGTATAGTAAAGCCCTCTACAAACACTATACTACAGTAAAACCCTCTACAAACTCAAACGGAGAATAAAACCCTCTACAAACATTAACTACAGTAAAGCGCTCTAGAAACACTAAACTACAGTAAGCCTTCTACAAACACTCTTTACAAACACTTAACTACAGTAAAACCCCTACAAACACTAAACTACAGTAAAACCCTCTACAAACACTAAACTACAGTAAAGCCCTCTACAAACACTAACGTACAGTAAATCCTCTACAAACACTAACCTGGCTTCAAATCGATAATCAACTAAAACATTTATTTATACACCGTAATTTATAGGATTTTTACTCTTAAAGAGGAAGTCCCTACAATGATCGCATATTTTCAATAATATCATAAAACTTGGTATTTGTTATGCTCTATCATTATTATGAAAGTTCCCAATTTAAACTTATATCGAAAAATGCCCCTGTGATACAAATAAACCGATTTCATCAATACTGATAATTTTTGTTCTACAACACAATATTATCGGCCTTTTCCGTTAAATTCTTCCGCGTTTTGCCGATGATCACCCGATCCCTCCATTGTTTACGTAATAGCTTTCTCGGAAGTGGTCGGAGAATCGCGAATAGGGCGAACAGTTACGAAACTAAAACCCAACCCGAATAAAACTGAAACATCGGGGAGTAAAACCGGGATCGGCGATATCAAACACATGGATGTTTTGTCATTATAAACGGTAAATGGATGGGGCTTTTTGCGATATACTACTTTTCAGCATATAAACAAATGGGTTTTGTACATTTTAAGTGTTTATGAAACGCGTCAAATGTAGGGACATCCCCTTTATTAGGCCAAACTTTACAAAGCTAATATACATTATATCTAAACTTGCATTTAATCCGCATTATGTCATAAAACAATAAAGGATCAGCTATTTTATACCAATAATGTATTTCTTTTAATTGAATAATAACAAAACACATGCCTTTTACTTCATTACTTCTGATATTGTATTCATACTCGTAATCGACCAGTGTATACAATTCGCATTGCCAAAACAAGTACCTTTCATTTCTTCAACGTTACAGAAATTACTGTTCCTTCCATGACTAAAAAAATCGTAATCTCATATAGTCGCCCCGCTCGTGCGGGACGCCAATGAAAATGAATGTAAGATTCTTTTTATCACATAACGCTTAACAGTGTCATAGAAAGAGAACCAAACTATATCTGATGGCTGTTTCGGCTATTGTTAACAGCGTAGTACAGTCAGATTCAAACTGCTCTTGTGCGTACAAAATGCATAAGTGCATTTCCGCGATTTACGGCACTCTGTTTCGGTACTCTCACACGGCAGATTATGTGATAAAAGCATCTACGACTAACCTACGATAAAGCCTTCCACGGCGACTTACCTACAATAATAGCCTTTGCAATGACTAAAGGGCCAACTACCTATTATTTTGTACATGTTTCAGCTGTGGCAGCCGTTGTCTTGTGCCAGAAATGGTCACCCATCGTCCGCCTGTGTCAACAACTTCTTCTCCAAAAGTACTTGGGATCAATTAGGATCAAATCTCACAGAAATATCCCCTTGAAGGATGCCTTACATATTCCTTAACTAATGCCACCTTAGAGACATTTTATATGTAATGGCAACCACCTGAAACAACTAAGGACCATCTTGTCAGAAACCAATAACCCGGTAACAGAATAGGAGCTTTCATAATTACATTTTGTACTTTCGATCTGCATTAAGCGGTTAAACTTGAGAAATTGCTCAGATTAGAAATCGCATAACTGGAGCCTCTGTTATATCGAAGAAATTCGTATGGTCCCTTGAAGTTCGAGATATCGAAGTTCAACTGTATATCTGACGATACTGATGAATGTCAAACAGAGGCAGATTTAACCATTTTACTCCATTACTATTTATGTTAGAAATAATTACATAACCAATATTAATAAACCCACACAATAAAATGACACCGTGAACATTGAAAGTGTCTATCATGATAGAAACTGTGGAAGCAAATATTCGTACAGTAAAGCCTCTCTATAACGGCCACTAAATTGCGTTAATTAGTTGGTATTTAGGGCAGGTGGCTGCTTAATGCAAGGTGAAAGTATAACAGAACGCTCCTATAGGAGCGTTCTGTTATACTTCCACCTTGCTTTAAGCAGCCACCTGCCTTCAGCACAAAATACTTGATGATGTTATTTAGTGACCGGTATAGAGAGGTTTTACTGTATGTACTATTTCATAAACAACAGAATAAACCCTGGCCAGACGGCTCCTGTAGGAGCGGTGTGACAAGTCTATTCTGCATAGGCCTCAAAAGGCGTTTCTGTGGTGTAAAGGGAGAATACTCTTACATTAAATCAAATTATTTTCAGGATTAGCTGTTTTTCCCTTAGTTCATCTGTCTACCAATCGAAACCTAAATGGCAGTTACAAACAGTATTTAGTGTTGAAGGCAGGTAACAGCTTAATGCAAGGTGAAAGTATAACAGAACGCTCCTATAGGAGCGTTCTGTTTTACCTCCACCTTGCTTTAAGCAGCCACCTGCCTTCAGCACAAAATACTTGATGATGTTATTTAGTGACCGGTATAGAGAGGTTATACTGTATGTACTATTTCATAAACAACAGAATAAACCCTGGCCAGACGGCTCCTGTAGGAGCGGTGTGACAAGTCTATTCTGCATAGGCCTCAAAATGCGTTTCTGTGGTGTAAAGGGAGAATACTCTTACATTAAACCAAATTGTTTTCAAGATTAGCTCTTTTTTCCTTAGTTCATCTGTCTACCAATCGAAACCTAAATGTCAGTTACAAACAGTTTGGATCGAGATGAGACGCCAAGCAACGTTTCGTTTCATAAGGATTGAGACTGTTTGACACCCGGTCAAACGTTTCTTAAAAGCTTAATTGAATTCGAAATAAAAGAAACTTGTGACAAATCGGAGGTTAAGCTGATATTGTGTTTTACAGCTGGATACAGGTTAACTATTTTCTTCATATAAACGTGTTTTCTCGCATTTGTAAACAGAATAGACCCAGATCAGACGGCTCCTATAGCTACAGTGTTCCACCTTCCATATTTCATTATAACTATTTTATCCATGGATATTCAGTAGCTACTGAAATTTGGAAAACGAATAGAACGGAGAAATACTTAATGGTTGTCATAACCTAGGGTTTGGTAGAGTAATAACGATTTACAGTAAAACCTCTATATAACGGGCACTGAATTGTGTTAACTATTTGTTATTTGGAGCAGGTGGCTGCTTAAAGCAAGGTGAAAGTAAAACAGAACGATCCTATAGGAGCGTTCTGTTTTACTTTCACCTTGCTTTAAGAAGCAGTCACCTGCCGTTAACACAAAATACTTGATGTAATTTAGTGGCCGTTATAGAGAGGTTTTACTGTATATAAAAATCTCAATAATAGCTTTGAGATGTTTTTTCTGTAGTTAAAGTACTCCCCTTTTCGGATATTCATTTATTGAACTCAGGAGTCTTAAAGCAGGTGATTGCTTAATGCAGGGTAAGGGTAATGCAGAAATCTCCTATAAGAGCTTTTTGTATTACTTTTGACATGTATTAAGCTACCGCCTGCCTTACTGACCCATATTTTTTATGATGTTTACTTTTTAAGTAATTATATTTCTTTGACAGAAACGGCAAAATCAGATCTATATCATATCTAAAGCAAACAGAACAAACACTGATCAGATGGCTCCTATAGGTCTGGGTCTAGTCTGTTTGCAAATGCATGATTATGCGTTTATAGGAGGAAATGGTTGAGGACAAATGCATGACCATGCAGAAGATGTTTGAGTTTATAGATATACCAAATAGATGTAAGCAAGTAACACAAATGAGACACATTAAAGAGTTCTTGCTTTTCTTCCATTCACTGAGATAATTTAGGGTTGAATGCATTAATCAAAGGAGTATCAACTTACCTTCCTGCATGAATTGATGTCTCAATTCGACACGCTGTCTCAATGTGAAAATTGATCACTTTCAAAACGCCCATGCACGTCACGGTGTATATCCTTCGATTGGTTATGCAAATGTTCCCAACCCATTGCAGTGCCGTAAAAATAACACCTGCTCAAATTCTGATTTGAAGCAATTTTTACTTACCTCTGATTCGTTAAAGCGTTTTGGTAAGCACTGAACCGGTGTCAAACAGTTTGGATTCTGATGAGACGCCGAGTAACTCGGCGTCTCATCTGGATCCAAGCTGTTTGTCAATGCGAGTCACGTCGTGATCAGCATTGAAAGGATTAATATATGCAATACGTGATACATATGCAGCAAAGAATTACAGTAAGACCTCTCTATAACGGCCACTTAATTGTATTAATTAGTTGGTATTGATGGCAGGTGGCTGCTTAAAGCAAGGTGAAAGTAAAACAGAACGCTCCTATAGGAGCGTTCTGTTTTACTTTCACCTTGCTTTAAGCAGCCAGCTGGCTTTGACACAAAATACTTGATGTAATTTAGTGACCGTTATAGAGAGGGTTTACTCTACATCCATAATGGAAACACTCGCTGAGGGTTTCCACTTAAGAGAAATAAAATAATACAAAATTTATTAAAATTTTAAAAGAAAACAAAGCAAAATATATAAACATAAAAATCTCATTTATGTGGCATTATTAGCGACTGAATGATATATTGCAATACGGATATATCAATATTCAATTTGAAATATGTCTGCGTGATGTGTTTAATTATGTAGTTGAGTGAAGTAACTCATCAAAGGTGTAGTGCTACAATATGTTTAAATTTTGGGCACAGTAATGATGAGAACGCCAGGGATACTGGTTCAAAGAGATACAACTAAGGATACTTGTTTCGTATAACTCAGTGACGGTAAGATGTACATGTTTTGCAAACAGTGTAGAAACAGGTCACACTCTGCGTTAAACACGTCGCCTGATCAGGTTCTGCATTGTTTTTTACCCTTTAAAACATTTTCAATACTTTCCCTCATATAAACGCGTTTTCAAGCCAAGTAGAGAAGATCCAGATCAGACGGCTCCTGTAGGAACAGTCTGATCAGAGTACATGTATGCACGGTTTGCTTTTGATGCAATTAAGTTAAGAATCTACCGTTTATTTCATGGCCAAATGTTCCCATTTTCATGTGCTATTATAATTATTAATCAGGGTCCATGCTTATAAAGCTTTTAGTTGAGTCTGAGTTTCGTTCTCAGGCTTTTGATTGGTCAGATTTGAGTTCTCAAGCTTTTGATTGGTCAGATTTGAGCCTTTGGCTCAAATCTGACCAATCAAATGCTTGAGAACGTTCTCAGACTCAACTAAAAGTTTTATAAGCATGGACCCAAATTAATATTAATAATGTTGTTATGTCTTATATGAATATCTATGGAGCATAGGGCTAATACGATGAGATCCCTTGTACTAATTTTCCAGCAACTGGCTTAAACAAATACAACAGCTTCAAATATGCTGTCGTTACCCTCGGATGTTCGCCTGAAGACCAGGGATCGGACCAACGCAAGATTTGATTCACACGACATCCATTCCATGGTTTCTTTTCACCGAACTTCTGGAGGCATGGGCAGGAATTTGTCAGGCTTTCAGTTTTCCGGAAATAGGATCGGCCAGTCTCTAAACACTGGATCGCCAGTCGCAGAATCTACAAGGAAATCACTTGAGATTCGAGAAAATGCTATGTTAATTTTTGAAACTGTCAATGCTTTCGAGGGTGACGTTGAAAAGCCAGGACATATTTCAGGCACTGTTTATAATGTTCTTGATATAAGACCACTTGGTAAATATGTGTCAGGACGAACTGTGGCTGAGACAAAAGACAGGGTCAACAATAAACGTAAAGTTAAACATCATAAAAGGAAAGAGCAGTATTCTCGTAAGGACGCCTTTGAAAATGACATGGATGTAATTGACAGACATCGCCTACCGATATCACCAGAATACACATCAAAGTACACGATTGATCTCCCTGAAGAACTGAAAAACAAAAAGAACAACGCAGTCTCAAGTAAAAAACGAAGGAAGATGTCATTAATGGATATACACACGGTGGACGCGTCCATGTTTATGCAAAGGAACCGACGAATGTCAGAAATAGACCATAAACAGGTAATTACATAAAGCATATCATAATTACAACGAGGAATAGAACAAGGTGTTGAACCTAAATTGCTTTTCGACGTCTTAGTTTAATCAAAACTGTGTGTGTATTCCCTCATAGGCTATATTTTGACCCAACCTCTTTGAATAAACCTACGGAAAAGGAGCATTCACTAGCGAAAAGGTAAAAAATAGATTTGTGTAGTTATGAAACCATTGAAATAAATAGAGCATTTGTTCCATAGGAGCAAATGCTCTATTTATAACAACGGTTTCAAACAAGTGTCAACAGGCGTCAATATGATGGAGTGGGTTAAATAAAGCCGTAGATATAGAGTGTATTTAAATTATTATATTCGTCATCCCCCCACCAAAACGTCTATTGTGACTACACAATGAATATCACCCTAATCGGCAGATATAAATTACAATAACACAATAAAAAAAAATCAACTTTATTTGCAAATCGGCAAAATATATTGCCTTTGGCCATTTACAAAATACAAAAGTACACATTATTATTATTATTGAAACAAAAGTATACATGGGTATGGACAAGGCATGCAATACAACAATACAAGTGTATAAGCAAATATCATATTATATTCTCTAAATTGCGCTGGCAAAATAATCTAAATTTGTAGAGCATTACAACGAATTTTAAAGGCTTCTTTTATAAACTTCGCAAGGTTAATCATAGTTTTAGTATTTGATGATGACATAACTGAGGCAAATTTATTCACCGAAGGCTATGTCATGCTACCCAAATACTCAATAATATTCAATAAAAACTCCAAACTTTGAAATTTAAGTAATGGAATTTTATAATTGATGCCTTTTTAGGCAGGTGGCAGCCTAATGCAGGGTGAAAGTCATGCAGAAAGCTCATAGAAGAGCTCTCTGTATGACCTTTACCCTGCAATAAGCAGCCACCTGTCGTAAAGGCCGATAACGATATTTATTTTAGTGTTCGAATTACCGGGGTTTTACTGTATTTTAGGTAACTAGTTATTTATTGACCTTTTGATCTGAAGAAGATTTACATAGGTTACGCGCACAGTATTTTTTTTCTAAACTGGGTTGGTTTAATTTCATAACTCAGAACAAATTCACTTCCACTTATGAACTTTCGATCGTGAGATACGATAGAAAATTCCTAAGTGTAAGTGATTTTGTTCTGAGTAATGTAATTAAACCAACCTGATAATGCTTCCAGAACAAGAGCTCAAGTTTCAAAGTTGTGTCTCCCTAAACCGGAATTACAGGAGAGGGGAGTCTTTTAGGCAGGTGACTGATTATTGCGGGGTGAAGAGGAGCGTTTACTGTATATCTGTAATATAGACAGAACTAGAGATAAAGGAAGTATTTCAAATACAGTGATAACTCTACTATTCGACCTCGGATAACTCGAACCTCAGGGTAACTTGAAATAAAGTTCGGTCATTCCAAAATTACAATACATAATTGTTCTAAACTGTATCAATACACATATCTAGAGATACAGGTGACAGCTTAATGCAGAAAAAATAATGCTTAAAGCTCCCATAGACCTACATTAAGCTGCGAACTTAGGAAATTGTCCAGATTAGGAATTGGATGACTCGAATTTATGTTATCTCAAAAACAAATGAAAGATATCGAAGTTCAACTGTATAGTAGACACTCGATTATTCGAGCACTAAAATGCGTACCATTAATGATCTTTAAGACGGGTGGCAGCCTAATGAATTATGAAAGCCGTGCAGAAAGCTTATCTAGGAGCTTTAAGCACGACTTGCATCATGCATTAAGCAGCCACCTATCTAAAAGTGTCTCCTAATATTCGAATCGTTTAGGTTATACTATACTATATTAATTTTGTCTTTTCAGCACCAACGCTTATATTACCCCGCTGTAGAATCGTCTTTAACCCATTACCACATAGGCTATTTTTAGAAACAATTTCTTTGAATAAAATTACCGAAACGGAGCATTAACTAGAGAAAAGGAAACAAATAGAATTTTGTAGTTTGAAACCATTGTGATAAATAGAGCATTAATTTTGCTCCTATAGGAGCAAATGCTCTATTTATCACAATGGTTTCACAAAATGACTTTTACAGAGTCGTCAAAAGTCGTCAATATGAGGGAATGTGTTAAGAGGTTATTTAATAGGATAGTTACAACATTTGGTTTGGTGGAGGAGTGATTTAAAAATCAAATATTTAATATATGCATGTTATCTATGCTTCTGGAGGTAATAAAGTGGACTGGGAGGCCCACATTCCATTAGGCTTATTTATTTTAGAGACTCTGTTGGTAAATATGTATCAAATACAGTAGAACCCGTATCATGCGACCACTTAATGAATAAACATACCTGTCTTTATAAGCAGGTCGTTGCTTAATTCAGGAAGAAAGTTATGCAGAAAGCTCCAATTTCTGCATAACTTTCGTCCTGCAATAAGCTGCCACCTGCCTCTTCCACTGTGAATTATTCCCCTTTTTGCTGGCCGCATTAGAGGGGGTTTACTGCAATAACAAACTGTATCACTAATTTCTAACAAATATCGACTAAAACGATCGTATACGTAATTGTATACCGTGACAATTTGTCCTGTCAACAAATTTATCTATCTCCGAAAAAAATCGAATGAAGAGATTGGCTGAGATTTTTTAACCGTATACCTCATAATACCGCTCTATTCTAGTAGAGAGTAAATTACATACTTTTAGGCAGGTTGCTGCTTAATGCAGTGTGAAAGTCACGCAGAAAGCTCCTCTAGGAGCTTTCTGCATGACTTTCAACCTGCATTAAGCTGCCACCTGTCTCTAAGACCAATATCTACACTAAATTGAACGTCCAGTTTGGAGGGGATCTACTGTACAACAATTCATGACACCATGAGTGTCTATAAACTGAATTATGTATAATCAATGTACATACAGTAAAACCTCGCTAATGCGACCAACTAAAAGAGGTATAATTCTGGGTGCTAGGTGCAGGTGGTAGCTTAATGCAGGACAAAAGTAATACAGTAAGCTCCTAGAGGAGCTTTCTGCATTACTTTTGTCATGCATTAAGCAACCACTTGCTTATAAAGACATCCATGTTTATTCATTCAGTGATCGCATTAGAGGGGTTCTACTGTATATGAACACGGGTTTCTTTGACTATGATAGAAAGGGCATTATAAGATACATAATATTTTACATGTATATACAAACAGAGGAAATTATGATCAGATATGGATCTACTCTTACAATCCTTCCCTTTCAGATAAAGGGTTAATTCAGTAAGATAGTTTGCGGCTGATAAATGAGATTATAACTTTTATAAACATAATAGTAACCTTTCAATAATACTAGTGCCCTTCCGCTGTATATTTTTGAATAGACTGATGATTTATTCATGGGATAATTTAATACGTATACAAAGCAAAGTATCGGTAACAATAATTACTATAATTAAAAGCTATTTGGAAGACTTCTGGTTTGTTTGTATCTAAACATGATCACAAAGCTATGCATTGAGTATACTTCTAGATAGTTAGCCTATTAAGATAGATATGTCATTTTGAATTTGTCATTCAACGGGACTAGCGAAAACGTTTCACCCTAAATACGTCAATGCCTATTGTTGCTTGAAAAAGATGTCGTCCGCTTCAATTTGTTTTGTTTTTTTATAATAGCAGGGGTATAAACTAATAACAGGGGTTCAAAAACAAGACCAGAGTTCCATGCAATTTGTATTTAGATACATTGTATGTTACAGAGTTCTTCATCTGAAACTACACTGTTTGCAAGATTTATCATTAAGTTTCAGTCTTATCTTAAGCCTTCTTTTGGCGGTTTTATGATAATATTTGCAAACAGTTTGGATCCAGATGTGACCCCGAGTAACTCGGCGTCTCATCAAAATCCAAACTTTTTAACATCCTGATTGTATTTGTACTGTGAAATGGAATATGCATTGAACTTAGGCAATAAGTGGACGAAATAAGCGCAGGAACAAGTTTGCTATTCATGTTTTAGGTGAAGTATAATGGTATGAAAAGGGCAGTTTTAACCATTATCATGCTAAGCACGATCTGACCCGCATTTGCAAACAACTTGGATCCAGATGAGACTCCGAGTAACTCGGCGTCTCATCAGGATCCAAACTGATTGACACTTGGTCAACTAGTTTTTCAAACGCTTGTACAAATAAGATATAAGTAAATAATGCAGCACATCAGAGTTTTGGCACAAATATTTTTTTTCAGCAATAAAAGGGTTTCAAATCTTTCGCATGGTTACTTTAATGTATTCAGCTTATAAGATTAAATGAAAAGTTGATACAGAAAAGTAAGTGGATATATATTTCATTCGATCAAACAGATCAATAAAATCATCATTTACAAATGCAATTGATTGATGTGTCAGTGAATGGCAGAAAAAAACTCATTGATACATGATTATAGATATTTTCTTTTAAAAATAAAATTAAGTCACCTTTTATCGGTCTGTTTAAACCTTGAATACGAGAAATAAATGTAATGTCATATTCATACAGTGTAGTTCCAGATCAGTGGGCTCCTAAAGGAATCCTCTACTCAAGGTTTGCACCTTTGACATTCAAGCTCACTTCACAAATTATACTGAATGGACCCTATTAAACACCGATGGGTCATTCCGCTCTGAATAGTGAACATGCAAATGATAAGTAAAAAAAATCGGAAACTATACACGAACATGGTCAGTGTTTAACTAAAAGGCAAGACCACATTTCTTTATTAGGCATTTCGTGAATACGTGCTCTGTTTGTTGGCATACCAGTCCATATATGGATATTTGGAGATTATAGTTAAATTTTAACACTTTCAGTACCAAAATATTGTCGTCTGCTAAATATGTCGCCTGCTCATGCTTTAATTTTCGTCTTTTTGTTCCAAAAATATTACATGTACCATAGCACCAAAGAGTTTGGATCCTGGTGAGACGTCGAGTTACTCGGCGTCTCATCTGGAGTACAAACGTTTTGTATAGATAAGCACAAATACGACACTGGCCGTGAAAGAGTTAAACACTAGTGATTTGATTAAAATATGTTGAAAATATAAACATCGGCAGTGATTGTGATGATGATTTGGCTGAAAACGTCATAGGCGTTTTAAAGCCTTTTCTCCATGAATATTCATGTTAGAAATAATGGTAATTCAATATCAGTCGGCTGAATATTTATAATGACATATGAACACAGGTATGTGTTTTTACATTTGCAGGATCTGTGGAATCAGATCTGTAATGTTTAACCCTTTCCTTCATTTAAACGTATTTTCACGCATCTGCAAACAGAGTAGACCCAGACTAGCAGCCGTCTGATCAGGGTCTGTTCCGTTTGCTTATGGAATTTGATAGATCTGTTCCTATACTTTCTAAAATGGCTACAATGTTCACCCGTTCATATTTCATTATAACTATTTTGTCCATACCTGTTCAGTAGGTATTGAAATTTGTAATAAACATAGACCAGGGAAAGTGTTAACAAGCAAATAGAGCATACCCATATCAAGCGGTTACTACGGATGCCGTCTTGACTGGATTAGCTCTGCTTGCAAAACACGCCTCTATAGAGTAATGTGTTAATGGAACTGTGTGCAATACAATTATGGCGAATACGATTGGTAGGCATACGAGTAAATAAGTACATGTACAGAAATGTTCGTATTTACATGTACATAAAGTGAATACATGTGTGTTGATTGAACTTTGACGCTTTTAAAAATGGAAGTACAAACGCATTTAAAGGTGTAATGACTGATCTTGTGAATGTTTAAAATGGAAGTCGAGACACAATATGGGGTTGGATGGAAACTGAAGCTGAGAGAGTTGAAGACATTGGAAGAACGAATTCGTCTCGCCAAAAAACTGAATGTAAGAAACATGCAACATGAGATGACGCTGAATTTACATGTAACCATTATTGTGCTGATAAAATATACTTCTTCTAGACTTCTTATCTGTTGTACCTTTTACTTACTTCTGATTGATAGAAGTGTTTGAGAAACTATTGATCGAATGTCAAACAGCTTGGATCCTGATGAGACGCCGAGTTACTCGGCGTCTCATCTGGATCCAAGCTGTTTGCAAATGAGAACCATGTGGCGCTTAGCATAATAAGGGTAAATACTATGTACTCTGTACTGTCAATACCTTAGAAAACAGAAATGACCCAGAGCAGACAACTCAAACTCAAGTAGGTATCATCTGATCAGGATCTGCTCTGCTTGCTTATGGACTAATATAGACCTAATTATAAAGGTCATGTCATCATACAATGTCATTTTGTTTAGTACAGTAGATTCTGCCTAAAGAGGCCCTCAAAAGAGGTCTAAGTAAAGTAAAACCTCTCTATAACGGCCACTAAATTACATCAAGTATTTTGTGTTAAAGGCAGGTGGCTGCTTACTATAAGGTGAAAGTTAAAACAGAATGCTCTTACAGGAGCGTTCTGTTTTACTTTCACCTTGCTTTAAGCAGCCACCTGCCCTAAATACCAACTAATTAACACAATTTAGTGGCCGTAATAGAGAGGTTTTCTGTATATGTCTGTAAGTCGGATGGTAGCTAAATGCCTGTCAAAAGTAATGCAGAATGTTCACGTTGGAGCAACCAGCAGCTTTTTAATATGTTCAATGTTTATATCTGAATGCCTGTCGTTCTGTGATAAGCGGTACCTGATTTAACCCTTCGCTTGCTGTTCACGTCAATATACCTACCTGTAAATAGTGAAGACCCAGATAAGACAGCTCCTGCAGGAGCTGTCTCATCAGGGTCTGCGCTATTGACAAGTTGATTGTGCAACCAGTGCACTCCACAGCAGTGATTGCACAGCGAAATACTTGTACACAGTGAATATATATGTAGTTATACAACAGGGAATGGGTAAAGAAGGAGACATGTATTTTAAAATTCAGCAAGAGAAAGGTTAAATAAAATGCACCAATGTTTTTCTCCACACAGCTGTCGCTTTTGAGTTATATTACCACTAATTTCTCTCTGTTACAGGTTAAAAGACTCTCAGATATTGTAAAGACCGGTGGAGGACTCGGGGCCATCTCACGGTGGAAGTTCAAGGTCAAACAGAAGGTACATATAAGAATCACAATTGCTTAATATCTAATTTTATAAACACATAATGTCGCTTGCATCAATGTAGACTGTTTGTATGTACAGCTGAACTTCAATATCTCGAACTTCAAGAGACCATACAAATTACCTCCAGATAACAGAGGTTCGAGTCATCGGATTTCTAATCTAGACATATTTTTTTCAAATTCACAGCTTAACACATTAACTCATTGATAGTTTAGATACAACCTCTTTGAATTAATCTGCCGAAAAGGAGCATTAATTAGAGAAAAGGAAATTTTAAGAATTCTGTAATTTGAAACCATTGTGATAAATAGAGCATTTGCTCCTATAGGAGCAAATGCTCTATTTATCACAATGGTTTCACAAAGTGACTTTTACAGAGTCGTCAATATGAGGGAATTGGTTAATGCAGGTGTAAAGTTATGCTGAACCCCACTGTAGGAGCGTTCAGCATTACTTTGGACTGTTGCGTGTGTTTTTAGATAATCACAGTTATACTTTTAGAACAACTCTATATTGTAGATTTTGGACCGACCGAAATTTTATTTCAAGTTATCCGAAGTTCAACTTATCCGAGTACGAGATATCGAATTTCAAACGTATTTTCGATCTTTCGATATTGCGATCGATTAGAATCGTACAAATGCTGGAAATATTATTGGATCCAATTCGGTCGGGAAGATTTATGACGATTTAATATTTCAAATATATATCTTTGACTGCTGTCACGTGAAAAACTGGAATGAAAAGCTAACATAAGCACGCAATGATGACTCAGATAAACTGTCACGTTTGAACGCAGTGCTTGAAAAACACGTTTTGCTTGAATATGAGTTCATTCTTAATCATCTGACTGGTAAGCTATTTAGAAAAGTAAAATTCTTACTAATCAGATACGTTTGAATGAACATAGAAGTTAGTACTGAGGAACTCTAGATTAAAAAGTTTTTTTCACGTCCAAACATTATCTTAAATCTAGATTAACTAGTGTCTTTCTCATTAAAATCTTTGTACTCGTAAGGCTCACAACATCCATTCACGTCTCCAGTTCGATTCTAACGAGATACATGGATATGTAGATGCAGCCAGAAAGACAATAGTTTATGATGGTGAGACAACGAGGACTCGACATCTCAGCTGGATCCAAGAGTGTTTCTTAGTCTAGTACAAATGAAGCCTAATAGCTAACCTTTTATTGGCCACCGCTAGCTGTATTTGGTTGACCATCGCTTATTATGTAAAGTACATTGTATTTGGTTGGCAGTCTCTTACTGTATTTTGTTGATCACCGCTTATTATGTAATATGCATTGCATTTAGTCGACTATCGCTTATTATATCATGTACATTGTATTTGGTTGGCCATTGCTTACTGTATTTGGTAGACCACCGTTTATTATGTAATGTACATTGTGTTTGGTTGACCATCGCTGACTGTATTTTGTTGGCCACCGTTTGCTGTATTGCTTAACAAACACTTGCTGTATTTGGCTGGGTACTGCTTGTCTTTTTGGGTGGCCATCGCTTGCTGCATTTGGTTGGCCTCAGCTTGCTGTAGTTAGCTTGCCATCCATTGCTGTACTTGGTCGACCAACGCTTGCTGTGTTTGGTTGGATGCCGTTGTTACGGTACCACTTTAATTGATTGGAGCGAAACGAATCAAGTGGAAATGCCGCTATGAAAAGCATCGATTTTTATCTTGGTTATATCTTTACATATCATACATATTTGGATATATCGAATATATAAATAAATACCAGGTCGAACAAAGACAATCCCAACATAGTGGTCTCCCTTGAACGCAGATTGAACGGGGACGTGTCGAAAGTCATGGATACATTAACCCTTTCCTTCATATAAACGTATTTTCACACATCTGCAAACAGAGTAGACACAGATCAGACGGCTCCTATAGGAGTCGTCTGATCAGTGTCTGCTCTGTGTACTAATGGAATTTGATATATCTGATTCTTTAGTTTCTAAAATGGCAACAGTGCTCCGCTTTCCATATGTCATTATACATATCGTGTCCATGAATATTCAGTAGGTATTAAAATTCGAAAATATATAGAGAACAGGGGAAGAGTTAAACAGTACTCTTTACAAATGCATTCAAGTGTAACCCTACTTGTTTACGTATATCTTTAAACCTTACAGATCAAGGCGAAACCTGACTCGCATTTGCAAACAGTTCGGCGTCTCAACAGGATCGAAACTGTTTGACATTCGGCTTAAAGTTTCTCAAACGTTTGAATGAATCGGAAGGTTGTCAAATATCTGATTTTATCTGGGTCAACTCTGTTTGTAAATCCGTAAAAAGGCGTATCTATCGAGTAAAGGGTTAAGAGTCTGATATTTACCATACAACATAGAAATTTGGCATGAATTAACAGCTACATGTACACCTTAAGTATCAAGTTATTGCTGTCATGTCATGACGTATGCTGACTTTGTTTTACTCATTCATTAGAAGCAGAGTGGACTGGCTTTACTACAAGATGCAGGTCTGCAACTGGAGGTAATATCTGAACACATATGTTCCTGGTTGTTGGTCTCCATTCCTCAAATAACACTATAATAATCATCCCCGCTATTTGAGAACTGTGTAGAACCAGATGATAATATTTGCAACAGGAGGTAATGCCTCAACACGTTTATCCCTGGTTGTCGATCTTTGTTCCTTTCCTCAAATAACAATATAATAATGGTACCCGCTGTTTGCGAACTGTGTGGAACCAGATTTTATATGCAACATGAACTAATGTCTTAACACATATACTCTATTCCTGGTTGTCGGTCTTCCTGGTTGTCGGTTCCTTTCCTCAACTAACAATATAATAATATTCCCCGCTATTTATGCACTGTATAGAAACAGATCATATTTGTAACAGGAGGTAATGTCTTAACTCATATATCCCTGGTTGTCGGTGTTTGTTCCTCAAATAACAATATACTAATGATCCCCAAACTGCGAACTGTGTAGAACCATATCGTACACCGCGCTACATCTGGTCAGATTAAACGCATCGACTGATCAGATTAAACGCATCGGCTGGTCAGGTTCTATACTGATTTGCTTTCGTACCTGTCGTAATGGATCCATATTTAGACAAATTTTAATGGTCGTCTAAGGCAGGTTATATCGTATTAGGTAAAATAATGTTTACCTCTTTAGAGTTTTGTTTTACTAATGCAGTAGCTAGATTGGTTAACATGTTCCCTGTTGTATATTCATGTAATAATGGCGTTATGAATATTAATTATATTATTTTTTATAATGGCGTATGCACACAGGACATTTTGGCTCAGGTAGAATATGTAGACTCAGATCTATATTATACCATAAGCAAACAGAGCAGACCCTGATCAGACGGTTCCTATAGGAGCCGTCTGATCTGGGTCTACTCTGTTTGCAGATGCGTAAAGATACGCTTACATAGGGGAAAGGGTTAATAGAAAAGTGCCAGAAGAACAAGCACTAGCCTTCATTGCTCTAATCGCGACTCGGATTGGTAAACGGCTTGGACCCAAATGAGACGCCGAGTAACTCGGCATCTCATTCGGATCCAAACTGTTTGACCCTCAGACAATAGTATCTCAACAACTTGATCAATTCATAATTATCAAAACTTGAGTAGACATGATACAAATGAAAAAATTAACTTAACCCTTCGCTTGATATTCACGTCAATATACCTACCTGTAAATAGTGAAGACCCAGATGAGACAGTTCCTCCTGCTGGAGCTGTCTCATCTGGGTCTGCACTATTTACAAATTGATTGTGCAACCAGTGCACACCACAGCAGTGATTGCACAGCGAAATACTTGTACAAAGTAAATATATATGTAATTATACAACAGGGCATGGGTAAAGAATGATAAATGTATTTTAAAATTCAGCAAGCGAAGGGTTAATATGACAAGTATGACAAATGACATTAACGCTTTCCTCCATAAATACGCCTTTCTACACTTTTGCAAACAGAGTAAATCAAGGCGGCTCCTTCTGTGATCAGGATCTGTCCCACATATTTGCTTATGAAATAACATAGTTCTAGTTCTGCGAATTCGATCATGGTGGAAATGTTTGTTTGTACATGTAGTGCCAGTATTAAAACATCAGTTTATCAATGCATGTATGCATGGTGTGATTATTTCTTATATAAATACAACAGGGGAAGGGTTAACAATTTTATACCCAAGAAAATGACGAACGCACGAAACAAATTGGCGTGCATACGTATAACTAAATATATCTATTAACTATAGAAAAACGGCAGCCGCATTAAGATTAATTCGTTATGAAGTTTATACAATACAATATTCATAGGCTGATACAGTGTCACATTTGCTGTTTATGATTTTTTCACACCTTTGTAATGAGAAACGCCTTTTCAAACGAGCAGTCATTCAAAAAATATGAATACGTCCAGATATAGCGAAGAATAAACCATCCCAATGATAATAGAAATACCGTGTGCTCATTCTAAATCTAGGCATGTCTTTTGTGATCAAATTGTAGGATTTATAGAAAGAAAGGAAAAATAATGGATTGATACACTTATGTTAAGACACAAATTAAACGAACAGTGAACACGTTCGAATTTTAATAACTCCGACAGAGCTGAAAATAGGAATATATCCCTGAACAAATAGTAATTTAACACTATGCAAACAGGGCACGATATAACGAACTGCTTACTGTGATGTACTTAAAATGGACGTTGAAATCTCACTGTAAATAATGATCTACCTATTTACTGCGATGTTTGTTCAGGAACGGAATACTTATTTACAGAGAATCACACTGAAATATGATGGGAGTAATTAAGTGCTCCTGTAGAGCAAGTCTTAATTCCGAGATGGACTTCTGACGTGTTGGAGGTATATGTGTTATTTTTCGTCACTTCAGCCATTTTCCTGTTGAGTATTCAGGCTCGGAATAAATGACACCATGGACATCTATTAAATGAATATCTGTAACGTAAACTTTTCATAGGATTTATTTTTGCTTTAACAAAAACTGTAGAATCAGATCTATATAGTGACATAAGCAAATAGAGCAGACCCTGATCAGGCGGCTCATACAGGAGTCGTCTGATCTGGGTCTACTCTGTTTGTAAATGTGTGAAAATGTGTTTATATGAGGGGGAAGTTTCGGGTGTAACTATTGTTCTGATTGTGCACAGTGTGACGCTACAATGATCATAATTGAAAAGTACATGTGAGCAACTTAATCAACTTTGGGTACACGTGACGCAAGGGAATTTGCTATCATCGTTTAACCCTTTCCCTTATAGAAACGTGTTTTCACCCATTTGCAAACAGAGTAGACCCAGATCAGACGGCTCCTAGAGGAGCCGTCTGACCAGGGTCTGCTCTGTTTGCTTATGGAATTTGAAAGATCCGTGTCTTTACCTTCTAAAATAGCTACAATGCACCACCTTTCATATTTGATTATAACTGTTTTGTTCATGAATATTCAATGGGTATTAAAATTTGGACTAAACATAGAACAGGGAAAGGGTTAACCCTTTACCTGATGAATATTCATGTAAGACAGAAATAATGGCATCGCGGATATTAATTGACTGATGTATGCTATAATGGCATATGACAACAGGGTATTTGGACGAGGCAGAAACTAGAATCAGATTTATATCATTTCATAAGCAAACGGGAAAACCCCTGATCAGATGGCTCCTACAGGAACCGTCTTCTCTGGGTCTATAGCAAAATTCCGATAGTTCGAACACTGAAACAAGTATCACTATCGGGCGACAGCTTAACCCGTATGCTCCCAGTGGATTATTCCATGTTTATATATTTGATTAGTCAAGTTTTTATCTTAGGCGTGCATGGCCTAAAATTTCAATTGCGTTTTGTTTTATATTGAAATTCCTATTAGCAAACAGTGTAGACTCTGATCAGACGCCGCATTATGCGGCGTCTGTTCAGAGTCTACAACGTATGCCTACGTCCCATATATGGGTTTGTGGGAGCAAATGGGTTAATGCAGGTAGAAATACGTGCCAAAAAATTCCTCCAGGAGCTTTCTGCATGACTTTGACCCTGCAATAAGCAGCCATTGTACTTTATTTTCAAATGCATGACAAGGTGTTTATATCAGGTAAATGGTTAATGTTTCACAGACTAGGACATTTTCCCTCAGAAATATTGAATAAAAAAAGACATGGGTAGTTTACCAGTGATCGAGGAACCAGTCCAGGATGTTACATCGCTGTCCCCGGACACACAAACGGACAGGGACATGCTTCGTACCAACAGTCAGCAACTCAATCCGGACGACATAAACAAACAGCATTGTGATAAAGACACATTTGCTGATGTAGTTGAACGTGCACGCGTTACTCTAGTAAATAAAGAAGGTCGGGGTAACGGTAAAAAGTATATACCAGACAAACGGGAAAGGTCCAGTGCCTCTATGAGCAGTTTGAACGTTCCCAGTGAAGAGTTGCTCTCAGAAAGTTTTCGTGTACGCAGCGGTAGTTTGAATCTTGGGGTGAGGACGGAAGGAAGCGGGGAACAGCTGATACCACGGACGATATTCTCTCGTCGGGGAAATTCGCGGAGGGTAATTGAATAATTTGAAATTGTTATGTTTTTCATTCTCATCAAAATGATGTTTGCTTAGAATTTCAGTAAAATCCCTCAGAAGCGACAATTTCATAAATAAACTTAGATGTCTTTACAAGCATTTGGTTGCTTAATGCAGGGTGAAAATAATACAGAAAGCTCCCACATGAGCTCCCAGAGTTGCATTCGTCCTGAATTGAGCAACAACTTCTCTACGACCAAGAATTAGACCCTTTTTGGTGGTAGCATTAGAGGAGTTTTACTGTATCTGTTTTCTAAATATACGTTTCAATTAACGGCCATTTATTTATTGAACAAAAGAGTCTTTAAATGCAGATGGTTGCTTAATGCAGGATAAAGGTGATACAGAAAGCATCTGTTTTAGAAACCTCACTTAGACTTCTTCTAAGAGCACACAACCGTTTATTTTAAAAGTGCAAAACGGCGTATACATTTCGCCTTGCATTTTAAGCTGCCATTTGTTTTAAAGATTGATAAATACTTTTGTTCTTTTAGATATTTTACTGTATACAACTGCAAAGTAATGAGTGTTTTGACCGAGTTTTAGTCTGAACATCTTATTTGAACTAATGTGAATGTGTTTATAAACGCTTATCAGCATATTGTCATCTGCGCGAAGATTAAAAATTGTAATTAGTACTGGTCATCCCCTTAACCCTTTAAATCCTGAAGTTTCAATTAGTGTATTCCAACATTCAAATAGGTCAAGCTTACCGTGTATTATCAGGGAGGTTTTTAAAAGAAAAGTGTAACATGACAAACAGGGCAGATCCTGATGAGAGGGCTCCTCCAGGAGCCCTCTCATCAGGGTCTACACTGTTTACAAAGGACATTAGCGTATCGTTTACCGCGCTGAAATGGTTAATCAATAAGTAATGAATTATGACAGCAGTGCGAGTGACCCACCAATGTTGTATATCAAAACATTTGACCGATGTACAACTGAACGGCACAAAGCAGTTCAGCCCATTTTCTCATAACTACAGTAGATCTCCTCTATAGGGACCACTGAATTAAAAACTGTAGTGGTATAACTACAGTAGAGCCCCTCTTTAGGGCCCACTAAATCAATAACTACATGTATAGTGGTATAACTACAGCAGAGCTCTTCTATAGGGACTACTAAATTATTAAATATAGTGATACAATTACAGAGGATTTTCTCTATGGGGACCACTAAATTAATAACTATAGTGGTATAATTGCAGAGGAGTCCATCTAGAGGGACCGCTAAATTAATAACTTCAGTGGTATAACTGCACTATAACACCTCTATAAGCACCACTAAATTGATAACTGTAGAGATATTTAAAACCAGGTGGTTGCTTAATACATTGCAACAGTTATACAAAAAGCTCTCAGAGGAGCTTTTTGCGTAAGTTTCGTCCTGAATTAAGCTACCACATACCTCTATTCCTAAGAATTATACTTGTTCTCGGTGGTTTAGAGGGGCTTTACTTTATTCATGCAAAAAATAACAATAACTACTATTTGAATAACCTGAATATGTATAATGGCATTATGAACACGGTAATATTTAATCATTCCCTCATAGGCTATTTTTAGATACACTCCCTTTGAACGAATCTGCCGAAAAGGAGCATTAAATAGAGAAAAGGGAACATTTTAGAATTTTATAGCCTTGAACCATTGTGATAAATAGAGCATTTGCTCATAAGGAGCAAATATAGAATATAGAAAAAATAGAATTTTAAAGTCCATTATTTTTGTGTTGTTGCCCTAGTGGTTCATGGAAAAGCTGGTGGAAATCTTTGGCACCGGTTTGTGAAAACAAATTCGACATTGATTGATACATGTACAGTGCAATCTCGATACCTCGAACTCGGATAGCTCGAACACGGGATAACTCGAACTAAAAGTTTGGTCCTTACAAAATTTACAATACAGAATTGTTCTAAAATGAATCACTACGCATATCTAGAAGTACATTTGACAGCTTAATGTAGGTCTAACGTTATGCTGAAAGCCCCCTTAGGAGCTTTCATCATTACCTTAGACTTGCGCTAAGCTGTGAACTTGAGAAATTGTCTAGATTAGAAATCGGATAACTCCAACTGCTACATGTATTATCCCGAAGTAATGTGCATGGTCCCTGGATGTTCGAGATATCGAAATTTATCTGTATATATCTAGTGCAGCTCCATATAATGTGACTACTTCAAGAGTCTACACTGTTTGCCAATGACTCATGTATGAAATCGTAGGAGTTTCTTATGTTATTATATTGATGTTTACCAACTACAGTAAAACCTCTCTATAACGGCCACTAAATTGTGTTAATTACATGTAGTTGGTATTTAGGGTAGGTGGCTGCTTAAAGCATGGTGAAAGTAAAGCAGAACGCTCTATAGGAGCGTTCTGTTTTACTTTCACTTTGCTTTAAGCAGCCACCTGCCTTTAACACAAAATACTTGATGTAGTTTAATGGCCGTTATAGAGAGGTTTTACTGTATATACCCCACCCATCCCACTAAAATATGTTCAGATTTTATGTAACGTAAACTTTATTTCTTTATTAACATAACATAACACAATTCTGTTCGGCATAAAGTTGCATAAGTCACATATGAAACCCTACATATACAAGTACAGGATTGTGAATCAGTACGAATCTACATAAATACTCATGTATATTTTGAAACATATTGGATAAACTATGTTGAAGGAGTCGCGTAGTATGATTGTTGTCTTTATAATATTATAACTATAAGAAAACTTCTGTTTCTGTCATTCTGAGACAAATATTATTTTATAAGAATGATAAATGCTTATTCTATTCGATAGTTGACATATAAATTATAAGCCTTAATTTATTCCATCCGATATTCAGCTGTAAATCTAACGTCAATGCGATGTGTGCTGTGTGTGGTTGCTAATGTTTAAATATGCCTTTTGTTTGCTTTCACTATTTCTGTTTAATATTGAACATTATAGCACTTAATATGCTAACCATGCTTTTCCAGTGCCTTTGAACTAAACGTTACTAATGTCATTTTATTATACCTCAGTATATCCTTCAATGCAAAACTCCTAAAGACCTAAATGTGATCTTATGATATATCACTCTCAGAATGAGCTTTCAGGTGAATATATCAGGATATATCACCCTCAGAATGAGCTTCCAGGTGAATATATCCGTTTCAAAACCACAAATCTAGCATCATCACTGCTATGACCACCGACTCCAAAATGTCTGTTTATTGGGATTCTCTCTCTGATGTCTTACATCACTCAAATATTCTTTCATTCATTCCCGAATTTCTCTCTCAATTTCACAAACATACATAATTCTATCGCATTTATTGCAGTTTATTGCATATACTACATTCGGGAGAATGCATGCACACTAATGCATGCATGAAGTCGTTGAGCTCATGACCTCATCTGATGACGTCATTACTTTTGAAATAACAACTCAATGCTACATGATGCTGGATCAACATTCTTCTCTTTGATTTTATGGCTGAATGCATGTACCAAAAATGTGATGTGTATTTTGGCATGATTATCTTTGATAAAGACTCGTAGTGGTCGAAATATTAGATAAGAGCTATTTCAGTATTTCTATATTATCTTAATTTCCTTTTTGGAATATTTTCTTCATTGATTATTTTTTTTTAATTTTAAAACTAACTAGATCTAATATTGTACTTCTAAAGTTTTTCGGTATCATAAAATAATTAACACACAACTGTCGGGATGATAGAGGATATTGTCAGCCCTTGAACTGGCACATTTACCCCTCGGCTGCGCCTCGGGGTAAATATACCAATTCTCGGGATGACAATATCCTCTATCATCCCGACAGCCATGTGTTAATTATATAATATCCCACTGTTTTACGTGAACGTTACTCATGTCATTAATGACACGACATTGTTTTACCGTTGCGTCACTTAAATGTGATTATACACCACTCTTTTACGTTAGCGTTTCTTATGTCATTATACCCAACTCTTTTGCGTTAGTGTTTCTTATGTCATTATACACCATTTGTTTTACGTTAGCGTTACTTATGTCATTATAACCAACTCTTTAACGTTAGCGTTACTAATGCCATCCTATCCAACTCTTTTATCTCTATGTTACTTATGTCATCATACCAAACTGTGTTACCTTTTCGTTACCTGATTTTATTTTTCCAGCGATAGTACGCTTGACGTTGTCATTGTGCGCTGTCCATAATGTATAGTTTTAACATTATTAATAATATACTTCATAAATAGGCATGTAAGACGTGATGACATCATGAATACTTATAAGTTGATATATGTAGTATAATAGCATATGAACTCAGGACTTGCTTTGCCATAGCAGAACTATAGAATGAGATATAAACTATTCCATAACCCTTTCCTTCATATAAACGTATTTTCACGCTTTTGCAAACAGAGTAAACAAAGATGTCTGATCCTATAGGAGCCGTCTGACCTGGGTCTGTTCTGTTTGCTAGTAGAATTTGAAATATCTGTTTCTGTATTTTCTAAAAATGACTACAATGCTCCTCCTTCCATATTTTATTATAACTATTTTGTCCATGAATGAATATTCAGTAGGCATTGAAATTCGGAATAAACATAAAACAGGGAAAGGGTTAAGCAAAGAGTGCAGACCCAGATCAGACGGCTCATCTAGTTTTCCAAGGAATGTAAAGGCGTATCTCTTCGATAAAGGGTTAACCACGTTTTCCATTTTCAAGACTTGCATCTATCCCACCTAGAAGCGACCTCCTATCACCTAGCGTTAAATATACATTAACACATTACCCCCTAGTGACGCATCTTTTGCACCCTCTATAAAATTCACATTTTGAAACCATTGTGATATATAGAGCATTTGCTCCATAGGAGCAAATCCTCTATTTATCACAATGGTTTCAATACTTCACAATTCTAAAACTCTCCTTTTCTATAGTTAATGCTCCTTTTCAGTAGATTAATTAAAAAAGGTTGGGTCTAAAAATATCCTAGGAGAGAATGAGTTAACTATTTTGAATGTTATTTGAATATCTTATCAATAAGATTAGTGTTTTAATATCACGGAATTGAAACGTGTGTCTCTGTTTGTCTTGTGAAACAACTAAAGTAGTTGAAAAAAAAAGAAATAATATATCGATAAGATCTAAATTTGAGAGCTCACACAGGGCTTTCTTGTCTGTGTTTATATTGTTTGGAAATGTAGGTAAATTAGTTTGTCGCACTCTGTTAAAAAATATATCCGTTGACAGAGTCCCTTCAAAGGCAGATTGTGAACTATTTACACACCTAGAAACACCTCTTCATGAGCTCGTTTTTAGTATAACTGATTGAATTATTGCCTCTTAAAGTGATCACCGAAGTAGGCAGTCACTCACAAATCATTGTAAATATTTCATCCTTTAAAATTTCCCCCAATATAAATGCCTTTTAGCGCATTTTTAAACAGAGTAGACCCTGATCAGACGGTTCCTATAGGAGCCGTCTGATCAGGATCTGCTCTGTTTGCTTTTTACACGATATAGATCTGATTCTAAAGTGTTTGTCAAAGCAAAAACAATCCATTTAATTACAAAAATTCAACGAATAAATATTCACGATGTCTATTTCTTACATGCATATTGAACGGGTAACGAGTGAAACCCATAGAAAAGTGTATTGTAGATTTCATTTGTTTCAATTATACAATGTACTTAGTTTTGTTTTTTATCAATTATATATCAAAACAAAAATCATTTCGTTTTGATCCTGATTAAATACTGATATATAACACATGACCTGTATCTGAGTTAGTAGCACACACCAGTAAAGTCCCACCAGCCGTGTAAGGGTTGGGGTATTAAGCACCCCTGACTTCGCATTCCTCTCGCTTTGATTTCAAAATGGTTTAAACAAATTGTTATAGATCTTTTCATAAGCTCACACTCAAGTTGTATTTACCTTTCGGGTGACATAGACACTTTAAATCAAAGCATCAATAAATACACATACAGAGTTTCTCACTTCAGTTTATATACTGCACAATTCACCTGTTAGGAACTGAGGGTTAACCCTTCGCTTGCTGAATTTTAAAATACATGTCTCCTTCTTTACCCCTGACCTGTTGTATAATTACATATATCTTCACTGTCTACAAGTGTTTCGCTGTGCAATTACTACTGTGGAGTGCACTAGTTGCACACTCAACTAGTAAATACAGGTAGATATATTGACGTGAATAGCAAGCGAAGGGTTAATTTATGACAACCGTTGCAAACAATTAAGATCCAGATTATCAGGATCAAAACTATTTGACACTCGTTCGCTGGTGTTGGAAAGAGTATAATACAGTAAAATTCCTCTGAACCAGTATAAATTTAGTATATATATATATCGGTCTTGAACAGGTGGCAGCTTAATGCAGGATGAAAGTCATGCTGATAACCCCTCTAAGAGCTTTCGGCATGACTTTCATCTTGCATTAAGCTACCACCTGCATACAATATCCAAATCATTCTCTACTAGAAGTCCGGTCTGGAGAGGCTTCACTGTTTGTTAATTACAGTAAATTCAATCTAAACCGGAATTATAATATCTAGAACAATCAAGGTCTTTTAGGCAGATTGCTGCTTAACCAATTACCTCATAGGCTATTTTTAGATCCAACCTCTTAGAATAAATCTAACGAAAAGGACCATTAACTAGAGAAACGGACAATTTGAGAATTTTGTAGTTTGAAACCATTGTGTTAAACAGAGCATTTGCTCCTACATGTATACAATGTAGGAGCAAATGCTCTATTCATTACAATGGTTTCAATAGGTGATTTTTACAGGGGCGTAGAAAGGCGTACTTATGGAGGAAAGAGTTAAATGTAGGGAGTTTTTGTGTGACTTTCACCTTGCATTAAGCTGCCCTTGTTTGAAAAAACAACACTGATACCAATTTTAACGTGCGGTTTAGAAGGGTGTTACTGTATATGCAGACAGACGCAGACAAGTCGCCATAATTATATATATTCTGTATCTGATCATAATCTGAACCATTCGTTCCACTCATATGCTTGAGAACGAATGCAAACTGAACCAAAGAAGTTTTAAAACTACGGGACATAATCATCATCGCCTCCACCGTGTCTGTTGTTTTCTGTTTCAGCCAAAGGTCCCTCCTCTTCAGCGGTTCCGTAACTACATGAGAGTCGCTTTAATATGTGTTCGACTGTGTAGGAACAGCCTGGAAAAGTAAGACATGTTTTTTTTATTGCATATGTTGATTGTTTAATTCAGGAACAGCCTCGAAAAGTAAGAGACACATACATTGCCTATGCTAGTTGTATATTTTAGAACTGCCTCGTAAAGTAAGAGACACATACATTGCCTATGCTAGTTGTATATTTTAGAAACTGCCTCGTAAAGTAAGAGACACATACATTGCCTATGCTAGTTGTATATTTTAGAAACTGCCTCGAAAGGTAAGAAACACTTTTATTGCATATGCTAATTTAGGAACAGTCTCAAAAAGTAAGAGGCACTTGTAGAGTATAGTTTTTAGGTATGGTGTATAAATAATTATACAACATAATCGAAATGTCAGTGCTTATGTACATACCTTTAACTTGAGTCCTTGTCTCACCCAGTCTGTCTGATTAAAGGTGAAACCATTGTCCTATTTCCCCCTTACCATAGCCTTCTTTTTTTTATTTGAAAAGTCATCGTTAGCCTTTCGGATATACATGTAGATATTTTATTTATGAGTATTATTGCACTGGTATCTTGTAATATAACGCAATTTTTCATTCTGAAGATGCGCCGTGTGAAGTAATGCAATAACGATTTTTTCATTCTTAATGTGAGCCTTCAGAAGTTTTTTCTATAATACAGTAACGCTATTTTTCTCCCTAAAGACTAGACGTGGGGGCACCTGTCTATAACTCAATAACGTACTTTTGAGCCTGAATGCGTGTCGTGGGGAGTACTTGTCTGTGATATCACGCGTATTTTCAGTTTGAAGGCGCGTCGCAGGGAGTACATACATGTATACCTATAAATTAATAACGTATTATTTTTCAGTCTGATGGCAAGCCGTGAGGAGCACTTGTCTATAATACAATAACACACTTTCTTCTTGATAACGTGAAGAGTACTTGTCTACAACACAATGACGCACTTTTTTTCAGTCTGATAACTTGCCTGTAATTCAATAACACACCTTTTCAGTCTAAAGGTGTGCCATGTGCATAACTTGCAACTATGCAATGCGTCGTGGTGTGTGTGTGTGTGTGTGTGGGGGGGGGGGGTTACAATAACGCCCTTTTCAGCCTGAAAGGGTTCCAATGGATGAACTTGTTTGTAATACAATAATGAACTTTATTTTCAGTCTGAAGGCGCACCGTGGGGAGTACTTGTCTATAATCCAGATCACACAGGACTATGTCAAGCCTCTCTCTGACCATGACGGGGTGTTCTTTGACCCGACCTTATACAGAGCAAACAAAGAGGTAGAGTAGGCCAATAGAGTAGAACCCCTCTAATGCGACCACATAATGAATCGTCATGGTTGTTTTTAATATGAAATAGGCACAGCCTATAAGCGAGCACAGCTGCCAAACGCATTCAACTAAATAAAATGAAAGCATATGGTGAATTTGATGATTTATACACCAGATTCTAAAAGTAACAGAACAATAAACGAATACAGTACACCTTGATAAAAGTTGAAAGCACAACAAGAAAACAAATCTTAACTTAAACCATCAATCTCTTACTTTTCGTTAAAGAGGAAGTCCCTACAATGATCGTATATTTTCAATAATATCATAAAACCCCCGGTGACATTTGTCACTGACCGTTCCAAGGCGGTACTTCCATCTTCCTCCTATTGTATGTTTGTTTTGTCTTTGTGCGTCTCTTGTTGTTTTTTCTACCTATGTACATTTGCTGTTTCCTTGTGTTGCTGTTCGGGCGAGTGTTTGTTCTGTATGTGGTGTTTCCTGCATGACTCATTTTTGTACTTTTGGTATCTGTTATAATAATGCTCAATCATTATTATGAAGGTTCCTAATTTGAACTTATATCGAAAATTGTCCCTGTGATACAAATAAACCGATTTCATCAATACTGATAGTTTTTGTTCTACAACACAATATTATCGACCTTTTCCGTTAAATTCTTCCGTGTTTTGCCAATGATCACCCGATCCCTTCATTGTTTCGTAATAGATTTCTCGGAAGTGGCCGGAGAATCGCGAATAGGGCGAACAGTTACGAAATTAAAACACAAACCGAATAAAACTGAAACATCGGGGAGTAAAACCGGGATCGCCGATATGAAACACTTGGATGTTTTGTCATTATAAACGGTAATTGGATGGGGCTTTTTGTGATATACTACTTTTCAGCATATATATAAACAAATGACTTTTGTATATTTCAAGTGTTTATGAAACACGTCAAATGTAGGGACACCCCCTTTAATACATATCCAAGTCATAAAGTGGTTGACAGATCTACTTTTGGTCCAAGACTGTGACATCTTATTGGCTGATGTTTGTGTTTCAGACTTATATAAGTGACTGTCCGGCTGCAATTTATTTAATGTATGTTTAATTGTTTAGCGACGATCATGTCACCCACCATACTATGTTGATTTAAAAAAAATGGCTTTAACTGAACCTTGGCAATAAGTCAACTTCACAAAGTACTGTAATATTAATGTGAAATAAAAGTGTATTGGTTAGCGATGTTCATGTCACCCACCATACTTCATTCAATTTCTTATAAACAAAATACTACAGTTAGTAATAAAATGTATATATATTAGCAATATATATATGTTAAATATTGTAATATAATGTGAAATAGTTGTGTATCATGGTTAGCGACGATCAAGTCATCCACCAATTTTTTACAAGTTGAATGTTGTAATATATCTGTGAAATAGAACTTTGTGTATTGGTTAGCGACGATCATGTCACCCCCAAATTTTACAAGTAAAATAAGAAACTCATAATGCTGCACTTTGATGTTTAAATTATTGACATAGTCTAAATCACAAGACAGTAGATTAGTGATATTAACCCTTTCCTTCATTGCCAGAAGGGCATTACATGTATAATGTAATACTGCTTCAAGCAAGCTGAAATTAAGGTTTGGTAATGCTTAAAGCAAGATGACAAGAAACCAGAAAGCTCAAGGAGCTTTCTGCGTTACTTTCATCATGATTTAAGCTGCCATCAGATCTGTATTCACCATCATCAGTAAATATTAATTGTAAAAAATATAGTAAAGGTGTCATATGGTGTTAAATATGCAGAGGATTGGTTAAAATGGCAAGACAAGCTGTGTGTTAGTTGTGGTATATGTACACCAGGTACATTTAGGTGCCTTGAGATAGAAACATGCAGAAAACAGAAGATATTGATAGAGCTGTTGTGTTAGTAACCTAAATGACAATTGATGCTAATGATGGTGATGATAGACTTTGAAGTTACTGGATAGGTCAATAGGATAAGGACAATACTGTGTGCATGCATTTATAAACATGTATTTATTAAAACATACAACATAATGTTTAGCTATTTCCTATTTAGCATGGAGGAAAGGGTTAAACATTTGAACTATGTGTTTCACATGCATACAGTATATCAAAGGGGTAGTTAAAAGCTATTTAAGAAATGAATGATGTGCTTCCGGTGAATCTTTGCTCGTAAAGCTATGCGTTGCATAACCTAATGAACACTGGGAGCACGTCATTCATTTCTTATATTTATATTCCATTGTATTTCTTATATTTCAACGGATCCGGTATTGAAATGAACGTTCATTGGAAAATGCAACTTTCTTTTTAGAATAAGGTTATATAAGGACGTTGCAGGGCGAATGTAAATATTTTCGTTTGAAATCCCATGAATCAGAATCATTTTCATCATTAAAATTGTAATTAATAGCATCATCATCATCAACAGCAGCAACATCTTGCAGCGAAGAAGGACAACTTAAGTCATTCTGAACTGTCTTGCAAACAATGGAAAACCACTTGTAGTTAGCCAGTGATCAGGATGAACTCCATCATCCATATATGAACATAACTTCATATATAAGTAGATTTTCTACATTTTTTAGAATTTGGGGCATGCCTCCCTCGGTTTTGTTTGTGCTTCTTTTCTGGATGCCTCTATCCAATCTGATTGTTGGTAGATTGTGCTGAGTGTTTATGTGTGCTATTTTTGTATTTATATGTCTTATGTCTTCTTCTAAAGATTTTTGTTTAGTGTGTATTTCAGTGTCAGGGAATTGGCTTGAATGAAATTTGCTGTGTTTGTTTTTGAATTTTGTCTATTTCTGAAGTGATGCTGGTGGTATGCTCCCAACCTTTAAAGTTGTGATGTCTGTGTTAAATGATGTTGCTAAGCCTTCAAGTTGTTCAATAATGTTAAATTAACTTTCTGTGTAGAGTGATTGTAATTAGAGAATATGTCTTCAAGGCTGTAGATCTATGTCTGGGATGTTAGATGTGGTTGTATGTGAGACAGACAGACATAATGATTTTTGTAAACCAGTAGGCCTATTTAAAGAAGTCAGACAGACAGGCTGATTTATGTAAAACAGTATCCATTTAAAGAAGGACAGAAAGACTACGAAACTTACTAAATTAAACAGTACACCAAAGACCTATGATAACACATGTGTTATCATAGGTCTTTGAGTACACTGACAGACAGACCTGCAGACAGACAGACTATTCGGATAGAGTATTCGGAAAGAACAAGTCAGATTTCACAAACAATTCTACGTTGCCGTAGACCTAGTTCTTTATAAAATCTCAGTGATATACATTCGTTTGCATGTTTCACTCGCATATTTATTCAAGCAATCGGCATTTGTTTAAGTAGGTCAAATTTACGAAAACCGCTTACACCGTCGAAAAGACCCTACGCCGGGATAAATATCTAGATGTAGATCTTATTCAAATAATGTGATGTTTTGTATTGAGAACTGATTCAAATGAAAAAAAATCAATGTCTAAATTACTCACATACAAAGTTATTGACAGTAGGAACCGGAAGAGTAACACAGCTGAGCCTTGTATGTAAACAAAATGCACTGCAGACGACCACATCATGTGACCACAACTACGTCACTTACAAGTTGTGGATAAATACGTCATCATACACTCGGCCTTTACCGCTAACTGGATGTCGGACGGAGATGTTTACCGAACGGAAAACATTATTTTCTGGCAAAAAAACAGCGATTAAAATAGTTAAATCTAATCTATACCGAAACGAAATGCAATTTTCAATGTAGTAAGTTTTAGAATATCGATTTTCTTCGTAGACAAACGTTCTTGCGATTTGTGTGGACTGTCGGGTATTCAATCGTAACTACTCGTCATATTCCGTCAGAGTTAGGAATATAGGAATCACTCGGAACACACCGGTTATTTCCCTCCATGAATCACTCGGAACACACCGGTTATTTCCCTCCATGGTCAAAACCGGAAGTAAACATCAGCAGATCCGATTCCAGGTTAACAATGTACAGCCTACAAAACCAAAATTATATCCTACGCGTTACCATAGAGCTCACTTCGTTCGCAAGAATGGCCTTCGGCCATTCTTGCGAGCTGTGCTCGCTATAAGCAGGTGGTTGCTTAATGCAGGGCAAAAGTGATGCAGAAAGCTCCTCTAGGAGCTTTCTGCATTGCTTTTGTACTGCATTAAGCTACCACCTGCATCTAGCACCAATAATTATACCTATTTTAGGTGGTCGCATTAGCGGGGTTTTACTGTATATTTATACCGTAGTTAGCACGTGTTTGTTTTTCGATTGAAGCTACATGTAAGAGCAAGGCTGGTGATGAAAGTAATACAGAAATATACCGAATTACGATTATGAATTGGTTTCGTTCTGCATTAACGCTTTACGTCACATATATGCTTTTTCATGCCTTTGCAGACAGAGTGAACCCAGATCAGTATCTGTTTTGTTTGGTTATTAAATAATATAAAGTTGATTCCACAATTGAACAAAGAGCTCCCATAGGCTAGGAGCTTATTGATTGATTATCTTCCATTTTCCATATTCCACTACATGTATTTTAATACAAAAACTGAATTGATCCATATTGATTAATTTGTTACATATTGATCAGGCAAAGGGTTGACCCATTCCCTCATACCGACGCCTTTTGGCGCCTCTGTGAATGTCATATTTTGAAACCATTGTGATAAATAGAGCATTTGCTACAAAGGAGCAACTGCTCCATTTATCACAATGGTATCAAAACTACATAATAATTCTAAAGCATTGTCTGTGTCTAGTAAATGCTTAATTTCAGTAGATTTGTTAGTATAAACATATTTTATTTCATTTATCATTTCATGAAAAAGGGTCGGGCCACAAGTTCAACCAACATTAGTTACGGCCCTCCCCCTTACAACTTTCTACAGTAAATAAGTCACATGAAACAAAACACGTGAAACAAAGAATGCATCAACTATTCTCAGCCCTCTACCCGATATATCACCATTTTTAATAAACAAAGACTTTACTGAACTTCCGTTAACTAGATTTGTAGAAAAAAGTAGATTTGTTCAAAGAGTTTGGGTCTAAAATCCTTTGGGGAAATGTGTTAAAGGTACACGCTAAGCCCGTTACGTGATGTACACACCTTCGGTGCTTTTACAACAGAGTAGACTCGGATCAAACGGCGCTTGTGTGAGCGAGTTGTCTGATAAAAATCTGCTCTGTTTGCTACAGGAATTATATTGCTCTGGTTCTACAGTCGTTGTCATTGCCAAATCAGCATGTGTTCATATATCATTAACTCATTCCCTCATAAATTATTTTAGACCAAATCCATTTTAACAAAACTACCGAAAAGGAGCATTAACTATAGAAAAGAAGAATTTTAGAATTGTGTAATTTGAAACCATTGTGATAGATAGAGCATTTGCTCCAATGGAGCAAATGCTCTATTTATCACAATGGTTTCAATAAACGAGTTTTACAGAGGTCAAAAAGGCGTCAGTTGGAGAATATGAGTTAACATATCAATCCATACATATTCTAGGTGTTATTATTTCGTACATGCATATTCACTAGGTTAATTGTTAACCTAATTACTCTGTCCATTTATATTTTCAGAAACGATTCCCAGCTGATGCAAAACGAGTTCTTCAGAAATACCAGAATTTCCGAACACAAAAAGAACTTGACTATGTAGGTTGAACAATGTAAATGATCTAACATTTCAATACACATAATGTAAAATGATGAATACTTACAGCTACTAACAAAAACAAAACGAATGCAGATATGACAAAATAGTAAGTCAATCTTTCTGCACACAGGTTGTTTAATATATATTAAAGCGAGTCAAATAGAATATTTTAGTTCACGTGGGAAGTACATGTTCAAATAAAGACTATTTACCCAGACAAAATAGTTCGCGGTATACATTTATTTTCAGGTGCATTTAGTCCTGCGTAATATACAGGCCTTCGCCGAGTACCCCACCAAAATGCAGAAACAGCTGGTGCGAGTGGGCTGGTACGAAGTGTAAGTAGGCCGACGTGTGTCATGAGTATATCTCTAAACCCTAATACAGTAACCTCTCTATAACGGACACTAAATTACATCAAGTATTGTGTGTTAAATGCAGGTGACTGCTTAAAGCAAGGTGAAAGTAAAACCGAATGTTCCTATAGGAGCGTGCTAATTTACTTTCACCTTGCTTTAAGTAGCCACCTGCCCTAAATACCATTTAATTAACTCAATCTAGTAACCGTTATAGAGAGGTTTTACTGTACTTGGCATGGTACAACAATTACTTTTGAGAATGTACCGACTAAGTGTCAAATAGCTTGGATCCAGATGAGAAATCGACGCACTTGGCATCTTATTTGGATTCAAAATGTTTGCAAAAGTGATCACGATTTCGCCGCTTGCGTTCAAATAGATTGTGTTAACCCTTTCCCTGTTCTACGTTTATTTCAAATTCCAATACCTACTGAATATTCATAGACAAAAAATCATAATAAAACTTGGAAGGTGGAACTTTGTAGCCATTTTAGAAAGTAAAGAAACAAATATTTTAAATTTCATTGGCAAACAGAGAATACCCTGATCAGACGGCTCCCATTGGAGCTGTCTGATCAGGGTCTACTCTGTTTGCAAATGCGTGAAATCACGTTTATATGAAGGAAAAGGCTAGAAGGAATGATGTAGTTACAGTGTTCCCTCTCTACAACGACGCCCTTTGGGATACGAAGATTGTATGTGTTGTTCAGAGGGAGGTGTTATAGGGAGGGAAAATCAAACATAATTAGCTTGTTTGCAGATTCCCAGATAAGGTGTATTTCGAGAACTAAAACCGTTATGCCTCTATCAAACCCTATGCTGTGACCACTCTTTAGAATCGTCACAAAGTGACGATTCTAAAGAGTGGTAACAACATAGGGTTTGATTGAGGCATAAAGAAAATACGATGGAAAAAGGTTGTTTCTGGAGCCTTGTTGTTTCGGAAACAGTGACACGCGTTCTTGTAAGGAGGAATCGTTATTGAGAGGGCCGTTGTAGGGAGGGAGCACTGTACATTGTTGCGCTCTCCGTATAACATAAAGATAAATACACCTTACGTTCTCCTAGGAATAATTATGCAAACTTTTTATTTTATAGTTATTATCAGTGTATTATCATACTGAATATACCTCCGTTCCATCTAAGTGCATATGTTATACAGGTTGATTTATCTATTTACTAACTTTCAAACCAATGTTCGGCCCATAAATCCATTTACGAGTAGTCTACCTTTATATATTTTACTAAAGGCATCCGTATACTACTATTCACTGAACTCATCATAAATCACCAAGTAAACTCCTGGTGCGATATTTAAAGCTTTGATACATGTAGCATTGCTATAGTTCTATTTCGAGCGCTGAGCTGTGACTGCACTTTTCTATTTATAGAAGGTGCAACCATTCTAATTTATGGGTAAGTGGACAATGGTTGTCACAAGAAGCTCGTAGTAATCGTGCAGTATTAGTATGTACAGTAAACCTCTCTATAACGGCCACTAAATTACATCAAGTATTTTGTGGTAAATGCATGTGGCTGCTTAAAGCAAGGTGAACGTAAAACAGAACGCTCCTATAGGAGCGTTCTGTTTTACTTTCACCTTGCTTTAAGCAGTCACCTACATGTACCATAAATACCAATTGACACAATTTAGTGGCCGTTATAGAGAAGTTTTACTGTATATGCCTATTACTTGTCTGTATAACCACAGGTAACTCTGGAACAAATACATGGTTTGTGAGGCGTTTTACCACTACGGGTGGACTGGTCCTAAAGGTCACAGCTCACGGGTCAAAATCGAACTACATGTAGTACACGTGACAGCATAATGCCCAGTACAATAAAACCCATCTAAACCGGACGTTAAAATTAACATTAGTGTCGGTATTTCAGATAGGTGGCTAGCTTACTACAGGTTGTAAGTCTCGCAGTTTTCTGTATGATTTTCACCCTGCATTAAGCAGCCACCTGCGTAAAATGACATGGATTGTTCTTAATTAATTTCCGGTTTCGATGGGTATTACTTTGTATGCAACCAATAGTCAAGTCCTAATAGTCAATACTAGCCAGAAGTATTAGTAGTTTCTGTTGATGCATGTGTGTTTGTCAGTTTAGTCATACAATTCTGATATATGAGTTTGTGTCCTCATATTCTCATATCTTTATCTTGGTATATATAGTTAAGCTTTTTACCTCTTTGTGAACAGAGTAGACCAATCTCTGACAGTTCGTACAGGATCCTTTTGTGGATATATTGCCATGGCAGTAAATTACATTTAATCATTTCCTTTATATAAACGTCTTTTCAAGCATTTGCAAACAGAGTAGCCCCTGATCAGACGGCTCCTATAGGAGCCATCTGATCAGGGTCTGCTCTGTTTGAAAACGGAATTTGATGGATATGTTTCTTTACTTTCTGAAATGGCTACAATGTTCCACCTTCCATATTTTGTCACAAATATTGTGTCCATGATTCAGTAACTATTGAAATTTGAAATCAACGTAGAACAGGGAAAGGGTTAATACAAGAAATAAAATTAATAAGTATGCAAAGTGTTCAGAGTCTTACAACAGGAACCAAACGGTTTACAAGAGTTATCTCAAAATCGCCCATAACGTGCAGGGGAGAAATACTGGAATTGATATTTTTATGTGACATTGGCCTAAACGCAATTTTCATATCTACAACTAATTGTCTACATTTTAACTTTAGTCGAACTAATGAGTGCCTAATATAATGTAAAGCATTCGTCTGATCTTCACATAACTTGTCCATAATTTCACTTTATCCGAACTAAACAGTGTCAAAAGGGTTGCTAGAATAATAAATGTAATTATATCAAACATATTTATGAATTATTCTTTATTATAACTTTAACCCCTTCCGTGCCACAATTATGGGTTTATGACATCACATGCAAACAGTTTGGTTCCATATGAGACGCCGAGTAACTCGGCCTCTCATCGAGATCCAAACTGTTTGACACTCTGTTTACTGTTTTATAAAGAAAATGGAAGAAGTGCACATACTTACACTAAAAATAAACGAAACTATGCCCAGCAGACGACAATGCTGGCACCGAAAGGGTTAAAGTAAAATATTACGGCTATGTCAAAGAAAATACTAGTTTTAAGTTTCGAGCAATTTATTGACAGTAACAAATACATGTAAGTGACTGAAATTTAAACTCATTTGTATGTTTATAAAGAGGGCGAATGTTTAAGAAAGACAACTCCGTTGGTCAAATTTAACTATCAGGAAAGATAACATCTGTCTTTGAATCCGTGCACTTAAAATGATTGTCGCTACTTACCGCGCGTTTTGAAAATGCCTAAACTTACAAACATCTTGTGTTTATGAGCTGAAAATAATAACATCGTAAGAAAACCGGTCGAGTGAACGTTGGCGGAGATAAAACTTTCTTCTGTTTGTTATCGAAGACTCCAATGTATTAGTATTTATTGGGGTTGCGTTTTATTTTTGTAATTGTTTGATGGTTGTTGTACAACAAACACTCGTAAGTATCGACGAAAATGGTTTATTTGGTATCAAAGGGGCATGATGAGACATAAGTTCAAATTGACAGTCTTTATAATAATAACTAAACATTTCTAACACTCTATGATTTGATTAAAAAGGTGCGTTTATTGTATAGACTGTCACTTTAAACAATAATAACTGAGAAAACTGAGAGTAGTTTTGTTCTAAACTTGACAATATGTTCAAGCATGGATGCCTATGTATACTATAATTTCTTAACGATGAATTTTATTTTGCATTTAGGTTCGAACCAAAGCGTGCAATTGTTAGACAAGGACAGTCACCTCTGGCATTTTACATCATTCTCTCTGGATCAGGTAAACGCTATTTGATATCACTGGCATTGATAACATCACGGAGCAAATGAACCCGAGCATTTTATTGTAGATCCAGATCAAGTTAGAACGCAGTGTTTGATCAGTGTCAGTAACTAGAGATGTTGTCCAGCAATGAGTCATACTGTTCGGACTCTGATCAGTCGATAGACTCTTACCCTTCCACTCATCTTGGTCTACACTGTTTGAAATTGTATCAATGTCATTTTGCCCTCTGTTCCACACCAACCGTTTTCATGTATAATAGCATTGCTACATTAAATTGCACGTGAGCCACGCAGAACGAACACAAACATTAAATCTTGCAAACAATGTAGAACCAGAGTTTAAAACCCAACGTCCCATCCGATTATAGGCTGTGTGTGACAGGAGTAATCAAAACAGAATAGTCTCGACCGGTGTTCAAACGAGGCTGAACATGACCAGACGCCGCTTTTAAAAAAACTATGTGTAACGCTTAAATGCTGGTGTATGCATGTACATGTATATAGCAGAATTCATACACATTGGAGTATCAATATTTCGACCTTGGATAACTCAAAACTTCGATTTATCTCGATTTAAAAATACGGCCCTTCCAAAAGCTGTGATACTGAATTGTTCTGAAATACACCACTGCACATACAGTAAAACCTCTCTATAACGGCCACTAAATTGTGTTAATTATTTGGTATAGGGCAGGTGGCTGCTTAAAGCAAGGTGAAAGTAAAACAGAACGCTCCAATAGGAGCGTTCTGTTTTACTTTCATCTTGCTTTAAGCAGTCACCTGCCTTTAACACTAATTACTTGATGTAATTAAGTGGTTGTTATAGAGAGGCTTTACTGTATCTATAAAGACACACGCCGGCTTAATACAGGCCGCATGTAATGCTGAAAGATCCTACGGGAGATGTTAGCATTGCTTGCGATCCGCTTGCTATTCACGTCAATATACCTACCTGTAAATAGTGAAGACCCAGATGAGACAGCTCCTGTAGGAGCTGTCTCATCAGGGTCTGCACTATTTACAAATTGATTGTGCAACCAATGCACCCCAAAGTAGTAATTGCACAGCGAAATACTTGTACACAGTGAATATATATGTAATTATACAACAGGGCATGGGTAAAGAAGGAAAAATGTATTTTATAATTCAGCAAGAGAAGGGTTAAGTTGTCATATCGAGAAAGTTAGGAACAGGATGACTCCAAATCACACAATCTCGAAGGAATGTACATGGTCTATTCATGTTTGAGATATCGGGGTTCAACAGTATCGGTTTAAGTTTTAAGCACAGGTGCTAGGCGTGTGGCCATTTCACAAATACTGCTTATAAATACCTTCAAATACGTTTAGACATCATAACTTGACATTATAAAAAAAAGAGAAAAAAATGAAAAAAATAAATTTGTTTCGTATAATATATTACTATATAAAGGTATGTAACTAAATGGTCCAAAGTGGCAGAAAAAATGCACCAACTACATTCCGCGTCTTGTTACGACGTCAATTTCCGCTCGATTTCAATCAAATATGGGTCAATGCACGCAGAAATGTCCAGTCTTTCAAATATACACCATTGATTGCCGATCATAAGCCGAAAAATTACTGTTTTGAGACGATAAACTCCAGCTTAGATTTAGTCGACCGAGTCACTACCGACACATACATGCACATTTTCACCACTGATGACATCGAAAGTCACACTAGATCTCATAATATGGTCCGTTTTCCACTCTCATTCAATAAAACTAACATAACCATTCAACTTACTGTCGATGTCAACCTCAAAGTTACTACCGGTTCTACGAAACTGAAGAGTTTTCGAAACAACCCGCGGCTGTCAACATTCGGCCAGCCATGATTTTCGTGACCCGGAAATGCTTGAAGCGAAGAAGCGACTGGTGCCCTGCAGACCATTTGACTACTATGAAGCAGGTAGCAAGTGCCCTGTAAACATGATTACTGGTGCCCGGTTTCTGTATAAAACACCCTGTTAACCCTTTCCCTCCTATAAACACTTTTTCACGCATTTGAAAACAGTATAGACCCAAATCAGATAGCTCGTAGAAGACCAGGATCTACTCCATTTGTGCCATGATATATAGATATAATTCTATACCATTCGTCGAAGCAAACATGCCCTTGAAAATGATAAAAATTAATCTAATAAATATTCATGGTGTTACTTTTTCTTACATGATTATTGAACAGGGAAATGTTAACTGGAAAATAAAATGCAGTCGACGTATACATTTTTCAGTCATGTGCTGGACACTATATATGAAAAATAAATTAACACATATATTAGAAAGCAAACGATTATAAAATAATCAGTATAATTACCAAGTAACTAGCCGATATAGTCGTTGTTCCTAATATATATATGAAATGAAGGCTGTCATTAAATTTTAAATAGAGCTAGTTCTCTCTTTTATTCAGTCTTATTAGAATAGAAAATCTAAATTTTGGGCGAACATAATCAGCAGTTTACAGGGCACTTGTTACCTGCTTTATAGTAGTCAAATGGTCTGCCGGGCACCAGTCGCTTCTTCGCTTCAAGCATTTCCGGGTCACGCAAAATCATGGCTGGTCGAATGTTGACAGCCGCGGGTAGTTTCGAAAACTCTTCAGTTTCGTAGAACCGGTAGTAACTTTGAGGTTGACATCGACAGTAAGTTGAATAGTTATGTTAGTTTTATTGAATGAGAGTGGAAAACGGACCATATTATGAGATCTAGTGTGACTTTCGATGTCATCAGTGGTGAAAATGTGCATGTATGTGTCGGTAGTGACTCGGTCGACTAAATCTAAGCTGGAGTTTATCGTCTCAAAACAGTAATTTTTCGGCTTATGATCGGCAATCAATGGTGTATATTTGAAAGACTGGACATTTCTGCGTGCATTGACTCATATTTGATTGAAATCGAGCGGAAATTGACGTCGTAACAAGACGCGGAATGTAGTTGGTGCATTTTTTCTGCCACTTTGGACCATTTAGTTACATACCTTTATATAGTAATATATATTATACGAAAAAAAAATTTTTTTTTCATTTTTTTTTCTTTTTTTTATAATGTCAAGTTATGATGTCTAAACGTATTTGAAGGTATTTATAAGCAGTATTTGTGAAATGGCCACACGCCTAGCACCTGTGGTTTTAAGCACACACTACTTTGAGACAGGCGACAATGTTTACGCTCATTCTGTTGATCGATATATTATCCCTTCCGTCGCCACAAAAATTCCTTCTGCTAAGTTTATCGTCTCTTTCAGGTTTTAAAAAGGAGTTTGTCTTCAAAATCTTGACAGGACCGTAATCAGTGTCAAGTAATTTTGAATGTGTTAAAATGTCGAGCTACTCGATGACTCATCGGGTTCCAGCCTGTTTGCATAGGTTATTACAGATCTATACATGACGTCAAAAGAGTTAACACTATAGCTATGTGATATGACAAAAGGCGATTGGTTTCGTTCGCAGCTTCTTTGAATACACCCTATCAATGGGTCCTTTTTCTTCCATTGATTGGTTGAGCCTTGTTGAGATAAATCCACCAACGAAACAATAAAGGTGCTTGGTTGCCATTGTATGGACTTGTTCGCAGTGAATTTGAAGTGTTTAACTTCAGACTATATCTACTTCCAAATACAATTGCAATAAGTGCATTATTCGAGCGAATACTCAAACTTACAATGGCCTTTATTTAAATACAGTACACCCTCTTTAAAGTGACCACTTAAAAGAGGCATACTCCTGTGTCATAAAGCTGGGTGATAGTTTTATGCATGGCGAAAGTTATGCATAAAGCTCCTACTGGAGCTTTCTGTTTCTGTATTCAGTTTCGTCCCGTATTAAGCAAACATCCTGCTTTGAAGGTCTTTAATGCTTTTTGTTTAAGGGTTTCTACTGTAGGTAAAAGCGAAATCGATGGGAATCTGTAGTAATATTGTCAGTATGATTCAAGTGAAGAAAGCATTATAGGATTTGTTGTTAAGTATTGACTCTTTAAACACCTTGTTACAGTGGTGGTGACGTCATACGACCGGAAATCGGAGACAACTACTTTTCTCGTGGCCCTTCATCGGGGAATGTCCTTTGGGGTGAGTGATTCTAACTAATAATGTATTGCTTGTTATAATATTATACCATGGTCATGCACGTGAACATAATTTAAAACAGAAGAAAACCGGTTGGGACACATGTATATAGTTTCAACATATGTATTTATTATTTTGAAAACTGTCAATATTAACTTACATCGAAACATATCCACGTGATCCACAACAAAACCATTATACTGTACTTTGTTGTACAAAAATATTATGAATCTATTTCCAACAATTACACTAAAACGCAAACCGAATAAACACTAATACATCGACGAATACAATCAGGATTATCGATATAAAAAAATGTTTTTTCTTCTTTGGCGTTTAGTCCTTTGATTTTCTTGCAAAACACTTCTTTGCAACCTAATTATAAACAAAATGCGTTATGTTATTTTTAGGCATTATTAATAAAATACGTTGCAAGTAGAGACTATTACTTTAACCCCACTTGCTCCCAGTGGATTCTTCCATGTTTATATATTGGATTAGTCCATTTTTTATCTAAGGGGTGTCTGACCTAAATTTTCAATTTTGTTTTGCTTTATATTGAAATTCCTATCAGCAAACAGTGTAAACTCTGATCAGACGCCGCATAATGCGGCGACTGATCAGAGTCTACACTGTTTGCCTACGTCCCATATATGGGCTCGTGGGAGCAAATGGGTTAAATAAATGTAAGTAAGTGATGAATTACTTCACAAAGCAGTCGTCCATTCGATTATACAGCAGAATCTGTCCTAAGCGGTCATTCTTGTATTGAACATAAAATTCTTAAAATGCAGGTGTGTGCTTTTTATGCAGGGCAACAGTAATGCAGAAAGCTCATATATAAGTCTTCTGCATTACTTTTGAGTTACATTAAGCTACCACCTGCCTTACAGACCCATCAGTAAACCACTGTTTGATCTTTAACAGTATTTCAAGCCTTATTCTTACTATATATTGACATTTGTATACATGTACAATAACCCTAAACTATTTAAAGTGAATGATATTATGATGCTGATTCATTTTTTATTTCATTTGTTATCGTTTTATCTGTTTGGTGTTTCATGCATATATCGAAGATGTATCGTAACTCACGAAAGTGGACACTTTAAAAGTGTATGTATGTGTATACATTTATTTACATCGACTATTGGTTATTCTAAATGTGTGTTTTGTTTTGTTCAACCACGGTTACATGTATCTATATAATGGCGTTAGTCAATTAAGTTGATGCTCAGTTATAACATTTGGAATATTCTGTTTATCATACATGTAATTATATCAACTTATTCTTTCAAAATATCGATTTTTGATTAATAACTCAGTTATTGACGTCATTTTATACGTCATGTCAGTGCTACAGTCGGTGTAATATTAACAAGAAATATCTTTTAAAAAAGATATTCAGCGGCATTCAAATATTGACACAATGTACAAACCAATCTCTGCAATATTTATTTCAATGTTTGGAGATTCTACTAGTACAGAGAACTAGATCTATGAAGGGTTGCTTGTTATTATACTAGCTGAGAAGCATGCAATGAAAATGACTTGGAGTAGAAGAAGCAGTTATTGAAATATTTCAAGTTGCTTTTATAGGAAATCACTTTTAAAATGTACGATGTCAAAGTAATGTTTTAAAACTATCTCAAGTTAGTTCTTTAGTTTACCTATTATAAAATGTACATGAAAGCGCTTATATTTGTATTGATATGAAGATAAGAAATTGAATACACTTTAAAGCATAACGTTTTTGTTTGTGCAGAGTCTGTAATTCCTTAAAGAACGGTATTTATTTAGCCTAGATCAACGCTTTAATCGACTTGTGTGCACCATCATTAATGACAGCATTAGCTGAATCTACATGTATTTTTAAAACAATATAAAGTTAGCAACTTCAACCTACGTCTATCAGCCCAAGACCCATGCGATAGAGCCGTAGCAATAGCCTTCAGTAAGTAGCTTTATATCAAAGAGAGCCAACAACCAGAGCCTCGGTGCCGTGGTCGGGGATAGTAATTAATACTATTAATACCACTACTCTAATATACTAAACAACCCTTCTTCTTTATTTCCGATAGCACTGCCTGTGAATTATGGTGGTTTCGGCAAACTACATGTTCGTCAAAGTGGACTTTATTATCAAATGTTGTAATAATTGATAGCAAAATGATAGTAACAGTTTGAAAGTTAAATAGTGGTTTCGACAAACTGGTAATATTGCTCAGCAACCATTACCAGGAGGTGATAAATATCAGTACATCAGTACTTTGATTTTATGGGAATTTCCAGGTCTTAAAATCTGTTTTAAGAATAGAACTTTCGACAGTCGACAGTCTTCGGTCCCATGCTAAATATATGCGTAAATAATGGTAATAATCCCTCCCTTTTCATTTCCATTTAGACGTAAATAGATCTAATGAGCTACCGCAGAGGAAAATATTTTCGATACTTGCATTACAAGAGGGGAAACGTGGTTGAATTTGAAAAATAAGATGATTTGAATCGAGGGTCGATAAGTTATTTCAAACAGACATGGTTATACTCCCTGGTCAAATTCGAGTTCCGTAGTCTCGGTTTCTATTTTTAGATAGGCATAACGTCACTCATAAATAGATGGAACTTAACGGGCTATATTTAGGTCTATGACTATCACCACCCCTGTAAGAGTTTATCAATCAAATTATTATGAGAGTGAAAAGAAAACATTTACTATTTATCTGTCAATCTTTGCTTCCAGGGTTGATTTTTATCAAAAACGCGTTTCGCTAGCGGTGGATTAAATTAATAAATCTAAATCAACGTCACTTTTTATGTGGCCTCAGTGTCGTAATCGGTAAGGACGACGTAGAATTGGTTTTTGTATGATCAGGCGCGGGTTCGAATCCAGCTATAGCCAATTATTTTTATTTTTTCTCATTGAATATTTTTTTTGGTGAATTTTCTGTTAGATCTATATCGTCAACATGATTTTTATGCATAATTACAGAAAATTAAAATAGTTCCATGGTTATAGAATCATTACGCCTATCTACTAACCTAATAAACCTTCTACTACCGGAAGTAACCTATTAAACCTAAGTTTATCTGCACCCCATTTATTATGTCACTAGTGAAGCCTGGTGACTGGATAAAATGGTTTTCTGTACTATATGGCGTTTTGACTGAACTATAAGAAGTTTATAGAACATGTCTGTATAACATGATGCCTTACATGTTAATTATTGCATTGAATTCAATTTGCGAGGCCGAAGCAGCTAATTATCATAAAACATGGTGTTTTGAAATAACTACAGTGTCGTAAGAATTACCCCAGGAAATTCTACACGTTAGTAGACTGTATATCAGAATTTTACGTAGTTTGGCAATGTGTAGAGGCATATAAAAAGGTTGTATGCCAGTCAAGGTATTCACTAATGAAAATACAGTTTACTACCAAATACTCGTAGGTCATATGCACATTACAATGTAACATAGTTTCTCATTGGTGGAAAACTAGAACAAAAGTGAAAATAGACAGCTAGCCGCTGAATAACAATCGGGCGGTTTCAAACTTTCCTTTCGTCTCTTCTGTAGGAGTTAGCGGTAATAAACAAGAGCAGGCGTCAGGCGAGTGTGAGCACAGCCACAGTCACCGAGTTTCTCTGCATCTCCGCCAAGGTACGTGTCTGTAGCTTCAGTTTATACCTGATAGAGCAATATAAACCCTTTTAACTCTTTCCTAAAAATAAACGCATTTTCACAATTTGCAATCAGAGAAGACGCAGATCAGACGGCTCCTAGAGGAGCCGTCTGATCAAGTTCTGCTCTGTGTGCTAATGGAATTCGATAGATATGTTTCTTTAATTTCTGAAATGGCTATCATGTTCCACCTGACATGTTTCATTATAACCAATTTATAAATTAATATTCATTAGGTATTGATATTAAATACAGAACAGGGAATGTGGAATCCCGGTGTGCTGGCAACAGCAAACAGTGTTGACCCGGACCACGGGTTCCATAGTGATGCTGTCTGAGCAGGGTCTGCATACTGATTGTTATTCTTGTGTTTCTTTTTAACCCTTTCCTCCATAATGACGCCTTTTGTAAATGTCATTTGTTTGAAACATTGTGATAATAAAGCATTTGCTCCTTAGGAGCAAATGCTCTATATATCACAGTGATTTCATTACTTAACAATTCTAAATGTTTCCGTTTCTCTAGTAAATGCTCCTTTTCGGTAGATTAATTCAAAGAGCTGGAAATAGCCTAAGTGGGAATGGGTTCAATGGAACAGATAGGCACTTCCATTTAGAATTAGTAATAGTCCCTCATAACGCCTTTTGAACGTCCTTGTAAAAGTCACTTTCTGATAAGTAGAATATTTGCTGCATAAGATCATGATGGTGTCAAAATGCACATTTCTACATTTTCCCTTTTTCTAGTAAATGCTCTTTTCGGTAGATTTATTAAACGAAGTTGGGTCTAAGATAGCCTAAGTTAAGGGTCAATCGTTGTATCTTTATTTGACCATGAACTTTTCCAGACAATGCCAAGCTGATTAGTTATATTATTCAGTCATCAAGCAGACAGAATCAATAGGAATAAACAACAAAACAATACGAGGACGTCAACTACAGTTGCCCTTGATATTGATATGCGGTCGTCAAAGCCTCTAAACAGGACGTTAAATTCAGCATAAATATCGGTCTTGGAGACAGGTGGCAGCAAAAAGCAGGGTGAAAATAGGGCAATAGAGGCGCTTTCTGCATTAAACAGCCAACTGCCTAAACGTATCTGAATTCTTTAATAGAATTCCGGTTTAGAAAGATTCTACTGTACTGAAAGAATGTGAGATATTCCAAGATGTCCATGTGTGAGCTCTTATATATTTGTTTTACAGGATTTTGTGGAAATCTTCATGTCGGGTGGAATAAAGAGTGTTACAGACCCTGACCAAAATTCTTTCATAAGGTACAGTTGAATATAAATACATGTACATGTAGTCATACATTATAAGATACGTCAATTAACCCTCTAAACATTTACTCCATGAATATTCGTGTAAGAAATAACGACATCATGAGTATTAATTATATTAACTCATTTCCTCCTAGACTGTTTTTAGACCCAACCTGTTTGAATAAATCTACCGAAAAAGAGCATTTACTAAAGAAAAGGAACACTGTAGAATTGTGTAGTTGTGAAACCATTTTGATAAATAGAGCATTTGCTCCTATGGAGCAAATGCTCTATTTATCACAATGGTTTCAAAATTTGACTTTAACAGAGGCGCCAAAATGCGTTACTTAATGAGTTAATTAATTGTTATAACAGCACATGGACACAGGTATATATGTGTGACCATGGCAGACACATTAGAATCATATCTATATCATGTCATAAGCAAAAGGACCCGTCTGATCTGGATCTCCTCTGTTTGAAAAGGCGTAGAATGTCGTATTTATGAAGGAAATGGTTAACTTAATAAATATTGATAAAACATAATTATTTCTTAAGCAAACAGAGTAGACCCTGATCAAACGGCTCCTACAGGACCCACTGATTCTGGTCTACTCTGTTTGCTAAGGCGTAGTATGGAGTAAATGATTAATGCATAGTTCCCATTGCGATTGATACACTTACTCTGCTCATACATTTAACCGTCATTATGCTGTTCGTGACCGGATGACTCGCATTTTCAAACTGAGTCACTCATTAGGATCCAAACAGTGTGATACGCGATCAACACATTCTCAATAGCTTCTCAATAATTTCTCAAAACCTTGGTCAAATCGAAAGTAATCAAAATTGCACCAGGTCGGAAATTAAGCAGACATCATTTTCTGACAGCAAAATCAGGGTTAAATACCACCTAGTCGAACAAATCTTTCCATTATTGAAAAATAAAAACTCTTAAATCTAACTCATATCTATCCGAGTTTTTTTCTTCAATTAAAGCTTGTTATTTAAGTGCGGTGAATAGCTATAATTAGTATTCAAATCTTGCAATTTGTTGGCTCGACCCGTCTTTGTTGCTAACAAATCACAAATATTCAATAAATACGCTATTTAGTCTTTATGAGGTGTCTGTAGTTTAGAATAAATTGTATCTGTGATCTTCTGAACCGCTGTCAGTGTTCAGATGAATTTAAATCCTTTAGATAGCTGCATGTAAAACGTATTCGGCTGTATAAAATAAACCTACTCAAATTTGGATGGGGTGCATTTTTGACTACTTCCGATTCAATCAAGCTTTGGAACACAGTTGACCAAGTGTCAAACAGCTTGGATCCTGATGAGACGCCGAGTTACTGGGCGTCTCATATGGATCCAAGCTGTTTGCAATTGTATGTGAAGTCGTTCATTGCGAGATAAGGTTTAAAACTGGAATGTGTTATGATAAATTGGTGCATAATAATCCGACGTGTTTCGGTGTCAAACTTTTCACTTTCGAGTTTGCGTTGATTTACACAAATATAGCATTACATAACATGAAAAATGCATTTGGGGATTGCTGATAGAATTCGTATGAAAAGTTTTAAAACTGATATTATTTTCACTTTTATTCATGTATCATTAATTATAATCGTGTGTAACGTACTTCGGAGTCTAATGAGACATGAACTTTCTCGGCGTCTCATCTGGATCCAAACCGTTGACTATAATGATTTTTTCTATAGCATGTAAAAATTAAAACCACGTTCCTTCAACCAAATCAAAAGCTGGCTCTAAATGGTAATATTTCAAACAGCCTTCGGACTGATTGCGCAATGCAAATATGATATCTTTTGTAAATTACATTTTAACTGCATTGAACACAAATGCCTCCACATTTCAATGATACGGTGTTCAAATAAAGGCACAGTAACACACTGTGCTAATTCTCTTCGGACCTCTAGCAAGTTATTTACGAATGCACGATGCATTTTGCGCGAAAAATTCATATCGATACGAGACACCGAATTACTGACCCGTTACTTCATAAATATCCCATTCTACGTCCTTGCAAACAGAGCAGACAGAGATCAGACGGCTCCTGCAGGAGCCGTCTGATCAGGGTCTGTTCTGTTTGCTTATGGAATAATATAGATTGATTTTACAGTTTCTGCCATGGGTAAAATCCTGTTTGCATAATGTCATTATAACAATTTATCTAATATTCAATGTTCATGATGCAATTATTTCTTGCATGAATATTTACGAACCCTTCTCTTGCTGAATTTTAAAATACATTTCTCCTTCTTTACCCATGCCTTGTTGTATAATTACATATATATTCACTGTGTACAAGTATTTCGCTGTGCAATCACTGCTGTGGAGTGCACTGGTTGCACAATCAATTTGTAAATAGTGCAGACCCTGATGAGACAGCTCCTGCAGGAGCTGTCTCATCTGGGTCTTCACTATTGAGAGGTATGTAAGTTGACGTGAATAGCAAGCGAAGGATTAAGTATCGAGTCTGTATCAATACTGACCAACCCTTTTCTCCATCGTGTCCATGACATGGTACCATTGCAAACAGAATAGACCTAGATCAGACGGCCCATGGGTCTGCACTATTTGCTTAAGGAATAACAGTTGTATTTCTACAGTTTCCGCCATGGTAAAACTTTCCTTAAAATCATTATGACAGTACATATAAAAATCAGTTTATTACCATGTATATTTTCATTATTTCTAACATTAATATTCATAGACTAAACGGTAAATACTATTACAAATGTATTGCGAATTTGAGAGGAGCGTAACGACAAAATGCGTTCAGAAACGGAGCAGACGACATTTGTGCAGACGAGAATTCCTCTCTGAAGGTTAGGGCGCTAATGACCCGTGGTCTCCGGTGGGAGGGGCGGTCTGGTCTGTTTGAAATTCATTCTCTATTCTCCGTCAGTGATTTTTCAACGTATTGATAAATTGTCACAGTTTGTTATTGAAATGAAATACACTAAAGATATGGTAGTTCGATACACGGTGTAACATTGTTTTGACGCTTTGAATGTACGCTACCATTTGCAAACAATGCAGACCTAGATCAGAGGAATAATCTGACGAGGGTCTGTATTCATAATAACCTCGCGATAAATTCCCTGTAACAGTGAATGGACTCTTTTGTTGAAACGTTGATGGACCATTCCACTTTGGAAATCGTGTATTCCAAGGGATAACAAGTTTAATATTCAGTGCACTATAAGTGACGACATGTTTTACATGGTATACAGTTAAGATCCACTTTAGACTACGAGCTCGTACTGTTAGCTGGGTCATCCATACTGTGCGAGTTTCAGTCTGCAGTTTTGTCAAGAAAATTCGAATATAGGTTGTAAACGAAAACGAAGCAGACGAATATCTTAACAGGCAATGAATGGCTTAGCATGCTAAAGATATAGAAACCCTTCGCCTGATAGAGACACATTTAACGTCTTTGAAAACCGAATAGACCCAGATCAGACGGTTCCTATAGCAGCCGTCTGATCAGGATCTGCTCCGTTTGCTTATGAAAGAATACAGATCTTATTCAATAGTTTCTACCATTAACAAAACTGACATTATTAAGATATCAAATAGTACGCATACGGACATTATTTCTAGCATGAATATTAATGAGATACAGGTATAGTAGGTGTCGCTGCGGTACAACTGTAAAACAATATGAGGCAAGGCACGAGCAAGCCTGAAAGGAAGAAGTCACTTTAGTTGAGTGAGTTTATTTTATTAGGTAATACAGTAGCAGTGTCTGAGTGGGGAGATCACATTGAGATCGACACACTTATCTGGCAATGGCTGTGTGATATATACTGAACGACCAGTGTGGATATTTATCCCTTGTCCCGCTATTCGCGATCTGACGTGCAATTTGCAAACAGCTTGGATCCAGATGAGACGCCGAGTAACTCGGCATCTCATCAGGATCCAAGCTGTTTGACACTCGGCCAATAGTTACTGATGAAGGTTAATCAAATCAAGAGTATTCGAACATCAACAAATCCAGAATTTTTTTTTGACAGCGGGATAAGGGCTAACAGTGTGCTATCAACTATTGTGTTTTAAGAGATTGTCGAAGAGCCCCGTTTTGCGATAACGCTTCTGTTAAATAACGGTGATCGTACAATCCTGTTGGATAAATGTGCTGATACTTAAAGCCTTGGGTGTAAGATACCCATGTGATGGTTACTTCAATTAGGAGAGAAATATGGATATGAAAACTATAGAGGATATTACTGGGAAGATTGATGTTTCCAAGACAACTAGTCGTACGGCAGCCAAGTTTGATGAGGAGCCCACAGGACTGAGTAATGCCCACATTAAGTTCTTATATTCCAGATCTATACCATTCCTGAAATACTGGCCTATAGAATGTTTAGCGACGAACCCAGGAGCGTGCATGTTCCATTTCTTTGGGTAAGTACACAGATGTATTGGCACTAGGACCAACACCAAACTAAACTTTCAGTACATTCGTTCACATAAGGCTACAGATAAAGATGCGTGCCCAAATATTAAAAGCGTCATTTTCCCACCAACCCGTATATTGTGACCACTCTTTGGAATCGTGTCTTCGAGACGATTCTAAAGAGCGGTAGAGCTACAGATAAATATGCGTACTCAAATACTAAAATTGTCATTTCTCTACCAAACCCTATGTTGTAACCTATCATTAGAATCGTCTCTTCGAGACGATTCTAAAGAGTGGTCACAACATAGGGTTTGGTAGAGAAATAAAGAAGTTATACTTGAAAATATTTTAATTGTCTCATCTTATCTGGAGCTCTGGAGGGGTCATAGTATACGGTTTGGTGGAGACATAAATGAGCCATTCCTGTAACAGTTTAAAACGCATCTTATCTGCACCTCAGGAACTTCACATATATCGTTTTAACCCTTTACTCTATGACTATTCAGACAAGAAGTATTGATATGTACGTAATGTTTATAAAGGTATTGTGAACAAAACGCTATTGTTATGACAAAATCTGTAAAGTCAGATCTATATTATATTATAAGCAAACAAAGCAGACCCTGATCAGACGGCTCCTATAGGAGCCGTCTGATCTGGGTCTACTCTGTTTGCATGGGCGTAAAAAGGCGTATTTATTGAGTAAAGGGTTAATCATTATTGTTCAACCCTATTCGTTTCAGTTTCCATATTCATAATGCATTCAGATGGCGAGTATACCACATTTATATCGAACATAAGCTTTGTATTTATATATAAAATTCGTTTGCAAAATGGACGTCAATCTAACAGCTCATGATACATGTACTTCATTTGTGAACATTTCTTATCAGCTTTCTGCATTACTTTCATCCTGCATTAAACTACCTGCTGTTTTAACTCTGCACCTATTTTAACCCATTCACTCATATTGACGACTTTTGACGACTCACAAAAATTCACTTTTTTGAAACCATTGTGATAAATAGAGCATTTGCTCCAAAGGAGCAAATGCTCTATTTATCACATTGGTTACAAAACTTAATGATTCTCATTGTGTTTCTTTTTCTCTAGTAAATGCTTCTTTTCGGTAGATTTGTTCAAAAAGGTTGGATCTAATATTAGCCTATGAGGGAATGGGTTAAGAGTTGGCTTTGGACGCCTTTGCAAACATAGTAGGCCTAGACCAGAGATTACTGTAGGAGATGTCTGACCAGGGTCTGCACTGTTCGTTTATGTAATAATATAGATCAGATTCTACAATTTCTGTCATGATCAAACATTATTTATTTCAAAATGTCATTATAAGAGTTCAGCTAATTAATATTCATACAGTCATCATTTTATGAATATTCATCAGGTATTAAGACTGGTCTTGTAGGAGCCGTCTGATCAGGGTCTGCTCTGTTTGCTTATGATAAATATAAACACGATTCTACAGATTCTGCCATGGCCAAAAATGCATGTGTCCATGTGCTATCATAACAATTAATCTTATTGATATTGATTATGTCAATGGGTCATTCATGAATAGTCATGATTAATGACACTGTTCTTGGTCTGGGTCTATTCTATTTACATCCTGCATAATGCACCTTTTCCGATGACAATGTTATTCTAGGTTCGTTGTCCTTATAATCGCTGGCAGAATACTTTCATTTGAAATTGAATGAAGACTACTTTGTTATTGCTATCTTTAGTTATTAATATGTGCTAAGCTGGTGATATTGGTGCACCAGGTGACCCCACCAGGGGTTTTACGTCTGTATTTTAACAGATATAGGTAACCTGAACAGTATAACGGGAGACATTCGGAGATCACTTTTGTGTTGTTGTCCGTCTGTCTTTCTGTCAGTCATGTGGGTTTTTTTTCTAAATAATCCAATAACAGCATAATTACTCATCATACTGTTACTGTTTAACAGCTTTCCTCCATATAAACACCTTTTAGCGCGTTTGCAAACAGAGTAGAACCAGATCAGACGGCCTGGTAGGAGCCGTCTGAGCAGGGTCTGTCCTGTTTATTTATTTGATTATAATAGATATTACTCTCTAGTTTCTACCAATACCATAAAATCATTGTATACGTACATATACCATTGTACAAATTCAGTAAATATTCACGATGTCATTATTTCTTACATAAATGTTTGACATTGAAGGGGTTAATCGCTCAAATTGATAATTCCGTCTTATTGAGCCTTTACAAACAGAGTAAAGCCAACACAGGCAGCTGTCTTATCAAAGTCTACTCTGTTTGGTTTATATGCCACAGTAGATCTAGTTCTGTATTATTTGCCATAACAATAAAGTTTCGTGTTTTATATTTTTAACAAATGCAATAATTAATTATACCCATAATAGGCGTTAAGTTGCATCATTATTCATCTAGGCATTTAAAAACGCTTTGCAAGTAAAGTCTATCACTGTAAGAGGTTTATGGTTTACTTATATTGGCCTTTCGGCATGAAATTAACCCTTTACTCCATGAATATTCATGTAAGAAATAATGACATCATAAATATAAATAAGATTATTATATTTGTTATAATGGCAAATGAACACAGGAATGTTTGGCCATAACATAAATTGTAGAATCATATCTACATTAAATCATAGGCACACTGATTAGACTGATCGGACCACTCATATAGGAGCCGTCTGATCTTGGTCTACTCTGTTTGCAAAGGCATACAAAGGCGTAATTATCGAGTTATGGGTTAACACATTACCCCCTAGTGACGCATTTTTGCGTCTCTATAAAATTCACATTGTGAAACCATTTTGATAAATAGAGCATTTGCTCCTATAGGAGCAAATGCTCTATTTATCACAATGGTTTCAAACTTCAAAATTCTAAAATTTTCCTTTTCTTTAATTAATGCTCCTTTTCAGTAGATTATTTCAAAGTGGTTGGGTCTAAAAATAGCCTAGGAGATAATGAGTTAAGAAAGCATTGTAAACCGACCTGTATAACAGGTGACTCCTAGAGGAACTTGCTGAATCAGCATCTGATTTGTTTGTAGTTTCTTTAAGTATCTAACTCGAATACAAATACCATTTGTCTCGATGGCCTTATCCTACCGGATGAGGAATGGGCGTGATCCATTAATAATTTTAGATGAATTGATTTTAAAACATGTTGAGATTATGCATGTGCAACCTTGGGACGTTCACGTCTACTTTATTTTTATTTTTATTTTTTCTACTTTTCGACTCTGTCTCTCTGTCTCCCTCTCTCTCTGTCTCCCCCTGTCTCTCTTTGTTTCTCCCTGTTTCTCTGTCTGTCTGTCTGTGTGTCTCTCTCTGTATCTCCCCCCTCTCTCTCTCTCTCTCTCTTACACGCACACCAATTGTTTTTTGCCAGTTGACACTTATGTTCACCGTGATATATCAAGATGACTTTGACATTTTACAACTTTGATTAGCAAGACTTAATGCTTTGCCTCGTTACTATTTCTCTTGAAAATGATAGCATGACTATATCAGCTGCATTGTTATAAGAACATAATATTATGAAAAAGAAGCCTTTGGCCATGTCAGAAAATGTATTATTCCATAAGCAGACCTGATAAGACTGTTCCTACAGGGATCTACTCTGTTTGTAAATGATTGAAAATGCGCCTCTATAACGGTTTAATGCTTTGAATTCATTCCAAGTGTGTCAGATTTTAAGACTGGTTGATTCATTAATCACAGGGAACAATGCCTGAGAGAAGTGGTAATAGGTGTAGGAATGAAGTGTTAACCTGTACCCTATTGAATATTTTTGTCAGAAATAATGACATCATGGATATTTATAGGCTGAATATTTGTAATCGTATATGTAAACAGGAATCTTTTGCTACTGATAAAGGTTATAGACTCATATTTATTATAATTTCAAAAGCAAACAGAGTAGAGTCTGATCAGACGGCTCCTACTGGAGCCGTTTGATCTGGGTCTACTCTGTTTGCAAAGGCGTGAAAAAGGCATTTATATGAGGGAATGGGTTAACCATTTCAATACTTAATGAAACGAGTGGAATAACACATCAGCGCTTAAAAATAGAGTCCACTCATTTAAACTTACAAGACGGTTTTGAATTACAAACAGTGCAGACTCTGATCAGAGTACTCCTTTAGTAGCCCTCTGACCTGGGTCTACATTGTTTGCTAATGACAACCCATCCGTGTCCCTCATTCAAAGGGTCATTTTTTTCAGTGCATGACTAAGAGGTAGGCAATTAACCCTTTCCTTCATATAAACGTCTTTTCATGCATATGCAAACAGAGTAGACCTAGATCAGACGGCTCCTGTAGGAGCCGTCTGACTAGGGTGTGCTCTGCTGGCTTATGAAATTTGTTTCTTTAATTTTACATATTTCATTATAGCTATTGTGTCCATTGTTTGTTTATGGTATAACATAGGCCTAGACATGGTTGTACAGTTTCTGCCATGAAATTTGTCTGCCAAACCTCTGATCTGTTGCATGTTTTACTTAAATTCTGATAAGCATTTGAGAAACTGTTGACGAGTGTCAAACAGCTTGGCTTCTTATGAGAGATCGGGTTTATCAACGCTTCATCTGGAGTCAAGCTACAGTAAAGCGCCTATAAAGCGGACGTTAAATTTAGTATAAATATCGGTCTTAATGACAGATGGCGGCTTAATGCAGGGTGAACGTCATGCAGAAAGCTCCTCCAGGAGCTTTCTGCATGACTTTCAACCTGCATTAAGCAGCCACCTGCTTTAAAGTATCTAAATTGTTCTCTACAGGAATTCAGGTTTAGAGGGGGTTTACTATATTTGCAAATACATGTCATGTTGAATAAGGGCTAAAATGTGTTTAATGAGTACGGTCTTGAGAACTGATGTGGTCCAAACTGCAATTTTTAGCGTGCAAAAGATTAATTAATGATGATATACACATACAAACCTGTCTATAGCAACCACATAATGAATAATCATGGTGTCTATAACAGCAGCTGGTTGCTTAATGCAGGACAAAAGTGATGCAGAAAGCTCCTGCCGCATGTCGCAACCCTAACGCTTTTTCACGCCAAGAGCCGTCAGATCAGGGTCTGCTATGTTTGAAAATATAATGGATTTGATTCTACAGTTTCTACCAATACCAAAGTCTACTTATGCCATTATAAAAAAAATATCAAATCAATATTCGTGATGTAATCATTTCTTACATGAATATTAAACAGAGAAATGGTTAAATGTTGTGTCGTCACTGTAAACCTGTTTTACTGTAAACTCGCAATTCCACTAAAACAGAAACAAACTGCATATATACAGTAAAACCCCTTTAAACCGGACGTTCAATCTAGTATAGATATCGGTATTGCAGCTTAATGCAGGGTGAAAGTCATGCAGAAAGCTCCTCTAGGAGCTTTCTGCATGACTTTAACCCTGTATTAAGCAGCCACCTGCCTAACAGTAGTTGAATTCTTCCTTATTAGAATTCCGGTTTAGAGGGGTTTTACTGTACATATATACATTCCATTTCGACTACTTATTTTCAATTCACACTCAAGTTACGTTAAATTGCGACGGTTTGAATAACATGTCAAGTTTCCCAACCCCTTCAAAGCGATTGAGATATAATATACAGTAGTAAATAACATAAACGAGTACCATTGTGGGTACGTAACTATTATCCAAGGGTACAATCGCTGATAAGCATGACCTTTAACCTGTCAGCCTCGAGTATTGGGAATAGTTTGACTTCGTATACACCTAGGTCCGCCATTGTATAAACTGTATAACACTGAGAACATAGTCGGGCTTACTGGAGTAGTATACATAGTAGGGCACTTCAAGCATTGCTCTGTGAAAGAACGGAAGCCATACCGCTTTGCAAACAGTGCAGAGACAGATCACCGCCGCGTTTAAACCTGTCCTTAATGAACATTTATGCATGGATATTCATTCGCTTAATTTCTAGAATGAAAACAGTAAAGGGAAGTTTTGCCGTAGACAAAATTTGTAGAATGAGATCTATATAATTCCATAAGCAAATAGAGCAGATCCTGATCCTGTAGGATCTGTCTGATTTGGGTCTACCCTGTTTGCATATGCGTTAAAATGTTTCTATGAGGGAAAGGGTTAAAAGAAGTAACTAAAAAAATTGAGCAGATACCATTTTTAGCACGATAAAGGCTAATACCCATGAAGTGTTTCAAAATGGTAAATACGGGGGCCTACAATGAGGGGGTCGGTGCTCGAGACACATCTAATACTTCTAATACCCATTATTATGCTATGATTGCCCAGGGTGTTTGCCATAAGGACACTCGGCCTTTTAAGTGCTCATATGTCCGTGTGCCTTTAATACTTCCCCATTGAGATTTGTGACTGTCTTAATCTGAAATATTTATTACTGGACCTGCTCAAGATTACATGGAGTATTTATTACAATGTTTGATGCCTCGAAGTCTGATCTTGATCTACACTGTTTGAAACACACCAGTCATTCCATTGTGGACAGAGTAACATATAAGTACTTCTTGATGCCAATCACTGTCGTATGTGTCAGTATTATGTTGAGATCTTTACTTATCAGAAAAAAGTATTCTTTGACAACGAAACGTGTCCTCTGCTTCAATAGTGTCACGCATTGGCTTAATCCTTTCCTTGTTGAGCATTGATGTAAGAAATAATGGCATCATGTATATTAATAATCTAAACTATTTTAACCCATTTCCTCCTAGACTATTTTTAGACCCAACCTCTTTGAATGAATCTACCGAAATGGAGCATTTAATAGGGAAAAGGAACATTTTTAGAATTGTGTAGTTTGGAAACCTCTGTGATAAAATTGAACATTTGCTCGATACATGTAGGAGCAAATGCTCATTTTATCACAATGGTTTCAAAAATGACTTTTGCAGAAGCGTCAAATGCGTAAGTAGGAGGGAAAGGGTTAAATCATTATAAATACAGTAAAACCTCTATACAACGGCCACTAAATTGTGTTAATTATTTGGTGTTTTGGGCAGGTGGTTGCTTAAAGCAAGGTGAAAGTTAAACAGAACGCTCCTACAGGAGCGTTTTGGTTTACTTTCACCTTGCTTTCAGCATTCACCTGCCTGTAACACAAACTACTTGATGTAATTTAGTGGTCGTTATAGAGAGGTTTTACTGTAACGAGGTTTTTGACTTGGACAGACTGTAGAATCAGATCTATATAATTCAATAAGCAAACAGGGCAAACCATGATCGGACAACTCCTACAGGAACTGTCTGATTTGGATCTACTCTGTTTGCAAATGCGTGAACATGAGTTTAATATATATTAAGGAAAGAATTAATCGCTAAAGCATCTGAAGACAAACGGAACACAAATGCACATTGATTCTATTCATGCGGCTCTCAGAGACGTAGTCCCTGTCCTGAGACAAACACAAATGTCATCGACATGTCTGTATAATGTCTGTTTAACTCTTGAATAAATTTAACCATGAATATTAATTAGCTGGAATTTTATAATAGCATACGAACACAGATTTATTTGACCATGCGTAGAGTTGCATATCAGTCCGTAAGCCAACAGAGCAAATCATACGGCCCATACAGAGTCCACACTCTGTTTGCAAATGCATTAAAATGCGTATACAGTAGAACCCCTCTAATGCGACCACTTAATGAATAAACATGGATGCCTTTATAAGCAGGTGGTTGCTTAATGCAGGACAAAAGTAACACAGAAATAGCTTTCTGCATTACTTTTGTCCTGCATTAAGCTACCACTTGCGTATAGCACCTATAATTATACCTCTTTTAGGTGGTCGAATTAGAGGGGGTTTACTGTATAAATGGTGGAACATGTTAACTTTTTCGCTTCCAAATATCGTTGTCCTCCTAAATTTTATTCTCAAATTTAATTCATTTTTGTTTACCCTTTACTCCATAAATACACCTTTCCTCTTTTCTTTTGCCTTTGTATACATAGTAGACCCCAGATCAATGACTCCTGTAGGAGCCGTCAGATCATAAGTTGTTCTTTTTGCTTATGCTATAGGATAGATCTGAGTCTAAAGTTTCTACAATGGCCATAAATTCCAGTGTTTATAATACCATTATAAAAATTTAGCTCATACATATTTATGGTATCATTAATTCTTACATGAATATCCATGGATGTAAGGGTTTAAACCATAGTCAATCTGCGTCTGTATGCAAAGAAAATCATAGATACGCGATTGGCAGAGAGATTTAACCCTTTCACCGCCAATGTCGCAAAAATGTCCGACGACAAATAGTGAAGTCCCAGATCAGACGCCGGCGTCAGATCAGGGACTTCACTTTTTGTCTTAAACTCTATTTCTATATATGTGCTTTATTCCTTTGAAATTTGCATTTATTTATCTCATTTCCTTATTTTACCGAATGATTTAGCACAGTTGGTTTGCAGACGACAATTAGAAATGTACATTGAAAGGGATAACTGTCTGCAGTAAAAAATGGGCATTATTCTGGGTTTATAGGACAGTTGGCAGCTTAAAGCAGGACGAAATGTTAACAGAAAGTTCCTATTAACTAATTACTCCATACACACGCTTATCTACACCTTTGAAACAGAGTAGACCCTGATCAGACGGCTCTGTTTGCTTATGACTTTTTAAATATCTAAATGACCCACACCGTCTCACTTGGATCCAAGCTGTTTGCAAATGCCAGTCATTTTGCTTAGCATACAAAGGGTTAAATGATTTGCAATGATTCATTTTGAGTTTGAACTATCTTAAACGACCAATCAAAATTAATCTAATTGTATATGAGTGGAAACAGATGGTAGCTTAAAACTGGAAGGAAATGATGCGGAAAGCTTCCAAATGTAGTTTTCCTATCACAATCATGTTTGTTAGACAGGCATATTTCTTCATTTACAATTTAAGTTCGGTAACCAAGTATTAAAGCATTTTGGCAAACAGTGTAGACCCAGAATACAGGGCTCCCTCGGGAACCCTTTGACCTTGGTCTACACTGTTAGTTATAAAAATTAAAATGATTCAGTGATAAACTTTAACACTTTGTTTTGTTAATATAATATGAAGAACTATTTTTTAAATGTTTAGCAAGTTGCGGGTTAACTGGTCGCTTACAACAGTTACCCAGGTTTAAAGAATATTTTTCTAGGGTGTGTAATTATTCAAACTTCTGTGACCCACTACATACATTCGAAAAGAGAATCGAAAACGTGTTAACATATAATAGTTGTAGTTTAGTCATTGTACGTGTATTGGGTATAATGTTACAGAAGTCAATGGGAAAATCACATTAGCGTTAATCAACCCACGTTATCTGTAGATAGTCAAAACACACAGCTATCATATATCCTGAGAGACCTTTAACCCATATCATGCTAAGCGCGACCTGACTCGCATTTGCAAACAGCTTGTATCCAGATACTCGGCGTCTCATCAGGATCCAAACTGTTTGATATTCGGTCAACAGGTCCTCAAACGCACCAGAAGTAAATAATGCAACAGCTCAGATTTTTTGGCAGATATGTTTTTGTTTAGCACGATAGGCTTAACATTGTTCGTTTGTCAGTGGCATATACCTCTGTCGTATTTAAGCTCAATGTGCACATTCTTTTTGTAATTTGCTTAGATTCAAATCATAGGCCGAATAAAGAAAATAAAACCGAGTCCTTGGATGTTTAGATACCGGGTAGTTGTCCCTTGACATGATTACTTTTCACTTTATAGAAAAGTATTTTCAACTCTTTTGCAAACAGCATAGACATAGATCAGACAGCTCATAATTATAGGAAGGAACTGCCGGATCAGGGTCTGCTCTGTTCGCATATGAAGTGATATCAAACCTTTTGCACAGCGTCATTCATGACAAAACTGTCCTATGTTCATAACCCATAACAAGCCATCACCTATTTAATATTCATGATGTGATTATTTTTTACATTTGCCGTTTTTCTGAACTCAGTTTTATGTGATTTCTAATCTAAAGTAGTTTTTAAACGAACACACATATATCCTCGTAATTGTACAGACGTATTGTTTGTTAGATTAATAGAGTGCAGATATAAAGCAAAATGTATGGAACAATATTGTGGTATATGTACAGTCTCTTGTAATTCAAATATGAATGAAATGGTTTCTTTATTGGATACAGATAGAATAGTTTATTAAAGTGGCATGCATCAATACGGCCGTTTTCATAATACATACACAATTCAAACAATTAATCATTTTGTATTAATACCCAGCCAGACACTGTAAAATCATATTCAGTTGAACTTCGATATCTCGAACTTCAAGGGACCCTACAAATTAGTTCGAGGTAACAGAAATTCAAGTTATCCGATTTCTGATCTGGATAATTTGTTAAATTCACAGCCTAATGCAGGTCTAAAGTAATGCTGAAAGCTTCTATAGGAGCTTTCAACATTACTTTAGACCTGCATTAAGCTGCCATGTATTTCTAGATATATACGTAGTAATGCATTTTAAAGTAATTATGTATTGTAAGATTTGGAAAGGCTGAACTTTTAGTTCGAGTTGTCCGAATTCGAGATATCGAAGTTAAACTGTAGCTTCATCTCATTTTAAACTTCATGAACTAAACTCATATAATATGAATATCCTAGACAGTTAGATAAGACATTAACTTACAATATTTATTCATAATGCTGACTGTGTATGATTGTTACCTTGAGGATACTCTAATAAAGAAAGACTAAATGGATATTTATGAAGTAATGGGTTAATATGGTCACATACTTTCCCTGTTTTGTATCTTTCAATACCCACTGAATCTCATTAGCAAAATAGTTATAATGAAATATAGAAGGTGGAACATTTTAGACGTTTTAGAAAGCAAAGAAATATACCTATCCAAGTCTATTAGCAAACAGAGCAGACCCTGATCAGACGACTCTGTTTTCAAATGCGTGAAAACACGTTTATATGAGGGGAAGTGTTAAGTGTTACCCTTCATATGTATTGTGCATTAACCCTTTACTCAATAAATACGCCGTTTGACGCCTTTGCGAAAAGAACAGAGGACGAAGTAATTGGAATTCGATTTTGTACTACTTTGTTATTTTTTGCTATCTTTTAAAAAAAACGCTATCATCACTGTCATAATTAATGTCATAATTAAAAAATGTCATTGTTGTTATTATGATCATTATTATTGCAGTTGTTGTAGTTTGTGTTATTGTTGTTGGAATTATGATGTGCACATTTACATTGTTCGCCACTTGTATGTCTCCGTATTTGTTATCCTTCAACGACTCGCTGTAATGTTTATATCAATGTTTTCCTGTTGGTTCTTTTTATCATATAGTTATTTTATCAAGTATTCCCTATTTACAGGAGGGGACAGGTGATCGTAAGGGACAGTATTCACTCGGACTGGATCTATATCGTCAAGTCAGTAAGTGCCTACATTACATAATCCCTTAGCCTGATGTAAAGGGATATCTGCTTAACCATTTCCCTGTTGCATATTCATAAAAGAAATAATGACATCATGAATATTTATTAGCTGATTTTTTTATAGTAGCATATCTACCAAGGATGTTTTGATATTGGTAGAAATTGTAAAGTCAGATCTGTTATAATTTCATATGCAATTAGCGTAGACACAGATCAAACGGCTCCAGTAGGAGAAATTTCAGCTAATAAAGATCCATGATGTCATTATTTCTATCCTGAATATTAATCAGCAAAATGGTGATATACATTACAATGCAACCTGACTAATTCTGGATGTAAGACGAGATATTGAGCTTTCTGCATTATCCCATTACAGAATAACCTGTCTTAAGCGGTCATTCATTTATTAAACATGAATGCTAAAACAGGTGGTTGCTTAAGGCAGGTAAAATGTAATGCAGAAAGCTCCTATAGGAGCTTTCTGCATTACTGTTGACCTGCATTAAGCTACCACCTGCCTTACATACCCATAATTAGACTTTATGACTGGTTCTACTGTACTGTGAATGAAGCAGCCATTTGCTGTCAATGACATCCATATCTATACTTTAACCCCTTCCTTGTTGAATATTCATGTAAGAAATAATGACATAAATATTTATTGGCTGAAGGTTTTTAATAGCATATGCACACAGGATCACAGGCGTGAAAAGGCGTTTGTGTGAGGGGAACAGTTCAAAGTTTTGAGTGAGGGGAACAGTTCAAAGTTTTGAGTAGGTAAATATTTCTTGTATTAAAATAACTACAGTAAGTTATGCAAAATGCAACAGAACGTTTAGATCCACGTATATATTGGGTGAATGTAAAGTATAAAAATCGTCTCCTCCAAACCCTATGATGTGGCCACTCTTTAGAAACACTACATAGGGCGTGGCGGAGAAATGAATTAACTATTCTTGAAAAGTGGTTTAACCCATTACCTCATTGATTATTTTAGATACAATCTCTTTGAATACATCTACCGAAAATAAGCATTAACTAGAGAAAAGGAACGTTTTAGAATTGTGTAGTTTGAAACTATTGTGATAAATAGAGCATTTGCTCCTATAGGAGCAATGCTCTATTTATCACAATGGTTTCACAAAGTGACTTCTACAGAGTCGTCAATATGAGGGAATGGGTTAACTTGCGCATGTTATCTTTGAACCTAATTTAACACTTACTGTTATTGATACATGTTACCCTCGTTCACATGAACAGCTACTAATCATGGGTAGATCGATATAAAACGTCACAAATGAGACTTTCGAGTTTAAAGTAAGGGTAAGTAAGTGCTAAATTCCGCCGTGGGGTAGATATGCCGATGTCGTAACCATTTTCTTCATAGGCTATTTTTAGACCCAACCTCTTTGAATAAATCTACCGAAAAGGAGCATTTACTAGAGAAAAGGAAACATTTAGAATCGTGTAGTTTGGGATTTGAAATCAATGTGATGAATAGAGCATTTGCTCCTATGGAGCAAATGCTCTATTCATCACAATGGTTTCATTAAGTGAATTTTACAGAGGCGTAGAAAGGCGTATATATGGAGAAAAGGTTTAAACATTTCCTTCATACAAACGTTTCTTTTTACGCTTTTGTAAACAGAGCTGACTGTACAGATTCTATCAAATATGTACATGCACATGGCATTATCAATATGAGCTAATAAATATCCATGATGTCATTGTTTCTAACATAATTGTTCAAGAGGGCACATAATTGATTTACTGATGTAAATAAGAAGGCTACAAGCTGTTTGTTTAAAAAAGAACACTGTACGGAATCCTGTCATTCAAATTTCAAGAACAAGATTCCATAAAATTGATATACGTATGTGACAAAACAAGAACAACTTTGTATATCGAGAATGTTGATTCCATGTTGGTAGAAGCCGGTCCAACCTCATTGCTATCCGGAAGTTTGGGCGAAACAATTACAATTGATTTCAGGGGAAGTAACTGCTGAAATGACTTTGTGACCACTTGGCTACCGGGGCGATAGATTATCGATAAGAAGTCAGTTATTTATCTATTTACCAAGTGAATACTATCTGAACTTGCAAACAGACTAAATTTATATAACGATTAAACAACTTTTACGTCATATTTGCTCTCTTTAGTGACTACGGAAGGATTTTGATAAGTAGTGACAATTGTGGCGATGATTGTAAATTTACACCTGTTACATACGAATGACTATATGAGACTAACCCGTTACTCCGTAAATACACGATTGGACAACATACACGATTCCAACGAACTGATTTGATATCAGTTCTTGGTTGAACTTGTACATGTACACCCTGAAATAATCACAAGAGCATAGATTAATAGAGGTATGGTTTAGCCAGTGTTATCATAGCTTATTAGAGACAGGTGTTAGCCAGTGCCACCATAACTTATAAGGGACATGTGTAACCAGTGTCATCATAACTTAATAGAAACACGTGTTACAATGTAGCAAGTGTAACCATAGCTTATTAGAGGCACGTTTCATTATAAATGTTTTTAAAGTAATGTGTTAGCCAGTGTCATCATAGCCTACTAGAAAAATCTGTTTGCCAGTGTCATCATAGCCTATTAGCGACACATGTTAGCCAGTGCCATCATAGCTAATCAGATGCGTTAGTTAGCCAGTGTGCTTATTGGAGGCACGAGTATGCCAGTGTCATCATAGCTCAATAGGTGCATGAATCAGGCAGTGTCACCATAGCTTAATGGATGCATGAATTAGCCAGTGTCAACATAGCATAATATAGACATATGTTAGCCAGTGTTATTTTCCATGCGTACGTATTTCAATATTCTGTAAAATTTTATGTGTAAGGTATGAACATGAACTGTTGCCATTAGACTGCTGCTAATAGACTGCCATCAATAGACTACTGCCAAGTTTAGAATACTGTCGCCATTAGATTGTCTTCATTAGACTGCTGTCATTGGACTGCTGTCGCAGATGACTGTCATTAGACTGTCGCCATTAGGCTGCTAAACTGCTGCCATTAGATAGCTTTCGTTACGCTTAACAGACTGCTGTCATTAGACTGTTGCCATTGGAATGCTGCCACAGATGGCTGTAATTATACTGTCACCATTACACTGCTGTCACTAGACTGCTAATATAAGACTGCTGTCGTTAGGCATAACAGACTGCTATCATTAGACTGCTGCCATTGAACTGCTGCCACAGACAGCTGCAATTAGACTGTTGCCATCGGACTGCATTGGACTGCTGCCCATAGGCAGCATAGACTGCTGTCATTAGATTGCTGACATTGGACTGCTGCCATTAGACTAATGCCATAAGGCTACTGCTATTAGCCTGCTGTCATTAGCATGTTGCCAATGGACCGCAGCCACTAGTCTGTCGTCATTATATTGTTATCATTTCCTTATGAAACGAATCATACTATGGTTACAATTTGACAATTTTCAGTGTCCAGATAAAACCCATCTCATCTCTTTAACCAGATTGTGAAATGTATATTTCCAATCGCTTAAGATATCCTACAAACCCTTTATGCAATAACTGTTACACACATATATGTACAGCCAGATCAGAAGTCTCTTTTGGAGCTTCTGAATCATGTCCCTTTAGGAGCTGCTGAATCATGTCTACTCTGTGTGATTATATTTCACAGAACTGATGACCTATATCAATTGATGACCTTGTTTTTATAGTTTTAAACCTTCGCTTGCTATTCACGTCAATATACCTACGTGTAAATAATGATGACACAGAGGAGCTGTCTCATCAGGGTCTGCATTATTTACAAGTTGATTGTGCAACCAGTGCACTCCACAACAATGATTGCACAGTGAAATACTTGTACACAGTGTAGATATATGTAATTATACAACAGGGCATGGGTTAAGAAGGAGAAATGTATTTTAAAATTCAGCAAGAGAAGGGTTAATCCAATAACTAATAGATACTCATACTGGATGGATGCTTGCATGCATATTAATCAAGTAAGGGGTAAGAGTTCGTTTCGTTAGTGTCGAACATTATCCTGCTAAGAAGAGTGTATGAAAGTTTGACAATTTCATTTGTTTTATCTCAGGGAAGTTTATCAGTACTGAAGAAGCTAACAGAGGTAAAACCGAGAGATACAAGAAGAAAATCGGATCCAGACTCAGATGGTAAGTTCAACGTAACCTTCATTTCAACACCATTTCCCCTCATATGTTTTTAAAGGATAAGCCTAAAATATCTTCCCAATCTTATACAGAGACATAACTCAGATGTGTACATTTAAAGATTTTTTAATGAATACCTCCTGTACTTGTTCGTCAATCACTAGTTGTAAAATGCTCTTAGATGCAATTCTAAAGAGAGGTCAGTAGGGCTTAATGGGAACAAAATGACGATTTTAATGTTTGTAAAGCACGCCTACTTTATGAATCTATTAAACGAGTACAGCAAAATATCGATAGCTTAATTTTTCAAAGGAGTATTACTACTGCTCTTAACGAGAGATGACACCTTAATGCAGAGTGAAAATCACACGGAAGTCCCCTCTAGGATCATTCTAGGACTTTAACCCTGCATTAAGCAGTCACATGCCTAAAAGGTTCTTAATTCTTCTTTATTAATCCTTTCCTCCATAAATACGCATTTCTACGCCTTTGCAACAGCGTAGACCCAGATCAGACGGCTCCTATAGGAGCCATCTGATCAGGGTCTGCTCTGTTTGCTTATGCTATCATACAGACGAGATTCTACTGTTTCTGCCAGTGCCAAAATGTCATATGTCCATAATGTCACTATAACAAATTAATATAATTAATATTCATGACGTCATTATTTATTACATGAATATTCATGGAGGAAAGGGTTAAAATGTGAGTTAAAGTATTGGTTTCTACAATAAACGCATAATTTCAATAACATCATAAAACTTGGTATTTCTTGTGTTCAGTCATTCTGATGGAGATTGCCAATTTCAACTAATATCGAATAATACCCATGTGATATAAAATGAACCGTTGTTTTGTCGATACTCTTAATTTGTGTTGTACAACAAAATATTTTCGACCTATGTCGAACAGTTACTAAACTAAAACGGGACCAAATAAACACTAATTAGTACATTAATACCCCGCATCTTCGACATCAAACACATGAAAGTGTTGTCTTCTATGGCGTTTAGCGATCGGTTTTCTTTCTTTTCTATATATACTTTTCAGCATATAAACAAATGGTTTGTGTAATATCTGGGCATTTTTAAAACGCCTTGCAAATAGAGACTATCACTTTAACGAGATTTAGCAGTATTTTAATATATAGTAACATGATGGATACTCTCTGATCATTGTATTAACTAAATTGTATATAAAAAGCGCTCAATTTTAATATGTGACCTTCTGTGTAAATATAAATGTACATATGTTGAGGTGTTGCACACAGTGCACATATGGCCTTACTATCGACGTTGACTTGGACTTGGACACAAAGAAGATTGGAATTAGAATAATACTTCTGCAGGGAAATTGAATCTGGAAGCACACTTTAAAGTCAGATCACTGTCATAAGTTAATACTTAATTAGCGCGAGGTTATCTATAGTGTCTATCATTTGCACTTGCTTCGTATATTACATACTTATGTTTTTAATAGCAATTTATTATATACAATATACGAGTAAATTAACCCTTACAATGCTGCATGTTCAAATGAACTATTCCAAATTCCAAAACAGGTCAAGCATAGGATGAATATTTAGGGATTTTTCTAAAAGAAAAGTGTAATATGGCAAACAGTGCATACCCTGATGAGAAGGCTCTACACTCTATGGGTGGGTCTACACTGTTTGCAACGAACATTAGTGACTGGTTGTAAAGGCTTAGAGGAAATATTTAGGTAAGTTACAATCATTATAAGTTACAAATGTATTTCAAGAATCATTCAAAACAGTATAAAGGTCAGGCAATTATATTATTATAGAACAGGAAGCGACCGAAGCGAACGAAGCCGATGACGATGACATGGTAGAAAGTGGTAAGACTGTAAGAACACAGTCGCTAACACACACACCGAGATACCTTATCACATACAGTAGACAACCTCTAATGTGATCACCAAACAGAGATCTAATTATGGGTGTTTAACCCTTTCCATGTTTTATGTTTATTACAAATTTCAATACCAACTGAATATTCATTGTCACAGTAGTTATAATGGAATGTGGAAGGTGGAACATTGTAGCCATTTTAGAAGGTATAGAAACAAATCAAATTCAATTAGCAAACAGAGCAGACCCTGATCAGATGGCTCCTATAGGAGCCGTCTGATCTTGATCTACTCTGTTTGCAGATGCGTCAAAACACGTTAAATAGACAAAATGGTTCAAGGGAGATGGTAGCTTTATGCAGGACGAATGGCATGCAGAAAGCTCCTGTAGGAGCTTTCTATACACCTTTCGCCTTGCATTTAGCAACCGCTTGCCTTAAAAAATATATTTATTCATAAAGTGGTCGCTTTAAAGGGGTTTACTGTACTTTGGGGCTTTTAGCGTAGATATTGATACTTGCCGCTTTGCATTTAACTAATCGGAACACTTCAACGGCGGTCAATGACACGCCAACCTTTGTGGTATGTAGGATTCCGCCATAAATATGGCGGCGCACATATGCAAGTATATGCAAAATTACTCACTTCACCTTTTAAGGAGGTGTGGCAACTGCTTCAAGATCAAAGTTGTTTTTATACATTCTCCAAACTTTGGGGAACTATTTGTGGAATTTATTAATTATTTTGAATTTGGATGAAAACAGGTATATAGTTTATATAAATCCTTTTATTATCAACACAGGTGTGTTTAGCTTACAGATAGTTACCTTCAAGTCAGCAATGTGAGTTACCTGGTACTTATAACTGGCAGACAATCTGTCCTCACGGTGTTTAGTTTGATCATGTAGACGCTGCACTAATGGCGAGATTGCAATCTATTGTAACGAGCAAGATGGCACTGATAGTAGCTTTTAGTCAATACAGTAGAACCTGTCTAAAGCGATCTTGTATTAATTGAACACAGAAATCTTAAAAAGCAGGTGGTTGCTTAATACAGGACAAACGTTATGCAAAAAGCTCACATAGGAGCTTTTTGCATTACTTTTGATTTGTATTAGGCTACCACTTGCCTTACAGACCCATAAATATATCCCGTTTTGATGGTCGCTTAAGACAGATTCTACTGTAAATAGAATTTAAGCTGCAATAATTGATCAATGATTAGAGTGAACATGATCGAAAACGACTGACAAACAAATAATATATGAATAGATCCACTACATTTTATACCATTTTGTTAACACCGTGATGCAGTCATTCGAATAAGTATGCTATATTAGAATCTTACGAGTACGTTATAATATACATAGTCCATGACCCGGTTGCAATATTATACAATGTTTTGCTTGATTCTGAGATCAGATCGATCAGATACTTGAGAATAAGTTCAGACTTGGAAGATTTATAACCTCGGACCCAAGAACATATGTTAACCTCGATTGATTGTAAATTTGCAATATATTCCTACAGCTATCGCATATTTAAAAAAAACCCTCACATATTAATTATCAATGTTAACTCTCTGCAAGCTAATCGGAAACGCAAAGACACCATATCTATTTGCCCCTCAGATTTATCCAGTGAAAACATTTCCTTGAAGCTTCATGGCGAGCAGAGAGCTACATTTATTTCCATTTAATTACATGTACATGTAGTTAAACATAACGTGATCGTTCATGCTGTCATGTATCTTATACGTAGACTTGCGAATACAATATATGTTATGTTATGTTATGCATATTTAGAAAAGAAAATATAAACATTTAGTACATAGACATTTTTTCATGTTTGTATCAGATACTTTTTGTACTCATTCAGCTGGTTCCGAGGTTATAAAACGGCTTTCTTGAGTCGGAATTGATTCTCAATTATATGATTGACCAGAATGTTGGTTAACTTAAACTATGACTAATTTGACGTTTGGTCATGAATTCAGGCTTTTTTTCATGGTGCTGTTCATGCGACTGTGTGTTTTGTATGTGGTGTATCCTGCATGACCCATAGATTTACTTTTAAATTAATATTGTACTTGATAATGAACCCAGACTTGAACTCAGGGTCCATGCTTATAAAGCTTTTTAGTTGAGTCTGAGTTTGTTCTCAAGCTTTTGATTGGTCAGATTTGAGTTCTCAAGCTTTTGATTGGTCAGATTTGAGGCAAAGGCTCAAATCTGACCAATCAAAAACTTGAGAACGAACTCAGACTAAACTAAAAGTTTTATAAGCATGGAGTCAGATCTTTTATAACCTCGGGCAGCCTCAAGTCTTTCACTTGAGTCTGATATCATTCTCAAGCATCTGACGAATCAGATACTTGAGCGTGAACTCAGATTCCAGCTCGGGGATGTTTTCGATCCATGTCTTGTTCAGCATGACAACTGTATGTTTGGCTTATGTGTTACAGTGGTTTGATGACCGTTGCCCTGAATAATGTTCACTAAATATGTTCCTTCCATTACGAACAGATGACGGTAGTCCTGGTAACAATCCAAGGTCAAAGGGATCATTTGGTACATGGAACTTCCGGATCAAGAAGAAGAAGCGACGAGACAGCACGCTTGAGAAAGAAGTGTTCAAAAACAATATTGAAATGGAGAAACGTCTAGTGAGTCACGCTGCGACTATCTCGCTTGACCCCTTCAAAAGCTGAATTATTAGAGTGAAATGACCCATCACTTTAAACTATTGACTGCACATAGTATAAGAGGCTAACACCTGCTAGAGGATTCGAATTGATAAACAATGCAGACCCTGATCTAGGTCTACACTGTTTACAAATGCCATAGCATACGCTGTTGCTAGATATTGATGAATCAATCCCATTTTCAGCATTCAACGTGTTAATGCCGTTGCATGGCGGAGAATACGGAGAAATCGGATTCAGTACAGAACATGATTCAAGTAAACAATGTAGACGGTTATTTACACATACAGCATGTGAAGCCTACACGTATTATCAGGGTTTAAAACCCGTTACCTCATATCATTTATGAAAGGAATATGGCATCATGAATATATGTTATCCGAACTTTTGTGATGGTATATTAACATATTCATTTTTAGAATAGAAGGAGGTGACTGAATTGGGTCTGCTTTGCTTATACAGGCGTGAAAAGCCATGTCCCGATAAACAGAGCCCTGGGGTAAACTCGTCGCTCATATGCTAATTATGTGAAGCGAATTGGTTTTGATTCAATGCTTATCAAATTTAATACATTTAGAGAATTCGATACAGAAATAATTACATGTTTCCAAAGACTTGTGATTCATTCAATTTAAATTCAATTGTATATAATTTCCCGAACATAAAACAACACCGTTCTCATTGATAAGTGAGTTTCATTTAAATGATAATATGTCTTACAGGAACAAACCCTTCCCGGTTATTTTAATGCTGCCGACAGACTGGCCATCATTGATTACGATGAGATCATAACAGACCACAGGTCACGTGTTCTACAATCAAGCAGACGCATGTCCATGGCAGACGGACCAAGCCAGCCGCCGAAAATAACCGTAGCTACAGGTAACTACTTGAGGCTTCCAAATTTTACATATATGAGGTGATCAGTTTGTCAAATAAAGTAAGTTCAAACTGTGACGGACTTGTACGCACGCGATGTATGAAGGTCCGTGAATGTTAAAGGCACAAGCATGTCTCTTGCACTGACCTGTTCAAACCTTCGTATTGTCTCCTACAGTTTCACCTATTGCTATACGATAGGTACTCCAAAAGCTAATCATACGATTATTCATTCAATCCTGTATCGTATTTTCTTCTCAAACGAACAAACATAATTATGCTTTACACGTAAACCGATACCTTCATTTTCTTTATACATGATCTTCTTGCAACATACACAAAACACACCAATTCCTGTTCAAAACGTTTTAAACATATCTATTTCAAAATAATAAACACACGTTTTCACCGTTGAAAACGTTTCAACTTAGTCTACATGCACTGAAATATATTTCAGAATCTCCAATACCCGAGAGTCCGGAACATTCCGCCACAGGCGATACATTGAATCCAGAGGAAGAAGACAAAATGGTTAAACTGCCAAAAATACGAAAAACGTCTAAGGTAATGTCCAGATTACATGTATGGTATTCCTAAATATCACAGTACTTAACGCTTTACACCATAAATGCGCATTTTAAGCCTTTGAAAACGGAGTAAACCAAGATCACGTGACCCCTTTAGGAGTCGTCTGATAAAGGTTTGCCATGGTTGCTTATGGGATGGCCAAGCTATGCAATTTAAAAAAATCATTTTAGTTAATATGTATACAGTTGCATTTTGATATCTCGAACCTCAAGGGACCATACAAATAAGTTCGAGATAACAGATGTTCGAGTCATCCGAGTTCTAATTTAAACAACTCCTGTAGGAGCTGTCAGCATTAATTTCGACCTGCATTAAGTTGTCACATGTGTTTCTAGATATGTGTAGCGATACGATTAAGAACAATTCTACATAAGAAGGACTGAACATTGAATTCGAGTTAACCCAAAGTTTGAGTTAACCGAGTTCGAAACATCGAAGTTCAACTATACTTTCATTAATTCTTACATTATTATTCATGGTGTATAGGTCAACAATGCTAATGTGTATCTATCACATTTGATTATTTGAATGTCCTTATACATTAAATTTTGTATCAGCCTTTTCACAAGTAGCTCCATTGCAATAGGTACCACTGATGTAAGATTGCTATTGATTGTGGATCATTTTCGTCCAAAACCGTATGATAACGGCTACATTTGTACCACCTAACGGTAACACATATGCAAAAGCGATGTCTGGAATCAATTATTTGATAAGCAAGTGATGTACTCAAGAACGACACTCTTACTTCAAATGTCATAGGAGCTCTTAATTCCCCACTTATTACTCCAATTATATACTAAACAATTACATGTACCTTAAATATTTGCTTTCTGATGCCTTTGCAACCAACTTAGATCCAACCGTCTGATTAAGGTTTGCTCTTTTCGAGAAGATTCAAAGATTGGCCATAGAATTTTTTTGGAAAATGTTTGTAATACATGCATCTTATCTTTACGTGTGCAAATACTCCTATTTCATACCCTTCTCTATAAAACAAACTGAAAATATACACAGTTTGTCAAGGTGTTAGCATGAAGGAGATCTGTAAGCATTGTTATACTTGTACTTTTGTTCCAAGAGAGTTCTGTGGAATGTCCCAGTGATTAAAGGGCCGCGAATGAAAACCGCAAGTATTCGTCCCGTGATACATGTTTGGGCGTATTAACTGGGTTGTAGAATGCTAAGAATGTCCTCTGTGTTGCATACATTATTAAATATGTTTTGGTGAGGCGGACGGTGTGTTTCTAATTCCATATTACATCAGACCAGAATTGTTTGCAGAATGAAATATATTCATTCGAATAAACGGTCTATGTAAAGACATAATTTTGAATGACAATACTTCAACTACAATACTTTGGTTATAAGCAGTTTGTTCCCTCTTTGGGCGGGGTTGTTTCCTAATCACGTAAATATGATTAATACTTGACTACTAATAAGGCTTGAAAAATATCCATGCTGATACAACAATAATTTGACAGTCTTTATTTCAATACAGACTTTTTAAAAACAAAATTTTCACTACGATTTTAGTAATTGTTTGTTTCAATTCGTTTAGCTTAAACCAATCAGTTCCTTAAAAGGGACAAAGGCAAACACTGTAGACCAGATCAGTTAGCTCATGAAGGAATACTCTGATCAGGGTCTGCACTGTTTACTTAACTCATTAAAGTGAATGGCTGCTTCCAGCAAATGTTTTGTTTGTTGTGCCCACATAAAATTTTGACGGGTTATCCTTAACTAATATGGGAATAAATGGGTCAAAACGTTCTGAAGTTATTGCTAAATTAAAGTAGTAAACGAAATTCCAAATTCCTCATCGGAATTCTATTAAAAAATAAACGTAAATATCACACGTTTGTGTCTTAAAGTTCAAGTGTTTCCTAAGCATACAATTGTGACTTACAGCACGTATTATGGAGTGAACCGGAAGTAAAGCAAGTAAAAAAGACAAACCCTAACTTGCTTCAAGTCCCGAAGTTGTTCCCTAAGGTAGTAGGGTGGAGTGACACTAATGCAATGTCCATGTCGTATAAGCTTATTGATGTATTCGGTGTTCCGGGATGTGTACATGTTCGTTGTCTCTGTATTAATCGTTATATATTTAATATTTCATGTCACAATTACCATTCAGGTAGCATTGTTAATAGTAACATGCATTTATGTCCCACTCTGTAGAGCTGCATTGTTTACTATTCAGGGTCCATGCTTATAAAGCTTTTAATTGAGTCTGAGTTTGTTCTCAAGTTTTTGATTGGTCATATTTGAGCCTTTGGCTCAAATCTGACCAATCAAAAGCTTGAGAACTTGACCAATCAAAAGCTTGAGAACGAACTCGGACTCAACTAAAAAGCTTTATAAGCATGGACCCAGGTTTGTATTTGTCACTGCCTTTTGTGTTAAATACTGTCAGCGCATGTGTGCCAAGATAACAATGCGTTTTAGTTTATACACAATTACTTTTACTATACATACTCGTACATCTCTAGGTACACCCTCTGTTAACTGTTATGTCACGTCACGAAACTCGAGGAGTGATAAAACATGGTTTTAGACCAAAGAAACATATCTTATTACTGTTTCTGTATTGATATAATAACCTAGTATTAACTATTATGCACCATTAGAAATGAATAATTTCACAAATGAAGAGATTGCATTTTTATAGAGACAGTTCGCTAATATTCTTTGCGCTACTGACCGTTTTTGTCTGATAACTTCTCTGCTCTGTTTGTTGTATTGTCCATGCTTCCGTTCGTCTTATTCAAATAAAGTTATTATTAAGTATCTTTTTCCTCAGTCCTAAAACAATTGACATGATTAACACTTTCCCTGTTCTATGTTTATTTCAAATTTCAATACCTACTGAATATTCATGTACAAATTTGTTATAATGAAACCTGGAGGGTGGAACATTGTAGCCATTTTAGCAAGTATAGAAACAGATCCATCAAATTTCATAAGCAAACAAAGCAGACCCTGATCAGACGGCTCCTCTATGAGCCGTCTGATCTGGGTCTACTCTGTTTGCAAATGCGTGAAAACACGTTTGTATGAGGGAAAGGGTTAAATGGCGAATATGCATGTCATAACTTCATAAAGTAACATTGAATGGAAAATTGTTTTTCGTCTTAGTACTAGAGTTTCTCTTTATATGCATATATTTGTTAAGAGGCCATGTAGCTCTAGTCAACAATTAGCACTAGTGTTAATATATCACTGCCGATATCACCAAATTCCACCACGACAAGCAGTGCTTTCCCAGATCAGTGGCCGTCCTTTCTAGGTGGCGTGTGATAAAGGATTTCACTGTTTGTTCCAATGTCTAGTTCTATGTCTGCGGTTTATTCCTTTGAAAGATGAATTGGGTGCTGACAGCAAATTTGTTGTTCTTTTTTTAAACTTGATGTTGTTAAAATATATTAGCAACTGGACATTGGTGTGCATTTGTGTCGAAATCCTTTTTTATAGACATGTTACGATATTTCACCATCCTTTGTTCTTTAACCATAGTGTTACACTCGTTGTATACGAGGAAGTAAAGTAAAGAAATAGATCTTTCAAATTGTACTAGCAAACAGAGCAGGCCTTGATCAGACGGCTCCTATAGGAGCCGTCTGATCTGGGTCTACTCTGTTCTCAAATGCGTGAAAACACGTTTATATGAAGGTAAAGGTTAATCATATTGTTATACTCGTTGTATACGAAGATGTAGATAATACGTTCTTAATATGTGTGTACATAAACTAATTTAAATATTATTCAAAAACAGGGTGCTTATTTAGCGTCAACGAAGACGTCTAAACGAAAGGCTACAAGAAAAGAAGCAATACAAGAAGAATTGTTTCAAAAACAAATGGGTGAGTGTCTGGATCAGGGGCAAGATGAGATGCGTAAATTCAAACATTGTCAAGAATAATTCCTTTATTTCTCCACCAAACCTTATACTGCTACCACTCTTTAGAATCGTCTCTTCGGACGATTCAAAAGAGTGGTCATAGTATAGGGTTTGGTGGAGAAATTGCGATTTTTAGTATTTAGGTACGCATCGTTATCTGTAGCTCCAGAACTGCATAAATTAAACTTAAAGCTTTGTTTGATACACCATAGAACCATTTTATCACGACCACTGGATGAATATAACTATACTGTAGAACCTGTCCTAAGCGGTCATTCATTAATTGAACGTAGTAGTGTTAAAAAGCAGGTGGTTGCTTAATGCTTGGCAAACGTATTACAGGAAAATCCTATGGAAGCTTTCTACATTACATTTGACATGCATTAAACTACTACCTGTCTCATAGATCCATAAATAGACCTCTCTTTGATGGGCGCTGAAAACAGGTCCTAGTGTAGGGACCTTTATAACTGGTGACTGATTAATCCTTAACTCCATAAATACACCTTTATATGCCTTTGCAAACAAAGTAGATCCAGATCAGACGCCTCCTTTAGATCAGGGTTTGTTCTGTTTGCTTATGATATTAAACAGGTATGATTCTACAGTTTCTGCCAAGGCCAAAAATGCCTGTGTCAATATGCTTTTATAACAATTAATCTAATTAATATTCATGACGTCATTATTTCTTACTTATATTCATGGAGGAAATAGTTAATACAGGGCGAATGTAATGCTAAAAATTCCTAAATGAGCTTTTGGTGTGTACTTCTATATTATTTTTTATAAAATTGTCTGTACTTTTTTCTGTTTCCCAGAGTATGACAAGAAGTTGCTAGACGACCGGAAGATTGGTCGTAAGACTATCACAGATGATCTAGACAACAAATTGATAAAAGACTTCACCCTAACAGAGAAAGATATCAGACCCATGTTTGTACTTGTGCAGATCTTAGAAAGAGGACAGCACTTTGTGAGTAGATTGATTACGAGGCTAAATACAGCAAAGCTAATCTAGCTATAGGGGATGTGTCTTTCACGTACAGTACAGTTCTTCGAGTCGTCCGATTTCTACTTTGGATAATTTCTCAAGTTCACAGCTTAACGCAGGTCCAAAGTAATGCTGAAAGTTCCCGTCTAACAAAAAATCAATTCTTCTTTGATAAAAGTTCTGATTAGCAAGCGGTTTCTGTATTATGAAACAAATAATACGAGCAATACGATTACGTATATCTTGGTGACCCGGATGATAGCGAAAGCTATACGCTCTAATACGAACACCTAGCAGAGCCATACTTAATTCAGGGTGAAAGTCATGCAGAAAGCTCTCAGAGAGCGGTCACCTGCCTAAACACTACCCGTCCTTCATTAATGACACTGCAAATTATCAACGGAGTTTCTAATGTATTATAATTTAAAGGTAACCTAGGATTTTTTCTGTTTCAAATGTCTACAGAAGCAATATATTGCCAATATAATAGTTTTATTGGACATACAGTGATCATTCGTACCAACGACATTCGATATAATGGTATTTTCATTATATTGACACCGGTTTTTTAAACATATACAGTAAAACCCTTCTAAACCAGAAATTAATCAAGAAGGGTTTATATATTTTAGGCAAATGTCTGCTTAATGCAGGATGAAAATCATGCGGAAAGCTCTTTTATGAACTTTCTGCATGACTGTTACCCTGCATTAAGCTTCCACCTGTCTGACAGACCGGTATTGATACTACTTTGAACGTCCGGTTTAGAGAGGTGTAACTGTATAACTTAATGTTCATTAATCATTATGTACAACGACATTTTAAATACAATGAACCCTCATTATACAAGCATTCGTTACAATGGCACCCTCGTTATACCGGCAGTATGCATTGAAATAAAATTACCGTTAATTCTTTGAAACAACCACTGAATAAATACATGTCGGTGTAATGCCAATAACACACGTGATCGCTTAATGCAGAACACAAGAAGTGCAAAAAGCTCCCTAAGGTAGCTTTTTTGCACTTCTTGTGTTCTGCATTAAGCGATCACCTGTTGGTACTAGTTTAAAAATGTCCATATGGTTCCTTTCATATTTAAACTCGTTATAACGGCAACCTCGTTATACCAGCAAAATGTTTGGAAACAAACACCTGCGTTGTAATGAGGGTTCACTGTACAACGACACTTTCTGTGGTCACACTAACGAGAGTTGATTGCATATGCATTCTATCACCGGTACGTTTTGTGTCCCAGTTCATATAATAACGTATATTTTTGGTTTCTACTTTTCAGGGCCTCACAAAGAGTGTATTTCCTGAACAGGCTGAGAGTTTTAGTATCGTGTCCAATGGTGCTGAATGCATTATGATATCTAAAAAGTTCTTCTTAGAAAAAGCAACAGAACAAACAATGCTCCATCTTCGCCAAGTGGTAAGGAAATTGCCTTTCTCCTGAACAGATTCATTAAGGTTTAAGTACGCCATAAATACGCCTTTTAGCGTCATGGCAACCAGAGTAGACACATATCAAACGACTCCTGTAGGAGATGTCTGTTCAACGTATGATTTATTTGCTTATGGAATAATATAGATCTAGATCTACAGTTTTACCAGGGTTAACCGTTTCCGGCCATTATAAATATTAAGCTGATTGATATTCAAATATATACTAATTCTGCTGTGAATACGATTTTGCTGTTCTTCAGTTTTGTTTCAATCGCTTTCATAACTGGCTAAGACTTGATCTTTTACTCATGTTAGTTTTATTCAATGATTCTCGTTCATTGCTGCTCTTTCGTCAGTGACCATTCTGATATTCATTTCACTGAAATACACGAGGAGCGTAATTAGACGTATTAGATGTACAATGTATTAGAAAAAACATCTTTGTCAGTTTTTGTTCATTATTACACATGTATATAAGTATTAACCCATTGCTTCCTAAGCGCGTTTTAACAGGCATTCGCAAACAGCATGGATTCAGAAGAGACGCCGAGTAACCCGGATTCATCAGGATTCAAACCGTTTGATACTCGGCCTCACACGTTTGCACGAATCGGAATAAAATGGATATTGTAATAGATCAGAAATTACAGTTAAACTTCGATAACTCGAACTTCAAGGGACCATACAAATTACTTCGAGATAACAGAAAGTCGAGTTATACAATTTCTAATCTGAACAATTCCTCGAATTCATAGTATAACTCATTCTCCCCTAGGCTAATTTTTGACCCAACCTTTTTCAATTAATCTACCGAAAAGGAGCATTAACAATAGAAAAGGAGAGTTTTAGACTGATGTAGTATTGAAACCATTGTGGTAAATAGAGCATTTGCTCCTATGGAGCAAATGCTGTATTTATCATAATGGTTTAAATGTATATAGAGGCCAAACATGCGTCACTAGGAGTAATGTGTTAATACAGGTTTAAAGTAATGCTGAACGTTCCTGTAGGATATTTCAGCATTACTTTAGAACTGTATTTAGCTACCACAAGTGTTTCTAGATATCTATAACGATACAGTTTAGAGCAATTCTGTATTGTAAGTTTTGGAAGGACTGAACTTTTTGTTCGAGTTGTCCCGAAGTTCGAATTATCCGAGTTCGAGATATCGAAGTTCAGCAACAACCCAGTTCTTCATGGGCTATTTTAAATCTACTGAAAAGGAGTATTTACTAAAAAAACGAAAAACAAAACCCAGAATTATTTAGTTGTGAAACCATTGTGATAAACAGAGCATTTACTCCTATGGCGCTAAGGAATTTATCACAATGGTTTCAAAAACTTACTTTTATTGAGTCGTCAAAGGCGTCAAAATGATGGAAAGGGTTAAGCAGATATCATGTTATAGCAGGCACATAGTATTGATCTATTGGTGATCACTCTTAGACATCATCTCTTTCAGGAAACGTTATTGCCAAATGAAGACGAGCTTCAAACCGACCTTCAAGATCTCGTGGACTGGAAGGCACATCGGGCCAAGGTTTACAACAGACTTGTTCGCAATAGAGTGGACAGAACGGTTCGCCATAGTCAGTTTCCACCGCAATACAGCGGCCAGTATAACTTCCGAACTGGACCCTTTGTCAGGCTTAGCGACTTCTGAGAATTATGCAATATAGATAAATAATGGTTTAGATATAGCCTAGTTTATACCACTTTAAAGGAAGACGTCGTTGTTTGAATTTGAAAAGAACTTAATGAATTACATTCACAAAACATTTATGCATGCTAGATATTTCTATTACCACACGAAAGTACAGAGGTTCAGATAAGATGCGTGAATTAAAACATTTTCAGGAATAACCCCTTTATTTCTCCATCAAGTCATATGTTGTAACCACTCTTTAGAATCATCTCGAAGAGACGATTGTAAAGATTGGTCACAACATAGGGTTTGGGGGAGAAGATATATTTTTAGTATTTGAGTACGCACATTTATCTGTTAGAAAATGCAAGGTTCATATTAATTGTGTATCTTGGTCATACATGTAAGTGCTGGAAAAGTAGAAGGAAGCTTTCAGTTGACTATATAGATCATAAGATATGTCCTGCCAGTTTTTACCGCTCTATAAATTTTGGCAGAGACAAAATGGGAGAGTCGGATATTGATATGTAAACCTTACATTTGATAATAAACTTTAAAGCAGGGGAAGTACGGTTTTAGCATGCCTATGCGTTTGATGAAGATACTTTATTGCTTAATTTTCGAACATCAAGCTCTGATGTCTGCCTTTAATATAAAAGCAGATTCTATGTGTAGAACGTTATACGAAATGACGATATTCGGGTGTTGCTCTGTTCGAACGAGGGCTGTTGGGTGAGGGTTATTTGGTAACATGGTAATTTTCAAAGGCTTTAATCCTTTGTATCAGTTGGATAAGTTGACAAGGTTAGAACATTAACCTTTGAATGCGGGAAACGCATGTACTGTCATTAGCAAACAGTGTAGACCAAGATTAGAACGCTCCCAGAGAAGCCATCTGATCAGGGTCTGCCCTGTTTGTCATTTCCATATCCTCTTGCAAATTTAAGCCTGTCATACTAATTAAAACATGGATGGTTTATTCAAATCTGGCAAATCTATATATCAGTACATAATTATTAATATTGTAGCGCAAGATTTATATGTTTTCGTTCCCTGCAATGCCACTACCCTGAATGGTTTTGTTATTGCTTTGAAGTAAACATAATTTATTGACTGTGTTGAGTTGAAACCTTTAACTCGTACACCGACAACATAGCCGGAAAGCTAATCAAACTGGTTGCTGTAATTACATTTACAAACAGTTTGGATCCAGATGAGACGCCGAGTAACTCGTTATCTTTATCAGTATATCCAATCTGTTTGACACACTACCCAGGTTTTAGAGAAAGTCCTTTCGGAACCATTGTTTGCAGACGAAGCAGCTTTTGCGCCATAAGAGTACAGGCAATACTTTATCGTCTAGCCAAGTGTTTCCTACAATATGCATTCGTTATATTTAGCACGTGTTGCATGTTCACATTATTGAAATACAGTAAAAGATCTCTAAAACAAATATTATTACTGGTATTTAATACTGGTGGCAGCATAATGCAGGGTGAAAGTCATGCAGAAAGCTCCTCTAGGAACTTTCTAAAACGTTATTAACTATTTGTTTTACTACAGCTTCGAGTTTACTAGGTTTAACTGTATATGAGTGTGGTAATGTATTGAGAGTACTATACTGTGATAAATGAGTTGAACATGAGAGTTATTATGATGTTGTTGTGTTGTGGTTATTATTCACTTCCCAAATAATTATGTGTTTCGCATTGCAAATATAATCAAAATGATATTAGTTATAACCCTTATATTTAAGCCGGATGCCCTTTAACTCTTTAACCATTAATCTGCTGCAATAGATAAAACTGGTCGCCTCCTTTCTGAATATTAATTAAACAGAAATGTATTAAAGTTCTGAAAGTAGAAGATCCTTCGAAAGCAAGAGCAGCAATGTAAAATGAGAATATTGCACACTCGGACTTATTAAGTCTGTTCATGAGCAGGTAAAACAGGTGCAACACTACTCACGTCCCTAACACCGGCTTAAGCGGTTTTCAAATTTCGAAACTAATAACATCGAAACTAATGATCCCGAATGACCAGAAAATATAACAACACTGAGAATGAAGTACGGGGCGACTTCTTACGGTCACCACACAAGCATTTATCACTGGAGAGAATGATTTTCATTACAAATGGTGCAGATCTTGATCAAACTGCTCCCTCAGAAGCCCTTTAACATGAGTCTACACTGTTTGCAAATGTCTTATACAGTGCTCCCTCCCTACAACGGCCCTCTCAATAACGATTCCCTCCGTACAACAACGCATGTTACCGTTTCCGAAACAACAAGGCTCCAGAAACAACTTTTTGCATCGTATTTTCTTTATGCCTCCATCAAACCCTATGTTGTGACCACTCTTTAGAATCGTCACTTTGTGACGATTCTAAAGAGTGGTCACAACATAGGGTTTGAATGAGGCATAACGGTTTTAGTTCTCGAAATACACCTTATCTGGGTATCTGCAAACAAGCTAATTATGTTTGATTTTCCCTTCTTATAACAACTCCCTCTGAACAACACGTACAATCTTCGTATCCCAAAGGGTGTCGTTGTGGAGAGGGAGCACTGTATACTCTATCTATTCCGGCACATTAAGGCTTGACACAGGAGTTAGATAAGGAAACCTCAACCAATTTAAATTTGTAGTCATCCAGTTTTTATATAAGGCGGTTCAGAAATAGATATTTTCTCTAGTTAAAAGCCTTTAACATCGATTAATGCAGAACACAATGCAGACCCTGATCAGATTGTAATTCCATGAACTCTCTGCGCTTTTTGCCCGCGTCACATATATCTTACCGTAGCAGTTCATAGGACATGTCATCTCAGACAATAGTGTAGTATTCTCAATCTCAAGTCAGATTATGCGTCGGTGAATGCACGCCTGTCAAATATGTTGCCCAACAAAGGAATTTGTATGTTCGTCTGCAATGTGCATTAAAATATATGTGCTTAAGGACATTAATACACTTACATCTCACTTAAGTATCAATATCGTCAACACGACTGGCTGTAGCTTAATGCAGTGCAAAAGTCGTGCAGACAGCATCCAGAGGCAGCCACCTGCATAAAACGTTTTCGATTCTTCTGTAATATAAGTTCTGATTTGCGAGGGTTTACTGTATTATGAAACAAACAAAACGAGCAATGGAAATTCGTATATATTGGTGACCCGGATGATGGCGAAAACAATTAAAACGGCTCCAATGCGAACACCTAGCAATGGAATATTTCGTAGTCTTAAAGCCGGGTGATAGCTTAAATCAGGATGATCAAGGAGTTTTCTGCATTACCCGCATCCTGCATTTAGGAATAATTTGCTTTTATAGACAACAGTATCTATTTATTTACCCATTCTCTGCTACTGACCCCTTTTTGCGTCTCTGTAAAACTACTTTATTGAACTCATTGTGATAAATAGAGCATTTGCTCCATAGGAGCTAATGCTCTGTTTGTCAAAATGCTTTCAAAACTATACTTTTCTAAATTTCTCCTTTTCTATAGTTAATGCTCCTTTTCGGAGATTAATTCAAAGAGGTTTGGTCTAAAATAGTCGTTGAGGGAATGAGTTAAGTGATCTTTTAAGAAAGGTTATACTGTATCCAGAAATAGAGTATCACAAAGAACCCTCTCGACAGACGACCGTTGCACCTTCTAACATACCTTCTCAATATACATAATAGTAACAAATGGGTCTATTTGACCATCTGATTTATTGTCAATAAACTTCTCAAAATTGTCATACTGTCAACATTGAGTCGCATAAGGGCTGTGCGTCTGGATCGACTGAGTTTGCCGCTTTAACCATTTCCTTCATATAAATTTACAAGAACCCAGATCAAATGACATCGGAGCCCCCTTACCAGGGCATGGTGTGTTAGCTTATGACACGATATAGATTCTGTCAAAGCAAAAACCTTCCTTTAAAGCGATTACATTATAAAAATTCAGCTAATAAGCATTCATGATGTCATTGTTTCTAACATGAATATTGAACAGGTAAGGGGTTAAGCCCAATGATAATTTCTACCTGTACATATATGGGGTTATCTACCTTAGTATATAGTTCACACTGCCAAAATAATGCTAACAATGTCACCAGTATAATACTTAAACCTTACAATGCTGAGTTTTCAAATGGACTATTCCAACATTCAAACAGGTCAAGCTATGGTGACTATTTTGGGATTTTCTAAAGAAATATGTGGCGTGACAATCAGTGTAGATCCTGATGAGATGGCTCCTTTAGGATCCTCTCACCTGGGTCTACACTGTTTGCAAAGAACATTAGCGACTCGTGTCCCACATTGTAAGGGTTAACCCTAAAATATAACTGATAAGAGGGATGAAGAGAGGTAGAAATACAGAAAAAGAAAACGATATATAAATAAACACAAATTTTCCGACGGACTCAATGGTTGAGTTGAACATTTTGCTTTATTATTACGCACATATAGTAGGACTGTGTATGGATATGAATCATCATAGTCATGTACGGTTACACAATAATCTAACGTCGTAACCATTTACCTGATTTAGTCGCCGTATGACGCCTTTGCGAACAAAGTAGATCCAGACCAGACGGCTCCTGAAGTAGCCGCCTGATAAAGGTGTGCTCCGTTTGGTAAAACCTCAACTATTTGAAACATTAGAATGAGTTATTTTAGACCATTTTATGCAGGTGGCTGCACAATGCAGGGTGAAAGTCATGCATAAAGCTCCTTTAGGAGCTTTCTGCATGACTTTCACACTGTATTAAGCAGCTATCGGTCTTAAAGATTGACAATGATACGTATTTTAATGTTCGGATAAGCGATATTTTACTATAATTTGTTAGATCCGATTCCATACAATGTGCATACTAATGGCTTCTCTCTTGTTATATACAACAACGTAAACATAGTTAATTGTGATGCATAATAGTTAGTACAGTAAAACCCCGCTAATGCGACCACCTAAAAGAGGTATAATTCTGGGTGCTAGATGCAGGTGGTAGCTTAATGCAGGGCAAAAGTAATGCAGAAAGCTCCTAGAGGAGCTTTCTGCATTACTTTTGCCCTGCATTAAGCAACTACCTGCTTATAAATACAACCATGTGTATTTATTAAGTGGTTGCATTAGAGGGGTTCTACTGTATCTACCATAATTATTCGTCAGGTAAATGATACAGCAACTCGTAAATATATTTCTGTTCACAGTTTCCTATAGCTGCTGTTCGTTGTAGTATTAACACTTTACTATATAAATTCGACTTTATACGCCTTTGCAACCAGAGTAGACCCAAATCAGACGGCTACAACAGGGTCTGTTTTGTTTTCTTATATAATTATATAGATCTGATTATTCAGTTTCTGTCATGGACAAAATGTTCTGTGTTCACGTGCCATTATATAAGAAAAATAATGAAATTGATATTCATGATGTCATTATTTCTTACATTAATATTTCATGGATTAATCGTTAATTGTCAGTTAACCATTTCCCCTCTCCATATTTATTCCAAATTGTAGTACCTACTGAACAAAAATGGACAAAATATTTATAATGAAATAGGAAAGGCTGAACATGGTAGCATTTTAGAAATTAACGAAACATATCAGTTCTATCAAAGTCCATTAGCAAACGGGGCAGCACTGATCAACGGTTCATATAGCAATAGGAAAAAATCCGGTTGGCGTCGGACATATTGTGCCATATTTTGTCTTTTTTCTAATCTTGAACGATCAATTAGGACGAATATTTAAAACATAAATTTTGATATCTACATGCAATCAGCTATGTAGGCTCAAATGTAATACCTGAAATATATGATAGATGCGTGTCAGATTAAACCTGCACAAAGTATTTTTGATAAAATATTATCAGACCAAATAGATGAGCAGTGATCGGGCGAAGGAAACAGAAAATGTCAGAGAAATATTGAGAAATAACTACATTGATACTGGAAGAGAGACGGAGAGAAAGAGAAAGGAGACAGAGACAGACAGAGACAGACAGACAGACAGACAGACGGAAGGACAGACAGAGACAGACATACAGACAGAGACAAAGACAGAGAAAAACAGCCAGAACGACGGACAGAACGACAGACAGAACGACAGACATACAGACACATACGGACAAAGAGAGAAACACAGAGACTGAGAGAGACAGACAGATATACATGGACAGAGACAGAGAGACAGACAGATACAGATAGACAGACAGATAGAAAAAACAGAGGGTGAAATATCGAGAGTAGATGACATAAAATAAAAATAAATGCGATAACACACGAAACAATATCACTATATCCATGATTAGTTCACATGGGTTTAGGGTAAGTTGTTACACTTTATAAGGCGTGTGCATTCGGACATATATATGTTTTCTATTGAAGAATGTGTGCAAAACAACTTACATAACAACCTCCTGACTACAACAATATACTGTGTACCCGGTTAAAACGTACATATATCCGGTGTATAGCTTCGAAGAATGGTAGGCTTGAATATACCCTCGTTTAATGTATGCATGTTGAACTTTACTGGTGTCGCAACACTTTAGCCGAGAGAGACAACAAACAGAGTAAACCCAGATTAGAGGGTTCCTGTAGGAGCCGTCCTATCAGGGTCTGATCTGTTTGCATATGTAATATGACTGTTTCTATCATGGTAAAACGTGTGTATCCATATGCCATAATGACAATTTGTGTAACTGATACTCATGATTTCATTATTGAATAGTCATGAGATAAAGGGCTATACTTTATAACGGGGGATAAGCGATCACGTGCCAGTGTTGATTTTACTTTTCATCACAAGGTGAGATATCAAATAGTACATTATATAAAAATACATGTACATTATATACATGCGGATATCATATAACAACACGGAGAAGGACTTTTATTTGGGGCGAACACAGGTAAGTATAATGACCTGTATGTCAGTTGCTGCCAAGCAATGTCGTCATCAAAAGGTCTCGTCTGATCCAGTTTTTATTTATCTTCCTTTAAAGTAATAGTTTCTACTTGCAACGTGTTTTAAAATGCCTAGATATTACACAAACCGTTTGTTTATATTCTGAAAAGAAGTGTTTTGCAAGAGAACTGGCCAAATAAGGCAAAATCTTTTGATCCAGATTAGATATCGAGTAATTTCGTATCACATTAGATCCATATTTGTATGGTATTGTGATTATGTTTTCGTTTTTCAACAAAAAGAAAGAGAATCACACACACATATTAAAATTGCAGCAGACGACACCTTTGCAGACGACAATGCACACCCAGGGTAAAATGCACACACGACGCATGACATGATTTTACATGAGCTATTTATATAATATTGTATTGTTTGTACACTGGCATTATGTGTAGATTGATTCAATTTCATTATACCATGTAATGTGTTATGGTCTGCATAATAAGTCGCCTGTACCAGTTTTCACCTGACATTCCTTCCATTTGGTTTCAAAACTTCACTAAGCAGCCAGCTGCTCGTAGGGAAGTTATCCGTACACGCCTTATACTGTACTAAGCAGCAAACAGTTTTCTGTATATATTAAGCCAGCTGTCTGTACTAGGAGAGCTTTCTGTATCACATTTACCCTGCACTTAGCAGTCAGCTGTCTGTACTAGGAGAGCTTTCTGTATCACTGTTACCCTGCACTTAGCAGCCAGCTGTCTGTACTAGAAGAGCTTTCTATATCACATTTACCCTGCACTTAGCAGCCAGCTGTCTGTACTAGGAGAGTTTTCTATATCACATTTACCCTGCACTTAGCAGTCAGCTGTCTGTACTAGGAGAGCTTTCTGTATCACTTTTACCCTGCACTTAGCAGCCAGCTGTCTGTACTAGGAGAGCTTTCTATATCACATTTACCCTGCACTTAGCAGTCAGCTGTCTGTACTAGGAGAGCTTTCTGTATCACATTTACCCTGCACTTAGCAGCCAGCTGTCTGTACTAGGAGAGCTTTCTATATTCTTTTTATCCTGCACTTAGCAGCCAGCTGTCTGTACTAGGAGAGCTTTCTGTATCACTTTTATCCTGCACTAAGCAGCCAACCTCTTGTAGTGAAACTTTCTGTGTATATCACCTTTACCTTGCCCTTAACAGTCAACGTCTCGTAAAGAAGCTTTCTGTATCGCTTTTACACGACAGAAAGCAGCAAATATCTCATAGGGAAGCTTTCTGTATCACCTTTACCCTGCCCTAAGCAGTCATCTGTCTATACTAGGAGAGCTTTCGGTATCGCTTTTACCCCGCAATAAGCAGTCAATTTCTCGTAGGGAAACGTTATGTATGCACCGCTTTTCTCTTGTACTAAGCAGCACACATCTCGTATGGAAGCTTTCTGTATCACATTGACCCTACCCTAAGCAAGATATATGCTTTTTTAAACTCCTGTCCTTATTCAGAAAGGGGTCGTTCAAAACAGGTGTCGCTGCACATAGGTTGCAACGCTATAATGGACCTTTGTTCTTTCGCTGTCTGCTCAGTATCCATTTGACAATTCACTCAAGCATACTTGGACGATCAACTGCAGTTCAAGGTCTGCTTGAAAAAAGACCAGGAATGATATGTTTGTGTCTAAAGTCAACATTCTCTAAACCGAACGTTTCTTATAATTGAGAACTTTTTGTAGTGTGCTGCTTAATGCGGGGTGTTCATGGTACAGAAAGTCTCCAGATGATATTTCTGCATGACTCCCACACTACCCTACACGCACCTCTTACCTGTCAAAACGACTGACAATGATGCTGATTAGCGAGGTTTTACTGTATTTCATTGTGTTACTTGTTATTCAATCGACACGATCCATGGGGTATTGGTATAATGCACAGGTGTCCTTCGCATGCTATGTATCAACAACAACAACTCCATCACAAATACAGTGAAACCTCTCTATAACGGCAACTAAATTACATCAAGTAGTTTGTGTAAAAGGCAGGTGGCTGTTTAAAGCAAGCTGAAAGTAAAACAGAACGCTCCTATAGGAACGTTCTGTTTAACTTTCACCTTGTTTTAAGCAGCCACCTGCCCTAAATACCAACTAGTTAACATAATTTAGTGGCCGTTATAGAGAGGTTTTACAGTACATTATTTTTTTAACCACATGCCATAAGTATCTAAAACATACCAATCGATAGTTTTCTGACCCAATCCCCCACAAATGATGTTTTTTCGCGAACACCCCTGCTCTATATAATAAGTAAAAGGTATTCAATTCCGGTGGAAATCTGCTAAAAAGTTGATGGGTTCATTCACTGCGATCTTCCTTGAAAGCTTATTCTACCACCGATTTCCATAAACTGTGTCTCATTTATCAAAGAAATCATCACTCTTGATGAGCAGTCATCTAATTTTCTCAGAATATTAACACGCTTTTACAACGAGTCGCCAAAGTGACAACCAACCTATATAACCCCTATAGGACACAGATTGACTCTGAGGTTCGGAGAAGAAATACGCTATAATTCAAGTCGAAACACCATATAACTGGTATATAAGGCACCGTCCCGGTCTGATAGCATGAATCGATATCGTGTATTCACAATTTCTTCAAATGCTATTTTTCTAAATATCTCTACGGGCTCGATATTGATATCGGTGAAATTCATTACTTTCGGTTTCAAAACCGAAAATAATGACTTACAAAACCCGAAAGTAATGACTTTCGCCGATACCAATATCAATATTGTAGAGATTTTTAGAATTTATGGTGTGCGGAGTGTTGCAATATTGTATAAAGAAAAATGTTTTTTCAATAAAAAAAATAGTCATTCAATAATTTTGGATATTAGTTAATAGAAAATAGTTATTCAATAAATAATATATTTATTCAATCTCAGAAAAAAATTATTTGTTCTAAAAACAATTATGTTATGTGTATGTTCTGTTTGATAAAAGCTTGGAATAAAAGAGATCCTCAGCTCTCTGTTCAAGAGAAAACAATAATAAACGAAGAGCTAGAAGCCCCATCCCATAAACACCCCAAACCGTGCATTCGTCTAACACCCTTTCATGGTAATGGGTTAACAACCGATAATTACGTCAAACAATTAAACATCAAATGCTTAAGTATAGTATAGATCACCAGTAGATAAAACACATCACTGCCAGACAGTGATGATAATAATGATACGTGTTTACTTTCAAGTCTACATTCATCATTTTCATCATAACCTCTGTCACCAGCTCACACCATAGAGGTCTAGCTCATAGTGAACAAACATCGATAATTTTTTAACAGTCTTCACATGATTACTAGTCATTAGTTCTGTAAATTTCAACATACCTGGCCTCTAAAATATGTTGTGTTCTAAGAATGGTGTGCATTCTAATACAAAATGAAATTCATCTTCTAAAATGGAACATAAACTACACATTATATCATTGAATACTATTGGCAGTGGTTTATGCCATCTCCTTCTGTTAATTGCCAATATATTAGAAGACAACCAAAGTTGACTCATAGATGTACAAAACGTTCCGACATTAACAATGTTTAGGTATGGTTGCATTTAAAAATTGGATATTTTTCTAAAAACAGTCCCTGCTTGATTCCTGAAGCCTATTGTTCCAATTTTGTACCAATTGATCATTTAACCTTCACTTTACAAGAACTATAATTATATATAAACATTTTTGTATTGCCAACAGTTTGTGATAACCAAACATTGTAGAATCCTCAGCGACAAATAAGAGCTTTTAATAGCGAACACCAGTTCACAGAATTATTTACTTTATTTGCTCATCCTTTAGCATGCGATATATTTTTGTTATATATTCATCTTCTTTTATATGTAAAATCGTGACCCAGTATTTAATATGTATCTCTTAGTTTGGTATGTAGGCCTTCCTAATTCTCCATAAATAAAATCACTTTGAGTTGTTCGTTTTACACCCAAAGGGTTTTTGCAAAATTGTAAGTGGGTTATTTCAATGGAAGGTGCATTAGTGAAGCCCCTTACTTCACTACTGTAATTACATGTAAGTATTGTACGTATCAATTTATCAAACAGTTCTAATTTGTGAGATGGGCTAATATATGTGAACTTATGTAGGTGTTTATTCAGCTTAAACATTCCCTTTTGTGCTTTACCTGCTAGGGTACTTTTGGGATTGCTGAATAGAACCACCATGTATAAAGTAACCCCTAAATATGTGAATTTGTTAACAATCACTATTTTTTTCACGGTCATAATAACACTCTTGATGAGAAGGTAATTCCCCACATTTTCTGAATGCGATTTCTTTGTTTTGTTGGTGTTAACCTTTAGTTTCCATAAATTACAATATTCTTGCATCATATCCAAAACCTGTCGTGCCTGCGATGCATTTTCTGCAAACAGTACAGTGTCATCTGCGTAAAGCATTCACACACTTTAGATAAATCTAAATCTACACCATCTATACCGCCCTTGATATATTCACCTTTTAGATCATTTAAAGCATTGTAAATAGAAATTGCGATATACTCTGACCTTGTCTTACTCTTTGTGTACAAGATATAAGGTCACCAAGCTTGTTAATATATTTTACTCTTGACTTAACACATTTGTACATCGACTGTATTGTGTTAAATACATGTCCTCTGACACCTTTGTAAAATCAAGAACTGTACAAAACAATGTCTTTCTTTTATTTATGAAATTTGTTATGTACGCCGACAAGAAAGGTTTAGTACTCTATGACAGTACAAAAAACGAGTCATGCAGGAAACACCACACACAGAACAAACAACCGCCCGAACAGCAACACAAGGAAACAGCAACTGTACATAACTATGAAAACATCAAGAGACACACAAAGACAAAATAAACATACAATAGGGGGGAAGATGGAAGTACCGCCTTGGAACGGTCTGTGACAAAAGTCACTGAGGGGTTAAACCAGTTTTTGTGCGCCCAACCTCACAATTATTCCATCCCCATCCTAAAAGACAAACAGTGTAAATAAACGTAATCCTCTCCGACTAATCTACAACAACCGCGATGGCAAATACAGTGGTAAAGTACATGTATAACAAAAACATTTCAGTGAACAAACTGTATCCACCTATCGCTAGTGTACTCAATGATTGCGCTGCAAACAGAGTAACTGTAGAAAAGTAATAAAGGGTACGACAAAAACGAAATAGTACAGATATCCGACGTTCTCCTTCCGTTTCTGGATTGAAGAGGTCGCCTTCATAGAGTACTAAACCTTTCTTGTCGGCGTACATGCAAAGAGGCCAGCGTGATTGCCAACTGTAAAAGGGTTGACAACCAAACATGCAGTATGTTGTATACTATAAGATCATATCCCTTTTTTATTTTTATTTTTAACACATTTGATGAACAAAGTGAGAAAAACAGATGGCCTCTTAAATCCGGAAATGGAAGGATAACATCGGAACTTTGTACTATCTCGTTTTAGTCGTACCCTTTATTACTTTTCTACAGCTTTGTACTCTGTTTGCAGCTCAATCATTGAGTACACTAGCGATAGGTGGATACAAATATTATATTAAATACTTAAATATGTTTTCGTTTTACATGTAATGTACCACTGTATTTGCCATCGCGAGTGTTGTAGATTGCTCGACGAGGGGATACGTTTAAATACACTGTTTGTCTTTTAGGATGGGGATAAAATAATTGTGAGATTGGGCTCCCCTAAACCGGTTAAACCCCCCAGTGACTATTGTTCCTGACCGCTCAAAGGCGGTACTTCCATCTTCCCCTATTGTTTGTTTGGGTTTTTATTTGTGATTATAGTTACATGTAAGTACATTTGCTGTGGTTTTTTTGTTGTGGTGCCGTTCGGGCGGATGTTTGATTTGTATGTTGTGTTTTCTGCATGACTCATATTTATACTTTTGATATACCATTTAAAACAAAACTGTTATCTACAGTACTCATACTAGCTCTGAACCCAGATTGGGCTTCAACGTATACGTTATAATGTTCAGCCCAGTTTTGCAATCTATTATTTAGTACTCTAGTTAATTATTTTCATACGCAGCTTAATAATGTAAACCTCTATAATTCGATGCGTCTGGATTTCCCTTCTTATGCAATGCGATGGTATATGATATAACCCACAGACCATCTGTCCGGAAAATAATCCGATTTAAATATCTTGTCAAACTTATTTTGAAGAACAGGCATGACACTTTGCTTTTCATTTATTAAGAATTTACTGAATATTAAATCTGGGCCTGAAGATCGATTGTTTTTTAACTGCTTAATAGCTTTATGAATCTCTTCTGTCGAAATATCGATGCTAAGCTCATCAAACATAATATTAAATTCATCTTTTTAATATCTTTCAATGACAGATACATCTTCATTAGGAGAAAATAAATTATCAATAGGATTGTTGATAGTTCTGAAGTAATTTTCAAATGTTGATAATGGGATGTTTGCTGGTTTAACTCCAACAGCTTCTTTAAGTAGATTCAAATATTCTCTGGCATTCTTTCTCTTTGCATTTACAAATTGTGTTGTTTTCTCGCTATCATACAGTGTTTTCTTAATAATTTATTTTATTTCGACCTAGCTTCTACCATTTAAGCCAATTCTCTTCATTATGTAATTGTTGGTAGCAATTAAACATCCTATGAAAAAAACAATTCTGATCATAAGTATTACCCATTTCCTCACAGCATCTTTAAATACATTTTCAAAACTCTCCAAGCAGCAATCTAAATTTGGTTCTATTGTTGCAATCATTTAAAGAACATACAATATCAAATATTTTTCTTTTACAGCCAGGTGTATCTAATTGCTCAAAATAGCTTTCTTTTTTCTCACAATCCCATTACGTACTTAAACTTAATATCATCATTGGGTTTGTGTGCATGAGTCTTGACCATATAGATCCAGATTATCCCCTTCTCTCTTACAAAACAACTGTAAATTCAATAAGGCAGACAACATGTTTGGATTATTTACACGAAAATGAGTAATACTCTCAAGCATGTAGGGCCTGCAAAGCACATAATCTATCAAATTGAGCCCAAAACTATTTACAAAAGTATATTTCCCAATATTTCTACCATCCTCAATCCTCCCATTAAGCAAAAGCAAACCAGTCTGTTTACATAGATCCATCAGTAAGCCCCCATTGCTGTTTGTGTGACCACTATCTTGCGAACACCTTTGTAATACGACATCCTTTTGATACTCATCTGGTAATATATTATTATCAACAGGAAACCTGTAATCAACAAGAACAAAATCTGGGGATGCAGACGTTCTGGCATTGAAATCCCCACATATACCCGTCATTGTTACAATCATTTTCAGCTAATATCAAATAATCCAATTACCGATCAAATATGTTGTCATCAATAACCGTTTGTCTACTACAAAGGCACACGTGAACTGATGCTTTTGGTATTAATAGAAGCTGAAGAGTGAGATATATTATGATTCCACAAGTAAACAGAAAAGACCCTGATTTGAAGCAAACTGAAAAGACCCTGGTCATGATCAGAGGGTTAATGTAGGAGCCGTTCGATCTGGGTCTACTAGGTTTGCAAAGGTGTTAAAAGGCGTTTATATGTGGGTTAAATAGGTTTATAACATAACTCGTGGCTTCAGCGTGACGTAACACTATCATATCACGAGCATATATTCACTAGTGAATAACATTCGAACGACCGAATTGTATTCATACGCGCTGTCAAAACAAACAAACTGGCGGACGGTGACCTACATGTCAACGATTGATTTCATGATAGATGGCAAAGGACTGCTGGAACTTGCACCTTATTTTCGATATAATAATACAAACTGTAAAGTAAATATCTCATCTGTCAGTAAATATCTACAAAATGTATGCCAAAAAAGACCTACCAGGTTCTCTGACCCAAACCATCCATTCTACATAAAAATGCTTTCACAAATTTACATTTGCTTCACCGCATGTCCTTTTGTTAATGCAGATTTCCACTCACAAAAATATCTCGTCATTCAACAGGTGTAGTCATCTGAATCCAGCACAGCACAGACATATTTCAAATATGTTATACTCAAAATCAGCTGATCGCGAAAACCTTCCTCCTGTTCCAACGCATTTTATGCAACAGTTCGTAGATCTACTGCATCTTTTGTCCATCTCAATAAACTTTTTCACTGAATTTGAATCGAGATTTTTGTTTCTCGGTAGAAATGTCCATGTCCATGTGTATACTACAATGATGAAGGGCTTAATATACCAAAACGAAGGCGCATTTTGAATCCCATTGACAGTGAGTGTCAGACGTGTAGGCGAACTGTATGTGGGTCTTCATTTAAATGGCGCGCTTTACACAGATACATGTTGTGTACAGTGACGTCATAATGTGACGTGTTGGAATGTCGAAACTGTAACACAAAATTTATTTTGACGTGTTTCTGTAGGTTTTCGTATCATAAACTATCGCAGTTAAATTAAGTACCAGAGAGATCTAAATTAGATCCTAGTTGATATGACAGTAAGTCAAACAACAGTTGGAAATTTTGGACCTACTTTGTCCCCGTTACCTAGCGTACCTAATAACACCTTTCATTCATCATTTCTATATGTAAGGAGAATTTATAACAATCCACGTTACTGCTGAAATATTGGCTGCAAAAAACATTTGTGTTTGTTATGTTATAAATAGAATCTTGCATTCGTGTTCATGATTATTGGATTTATTAAATTCGTATTTTTAAAACGATAAAAAACTCGCTAAAGCTCGTTTTTTATCGTTTCAAAAAGACTCATTTAATAAATCCAATAATCAAGAACACTCATGTAAGATCCTCTATTTAAAATGAAATACGGCCACAAAACGTTTGCCTTATTTCTTCTGAGTCACGTGTTAACAAAGTCTGGAATATTACTGGCATAGAATTTGGATCTTTATGTGACTGCTTAATACAGGGTGAAAGTTATTCAGAAAGCTCCCTGAGCATTTTGGCATGACTTTCACCCTACATTAAGCTGCCAACCCTCTTACAGATCGGCATGGATACTAATTGGTACCTCTGGTTTACATTGTAATGATTTTCCACTTTTCCATTTTTATGTGTAGGTAGACGGGGACATCTATTTGCTGTGACCAACGTCTGTCATCATGACTGACTTAACAAATTTCTACAGTGAGACAGAGGAAGATACCCAACCACTACTGCCCAAGCAAGGGTCGAGTCCGGTTACCCACTCGCAAGAGATCACCACGGATAATAGAAACAGTAGTCCCAGACCGAACAGAGTCCTTCCTTTACCCCCATCCAACAGTAGCTCAGCTAGTCAAACATTAGAAAACAATTCAACTGCGCGAACAGAGAGCAATACATATCGGACACAGACACCTCCTACAGAGACTTCGGGTTTGACGAGAAGAACGCCCACAAACAATTACGGATATAGTGCATCATATCATAATGAAAATGTGGCTGTTGCTACTAGTAACGCGGTATTGCCAAATCTGAGTGTTCTGCACGTGAGCTACACAGTGCATGAACGGGTTGGACCATGGTGGAAAGGTGCGTGTTTTAGGAAGGTCAGGAAGAAACTCGTGTTAGACGATCTGTCACTGCAAATTAAAGCTGGGGAAGTCACTGCAATATTGGGAAATTCAGGTTAGCTTAGAGTTTGTATACAATAGAACCTGTCATAAGCGACCATTCATTTGTTGAATATAGGAATCTTAAAAGCAGGTGTAATGCAGAACAATTGAATATATAGGCGTACATTGCCAATTAAATACACAGACAGACATTGCCAATTGAATATATAGGCAAACATTGCCAATTCAGTATACATGTACATGTATAGTCAGGCGTTACCAATTGCATATGTAGATATAGGAGCGTTCTACATTACAAGATATATAGCATACATGTCTGCAAGAAAGAACCAAACTTGGTGTATTTAACCCATATGCTCTCATGAATTTGGAATTTCATTGACTTACAGAGCCACGCATTTGGGTCCATGCTTATAAAACTTTTAGTTGAGTCTGAGTTCGTTCTCAAGTTTTTGATTGGTCAGATTTGAGCCTTTGGCTCAAATCTGACCAATCAAAAGCTTGAGAACTCAAATCTGACCAATCAAAAGCTTGAGAACGAACTCGGACTCAACTAAAAAGCTTTATAAGCATGGACCCTGATTTCAGTTTTTCACTACAGACATGCTAGTAAAAACGAAAGTCTACCACAGTAGTACGGTTTTTGTAATTTAATTAGTTTACTTAATATATATCTCGTATTATAGCATATGTTTGTCTTATTGGGATATCACTGTCTGCATAACCAACCAGTCATCTACTGAATCTATTAATACACATTGTCCCAAAAAGGGCATAAACAAAAGGGAAGGTCCAGATCTGAAAGGTCATTAAGGAACCCAATCATTAGGGCTTGCGCTATTTGCTTACATCTTTATCCCTGACATGAAATACACATCGAGTGAGTAAATGCGCAACCCTTAATCTCGTGAATAGTCTTTATTTACGACCTAAAGGGTTAAGCATTTACTCACTCGGTGTATTATAACCATTTACGACTTCTTCAGGATCTGGGAAAACGTCGCTGCTGGATGTAATAACATGTAGATCGAAAGGCGACGTCACAGGAAACGTCTTCTTCAACAATACTGTCTGTACCAGTGACGTCATTAAGCAGCACGCGGCCTATGTCATGCAAGCTGACCGCCTGTTGCCCAATTTAACGATCAGAGAGACGCTGAGGTATTCGGCTCGTCTCAAACTACCAGGCAACACGTCAGTCTCTGAAATCAATGACAAGGTTAGCAGGCAAAAGCTTACGGGGAATTTCATCAACCTGTCGCATGCTATATGAGAGATACACTCTATGTGGAAAACTTACGCTCTGCTTAAATTTAGATCACGTGCAACATTGACTACCGAATCATTTAAATCTTTCCTACATATAAATGCATGTTTACGCATTTCCAATAGGAGCCGTTTGATCATTGTCTAATAGGTTTGGTTATGGGATTATAATAGATCTGACTCTACAATTTCTACCAAAATACCGTATGTACATATGTCATTATAATAATTCCGATAATAAATATTCACGATGTCATTATTTCCTACTTGAATATTCACCAGGGAAATGTTTAAGCCGAATATCAGACAACTAGAATCGTGATAAGACGTCGAGTTACTCGGCGTCTCATCTAGATCAAATATGTACAGTAAAACCCCACTAATGCAACCACCAAAAAGGGGCATAATTCACAGTGGCAAGGGCAGGTGGTTGCTTAATGCAGGACGAAAGTTATGCAGAAAGCTCCTACAGGAGCTTTCTGCATAACTTTCGTCCTGCATTAAGCAACCACCTGCTTATGAAAACAGCCATGTTTGTTTAAGTGGTCGCATTAAGTGGTCGCATTAGCGGGGTTCTACTGTATGTGGTTGCGAGTAAGATCGCGAATAGCGGGGTAAAGAATAACTCCAAAGCAGCAGAATAGATCCAGATTATGGTATGTTCTCTTTGCTTTTGGAATAATGAAGAACTGATTCTGCAATTTCTGTAATGGTCAAATTAATTATTCTTCACCTGCCATTGTGCTTTTGTAGTTAATGAATATTCATGGAGTTGAATATTTGTATAACTATTCATGAAATAAGAGTAAGCGCCAGCGTCATGTATTAGGACATTGATGGCCCTAGCAATTTGGAAGAGTCCTAACTCTAACGCTCTGGTTTTTGTTTTTTTACTCTTCTGGTTGCATATGCACTGGCCATAATTGAACTAAGGACTGGGATATTAATATGATGAAGAAATTATTCACAGAAACATAAACCACACATTGTAACATATAGTCAGACTTTACCATTTGAATACATAGACAGACAACTCACATTACCAATTGAATATATAGACAGACATTACCAATGGAATACATAGACAGACATTACAAATTGAATACATAGACAGACATTACAAATTGAATATATTATCAGATATTACCAATTGAATATAGTCAGACATACATTACCATTTGAATATATAGACATACATTACCAATTGAATATATAGACATACATTTGAAAAAATTGTAACAGACAGAATTGGAAACAGAACTTATACTCAGTATTTTCTAGGTAAGCGCTGTTATCATGGAGATGGGACTGAAGGACGTAGCCGACTCCCGGATAGGGAGCAGCATAATCCGGGGCATTTCAGGTGGAGAGCAAAGACGAGTAACCATAGCAATACAATTGCTGAAAGATCCAGGTAAGATACATGATGATCAGGCTACCAGGTGTCGAGGTTATAAAACTTTTTCTTGTGCCTGAGATCATTCTCAAGCATCTGACAGGTCAGATTCTGTTCTGAGATTCCCTCTATTGCTTGTTTGTTATGCGTCTCTTTGTGTCTTTTATATACATGTACATTTGCTGTTTGTCGTTGTGGTGCTGTTTGGGCGGTTGTGTGTTTTGTATGCGGTGTTTCATGCATGACTCATACATGTACTTTTAAGAATAATAAAACATGTATTAACTTGGACCATAGTGTTATCAATTTATTCTCGTCAACTAGGTCTAATACGCGCCATATTTCACTCTTATAAAGTTACAATTTGTTTTCGCGATATAGTTTCATTTCAAATCCGTCCAACTGGGCATGCGACTAGTTAATAATGCATACTGTAGCAGATATAATTGTATTTCAAAATCCGTTAAATAGACCAACGACTAGTTAATAATGAATACTGTAACAGATATAGTTGTACATGTATTTAAAATCAATCCATTGGACCTACGACTAGTTAATAGTGCAAACTGTAGCAGATATAATTGTATTTCAAATCCGTCCATTGGACATACAACTATATAGTTAAAATGCATACATATATAATTGAATTTCAAATCCGTCAAATGAACATATGACTAGTGATCAATGCATACTGTAGCATATTTAATTGTATTTCAAATCCTTTCTGTGGACCTACGACTAATTAATAATGCACACTGTAGCAGATATGATTTCGGGAGATAACATCAGCAAATCTTTATTACCAATGTTTTGATCCTTTATCTGATAAAGACGCCTTTGCAGACAAAGTAGACCCTACCCAGATGGCCCATGTGGGAGTTGTTTGAACAGGGTCTGCTCTGTTTGCTAATACAATATATTTCATCTGATTCTAAATTATTTAATTTACATATAACACTAAGAGAAAACAGTTTATTAATAGTTATGACTGGTGAAGTCAGCAAGGACTATTCATCTGTTAAGAAACAGTCTTTCGCTGTCAATTGCGAATCTATGATTACATTTGCAAAAGGTTTGGGTCCCAAACTGTACGACGCCCTGATTTTGTTTTGAAATAAAAAAAAAAAGGAAGAAGTTACAAAACAATTGTAACAGACAGCATATGACAGCTAATTGGTTGTTTTTGTTTTCAAACTGGTCGCGCTACGAAAAATAATGTATCGGTAATATAATCAAATCACTTACATAGGCATACATAATAAAATCATTTAGGATAGTACATTTGTAATAGATACTGTATTCATTACAGATATTGTTACACAGAGGTCCAGAATCCATTATTAAGAATACTGTATTTATTTCTCCATCAGACCCTATGTTGTGAACACTCTCCAGAATCGTCTCTTCGAGACGATTCTGAAGAGTGGTCACACCATAGGGTTTGGTGGAGGAAGGACGATCTTAGTATTTGAGTACGTGCTCTGTATTGTATATACACAGAGATAATATTTCATAACAGATGTTAAATCTATAACATATGTCATATATTACATATATTACATCAATAACATACTTTATATAACATTTATTGCATATATTACATCAATAACATATATAGCATTACAGATATTACATCAATAACGGATATAGCATTTATTACATATATAACATACACATACATCATTTATTACAGATATGGTGCTGCTGGATGAGCCTACGTCCGGACTGGACAGTTATACTGCGCGCTACCTGGTCTCGAACTTGCGCAAGCTGGCCCGGCGGGGCAAAATTGTGTTGCTGACAATCCACCAGCCAAGCTCGGACATCTTTCAGTTCTTTGACCAAATTGCTTTGATGTCCATCGGTCAGCTGGCGTACTGTGGTCCGGCGAGAGATCTTGTTCTCTATTTCACACAGCAGGGATATCCGTGTGACAAATACACAAACCCACTGGATAGATATGGTACGTACACGAATTAAAACATGTAATGCATTTTCAAAATGATTGGTTGGATCTAGACTGCTTGCAAATCTCACACTGTTCCAAAATCTTAGCGCTTTACCTGTTCAATATGCATGTAAGAAACAATGCCATCATAAATATTAGTGTAAAATAAATGTTCAAGGGATTTTTGTCATGACAAAAGCTGTAGAATCATATCTATATCATGTAAAAAGCAAACAGAACAGACCCTGACCAGATGGCTCATATAGGAACCGTCAGATCTGGGTCTATTCTGTTTACAAATGCATGAAAACGCGTATAAATGAAGGAAACGGTTAATGCAGTTTCGTCAAGCCATCGTTCGAGTATATAAAGTCATCAACAGTTTTTGCATTCTTTGCGTAAGCAATGAATACATAGGTGGTATCCCACCATCGATCATATGCCTAACCGACTTACCTGACAACTGCCATTCCGCATAGCGATTTTTTGACGTTTTGATGGATACAAAAGACGTTTAATAACATGGCATCCGGAAGCAATCATGGTATACTATTTATGGCATAAAAATGTTTCGTAACATTAGCTTTGGTTTAGTTTGGTTTAGTTTGTGCAACAAAATCCACAAAATATAGTAATGTGTAAGAAGGGCGCACGGATATATAAATATCAGTAACATGAAGAAATCACGTGACCATAATATAAATGAAAGTATCCCCCAGAGGCAGTTACTCCATGAATAAAGAAGTGCGCTCGGGATGACCTTATGCAAGCGATAATGTAACCACGACAATAAACTGCAAGTGGTCACTTTGATAATAACTTAATAAGCATAGCGGGAAACGGCTGAAGTGTCAGCTGCAACTTAATTATTTCAGGAATAGTATTAATCCTTTAGTTTAATAATATTTTATTGTAAAATGTCAACAAAATACATACATTCACGAACGCAAGATTTAACTAAATCATGCCCATATCATCCGTATATTCCTAATCCTAATTAGTATTGCAAAAACTGAAAATGTTAAGGCAGGTGCCTACTTAGTACAGTGTGAAGTCATACATAATGTTCATCCCACATTAAGGTGTCACCTGTTTCCATTGTTCTGTTTTTCCATTGTATATGAGTTACTTTAAATCACAACACTAAAAGTTTTGACCTTGCTAAGTTTCGTCCACTACTGTAGACGTCCTCTACTGTCTAGTTGACGTATACTCAATTGAGCACGGGATTTCCCGCCAATCTCCGGTAGATTGAAGAAAACGGGCAAATCGTTGATGGGGGAATTAGCTGTTTAATCTGGTGGTACATATAGTTGATGTCGCCAGTATAGAACGCCGTGACAGCTCCAAAGAGGTCACATTGTATTATTTATATTCCTTACTGGTACATATAGTTGAGGACGCCAGTATAGACCGCCGTGACGGCTCTAGAGAGGTCACATTGTATCATTTACATTCTTTATTGATGCATGTAGTGGATGTCGCCAGTATAGACCGGCGGGACAGCTCCAGAGAGGTTGAGAGTACACTTCGAGTAAAGAAGCTGGTAAAGTCATTTAAAATGTCAGTCCTGAACCAGTCCACTGAGGAATCTATTCTAGAAATGTCCCAGAAATACTCGGAGACTGGGCCACCAAGGAAAAAACGAGTGAAGAGACCGTCATATCCCCGTGTCCTCTGGACCGTTCTCAGGTGATATAGAGGTTTTTGTTATCTTACCCATTTACATTTAAATGCAGAAGAATCTGATCGAAGCAGCCATTCATTTGGGAAATAGGAGTCTGAAAATAAATGTGGAAAGCTTCTATAGGAGCTTTCTGTATTTCGTTTGACCTGTATTAAGCTACAGGTTGTAACTTAATACAGGTCAAACGAAAGACCCATAATAAGACCTCTTTTTGATGACCGCTCAAGACAGGTTCTATTGTATTCATATTAGACATAATGACCTTATAAATATTGATATGCTGATTTGTTTGTTAATGGAAATATGAACTTCAGGCCATCGCAGAAACTAACGAATCAAACCTATGCTAGTTAATAAATAATCGGAGGAAAATATTAATTAGATAACTTCCACAAGAGCTGTCTGATCTGGGACTATCGTGTTTGTAAATGGATATTCTAATGCAATATTTTTGTAACACGCATTCTGATTGGTCCACGTGACAAAATTTCAAGCATATAAACCACCGATATACTGTCGGAAAAATGAATATACTGTCGGAAACCGAATCACTAGAAATTTACTACGAAATATTCATACGCGCACGTTCGTAGATTCGTAGTAAAGTAGTACCAAAGTAAACATCATGGAAAACTACGGAAATTTTAATTTACAAATGGAAGACCTAGAATTAATTAGAAGTTTTTGATGACAGTGTGTTGTTAAAGGAGCTTTTTGAACCATTTCACGTCAATGGAAACTGTGCTACAGCTACAGCAGCCATCGAAGTAACTGGCTCAAATGATGATGACAGACCAGCGCCAGCGCTGAGAGCAGCAAACCCTTCGAGCAAACAACGTTTTCCAGAGTTCAGTGAGGGAGATCTGGACCATCTGCTGGCAGAAAGTGGGAGCAAGGCCACAGAAAAGATGACAAAGTGGGGAGTGACTCTCTTTAAAAGTATGTTGTTCATGAGAAAAAAAACCCAAATAAACTCGACCCTTACAATCACAATGAATGAATGATTCAATGGGTCTGAATGAATTTATCTCCTTGCTGAATGGAGAATCAACTGTTTCAAATTGTTTATGTTTTTCAACACGCTAAATGGCCGCTTTCAATGTGATTCTGGCGATTCTACTGAAATATCAATCACAAAGTCCCACAAACTGATCCAGATTCCATTTATTCCACATGTAGTTCTAAGCTAGATCACTGCCGTTGGACAAATGTTTCTGTTCCTCTATCCTGTTTGGGTTGTATATGACACATGTCCCCTGTAAATACAAGTTGTATAAGCATGTAGATCTAGCTGTGAGATTTATACCCAAAATATAAGTGTATAGTATAGTATATTGATGCATGCCACTAGTACCGGTATGTTATATTGTCATTGAAAAATGATCTGGATCTAGATCTGAACATTGAATGTTTTTCTTTTTGTCTACCAGAAAGAGTCGCGATACTTACCTAACACACAAATTATTTAAATCCGGTACAGTTTTGAAGAAAATAAATTTATAAAATAATGTTAAACGTATAAAGAAAGTAAATTTGTTTTGTTTTCTGCAATCATTAAATCCCAAATCAAGCTAAATTAAGATAGGTTGTTTAGTTTAATGTTGGGATTTAATTTTTTCATTAAGATAGGGTGTCAAACAATTCATTTCAGACTGGCTAACACAGAGGGATATCGGTGCCGACTTTGAAAGCTTACCATGTGCCCGGCTGGATGAAGTGTTGAGAAAATTCTATGCAGAGATCCGCAATGCTGACGGCAAGACGTACGGGAAAAGCACTTTCGTCGGCATCCGAGCAGCCATAAGTAGACATCTGAAAAGTCCGCCACACAACAAACCCTTTGCGCTGATGGGGAATCCAGACTTTCACAAGTCGAATCAAATGTTTTCTGCAATGCTAAAACTAATGAAAAAAGAAGGACTTGACAAAACCACACATTACCAGCCTATCACAGAAAATGACATGAAAACATTAAAAAAAACTCTAGCATACTCTCTCCTGAAAATCCCAAATCTTTACAAAGAAAGGTATGGTTTGATATAACCTTGAATTTCGCTCGTCGTGGTTGGGAAAATCTAAGATCACTGACAAAGGCATCTTTTGTTTTTCACCACGACGAGTCTGATGTTGAATATTGTCAGATGGCATACAATGAATCCACAAAAAATCACAAAGGAGACAATATAAAAGACAACGATTCAAGCATTAATCCTAGAATGTATAGCAATAAGGAGGAAACGTGTCCTGTAAAATCATTGAAATTGTACCTGTCAAAACCTGCCCCGGGATCGAACCACTTTTTCCAGCAACCCAAACGTTTAGTCAGTAATGAAGAGCAATGGTACACGTCCAGACCTGTTGGTGAGCGTGTGCTGAACGAAATGATGAAAACCATTTCTGTTGAGGCTGGTCTGTCTAAGGTTTACACAAATCACTGTGTCCGTGCGACCGCAATAACACGTTTGGCCATGCCAAATAAATGCCAGATAATGAAAATTTCCGGTCATCGAAATGAAGCCAGCGTCAGAAGCTATAATGCTGACTCGTCCGAAAATCAAAAACGGCAGTATTCTTTAATTCTGCAAGGGCAGTCCCAAGATGAAAATTCGCCCCACCCACAAGTCTCTTTGCAAAATCCAAACACGTCCGTTGATTTTCGCTCCAGAAATGTTCCATTTGCACGCCCACTTGGCCTCTCATCATACTCATCAAACACATCAATCAATCAAAGTATCCTAAATATGCCACCAGTTCCATATGGCAAACAGTTTGAAATTAATAACTCCGTTGTCCATGTGCACAATTATTATGGAAAATGATTTACACAGCAGCAATGTCGAGGTCAAATACTTGAGGCCTCAATTCATGATTTGTCTTCTTCATTCTCAGTGTTGTTATACCTTCTGATCCTTCGAGATCATGAATTTCAGTACTTCTTGTTCTGAAAATTGAATACCGCTTAAGCCGGTGCTAGGGGGTGTGAGCAGTATTGCACTTTCAATTACTGTTCATGAACAGACTCAATAAAACCGAGTCTGCAATTTTCTCTTTTTGTGTTGCAATTTTTGCTCTCGGGGGATCATCCCCTTTCAGAATTTATTACCTTTTGGTAGTTTTAAAACAAGCATAGTAAATTATTCAAAGAAATATTTTTTATTTGAGTGTTAAGTGAACAAAACAGTTCCAGATATGTTTAAATAAAGTACAATTGTTAGGTTCCGAGGGAACTATTTTCTGTATGTGTAATGTGGTGATCAATGCTGTGATGCGGTTTTTTATGACGTCATATTGAATGAGACGTAGAACAGAAAATATCATAGAACTGAAAGTGTTGTTTGTTTTTTATCGTCTATGTCTACGGTTACATTAGAATAGGGATAACCGTTGTGTATCTGAAGATTTGCAGCAGTATATCGGTGGTTTATATGTCGCAAATAACCGTTTTACATGCTCCGCTAACGCGTCGCATGTAAAACTAAATTTGCGACATATAAACCACCGATATACTGCTGCAAATCTTCAGATACACAACAGTTATCCCCTAAATATATGGATGTATCAAGTAAAACGTTAATAATGGAGCAAAGTAAATAATAAAAACAAATCACTTCACAAATCCCCGCATTGCAGTAAAAAATTCTCCGCGAAAATTATTGTGTTTGCTTATGTTCGGTTCGTTCTTATCACTGGAGGCTAAACAGCTTTGTATTTTCCGAATGAACGATATATATTTGGTGGCCTGAAACAATGACGATGGATGGATATATGACTGATTGTAGAATGATAGAATGAATGATGGAATAAGTATGTGAATAAATGGCGGATTTAAGATTGGAAGACAGAATGGTGGATAGATACATTGCGACTTGAGGAATGAAAGAATGAAGGATACATGAATAAATGACGAAAAATGAAAGCATAAATGATGGATGGATGAGATCAAGGAGAGGAGTTCTCGATGGACAATATAGACAAAACAAAACATGTATGTTAGGTCAGTTGGTTAGTGGATACACTATCCACATAAATGCACAGAATTATCAAATACATTAACCCTTACAACGCTGAATTTTCAAATGGACTATTCCAAAACAGGCCAATGTTATGGAGACTATTTAGGGATATTTCTAAAGAAAAGTGTAACATGACAAACAGTGCAGATCCTGATGAGAGGGCTCATCTAAGAGCTCTCTCATCTGGGTATACACTGTTTGCAAAGGACATTGGTGACGTTCGCTCTGTATTAAGCAGTCACCTGCCTAAAAGTTATTGATTATTCTTTACTTAATCCATTCCCCCATAAGTTCAAAAAGGAGCATTTACTAGGAAAAACTAAATTTCAGAATTGTGTAGTTTTTAAACCATTGTAATAAACTAAGGATTTGTCCCTATGGATCAAATGCTCTATTTATCACAATGTTTTAAAAAAAGCGACTTTTACAGAGGCGTCAACAGCCGTCTATATGAGGGAATGGATTAAAGTCCGAATTAAATTAGCGGTGTTTTACTGTATTCACTATATAGGAAAAACATAACGTTTTACTCATGAGGTGCCAATTTATTACAACACATCTCTATATTCCAGTCGAATGAACAGGAATCTGTTCCGGGACCGAAAGGATTACGTTGCTCGGTTGATATTACTTCCGTTTTCAGTGATATTTATATTGGCGTTTCTTGGGAGGTTGAAACAGACACAGACCAGTCTCCAAGACAGAGTGGGCTTGTTGTATAACTCGGCCACGTTTCCGCCTTTTATCGGCATAATGAACGGAGTGGCTTTGTGTAAGTATGAACAAATACGATACGAGAATAGTGTGTACACTCATACATACAGTAACATGCTTACTGCTAGTAAAGTATAAAATATTAATATTAGTTTGGGCAGATGGCTGCTTAAGTTAACCCTTTCCTCCGTAAGTACGCCTTTCTATGTATTTATAAAAGTAGGACGCACCTTTATCTATAGCTCTGTCGCAGTTTTCCGTCTCTTCAAAATGTAGGCAGTTTTCTAAGGAATTGGTAGTATTTGAATATCATTCATATTAAGCTAAAAACATACATTCTGTGGTGATGGTTGAAACCATTATTTTGTTAGTATCAATAATTGTACAACTATTGCTGTTAATTGATTTATACGAACAAAATACAAGATAACTTTATATCAAAAACTTAGTTCTTGGTACAGATAAGACTAAGCGTTAAATGACATGTGAAAGAGTTTATTTGATACATTTGGCAGAATACTCTCAACATAAAACAATTATATGTTTTTTTAAAAAACAGGTGACGCCAGATGACCTATATGCATAGGTCACATGTCACGAACCTATTGAACTTTAACTCTTTCGCTGCCAAGTTTTGTCGTCTGCAACATTTTTCCATTTTTGATTTTCTTCATTTTTTGTTTCAAGAAACATTCACATTAACAAACATTTTGGATCCTGATGTGACGCCGAGTTACTCGGCATCTCATCTGGATCTGAATTGTTTGCATAGGTAATCAAAGATGCGACATTGGCAGCGAAAGAGTTTAACTTTTTGGTTTCAGTTCCATGCTTGCGGGACCTGTTTTACCGGGAGACAGTGGACGGCCTGTATGGATCGGCGACTTTCCTCGTGTCTTACACGATACATATACTACCTTTCCACATTGCCTCAAGCATCATGTGCTGTAGTATTATATATTGGTAGGTAATATTCTACCTGTCCTACACGTTACAGACACTACCAGAGCTCCATATAAAATGCGTAAATTAAATCATTTCCAGGAATAACTACTTTATTTCTACACAAAACCATATACTGTGACCACTCTAGTATTTGGGTACGCACCTTTATCACACATATATATCCTTCATATACACAACGATATTATATACTGGTGTACCTTTAGACATATTATAAGACTTGTTTAATCCATTACCTCATAGGCTATTTTAGATACATCTCTTTGTATAAATCTACCGAAAAGGAGCATTAACTAGAGAAAAGGGAAATTTTAGAATCTTGTAGTTTGAAATGATTGTGATAAATAGAGCATTTGCTCCTATAGGAGCAAATGCTCTATTTATCACAATGGTTTCACAAAGTGACTTTTACAGAGTCGTCAAAAGTCGTCAACATGAGGGAATGGGTTAATAGGCGGTTGTGGAGAGACTTTTTCTGTAATGCAAGCGTGAGTCTGAAGAGTATACCAGATACTTTGTTGTTATGCTAATTGTCATACCGATCCGTGTTTCTCCAGGGTGCCTGGTTTACAAGCAGAGGTAGACAAGTTCTGTTTCTTCACGCTGGTCGTGTTCTTCCTGCAATACTGGGGCGAAATCATGTCTGTGTGTTTTATGGGTATCTTTCTCAATTCGAACATGGCCAATAGCATCTCCGTCTTCATGCTTATTGTGAGCGTCCTCGTCGGCTCCGGATTTGTTAAGTAAGTTTACAACTATAGAATACTAAGCCATAAGTTGTTAACAGTAGGACGTACATGTAATTATCCTGAAAATATTTTTGTTTTCAGGAGTTACCTTCATTCGCTTTACCAGGATATCTAGTAGAACCTGTCCTAAGCGGCTGTTTATTTATTGAACATAGGTGTCTTTTATAGGAGTTTCTGCATTACATTGGATCTGCATTAAGCTGCCACCTCACCTGCCTTATAGACCCATAATCAGACCTCCTCAATTTTTATGGTCGCTTTTAACCATTTCATTCATGCAAACGCCTTTTCGTGCATCTGCAAACAGTATAGGAGCCGTCTGATCAGAATCTGCTCTGTTTGCTAATGGAATTTCATAGATCACAGGGAAAGAGTTAAAATACAGAGTCTGCTGTACAACAACGAGTGAAAAGTGAATCGAGTTTTAATAACAGAACATTGTCATAAATCGATGATACGAAAGTAGAAAGTTCCATAGAAAAATAATTTGTATCTAGGTATGAATTTGGTATTGAACAGGCAAGATATAACTTAATCCTGGACGCATTATCCCGTAATTAATGTATAACCAGATGAGACAGCTCCTATAGGAGTTGTTTACTGTGGTACTGCATTATTTTATTTGCTCTAATAATTTAAAAATAATATTTTAGCATGGGAAGTAATCCACATTTTTTATGAGATTCCTCCCCAATTTCAAGATTCTTTACGTTTTACTTACTCGTATCATTACATTCAGTGGACTGTATGGGCAACGAATAAATATTATACTTTTTGAGTCTCTATCTACTCCGTTTTCTAATGCACATATACAATGGTATAATTTTGTACAAGAGTATCTCATGACGTTTAATCTACTTTGAGATATGCTGCTTTATATAACGGTTATTGCTTTTGATAATATTAACCCGTTCCTTCATAAATACGCCTTTCTGTTTTGTTTGCTTTTGAAATAGTATAGATATGATTCCACAGTTTCTACTAGATCTATAGTCAAAATTTGCTGTGTCAATGTGTCGTTATCAAAATTTATCTAAATAATATCCATGGTGTCATCAATCTTTTAATAAATATTCATCGAGTAAATGGTTGAAAAAGTATTCAGCAAGAAAGTGTAGTTGGCAAACGGTTTGGACCATGATCAAATGTGCGCTTTGAACTATCGCTAATCAGGTCATTCACTGTTTGCATTCGCTCAGTTTATTAATTGTTATTGAAGCATTTAAAAAAAACTTTGTAAAGACAAACCGTGTGGGTTCAGACCATATTATCATTACATTTGCAACTGATCTGGCTCTACACTAATATCTTTGCTTAACCCTTTGCAATCCAAGTTTGTTAAGTCATTCAGTAACATAAGGAAATGAGATAAATAAATAAATGCAAATTTCAAAGGAATAAACCACAGATATAGAAAAAGAGACTGAGACAAAAAGTGAAGTCCTTGATCAGAGGCCGCCTTAAAAAGGCGGCATCTGATCTGGGACTGCACTATTTGTCATGGTGCATTTATGCGACTTTGGCGGTGAAAGGGTTAAGGTCATTCACTTTTGAACGTTTTAACTTTTGTATATGTTAGATTGTGACGAAAAACTGTTGTTAAGTTTATGTCAAATAAATTATTCTGTAAACGTTTGTGTTCTTAACCCTTAAATTCTTAAATAATATAAATGATTCTACAGTTTCTGTCATATCCAAAATATTCTTGTGTTCCAGAGCCATTGTAAAACTGAATTTAAAATATTCATGATATCATTATTGCTTACATAAATATTTCAAGCAATTTTATCTGAACGATGTTAATGATTTTATGTCAAACTAGCACACATGAATTGGGAATTAAAACACCAGAACAGGCAATACTACACAAATCTTTCAAATTAATTTACCAATGAGTACAAATGAATCAAAATTTGGCACAGTGTTGATACGTTAACAAATACCAAAATACTATTGATAAATGAACACATCTCAAATAGCAAATGAAAACAAATGCATTGGCCACCGAACACACATGGTTTTACATGTTTTAGGGACGTACAATCGCTCGTAGATCCATTCAGATGGCTTAGCTGGGCGTTGATACTTACGTACGCAGCGGAAATCTATGTTGGTAACGAAATGCAAGGTCTGCAGTTGTCAGACTGTCCAGAGAATGCCAACAGTAAGTATGCTATACGGTAGAACCGGTCTTAAGCAGCCAACAAAAAGAGATTTTGTTATGGGCCTGTAAGGCAGGTTATTGCTTAATGCAGGTAAAAAAAGTAAAGCAAAAAGCTCTTTTCGGCATTACTTGTCCCATGTATTAAGTAACAACCTGGTTTTTAAGACACCTATTTTCAATAAATGAGTGACCGCTTAACCCTTCGCTTGCTATTCACGTCAATATAGCTACCTGTAAATAGTGAATACCCGGATGAGACAGCTCCTGCAGGAGTTGTCTCATCAGGGTCTGCACTATTTACAAGTTGATTGTGCAACCAGTGCACTCCACAGCAGGGTCTGAACAGCGAAATACTTGTACACCGTGAAGATATATGTAATTATACAACTGGGCATGGGTAAAGAAGGAGAAATGTATTTTAAAATTCAGCAAGAGAAGGGTTAAGAGTTAAGACAGGTTGTACTGCGTGTACATTTACACAAAGATATCTTCTTAAGCAAAATTGAATATGTACTAAATGATTTATAACAAATAACAGAGTGTTGTATAAGAAAACACTACGACACAGACATTCTTGAAATTTTTTATTAACCCTGACTGTGCAGGACATGAGTCACTAATATCCTTACAAACAGTGTAGACCCAGATAAGATGGCTCCTAGAGGAGCCCTCTCATCAGGGTATGCACTGTTTATCATGGTACACGTTTCATTGAAGAAATCACTAAACATTCGCCATAAGCTTGAACTGTTTGAATTTTGGAATAGTCTATTTGAAAAGTCAGCGTTGTAAGGGTTAAGAATATAACAGTGTATGCTTTCAAATGAAATCAAATATATTTGTCAGTGGATTATTATAAGCACCTTAATTACGAAACCAATCTTGTTTAGCAGCAATCTTCTTTATTACTATAGTTGTGCTATCATTTGAAACACGGTTACAAATGTAACATTGTAGTATCATGTGTAACACATTCATAACAAATGTACCGTGGGGGGGAAAGCATATGTAATGCAGTTATAACAAATGTAACACTTTGAAAGCATGTGTAACACATCCATAGCAAATGTACCATGGTAATAGCATGTGTAACACAATCATAACAAATGGACCATGTGTAACACAATCATAACAAATGTATCATGTGTAATACAGTCCAGTCATATCAAATGTACCATGTGTAACACAGTCATAACAATTGCAGCACAGTTATTGCAAGTGTAAAACAGGAATGGTGAATGGCACATGGCAATGGCAAGTATGATATGTTAATAACAATTGTATTAAGCTAATATAAAAAAACTTAACAAGGCAATAGCAAGTATAACACGCACGATAATGTCAAATGTAACAAGACAATATATGCTTAGTACGCGTTTGTACATGCACCTTAACCCATTCCCTCATATTAACAACTTTTGACGCCTCTGTAAAAGTCACTTTGTGAAACCATTGTGATATATAGAGCATTTGCTCCTATAGGAGCAAATGCTCTATTTATCACAATGGTTTCAATATTACGCATTTCTAACATTATCCTTTTCTCTAGTTAATGCCCCTTTTCAGTAGATTTATTCAAAGAGGTTGTGTCTAAAAATAGCCTATGAGGCAATAGGTTAATACGCATCTGCAGCGTCCCGAGGGACTGTTATTGTCCCTGGTCCGAAGGGCGAGGGCGAGGGCAACAACAGTCCCAAGGAACACTGCAGATATTGTTGCCCGAAATTCTTGCATAAACTTTGTAAATTTTCAAAATATAACCGAAACTATACGCTACGTCTTTGCCGGTTGAATCGATTAATGCTGTTACGGGATCACTGTTTTGGCCATTGTTTATGTTAGGCCCGCAAAGGTATAATTAAAACAGCGTGAGAGCACGAGAATCTCGTTTTTAAGGCATGGGTAATCGGGACTACAACACCACGTTTTATGCAGGAATATAAAATATAAAACCGTAATGACAAGTGTAACACAGTCATAACAAATATAACATGGTAATATTATATGTAACACAGTCATGACAAATATAACACGACAATAGCAAATATAATACGGCACTAACAGGAATACTACAGTGTTTGCCATGGTAACACGGTGATGCCATGTGTTATGCGACACTAAAAGATGGAATACGACGATATCAAGTGTAATAAAGTAAGTATAAGTGTAATAAGATCATAGCAAATGTGACAGTTACATGTTGTGAGATATATTTGTATTTCAGTCAGTTGTTACAATACTGGCGACGAGTTTCTGGACAAGTTTTACCCAGGGGCAACGGACCACATAGGCAGGAACTTTGGGGTACTGGGTGGATATGCAGTCGGTACCCTGCTTATTACAATTATTGTTTACAAAGTTGTGGGCCCTAAGACGTTGCACTGAACGACAGGCCGTGAGAAATGAACACAAAATAACTCATTTGTAAGACGTCTCATTAAGACGAAATACATATCCATACGTTTACACCAAAGACAGGAACTGGAGAATTGGACTGTGTATACACCATAGACGCGCAAATCGGTCGTTGCGTTTACATATGAACATTTAATTCTGGCATGTCCTGTTTATAAATACTACATACATACACATACTACGACCATGATAAGCCCATGGGTGCCTATAATAAAATATAGTGTACATAGACCAGAGGGTTCATGAAGGAGTCCTATGATTAGGGTTTGCACTGTGTGCTGTACAATTCAATGACAAAGGTTGTCATTAGGACATGTTTCCCATCTTCCATGATAAAAGGTTTTGGATTCTAACTTGTACGACTTTACCTAATATAATATGTTAATTAAAGAGTTCGATGCCAAATTTTGTCGGCTGCTACAATTTTCACCTTTTTTAGTTTTCTTCATTTTTGTTTCAAGAAACAGTCATAGTAACAAACAGTTTGGATCCCGATGAGAAGCCGAGTTACTCGGCATCTCATCTGGATCCAAACTGTTTGCATAGGTAATCACGGATACTACACTGGAAACGAAAGAGTTAAATAGTTCGATGCCAACAGTGTTCAAAGTAGATGTGCAATGGATTGATATGCCGTTTGTGTACGACACGGCTCTATAACGATGCTGCTCGAGTAGATGCGCAATGGATCGATATGCCGTTTGTGCACGACGCGTACCTATAACAATGAAGTACAGTGTAGATGGATTGATAAATCATATGCAACAGTTTAATATACAAGTGCCAGAGACGTTGATTCTGTCCAATGTATATATACTCAGCAAAATCTCTAATTGGTCACATGATAGTTTGACCAAAATATGAAAACCAAACGTTTGTATGCAATGTAATATGCATAAAAGGAAGAATGGTTCTTTACAAAATGAGTAATCATCGGAAGGGTATGTGTATGTCAACTTGTATACAGAGTTTAAGAAAAAAATATATTTATTAATTTTAAATATATGTAAGATTAACGGATGACAAATTAGAACATTTGTTGAGTATATTTTTGTCGGATCTCTTCGATTTTAAGTTAGCTTTTCCTTTAATATGAACAATTGTGTCAGCCAGCTCACAAGTGCTTTTTGTTTCATTTTTCTAAGTATAAAGAATGTAGTTAGTTGAATTGACTAATTGTGTAATACTTGATCGAATTATTGTCACGAACTTGTTTGAAGGTGATATGTATTGGAAGATATACTCCACGTATACAGATACATGTATAGTAAAACACTACTGATCCGAAATTCTAGTAGATAAAAATTTAAATACGTTTATGCAGGTGGCTGCTTAATGCAGGGTGAACGTCATACAGAAAGCTCCTAGAGGAGCGTTCTGCATGCCTTTCATCCTGCATTAAGCTGTCATCCGTCTCCAAGATAGATATTAATAGTAAATTGAACGTCAGGTGTAGAGGGGTTTTAGTGTATTGCGATGTTTTATCCAGTTAGTGTTCTTTACTAAATACTTAAATTGTAACTGCTTTTACTCTTTTCATTGCCAGCATTGCCGTCTGCCGGGCATATTTTGACTTGGTTGAAGTGTTAGAGTGGACGCCTATTCAATTTCTTTATAAAAAACATAAACACTGTGTCAAACAGTTTGGATTCTGATGAGATGCCGAATTACTCGGCGTCTCATCTGGATCTAAACTGTTTACATGTTATCACACAGACACGTGTTGATGACTTATAAAAATATTTCCGTAGAACTACTTAGCACGCACCGTCCATCCTGATAAGTTAGGCTACATTTCATTTGGTGTCAAGCTGTTTTTAAAAACAGTAATATTTATTTTTATGGCGTTCGCAACGCCATATACTAGTCGGTCTCTTTACGGCAAAGAGTTCACTTGTCTAGTGAACATGCGCAAGACAAAATAGTTTTCTTCAAGTCTGCACTAGATCTAGTTTGGTTGTAAAATGTTCATGTATTTGTTTACTCTTCATGTATTTAATAATAATTCGCTGTGTGAGATAATTACTACTAATCTACACAAAGATAAACTTTTTAAAAGTCTTGAATTTTAATAAACTCCAAGTACGTCGATGCTCCAGAGTGGGCCCTGTACTTTAATCGGAAGAAGAAGAAGAAGCGAACGAATATTTTGCCGTTGTTTTCGCAATACCTTGGCATTCTAAAGCAGAAGGAATATAGCCAAGGTTTCCGATTGCATTTACACATTCGTAACTGATTAGCATATAGACCTACATCTTCAGCCAATCAAACTGCCTTTTGCATCGCATTCGGTCATTTCCGTTTGACCCGTACTCAAAATTAGAAATAGGAAGTTTCATAAAGGACAAGGTCAAAGAAATCCCATATACACATTTATCACGCATCGAACAGCGTGTTTTGACCATAGGGGCCTGGACCGCTTCATTGGGGTCTACTATATAATAACAAGGGTTCCAACTAGCAGAACGAATATCCGTGTACCACGAGTACAAATATGACTGTAACTCTTACAATTTAAATGATACGTTCGTAAGTCTTTCGGCTATTGAAAGCCAATATATTTTTCTATCAAGTGAATATAATCTTATAACGGTAACTTATGAACAAGTATCAATCCAACAATGATTTTCTAAAAAATTCACGTGTTTTTTGGGTCATTGACAAACGTTCGTTCACCCCAGTTTCACTATATCACAGCAATAACCTGGCAATTTGCAGTTTAAAAATTGCCATGGTTCAATAAAACGAATCAATTATATCACCCACCTCCAATTTTTAGTCCCCAGCATCAAAAGAATGATGCAAAATTAGCGAGTTTTGTCAGTTTGCTTCAAATCGTCGAGGAAGGAGCCATTGTACGTGACGTCACGGATTTCCCAACTTTTCCTTCGCTCATCCAATGAAATGGCTCCATTCAAATTTGTTGCAAAATGGCAGCATCCGAAATAGAAACATAACGACAGACGGAAAGGCCGCTGTTGCTAGTTGCTTACTTATTTAGAGGACAAAACAAATGGAGATTGGTGATATAATTGGGTTGTTTTATTGAACCACACCATCTTTTGAACTGAAAATCGCCAGGTTATGGCTGTGATATAGTGAAACCGGAGTGAACGAACGTTTGTCAATGACCCAGAAAACACGTGAAATTTTGAGAAAATCGTTGTTGGATTGATAATTGCGCGTAAGTTACCGTGAGAAGATTATATTTATTTGATAGTAAAATATATTGCCTTTCAATAGCCGAAAGAATTACAAAATTATCATTGAAATTGCAAGAGTTACATTCATATTTGTACTTGTGGTACACGGATGTCCGTTCTGCTAGTTGGAACCCTTGTTATTATATAGTACATGTAGACCCCCATGAAGCGGTCCAGACCCCTGTGGTTTTGACTATGGCACCCAACCTCAACACAAGTCTAAGTCTTACAAGAAGTAAAACCGTAAAAACACGGGGTTCTATCGGCTTATCAAAGTAAGTATTATCCATAGAAGGTTTTCAACACATATTCAATCAAATTATATTCCAGTGTCAATAACAACTGTCTCTTCTATGTATCGTGTAACCGCCGAGTCTGCTCAAGACGTTTGTGTCGTGTAAAAGCGAAAGTAGGTAGCAATTTGTTGAAATGTCTTTCCCAGCTTACAACTCTACTTCTGACTGTAGTTCTGAATTTGAGTTTCATCAGGTTCCAAACAACTACCGTAATTGTATGTACATGTATGGATCTACTTAGTAATTAAAAATAAAAACAGTCTACCTTCAACTTTGTAAGCAAACTACATTTATTCAAAATAAACGAGTGCTGAACATGGAAAAATAAATGTTATGTGTAAGAATAAGTTGAACAAAAAATGTAGGATTATAGGTAGCATTTGTATCATTTTGATGTTGTGCTTCAGTTTTTGCATCAGCTTAGGACATGAAAGCATTAATTGACCCTTTACTTCATGAATATTCATATAAGAAATAATGACATCATGAATATAATTAAGATATTCTTTTGCCATAGTAGAAACTAGAAGCATGTCAATATATAAACAGCAGATCATGAGATGGCTCCTTTTGTTTCAGTCTGTCATATTTTTATGCCCCCAATCAAGAATCAAGGGGGTGGGGCTGACTTTGTTGGTTTGTTGGCTTGGCTCAAACTTTAATGTTGGCAATAACGTTGTAGCCATTGCACATACATACTTCAAACCTGGCATGTCTATGCAACTTACAGAGGCGAACATTTTTTTTTTTATTTTTATTTTTTTTTTTTTTTTTTTTTTTGGGGGGGGGGGTTATTAAATTCAAGGTTATATTACAGTTAAATGTCACATTACGGGTCAAATTTATATTTGTCACAATCAGGGGCATAGTGTTTCACAAAAATGTGTTGTTATTAATACTGTTATCAATTCCAAGACGTTATTGTTATTAACGTGTACATCAATCCCCCCCACACACACACACACATAACATCCATATCAAACCTGAACGCCATTATGGCCATTCAGGCCTTTGATTTACCTCTATCAATTATGCAAGAATATATCACTATGGGGATACGCTTTAAGAAAAGCGTAACATTACAAGACGATCCTTGTGAGAGGGCTCCTCTAGGAGCCCTCTAATCTTGGTCTAAAGACTCGTTTCCCGCACTGAAATAATCAATTATTAAACATGAGTGTATTCAAATGAATGTGCTTACTAATTACAGGAACAAAGTGTTCCTACAGTTCCTACAGGAGCTCCTGTCACCCTGCGTTAAAGTACCAACTGCATATATGACCCAAACTTAAACCTCGTTTGGTATTCGCTATAAAAGGGATTACACTGTATTGTCACAAGCGGGTCGATTGACTAGTAGCGCATGTCAGAAGAAATGCATTCCGTTATAGATCTAATTGGTAAATATTTATAAATACAGTGGCTCTTCGATATATCGGGATAACTTGAACTAAAAGTTCGGTTCTTCCAAATTTACAATACATTGCATCATTACTTATATCTAGAAACAAATGTGACAGCTTAATGCATACCGAAACTAATGATAAGAGCTCCTGCAGGAGCTTTCAACATTACTTTAGACCTGCATTAAGCTGTGAACTTGAGAAAGTGTCCATATTAGAAATCAGATGACTCGATCGACTGTTATCTCGAAGTAATTTGTATGGTCCCTTGAAGTCCTAGATATCGATGTTCAACGGTGGCATACTTACAATAATAAGGCGATTTTATGCGAACATTATTATTTTATTAATACTATTTAGGGGATAACCATTGCGTATTTGAAGATTTGCAGCAGTATATCGGTGGTTTATATGTCGCAAATTTAGTTTTACATGCGACGCGTTAGCGGAGCATGTAAAACCATTATTTGCGACATATAAACCACCGATATACTGCTGCAAGTCTTCAAATACGCAGTGGTTATCCCTATTATAATGAAACCATAGATCCAGATGGTAAAAGACAAACAATACTTTAAGTCCTTTGATATTTTATCTCTTTCGTCATGACATGACGTCATGAAACACCGCATATCTCCGCTTTACGCATATAGAAAAGAGCAATTGTGCTTATATTTAATATACCAAGAATGGTGTTTTCACTTGATACTTTGATTTTCATAAATGAAAACCGTTAAGTCATGGTCTTTTGAATTTCTGACGGTAGGTCCCTTTCAAAACTACGAATTATGAATCAAATTTGACCTCGACATTGCTCGAAATTCCATTATAATTGTGCACATGGACAACGGAATTATTTATTTTTAAATTGTTTGCAATGTGGAACTGGTGACATATTCAAGATACTTTGGCTGATTGGTGTATTTGATGAGAATGGTGATATGCCACGTGGACGTGCAAATGGAAATTATCAGGAGCGACAATCTACAGGGTAAATTCTTCGAGTGGTCTAGAGTGGGTGGGGCGAATTCTCATTATGGGACTGTCCTTGAAGAATTGAAGAATACTGCCGCTTCTGATTGTCGGACGAGTCGGCATTATAGCTTCCGACACTGGCTTCATTCTGATGACCGGACTTTTTTGCATTATTTCCCTGGTTTTGACACCAGCATAGGCCAACAGCTAGTGCATGATTGCGGTCTCTCGGACACAGTGATTTGTGTTTTAAAACTTTTAACGAACACGCCTCAGCAGAAATTGTTTTCATCATTTCGTTCAACACACACTCACCAACAGGCGTGGATGTGTATATGATTCTTCATAATCGACTGAACGTTTGGGTTACTTATGAATGAAATGGTTCGATCACGGCTGCAGATTTATCAGGTATGTTTTCAGAGATTTACAGGACATGTTGCCTGCATGACTCATAAATTGTACTTTTGTCAGAGATCTTAGGTTTTCTATGTATACCACGAAGAGAGAAATTCAAGGTTATGTCAAACCATTTTTCTTTGGAAAGATTTGTGATTTATGGCAGAGAGGAAACCTGAGTTTTTTAGTGTTTTCAGATCATTGTCTGTGATTGGTTGGTAATGATAAGTGTTGTCAGGTCCTTCTTAAATAGTTTCAGCATGGATATAAATCTCACAGCTACATTGTTGTATACCTTAAATCTTATCTTTTTACAGGGTGCAGGTGCCACATACACCTCAAAACAGAATAGAGGAAGAGCAACGTTTGCTCAAGGACTGAATTAGATATACGTGTAACATAAATGGACTCAGGATCAACTTGTGGGACTTTGCGGTAGATATTTGAGTAGAATCGCCAGACTCATATTGACTACAACCATAAAGTGTGTTGAAAAAATAACAAGCAAATTGAAAACATGTGACATTTCATTCAGCCAGTGTCTTCGTTCATTCAGACCCATTCATTCAATTTTACTATGAATGCGCGTATGGATATTTCGTAGTAAATTTTCGAGTGATTCGGTTTCCGACAGTATATTCATTTTTCCGACAGTATATTGGTGGTGTATATGCTTCAAATTGTGTCACGTGGACCAATCAGAATGCGTGTTACAAAAATGTTGCATTAGAATATCTGTTTAGAAGTGTTTGTATTGCCTTGTTTATAGATGTACGTAATATATTGTTAACCTTCGGTGAAAATCAGAAACCATGAATTGGAGATATGTTAGTTATAACGGAATCCATGTATACTCAGAAACATTTAGTGTCGGTCACTGTTGTGACATTATTGTTTTACAATTGTTACCTCCCTTTAATTAAAGACTCTTCGAACAGAACTATTTTGTCTCTAATTCAACAGTATGATATGCAGTTTACGAAGGATGACATGGGTTACTCTTTAGTTCATATAGCACTGTGTATGAGGGAATAAGTGGACTAGTTTAGTGTGTTTAATAGCTTAAGTAAAAAGTACGAGTGTAACGAAGGCCGAACTTAGTCGTATCTAATCCGCCTAATTCCCTCACATTGACGACTTTTGACGACTCTGTAGAAGTCACTTTGTGAAACCATTGTGATATATTTACATTCGCCCTGCAACGTCCTTATATAACCTTATTCTAAAAAGAAAGTTGCATAACCTCATGAACACCGGAAGCACGTCATTCATTTCTTAAATATAAGAAATACAATGGAATATAAATATAAGAAATAAATGACGTGCTCCCGGTGTTCATGGGTTATGCAACGCATAGCTTTACGAGCAAAGATTCACGTGAAGCCCTTCGGGCTTCACTAACTTTGCTCGTAAAGCTATGCGTTGCATAACCTCATGAACACCGGAAGCACGTCATTCATTTCTTAAAAATATAGCATTTGCTCATATAGGAGCAAATGCTCTATTTATCACAATGGTTTCAAACTACAAAATTCTAAACTTTTCCTTTTCTCTAGTTAATGCTCCTTTTCGGTAGATTTATTAAAAGAGGTTGTATCTAAAAATTGCATATGAGGTAATGGATTAAGGTTAAGCCTAAAGCATTTTATGACTTCGGTCCAGATGTTACAACGACTTACTCAGTGGACACATACTTACTTCAAAATTAACATGAACTCACCAAAAACCTGTAACCCTTTACTCCATGGAATATTTATGTAAGATATAGTGACGTCATGGATATGAATTAGATAAGCGGTTATCATAACACATGGATACGGGCAATTTGGTCAAGGCAGAAAGTGTAGACTCATATATTTTTTATATCATATCATACAGAACATACCATGATCAGACGGCTCCTCTAGGAGCCGTCTGATCTGGGTATTCTCTGTTTGCAAAGGCGTAGAAAGGCGTATTTATGTGTCCACACTTACTGCATTACAAACCGTGTAGAGGCATAATTATCTGCGCTGTTTGTGATGTCATAAGACCTTGTTTCCCAGATAATGGCTCATATACAGTAAAACCTCTGTATAACGGCCACTTAATGGTGTTAATTATTTGGTATTTAGGGCAGGTGTCTGCTTAAAGTAAGGTGAAAGTAAAACAGAACGCTCCTATAGGAGCGTTCTGTTTTACTTTCACCTTGCTTTAAGCAGCCACTTGCCTTTAACACAAAATATCTTATGTAATTTAGTGGCCGTTATAGAGAGGTTTTACTGCACTGTTTTAACCCTTTACTCCATGAATAGTCATGTATAATGGCACGTGTTCTGAGGAAACTTTGGTTTTGATAACAACTGTGGGACCTATATTATACCATAAGCAAACAGGGTAGACCCATATTAGACGGACCCGGTGTTTGCAAAGGCGTAGAAAGGCGTATTTATGGAGTATTGGGTTAATGTATGTAACACTACTTATGAACGTTCTTTCATGACGGGGTTTGTCCCGACCAGACATCTATACTTAAAACTTTATTCAAAAAAGGTAAAGTTGCTTATATATATTTTTTATATACAAAACTATCTTACCCAAGTATCATATCAAGTTGGATTAAGTTAGAAAGAGTGAAAATATTATACATATATTCTTATTGAAAGAATTATGAGAGTAGATGACATAAAATAAAAGTAAAGGCGATAACACACTACAGTCATGATAAGTTCACGTGGGCTTAATGTAAGTTGTTACACTTTATAAGGCGTGTGCATTCGGGCATATATGTCTTCTGTTGAAGAATGTAAGCAAAACAACCCCACCCCGACTGCACAAAAATATACGGTACACCCGATTAAAGAGTACATACCCGGTGTATAGTTTCGATGAGTGGTAGGCTTAAATATACCCTGATTTAATGTATACATACATGTCGACGCACTCTGAATGTTGAACTTTACCGGTGTCGTAACCCTTTAGCCGGGAGAGACAGCAAACAGAGTAAAGTCAGATCAGATGGCTCCTGTAGGAGCCGTCTTGTCAGGGTCTGATCTGTTTGATATGTAATAACACATATCTGATTCTACTGTTTCTACCAAGGTAAAAACTGTCAGTATTCATATGTCATAATGAGAATCCGTGTAACTGACATTCATTATTTCATTATTGAATATTCATGAGACAAAGGGTTATACTTTATAACGGGGGATAAGCGATCACGTGTTGACCAGTGTTGATTTACTTTTAATCACAGGATGAGATATCAAATAGTCAGTACATTATACATTCGGATATCATTATATATTATAACAACACGGAGAAGGACTTTTACTTTGAACGAACACTGGTAAGTATCAATCGTTGTCGACCTGTACAATATATGTTTTACTCCCACTGTCAAGCAGTGTCGTCATAAAAAGGTCCCGTCTGTTCCAATTTTTATTCATCTTCTTTACAGTGATGGTTTCTACTTGCAGTGTTTCAAAAATGCATAAACATTACATAAATCAATTGTTTTATATATTGAAAGAAAACTGACCGAATAATCCTTATGATACCGGAGACCCGACGCTATTCGACAATGCATTTATAATTATTCGGGTTGCGTTTTAGTCTCGTTATCTGTTCGTCATAGGCCGATACTCAGTCTCATTGGGCTCAAAACTGTTTCAAAAATCAATACAGTAAACCCCCTCTAAACAGGACGTTCAGTATAAATATCGGTCTTGGAGACAGATGGCAGCTTAATGCAGGGTGAAAGTCATACAGAAAGCTCCTAGAGGAGCTTTCTGCATGACTTTCACTCTGCATAAGCAGCCACCTGCCTAAACGTATCTACATTCTTCTCTATTAGAATTCCGGTTAAGAGAGGTTTCACGGTAACTCCTTACCAATGACGAATCTATGGTTATCAGGGAAAACACCTTGGATCCAGATTAGACACCGAATAATCACATCAGATCCATATTTGTATGGTACTGTGATTATGCTTTCGTTTTCAACAAAAAGAAAGAGAATCATACACATCAACATTGAAATTGCAGCAGACGATAACTTTGCAGACGACAAAGTGCACCAAGTGCAAATTGCACACACGACACAAGAAAATACTTTACATAAGCTATGCTTATAATATTGTATTGTGTGTACACTGGCATTATGTGTAAATTGATTCACATTCAGCTGTTTCGCTACCATGCGATATGTCTTGGTCTGCATGATAAATCGCCTGCACCAATTTCCATTATATCTTTTTTCCATTTTGTTTCAAAACATGTACAGTACTCTTCCCTAAGCAGCCAGCTACTTGCAGTTATCTTTTACCCTTATAATGGACCCTTTTTTCTTTCGTCGTCTGTTCAGTATATCCATTTAATACTATTTTAATCCATTTCGCACAAGCATACTTTGACGATAAACTGCAGTTCAAGGTCGCCATGAAAAAGGCCAGGTATGATATGTTTGTGTCTACAGTCAACATTCTCTAACCCTAACGTTTCCTATACAATGTAATTTGAGAACCTTTTGTAGTTTGCTGCTCAACACTTTCCTTCATATAAACGTGTTTTCACACACACACACCTGTAAGCAGAGTATACCCAAATCAGACGGCTCCTATGGGAACCGTCTGATCTGGGTCTGCTGTATTTGTTTATGGAATTTGACAGTTCTGTTTCTTTTGTTTCTAAAATTGCTACAAGGTCCCCCTTTCCACATTTCATTATTACTATGTTGTTCATTGATATTCTGTAGGTATTGAAATTTGGAATAAAAGATAAACAGGGAAAGGGTTACATACATTGTAATTCAGGGTGAAAGTGGTTCAGAATGTCTCTAGAGGGTCACACCCTACATTAATCTGCTACCCGTCAAAACCACTGATAAATGATGCTGACTAGCGAGGTTTTATTGTATTTCATTGTATTGTTTGCTGTTAACCATTTCCCTCATATAAACGTGTGTTCACGCATTTGCAAACGGAGTAGACCCAGATCAGACGGCTCCTATAGGAGCCGTCTGATCAGGGTCTACTCTGTTTGCTAATGGAATTTGATAGATCTGTCTCTTTACTCTCTAAAGTGGCTACAATATTCCACCTTCAATATTCCATTGTAATTATTTTGTTCATGCATATTCAGTAGGTATTGAAATTTGGAATAAATATAGAACAGAGAAAGGGGTTAAATCGACGCGATCCACGGGTATGGATATACTGTAGCTAGAAAAGTTCATTGACCCGTCAGACCATGACTTATCATGTGGTGAACTTTTGTGTTGATATTCAGTATATTACAGGAAAGAAAGACTGGATTTAAAGATGCTATACACAATAAGGTTTGTTCTTTTTTGGACTTAATTACATGTAAGAGGCTATTTTTTATTGATTGCATCACTTTATTATACTTGTGTGAAAACGTGTGGTAATAGCAGTGTACAGTTGGGTTGTGTAAAAACGTGTGACGTTATATAAAAGCGTATACATGTAATTATACTAGTTTACAGTTGTGTGAAAACGTATGGTTTACGGCTGTCTGAAATAGATTGCAGATGTGTGAACATGTAGGGTTATAAATAGAACAGAACAGAACAGAACAGATGTTTTATTTTGACTTAAGCATACAAGTTCATCATCATAACATCGCAACATACACATGACAGTCACACTGATATAATTATACAATGCCAGTTTAACATACATAACAGTATACCCTGTATCACGAGAGTGTTCTACATTAGCCATTTACCTCAACTGGTAATAAACATATCATAAGCTTATAATACACTAAGAGTATCGTTTCTAAGTTTGAAGCTTTTGATGCAATAGAGTGCCAGTCTGTTTAAGACTGTTTTATTTTCTGAATTTAACAAACTTGCCATTTCATACATACTCGGTGATCTGAATAGAACCTTTGAATATATATCTTTCTCAAATGGTTATACATAGGACATTTCAGTATAAAGTGATATTCGTCTTCTATATCATTTAAATGACATAATCTACATAGTCTTTGGTTCCTTACCACATTTCTTTGGCGGCCAGCTTCAATATTTAAATTATGAGAATTCAATCGTATCCTCGCTACATGTATAATGTATCTATATTTTGGATTTTCAACAATGTGTAGATGCTACGCTCGACTAATATTTGCATGGAAATGTCTGTAAAGTAACAAAGATGTACATGTTTCAACTCCAGAGTGCCATCCTGTTTGATATACAGTAAAACCTCGATTATTCGAATTTTCGTTATAAACGAATTTAGACCCTTTTAGGCAGGTGGCTGCTTAATGCATGATGAAAGTCATGCAGAAAGCTCCTAGAGGAGCTTTCTGCATGACTTTCACCATGCATTAAGCTGCCACCTGTCTTAAAGATCGATAATAATACGTATTTTAGTGTTCGGATAATCGAGGTTTTACTGTATATCTCTGAGGCGTTTACTAAATACTGATATAGAGTATACAGTTGTGTGAACACGTAGTGTTGATTTATAGTAGGTTATAGTTTAAAGTTGTTTGTCATATCAGCATGGTATCATGTATCATGGTATGTACCGATTGCCTTTGACCTTTCACAAATACACACGTGAAACAGAATGAATAAAACAAATACTAATCAAATGTAGACTGTAGACCTAGTTTGTATACAGATAGGCTTGTTCGTTCTAATATCAATATCTGCCAAAATTGGTCATTTTCTGTTACCTGGTTCTGTTCCTAAGGCAAAACTAAAGTAAACATGGATAACATTACAAATACTTTTGTATACAGTAGAATCTGTCCTAAGCGGTCATTCATTTATTGAGCATATGAGTCTTTTAAACCCATTTGCTCCCAGTGGATTCTTCCGTGCTTATATATTGGATTAGTCTATCTTTTATCTAAGGGATGTCTGGTCTAAATTTTCATTTTTATTTTGTTTTATATTGAATTTCCTATCAGCAAACAGTGTAGATTCTGATCAGACGCCGCATTGTGTGGCGTCTGATCAGAGACTACACTGTTTTCTTACGTCCCATATATAGGAGCGAAAATATTTTTTGAGAATTTGACCCTTATTGGACAGGCGCGACACTGTCGAATCGATGAAAAAATGAAATTTCTTCAATCATGGCAAGTCATATATCGTTGGAAAGGATTTGTCGGGACGAGTTGAAATCTGGTTTCAAATTTGCAAAAAAGCAAATGGGTAAACGTTGTTCACGCTGTTGCTCGACAAAAATCGAAGTTTATCCAATTAACATCATATTTGGTCCAGGTATTCAGAAAGTTACCCCCGACACGACTGCGACGTTCATTTTAAATTTGGCATCGGTTGATTAGCAATATATGACGTCAAAAGCGCCCTCTGGTGTCAAACCTACGAATCCTTTGTACAGTATAAATAAAGTATAAACTATTTATTTGAAGGGATGTAGTTTTACCTATTTTATATCAAAGCTGTAGTGCACTTAAATTACCTAAGTTTATGTCAATATTTAAAAGTGTTCTTTTGAATGAGAAATGGCGGTTTGAACACTCTACCTACGTCCCTTTATCCAGTTCCCGTGTGAATATTTATGAATAAATTGATCACTTCATGAGTATGCATTAATTCTGTACTGAAAGTTTCTCCTTTTTTACCCTTGTCCTGTTGTATGATTACATATATCTTCACTGTTTACAAATATTTCTCCATGCACTTACTGCTGTGGAGTGCAGTGGTTGCATATTCAATTTGTAAATAATACAGACCCTGATAGAGGAGCCCCCGATCAGGTAACACATACAAGAACTATGTGGTGTTGGTCTACTCTGTTTACAAAGATGTCAAAACGTCACCATAAAGGAAAGGGTTAAAACCCCATATTTCAAATAGAGAGAGTTCACTGTAATGTGGTGACTGACCAATGTGTATTGCATGCGACGTTTGTGATATAAATGATACAAACATTATCTGTATTGTTGATTTAGTTATCTTATCTGTGATATCTATTATAATGGAGTGGAGACTGTTTGACCTTCCTCGACCTATGTGTGAACACGAGTATAATCTGAAAAACGTCATTCTTAACCCTTTCCTTGTTGAATATTCGCGTATAAGAAATACTGACGTCATGAATATCTCTTGGATGAAGTTTTTGAATGGCACATGTGCCCTGGATGTTTTGGTATTAATAGAAACTAAAGAATCAGATCTATTATAATTTCACAATAAAACAGAGAAGGCCCTGGTCACAAGCAAACAGAGAAGACCCTGATCACAAGCAAACAGAGAAGTCCCTGGTCACAAACAAACAGAGAAGAACCTCATCACAAGCAAACAGAGAATACCCTGATCACAAGCAAACATAGAATACCCTGATCAGAGGACTCCTGTAGAAGCCGCCTGATCTAGATCTACTAGATCGCAAAGGCATGAACAAGCATCTAGATGAGGGAAAGGGTTAATAATGAGCGGTTTTTAACACGAAGCCTGCTAAAAGCAACTAGTTTGTCATTTTAGAAAGAGGCTGGGTTCAGCTGAGACATCGAGTAAGCCGAACTCGGTGACTTATGAGGATCTAAACAATTTGACAGTCAGACGTGATGCAGAAAGCTCCGAAAGGATCTTTCTGCATGACTTTCATCATGTATTAACCCATTACCTCATAGGCTATTTTTAGATACAACCTCTTTGAATAAATCTACCAAAAAGGAGCATCAGCAAGAGAATTTTGCAATTTGAAACCATTGTGATAGATAGGAGTCCTCTAATCTTGGTCTACAGTACATGCAAAGAACATTAGAGACTCGTTTCCCGTACTGAAATAATTAAATAATAAACATGAGTGTTGGTTACTAATTGCAGGAAGATAGTGTTCATAATGATCCTACAGGAACTCATATATCGTCCTGCATTAAAATACCAGCTGCATCTATGGCCCACACTTAAATCTAGTTTGGTATTCGCTTTAACCCATTACCTCATAGGCTATTTTAGATACAACCTCCTTGAATAAATCTACCGAAAAGAGGCATTAACCAGAGAAAAATAAAATGTTAGAATTTTGTAGTTTGAAACCATTATGATAAATAGAACATTTGCTCCTATAGGAGCAAATGCTCTATTTATCACAATGGTTTCACAGAGTGACTTTTACAGATTTACAGAGTCGTCAAAAGTCGTCAATATGAGAGAATGTCAATGGGTTAAGCTGTCATCTCTCTTACATATCGTCATGGATACTAATTTGTACCACCAGTTTAGAGAGGTTTTATTGAACATTGTAATGATTTTCCATTTTTCCATTTTTATGTGTATAGGTAGACGGGGACAGCAGGTTGCTGTGACAAACATCGGTCACCATGACTGATTTAACAAAGTACTACAGTGAGACGGAGAACGACACACAGCCACTACTGCCTAAGCAAGAGTCGAGTCCGGTTACCCACTCACAGGAGGACACCTCTGGCAGTCGAAATAGTAGCCCCAGGTCTAATACAGTCATTCCCCTACCCCGTTCCAACAGTAGTAACTTAGCTAGTCAAACATTAGACAATACTTCAACTACGGAAACAGACAGGAATACATATCGCACACAGACACCCCCTACAGAGACTTTGGGATTGACGCGGGGAACACCCACAAACAATTACGGATATAGTGCATCATATCAGAATGGAAATGGGGTTGTTGCTACTAGTAACGCGGGATTGCCAAATCTTAGTGTTCTGCACGTGAGCTACACAGTGCATGAACGGGTTGGGCCATGGTGGAAAGGTGCGTGTTTTAGGAAGGTCAGGAAGAAACTCGTGTTAGACGATCTGTCATTGCAAATTAAAGCTGGGGAAGTCACTGCAATATTGGGAAATTCAGGTTAGCTTAGAGTTTGTATACAATAGAACCTGTCATAAGCGACCATTCATTTGTTGAATATAGGAATCTTAAAAGCAGGTGTAATGCATAACAATTGAATATATAGGCGTACATTGCCAATTAAATACACAGACAGACATTGCGAATTGGATATATAGGCAAACATTGCCAATTCAGTATACATGTACATGTATAGTCAGGCGTTGCCAATTGCAAATGTAAATATAGGAGCGTTCTACATTACAAGATATATAGCATACATGTCTGCAAGAAAGAACCAAACTGTATTTAACCCATATGCTCTCATGAATTTAGAATTTCAATGACTTACAGAGCCACGCATCTGGGTCCATGCTTATAGAACTTTTAGTTGGGTCTGAGTTCTTTGGCTCAAATCTGACCAATCAAAAGCTTGAGAACTCAAATTTGACCAATCAAAAGCTTGTGAACGAACTCAGACTCAACTAAAAAGCTTTATAAGCATGGACCCTGATTTCAGTTTTTCACTACAGACATGCTAGTAAAAAAGAAAGTCTACCACAGTAGTATGGTTTTTGTAATTTAATTAGTTTACGTAATATATATCTCGTATTATAGCATATGTTTGTCTTATTGGGATATCACTGTGTCTGCATAACCCACCAGTCATCTACTGAATCTATTAATACACATTGTCCCAAAAAGGGCATAAACAAACAGGGAAGGTCCAGATCTGAAAGGTCATTAGGGAACCCACTCATTAGGGCTTGCGCTAATTGCTTACATCCTTATCCCTGACATGAAATACACCTCGAGTGAGTAAATGCGCAACCCTTAATCTCGTGAATAGTTTTTATTTACGACCTATATGGTTAAGCATTTACTCACTCGGTGTATTATAACCATTTACGACTTCTTCAGGATCTGGGAAAACGTCGCTGCTGGATGTAATAACATGTAGAACGAAAGGAGACGTTACAGGAAACGTCTTCTTCAACAATAATGTCTGTACCAGTGACGTCATTAAGCAGCACGCGGCCTATGTCATGCAGGCTGACCGCCTGCTGCCCAATTTAACGATCAGAGAGACGCTGAGGTATTCGGCTCGTCTCAAACTACCAGGCAACACGTCAGTCTCTGAAATCAATGACAAGGTTAGCAGGCAAAAACTTACAGGGAAATTCATCAACCTGTCGCATGCTATATGAGAGATACACTCTATGTGGAAAACTTACGGTCTGCTTAAATTTAGATCACCTGCAACATTGACTACCGAATCAATTAAATATTTCCTCCATATAAATGCATGTTTACGCATTTCATATAGGAGCCGTTTGATCATTGTCTAATAGGTTTGGTTATGGGATTATAAAAGATCTGACTCTACAATTTCTACCAAAATACCGTATGTACATATGTCATTATAATAATTCCGATAATAAATATTCACGATGTCATTATTTCCTACTTGAATATTCACCAGGAAAATGTTTAAGCCGAATATCAAACAACTTGAATCGTGATAAGACGTCGAGTTACTCGGCGTCTCATCTAGATCAAATATGTATGTGATTGCGAGTAAGATCGCGAATAGCGGCATAAAGAATAACTCCAAATCAGACAGAATAGATCCATTTTATGGTATGTTCTCTTTGATTTTGGAATAGTGAAGAACTGATTCTGCAATTTCTGTAATGGTCAAAATAATTATTCTTCACTTGCCATTGTGCTTTTGTAGTTAATGAATATTCGTGGAGTTGAATATTTGTATAAATATTCATGAAATAAGAGTAAGCACCAGCGTCATGTATTAGGACATTGATGGCCCTAGCAATTTGGAAGAGTCCTAACTCTAACGCTCTGGTTTTTGTTTTTTACTCTTCTGATTGCATATGCACTGGCCATAATTGAACTAAGGACTGCGATATTGATATGATGAAGAAATTATTCACAGAAACATAAACCACACATTGTAACATATAGTCAGACTTTACCATTTGAATACATAGACAGACAACTCACATTACCAATTGAATATATAGACAGACATTACCAATGGAATACATAGACAGACATTACAAACTGAAAACATAGACAGACATTACAAATTGAATATATTATCAGATATTACCAATTGAATATAGTCAGACATACATTACCATTTGAATATATAGAAATACATTACAAATTAAATATATAGACAGACATTACCAATTGAAAAATTTGTAACGGACAGAATTGAAAACAAAACTTATACTCAGTATTGTCTAGGTGAGCGCTGTTATCATGGAGATGGGACTGAAAGACGTAGCCGACTCCCGAATAGGGAGCAGCATAATCAGGGGCATTTCAGGCGGAGAGCAAAGACGAGTAACCATAGCAATACAATTGCTGAAAGATCCAGGTAAGATACATGATGATCAGGCTACCAGGTGTCGAGGTTATAAAACTTTTTTCTTGTGCCTGAGATCATTCTCAAGCATCTGACAGGTCAGATTCTGAGCTGAGATTCCCTCTATTGTTTGTTTGTTATGCGTCTCTTTGTGTCTTTTATATACATGTACGTTTGCTGTTTGTCGTTGTGGTGCTGTTTAGACGGATGTGTGTTTTGTATGCGGTGTTTCCTGCATGACTCATACATGTACTTTTAAGAATAATAAAACATGTATTAACTTGGACCATAGTGTCATCAATTTATCTCGTCAACTAGGTCTAATACGCGCCATATTTCACTCTTATAAAGTTACAATTTGTTTTCGCGATATAGTTTCATTTCAAATCCGTCCAACTGGGCATGCGACTAGTTAATAATGCATTCTGTAGCAAATATAATTGTATTTCAAAATCCGTTAAATTGACCAACGACTAGTTAATAATGAATACTGTAACAGATATAGTTGTACATGTATTTAAAATCAAGCCATTGGACATACGACTAGTTAATAACGCCTGCTGTAGCGGATATAATTGTATTTTAATTCTGTCCATTGGACCTACGACTAGTTAATAGTGCAAACTGTAGCAGTTATAATTGTATTTCAAATCCGTCCATTGGACATACAACTATATAGTTAAAATACATACATATATAATTGAATTTCAAATCCGTCAAATGAACATATCAAGGTACTTTTGCGACACGGTATTTCACATCCTGAATTTTATGGTGATGTGATTTACAAACTTCGTAAAATTATTGGACATACCCATTTTCTCACTTTGTTCATCAAATATATAAAACAATTCATTAAAAAGGGATATGATCCTGTATAACTACAACATACTGCATGTTTGGTTGTGAACCCTTTTACAGTTAGCAATCACGCTGGCCTCTTTGCATGTACGCCGACAAGAAAGGTTTAGTACTCTATGAAGGCGACCTCTTAAATCCAGAAATGGAAGGAGAACGTCGGATATCTGTACTATTTCATTTTTGTCGTACCCTTGATTACTTTTTTACAGTTACTCTGGTTGCAGCTCAATCATTGAGTACACTAGCGATAGGTGGATACAGTATGTTCAATTAAATGTTTTTTTGTTATACATGCACTTTACCTCTGTATTTGCTCTCGCGGTTGTTGTAGATTAGTCGGAGAGGGGATACGTTTATTTACACTGTTTGTCTTTTAGGATGGGGATGGAATAAGGGTGAGGTTGGGCGCCCATAAACCGGTTTAAACCCCCGGTGACTTTTGTCACTGACCGTTCCAAGGCGGTACTTCCATCTTCCTCCTATTGTATGTTTGTTTTGTCTATGTGCGTCTCTTGTTGTTTTTTTCTACCTATGTACATTTGCTGTTTCCTTGTGTTGCTGTTCGGGCGAGTGTTTGTTCTGTATGTGGTGTTTCCTGCATGACTCATTTTTGTACTTATATGACTAGTGATCAATGCATACTGTAGCATATTTAATTGTATTTCAAATCCGTTCTGTGGACCTACGACTAATTAATAATGCACACTGTAGCAGATATAATTTCGGGAGATAACATCAGCAAATCTTTATTACCAATGTTTTGATCCTTTATCTGATAAAGACGCCTTTGCAGACAAAGTAGACCCAGTCCAGATGGCCCATGTGGGAGTTGTTTGAACAGGGTCTGCTCTGTTTACTAATACAATATATTTCATCTGATTCTAAATTATTTAACATATAACACTATAAGAAAACAGTTTATTAATAGTTATGACTGGTGAAGTTAGCAAGGACTATTCATCTGTTAAGAAACAGTCTTTCGCTGTCAATTGCGAATCTATGATTACATTTGCAAAAGGCTTGGGTCCCAAACTGCACGACGCCCTGATTTTGTTTTGAACAAAAAGGAAGAAGTTACAAAACAACTGTAACAGACAGCATATGACAGCTATTTGGTTGTTGTGTTTTTCAAACTGGTCGCGCTACGAACAGTAATGTACCGGTACTATAATCAAATCAATTACATAGGCACTTACATAATAAAATCATTTAGGATAGTACATTTGTAATAGATACTGTATTTATTACAGATATTGTTACACAGAGGTCCAGAACCCATTATTAAAAATACTGTATTTATTTCTCCATCAGACCCTATGTTGTGAACACTCTCCAGAATCGTTTCTTCGAGGCGATTCTGAAGAGTGGTCACACCATAGGGTTTGGTGGAGGAAGGACGATTTTAGTATTTGAGTACGTGCTCTGTATTGTATATACACAGAGATAATATTTCATAACAGATGTTAAATCTATAACATATGTCATTTATTACAGATATTACATCAATAACATACTTTATATAACATTTATTGCATATATTACATCAATAACATATATAGCATTACAGATATTACATCAATAACGGATATAGCTTTTATTGCATATATACATGTAACATTCACATACATCATTTATTACATCAATAACATATATAGCATTACAGATATTACATCAATAACGGATATAGCATTTATTACATATATAACATTCACATACATCATTTATTACAGATATGGTGCTGCTTGATGAGCCTACGTCCGGACTGGACAGTTATACTGCGCGCTACCTGGTCTCGAACTTGCGCAAGCTGGCCCGCCGGGGCAAAATTGTGTTGCTGACAATCCACCAGCCAAGCTCGGACATCTTTCAATTCTTTGACCAAATTGCTTTGATGTCCATCGGTCAGCTGACGTACTGTGGTCCAGCGAGAGATCTTGTTCTCTATTTCACACAGCAGGGATATCCGTGTGACAAATACACAAACCCACTGGATAGATATGGTACGTACACGAATTAAAACATGTAATGCATTTTCAAAATGATTGGTTGGATCTAGACTGCTTGCAAATCTCACACTGTTCCAAAATCTTAGCGCTTTACCTGTTCAATATTCATGTAAGAAACAATGCCATCATAAATATTTTAACTGAATGTTTATAGTGTAAAATAAATGTTCGAGAGATTTTTGTCATGACAAAAGCTGTAGAATCATATCTATATCATGTAAAAAGCAAACAGACTCTGACCAGATGGCTCATGTAGGAACCGTCAGATCTTGGTCTATTCTGTTTACATATGCATGAAAACGCGTGTATATGAAGGAAACGGTTAATACAGTTTCGTCAAGCCATCGTTCGAGTATATAAAGTCATCAACAGTTTTTGCCTTCTTTGCGTAAGCAATGAATACATAGGTGGTATCCCACCATCGATCCTATGCCTAACCGACTTACCTGACAACTGCCATTCCGCATAGCGATTTTTTCGACGTTTTTATGGATACAAAAGACGTTTAATAACATGTCATCCGGAAGCAATCATGGTATACTATTTATGGCATAAAAATGCATCGTAACATTAACTTTGGTTTAGATTGGTTTAGTTTGTGCAACAAAATCCACAAAATATAGTAATGTGTAAGAAGGGCGCACGGATATATAAATATCAGTAACATGAAGAAATCACTTGACCATAATATAAATGAAAGTATCCCCCAGAGGCAGTTACTCCATGAATAAAGAAGTGCGCTCGGGATGACCTTATGCAAGCGATAATGTAGCCACGACAATAAACTGCAAGTGGTCACTTTGATAATAACTTAATAAGCATAGCGGGAAACGGCTGAAGTGTCAGCTGCAACTTAATTACATCAGGAATAGTATTAATCCTTTAGTTTAATAATATTTTATTGTAAAATGTCAACAAAATACATACGTTCACGAACGCAAGATTTAACTAAATTATGCCCATGGACAGTAATATTGTTTGTATGCGTATATTCCTAATCCTAATTAGTATTGCAAAAATTGAAAATGTTAAGGCAGGTGCCTACTTAGTACAGTGTGAAGTCATACATAAGGTTCATGCCACATTAAGGTGTCACCTGTTTCCATTGTTCTGTTTTTTCCATTGTATATGAGTTACTTTAAATCACAACACTAAAAGTTTTGACCTTGCTAAGTTTCGTCCACTACTGTAGACGTACTCTACTGTCTATTTGACGTATACTCAATTGAGCACGGGATTTTCCGCCAATCCCCGGTAGATTGAAGAAAACGGGTTAATCGTTGATGGCGGAATTCGCTGTTTAATATGTTGGTACATATAGTTGATGACGCCAGTATAGACCGGCGCGACAGCTCCAAAGAGGTCACATTGTATCTTATATATTCCTTACTGGTACATATAGTTGATGACGCCAGTATAGACCGCCGTGACGGCTCTAGAGAGGTCACATTGTATCATTTACATTCTTTATTGATGCATGTAGTGGATGTCGCCAGTATAGACCGGCGGGACAGCTCCAGAGAGGTTGAGAGTACACTTCGAGTAAAGAAGTTGGTAAAGTCATTTAAAATGTCAGTCCTGAACCAGTCCACTGAGGAATCTATTCTAGAAATGTCCCAGAAATACTCGGAGACTGGTCCACCAAGGAAAGAACGAGTGAGAGGACCGTCATATCCCCGTGTCCTCTGGACCGTTCTCAGGTGATATAGAGGTTTTTGTTATCTTACCCATTTACATTTAAATGCAGAAGAATCTGATCGAAGCAGCCATTCATTTGGGAAATAGGAGTCTGAAAATAAATGTGGAAAGCTTCTATAGGAGCTTTCTGTATTTTGTTTGACCTGTATTAAGCTACAGGTTGTAGCTTAATACAGGTCAAACGAAAGACCCATAATAAGACCTCTTTTTGATGACCGCTCAAGACAGGTTCTACTGTATTCATATTAGACATAATGACCTTATAAGTATTGATATGCTGATTTGTTTGTTAATGGAAATATGGACGTCAGGCCATCGCAGAAACTGACGAATCAAACCTATGCTAGTTAATAAATAATCGGAGGAAAATACAGTAAAACCTCGATTATTCGAATTTTCGGTATAGAAGAATTTAGACCCTTTTAGGCAGGTGGCTGCTTAATGCATGGTGAAAGTCATGCAGAAAGCTCCTCTATGAGCTTTCTGCCTGCACGACTTTCACCATGCATTAAGCTGCCACCCGTCTTAAAGAGCGATAATAATATGTATTTTAGTGTTCGAATAATCGAAGTTTTACTGTATTAATTAGATAACTTCCACAAGAGCTGTCTGATCTGGGACTATCGTGTTTGCAAATGGATATATGGATGTATCAAGTAAAACGTTTAAGATGGAGCAAAGTAAATAAAACAAATCACTTAACAAATCCCCGCATTGCAGTAAAAATTCTCCGCGAAAATTATTTTGTTTGCTTATGTTCAGTTCGTTCTTATCACTGGAGGCTAAACAGCTTTGTATTTTCCGAATGAACGATGTATATTTGGTGGCCTGAAACAATGACGATGGATACATATATGACTGATTGTAGAATGATAGAATGAATGATGGAATAAGTATGTGAATAAATGGCGGATTTAAGATTGGAAGACAGAATGGTGGATAGATACATTGCAACGTTAGGAATGAAAGAATGAAGGATACATGAATAAATGACGAAAAATGAAAGCATAAATGATGGATGGATGAGATCAAGGAGAGGAGTTCTTGATGGACAATATAGACAAAACAAAACATGTATGTTAGGTCAGTTGGTTAGTGGTTACACTATCCACATCAATGCACAAAATTATCTAATACATTAACCCGTACAACGCTGAATTTTCAAAAGGACTACAGTGAAACCTCTCTAAACCTGAATTCTTGTAGAGAATATTTTAGATACTTTTAGGCAGATGGCTGCTTAATGCAGGATGAAAGTCATGCAGAAAGCTCCCTTAGGAGCTTTCTGCATGACTTTCATCCTGCATTAAGCTACCACCTGTCTCCAAGACCGATATTTATACCAATTTTAACGTCCGGTTTAGAGGGGTTTTACTGTATTCCAAAACAGGCCAATGTTACGGTGACTATTTAGGGATATTTCTAAAGAAAAGTGTAACATGACAAACAGTGCAGATCCTGATGAAAGGGCTCATCTAAGAGCTCTCTCATCTGGGTATACACTGTTTGCAAAGGACATTGGTGACGTTCGCTCTGTATTAAGCAGTCACCTGCCTTAAAAGTTCTTGATTATTCTTTACTTAATCCATTCCCCCATAAGTTCAAAAAGGAGCATTTACTAGGAAAAACTAAACTTCAGAATTGTGTAGGATTTGTTCCTATGGATAAAATGCTCTATTTATCACAATGTTTTGAAAAAGCGATTTTTACAGAGGCGTCAACAGCCGTCAATATGAGGGAATGGATTAAAGTCCGAATTAAATTAGCGGTGTTTTACTGTATTCACTATATAGGAAAAACATAAGGTGCCAATTTATTACAACACATCTCTATATTCCAGTCGAATGAACAGGAATCTGTTCCGGGACCGAAAGGATTACGTTGCTCGGTTGATATTACTGCCGTTTTCAGTGATATTTATATTGGCGTTTCTTGGGAGGCTGAAACAGACACAGACCAGTCTCCAAGACAGAGTGGGCTTGTTGTATAACTCGGCCACGTTTCCGCCTTTTATCGGCATAATGAACGGAGTGGCTTTGTGTAAGTATGAACACAATTTAATACGATACGAGAATAGTGTGTACACTCATACATACAGTAACACGCTTACTGCTAGTAAAGTATAAAATATTAATATTAGTTTGGGCAGATGGCTGCTTAAGTTAACCCTTTCCTCCGTAAGTACGCCTTTCTATGCATTTATAAAAGTAGGAAGCACCTTTATCTATAGCTCTATCGCAGTGTTCCGTCTCTTCAAAATGTAGGCAGTTTTCTAAGGAATTGGTAGTATTTGAGAATTGGTAGTATTTGAATATCATTCATATTAAGCTGAAAACATACCGAGGGCTTGGTGGAAAACTATTCTAGTTTTGCACCAAGCCCTCGATACATTCTGTGGTGATGGTTGAAACCATTATTTTGTTAGTATCAATAATTGTATAACTATTGCTGTTAATTGATTTATACGAGAAAAAAATACAAAATAACTTTATATAAAAAAAACTTAGTTCTTGGTACAGATAAGACTAAGCGTTAAATGACATGTGAAAGAGTTTATTTTGATACATTTGGCAGAATACTCTCAACAAAAAACAATTATATGTTTTTTTTAAAAAACAGGTGACGCCAGATGACCTATATACATAGGTCACATTTCACGAACCTATTGAACTTTAACTCTTTCGCTGCCAAGTTTTGTCGTCTGCAACATTTTTCCCATTTTTGATTTTCTTCATTTTTTGCTTCAAGAAACATTCACATTAACAAACATTTTGGATCCTGATGTGACGCCGATTTACTCGGCATCTCATCTGGATCTGAATTGTTTGCATAATTATGTAATCAAAGATGCGACATTGGCAGCGAAAGAGTTTAAACTTTTTGGTTTCAGTTCCATGCTTGCGGAACCTGTATTACCGGGAGACAGTGGACGGCCTGTATGGATCGGCGACTTTCCTCGTGTCTTACACGATACATATACTACCTTTCCACATTGCCTCAAGCATCATGTGCTGTAGTATTATATATTGGTAGGCAATATTCTACCTGTCCTACACGTTACAGACACTACCAGAGCTCCATATAAAATGCGTAAATTAAATCATTTCCAGGAATAACTACTTTATTTCTACACAAAACCATATACAGTAAAACCCCGCTAATGCGACCACCTGAAAGAGGTATAATTTTGGCTGCTAGATGCAGGTGGTAGCTTAATGCAGGACAAAAGTAATGCAGAAAGTTCCTAGAGGACCTTTCTGCATACTTTTGTCCTGCATTAAGCAACCACCTGCTTATGAAGACAACCATGTTGATTCATTAAGTGGTCGCATTAGAGGGGTTTTACTGTACTGTTACCACTCTAGTATTTGGGTACGCACCTTTATCACACATATATATCCTTCATATACACAACGATATTATATACTGGTGTACCTTTAGACGTATTATAAGACTTGTTTAATCCATTATCTCATAGGCTATTTTTAGATACAACCTCTTTGTATAAATCTACCGAAAAGGAGCATTTACTAGAGAAAAGGGAAATTTTAGAATCTTGTAGTTTGAAATCATAGTGATAAATAGAGTATTTGCTCCTATAGTATTTATCACAATGGTTTCACAAAGTGACTTTTACAGAGTCGTCAAAAGTCATCAACATGAGGGAATGGGTTAATAGGCGGCTGTGGAGAGACTTTTTCTGTAGTCTGAAGAGTATACCAGATACTTTGTTGTTATGCTAATTGTCATACCGATCCCTGTTTTTCCAGGGTGCCTGGTTTACAAGCAGAGGTAGACAAGTTCTGTTTCTTCACGCTGGTCGTGTTCTTCCTGCAATACTGGGGCGAAATCATGTCTGTGTGTTTTATGGGTATCTTTCTCAATTCGAACATGGCCAATAGCATCTCCGTCTTCATGCTTATTGTGAGCGTCCTCATCGGCTCCGGATTTGTTAAGTAAGTTTACAACTATAGAATACTAAGCCATAAGTTGTTAACATTAGTACGTACATGTAATTATCCTGCAAATATTTTTTGTTTTCAAACGTTACCTTCATTCGCTTTACTAGGATATCTAGTAGAACCTGCCCTAAGCGACTATTTATTTATTGAACATAGGTGTCTTTTATAAGAGTTTCTGCATTACATTGGATCTGCATTAAGCTGCCACCTCACCTGCCATATAGACCCATAATCAGACCTCCTCAATTGTTTATGGTCGCTTTTACCCATTTCATTCATGCAAACGCCTTTTCGTGCATCTGCAAACAGTATAGGAGCCATCTGATCAGGATCTGTTCTGTTTGCTAATGGAATTTCATAGATCACAGGGAAAGAGTTAAAATACAGATTCTACTGTACAACATCGAGTGAAAAGTGAATCGAGTTTTAATAACAGAACATTGTCATAAATCGATGATACGAAAGTAGAAAGTTCCATAGAATAATAATTTGTATCTAGGTATGAATTTGGTATTGAACAGGCAAGCTGTAGCTTAAATCCTGGACGCATGATCCCGTAATTAATGTATGACCAGATGAGACAGCTCCTATAGGAGTTGTTTGCTGTGGTACTGCATTATTTTATTTGCTATAATATTTTAAAAATAATATGTTAGCATGGGAAGTAATCCACATTTTTATGAGATTCCTCCCCATTTTCAAGATTCTTTACGTTTTACTTACTCGCATCATTACATTCAGTGGACTATATGAGCAACGAATAAATATTATACTTTTTGAGTCTCTGTCTACTCCGTTTTCTAATGCACATATATAATGGTATAATTTTTACAAGAGTATTTCATGACGGTTAATCTACATTGAGATATGCTGCTTTATATAACGGTTATTGCTTTTGATAATATTAACCCGTTCCTCCATAAATACGCCTTTCTGTTTTGTTTGCTTTTGAAATAGTATAGATATGATTCCACAGTTTCTAGATATATAGTCAAAGATTGCTGTGATACTAGATATATAGTCAAAGATTGCTGTGTCAATGTGTTCGTTATCAATATTTATCTAAATAATATCCATGGTGTCATCAATCTTTTAATAAATATTCATCGAGTAAATGGTTGAAGAAAGTATTCAGCAAGAAAGTGTAGTTGGCAAACGGTTTGGACCATGGTCAAATGTGCGCTTTGAACTATCGCTAATCAGGTCATTCACTGTTTGCATTCGCTCAGTTTATTAATTGTTATTGAAGCATTTAAAAAAACAAACTTTGTAAAGACAAACCGTGTGGGTTCAGACCATATTATCATTACATTTGCAACTGACCTGGCTCTACACTAATACATTTGCTTAACGCTTTGCAATCCAAGTTTGTTAAGTCATTCAGTAACATAAGGAAATGAGATAAATAAATAAATGCAAATTTCAAAGGAATAAACCACAGATATAGAAATAGAGATTGAGACAAAAAATGAAGTCCTTGATCTGAGGCCGCCTTAAAAAGGCGGCGTCTGATCTGGGACTGCACTATTTGTCATGGTGCATTTATGCGATTTTGGCGGTGAAAGGGTTAAGGTCATTCACTTTTGAACGTTTTAACTTTTGTATATGTTAGATTGTGACGAAAAACTGTTAAGTTTAAGTCAAATAAATTATTCTGTAAACGTTTGTGTTCTTAACCCTTAAATTCTTAAATAATATAAATGATTCTACAGTTTCTGTCATATCCAAAATATTCTTGTGTTCCAGAGCCATTGTAAAACTGAATTTAAAATATTCATGATATCATTATTGCTTACATAAATATTTCAAGCAATTTTATCTGAACGATGTTAATGATTTTATGTCAAACTAGCACACATGAATTGGGAATTAAAACACCAGAACAGGCAATACTACACACATCTTTCAAATTAATTTACCAATGAGTACAAATGAATCAAAATTTGGCACAGTGTTGATACGTTAACAAATACCAAAATACTATTGATAAATGAACACATCTCAAATAGCAAATGAAAACAAATGCATTGGCCACCGAACACACATGGTTTTACATGTTTTAGGGACGTACAATCGCTCGTAGATCCATTCAGATGGCTTAGCTGGGCGTTGATACTTACGTACGCAGCGGAAATCTATGTTGGTAACGAAATGCAAGGTCTGCAGTTGTCAGACTGTCCAGAGAATGCCAACAGTAAGTACGCTATACGGTAGAACCTGTCTTAAGCAGCCAACAAAAAGAGATTCTGTTATGGGCCTGTAAGGCAGGTTGTTGCTTAATGCAGGTAATAAAAGTAAAGCAAAAAGCTCTTTTCTGCATTACTTGTCCCATGTATTAAGTAACAACCTGGTTTTTAAGACACCTATTTTCAATAAATGAGTGACCGCTTAACCCTTCGCTTGCTATTCACGTCAATATAGCTACCTGTAAAGAGTGAAGACCCAGATCAGACAGCTCCTGCAGGAGTTGTCTCATCAGGGTCTGCACTATTTACAAGTTGATTGTGCAACCAGTGCACTCCACAGCAGATACTGAACAGCGAAATACTTGTACACAGTGAAGATATATGTAATTATACAACAGGGCATGGGTAAAGAAGGAGAAACGTATTTTAAAATTCAACAAGAGAAGGGTTAAGAGTTAAGACAGGTTGTACTGCGTGTACATTTACACAAAGATATCTTCTTAAGCAAACTTGAATATGTACTAAATGAATTATAACAAATAACAGAGTGTTGTATAAGAAAACACTACGACACAGACATTCCTGATTTTTTTTATTAACCCTGACTGTGCAGGACATGAGTCACTAATATTCTTAAAAACAGTGTAGACCCAGATAAGATGGCTCCTAGAGGAGCCCTCTCATCAGGGTATGCACTGTTTATCATGTTACACGTTTCATTATAAGAAATCACTAAACAATTCGCCATAAGCTTGAACTGTTTGAATTTTGGAATAGTCTATTTGAAAAGTCAGCGCTGTAAGGGTTAAGAATATAACAGTGTATGCTTTCAAATGAAATCAAATATATTTGTCAGTGGATTATTATAAGCACCTTAATTACGAAACCAATCTTGTTTAGCAGCAATCTTCTTTATTACTATAGTTGTGCTATCATTTGAAACACGGTTACAAATGTAACATTGTAGTATCATGTGTAACACATTCATAACAAATGTACCGTGGGGGGAAAGCATATGTAATGCAGTTATAACAAATATAACACCTTGATGTATGTGTAACACATCCATAGCAAATGTACCATGGTAATAGCATGTGTAACACAGTCATAACAAATGGACCATGTGTAACATAATCATAACAAATGTATTATGTGTATCACAGTCATATCAAATGTACCATGTGTAACACAGTCATAACAATTGCAGCACAGTTATTGCAAGTGTAACACTGCAATGGTGAATGGTACATGGCAATGGCAAGTATGATATGGTAATAACAATTGTATTAAGCTAATATAAAAAACTTAACAAGGCAATAGCAAGTATAACACGCACAATAATGTCAAATGTAACAAGACAATATATGCTTAGTACGCGTTTGTACATGCACCTTAACCCATTCCCTCATATTAACCACTTTTGACGCCTCTGTAAAAGTCACTTTGTGAAACCATTGTGATATATAGAGCATTTGCTCCTCCGAAAGGCGAGGGCGAGGGCAACAATATCTGCAGTGTTCCTTGGGACTGAAATTCTTGCATAAACTTTGTAAATTTTCAAAATATAACCGAAACTATACGCTACGTCTTTGCCGGTTGAATCAATTAATGCTGTTACGGGATCACTGTTTTGACCATTGTTTATGTTAGGCCCGCAAAGGTATAATTAAAACAGCGTGAGAGCACGAGAATCCCGTTTTTAATGCATGAGTAATCGGGACTACAACACCACGTTTTATGCAGGAATAGAAAATATAAAACCGTAATGACAAGTGTAACACAGTCATAACAAATATAACATGGTAATAATCATATGTAACACAGTCATAACAAATATAACACGACAATAGCAAATATAATACGGCACTAACAGGAATACAACAGTGTTTGCCATGGTAACACGGTGATGCCATGTGTTATGCGACACTAAAAGATGGAATACGACGATATTAAGTGTAATAAAGTAAGTATAAGTGTAATAAGATCATAGCAAATGTGACAGTTACATGTTGTGAGATATATTTGTATTTCAGTCAGTTGTTACAATACTGGCGACGAGTTTCTGGACAAGTTTTACCCAGGGGCAACGGACCACATAGGCAGGAACTTTGGGGTACTGGGTGGCTATGCAGTCGGTACCCTGCTTATTACAATTATTGTTTACAAAGTTGTGGGCCCTAAGACGTTGCACTGAACGACAGGCCGTGAGAAATGAACACAAAATAACTCATTTGTAAGACGTCTCATTAAGACGAAATACATATCCATACGTTTACACCAAAGACAGGAACTGGAGAATTGAACTGTGTATACACCATAGACGCGCAAATCGGCCGTTGCGTTTACATATGAACATTTAATTCTGGCATGTCCTGTTTATAAATACTACATACATACACATACTACGACCATGATAAACCCATGGGTACCTATAATAAAATATAGTGTACATAGACCAGAGGGTTCATGAAGGAGTCCTATGATTAGGGTTTGCACTGTGTGCTGTACAATTCAATGACAAAGGTTGTCATTAGGACATGTTTCCCATCTTCCATGATAAAAGGTTTTGGATTCTAACTTGTACGACTTTACCTAATATAATATGTTAATTAAAGAGTTCGATGCCAAATTTTGTCGGCTGCTACAATTTTCACCTTTTTTAGTTTTCTTCATTTTTGTTTCAAGAAACAGTCATAGTAACAAACAGTTTGGATCCCGATGAGAAGCCGAGTTACTCGGCATCTCATCTGGATCCAAACTGTTTGCATAGGTAATCACGGATACGACACTGGAAACGAAAGAGTTAAATAGTTCGATGCCAACAGTGTTCAAAGTACATGTAGATGTGCAATGGATTGATATGCCGTTTGTGTACGACACGGCTCTATAACGATGCTGCTCGAGTAGATGCGCAATGGATCGATATGCCGTTTGTGCACGACGCGACCCTATAACAATAAAGTACAGTGTAGATGGATTGATAAATCATATGCAACTGTTTAATATACAAGTGCCAGAGACGTTGATTCTGTCCAATGTATATATACTCAGCAAAATTTCTAATTGATGACATGATAGTTTGACCTGAAAACCAAACGGTTGTATGCAAATGCAATATGCATAAAAGGAAGAATAGTTCTTTGCAAAAAGAGTAATCATCAGAAGGGTATGTGTATGTCAACTTGTATACAGAGTTTAAGAAAAAAATATATTTATTAATTTTAAATATATGTAAGATTAACGGATGACAAATTAGAAATTTTGTTGAGTATATTTTTGTCGGATCTCTTCGATTTTAAGTTAGCTTTTCCTTTAATGTGAACAATTGTGTCAGCCAGCTCACAAGTGCTTTTTCTTTCATTCTTCTAAGTATAAAGAATGTAGTTAGTTGAATTGACTAATTGTGTAATACTTGATCGAATTATTGTCACGAACTTGTTTGAAGGTGATATGTATTGGAAGATATACTCCTCGTATACAGATATAGTAAAACCCCACTAAACCGGAATTCTAGTAGATAACATTTTAGAGACATTAGGCAGGTGGCTGCTTAATGCAGGCTGAAATTCATACAGAAAGCTCATAGATGAGCTTTCTGCATGCCATTCGTCCTGCATTAAGCTGCGCTCCGTCTCCTAGACAGTTATAGTACTAAAATGAACGTCAGGTTTAGAGGGGTGTTTCTGTATTGCGGTGTTTTATCCAGTGTTCTTTGCTAAATACTCAAATTAAATACTCAAATTGTAACTTGTCGAGGATATGACGGTGACATTATGCAAATTTGATTTATATGTAAACTAAGAGCACATTTCAAGGACAACGATTGTTCTGGATCTACAATTTACGCAATTGACACATGGCTAAGGCGACACATGCGCGTTGTATGTCCATGACTTATCCCAGGACTCGTCATATGATTTTTCCTTTGCTGTTACCCTTTTCAATGCCAGCATTGCCGTCTGCCGGGCATATTTTCACTTGACTCAAGTTTTAGAGTGGACGCCTGTTCAATATCTTTATAAAAAAAGATATAAATTGTCGTAGCAAAACATTTGATAATAATACGTAGTTGGACCCCAGTGACACAAACCCTTGTTTATGACACTGAAGTGGTTATAATAAATATGTTCCGTATAACTACTTAGCACGTAGTCATGGTAGCGTCTATCCTGATGAGTTAGACGACATTTTATTTGGTTTCAAGCAGTTTTTTAAAACAGTAGTCTTTAATTTTTTACCTCTATAAATTATGCAAGAATCTATCACTTCATGAACATGGCCCTGCATTAAAGTGCCAACTGCATCTATGGCCCAAACTTAAACCTTCGCTTGCTGAATTTTAAAATACATTTCTCCTTCTTTACCCATGCCCTGTTTTATAATTACATATCTTCATTGTGTACACGTATTTCGCTGTGCAATCACTGCTGTGGAATGCACTGGTTGCACAATCAAATTGTAAAAAGTGCAGACCCTGATGAGACAGCTCCTACGGGAGCTGTCTCATCTGGGTCTTCACTATTTACAGGTAGGTATATTGACGTGAATAGCAAGCGAAGGGTTAAACCTCGTTTGGTATTCGCTCTAACCCATTACCTCATAGGCTATTTTTAGATACAACCTCTTTGAATAAATCTACCGAAAAGGGGCATTAACTAGAGAAAAGGAAATTTTTTAGAAGTTTGTAGTTTGAAACCATTGTGATAAAAAGAGTCATTTGCTCCTATAGGAGAAAATACTCCATTTATCACAATGGTTTCATAAAGTGACTTATACAGAGTCGTCAAAAGTCGTCAATATGAGGGAGGGAATGGGTTAAAAGGGGTTACACTGTATTGTCGCAAGCGAATCGATTGACTGGTCGCGCATATAAGAAGAAATGCATTCCGTTATAGATCTAATTGGTAAATATTTATAAATACAGCGGAACTTCGATATCTCGAACTGTCGGGATAACTTGAACTAAAAGTTCGGTTCTTCCAAATTTACAATACATTGCATCATTACTTATATCTAGAAACAAATGTGACAGCTTAATGCATATCGAAACTAATGATAAAAAAAGATAAGCAGCTTTCGACATTATTTTAGACCTGCATTAAGCTGTGAACTTGAGAAATTGTCCAGTTAAGAAATCGGATGACTCGAACTTCTGTTATCTCGAAGTTATTTGTATGATCCCTTGAAGGTTCTAAATACCATTATTCAACTGTAGTATACAAACAATAATAAGGAGATTTATTATTTAATTAATACCATTATTTGTTTAGAAGTGTTTGTATTGTGTTGTTTATAGATGTACATAAAGTATTGATCACCTTCGGTGAAAATCAGAAGCAATGAATTGGAGATATGTTAGTTATTACGGAATCCATGTATACTCAGAAACTTTAAGTATAGATCACTGTTGTGACAGTTTTACATGTGTTACCTCCCTTTAATAAAAGACTCTTTGAACAGAAATATGTAATGTCTCATTCAAATTTATAATATGCAGTTTACGAATGATGAAATGGGTTACCGTTTAGTTCATATAGCACTGTGTAAGGTGGGGGTGATTGGACTAGGTTAGTGTGTTGAATAGCTTAAGTACAAGGTACGAGTGTGACGGAGGCCGAACTTAGTCTTATCTCATCCGCCTTGAAAGCAACTGAGATTAACCCATTCCCTCATATTGACGACTTTTGACGACGCAGCAAAAGTCGCTTTGTGAAACCATTGTGATGAATAGAGCATTTGCTCCTATAGGAGCAAATGCTCTATTTATCACAGTGGTTTCAAACTACAAAATTCTAAACTTTTGACGTCATGAATAATTATGAATTAGATTAGGGGTTATCATATCACGTGGACACAGGAAATGTGGTCATGGCAGAAAGTGTGGACTCATATCTTTATTATATCATAGCAAACAGAACAGACCATGATCAGACGGCTCCTCTAGGAGCCGTCTCATCTGGGTATTCTCTGTTTGCAAAGGCGTAGAAAGGCGTATTTATGTGTCCACACTTACTGCATTACAAACCGTGTAGAGGCATACTTATCTGCGCTGTTTGTGATGTCATAAGACCTTGTTTCCCAGATAATGGCTCATATACAGTAAAACCTCTGTATAACGGCCACTTAATGGTGTTAATTATTTGGTATTTAGGGCAGGTGTCTGCTTAAAGTAAAGTGAAAGTAAAACAGAACGCTCCTATAGGAGCGTTCTGTTTTACTTTCATCTTGCTTTAAGCAGCCACTTGCCTTTAACACAAAATATCTTATGTAATATAGTGGCCGTTATAGAGAGGTTTTACTGCACTGTTTTAACCCTTTACTCCATGAATAGTCATGCATAATGGCACGTGTTCTGAGGAAACTTTGGTTTTGATAACAACTGTGGGACCTATATTATACCATAAGCAAACAGGGTAGACCCATATTAGACGGATCCGGTGTTTGCAAAGGCGCAGAAAGGCGTATTTATGGAGTATTGGGTTAATGTATGTAACACTACTTATGAACGTTCTTTCATGACGGGGTTTGTCCCGACCAGACATCTATACTTAAAACTTTAATTAAAAAAGGTAAAGTTGCTTATATATATTTTTTATATACAAAACTATCTTACCCAAGTATCATATCAAGTTGGATTAAGTTAGAGTGAAAATATTATACATATATTCTTATTGAAAGAATTATGAGAGTAGATGACATAAAATAAAAGTAAACGCGATAACACACGAAACAATATCACTACAGTCATGATAAGTTCACGTGGGCTTAAGGTAAGTTGTTACACTTTATAAGGCGTGTGCATTCGGGCATATATGTCTTCTGTTGAAGAATGTAAGCAAAACAACCCCACCCCGACAGCACAAAAATATACGGTACACCCGATTAAAGAGTACATACCCGGTGTATAGTTTCGATGAGTGGTAGGCTTAAATATACCCTGATTTAATGTATACATACATGTCGACGCACTCTGAATGTTGAACTTTACCGGTGTCGTAACCCTTTAGCCGGGAGAGACAGCAAACAGAGTAAAGTCAGATCAGATGGCTCCTGTAGGAGCCGTCTTGTCAGGGTCTGATCTGTTTGATATGTAATAACACATATCTGATTCTACTGTTTCTACCAAGGTAAAAACTGTCAGTATTCATATGTCATAATGAGAATCCGTGTAACTGACATTCATTATTTCATTATTGAATATTCATGAGACAAAGGGTTATACTTTATAACGGGGGATAAGCGATCACGTGTTGACCAGTGTTGATTTACTTTTAATCACAGGATGAGATATCAAATAGTCAGTACATTATACATTCGGATATCATTATAACAACACGGAGAAGGACTTTTACTTTGAACGAACACTGGTAAGTATCAATCGTTGTCGACCTGTACAATATATGTTTTACTCCCACTGTCAAGCAGTGTCGTCATAAAAAGGTCCCGTCTGTTCCAGTTTTTATTCATCTTCTTTACAGTGATGGTTTCTACTTGCAGTGCTTCAAAAATGCATAAACATTACATAAATCAATTGTTTTATATATTGAAAGAAAACTGACCGAATAATCCTTATGATACCGGAGACCCGACGCTATTCGACAATGCATTTATAATTATTCGGGTTGCGTTTTAGTCTCGTTATCTGTTCGTCATAGGCCGATACTCAGTCTCATTGGGCTCAAAACTGTTTCAAAAATCAATACAGTAAACCCCCTCTAAACAGGACGTTCAGTATAAATATCGGTCTTGGAGACAGGTGGCAGCTTAATGCAGGGTGAAAGTCATACAGAAAGCTCCTAGAGGAGCTTTCTGCATGACTTTCACCCTGCATAAGCAGCCACCTGCCTAAACGTATCTACATTCTTCTCTATTAGAATTCCGGTTAAGAGAGGTTTCACGGTAACTCCTTACCAATGACGAATCTATGGTTATCAGGGAAAACACTTTGGATCCAGATTAGACACCGAATAATCACATCAGATCCATATTTGTATGGTACTGTGATTATGCTTTCGTTTTCAACAAAAAGAAAGAGAATCATACACATCAACATTGAAATTGCAGCAGACGATAACTTTGCAGACGACAATGTGTACCAAGTGTAAATTGCACACACGACACAAGAAAATACTTTACATAAGCTATGCTTATGATATTGTATTGTGTGTACACTGGCATTATGTGTAAATTGATTCACATTCAGCTGTTTCGCTACCATGCGATATGTCTTGGTCTACATGATAAATCGCCTGCACCAGTTTCCATTATATCCTTTTTCCATTTTGTTTCAAAACATGTACAATACTCTTCCCTATCCAGCTACTTGCAGTTATCTTTTACCCTTATAAGGGACCCTTTTTTTTTATTTCGTCGTCTGTTCAGTATATCCATTTAATACTGATTTAATCCATTTCGCTCAAGCATACTTTGACGATAAACTGCAGTTCAAGGTCGCCATGAAAAAGGCCAGGTATGATATGTTTGTGTCTACAGTCAACATTCTCTAACCCTAACGTTTCCTATACAATGTAATTGAGAACCTTTTGTAGTTTGCTGCTCAACACTTTCCTTCATATAAACGTGTTTTCACACACACACACCTGTAAGCAGAGTATACCCAAATCAGACGGCTCCTATGGGAACCGTCTGATCTGGGTCTGCTGTATTTGTTTATGGAATTTGACAGTTCTGTTTCTTTTGTTTCTAAAATTGCTACAAGGTCCCCCTTTCCACATTTCATTATTACTATGTTGTTCATTGATATTCTGTAGGTATTGAAATTTGGAATAAAAAATAAACAGGGAAAGGGTTACATACATTGTAATTCAGGGTGAAAGTGGTTCAGAATGTCTCTAGAGGGTCACACCCTACATTAATCGGCTACCCGTCAAAACCACTGATAAATGATGCTGACTAGCGAGGTTTTATTGTATTTCATTGTATTGTTTGCTGTTAACCCTTTCCCTCATATAAACGTGTTTTCACGCATTTGCAAACGGAGTAGAACCAGATCAGACGGCTCCTTTAGGAGCCGTCTGATCAGGGTCTACTCTGTTTGCTAATGGAATTTGATAGATCTGTCTCTTTACTCTCTAAAGTGGCTACAATATTCCACCTTCAATATTCCATTGTAATTATTTTGTTCATGCATATTCAGTAGGTATTGTAATTTGGAATAAATATAGAACAGAGAAAGGGTTAAATCGACGCGATCCACGGGTATGGATATACTGTAGCTAGAAAAGTTCATTGACCCGTCAGACCATGACTTATCATGTGGTGAACTTTTGTGTTGATATTCAGTATATTACAGGAAAGAAAGACTGGATTTAAAGATGCTATACACAGTAAGGTTTGTTCTTCTTCGGACTTAATTACATGTAAGAAGCTATTTTTTATTGATTGCATCACTTTATTATACTTGTGTGAAAACGTGTGGTAATAGCAGTGTACAGTTGGGTTGTGTAAAAACGTGTGACGTTATATAAAAGCGTATACATGTAATTATACTAGTTTACAGTTGTGTGAAAACGTATGGTTTACGGTTGTCTGAAATAGATTGCAGATGTGTGAAAATGTAGGGTTATAAATAGAACAGAACAGATGTTTTATTTTGACTTAAGCATACAAGTTCATCATCATAACATCGCAACATACACATGACAGTCACACTGATATAATTATACAATGCCAGTTTAACATACATAACAGTATACCCTGTATCACGAGAGTGTTCTACATTAGCCATTTACCTCAACTGGTAATAAACATATCATAAGCTTATAATACACTAAGAGTATCGTTTCTAAGTTTGAAGCTTTTGATGCAATAGAGTGCCAGTCTGTTTAAGACTGTTTTATTTTCTGAATTTAACAAACTTGCCATTTCATACATAATCGGTGATCTGAATAGAACCTTTGAATATATATCTTTCTCAAATGGTTATACATAGGACATTTCAGTATAAAGTGATATTCGTCTTCTATATCATTTAAATGACACAATGTACATAGTATTTGGTTCCTTACCACATTTCTTTGGCGGCCAGCTTCAATATTTAAATTATGAGAATTCAATCGTATCCTCGCTACATGTATAATGTATCTATATTTTGGATTTTCAACAATGTGTAGATGCTACGCTCGACTAATATTTGTATGGAAATGTCTGTAAAGTAACAAAGATGTACACGCTTCAACTCCAGAGTGCCATTCTGTTTGATATACAGTAAAACCTCGATTATTCGAATTTTCGTTATAAACGAATTTAGACCCTTTTAGGCAGGTGGCTGCTTAATGCATGATGAAAGTCATGCAGAAAGCTCCTAGAGGAGCTTTCTGCATGACTTTCACCATGCATTAAGCTGCCACCTGTCTTAAAGATCGATAATAATACGTATTTTAGTGTTCGGATAATCGAGGTTTTACTGTATATCTCTGAGGCGTTTACTAAATACTGGTATGGAGTACAGTTGTGTGAACACGTAGTGTTGATTTATAGTTGGTTATAGGTTAAAGTTGTTTGTCATATCAGCATGGTACATGTATCATGGTATGTACCGATTGCCTTTGACCTTTCACAAATACACACGTGAAACAGAATGAATAAAACAAATACTAATCAAATGTAGACTGTAGACCTAGTTTGTATACAGATAGGCTTGTTCGTTCTAATATCAATATCTGCCAAAATTGGTCATTTTCTGTTACCTGGTTCTGTTCCTAAGGCAAAACTAAAGTAAACATGGATAACATTACAAATAATTTTGTATACAGTAGAATCTGTCCTAAGCGGTCATTCATTTATTGAGCATATGAGTCTTTTAAACCCATTTGCTCCCAGTGGATTCTTCCGTGCTTTTATATTGGATTAGTCTATATTTTATCGAAGGGATGTCTGGTCTAAATTTTCATTTTTATTTTGTTTTACATTGTATATTGAATTTCCTATCAGCAAACAGTGTAGATTCTGATCAGACGCCGCATTATGTGGCGTCTGATCAGAGTCTACACTGTTTTCTTACGTCCCATATATAGGAGCGAAAATATTTTTTTGAGAATTTGACCCTTATTGGACAGGCGCGACACTGTCGAATCGGTGAAAAAACGAAATGTCTTCAATCATGGCAAGTCATATATCGTTGGAAAGGATTTGTCGAGACGAGTTGAAATCTGGTTTCAAATTTGCAAAAAAGCAAATGGGTAAAAGTTGTTCGCGCTGTTGCTCGGCAAAAATCGAAGTTTATCCAATTAACATCATATTTGGTCCAGGTATTCTGAAAGTTACCCCCGACACGACTGCGACGTTCATTTTAAATTTGGCATCGGTTGATTAGCAATATATTACGTCAAAAGCGCCCTCTGGTGTCAAACCTACGACGCCTTTGTACAGTATAAATAAACTACTTATTTGAAGGGATGTAGTTTTAACTATTTTATATCAAAGCTGTAGTGCACTTAAATTACCTAAGTTTATGTCAATATTTAAAAGTGTTCTTTTGAATGAGAAATGGCGGTTTGAACACTTTACCTACGTCCCTTTATCCAGTTCCCGTGTGAATATTTATGCATACATTGATCACTTCATGAGTATGCATTAATTCTGTACTGAAAGTTTCTCCTTTTTTACCCATGTCCTGTTGTATGATTACATATATCTTCACTGTTTACAATTATTTATCCGTGTACTTACTGCTATGAAGTGCAGTGGTTGCATAATCAATTTGTAAATAGTACAGACCCTGATGAGACAGCTCCTGCAGGCAAATAGAGGAGCCCCCGATCAGGTAACACATACAAGAACTATGTGGTGTTGGTCTACTCTGTTAACAAAGATGTCAAAACGTCACCATAAAGGAAAGGGTTAAAACCCCATATTTAAAATAGAGAGAGTTCACTGTAATGTGGTGACTGACCAATGTGTATTGCATGCGACGTCTGTGATATAAATGATACAAACATTATCTGTATTGTTGATTTAGTTATCTTATCTGTGATATCTATTATAATGGAGTGGAGACTGTTTGACCTTCCTCGACCTATGTGTGAACACGAGTATATTCTGAAAAACGTCATTCTTAACCCTTTCCTTGTTGAATATTCGTGTATATGAAATAATGACGTCATGAATATCTATTAAGTGATTTTTTTGAATGGCACATGTGCCCTGGATGGTTTGGTATTAATAGAAACTAAAGAACCAGATCTATAATAATTTCACAATAAAACAGAGAAGACCCTCGTCAGAAGCAAACAGAGAAGACCCTGATCACAAGCAAACAGAGAAGTCCCTGGTCACAAACAAACAGAGAAGACCCTCATCACAAGCAAACAGAGAATACCCTGATCACAAGCAAACATAGAATACCCTGATCAGAGGACTCCTGCAGAAGCCGCCTGATCTAGATCTACTAGATCGCAAAGGCATGAACAAGCGTCTAGATGAGGGAAAGGGTTAATAATGAGCTGTTTTTAACACGAAGCCTGCTAAAAGCAACTAGTTTGTCATTTTAGAAAGAGCCTGGGTTCAGCTTAGACATCGAGTAAGCCGAACTCGGTGACTTATGAGGATCTAAACAATTTGACAGTCATACGTGATGCAGAAAGCTCCGAAAGGAGCTTTCTGCATGACTTTCATCATGTATTAACCCATTACCTCATAGGCTATTTTTAGATACAACCTCTTTGAATAAATCTACCAAAAAGGAGCATCAGCAGGAGAAAAGGATTGTTTTTAGAATTTTGCAATTTGAAACCATTGTGATAAATAGGAGTCCTCTAAGCTTGGTCTACAGTACATGCAAAGAACATTATCTAGAGACTCGTTTCCCGTACTGAAATAATTAAATAATAAACATGAGTGTTTGTTACTAATTGCAGGAAGATAGTGTTCATAACGTTCCTACAGGAGCTCATATATCGTCCTGCGTTAAAATACCAGCTGCATCTATGGCCCAAACTTCAATCTAGTTTGGTATTCGCTTTAACCCATTACCTCATAGGCTGTTTTAGATACAACCTCCTTGAATAAATCTACCGAAAAAGGCATTAACTAGAGAAAAATAAAATGTTAGAATTTTGTAGTTTGAAACCATTGTGATAAAAAGAACATTTGCTCATATAGGAGCAAATGTTCTATTTATCACAATGGTTTCACAAAGTGACTTTTACAGATTTACAGAGTCGTCAAAAGTCGTCAATATGAGGGAATGTCAATGGGTTAAGCTGTCCTTTCTCTTACAGATCGTCATGGATACTAATTTGTACCACCAGTTTAGAGAGGTTTTTATTGAACATTGTAATGATTATCCATTTGTTCCATTTTTATGTGTATAGGTAGACGGGGACAGCAGGTTGCTGTGACAAACATCGGTCACCATGACTGATTTAACAAAGTACTACAGTGAGACGGAGAACGACACACAGCCACTACTGCCTAAGCAAGAGTCGAGTCCGGTTACCCACTCACAGGAGGACACCTCTGGCAGTCGAAATAGTAGCCCCAGGTCTGATACAGTCATTCCCCTACCCCGTTCCAACAGTAGTAACTTAGCTAGTCAAACATTAGAAAACAATTCAACTACGGAAAAAGACAGGAATACATATCGCACACAGACACCCCCTACAGAGACTTTGGGCTTGACCCGGGGAACACCCACAAACAATTACGGATATAGTGCATCATATCAGAATGGAAATGGGGTTGTTGCTACTAGTAAAGCGGGATTGCCAAATCTGAGTGTTCTGCACGTGAGCTACACGGTGCATGAGTGGATGGGACCATGGTGGAAAGGTGCGTGTTTTAGGAAGGTCAGGAAGAAACTCGTGTTAGACGATCTGTCACTGCAAATGAAAGCTGGGGAAGTCACTGCAATATTGGGAAATTCAGGTTAGCTTAGAGTTTGTATACAGTAGAGTCTGTCCTAAGCGACCATTCATTTGGTGAATATAGGAGTCTGAAAATGCAGGACAAAAGTAATGCAGAAAGCTCCCATAGGAGCTTTCTGCATTTCTTTGGACCTGCAGTAAGCTACCATATGCCTAACAGAACCATAATTAGACATATTTTGATGACCTTTTAAGATATGTTCTACTGTACCATAAAATCTCGTTAATTAGAATAGTTACATGTAATGATATGTTCTAGACAGGTGGTTGATAAAGGTAGAGTGGAAGTCATACAGAACCCTCTTACAGCTTTCTGCATGGCTTTCACACTGTATTTATCTGCCATCTGTCTTAACCCTTTCGCTTGCTGAATTTTACAATACATGTCTCCTTCTTTACCCATGCCTTGTTGTATAATTACATATATCTTCACTGTGTACACGTATTTTGCTGTGCAATCAATGCTGTGGAGTACACTGGTTGCACAATCAAATTGTAAATAGTGCAGACCCTGATGAGACAGCTCCTGCAGGAGCTGTCTCATTCGGGTCTTCACTATTTACAGGTAGGTAAATTGACGCGAATAGCAAGCGAAGGGTTAACTAAATTGTATATACAAACACACAATAGAACTTATATGTTTCCTGTATTATACTCAGCATATTAACTCTTTTAGCGCCAAATAATCAGCAAACATTGCCGTCCGCTGCAGGTGCCAGGATGTATTTTCTTTCAATTATTTTCAAAACATAAATGAAGTAGCAAAATGTTTACTCGACCTCTTATTTGGATCCAAACTTTTTGCAAAGGTAAAGAGATACTCGCCTATTGAAGCAAACCCTATGAATTGCATTCCGGCTATATTGTCGGTGAAAGGGTGAACGTTTGAAATAACGCCCCCTTTCTTTTTATACTTCACAACCACATGTACTTTTGCTGTCAAAGTATCGCAATGTGCAAACCCTACCAAACTTGGTATAACACACAGGTCTGTCAGTCATACCAAACTTAGTAAAACACACCAGTTTGAAAGTCGTATCAAAACATAGTAGTATGCAAGTTATACCACACTTAGTATAACACACAGTTCTGCAAGTCATACCGAAACTTAGTATAACACACATGTCTGTAAGTCATACCACACTTAGTTAAACACACAGTTCTGCAACTCATACCGATACTTAGTATCACACAAGTCGGCAAGTCACACCACACTTAGTATACTACAAAGGTCTGCAAGTTTTACCAAACTTGATTTAACATTCGTTTCTGAAAGACATACCAAACTTAGAATAACACACAGGTATGCATGTCATACCAAACTTGGTACATGTATAACACACAGGTATGCATGTCATACCAAACTTGGTACATGTATAACACACAGGTATGTATGTCATACCAAACTCAGTATAACACATAGGTATGCATGTCATACCAAACTCAGTATAACACATAGGTATGCATGTCATACCAAACTCAGTATAACACATAGGTATGCATGTCATACCAAACTTGGTACATGTATAACACACAGGTATGTATGTCATACCAAACTCAGTATAACACATAGGTATGCATGTCATACCAAACTCAGTATAACACATAGGTATGCATGTCATACCAAACTTGGTACATGTATAACACACAGGTATGTATGTCATACCAAACTCAGTATAACACATAGGTATGCATGTCATACCAAACTCAGTATAACACATAGGTATGCATGTCATACCAAACTTGGTACATGTATAACACACAGGTATGCATGTCATACCAAACTTGGTATAACACACATGTCTGCAAGAAACAATCAGACTTGGTATAACATAGTTGCAGGTCTGTCCTAAGTGACCATTGATTTATTGAACGTAGACGATATTTAAAAGCCGGTGGTTGTTCAATGCAGGACAAAAGTAATGCAGAAATCTCCTAAATGAGCTTTCTGCATTACTTTTGACCTGCATTATGCTACCACCTGCCTTACAAAATCATAATTAATTCTCTTTTTGATCGCTGCTTAAGTCAGGTTCTACAGTAATGTCTCGCTTATTCGAATTGTTAATAAAGAAGAACTATAACGTTTTTAGGCAGGTGGCTGCTTAATGTAGAGTAAAAGTCATACAGAACCCTTTTATAGGAGCATTCTGCATGGCACACCTGTGAGTTATTCTAAGTTTTGGAATAATAAAGTTCTGATTCTCCAATGCAGATAGGATAGACCCAGATCAGGGTATGTTCTGTTTGCCTTTTGAATATGCCCTTATGAGCTTGGATATTCATTGACTTACAGTGTCAAGCATTTGGTTTCATTTTTTTACTATAGATATGCTAGTAAAAAAGAATAATAAAAATAACAACGTATACAGCAGTAGTGTGGTGTTTGTAGTTTCATTATACAGTAAAACCTCTCTATAACGGCCACTAAATTACATCAAGTATTTTGTGTTAAAGGCAGGTGGCTGCTTAAAGCAAGGTGAATGTAAAACAGAACGCTCCTATAGGAGCGTTCTGTTTTACTTTCACCCTGCTTTAAGCAACCACCTGCCCTAAATACCAGCTAATTAACCCAATTTAGTGGCCGTTATAGAGAGGTTTTACTATATTACTTTGAAATCTGCATAAATATTTCTATAGCATAATTATGTTTGTCCTATTGGGGTATTACTGTGTTTGCAATAGGAAATACGGCACCGATACCCCCCCCCCCCCCCCCTCGTAAATAGCTGACTGGTCAAGTTAGAGAAAAGCTCGATGGCAATTATGTAAAAGGGATTTACACGTCTTCTGTGGTATATTTAGTGGTATTTCGTTAATGCAATGGGTAGAATGTATTAGTGGCTGTTCATTAATACACAAATATAAAACTGTTAAACTTTTTTTTTGTGATTCTTGACTACTGCGTAACCCCCAGAAGCCCACTCGTCGGGTTGTTTGCTTAACCAATAACTCATACATCATTTTCCCTGACATGAAATACACCGAGTGAATAAATGCTTAACCCTTTATCTCGTGAATATTCTGTATTCACGAGCTGTATAATCAGGGTTAAGCATTTACTCACTCGGTGTATTATAACCATTTACGACTTCTTCAGGATCTGGGAAAACGTCGTTGCTGGATGTAATAACATGCAGATCGAAAGGTGATATCACAGGAAACGTCTTCTTCAACAATACTGCCTGTACCAGTGACGTCATTAAGCAGCACGCGGCCTATGTCATGCAAGCTGACCGTCTGCTGCCCAATTTAACGGTCAGAGAGACACTGAGATATTCGGCTCGTCTCAAACTTCCAGGCAACACGTCAGTATCTGAAATAAATGATAAGGTTAGCAGGCAAAAGCGTCACATCTGGATCAAATCTGCAAACGCGAGTCAGATCGCGAATTGTGGGATAAAGGTTAAATTAAATTGCAGACAAAGTAGACACAGAGCAGGGTCTTGTCTGTTTGCATTTGGAATCCCAAAGATCTGATTCTGCAGTTTCTGAAATGGTCATAACTTCTCTTGTTCTCTGGCCGTTGTAAACATTTTGTTAATAAATATTCACGATGGCTTGAATTGTTTTCTAAATATTCACGAACTAAGATTTAACGCTCATGTTATGATTTAGTGTTTTTATAGACCTTGCAATGTTAAAGAGCCCTAGATCTACTTCTAGAACGTTGGTTTCATTTAAATTTTCTTGTGCTCACATGAACAGATGTTGGGAGATCTGCCTGGAATTTACAGAAACAAAACACACACGTTGTAATATATAGTCAGATATATCCAGTCGAAAGCTTTATTTTGAAAGAGAAATGTAAATCAAAATATTGATAAAACTTGCACGTCGTATTTTCTAGGTGAGCGCTGTTATCATGGAGATGGGACTGAAGGACGTAGCCGACTCCCGAATAGGGAGCAGCATCATCCGGGGCATTTCAGGTGGAGAGCAAAGACGAGTAACCATAGCAATACAACTGCTGAAAGATCCAGGTAAGACTCAGATGATCGGACTACCAGGTGTCACCAATTTATTCTCGTCAACTAGATCTAATACCTGACACGTTTCAGTTTCATAAAGTCACACTTAGTTTTCGCTATTTAATTACATTTCAAATCCGTTCGGTGTACCTACGACTAGTTAATAATGCATACTACAGCCGATATGATATTGAAATATTACATCAGTAAATCCTCATTACCCATGTTTTAACTCTTTATCTGATAAAGACACCTTTGCAAACAGGGTAAATCCAGATCAGGCGGCTCCTGTATGTCTTTTCTGTTTGCATTTAACATATTTGCTCCCACGATCCCATATATGGGACGTAGGCAAACAGTGTAGACTTTGATCAGACGCTGCATAATACTGTGTCTGGTCAGAGTCTACACTGTTTGCTGATAGGAAATGAAATATAAAACAAAACAAAAATTAAAATTTACACCAGATATCCCTTAGATAAAATATAGACTAATCCAATATACAATGTATAAGCATGGAAGAGTCCACTTGGAGCAAATCGGTTAAAGGATATTTCATATGATAATATGCTATTTGTGAGAACAGTGCACTCATTTGTTTTATGTATAAGGATATAAGAGAAATAGTTTATTAACCCTTAGCCTGCTACGCGTGATCTAACTGACATTTGCAAAAATAAACTTGGATGTAGGATGAGACGTCAAGTAACTCGGCGTCTCATCAGGATCCAAGCTGTTTCAAAAGCTTGAACGAATCAGAAGTAAGTGATGACGGCAACAGATTGGAATCCACCACCTCCCCCACTCCAGACAACAACCCCACAACACGTACATGAGCACGTACATGAGCACGGACAAAGTCGCGTGCATGAGCACTTACATAATACAATCATTTAGGACATTACATTTACCACAGATACTTCTTTTTGTTACATCTATTGTACAGGGAACCAGATAAGATTCGTAAGTTAAAACATTTTTAACAGTAACTTCTTTATTTCTCCACCAAACCCTTTGTTGTGACCACTCTTTAGAATCATCCCGAAGAGTAGCCACAACATAGGGTTTGGAATAGTCGCAAGTAGTTTGGTGGAGAAGGGACGGTTTTAGTATTTGAGTACGCACCTTTATCTGTTGTTATATTAAAACACAGATAATAATTATTTATAAAAAGTGTTAAATCTATATTTATCACATAATCTGCATTGTGGGAGTGCCGTAAATCGCGAAAATGCACTAGTGCATTTTTTATGCAAACTATCAATCGTTAGCGAACTGTAGCGCTCATTTAAGCGTTAGCCAATCGTAATGTTCCATAAGCGCCGTCCGTTGTATTACTACGTTGTTTGTAAGAAATGGCCGAAACAGCCGACAGCTATAGCCTATTTCATTTTCTATGACTTTTTAAAGCTTATGTGATAAAATGAATCTTACATTCGTGTTCATTGCAAATTGTTTTCATGAAACTCGTTTACTATTATGAATATGACACTCGCTAAAGCTCCTGTCATATTATTATAGTAAACTCGTTTCATAAAAACAATTTGTAATGAACACTCATGTAAGATTCTCTATATACATGTTTGTCATTTATGACAGATATTATATCAGAAGCAGGTCATGTCATTTATTACAGATATTACATTAGTAACATATTATATAGCATTTATTACAGATAGTCCACCAATTATATATATAGCATTATTTAGAGATATTACATCAATAACGGATATAATATTTATTACAGCTATTACATTTCTAATAGATGCTACATTTCTAATAGATGCAGCATTTATTACAGATATGGTGCTGCTTGATGAGCCTACGTCCGGACTCGACAGTTACACTGCGCGCTATCTTGTCTCGAATTTGCGCAAGCTAGCCCGCCGTGGCAAAATTGTGTTGCTGACAATCCACCAGCCAAGCTCGGACATATTTCAGTTCTTTGACCAAATTGCTTTCATGTCCATCGGCCAGCTGGCGTACTGTGGTCCGGCAAGAGATCTTGTTCTGTATTTCACACAGCAGGGATATCCGTGTGACAAGTACACAAACCCACTGGATAGATATGGTACGTACAATAATTGAAACATGTAATGCAATTTCAAAACGATTGATTGGGTCTACACTGCTTGCAAATATTTACCCTTTTCTTTTTCAATATTCATGTAAGAAATAATAAAATCATAAATATTTATTAACTGAATGTTTATAGTGTAAAATTTGCAAGGGATTTTTCCATGACAAAAGCTGTAGAATAAGAACTATATCATGTCAAAAGCAAACAGAGCTGACCCTGATCATACGGCTCCTATAAGTTCTGGGTCTTCGTTATTTGCAAACGCATGAAAAGGGGTTTAACCCATTCCCTTATAGGCTATTTTAGACCCAGCCTCTTTGAATAAATTTACCAAAAAGGAGCATTTACTAGAGAAAAGGGATTTTTTAAATTGTGTATTTCTGAAACCATTGTAATATATAGAGCAAAATGCTCTATTTATCACAATGGTTTCGATAAGTGACTTTTACTGAGGCGTCAAAATGCGTCAATATGAGAGAATGGGTTAATACAGTTATCGTAAATCAAAAATTGAAACTGTCAAGGCAGGTGCCTGCTCAGTACAGTATGCAAGTCACACAGAAAGCTCCCAGACGAGCTGTCTACATAATGTTTCTTTAATCACAACACTAAAAGCTTTTACCTTGCTAACAATTACGTCCACTACTGTGGACATGCTCAGAACGACGGTCAATTTTACATACGCTCGGCTGAGCACGGGATTTTCCGGTAGATTGACGAAAACAAAATCGTAAATCGTTGATGGGGTATTATTCTGTATAATGATACATACAGTTGATGTCGCCAGTATAGACCGCCGTGACAGATCCAAAGTGGTCACATTGTATTATTTATGTTTTGTATTAGTGCATGTAGTTGATGTCGCCAGTACATGCACACACAGCAACATTTCTAACTGGTCGCATGCTATATATGTCCAAAATATGAAAACCAAACGTTTGTATGCAAATGCAATATGCATAATAGAAGGAAAAAAATATTTGCAAAAAGAGTAATCATCGGAAGGTTATGTGTATGTTAACTTAAGAAAACTACAGTAAAACCTCTCTATAACGGCCACTAAACTGTGTTAATTAGTTGGTATTTAGGAAGGTAGTTGCTTAAAGCAAGTTGAAAGTAAAACCGAACGCTCCTATAGGAGCGTTTTGTTTTACTTTCACTTTGCTTTAACCCTTTCCCTTATATAAACGTATTTTTACGCATTTGCAAACAGAGCAAACCCTGATCAGTCGGCTCCTATAGGAGCCGACTGATCAGGGTTTGCTCTGTTTGCTCATGGAATTTCATAGGTCGGTTTCTTTTGTTTCTAATATGGCTACAATGCTCCACTTTCCATATTTCATTATAACTAGTTTGTCCGTGAATATTCAGTAGGTATTGGAATTTGGAATAAATATAGAACAGGGAAAGGGTTAAGCAGCCACCCGCCTTTTCACACAAAATACTTGCTATAATTTAGTGGCCGTTATAGAGAGGTTTTACTGTATGTATATTAATTTTAAACAAAGTCAAGATTAATGGATGACCAATTAGAAAATGTGTTGAGTATATATATAGATCGCCGTAACAGGTCCACAGAATTCACACTGCATCATTTACAGTGTATGTTCTGATGTGGTACATGTACACATTGTTGGTGTCGCCAGTACATGTATAGACCGCCGGGACAGCTCTTAGAGAGGTCACATTGTATCATCTATGTTCTTTGTTGGTACATGTACATGTGTGGTTGATGTCCCCAGTATAGATCGCCATAACATGTCCATAGAGGCCACACTGTATCATTTACATTCTTTATTGGTACATATAGTCTATGTACCGCCATGACAGATCTAGAGAGGTCACGCTGTATAATTTACATTCGTTATTGGTGCATGTAGTTGATGTCGCCAGTATAAACCACCGGAACAGCTCCAGAGAGGTATTTTTACGCATTTGAAAATAGAGCAGACCCAGATCAGACGGCTCCTATAGGAGCCAACTGATTAGGGTTTGCTCTGTTTGCTCATGGAATTTCATATATTGGTTTCTTTTGTTTCTAATATGGCTACAATGCTCCACTTTCCATATTTCATTATAACTAGTTTTTCCGTGAATATTCAGTAGGTATTGGATTTTGGAATAAATATAGAACAGGGAAAGGGTTAAGCAGCCACCCGCCTTTTACACAAAATACTTGCTATAATTTAGTGGTCGTTATAGAGAGGTTTTACTGTATATGTATTAATTTTAAACATAGTCAAGATTAATGGATGACCAATTAGAAAATGTGTTGAGTATATATATAGATCGCCGTAACAGGTCCACAGAATTCACACTGTATCATTTACAGTGTATGTTCTGATGTGGTACATGTACACATTGTTGGTGTCGCCAGTACATGTATAGACCGCCGGGACAGCTCTTAGAGAGGTCACATTGTATCATCTATGTTCTTTGTTGGTACATGTACATGTGTGGTTGATGTCGCCAGTATAGATCGCCATAACATGTCCATAGAGGCCACACTGTATCATTTACATTCTTTATTGGTACATATAGTCTATGTACCGCCATGACAGATCTAGAGAGGTCACGCTGTATAATTTATATTCGTTATTGGTGCATGTAGTTGATGTCGCCAGTATAAACCACCGGAACAGCTCCAGAGAGGTCACATTGTATCATTTACATTCTTTATTGGTACATGTAGTTGATGTCACCAGTATAGACCGCCGGGACAGCTCCAGAGAGGTTGAGAGTACACTTAGAGTAAAGAAGCTGGTGAAGTCATTTAAAATGTCAGTCCTGAACCAGTCCACTGAAGAATCTATTCTAGAAATGTCACAGAAGTACTCGGAGACTGGTCCACCAAGGAAGAAACGATTGAGAGGACCGTCATATCCCCGTGTCCTCTGGACCGTTCTCAGGTGATACAGAGGTTCTGTTTATGACGTCGTTCAGATATTTAAACTATTTACATTTGGATGCAGTAGAATATGATCTAAGTGGTCATTCATTTATTTTATATAAGAGTCTTAAAACGAAGATGGTAGCTTAATGCAGGGCGAAAGTAATGCAAAAAGCTCCTATAAGAGCTTTCTGCATAACATTTAAAATGCCATTAAGATACCACCCGCCTTACATACCAATAATTAGACGTCTTTTTGATATCCGCTGAAGATATTAGAAATACTGACCTTATAAATATTGATAAGCTGGGTCCATGCTTATAAAGCTTTTTAGTTGAGTCTGAGTTCGTTCTCAATCTTTCGTTTGGTCAGATTTGAGTTCTCAAATCTGACCAAGATTTGGCTCAAATCTGACCAATCAAAAGCTTGAGAACGAACTCAGACTCAACTAAAAGTTTTATAAGCATGGCTACTGGTTTGTTTTATAATGGTGATATTGATTTTAGGCCATCGCAGAACAATTAGAACCAAGCCTATACAGTTGAACTTTGATATATTGAGCTCCACATTAGTTCAAGATAAAAGAAGATCGAATTATCGGATTTCTAATCTGGACAATAGCTCGGATTGACAGCTTAATGCAGATGTAAAGCAATGCTGAATCTTTACACCTGCATTAAGCTGTCACATGTGCTTCTATATATCCGTACTGATACATTTAAGAGCAATTCTGTATTGTAAGGACCGAACTTTTAGTCTGAGTTATCCCGAAGTTCGAGTTATCCGAGTTCGAGCAAGTCAGCTGTATTTAACAAACAGAGCAAATTACAAAATGTACTAATCAGATACAGTAAAATATCGATTAAACACTCAAATACGTATATTTATCGATTTGTTTCCCATTGGATAGTTTAATGCAGGGTGAAAGTCATGCAGAAATCTCCTCTAGGAACTTTCTGCATCATTTCCACCATGCATTTAGCAGTCACCTGCCTAAAGGGTCTGAACTCTTCGATATCAAAACTTCGAATTATCGAGATTTTACTGTAGGAACTGTCTGTTCTGGGTTTACCTTATTTGCAAATGCGTAGATATATGGCTATATCAAGTAAAACGTTTATAATGGAACTAAATAAAACAAATCAGCTCACAAATCCTCGCCTTGCTGTACAACATTGTCCGTGAAAATCTTGAACAGGTATATTGTTTGCTTATACATGTATTCGGTTCGTTCTTGTCGCTATAAAACTATTACCTTAGTGTCAAACAGTATGTGCTTCCTGAATGAACGATTAATGGGTAGTTTGCGACCTGAAACAATGAAACAATGAACGATGGACCGATATATGATTGTAGAGTGATAGAATGAATGACTGACTAAGTATGTGAATGAATGGCGGAGTGAGAAATGAAAGAATGAATGGTGGATAGATATATGGCGACCCGAGGAATGAAAGAATGAATGATAGATGAATAAATGACGCAGAAGGAAATCATAAATGATGGACGGATAAGATCAAGGAAAGGATTATTGGTGGATAAAAATAGACACAGCCTGTGGGTTGGTTGAGTCAGTTGGTAAGTATGCACACTTACCATATATATATGCACAACATTGTCAATTAAATTACATAATATTCGATGGGAGTGCTGCAGTTCGAAATGTATGTGTAAGGATGTTGTTTAAATAGAGTAAACTTTCGCTCGTTCGAACACGCAAAGTAAAGTTCGATAACTCGAACTTCAAGGGACCTTTCAAGTTAGACCGAGATAACAGGGATTCGAGTAATCTTTTTTCTAATCTGAACGATTTTTCAAGGTCACTGCTTAATACAGGTCTAAAGTAATGCTTAAAGCTCCTATAGGAGCTTTCAGCATTACATTGGACCTGTATTAAGCTGCCAGATATCTGTAGCGATACATTTTAGAGCAATTCTGTATTGTAAGTTTTGGAAGGACTGAAACTTTTGTTCGAGTTATCCCGAAGTTCGAGTTATCTGAGTTCGAGATATCGAAGTTCAACTGTATCACTATCAGCTTTTAAGACGGGTGACAGGATGACTATCGTACAGAAACCTCATCTGTGAACTTTCAGTATGACTTTCACTCTGTAATAAGCAGTTACCTGCCTAAACTCTTCCTAATCATTCTTTACTTAAAACATCTCCCTTTTAAATAGCTAAATCATCGAATAAACCTACGTAAAAAGAGAGTTTATTGGATAAAAGAATTCAGAAGTATGTAGCTTTGAAATCATTGTGATAAACAGAGCAAATGTTCTATTTATTAGAATGGTTTAAAAAGGTGAATTTTAAAGAGGTACCAAATCCACCAACATGAAGGAATGTTCGATTTTTCAAATTTTACTGTATTACTGTATAATGCTTCACTCATGCGACATTGCATTGTGACAACGCATCTCTTTATTCCAGTCGAATGAACAGGAATCTATTCCGGGACCGAAAGGATTACGTTGCTCGGTTGATATTACTTCCGTTTTCAATGATATTTATTTTGGCGTTTCTTGGGAGGTTGAAACAGACACAAAGCAGTCTTCAAGACAGGGTGGGATTGCTGTATAACTCGGCCACAGCTCCGCCTTTTGTCGGCATAATGAACGGAGTAGCTTTGTGTAAGTATGAACAGATATCTTATCTACTATATACAGTAAAACATCGATACTACGAACATTCGATACTACAAACACCCGATACTACGAACACGTTCAACTGTTGATCTTTAACACAGGTGGCTGCTTACTGCATGGTGAAAGTCATACAGAAAGCTCCTCTAGGAACTATTTGCATGACTTTCATCATACATTAAGCAGCCACCTGTCTACAAAGACATTCTTTTTACTAACAATTCGTAATATCGATTTTTTTCTATACTTTCTACAATAACACATCTCTTATCCGAACAGTTAGTAAAGAAGAATAAATAGTTGTTTGGACAAGTGGTTGCATAACCTTTCCCTCATATAAACGTGTTTTCACGCATTTGCATAGTAGACCTAGATCATATCAGGGTCTGCTTTGTTTGCTTATGCTAATGAAATTTCATAGATATGTTCTTAAAATTCTAAAATGGCTATAGTGTTCCGCCTCTCATATTTCATTATATCTATTATTATAATTTGGAACAAATATAAAACAGGGAAAGGGTTAAAGCAGAGTAACAAAGGAGCTTTCTGTGTGAGCCTCTCCTTGATCCTTCCATATAAACATTTACTCCATAAATATGCCTTTCTACTCCTTTGCAAACAGAGTAGACCCAGAACAGATAAGATATACTCTGTTTTCTCATGAAATTCTATAGATCTGATTCTACAGTTTCTGCTTCGGTAAAAAAATCCATCATGTCTTAATATGCCATTTTAAAATTTAACATAACTATTATTCATGGCTTCATGTTTTCTAACATGAATATTCAAGGAGTAAAGGGTTAAAGACTTGTACTCGTACTTATTGGAGTTTTCGGATTGAGCGACTTTTGAGTTTTCGATTTAGCGATGGGTTTTGCCCTTTCCCTGTTATACACCCATTCAAGAAACAATGGCATCATGAATATGAATTAAATTATGTTTTATAATGGCATATGAACACAATGAAATTCTAGCTCTGACAGAAACTGTAGAATCAGATCTTTATTCTATATAATAAGCGAACAGAGCAGGCCCTGATCAGACTGCTCCTGTAGGAGCCGTCTGATCTGGGTCTTCTCTGTTTGCAAAGGCGTGAAAAGGTATTTATTATTTATGTTACATGTTTGCATAAACAACGAATCTATGGTAACCATTATAAGAGTTATCTCGCAGGGCACACTGCTCCAGATTAGTTGATATGTATTCAAACGTAACTCCAAGAAAAGATCTCAAAATTGTCGACGATACTGCTAAATGCTTGTAAATCCTAAAACCTTCACATTATCGACGGAAATCTGTTATATGTCATTCCATTCTCAAATTACTTAAATAATATACCGGTATTCTGCTGCTATTTTTGAAGAAAAAAAAGCTTAATGCTTACATGACTTCTTAAAAATGAATCTAAATCTATGTGACTTGAAACACAGGGGTCTGGACCGCTTCATTGGGGTCTACATATACTATATAATAACAAGGGTTCCAACTAGCAGAACGGACATCCGTGTACCACAAGTACAAATATGAATGTAACTCTTGCAATTTCAGTGATAATTTTATAATTCTTTCGGCTATTGAAAGCCAATATATTTTTCTATCAAATAAATATAATCTTCTCATGGTAACTTACGCGCAATGATCAATCCAATAACGATATTCTCAAAATTTCACGTGTTTTCTGGGTCATTGACAAACGTTCGTTCACCCCGGTTTCACTATATCACAGCCATGACCTGGCGATTTTCAGTTCAAACGATGGCGTGGTTCAATAAAACAACCCAATTATATCACCAATCTCCATATGTTTTGTCCTCTTAATAAATAAGCAACTAGCAACAGCGGCCTTTCCGTCTGTCGCTATGTTTCTATTTCGGATGCTGCCATTTTGCAACAAATTTGAATGGAGCCATTTCATTGGATGAGCGAAGGAAAAATTGGAAAATCCGTGACGTCACGTACAATAGCTCCTTCCTCGACGATTTGAAGCAAACTGATAAAACTCGATAGTTTTACATCATTCGTTTGATTGTGGGGACTAAATAATTGGAGGTGGGTGTTAGAATTGATTCGTTTTATTTACTCACGCCATTTTTTGAACTGCAAATTGCCAGGTTATTTCTGTGATATAGTGAAACCGGGGTGAACGAACGTTTGTCAATGACCCTAAAACACGTGAAACTTTGAGAAAATCATTGTTGGATTGATACTTGTTCATAAGTTACCGTTATAAGATTATATTTATTTGATATAAAAATATATTGGCTTTCAATAGCCGAAAGAATTACGAAATTATCATTTAAATTGCAAGAGTTACAGTCATATTTGTACTCGTGGTACACGGATATCCGTTCTGCTAGTTGGAACCCTTGTTATTATATAGTACATATAGACCCCAATGAAGCGGTCCAGACCCCTGTGACTTGAAATGAATTTAGTGCTAACGAATATTGTAAACAAATAGTTGTTTGTATGGATTAGATATGGATCTCACTTATTTTTGTTTTAAATTTTGACTGTTCTCAGTTTTAGTTTCGAAAACTTATCTAATATCCCTAGCCTTTTCCCGGAATCAACTCGGAGTAAGTCGTAGCATCGCCGAACATATCCGTTGATTGTCGCAGTGTTCCGTCTATTAAAAAGTAGGCTGTTTTCTAAAGATTAAGCAGTATTTTAATATCAGTAAAATTAAGCTGAAACATATAATCTGTGGAAAAGTATCCATAGAAAAGCGGTCGTAATGTTATTTTATTAATATGAATAAGTGTACAACTTTTAACATACAGAATAATTTTATCGAAAAGATTTAGTTCTTAGTACAGATTACAAATGACATGAAAGATAGTTTATGTGATGTATTCGGCAGAAGAATATTTACCATATAACAAATTAGTGATGATAGTGGTTGTATGTCTATATAAGTCACATTTAAAGAATATATTGAACTTTAACTCTTTCGCTGCCAAATTTTGTCGTCTGCATACTTTCCATTTTTATTATTTCTCACCCATATTTATATGGGGGAGACATATTGTTTTCGTGAGAGTTGTCTGTCTGTCCGTCCGTCTGTCGGTCACACATTTTGTCCGGACGATAACTTCAATATGCCTGATGCCAGTTGATTGAAACTTCATATATGGAAAGAGCATAATGAGAGGAAGTGTCATACACAAGGTCCATAACTCTGGCTTCACTAACATAGGAGTTATTGCCCCTTGTAAAAAATCACACTTTTTTGTCCGGACGATAACTCCTATATGACACATGCCATTGGATTGAAACTTCATATATGGAAAGAGCATAATGAGAGGAAGTGTCAGGCACAAGGTCCATAACTATGGCTTCACTAATATAGGAGTTATTGTCCTTTGTAAAAAATCACACTTTTTTGTCCGGACGATAACTCCTATATGGCTCATGTCATTGGATTGAAACTTCGTATATGGAAAGAGCATAATGAGAGGAAGTGTCCTGCACAGTGTCCATAACTCTGGCTTCACTAATATAGGAGTTATTGCCCCTTGTAAAAAAATCACACTTTTTTGTCCGGACGATAACTCCTATATCGCTCATGCCATTGGATTGAAACTTCATATATGGAAAGATCATGATGAGAGGAAGTGTCATGCACAGGGACCATAACTTTGACTGCACTAATATTGGAGTTATTGCCCTTTGTAAAAAATCACAATTTTTTGTCAGGACGATAACTCCTATATGGCACATGCCATTGGAGTGAAACTTCATACATGGAAAGATCATAATAAGAGGTAGTGTCATGCAAAAGATCCTTAACTTGGACTTCAATAAATTTAGAGTTATTGTCCCTTGTTCATTTGTTTAACGCTTTCTTGTCCGGACGATAACTCCTACATGGCTCTTGCCATCGTATTGAAACTTCATACATAGAGAGAGCATGATGAGAGAAAGTGTCATGAACAAGGGATATAACTCTTGCTTCAATACTTTTGGAGTTATTGCCCTTTGTTACATTTTTGGCCGATCAATAACTCCTGTTCGACTGATGCTATTGGAATGACATTTTATTTATGGAAAAGGCATGATGAAAGTAAGTGTCATGCACAAGGGCCATAACTCTGGTATCAATATTTTTTTGAGTTATTAGCTGTTATCATTTTGGTTGGAAAGTGCATAATGAGGGGAAGTATCATTCATCAGGTCCATAACATATTTAGTGATTTCCCTTTACATATTGTGTTTATTAGAGGGGAGACATCCGTTTTTGTGACAAAAACCTCTAGTTTTTCTTCATTTTTGTTTCAAGAAACAGTCACTGTTACAAGAATTTTGGATCTTGACGAGACGACTCGGCGTCTCATCTAAATCCAAATTATTTGCATGGGTAATCAAAGATGACAGTGAAAGGGTTAAACCTGTTGGTTTCAGTTCCATGCTTGCGGGACTTGTATTACCGGGAGACAGTGGACGGCCTGTATGGGACGGCGACCTTCCTTGTGTCTTACACTATACACATTCTACCTTTCCACATCGCATCTAGCATCATATACTGTGGTGTTATATATTGGTAGGTATGTCCTACACGTTACACATCCTAACAGAGCTGTAGCTGAGATGTTAAATTTAATCATTTTCTGGAATAAATTCTCTATTCCTCCACCAAATCCTACACTGTGACCACTCTTTAGAATCCTCTCTTCGAGACGATTCTAAAGAGCGGTAACAGTATAGAGTTTGGTGGAGAAATGACGATTTTAGTATTTTATTTGGGAATTCACCTTTGTAACGCTTGTCCTACCCTTCCATACCGCCTCTAAGATCATACACATTGGTATTATATACTGGTATGTCACCTTCCGCGTGTCTAACGCGATACATGTCCTAACCTTTCAGACCACCTCTAGCATCATATATATTGGTATAATGTACTGGTATGCCATAGTGCGCGTGACTTATACGATATATACCTTACCCTTCGACACCCCTTCTAGCACCTTATACAATGGTATTATATACAGGTGTACTTCTTGTATTAAGCTACCATCCGACCTAGAGACAGATTATAAGACTTGATTGAGAGTTGTGGAGAGGCTTTTTTCTGTAATGGAAGCTGATATCGGGGTCCGTGTGTCTGCAGAGTATCCAATATACTTTACTGTATGGCATTTGTCATCCTGGTTGGGTTTTTCAGGGTGCCCGGTTTACAAGCAGAGGTAGACAAGTTCTGCTTCTTCACGCTGGTTGTGTTCTTCCTGCAATACTGGGGCGAAATCATCTCTGTGTGTTTTATGGGTATCTTCCTCAACTCGAACATGGCCAATAGCATATCCGTCCTCATGCTTACTGTGAGCGTCCTCATCGGCTCCGGATTTGTCAAGTAAGTTCACAACTACAGAATATTACACCATGTGTTGTAAACTACAAGACGTAATTATCCTCAAAATATTACTGATTTCAGGAGTTACTTTCATTCACTGTACTAGGATATCTAGTAGAACCCGTCCTAAGCGGCCATTTATTTATTGAACATAGGTGAATACAAAAAACAGGAGAGTGTTTAATGCAGGACAAAGACAATGCAGTAAGCTCCTATAGGAGTGTCTGCATTACATTTGACCTACATTAAGCTGCCACCTGCCTTATATTCCTATGATCAGGGTTCATGTTATAAAACTTCTAAGCATGAGATCATTCTCAAGTATCTGATTGGTCAGAATATGGGCAAGCTCAGAATATGACCAATCAGATGCTTGAGAATGATCTCAGCCTCAATCAAAACGTTTTACAATTTGTTGGCCGCTTTAACCATTTCCTCGGTAATACGCCTTTCTATGCCTCTGTAATAATCACTCCTTGAAACCATTGTGATAAATAGAGCATTTGCTCCATAGGAGCAAATGCTCTATTTATCTCAATGGTTTTAAAACTACACAATTCTAGCATTCTCCTTGTCTCTATTAAATGCTCCTTTTCGGTAGATTTATTCCAAGAAGTTGGGTCTAATGAGGGAATGGGTTAAAAAGACATAAAGCTATAATTTATTCCTGGGTTGATATGCATGATCCCGTAAACAATGTAAACCCAGATAAGACAGTTCCGATAGAGGTTGTGTTTCTGGATCTGCATTGTTTTATTTACAGTAAGATTTCTATAAAACATTGTTAGCATGAAAGTAATCCACTGATCATAGCATCGACTACTTTTTATGAGTTTTCTCACCATTTTCAAGATTCTTTAAGTTCAACATTCGATGGATTTCAAATCGATATTTGTTGTGTCTGCTGGGCTGTTTACACTGTTTTGTAATGCACATATACTGTGATATAATATTGTACTTGAAGAGTATTTGAAAACTAATAGCTTGACCTATGCTGCTGTTATAACGGTTATTGTTGTTGATAATGTAAGCCCTTTCCCCCATAAATACGCCTTTCTACGCCTTTGCAAATAGAGTAGATCCAGTTCAAACGGCTCCTATAGGAAACGCCTGATCAAGGTCTGCTCAGTTTGCTTTCGAAATAATAAAGATATTATTCCTCAGTTTCCATTAGCTCTATAGCCAACAATTGCTGTGCCAATGTGTCGTTATCAAAGTTGATCTAAATAATATTCATGGCTTCATAATTTCTTTCATAAATATTCATGGTGTAAAGGGTTAAAGAAAAAATATTCAATTAAAAAGTGTTATCCGCAAACGGTTTTGATCTTGATCAAATGTGTGTTTTGAAATCTCTCTGATCTTGTCGTACACTGTTTGCTTTCACTCATTTTATTAAATTATTGTTATTGAAGCATTTAAATAGTTTTGTACAGACAAATCGTGTGTGTTCAGACCGTATTATCATTAAATTTGCAACTGTCGTGGCTCTGTATCTTTGATTAAGGTCATACACATTTGTACGTATTAAACGCTTGTACATGTATATGTTAGATTGTGACGAAAAACTGCAAAGTTTAAGTCAAATAGATTATTCTGTAAGATTCTGTATTATGTATTTTTAAGCGATTTTTATTTGAACGATGTTAACAATTTTATCTCAAACTAACACAAATGAATTTGGAAAAAACGCTAATCAGGCAAACTAATATAATGCCTTGGCGACTGCACACAACCAAATAGGCTAAAAGACACAAATGATTAAAATTAATATACCAAATGAGTGCCAAGGAATGAAACTAGATACAAATACCAGAAGACCATTGATAAATGAGCACATATTAATTGGCAGAAAAAGAACAAAACATAATTTTATGCATTGACCACCGAACACACCTGGTTTTACGTTTTTTAGGGACATACAGTCGCTTGTAGACCCATTTAGATGGCTAAGCTGGGTGCTGATACTTACGTACGGAGCGGAAATCTTTGTTGGTAATGAAATGAAAGGTCTACAGTTGTCAGACTGTCCAGAGAATGCTAACAGTGAGTATGCTATACAGTAGAAACTGTTATAAAACAATTTCTGTTATGTGTCTGTAAGGCAGGTGTTAGTTTATTGCAGTTCAGAAGTAAAGCATAAAACTCCTATAGGCGCTTTCTGCGTTTCTTTTCCCAACCTGGTTTTTAACACACCCATGTTCAATAAATGAACGACCGCTTAAGACAGGTTGTATAGCATAAACAATTGCACAAAGAACTTTTCTGAAGAACAGTTGAATAATTGTGTACTAATGAAGTGTTATCTTGTAATAGAAAGTATAACATGGTAATGCCACTTATGACATAACAACAATTATAACACGGTACATAAAACACATTCTAACGCAATCTGTCAATTTTCTGCAATCTGATTGGCTCATGTGACTAAATTTGCGGCATATAAAAACTGTTTTATATGTCGCAAATTCAACCAATCGAAAACGGCCGAATAACAGCATTAGCCTGTAAATATATTAATGCGCTTTGTTTATCAAACACTTAGATCTACTGATAAATTCGTATGCATACACTGACATATATTCAAGTTCAGTCCGGTATTTTGAATTATGTTATAAATTTCCATTCTTTGTCACGATTTGACCGGTCTTTTATATGTCATGTGGAGAATTATTGATATACTCAAAGCGTTGTGATTCAGATTCAACCTTATTTATCATAATATTCAAACATAACGTTATAACGTGACGTCATTGTTACAGACGACGTTTTTGCGTACGGCGCCAAAGACTAAGATAACGTTACTTTTCCTGACATGTGTATTGAAAGTGTATTGAAATGTAAAATAGCTGTGGCGTAATGATTCATGACAAATGTAATAGTGAACTTACAACTGGGCCGGTGTTTTGACTGTGTAAACCAGGGTGAAAAAACCCCAGTTATTTTAAGAAATCTGAGAGAAACTGGGCACTATTTCTCGCCTCATCACTCATTCAATCACCTGCGCGCATAGGATATAACAACAATTTGGCATTTTTCGTGTTAAGATTGCGTTAGAATAGGGTTAATCCTACTGTAATTTGAAATTTGCGACGGTATATGAGGTTTTTAACGGTCTTAAATTATTTTAACGGCTCCGCCTTCGGCGTCGCCATTAAAATAATTTGCGACCGTTAAAAACCTCATATACCGTCGCAAATTTCAAATTACAGTAGGATTAACCCTATAATAGCAAGTATAACACTGTAATAGCAATTGTAGCAAAATAAAAAAAATGTAACATTGTAATAACATAATTATGTAACACAGTCATAACGAATATAACACGGAAATAGCAAATATAATACGGTACTAACACGAATACAATATACAGTGTTAGCAAGTGTAACACGGTGATGCCACGTGTAAAGCGACAATAAAAGATGGAATACGGCAATATCAAATGTAATAAAGTAATAATAAGTGTAATAAGATAATAGCACATGCCATATTTATATGTTGTAAGATATAACTCATTTGTATTTCAGTCAGTTGTTACAAGACTGGCGACGAATTTCTGGACAAGTTTTACCCAGGGGCACCGGACCACATAGGCAGGAACTTTGGGGTACTGGGTGGATATGCAGCTGCTACCCTGCTTATTACAATTATTGTTTACAAAATTGTGGGTCCTAAGACGTTGCACTGATCGACAAGCCGTGAAAAAATGAACATAAAATAACACCTTATAAAGACGTCTCATAAATGACAAATAATGCTACCTTGATAAGCGAATAAGTACCTATAATCCTATATATTGGACATATGAAAACATTGTAGACCTAGACCAGAGGGCTCGTACAGGAAGGTTTGCACAGATTACTGCACCATGTAATGACAAATGTTGTCTGTAGGACATGTTTCTTTTGCATGACACCTCTGCCATGAAAAAAATGGTTTAGAATTCTAACTTTGACGACTTGACATGGCATATTATGGGAGTTAACCCTTTCCTCCATAAAACGTATTTATTACGCATCTGCAAACAGAGAAAACAAACACAGATCCGACGGCTCCTATAGCTATAGCAATAGCTATTCTCTTATGAACCATTTCGTCAGGCAGTTGAAGAGTGCTTTTTACTTCGTGGTTTCAAAAAAACCCAAATGTACAATGTTTGGACGAGTCGACTAATAGTGTAATACGTGATCGAACTACAGTAAAACCTCTCTTAACCGGCCGTTAAATTTAGTATGAATATCGGTCTTGGAAACAGGTGGCAGCTTAATGCAGGGTGAAAGTCATGCAGAAAGCTCCTCTATGAGCTTTCTGCATGACTTTCACTCTGCATTAAGCAGCCACCTGCCTAAAAGTATCTAAAGTCTTATCTACTAGAATTCCGGTTAAGCGAGGTTATACTGTATTATCATAAACTTATTTGAAGGTGATATCCTCCGCACATACGGACGATGTTTTGTCAGGTGTTATTTGATGAATACTCAAATTGTACGTCATCGGCGAAATGTGACATTATGTAAATACGCTATCTGTGTGGACCTAAGTCATTTTGCAAGGGCGACGATTGTTCTAGATCTACCCTATACGCAAGTAGCACAGAACGCATTGATTATGGTGACATATACGCATTGTAGACAAGTGCTTCTTACTGACCCGCGATTTGAAACGTTAACATGAGTCAGCCTGTGATTTCTTTCTCTTCCTTTTAACCATCTCGTCTCGAGTTACCCAAATACCCGTGTTCATGGCACTGAAAATGTTTAAACTGCTGATCAAATGGCACCCGTCGTGCATTCTGACAAGTTAGTCGACATCTCATTTGGTTCCAAGCTATTTGTAAATGTACTACAGGATAAAACAGTTATCTTTAACCATTTACCTGAACAATAATTCTGCAAGAATCTATCACTGGTCCGCATGATTTAGTAATAGCATTTTACACAATCAAACGCACATTTAGCCTTAAAGAGAAACTTGATATCCTGTTCCAAATACATGTAATACCAAACAGAACAATTTGTAGGTGCCATCTGATCTGATTCTATACTGTTTGAAAATGCGCAAAAATGCATCTTTATCAGGTAAAGGGTAGGAACCCTCTCATTTGGTTCTGCACTGTTTGCAAAGGATATTAGACACTGGTTTACCAGATCGGAAATAGAAGAAAGTGTTGCCGAAAGTTCATATACAAGCACTTATCTCCGTACATTAAAGTACCGGTTACATCTATGATCCAAACTTAGATGTATTTTGTTATTAGTTTTTAATCCTTCTCTTGCTGAATTTTAAAATACATTTCTCCTTCTTTACCCATGCCCTGTTGTATAATTACATGTACATATATCTTCACTGTGTACAAGTATTTCGCTGTGCAATCACTGCTGTGGAGTGCACTAGTTGCACAATCAACTTGTAAATAGTGCAGACCCTGATGAGACAGCTCCTTATCTGGGTCTTTACTATTTACAGGTAGGTATATTGACGTGAATAGCAAGCGAAGGGTTAAAAGCCTGTCATAGCCAATATCGCAAACACGCACCACGACAAATATTGCAGTCCCAGATCAGACGACGCCTTTTCAAGCGGCGTCTGATCAGGGACTTCACTTTATGTCTCAACTCTGTTTCTATATATGTGCTTTATTCCTTTGAACTTTGCATTTATTTATCTTATTTCCTAATTTTACCACATGACTAAACAAAACTGGATTGCAGACGACAGTTAGAAAATTGGCGCCGAAAGGGTTAAGGGGGATATTGTAATGTCACAAGTGGATTAATTGATTGCTCATGTGTTCACATGGATATGTCAGAAATATATTCCGTTTCAGATCTCATTTGGGCACAGTTAAATCTCGATATTTCGAAAGTTTTTCTATAGAAACAATTAGACCTTTTCATGCAGGTGACTGCTTAAGGCAGGATGACAACCATGTAGAAACCTCCAGAGGATTTTCATCCTGCATTAAGCTACCTACTTGCTTAAATATACGATAATGATACGTAATTGTTCGAATAATCAATATTTAACTGTTTTTTATAAATTGCATACATACAGTGATAATGAGATTATTAACATAATATATTATATTAATATTTAATAAATAATAGTATTGTCCTGTTTTATTGACCTGTCAAATGTGAATATTCCTACGTCACTGAAAGAATATATTTAGTTTGGGTGAACCTGTGTTTCAAACGTTTTTCACAAGATTCACAATAAATGTAAAAGTACTCGAATGAGCCAAGTAGGAACGCTTTTATTAGCGGAAACAATCGATATCAACCGAAGCTATATATGGCGTGTTCAGCAAGCGTATAACTATTTAAAGTTTGACAGGTTAATAAAACAGGACAATATCTGTTTAAAATTGTTTGTATTGGGTTGTTTATGTATGTAGGTTAAGTATTGTTCACCTACGTCGACACTTGAGAAGCCGTGAGTTGAAAATATGTTAGTTATTACGGTGTCTGTATATACATCGAAAATTACGACAGACAAGTCATGGCCGACCTGTGAGGTGAAAATACAATTACTCGGAACATCCGATAATTCGGATTTTATATGTGGTCCGGCAAGCATCCGAGTTATCGCAATTAGACTGTATATAGTGTAAAACGCTGATACAAGTTGAGATTGTACCCACATCGAGTTCCATTACCCTTTCACAGAGTCAATCGGCCGTAGCACCACCTGCATGAGCGTTGTAGCAAGGAGTTCTTTTACTTTTCTAGCAAAGGTTAACTCAACATGGTTAGGAAGTACACAACCTTGTATATCTAAGAACTTGTAAAAGCAAACCAATACCAATGTTATTCAGATAAACCAATAAAACACATGTGATGTACATGCTACAAAGGATTTCAAAAGGAAACAAATGTATCTGACATTGTATACATAGTAGAAAGCGGTGTGTAATCCAACGATGTAAAAAGAGTTGGTACAACTACAAATCTAACGATCAAAAGTGCCAGATGGTCAGTAAATCCCCTATTTTCTCAGCAGGGGGCTAGAGTCAGTGATCAAACAACTGCCATCTATCATGTACTTTCTTATCAACAACGTTAGGAATAATTATGTAACAGGGTTACTTCTAATGAGACAGAAATACCAAACACCATGCCAATTATCTTCAGCTGAGTTGTTCGTTTCCCGAAAAATAGACGAAAAACTATATTTTGACAAATTGGATCTAGTTAAAACCCAACGATTAAGATCTATTTAAAAAATAGATTATTGTGAATTCTAGTTCTAAAGATAGTTTAGATTGATATGGTCCACATCTCTTCTAAAATAGTTTTACTAGATCTGCCACGGTACTGTTTAGTAGCCAAAAAGATATTTAACAGCACATGATTGAATGGCATTAGACAATTATCTAGATCTTATGAAATTAAACGAGAATAGAAATTTTGAATACTGTTGATCTAAGTTATTCGACATATCAGGAGTGGTAACTTCCCATATCGTCGACTTCGTATTTCGTCTACTCCCATTTCGTCTACTATTTCTGTAATTGTTCCCACTTCGTCTGTTCCTAATTTTACGCCCTTTCCCATTTCGTCTACTGCATATATATTTCAAATGCAGGACGTTTCGGTCAGCTGACGTTTCGGCCCGGACTTTTCGGCCTAGGACGTTTCGGTCAGCTATTTTTTCGGCCTAGGACGTTTTGGCGAAAATAGATTTTTTGTACTAAAAACAAACATTGAATAATCCAAATCATTAAATAACCATCTATAAGTTAAATATTGATATTGGGTCCATTATTTTTTTGTTTATACAGATTAGGATATTAGCCAAGCAGGTGACAAATTCAGATTAGACTCACTCTTACTCAACCCTTGGTACAAGGTGTGATAAAGAGGTGCTTTAACCCTTTCGGTGCCAGCATTGTCGTCTGCTGGGCACAGTTTCGTTTATTTCTAGTGTACGTGTGTGCACGTCTTCCATTTTCTTTATAAAACAGTAAACAGAGTGTCAAACAGTTTGGATCCTGATGAGACGACGAGTTACTCGGCGTCTCATCTGGATCCAAACTGTTTGCATGTGATATCATAAACCCGTCATTGTGGCACGGAAGGGGTTAAACTACAATAGTCACATTGTTTAATAATTAAAACATCACCAGGCCACATAACACTTTACTAATGATTTACTACCCCATTCAGTTTTGATTTTGGTCTGTTTGCCGCTCACTTTATGCTTTTTGTTTTCAGCCAAAATGTTTAGTTCAGCTCCTTCGACACGGTATTTCACATCCTGAATGTTATGGTGATGCGATTTACAAACTTCGTAAGATTATTGGACATACCCATTTTCTCACTTTGTTCATCAAATATGTTAAACAATTATTAAAAAGGGATATGATCCTATAGTATTACAGCATACTGCATGTCTGGTTGTCAACCCTTTTACAGTTGGCAATCACGCTGGCCTCTTTGCATGTACGCCGACAAGAAAGGTTTAGTACTCTATGAAGGCGACCTTTTCAATCCGGAAACGGAAGGAGGTCGTCGGATATCTCGTCTTTATCGTTATCTTTATTACTTTTCTACAGTTGCTCTGATTTTTTGAAAGTTTTTGGGCATTAAAAAGTGGTTAAATTATCATTACTGAGTATAATTGTTTGGAACATTGAAAAGAAGTTTAATTATCTTTAGCCAAACTATTAATCTGGATCAAAACCACAGATCCATTACTAATTACTGAATACATCTGCCCATAACAAATTATTACAGAATATCTTTTTTTTTAATTTCTGTTATTGAAAACATTTGACAAAACATCATTTGAATTGAATGTGATGCACTGATCTAGATTAACACGGAGGCAAAGATGTTTTCTGTAGCAGTACAACGACAAATATTCTGAAAATGGGCGATCCCTCGAAAGAAAAAGTAGAAATGCAAAAAGAGAAAATTGCAGACTCGGTTTTATGGAGTCTGTTCATGAGTAGTAATTAAAAGTGCAACACTACTCACGCCCCCTAGCACCGGCTTAAGCAGTATTCAATTTTCAAAACTAATAACATGAAAACTAATGATCCCGAAGGACCAGAAAATATAACAACACTGAGAATGAAGTACTGGGCGACTTTTTACGGCCGCCACACAAGCACTTAACACCTACTGTTGTGAAGTACATATATTCTGAAAATGGGCAAGCAAAAATGGAATTTAAAAAACAAACACAACAAAAACAACAAGAAAAAACAACTGAAAACAGCACCACTGCAGTCAATCAGAAAATGACAATCTTCTAAACATTAGATCTGGCTACAAACCCAACTGATATAAGTCATGGTAATGCTTAAGAAAACATGTTTATGCAATTGCCATCTAACAATGATTGGTGTCCAAAATACTACTTTGGATTAACATGTGACTACTGCAAAAAAAGCATTTTGAATATATTTAACAAAATTAAAATTGAAGATAACACAATAAAAAGTCCTAAAACTCCTGAATCTTGTATGATATGAATAAAATAACTGGGCAAATAACTAAATATAACTTAATTATAAAAGTATACGAAATGAGAACTTGATAAAATGTTTAGCGTAGACGAATTAGGAATGAAATACAGTAGAAGAAATGGGAAGTAGACGAAATGGGAATAAACATCAGGCGTGTCCAACAGATAAGAATGTCTCCCATTTCAAAGAAGGGTCGTATATATCAAAGGATCGTTTTTCTTAAGTTCAGCTAGTAATGCATACGGGCATTCCTTTAAACCTATTAATTCAAGCATTCTTGTATCTACACTTCGAAGCTCCACAAATATTTCATAATAGTCAAAGGACATAGTAAACGTACAGAAACCAACAATTCTAAACCGACGCAGTCGTTAAATGATGTGTAGGCTAAATATTACTTAGCACATATATAATGCATAGTTACTGGTGAATGTGATAGAACTAGAATCGTTTTTTATACAAAATACAGATGTAACCCCCCTCACACACACACACACACACACACACACACACACACACACACACACACACACACACACACACACACACACACACACGCACGCACACACACACCGCACGTAGACAAAACTTTCCGAAGCACAATATCTCTGTAGAAAATAATTGAACCGGAACAGGAATAAATTATGCACAACTAGGCATGGTGCTGATCAATCCTCTGATGTTTCATGAAAATCCAACCAACGATTTTGGAGAAACCATCTGGACAAAAAATCAATGTAAAAAAAAGTCCCGTATCTCTGCAGAAAAGCATCGAACAGGAACAAGAATAAAACATGCACAACTAGGCATGGTACTGATTAATCCTATTAAGTTTCATGAAAAATCGACCAAAGGTTTTGGAGAAACCGCATAGACAAACTTTTCAATTAAAACATTTTCAAAGTCCCATAACAAAGTCCCATGATAGAACCCATCAAACCGGATCAGAAATAAGATATGCACATGATATGCACAACTAGGCATGATGCTGGTCAATCCTATGAAGTCCAACCATTCTGCAGAAAAGCAGGGGCAATAACTCCTACTTTGTTGAAGCCAGAGTTATAGAATTTGTGCATGTCACTTCCTTCCACCAAGTTCTTGCCATAGATGAAATGTCATTCCAATAGCATCAGTAGAAAAGGAGTTATTGAAAAAAAATGTAACAAAGGGCAATAACTCTACCAAAGATATTAAGGCCAGAGTTTATGCCCTTGTACATGACACTTTCTCTGATCATGCTCTTTCCATGAATGAAGATTCAATTTTATGGCATGAGCCATATTTGAGTTATCATCCGGACAAGAAAATGTGAAAAATGTACAAGGAGCAAAAACTCTAATAGTATTGAGCCAGAGTTGTTTACCTTGTGCATGACACTTCCACTCAGTATGCTCTTTCCATATATGAAGTGTCAATCAATGGGCATCAGGCATATACTTTTTAGGAGTTATCGTCCGGACAAGAACGTGTGACGGTCAGGCAGACGGACAGACAAAGAACTCTCACAAAAACCTTGGTGTCTCCCCGATATAGATATAGGGGAGACATAATTACAGACAAAAGATATGGCTGTATGAATAAAGAAACAAACACTCATTTTCCAAATTACTCAATGGTTGATTTGAACACTTTGTTTTATTATTTATAGTTGCACCGTAGATTGGGACAATACCACTATTACATTAGGTGAGCTCAGCGTTTTACCGACTAGTTCAACATAATTATACAATGTACGACAGGTTATAGGCCTTTAAACTTTTATTTACACTGTTTGTCTTTTAGGGTGGGGATTGTATACGTGTGAGGTTGGGCGCCCAAAAACCAGTTTAACCCCCCCCCCCCCAGTGACTTTTGTCACTGACCGTCCAAAGGCGGTACTTCCACCTCCCCAATTATATGTTTGTTTTGTCTTTGTGTGTCTTTTATATACATATACATTTGCTGTGTATCGTCGTTGTGCTGGTTGGGTGGTTGGGTGTTTTGTATGCGGTGTTTCCTGCATGGCTCTTACATGTACTTTAGATCTGACATGTTGTTTTTATCTATATAGACAAATAGACATAGACATAGACAAATGTTATCTCACTTCCGATAGTATAAATTATATTTTAGGAACAAATCTCTGTAGGGCTTTTATTCCGACAAACATAAGTATACAGACAGAAACAAATAATAATTAAATTATTTAAGAATTTAAACATGATCACAGACACGCATGGTTATAAGTACACGTGCACATAGAAGCAAAATCACACACAACATCATAGGTTTAAACACAGCTAAAACAAGCATGTAACGAAAAGTTGGAGCTATTATGTTATTGCTTTTTTTTAAAAATAAATAAATAGGTCCTATCATTTAATTAAGACAGAATTAAAACAAAACTAAAAGCTGTATGAAAGGTGTTTATCTTTACCAGAGGCCTAAAACTGCCATAAAGAGGGAAAACAATAAAACACTGATATGCAAAAGGAACACAAACGTGTGACTTTTAAGAAAGTAATTAAAACATATACCACCTCAAATCATATTAGAGGGGAACTGATCAACAACTTCCACACCACTAGGAGACATTTATTCTCATCAAGAATATCACAGGTACTAAATGTCTAAGACTAGACATAAAAACCTTATTTACACAATTCTCTATATAGTAGGGGACATTTTTCGAAATTTTGTTACCTGGTTTACAATGACAGGATACTTTCAGATAACGAAGCGTATGACTTAACAATCAAAATAAGAAGGGTGGCAGCATTGTGGTACAATAATAAAGCACTAAAATTTGAGTTTCCATGGCAACGGCTATGTCGTAGAAATAAAATAAATATCATACATAAAGATCTCTTAATATCTTTTGAACTATTGAAGGGATTTTTATATAACTTTATAATTAAATGACTAATATCAAGGCAATCTTAAAAATATAAGTTTCAATTGATTCCCTTTAAGGTCAATGTCATGGTTAGGGGTCAAAGGTCAAATTTGAGCTTTTTTCTCTGTTTCAATACATTTTCGTTCTACAATTTTACATTAACATTGGTATATTTAAGCAAAACTTGGCACAGATATTCATTTAAAAAGGAGGTTTTCTTTACCATGAGTTTTATAGGTGTGTCAAGGTCAATGTCACAAGTAGAGGTCAAACGACATATTTTAGAAGTCAAACATCATTTTTTACTAATTTGTGAATGTTGAAATCCACTTGTTCTACATATGTGATGTATTTCTGATAACTTTGCAAGATGAACATACTAAAACAATATCCTCTACCAAGGACTTTGTTACATACTGCCAATGTCAAGGTCGCAAGTAGAGGTCAAATGTCACATTTAAGAAGTCAAAGGTCAAATTTGTACTTTTTGTGCAATTTCAGTACATTTTCCCATGTATGTGATGTATGTTTTGTAATAAATGTGCACATACACCTTACGAAGTCAATATCCTCTACCAAGGAAGTTGGTACATATTGTCAATGTCAAGGTCACAAGTAGAGGTCAAAAGTCACATTGCCAAATTTGTACTTTTTGTGCATTTCAGTCATTTTTTTCTACCTATGTGATGTATATCGTATATCGTAATTAATTTGCACAACATACTAAGACAATATCCTCTACCAAGACTTGGTACATAAAATCAAGGTCATTGGAAGGTCAAAGGTAAAACTTGAGAATATTTCGTAGATCGAGGAAGAGACATAAATATAATGGTTATACACAACAGTTTAATGATATATTATTTTAGATCAATAAATTGTATCTTATAAACTCTTCTTTCAGCATTTCAGATAATATTATCATAGTTAGTTTGCGCCTTGTTAACGTTTGCATGATCACAATTTTCTCAGAAATATCAACTAAGTGGGTTTTTTTTTCAATTTCATTAATAACTATGACAGAGCACATATTTATCACAAAAGTGCTGTAATCATGTTAAATATCACAAATGATTTAAAAAGCATTATCACCGCCATTCAAAATCACTATCACCGACATTCAAAATCATTTTCAGACAATCAAAATCATCATCACAGACATTCAAAATTGTAACAATAACAGGATACATGTATCAATAACTTAATAGTGGCATTATTAGCCCCCCCCCCCCCCCCCCCATCGAAGAGGGGTCATGTTGTGTTTTTTTCATTGTCTGTTGGTTTGTTGGTTGTTTTGTTCCCAACTTTAACGTTGGCGACAATGTTGTAGCTATTGCGCATGCATACTTCAAACTTAACATACATATGCAACTTATAGAGGCAAAAATATTTAGGGGTGACATATCAAAATCAAGTTCATACATCAAGGTCAAATGTCAAATTACTGGTCAAATTTAGAATGGCGATAAATTTATCACCATTCAAAATACATCCCTCAAACTTGGCATGTATTTGCATCATATGGAGGCGAACGTTTTAGTGGTGACTTTTTAAGGTCAATGTCATACATTATGGTCAAGTGTCAAATTACAGGTCAAATTTATATTGGTGATAATTTTGTCGTCTTCAACATACATCCTTCAAACTTGGCATGCATGTGAAACTTATGGAGGCGAACATATTTAGGGGTGACCTATTAAGGTAAAGGGCATATATCAAAATCAAACGTCATATCGGGGACATTGTGTTTCACAAACATATTTCGTTGTTTTTAAATCACAACGTGTGTATACCACAGACATTATTTACAACATGTAATCACATTACATTTGTCACAGAATATGTCAGTAGACTGTATTTTGTTTGAAAAGTACAATAACAATTGTTTGTACAGCATATGGGAACTAAAAGTTTTCCTTGAAAAGTAAGCTTGGTTTGTTAAAATTTTCATTTAAAATCATCTCTGTTTTGAAACACCAAGAATGAAATTGAATTCTGACCAAATAAGCAAACCACTGTCAATATGATAGATCTAATAATGTATCGGTAGTCACATTCATTCATTGAATATCGCAAAGTTGATTGTGGCCAAATACAACTAAGCTATCACTAAAGGTGATTATTACAACTAGAGCTATCACTAAAGGTGATTATTACCCCTGCCCGCCACCTTGTCACAAGATCCACTGACTTCAGTACAAGCGGCAAACGCTCAATAATCCTTTCATCCACTTAAATTGCTTATGAAAAGTAACAAAGGGAAATAAATCCCTCAAAAAATGAATTCAGAGTTACAGCCCTTGTTGACTGCACATCTTCTCACCACCCTCTTTCCATATATAAAGTTTCACAGTTGTGCCTACAATACTTAAGAAGTTATGCTCCAGACAAACAAATTGCTTCTAAAAAGTAACTATGGGGAAAACTCCCTCAAAAATGAATTTAGAGTTACAACCCTTATTGACTGCACATCCTCTCATCACCCACTATCTATGAAAAGTTGCACAGTTGTTCCTACAATACTTGAGAAGTTATGCTCCGAACAAAAATTGCTTCTTGAAAGTAACTAAAGGGAATAACTCCCTCAAAAACATAATTTGCAACCATTATTGACAGCACATCCTCTCATTACCCTCTCTCCATATATAAAGTTTCACAGTTGTTTCTACAATACTTGACAAGTTCTGCTCCGGACAAAAACTTCCTTCTGAAAAGTAACTAAGGGGAATAACTCCCTCAAAAATGAATTTAAAGTTACAACCCTTGTTGACTGCACATACTCTCATCACCCTCTATCCACATAATTATGAAGTTTCACAGTTGTGCCTATAATACGTTAGGAATAATGCTCCGGATGGACGGACGGATGGACGGACGGAAGGACGGACGGACACACGCGATTCCAATATAGCCCCCACTTCTTTATAAGTGGGGGTATAATTACATATTTTGTCCATGTCAGTTTATTGCATACTTAAGCAGCTCATAACTATTGAAATCCAAGTATTTCCATAAGTTTCGTGTGTTCAAATATCACACGAATACTGACAGCTAGCTGAGCATTGAAGAATCGCTTCGTACACGAGCCTCAATTGGTTTTGCATGCGCACAGTGTAAGCTCCTGAAATCCCTTCACGACCAAGGGCTTGTCTGTCCACAATGTATGAGGGTGGACTTGCCAACCGAACAAAGCTCAGGTCATGGAAAATCAGTTTGGAAATTCAGACATAAATACCAAATGCTGTCACTGTTTCAGCTACTTTGGTAGAGTCACCAAATGATTATTCCCATCAATTTATTTCGAAATCTGACCATCGGTTTGTAGAAATATATTCTGAAAGTGGGAGATCCTTCGAAAGCATAAGTAGTAATGCGAAAGGAGAAAACTGCAGACTAGGTTTTATTGAGTCTGTTCGTGACTAGTTATTAAAAATGCAACACTACTCACGCCCCCTAGCACCGGCTTAAGCAGTATTCAAATTTTCAAAATTGATAACATAAAAACTAATGATCCCGAGGGACCAGTAAGTATATCAACACTGAGAATTTAAATATTTTTTTGGTTGTCATGGCAACCAGATTTCCTTTTTAGCTAGTTTTGGAGGTGGTTACCTAATGATTATTCCAATTAAATTATTCTGAAGTCAGACAATTGGTTTTGGTGAAGGGGAGATTTAAAATTTTGCTATGTTTTCTATACAGACAAACAGGCCCGCCCCCTAGCGGGAAGATAGTCACCTAATGATTATTCCCATCAAATTATTTTGAAACCTAACAACCGGTTTCGGAGAAGAAGAGGTTAGAAGATTTTGCTTTTGGTTGCCATGGCAACCAGAGTTTTACATGGATTCACACTTTATTAGCTAGTTTGACAGAGAATCACCCAAAGACCATCCTTGGAAAGTTTCATTACATTTAACAATAAACTTTTAGAGGTAATGTCACTTGAAATAAAATATTGACGACAGACGTCACACAATGGACGACGCCTGACGACCGACACATGATGATCACAATAGCTCGTCTTGGCACGTTGTGCCAGGTGTGCTACAAATAGACAGTCTTCTTGAATCGACTTGTTTGTTTGATACAACGATGGAAAGAACGAAAACAAATGTAAATAATTTGAAAATATTGTGCAAAAATCACTAACATAGTTCTTTTATAGCCGTTGCCATGGTAACAAAGGATATGTTTACTGTTAATTTGTAAATAAAATGTTCCAACAATAATCGCATGGAAGATCACACCAATACTTTATACAAATAACAAGACAAACATGCTGTAAAAAGGAAATGTAGGCTAACTTTATAATTCACTAGAAAATGTTAATTTCAGAACCACAAATGAATTCCATATCATTTTAAGAATATTTCGGTTGCCATGGCAACCAGATCTGTGTCCCAGAATGTAAACATAATATTTGCGTAATTTTGTAAGTAAATAGCAAGGTCTTACAATAACTCATTATTTAGACATTTAGAAAAAACAATAAGGATTTGTTTTCAAAAAAGTGAAAAATTGGGCAAAATTACATACATTATTGCCATAGTAACCAGTCATTAAGGAAAAAAATAGTTTAATTTAATTTCAAATCAACACTAGCCATCTCTCATTTCCAAAGAGTAAACAATGGGGACATATTTACATCCATAAGCAAACTGGCAGTCCTTTTAAATTCTTTATATCATTTTGAAGCTTGTTACTATGGAAACCACGATTTCCATCAGAATATTACTGGGAATGTTCTGCCACCCTTCTAAAAATGTTAGGTAAGGTGTTAAGTTTATATATGTAAAATATGGAGTTATTGTAAATCAGGTAACAAAATCTGCCAAAATCAGGCTTTTTGTCCCCTACTAATAGAAACCTAAAATTACATTCAGAGGTGGATAGTGAAAGCATGTGCAGGCATAAAAACAAAGTAAAGGCAAACAGAAAGCTAACATTATCTTTATTATTTATAGATGGCCCATTGATCGGGAATAAATAATTATTGTCTTTGGTGAGCTCAGAAGTTTACCGATTATTTCAACAGATAATTTTAAATTTAACCCTTCTCTTGCTGAATTTTAAAATACATTTTCCTTCTTTACGCATGCCTTGTTGTATAATTACATATATCTTCACTGTGTACAAATATTTCGCTGTGCAATCACTGCTGTTGAGTGCACTGGTTGCACAATCAACTTGTAAATAGTGCAGACCCTGATGAGACAGCTCCTGCAGGAGCTGTCTCATCTGGGTCTTCACTATTTACAGGTAGGTACATTGACGTGAATAGCAAGCGAAGGGTTAATAACTATAGACAATTAAAGTCACCTCGTGGCGCAGCGGTTTAGCATCGGGCTTCAAAACAGCTGCACGAGCTTCGCGAGAAATTTACTTGTGTTATTATTATTAAAAAAAACTCGTTAATTTCAGCAAAACCGTATTATGTAGAATGGAATATCATGGAAAAACAAATAATTATTATTATTATACCACATGTATATAGCGCTCTTATCATAGAGGATATGTACAGAGAAATACTGCACCAGAGGTGTACCTGTACCTGAAAGATGTCTTCAGCATTGTGGCATATATGTCCATTTATTCATGTTCTTATTATATGCATATGCTTTATAACACTCTCGGCTTCACATCAAATCTATAAATAAAAACGACAGGTTATTGATAATACCCCTAATGCAAAACACCCCCTGACTACAGATAAACAAAAAGCTTTGAGGCGTGACGATATTTATAGTATTGAACCAATCCTCCAAATAGGGGTAATAAGCGTTTACATACATTTTAAGATATTATATTTTAGACTCTCACATAATTATGTTCCACGTGTCACGCATCAACCTTTTGAAATGGAATGATCCAAAGGTCATTACCCAGATGTCATAGTACACGGTATACTGTATGCCCGGTTAAAGAGTACACACCCGGTGTATAGTTTCGATGAATGGCTGGCATAAATATACCCTCATGTAAATGATATTCATTATTTCATTATTGAACATTCATGAGACAAACGGGGGATAAGCGATCACGTGTCAGTGTTAATTTACTGTTAATCAGGAATTTAAACAGGATGAAATATCAAATAGTACATTATACATTCGGATAGCATTATAACAATCCAGCGAAGGACTTATTTGGGACGAACACCGGCAAGTATCAATCGTTGTTGACCTGTATGTCAATGATATAAGAGTCAGATATATTATAAGTTCACAAGCAAACAGAGAACACCCTGATCACAAGCAAACAGAAAACAACCTGATCACACACCCTGATCACACGCAAACAGAGAACACCCTGATCAGAGGGTTCATGTAGGCGTCGTCTGAGGGTCTAGTAGGTTTTATAAAGTCGTGAAAAAGCGTCAATATGAGAGAAAGGGTTAATAATGATTGATTTGAATCCGAAGCCTGCTAAACGCAACTAGTTTGTCATGTAGATACAGCCTGGGATCAGAGAAGATATCGGATAGCTCGGTCTCTTATGAGGATCTAGTTCACATTTGTGATATCGAGTTACTTTCGGTTTAAACGATAATTATCACGGCAGAGTACACAGGCGTTAAAACTGATTTAGGTTAGGACGTTCCACGTGATATTTTGTGGTATGATTTTCGTCCAAAATACATTTTTCTTAAATAAAGACATGCAGTAGTATAAATACATGTATGCATTAAATGTATGTACATGACAAGAAAACTTCCTAAGTCAGTCATTTTTGGTTGCTTTTAATCCAATTCCTCGTAGCGCTTACAGTAACTATTATATTGCACTCATGTGTATACACTCGTTTCGCGTGACAATAACAGTATGGGTTGCAGTGTGGATTTATGGGCGTATCTTAGGTCAGTTGTTGTTACTACAAACGTGCCGATTTACATTGAAAATTAGGTCTGCTATGACCAGACTGTAATTAGGAAATTAACGATTTCCACCCCGTATTTGACGTATTGCCATGAATCTGTAAGACGGCAACCATCACAAAAATAGCAAGTTGTCTTACAGTTCATTGATGAGACTAGTATTGTCCTGTTTTATTAACCTGTCAAAATTTAAATAATTATACGCTTGCTGAACACGACATAAATAGCTTCGGTTGATATCGATTGTTGCCGCTAATAAAAACTGTCCTACTTGGCTTACTCGAGTACTTGTACATGTATTGTGAATCTCGTGAAAAACGTTTGAAACATAGGTTTACCCAAGCTAAATATATCCTTTCAGTGACGTAGGAATATTCACATTTTGACAGGTCAATAAAACAGGACCATATCCTGATGAGACCTCGAATGACTTTGATATTGTCCTGTTTTATTGACCTGTCAAATGTGAATATTCCTACATCACTGAAATATGTATTATTCAATAAGCAATTTTAACCCTTCGCTTGCTATTCAAGTCAATATACCTACCTGTAAATAGTGAAGACCCAGATGAGACAGCTCCTGCATGAGCTGTCTCATCAGGGTCTGCACTATTTACAAGTTGATTGTGCAACCAGTGCACTCCACAGCAGTGATTGCACAGCGAAATACTTGTACACAGTGAAGATATATGTAATTATACAACAGGACATGGGTAAAGAAGGAGAAATATATTTTAAAATTCAGCAAGAGAAGGGTTAAAGCTAGTTCTACTATATCGGAGGTTACTAACCCTTTCTCTTATGAATATTTATGTAAGCTATAATGACATCATGAATGTTTATTAGCTGAGGTTTGATAACACTGTATGGACAACTGACTGTTTTACCTTGACAGAAACTGTAGAATCAAATCTGTATTATGACAAAAGCACACAGAGCAGACCGTGATCTGAAACTGCTCTGTTTGTAAAATCGTGAAAAGACATTTATATGAACTGAAGTAAAGGCTGAACTCGGTTTGAAATGATACACGGTCACAAAAACGTTTTCCTTATTTTTTCTGAGTCACGTGTTAACCAAGTCCCCACGTACATATAGTGGTGAATAGAGGAGCTTACAGGAGTGTTCATTACAAATTGATTTTTTATGAAAAGAATCTATTATTATAATATGACACGAGCTTTAGCGTGTGTAATATTCATTATAGTAAATGAGTTTCATGAAATACTTTGAAATTAACACAAATGTAATATTCTTTTTAACACGTAGCGCCTTAGAAAGTGAAACAAACTATATTTGACTGCGGTTTCGGCCATTGTTTACAGCGTATTACAGTCGGATTCCAGCTGCTCATTTGCATAAAAAAATACACTACATGTAGTGCATTACCACGATTTATGGCACTCTGTTTCGGCACTCCCACGCGGCAGATTATGTGATAAATTTAGTTCATGCATATGTTCATACTTTTGTAGTAAAGGATGATTAGTTTTACAGTGTGGGGTGTCGATATAGAACCCTGCCTGTATGAGATTTTTTCGGAGAGTCTCATATATAATTATACAGTAATGACCCGTTAAACCGGAATAAGTGCATAAGAATTTGGATAGTTACAAGAAAGGTGACTACTTAATACAGGGTGATAGTGATACCGAGAACTCTTTTGGAGCTTTCTGCATTACTTTCACCCTGCATTAGCCTGCCATTTCTCTTACATATCGGCATGGATACTAATCGGTACATCCGGTTTAGAGAGGTGTTACTGTACATTGTAATGAGTTTCAACTTTTCCATATTCATGTGTAGGTAGACGGGGACGGCTGTTTGCTGTGACAGACGTCTGCCACCATGACTGATTTAGCAAAGTACGACAGTGAGAAAGACACACAGCCACTACTCCCCAAGCAAGAGTCGAGCCCGGCTACCCACCCACAAGAGGTCACCACGGGCAACAGAAACAGTAGCCCCAGCCGGAATAGATTCCCTCCCTTACCCCCACACAACAGTAGTAACTCTGCTAGCCAAACATTAGAAGACAACTCAACTACACAAACAGACAGGGATATATATCGAGTGCAGACACTTCCAGCAGAGACTTCGGGCATAACGCGGGGAACACCCACAAACAATTACGGAAATATTGCATCATATCACAATGAAGATGGGATTGTTGCTACTAGAAACGCGGGATTGCCAACTCTGAGTGTTTTGCACGTGAGTTACACAGTGCATGAGTGGGTGGGGCCATGGTGGAAAGGTGCGTGTTTTCGGAAGGTCAGGAAGAAACTCGTGTTAGACGATCTGTCACTGCAAGTGAAAGCCGGGGAAGTCACTGCAATATTAGGAAACTCAGGTTAGCTTAGAGTGTGTATACAGTAGAACATGGCAAAAGTAATACAGAAAACTCATATAGAACATGCATTAAGCTACCACCTGCATTACAGAATCATAATTAAATCTCTTTTTGATATCTGACTAACTCAGGTTCTACGTACAATAAAGCCTTGCTTATAAGAATTGTTAATAAATTCTTTTGTTTGTTTAAATTATCATGTTTTCTGTCGTTTTAAGAGTAAGTTAAGAATTATAAAATGTGTAGGCAGGTGGCTGCTTAATGTAGAGTGCAAGTCATACAGAACCTTCTATTAAGAGCTTTTTTCGTGGCTTTCAAACAGCATTTAGCTTTCACCTGTCTTAACTAAATTGTATATAAAAACAGGCAATATAACTTATAGGTTTCCTGTAATAATTGCAATTCTGACACTCAGTATCTTATCACTCAGCTATCTTACAGCGCCAAATAATTTTCATCAGCAGACATTGTCGTCTGCTTTAGATGTCATTTTGCATTTTCTTTCAATTTCTTCTTAAGACATAAATGGAGTGGCAGAATGTTTACTCGGTTTCGTGTTTGGATCCGAAGCTTTTGTAATCTTACAGAGCTACAAATAAACGTGCGTACCGAAATACTGAAATCGTCAGTTCTCCACCAAACACTTTTCTTATGAGAAGGTTCTGTATGACTTGCACTCTACATTATAGGGTTTGGTGGAGAATTAAAGCTATTCTTGAAAATGTTTAAATGTACGCATTTTCTCTGGACCTCTGTTAATCGCATACTTCTTCATTGCAACAAACCCTTAACGCGCTTTCTGTCGACATTGGTGGTAAAGGGTTGTAGTTTCCCTTTTCTTTCTTTTGTTACAAAAACGTGATGTCAATGTGCCGCCGTTTGCAAACTTGGTTTATCATACAGGTCTACAAGCAGTTCCAAACTATGTATAACAAACAAGTCTGGAAACCATGCCAAATTTAGCATAACACAATTGTCTGCAAGGCGTATCAATCTTGCAATAGCACACAGGTTTTTGAGACGATTCTAAAGAATTGCCACAGTATAGGGTTCGGTGTATAAATAAAGGAGCTATTCTTGAAACCGTTTAAATCTATGCATCTTGTGTGGTCATATTACAGTATCTCTGTATCTGCATAACTAGTCCATCGTATTGTTAATTCATTAATACCCATTGGCCAAAATAGGGCACATGCAAACGATGTAGACCAATTGAGGAGGTAATTGAGGAACCCACTTCAATATATCCGTTGGTGACTTCTTCAGGATCTGGGAAAACGTCGCTGTTAGATGTAATCACATGTAGGTCGAAAGGTGACGTCACAGGAAACGTCTTCTTCAACAATACTGTCTGTAACAGTGACGTCATTAAGCAGCATGCGGCCTACGTCATGCAAGCTGATCGACTGCTGCCCAATTTAACGGTCAGGGAGACACTGAGGTATTCGGCTCGTCTCAAACTACCAGGCAACACGTCAGTATCTGAAATCAATGACAAGGTTAGCAGCCAAAAGACTACGTATAATTTCATCAACTTCACTATAGATCTATGAGAGATTCAATTTATGTGGAAAAAATATGGTCTGCTCAAATTACGATTAATTGTAAAAATGACTACTTCAGAATCAATTAACCCATTCCCTCATATTGACGACTGTAAAAGTCACTTTGTGAAACCGTTGTGATAAATAGGAGCAAATCCTATAGGAGCAAATGCTCTATTTATCACAATGGTTTCAAACTACAAAAGTGTTTTGTCTTACACAGAAACCACACGTTGTAATATATAGTCAGATATATCAAACTGAAAATTTTATTTTGAAAGAGAAAATATTAATGTAAATATCAAAATATTGATAAAACTTCTATGTAATATTGTCTAGGTGAGCGCTGTTATCATGGAGATGGGGCTTAAAGACGTAGCCGACTCCCGGATAGGGAGCAGCATAATCAGGGGCATTTCAGGTGGAGAGCAAAGACGAGTAACCATAGCAATACAACTGCTGAAAGATCCAGGTAAATCTCAAATGAATTGTTATCGCTTGATCGTCAACTAGATTTAATATGCGTCACGCTTCACTATTATAAAGTTACAATTTGTTTCCGTTATTATATTGCATATCAAATCCTATATATTGACATACGACTAGTTAATAATGGATTCTGTAATAGATGTAATATATACATGTATGTACAATGTATATATTTCGGAAGATTACAGACATTTATTTCGAATGTTTTAATCCTTTGTCTGAAAACACGTCTATAAACATAGTAGGCCCAGATCAAACGACCATCTGATCAGGGTCTGTACTGTGTCCTTTCAGAATATATTACATCTGATTCTAGAATATTTATAAAAAATGTAGATCTATTCATTTGTTTTAGACAATTTGTTTTAACAATAGATAAAAAATAGTAAATATTTAATTTGTTGAAGTCAGCAATGACTATTCATTCAATAAAAGGTTAACCCTTTACTTCATATAAACGCATTTTCACGTCTGTGCAAACAGAATAGACCCTGATCAGACGGCCCCTATAGGAGCCGCCGCATCTGGGTCTGCTCCGTGTGCTTATTTTATTATATAAATTTAATTTTACAATTTCTTCCAAAGTAAAAATGCTTTCGTACCATTATATAAACAGCTAATAAATGTTCATGGTTTCATTATTTCATGTAAGGTTTATTCCATCTGTGTCCATTATACATGGGATATTTTATTACGCATAGCCCATGTGTAAGAATTGTTAGTTAACCCTTTCTCTATTGATAATCCATGTGAGAAATAATATCGACGTGAATAGTGTTAATCTGGAGTTTTATAATGGTATTTGCATGCATCTGTTAGTTCGGACTCCCTATAGACATTAATGATACAGCTTTGTAGTTACAATGCCGTAAGCAAACAGAGCAGATCATGACCAGGCGGCTCCTATAAGTTTCGTCTGATCTTGGATTTCTTTGGTAGCAAAGACGTGGAAAAATGTTTATATGAACGAAACACGTAGCTAGAGCCTTTCATTGTTGGATCCAAATTTTTTGAAAACCACAAAACTGTTCTTTTTAGAAAAAAGTAAAAGGAAGAAAGTACAAAAAATAGATGTTGAAAGAGACAACACATGACGGGGATTTGGTTAATTGTTCAAGCTCGTCGCACAATGAAGATTAATGTAACGGTACTGAAATCGAGTTCCTTACATGAGTAGTTATATAATAAAATCATTTAGGAAGTTACAGTTGACATGGATACCGAATTTATTACTGTTAGTGTATATTTATAACAGATGTTAAATCTACAACATATGTCATTAATTACAGATATTACATCAATAACATATATATCATTTATTACAGATGTTACATAAATAACGTATATGGCATTAATTGCAGATGTTACATCTATAACGGATATAACATTTATTACAGATATTATATTGTATTACAGATATGGTGTTGTTGGATGAGCCTACCTCAGGACTGGACAGTTACACTGCGCGCTACTTGGTCTCAAACTTGCGCAAACTGGCCCATCGGGGCAAGATCGTACTGTTGACAATCCACCAGCCAAGCTCGGATATCTTTCAGTTCTTTGACCAAATTGCTTTGATGTCTATCGGCCAGATGGCGTACTGTGGTCCGGCGAGAGATCTAGTTATCTATTTCACACAGCAAGGATATCGGTGTGACAAATACACAAACCCACTGGACAGATATGGTACGTACAATAATTGAAACATGTAATGCAGTTTCAAAATGATTTGTTGGATCTAGACTGCTTGCAAAGTTTCACACTGTTCCAAAATGCTAACCATTTACCTGTTCAGTCACTAAAACCAAGTAAAAATGTCAACACTAACATACTCAGTCTTATGTAATTATCTAATTGAATAGACAGCCTAACTCTGTCAAACATATAACTTTTTATTCTGAAAAAAAAGCAGCTGAGCACTTAAGACATGGAGGAAATGTCATGTCTCTCTTCAAATGATACAGATGACTGTCAGTTGAAGAGAGACATGACATCTACCGGTATTTGAGCGAAACAAGCACTAGACATTGCTGTGAGTATATTTATTTAGCCAGTTACCTAAACACAGCTTCATAAATTTTAATGCACACATTTGCGATCATGTTTAATATGAATGCTTTTGTTCCACAATGGTTTAAAAAGTGAATGCTTCCTGAGATAATGAAATGACTTTATTCTGCTTATTTCATTTATTTGAAATATTCCAATTGAAAACTTAATATAGTAAGGTGAGAATGTAGAGGGTATACCAGCACAAGCACTGGGAGACGACGAAATGTCAAATGCAATACTGTGTTTCCGTTTCAGGTGATTTAACGGATTTGTCGTATTTCTTGTATTGCAGAGAATATCTGTAAAATGATCTTACATTATTGGTTTATTTGTGTTATTGCCCTCGCTAAATCTGAAGTAAGCCCATACTTTGGAGCGATAGTTTTTCGGGTCAGAATATAAAACTGATAGCTTCAGCAACCGACAGTTTTAGAAACCACAAAGACGCTTGAAAAGCGCCCAGACGATCAGATTAAGTGCGACGATTGCAACGTGCTATTTGATTGACTAAAACAATTGGCCTTCTTCCAATCGACTTTAAAATTTGATGAGTATGTTTGTTTTGACAACTTTCGATACAATTATTAAGAAGCTAGCCTTTTATAATAAAAATCGAATCGAAAATGATATCTGATGAACCGAATCGAACCAAACCGAATAGGGGCCAAAATATCGCGGTTCAGTTCACATCGCGATTAATCGTTTTACCCTTAGTCGCCAGTATAGATCGCCATAACAGGTCCATAGAGGTCACGTTGTATATTTATATTCTTCATTGGTACATTCAGTTGATGTCGCCAGTACAAGTCGTCCTAACAGGTCCATAGAGGTCACATTGTATAATTATGTCTCACCCCATATTTATATGGGGGAGGCATATTGTTTTCGTGAGAGTTGTCTGTCTGTCCGTCCGTCTGTCCGTCCGTCCGTCCGTCCGTCCGTCCGTCTGTCCGCCTGTCCGTCACACTTTTTGTCCGGACAATAACTTCAATATGCCTGATGCCAGTTGATTGAAACTTCATATATGGAAAGAGCATAATGAGAGGAAGTTTCATGCACAATGACCATACTTCTGGCTTCACTAAAATAGGGGTTATTGCCCATTGTAAAAAAAAATAACACTTTTTTGTCCGGACGATAACTCCTATATGGCTCATGCCATTGGATTGAAACTTCATATATGGAAAGGTCATGACGAGAAAAAGTGTCATGCACAAGGTCCATAACTCTGGCTTCACTAATATAGGAATTATGGCCCCTTGTAAAAAATCACACTTTTTTTGTCCGGACGATAACTCCTATATGGCTGATGCCATTGGATTGAAACTTCATACATGGAAAGTGCATAATGAGAGGAAGTGGCATGCACAAGACCCATAACTCTGGCTTCACTAATATAGGAGTTATTGCCCCTTGTAAAAAAATCACACTTTTTTGTCCGGACGATAACTCTTATATGGCTCATGCCATTGGATTGAATCTTCATATATGGAAATATCATGATGAGAGGAAGTGTCATGCACAAGGTCCATAACTCTGGCTTCACTAATATTGGCGTTATTACCCTTTGTAAAAAAAAACACAATTTTTTGTCAGGACGATAACTCCTATATGGCACATGCCATTGGAGTGAAACTTCTTACATGGACAGATCATAGTAAGAGAAAGCGTCATGCATAGGATCCTTAACTTGGGCTTTAATAAATTTAGAGTTATTGCGCCTTGTACATTTGTTTAACGCTTTCTTGTCCGGACGATAACTCCTACATGGCTCTTGCCATCGTATTGAAACTTCATACATGGAGAGAGCATGATGAGAGAAAGTGTCATGAACAAGGGCCTTAACTGTTGCTTCAATACTTTTGGAGTTATTGCCCTTTGATACATTTTTGGCCGATCAATAACTCCTGTTCGACTGATGCTATTGGAATGACATTTTATTTATGGAAAGGGCATGATGAAAGTAAATGTCATGCACAAGGGCAATAATGCTGGTATCAATATTTTTGGAGTTATTAGCTGTTATCATTCTGTTTTTGAAAGTGCATAATGAGGGGAAGTATCATTCATCAGGTCCATAACATTTTTAGCGATTTCCCTTTACATATTGTTTTTATTAGAGGAGAGACATCCGTTTTTGTGACTAAAACCTCTAGTTTATATTCCTTTTTGGTTCACGTAGTTGATGTCACCAGTATAGACCGCCGTGACAGCTCCAGAGAGGTCGAGAGTACACTTCGAGTACAGAAGCTGGTAAAGTCATTTAAAATGTCAATCCTGAACCAGTCCACTGAGGAATCAATTTTAGAAATGTCCCAGAAGTACTCGGACACTGGTCCACCAAGGAAAGAACGAGTGAGGGGACCGTCATATCCCCGTGTCCTGTGGACCCTTCTCAGGTGATACATAGGTTGTTGTTGATGGCGTTTTTCATATATATTCAACCCATTTACTTTTGAATGCAGAAGAATCTAAGCTGCCATTTATTTGGGGCATACGAGTCTTAAAACGAAGGTGGAACATTTATATAGGAGCTTTCTGTATTTCGTTTGACCTGCATTAAGCTACAATTTGCCTTACAGACCCATAATTAGACCTCAATACAGATTCTAATGTATTCATATTAGACATAATGACCTTATAAATATTGATATGCTGATTTGTTTGATAATGGTAATATGGACTTTAGGCCATCACATACAACTGTCGAATCAAACCTATGTTAGTTAAAATATAATCGGAGGAAAATGCTATATAGATAATTTCTAAAAGATCTGTCTTATCTGGGTCTATCTTGTGTGCATATGGGTAATATATGGATGTATCAAGTAACACGTTAATAATGTAGCAAAGTAAATAAAACAAATCATTTAACAAATCCCGCAGTTCAGTAAAACATTCTCCGCGAAAATCGTGATTTGCTATACTTAAAATTATATTGTTTGCTATGTTCGGTCCGTTCTTATCACTGAATGCTATTATCCGAGTTAACCCTTCGCTTGCTATTCGCGTCATTATACCTACCTGTAAATAGTGAAGACCCAGATGAGACAGCTCCTACAGGAGCTGTCTCATCAGGGTCTACACTATTTACAAGTAGATTGTGCAAACAGTGCACTCCACAGCAATGATTGCATAGCGAAATACTTGTACACGGTGAAGATATATGTAATTATACAACAGGGAATGGGTAAAGAAGGATAAATGTATTTTAAAATTCAGCAAGAGAAAGGTTAAACAGCTTTGTATTTTCCAAATAAACGATATATGGATTAAGTGGCTTGAAAACAATGAAGGATAGACATATATATAACTGATTATGGAATAATAGAATAACGATGGAATTAGTATGTGAATAAATGGCGGATTTAAGATTGGAGGACTAAATGGTGGATAGATACATTGCAACTTGAGGAATGAAAGAATGAAGGATACATGAATAAATGACGAAGAATGAAAGCATAAATGATGGATGGAGGAAATGATTTATTGATGGATAAATATGGACAAAACAAAACATGTTTGTTAGTTAGGTCAGTTGATTAGTGGATACACTATCCACACAAACGCACAGAATTATCAATTAAATTAACCCTTGCAACGCTGTTTTTTCAAATTGACCATTCAAAAACTCAAACAGGTCAATGTTATGGTGAATATTTTGGGATGTTTCTAATGAAAAGTGTAACATGACAAACAGTGCAGATCCTGATGAGAGGGCTGCTCTAAGAGCCCTCTCATCTCGGTGTACACTGTTTGCAAAGGACATTAGTCACTCGTGTCCCGCACAGTAATGGTTAATGATGGATCGATGGCAGTGTTTCACTCCGAAAATATATGACTGTGTAAGGCTGTTGAATATGTATACAATTTATACAATAAACATTCACTGATTCGAGCACTCAAACAAACCTTCCTTCATGTAAACGTGTTTTCAGGCATTTGCAAACAGAGTAGACCAGATCAGACGGCTCCTATAGGACACGTCTGATCAGGGTTAGCTTCGTTTGATTTTGACAGAAAGTAGATCCGATTCAACAGTTTTTGTCAAAGCAAAACATTGCATTGAAATGTTTATGTTATACAGTTGAGCCAGTAAATATTCATGTTTTCATTAGTTCTTACATGGTTACTGAACAGGTAAATGGTTAAGTAGTATTATAAGTTTAAGACAGATGACAGGTTGGTGCAGGGCACATTATTATTCAGAAAGCTCCTCTGTGAGCTTCCAGTATGACTTTTGTTCTTTATTAAGCAATCACCTGCCTAAAAGTTCTTGATTCTTCTTTACTAAACCCATTTCCCCATACGTTGAAAAGGAGCATTTACTAGAAAAAAAGATCTGTTCAGAACTCTGTAGTTTTGAAACCATTTTGATAAACAGAGCATTTGTTCCTATGGAGAGAATGCTCTATTTATCACAATGGTTTCAATAAGCTTTAACAGGGGCGTCAAAAGTTGTCAATATGAGGGAATGGGTTAAAGTTACAACTATGAGTCATGTAGGAAACACCACATACTTAACAAACAGCCGCCCGAACAGCAACACAAGAAAACAGAGCGAGTGCACACATCTAGCAAAAACATAAAGAGACGCACAAAGACAAAACAAATATAAAATAGTGGAAAGATGGAAATACGGCATTGGAACGGTCAGTGATAAACGTCACTGGGGGTTTAAACCGGTTTTTGGGCGCCCAACCTCACACTTTTTCCATCCAAAGCCTAAAAAGACAAACAGTGTAAATAAACGTATCCCGACTCCGACTAATCTACAACAACCGCGATTGCAAATACAGTAGTAAAGTGCATGTAAAACGAAAACGTTTAAGTGAAACAAATTGTATCCACCTATCACTAGTGTACTCACTGATTTAGTTGCAAGTAGAGTAATAAAGGGTACGACAAAACGGAATAGTACATACATCCGACGTCTTCCTTCTGTTTCCGGATTTAAAGTCCGAATTAAACTAGCTATGCTGTACTGATTCACTGAAAAGGAAAAACATAATGTTCCACTCATGAGACACAAATTAATGACAAGGCATCTCTTTATTTCAGTCGAATGAACAGGAATCTATTCCGGGACCGAAAGGATTACGTTGCTCGGTTGACATTACTTCCGTTTACAGTGATATTTGTATTGGCGTTTCTTGGGAGGTTGAAACAGACACAGACCAGTATCCAAGACAGAGTGGGATTGATGTATAACTCGGCCTCGTATCCCCCTTTTGTCGGCATAATGAACGGAGTGGCTTTGTGTAAGTATAAACTGATACATGTACATACCATATACAGTAAAAACTTGATACTACGAACAATCGATACTACGAACACTCGATACTACGAACACTCATATACGTACAATTATTGATGTTTAACACATGTGGCCGCTTATTGTATGGTGAAAGCATGCTGAAAGCTCCTCTATTTCTGCATGACTTTTACTCTGTATTAAGCGGCCACATGCCTACAAAGACATTAATTCCTCCTTACTAACATTCGTAGTATTTATCGAGCTTTTACTGTAAAGACGAATAGATATTTGTTTGGCCAGATGGCTGCATGATTTAACCCTTTCCTCCTTAGTACACCTTTCTACGCATCTATAAAAGTAACTTATTGAAACCATTGTTTTGCTCTATAGGAGAAAATGCTCTATTTATGGTTTCAAACCTATATAATTCTAAAATTTCCATTTCTGTAGTAAGTGCTCCTTTTCGGTAGATTTATTCAAAGAGGTTGGAGCTAAAAATAACGTGTGGGGTTCAGTTAAAGTAGGGTAACGTAGGAGCCTACATGTGCCGTCTGATCTTGCTCTTCTCTGTTTGTAAAGGCGTGAAATTTATACATGTTATATGTACCAACAGTGAACGAAAAAGTTTAAACAGCGAGTTCTAGATAATCATTTTAAGACTGATTTCGCAGGACATAACACTACTGATTGTTTGAATTGTATTAAGAACGTTTATTTCATACATAACTCTAGGCAAAAAGTTGTCGACGATTACGCTAAATTTTTGTAAATCCAAGAAAAAAGTTGTCGACGATTACGCTAAATGTTTCAAAATATGCTTCAAAATGACTTAATAATCTGAACCTATGTTACTTGAAAGGAATTCAGTGCTAGCGACTATTGTAAGGAACGAATTGTTTGTTTGGATTGCATTAGAGAAGTAGAGAAGTAGATATGGAATAATGAATTACCGTATTATCTCTGTAATAAAGTAAAACTCCAATTATATCAAAAGGTGTGTGCTCCAATTTCACAGCTTTTTGAAAGTTATAAGATCTTGATCTACATTGTTTATAAAAAAAACAAGACAGAAAGAAGGGTAAGAACACCAAAGACATGTTTTGTCATTCATGTTTTTGTCAAAATTGTTCCAGATCTTATTTATATTATATGTGCTCATTGCTTTTCTTATTACACTTATAATTCATGGAAATATCAGTATGGCTTGAAAATGTAGTGAGAAGTGAACTTTTACCATATAATATTGAATTATAACATACCAGCAGAACTAAAGAAGATATTCGGAAGGGTACTTTTGAATTGTTTGTTGTTGTTTTTTAATTTTAATAAACTCTGGAAAAGTGAGTTATATGACACCTTTTTTGCAATTTTTCTAGTAAAAATTAGATTTTTATTTAGCTCTTAAAAGCGTTGTTCAACATTTATGAACTACACTAGGACCATTACTTAATAACTTTATTAAATTACTTGCTGAAAATTGTTAAAATATATATATTTAATCGATTTTTAATATGAAGGTGAAATTGAAAGGAAGTAAACAAACGGCCATTCCTGGAAATACTTTAATGAACATATTAAAAATTTAACCTACTGGTTTCAGTTCCATGCTTGCGGGACCTGTATTACCGGGAGACAGTGGACGGCCTGTATGGGACGGCGACTTTTCTCGTGTCTTACACGATACATATACTACCTTTCCACATTGCCTCAAGCATCATATACTGTGGTATTATATATTGGTAGGTAATCTTCTGTCTGTCCTGCACGTTACACACCCTACCAGAGCTGTAAATGAGATGCGTAAATTAAATTTTCAGGAATGACTTCTTTATTTCTCCACCAAACCCAACACTATGACCACTCTTGAGAATCGTTTCTTCGAGACCATTCTATAAAGAGAGGTCACAGTAAAGTTTTTAGTGGAGAAATTACGATTTTGATATTTGGGTACTCACCTTTATCTGCAGCTCTGCCCTACCCTTGCCTTTCGCCTCTAGGATCATACACATTGGTATCATATACTGGTATGTCACCATCCGCGTGTCTTACACGATATATACCTTGCCCTTCCATATCGCCTCTAGGCTCATATACAGTGGTGTTATATACTGGTATGTCACCAATCGCGTGTCTTAAACGATACACAGCTTAACCTTCCACATCGCCTCTAGTATCATATGAACTGGTATGATATACTGGTATGTCACCATCCGCGCGTCTTACACAATATATACTTTACACTTCCACACCGCCTCTAGCATTATTTACAGTAGTATTATATACTGGTATATATATTTTCATGCCAACCGATCGCATATCGATCTGTCTGTCTCTCCGTCTGTTGGTTTGTAGACAACTTTAACGTTGGCGGTAATTATGTAGCCAATGAACATACAAACTTGCATGTGCAACTTGTGGAGGCGAACGAGTTTAGGGTTGACTTATTAAGGTCCTTCGAGATCATGAATTTCAGTACTTCTTGTTCTGAAAATTGAATACCGCTTAAGCCGGTGCTAGGGGGCGTGAGCAGTGTTGCACTTTCAATTACTGTTCATGAACAGACTCAATAAAACCGAGTCTGCAATTTTCTCTTTTTGTGTTGCAATTTATTCTCTCGTTTGATCACCTCCTTTCAGAATTTATTAAGGTTAAGGTCATTTATCAAGGTCAACATTCAAATTACGGGTCAGATTTATATTGGCGATAATCGGGGACATAATGTTTAACAAGCACATTTTGTTCTTCCTGTACTGAGCTGCCATTTGTCCCTTAGACATATTATACGATATATTTAACAGGCAGTTGTGAAGAGGGTTTTTTTCTGTAATAGAAGCTGTTAGCGAGGTCCGTTTGTCTGCAGAGTATCCAAGATACCTTCTTGTAATGCTTCGTACTTATCATCCTGGTCCGTGTTCATTTAGGGTGCCCGGTTTACAAGCAGAGGTAGACAAGTTCTGTTTCTTCACGCTGGTCGTGTTCTTCCTGCAGTACTGGGGCGAAATCATATCTGTATGTTTTATGGGTATCTTCCTCAACTCGAACATGGCCAATAGCATCTCCGTCCTCATGTTTACTGTTAACGTCATCGTCGGCTCCGGATTTGTCAAGTAAGTTCACATACTTAAGGGGGTGTCACACTACAGCGTATGGCACGTATACGAGCGTATGAGAAAATAATGCTCACACGCTCGCATACGCAGATATACGCTAGGGGTAGGTTAGGCATACGTCGTATACGTTCCAGGTACGCTGTCATACGGCGGTGTACGTTCTCATACGCAAAGGCCGAAAATAATTTTTGAACATGTTCAAAAAAGTTCAGCGTATACAAGCGTATGAATTATACGTTAGGCATACGCTCGTCATACGCTAGGCACACGTTGAATACACTACAGTGTCGGTAAAGGTACGTTACTTATAGGTCAAATACGTTTCACATACGGTGGCATGAAGACGGCCAATAAATCCATTATATGGATTGCGTATCAGTAACGTACTTGTAACGTATGTCTGACGAATGACTAACGTATGTAACCTATTTCTGGCTATCCATAATCTGCTCATACGCTCATATGCGGTAAAATACGTTACTCATATGCTCGCATACGCTACTTATACGCTGATATACGCTACACTGACGGTGACATAAGTTGACACACGCTCGTATACGTTTCTCATGCGCTGCATATACGCCTCATGTACGGTACGGTACGCATACGCTATTCACGCGCTTCTAATACGTTCATCGAAGATAGTGGTGGAAAATGTTTGGTTCATACGTTCAACAGTTGTGCGTATAACCAGTTTTTCATACGTTATGCATACGTTCGTCTCGTACACTATAGTGTGAAAGGGTCATAATCCATATACTGTTATCTGTATGACATAATAATCCTGAATATGTTTTTTGTATTTTTAGGCGTTACCACCGATCGTTTTACTAGGATACCTAGTAGATCATTTCTAAGTGGCAGTTCATTTATTGAACATATATGTCAGGTGGCTTCTTAATGCAGGACAAAAGTAATGCAGTAAGCTCCTATAGGTGTTTCTGCATTACAGTCGATCTGCATCTGCCTTACAGACCCCATAGTCAAACCTCCTAAATTCGGTGTCCGCGTTTAACCCTTTTCTTATATAAACGCTTTTTCACACATCTGCAAGCAGAGTAGACCAAGATCAAAAGGCTGCCTGGTCAGGGTCTGCTCTGTTTGCTGATGAATTTGATAGGTTTGTTTGTTTAGTTTCTAAAATGGTTCTAATAGTCCAACTTTCCTGTGTCATTATAATTATTTTGTCCATGAATATTCAATAGATATTGAAATTTAGAATAACATAGAACAGGGGAAAGGTTAACAGGCAGGTTCTACTGTACGAGCGTCGGGTCAAAAGATAAACAAGTTTTAACGCTTTCGGCACCAAATGTCTAATTGTCGTTTGCAATCCAATTTTATTAAATAATTCGGAAAAATGATAAATAAATGCCAATTTCAAATGAATAAAGCACATATATAGAAATTGAGTTTGAAACAAAAAGTGAAGTCCCTGATCAGCCGTCGCTTGAAAAGGCGGCGTCTGATTTGAAACTGCACCATTTTCGTGGTGTATTTTTGCGACTTTGGTTAATAATATTGGTGAAAGGGTTGATAGAAAATTTGTTGGCATAAATCTATGATACAAAGGTAGCAAATTCTACAGAATAACAATTTGAACGTTCCATATAGTTTTGTGCATGTTAGATTACGACAAAAAACTGTAACATTTAAGTCAAATAAAGTATTCTGTAAATTATGTATTCTTAATCAAATTGTATTTGAACGATGTTAACGATTTTATGTCAGAACAAGCACAAATGAATTGGGAAACAAAAATCGCTAATTTGGCAAACTTGCGACTGAACACACCCAAAGAGACAAACAGACACAAATGCAGTAGAATCCCTCTAATGCGACCACTTAATGAATCGACATGGGTGTCTTTATAAGCAGGTGGTTGCTTAATGCAGGACAAAAGTAATGCAGAAAGCTCCTCTAGGAGCTTTCTGCATTGCTTTTGTCCTGCATTAAGCTACCACCTGCATATAGCACCCATAATTATACCTCTTTTCGGTGGTCGCATTAGCGGGGTTTTACTGTAATTCAAATTAATTCACCAATGAGTACAAATGAATGAAACTTTGACAGAGAGTTAACATGTTAACAAATACACGTTAAAAAATATCAGACTATTGATCAATGAGCACATCTCAATTGGCAAAAAACCAAATGTTTTTGCCACCGAACATACCTGGTTTTACTTTTTTAGGGATGTACAGTCGCTAGTAGACCCATTAAGATGGTTTAGCTGGTCGTTGATACTTAGGTACGGAGCGGAAATCCTTGTTGGTAACGAAATGCAAGGTCTGCAGTTGTCAGACTGTCCAGAGAATGCTAACAGTAAGTATGCTATACAGTAAAACATTACTTAACTCATTCTCTCCTATGCTATTTTAGACCCAAAATATTTGAATAAATTTACCGAAAATGAGCATTGATTATGGAAAAGGAGCATGTTAAAAGTTTGTAGTTTTGGAACCATTGTGATAAATAGAGCATTTGCTCCTCTGGAGCAAATGCTCTATTTATGACAATAGTTTCAGGAAAGGAGTTTTACAGAGGCGCATTAGGCGTACGTGGGATAGAATGTGATAAGCGGCCATTAAAAAGAGATCTTATGGGTCTTTGAGGCAGGTGGTCGTTTAATGCATGTTAAAAGAAAGCGGTATTACTTTTCCAATGCAGTAACAAGCTGCTTTTTAGGAAACCTTTGTTCAATCAATTACAGCGTAGGACTGGTTGTACAGCATGTATTTAAAATGCACAAATATAATCTTCTGAAGCACAATTGAATATGCACTAAATGAACTATAACAAATAAAAGGGGTTTTTTTATTACAAAACACCACGAGCAGACATTCCTGAAAAATCTTATTAAGATTATAAGAATTGTACGTGTATGCTTTCAAATGAAATAAAATACAGTCATCGAATCATTATAAACACTTAATTGCGAAAGCAAATCTTGTTTAGCAGCAATCTTCTTTATTCCTACAGTTGTGCTAACATTTGAAACACAGTAAGCACAAGTGTAATCCTGTTATAGAAATTATAACATAGTGATGACACTTATGACACAACGGCAAGTATAACACGGAATGACACATATAATACATTAGCAAGACTTAGTAAAACACGGTATTGGCACTTATAGTTCAATAGCAATTATAACACGGAAATAGCAAGTGTAGCAAGATAATAAATATAGCATTGTAACAGCATGAGTAACACAGTCATGACAAATGTACCATGTGTAGCACAGTCAAAACAAATATAACATAATAACAACATGCGCAACATAGTCATAACAAATGCTTCACAGTTTTGGTAAATGTAACACTTTAATAATGAATAATACATGACGATGACAAGTATAATACGGTAATAACAAATGTAACACGATAAAAGCAAGTGTAACACGCGCGTTAATGACAAATTCAACAAGATAGTGGATACTTTATACACGTTTGTACATACACGTTAATACAACGTGCCGAAGGATTGTTGTTGTCCCCAACCCGAAGGGCGAGGGCGAGGACAGCAACAGTCCCAACTGACACTGCAGATGTTATTGCCCGAAATAAATTTGTATTATCGCTATTCGTGCGTAAAATCTGTTTCTGCTTTCCTGTGTCTAAAATAAAACCAAAGCTATGCGCTAAATATTTTACAGATCATTCGATTGATGCTCTTACTGGGTCGCTGTAATACTCACAACCATTGTGTATGTTAGGCGTCGCACAGGTATAATTAAAACCCGTCAACAACAGCATGAGAGCACGAGAATCTCATTTTTGATATATAGGTCATCGGGACTTCAACTATACATTTTATGCAAGAATAGTGCAAACCCGTTATGACAAGTGTAATACGGTCACAAAGAATATAACACGACAATAGCAAATATAATACGGCACTAACACGAATACTTAGTGAAACACGGTAATTCCATGTGCTATGCGAAATAAAATATGTAATACGACAATAACAAGTGTATTTAGGTAATAATAAGTGTAATAAGATAATAGCATATGTAACATTTATATGTTGTGATGTATATTTGTATTTCAGTCAGTTGTTACAAGACTGGCGACGAGTTTCTGGACAGGTTTTACCCAGGAGCACCGGACCACCTATATAGGAACATTGGGGTGATGGGTGGATATGCAGCTGGTGTCCTGCTTATTACAATTATTGTTTACAAAGTTGTGGGCCCTAAGACGTTGCACTGATCGACAAGCCGTGAGAAATGAACACAAATTAACTCCTTAGTAAGAGGACGTCTCATAAAGACGAAATACACTTCCTTACGTTTACATTAACGACGGGAACGGAAGAAGTGGAATATTTATACAACATAAACCCAAATTATCTGTTGCGTTTGCAAATGAACATTTAATTCTGGTATTGACCAAAGGTGCCCGACGCATGCTTGGACTCACCCATGGAACCATGAAAAAAAATGTGATCGATGTATGTTAAACTAGCCTAAAACTATATATTTGAACCTTGAACCACTCCGAAAAACAAGAAAAACACGACCCGGAAAAAATTCCCTTTCGGGTCTATATATGTATTGAAAGATACCCAACTACGTCAGATCATCGGCGGAAAATACAACAGTCATGTTTTTCAAAGTCTTACAGCAAAGCCAATTCAACACCGATTTCAATCATTTTGGTCTTGATCCGTTCCAAATTTCATATGCTAAGCGGCACAGTTAGTGCTTTCCTTAAATATTGCTCCGTCTTGTCGCTGCAAGACCGCGAACTTGAAAATACGCTAGAGCGAATCGATGTGACTCCCGCCAGGATGCATAGAAGTATATAGGGGGATCTGTATTCGTTGAACTTTTCAACAAAAACGCGAATTATGCTGAAACACATTCGAAAAACATTCAACTCACCGCAGTTAAAACGGTGCTGGCTATTTCCAGTCTGCTACGAGACGCCAGTTTTCTTTCTCCTACTTTCGTTTTGAACGCAGATGGTCATTTCGCAGTGGCGCGGAAGTAGTAGACAATTTGTATATCGAATAGATTATGAACCGGGTCACAGCAAAATGGTCGCATCCGTTCCAAAGAAAAGTTGGAGAAAGAAAACTGGCGCCGTTTTAATTGCGGTGAGTTTAATGTGTTTCGATAGTGTTTCACCATAATTCGCGTTTTTGTTGAAAATATTAACGAATACAGACCCCCCTATATACTTCTATGCATCCTGGCGGGAGTCACATCGATTCGCTCTAGCGTATTTTCAAATTCGCGGTCTTGCAGCGACAAGACGGAGCAATATTTAAGGAAAGCACTAACTGTGCCGCTTAGCATATGGAATTTGGAACGGATCAAAACCAAAATGATTGAAATCGGTGTTGACTTGGCTTTGCTGTAAGACTTTGAAAAACATGACTGTTGTATTTTCCGCCGCTGATCTGACGTAGTTAGGTACCTTTCAATACATATATACCCCCGATAGGATTTTTTTCCGAGTCGTGTTTTTCTTGTTTTTCGGAGTGGTTTAAGGTTCAAATAGATAGTTTTAGGCTAATTTTACATACTTCGATCACATTTTTTTTTTGGGGGGGGGGGGGGGGTTGTCCGTGGGTGAGTCCAAGCATGCGTCGGGCACCTTTGGTATTGACCTGTTTATAAATACTGTCGCTATCGATGAATGACAAATTCTGAGACCTTGATAAACCCATATGTACCTATAATTCCGTATATTGGATATATGAAAACAATGTAGACATATACCAGAGAGCACGTGAAAGAGCCATATGATCGATGTTAACAATGTTTGCTATACCATTCAATGACATAATAGAAACACATTTCATGTATTTGCAAACAGAGAAGACACAGATCAGACGACGGCTGCTACAAGGTCTGCTGTGTTTGCTGAATTTGATTGATCTGATGTTTTGTTTCTATAATGGCCAAAATGGCCCACTTTTGATATCGCATTATAACGACAATACATTTTGTCAGTGACAATTAGGTAGCTATTGAAATTTGGACACAATATGGAACAGGAAAGGGTTAAATAGTCAGAAGCCGATAGTGTTGATATACTGTTACGCCATCGATTGAAATGCCGTTTGTGCATGACGCAGTATAGATGTACAATGGATTGATATGACGTTTATGCATGACGCAGCTCGTAACAATGCAGCTCGAAGTAGATGTACAATGGATGGATTTGCCGTTTGTGCACGGTGTGGTCCTATAACAATGGAGTACAATGTAGTTGGATTGATGAATCATATGCAACTGCTTAATATGCGAGTGCCAAAAACCTCGACTCTATCCAATGGTCCAATGTAAATATGTGTCGGATCTCTTCGATTTGCAGTTAGCTATTCCCTTAATATGAACCATTTCAGCAGCCATCTAACAAGAGCTTTGGTTCATTTTTAAAGCAAAAATAACGTAGTTAGTCGAATCGACTAAATGTGCAATACATGATCGAATTATCTTCACGAAGTTGTTTGAAAGTGACATATACAGAATATGTCCTCCATTTTATATAAATATTTCGATGCTTTGTCCAGTGTTCTTTGCTAAATGCTCAAATTGTAACTTGTTGGCGACATGACTGTGATATTATGCAAATTTGATTTCTATGTAGACTTTGATAACACAGTTAAAGGACAGCGATTGTTCTGGGTCTATACTATACGCAAATGACACACAGAATGCGTTTGCTATGGCGATACATGCGCATTGTAGACACGAGCTATGTCCATGACTTATATCAGGATTTGCTACACCTTGCTTTTATCATAATTATGATTTTCCCTCTGATTTTATCCCTTTCATTCCCGTCTGTTCAATATCTTTATAAAAAGATAATCAGCAAGTCAACCAGTTTAGACACTGATAAGACGCCGAATTGCTCGGCGTCTCATCTGAATCCAAACTGTTTTCTATATGAAAGCACAGACCCGTCTTTAAGACAATGAAGTGGTTAAATAGTTTCCATAGAACTACTGATCGCACGGCCTGTAGCGTCCATCCTGATGAGTTAGACATTTAATTTGGTTTCAAGCTGTTTGTAAAAACAGTACAGTAAAACCTCTCTATAACAGCCACAAACTTACACCAATTATTTTGTGTTAAAGGCAGGCGGCAGCTTAAAGCAAGGAGAAAGTAAAACAGAACGCTCCTATAGGATTATATGTATTACTACATGTGCAATGCATGTTGCAGTGCTTGCTTTTACAGTCCTTATGTAAATATGCACAACGTTTAAGTTAAGAGTAGACTCTCTCTTTTTTAGAAAATGACCACCTTTCAACCCTGACTTTTTTCAAATGGTATATTTCAAGAAAAGCGAACACGACAAACAGTGTTGACCATGGTGAGATCGCTCCTTTAGGAATCATCTAATCTTGGTGAACACTGTTTGCAAAGAACATTAGTGACTAGTGTCAAGCACTGAAAAAGTTAAATGATAAACATGAGTGTATAAAAAAGAATGTGGTTATTAATTGCGGTAAGATGAGTTGTAAAATGTTTATAGGAGCTCCTATCGCCCTGCAGTAACCTATTACCACATAGGTTATTATTAGATACAACCTCTTTGAATAAATGTAACGAAAAGGAGCATTAACTAGAGAGAAGAAATGTTGTAGAATTGTGTAGTTTGAAACCATTGTGTTATAGGAGCATATGCTGTATTTATAACAATGGTTTCACAAACTGACTTTCACAGATACGTCAAAAGTTGTCAATATGAGGGAATGAATTGAAAGGGGTTACATTGTATAGTCACACGCGGATTGATTAATTAGTCGCGTGTGTCAGAAATATATTCCGTTATAGATCTCATTTTGTATTTATAAATACAATGAAACTTCGATATCTCGATACTTTCGGGATAACTTGAACTAAAAGTATGGTCCTTCAAAATTTACAATACAAACTTGTTCTGATATTCATCATTACTTATACCTAGAAACAAATATGAAAGATTAATGCAGGTCGAAAGTAATAATGAAAGCTCTTGCAGATGCGTTCAACATTACTTTAGACCTGCATTAAGCTGTGAATTTGAGAAACTGTCCGAATTAGAAATTGGATGACTCGATCTTCTGTTATCTCGAAGTTATTTATATGATCCCTTTAAGTTCGAGATACCGATGTTCAGATGTAACATACTTACAATGATAAGGAGATTTTACTATAGCATTATTATTTTTTAATAAATACTATTATCTGTTAAGAAGTGATTGCATTGTGTCGTTTATAAATGTGCTTAAAGTATTGTTCACCTTCGGTAAAACTGAGAAGGAAGACGTGTATTGGCGATGTTAGATATTACGGAAAGTATACTCAGAAACATTTAGTGTCGGTCACTGTTGTGCCATTATTGTTTTACATGCGTTATCTCCCTTTAATAAAAGACCATTTGAACAGAAACATTTTGTCTCTCATTCAACAGTATGATATGTAGTTTACGACGGAGAACACGGGTTACTGTTTAGTTCATAAAACACTGTGTAGGAGAGCATAGTTGTACTAGTTAAGTTTGTTTGCTAATGGTCCGATGTTTGCTATCTAAGGTCACGCATGAGGGGTGGGTCATAATTGGTTGCAGGAAAAGAAGAAATCACAATATGAACACAAATCGGTTTGAAAATGAACACAAACGAAATGGTAAACGAATGCAAACATACTGGCAGTTGGACATACGTGCAAGATCACAAAGGGATTGACTAATTACCATAATCATTTTGAGTTCCTGGTTCTTTTAACTATTTAATGTAAAGCACTGATACATGTTGGGAGTTAACCCACATCAAGTGCCATTACCCTTTCACACTGTCAGCTGGTCCTTGCATCACCTGCATGCATCCAGCGCTTAGTGTTGGGGTAAGGCGTTTTTCTACTTTTCTAGAAAAGGGTAAATCAACATATTAAGGAAGTACTTGCATATCTAAGGAATTGTATAATCACACCAATATCAATTTCTTCAGATAAACCAGTACGACACCTGATATTTATATGCTACAAAGAAATTCAGACAAAAGATATCACAGTGTTTACATTATAGAAGTTGACGTATAATTAAAAGATGTAAAAAGAGTTGCCACAACTTCAAATAGGTAAAAAGGACTTAAGATTTCCCGCCGAATCTAATATAAACAGAGTGCATCGTCCTTCTAAAGTGTTGTATCTTTCAAGTCAGCATGTAAAGGACAATTTAAAATAGATACGACACATCTACGACGACTGTTTTAAAAGGCATTTATGTTTCCACTTCCTTGTGTTTTCATACCTGTCTTTTTCAAATATAAGTATAAACAAAATATCATGCTTTAGAGCATTAAAGAGGATCATATCCCTCTTTAATGGTTTTAATATATCTTTAACGATCAAAGACATTCGGCATGTCCAGTAATTTAACGAATGGAAAAGTAGTAAGGTCAAGCAGGCAAAGCCACATACAAGACGCAACCACCACCACAACACCGATAGACAGCATGACATACATACACACACAACCACACACCCAAACGCACACTCACACACGAGAATAACACAGAAAACACCAACAGACACACAAGAACCAGAGACAAACACTCCACACATGAACAAAATCACAAGCACAAAGACGCAAGGCAAACAAAAGGAAGGGTGACAAAGAGAGTACCGCCTTGGCACGGTCAGTAGCAAAACACCACTGGGGTTTAAACCGGTTTACGGACGTCCTAACATCACACTTCTCTCAAAGTCACACTAGCTTTACAAATAGTGTAAATAAAGGTATCACCGCCGGACTTACCAACAACATAGACGACGGTGAACACAGGACAACATGTAAAACATAGCATAATAACTGTGACAATCCATCAAATATGTACTGTACTCAATGACTTTGCTGAAGTCAGCGCACCTGCAGGTAAGCCGTTAAGGGCACGACAGGGAAAAAAATAATACATGAGTCTGGTAAGCTCATCCCGTATCTGAGTTTAAGAGTATACCATCATAGAGTACTACCCTCGGCCTGTCATCGCGCAAGCAAAGAGGGAAGCGTAGCTACCGACTGTAAAAGGGTAAACATGCAGTGCGTTGCAATATAATGGGATCATAACCTTTCTTTTTAAATGTTTTAATGCGTTTTATAAACAAATCATGAAAATGGATATGACCCCGAAATTTCCTAAGTTTGTAGATAACATCCCCATAAAAGTCTGGTTGAGAAATGCCTTGTTGCAGTAACGTCCGTAGATTGAAATTATATTTACTAATGAGTGGTAAATTTCGATAATAAAATTTAGAATACGTTTTCCGAAGTTTGTGATATCTGTAACCTTGCTTAAGAAGTTTATCAGTTATAACTAAATTACAACTGTTAAAATCTTCAAGCAAAGAACAGGCTCGGGCAAACCGAATAAGTTGAGAAATATAACCCCATAAGATGTAGAACGGGGCACACTTTTCAAATTAAAATCTTCTCTTTTATCTTATATTTTGGACGAAACTTTATCATTTGTAATTTGAAAGATTCAAATCTAAAAATGAAGCTATAATGTCAGATTGATTCGCTTTTTTTAAAGACAATTCTTTAGGGTAAATTGAAGAAATCATAGTTTCAAAATAAGGATTGTCTAAATTCAAAATATCGTCTAAATACCTTGAATTTTTATTAAAAGCATTAACAATATTGGTCTGTGTATCAGGTTTTAAGCTAAGCATAAAATCCCTCTCATAGCAATACAAAAACAAATCTGCAACAAGAAGGGCACAATTTGTACCCATGGGTATACCAACAACCTGACGATATATGGTACCCCCATAACGCACAAATATATCGTCTAAAAGAAAGGTAAGAGATCTACAAACATCAAGGCAAGTCCACATTGTGAAATGTTCAACTTCTGAATTCGAAAAGAATGAACGTTGAACATTACACGCAATGAACATTTTATTTTCTCTGGCAAAGGTTTTGTCTATTAATTTAATCAGTTTATCCTTTATAGGATGGTGAGGTAGAGTAGTATAGAGTGTAGAGAAATCATAAGAGCTCAGTGAAGAAATGTTATACTGTTCATTTTCAAGTTTCGTTAAAATATCATTTGAATTTTTTATGGACCAAAAAACATTAATACCAGAATTTTCATATATTTTATCACAGTAACGTTTTATATGTTCTTTGATCGTAGTAAGACAGGACGTCAAAGGTTTAGATATTGTAGTAGTGGTACCACAGCTCGTATACTTGCCAAAAAAATGAGAGGCGTCATTGCTTAAGCAGCTGTTCAGTTGAACTGCGATTTCGATTTTTAAAATCGTCCACAGTAGAACAATGAGGTATTTCCTTGGCTCGTTAAAAATATGTTTGTTGAGAATAACAAGCCAGAAATGTTATTTATTCTCTGGCATATTTTCTGAATTAACTTTTACAAAATCATGAGCAAGAGGTGTGTACAATGTAGAAAATTGCATGGTTTTACAGTGGATGCAAGAAGCCAAGGACCATCTAATTCTTAAGTTAATTTAAGATTTCTGAAGAGGTTTTAATGGATCAGAAGATATTTATTCCAGATGTTTCAAAAGTGTTATGACAGTAAGATTTATCATGTTATTTTTTATGTTTTCAGGTTATTTTTGAAATCGATATATTGTATGAATATTCTGAAAATGGATGATCCTTCGAAAGCAAAAGTAGAAATGCAAACGGGGAAAATTGCAGAATCGGTTTTATTCAGTCTGTTCATGAGTAGTAATTAAAAGTGCAACACTACTCGCGCCCCTAGCACCGGCCTTAGCAGTATTCAATTTTCAAAACTAATAACATGAAAATTAATGATCCCGAAGGACCAGAAAATATAACAACACTGATAATGAAGTACGGGGTGACTTTTTACGGCCGCCACACAAATACTTAACACCTGCTGTTGTGAATTACATATATTCTGAAAAAAGTAATTATGCCGTTATTCGATGTCTTCCTTCGAAAGCAAAAAGAGAAAATTGCAGACTCGATTTTATTGAGTCTGTTCCTGAGTAGTAATTAAAAGTGCAACACTACTCATGCCCTCTAGCACAGGCTTAGGCAGTATTCAATTTTCAAAACTAATAACATGAAAACTAATGATCCCGAAGGACCAGAAAATATAACAACACTGAGAATGAAGTATGGGGCGACTTTTTACGGCTGCCACCCAAGTACTTAACACCTGCTGTTGTGAAGTATATTCTGAAAATGGATGATCCTTCGAAAGCAAAAGTAGAAATGCAAACAGGGAAAATTGCAGACTCGGTTTTATTGAGTCTGTTCATGAGTAGTAATTAAAAGTGCAACACAACTCACGCCCCTAGCACCCGCTTAAGCAGTATTCAATTTTCAAAACTAATAACATGAAAACTAATGGACCAGAAAATATAACAACACCGAGAATGAAGTACGGGGCGACATTTTACGGCCGCCATACAAGCACTTAACACCTGCTGTTGTGAAGTAAATATATTCTGAAAATGGATGATCCTTCGAAAGCAAAAGTAGAAATGCACAAGGAGAAAATTGCAGACTCGGTTTTATTGGGTCTGTTCATGAGTAGTAATTAAAAGTGCAACACTACTCACGCCCCTAGCACCGGCTTAAGCAGTATTCAATTTTCAAAACTAATAACATGAAAACTAATGATCCCGAAGGACCAGAAAATATAACAACACTGAGAATGAAGTACGGGGCGTATAATTGCAATAACTGCTCTTTGTTGTTCATACGTTTTGATATGGTCTTTTTGCGTGTAGTAACTGAAACGTATGATTTGGTATTAAACAGTTTCTGCTTCAGGACATCGATATAATGTAATCGTCAAATAATTATGCTGTTATTCGATGTCTTACCAGCAGGAACAAATACTTTTTGATATGGTCTTTTTGCGTGTAGTAACTGAAACATATGATTTGGTATTAAACAGTTTCTGCTTCAGGACATCGATATAATGTAATTGTCAAGTAATTATACCGTTATTCGATGTCTTACCAGCAGGAACGAATACCTGTTTTGAATGCAAATCCTGTAAACTCTTGTTAAGATATCTGAAAGTAATTCCAGGTCTAGATGGAAGAGTGTGTTCATTTGAGCTGTAAATGAAATGTGTTTGTCAATTATATCAGCAACCTTTTTCCAATCCGAAAGAGCATTAGACTCAACATGTTCTCTACGACATTATTTAAATTTTGTACTGCTTCAGCAATTTGATCTCGACAAGAGTGAAAATCTAACAAGGATGTATTCTATATGTTGGACCTTTATTCAGAAGAGACCGTAGACGTTTATTTTTAATTTTCGCAAGGTTACCAGTAATCACATAGCCAGCCAAAAATATCATAATTTTCAATATTCAGCAAACATTTAGATGCAATCCTTTAAATAGGAAAAGTACATATATGAGTCATGCAGGAAACACCGCATACAAAACACACAACCACCCGAACAGCACCACGACGAAAAGCAGTAAATGTACATGTATATAAAAGGCACAAAGAGACGCACAAAGAAATAACAAACAAACAATAGGGGAAGATGGAAGTACCGCCTTGGGGGTTTAAACCAGTTTAGGGGCGCCCAACCTCACACTTATTCCATCCCAACCCTAAAAGACAAACAGTGTAAATAAACGTATCCACTGTCCATATCAGGAGATTGACCTATTATTCAGAAAGTTTATTTCATGTCTTATCTGTCGTAAATAAGGCAATGTTCGCACCGGTCTTGTTTAACAACATATTCATCAGATGTCAGCATGATTAGGACGTTCATTTCAGGTCTGTGTGTTTGCAGCTTAATGGTAGTGATTCACATGGGTAAGATACTTATTTGTTAAGTGCATTTTAAATGAATATGAGACAAATGTGATAATTATGTAATGCCTTAACCTTATCAATACATATAGCTGTGTTTGTGTTTGACAAATAGACCTCGTATACATATCAAAACCTATTTATGTTATCATTTACTTTTCTCTATATTATTCTTATGATATTTTCAGTTGTTTCTGCCTCGTTATAATGTACTTATAGTGTTCGGTTACTCAAAAAGGCCACGTCGTGGCGAAAAGTCATGTGTTTGGTTAGTATAAACATATTTTATTTCATATATCATTTCATGAAAAAGGGTCGGGCCACAAGTTCGACCCATATTAGTTACCATTCTCCCAATGCATTTGATTACCATTCAAACCACAAAGACAGAACTACTGGTACGTTATAAAATATTATTGTTAGTGCTGAATGTAGACAATGATAGAGATAGCGTTACGTAAAGAACATGTGGAAAATGAAAATAGTTATGGGGTAACATGTTTGTTTCATTCATATTCAATGTCGTAAGGAATGTAAGAGTTAGGAAATATATGTGACGTTTCTTTTCTTTATAATGCCTACTGTCACACTTTATAATGGGGAACCAATGTGGCAAAACGTCAGGTGACCTTGTAGGATACATTAACATTTTTTCATGCTTTCAGAAGACTGTCCGGACGGCTGGGTTAGGTTCCACGAATCGTGTTATTTCTTCGGCGACCAAATAGGTCTCGACTTTACAGAGGCTAATGTAAGTCTGGTTTCTTTTGTAAAACAGTACATGTATAAGATATCACTACCGCGTAAGATAACTTGATCACTGTTACTCAATCAGTGTATTTGAAACAAATTCTGAGTCATGTTTGGATAATCAAAAAGGCAATATTTCGACTATTTTCTGTTCAAGTTTCTGCAAATATCTCATGTTATTTTGATCACACGCATGATATCCTGACTTACATCTGCAAATAGTTTCGGTCTAGATGAGATGCTGAGTAACTCGACGTGTTATCAAGGTCCAGGTTTTTTGATACTCGGTCAATAGTTTCGCAAAGACTTGACTCGGTTGGAAGGAGTAAAATTGCTTTTGATCCAAAATGGGTAGATGTTAATTTTTCATCATTATATTTCATACTTTGGAGAAAGGGTAAAAGTCTTGGAAAAGGGGATTTCTTTAGCACCTTTATTTACTCGACATTCTTGTCAAAAATTGATCTTTTGTAAGAAATAATTCATTTGCGTGATGTCCTTCATATGACTTCCCCTCTGAACTGTCCAGTCCACATCAAATGTGTTTGATATAGCGAAATGTATGGGAGAGTTGCTAATAGGTAATTACGAGTACAAACGTAAACATACATCCAAATCGTCTACCGATAACTAACGGGACCCTTTACAAAATAACCTATTTTGAACTGCATTGATTCGTGTAATTATTCAGTCGACCAGGGTTTAAACAGTCTAATATTATATCTCTGTTTGTGCACTTTTCAGCATTTTTGTTCTTCACATAGTCAGTCGCACTTGGTTGTCATCGAGTCAGAACCGGAGAATATCTTATTAGTTGATTACGCTCATCGTCTGTTCAAACAAGGTTGGTGGGTCTAAGTTATCTTTTCACATGACAATCAAATACAGATATTTCCGGCGTTTTCCTGAACTGGAACATCTTAGAGATATCATTTAGTAACAAAACCATAATATAGAAACTGCATATCAACTTTCAGGTGAAGGTTAAGTATAGTTATATGCACACAATTTGGTTTCATTCTTATGTTCTATACACTTTTCATGTGTGTGTTCAAAGCAAAATATAGATTAATGCCGGACTGACAGGTACTTCTATAAACATTTGTACTGTTTTAGAAAAATGCTTAGAATGTAACTTTGTATAAAGAATTATGACTGAAATCTAATTGGTGTTAATTTTATTTATCTGTATATAAAGTCTATTCATTTTAAACGTTACCGCATTCAACATACGGACAAATTGTTAGCTGCGATGGTATATAATTATTTATCACATAATCTACCATGCGGGAGTGCCGTAACAGAGTGCCGTATTTCGCAGAATTGCACTAGTGCATTGTTATGCAAATTAGCAAGTTAGCCAATCGTAGCGCTCATTAAAAAAGCGTTAGCCAATCATAGCACTCCATGCGCGTCGTCCGTTGTATTACTACGCTGTTTGTAAAGCAATGGCAGAAACAGCCGCCAGCTAGTCTGTTTTATTTTCTATGGCATTTTAAAGATTATGTGATAAGAATCTTACATTCGTGTTCATTATATATATGTAATGAATATGACACTCGCTAAAGCTCGTGTCATATTATTATAGTAAACTCGTTTCATAAAAACTATGTGTAATGAACACTCATGTAAGATCCTCTATGTATTTTTAAGTTAGTACACATACTTATAGAAGACCGTGTAGACTGGAAAAACAGGCGGAAATACGAATATTGGTAAACAATGCATATATGTATTGATTGAATATGGGTAAACAATGCATATGTATTGATTTAATACGGGTAAGTAATGCATATGTATATAATGAATATGGGTGAACAATGCATGTGTACTGATTGATATTGGATACACAATGCATATGTATTGATTGATATTGTCCGTTACATTGATAATACGCTCACACGTATTTCTTTTAAAGAGGAAGTCCCTACAATGATCGCATATTTTCAATAATATCATAAAACTTGGTATTTGTTATGCTCTGTCATTCTTATGAAGGTTCCAAATTTGAACTTATATCGAAAAATGTCCCCTGTGATACAAATAAACCGATTTCAAACCGATTTCATCAATACTGATAATGTTTGTTCTACAACACAATATTATCGGCCTTTTCCGTTAAATTCTTCCGCGTTTTGACGATGATCGCCCAACCCCTCCATTGTTTACGTAATAGCTTTCTCGGAAGTGGTCGGAGAATCGCGAATAGGGCGAACAGTTACGAAACTAAAACTCAACCCGAATAAAACTGAACCATCGGGGAGTAAAACCGGGATCGCCGATATCAAACACATGAATGTTTTGTCATTATGAACGGTAATTGGATGGGGCTTTTTGCGATATACTACTTTTCAGCATATAAACAAATGAGTTTTGTATATTTTAAGTGTTTATGAAACGCGTCAAATGTAGGGACATCCCCTTTAAATCCGTAATTTTATTATAGTAAACATTGAGCATAATACACTATTCACTATCAGATCTATTACGTAGGTTATGCTGGCAAGTTTATCACGATTTACAAAGGCGAAAATAAATGTTGATTAACGAGTGCCATATCATTATAAACTGGCGATACACGATTAATTACGCCCATCAATGGCATTTATGGACATATAATAATAGCCACGTATATACAATTTGAGGTCTGTCACTGAATTCCAAATTCTGGTTGGGTGCAAGTGATGACGAGATAGAGGGACTGTGGGTGTGGTTGCCGAACCATAAACCTTTGTCAACCGGCTACACGCACTGGGAGCCAGGCCAGCCACAAAGTAATTCCCCTATTGAGGACTGTTTGTGCCTGCATCCACCGAATTTTAACTGGCATGACTGTATTTGTTCCGAGACAAACCATCCACTTTGCGAGAAAAAGTATTATTTATATACATAATATATCTGTTAAGAGATATTTATGCAATATGCCGATGGAACCTTTTATTATTTTTTATGCTTAAGTTTTGATTTTAAATCAAAGAAATAACTGGTTTTTAATATTTCTTTATTAGCCGTTCTTACAATATTTTACATGTTCATTGCAATTGGTTGTTTCAAAGCAGAACCAATATTCCATCGATTTCTACTTTTATACCATTGTCATTTACCAGATGAAAATAACGAGTTATTTGCTCAAAAGTCTAGACATACAGTTTGCGAACAACATTTCGACATATAATGTCCGTATACTATTGTTGGACGGACATGTGGCCCGACCCTTTATCATAAGATGCTATATGAAATGCAATATGTTTATACTATATTATTAGCAAATGTACGTAAAAGGCCTCTCTATCAGGTAACAGGTTACTCATTTACTCAATGAATATTCAGGCTATAAATAGTGACATCATAAATATCAATTCATTGGATTTTTATAATGAAACTATGAGCAAAATAATTTCATCGTGACAGAAACAATAAAATCAGATAAATATTATATAAAAAGCAAACAGATCAGACCCTGATGAAACGGCTCCCATAGGAGCCGTCTGATCTGGGTTACTCTGATTGCAAAGGCATATTTATAGAGTAAAGGGTTAAAGGAAATAATATTGCTAATGCTTGTAAATTGTTATTTATACATTTCCAGTCTCACCAACTTTCACGAGACGGACGTTATTGGATGATAACAGAGGCGATCAGAAAGCAATCCTACACAACTTAGTCAGTTATATGGCAATTGTTTCAAGCCAAACAATGAAAAGTAAAATGGTTCAAAAACAGTTTTGTCCTTATGTGCCTTGTGTCCTCCACCCCTTCCCCATTTGATAGTGACTCGGTCATCACAAATTAGCTATGAATAACATTTAAAGCCAGTCCGCCTATATCATGTTAGCGTTGATTTTGTCTATATCAGTTTTTTTCATGGATAGGTTGGCCTGTGTTCATACATTGTGGGGGCACAATAAACCGAAGGTACAGAATAGTATAGAGTAATAGTATGTGTGAATAAATATATCCACCATTTGGTTTTACTTTAGGAGTGGCGCTATTTCTTTTACAGTGAATTCCAAAACATCAACTTAATCAGCACTTATATGTTTTTCTGTGGTAAGCAGATAATGAACAATTCTGTGAATGCTGTTACTCAGGAAGCCAATGGGGCCTACCGTGCACCCCTAGACATTTTTCATGGGTACCAACATATTCAGAAAAGTGTCCTGAATCAGAATCGCGAATGTACTCAAGTTTAAATTATTTTAGGCAATGTGTATTTTAACCGTTCCATGGCAACTCCCCAGTTTTTGTAATGATGACCCATACCTACAAATTTACCCATATCACAGCCAGTTTTTGTCCTAAAAGCACAGTGTTCTATCTCCAATCTGGTACCAGTTTTATAGGTTTAGGACAAAAACTGGTTGTGATATGGACGAGTTTGCAGGTATGGGCCATCATTACGAAAACTGGGGTGTTGCCATGGAAACGGTGAAAACGGTACTTAAAGTTAATGCTATTGTCCTCAAATTGGATATTTTGTTTCCTGGGGTTTTTGTCATCATGCTAAACTGCATTTGAAGTTATTTTCTGATATTTGTGGGATAAAAAATGAAAGTTTACGTTAATTCTATACTGTTTTTACTAATTTTTATGTTCTCATTAATATTCATGAGTATGCAAATAAGGTAATTAAAACAATATGTTGGAAATAAAAGCACAGTGTCTTATCTTCCATTTGGTACCAGTTTTATAGTTTTAGAACAAAAACTGGATATGATATTTGCGAATTGGTTCATCATTACGAAAACTGGGGGGGGGGGGGGCATGGAAACGGTTAAAATACACATAGCCTAAAATAATTTAAACTTGAGTACATTCGCAATTCTGATTGAGAACACTTTTCTGAACATTTTGGTACCCATGAAAAAAGTCTAAGGGGGTGCACGGTAGACCCCATTGGCTCCCTGAGTATATGTATGTACGTATATACAAGCCTGCGCACTTCATTGGTGTTACTCGTGGGGTATTTGTTTGCCTGATTTATAGTATATGTTTTAATCTACGAGAAATTATGTTTGTCAGTTTTATAAGATAATATTCGACACCAACACATTGAGCAAATAAAGCATACAAAGTGGCAGTAATGCGCTTCCATAGGCATACATAAAGTAACTATGAATTTTATATCCGTTTCCAGCCATTCATCCATCCATCCATTAATCAATCAATCCATGCATTCATTCTATCATTCCATCTATACATCCAACAGCCCTTTATGCTATATTACTAGTAATCTATTTGCTGACATTATTCTATAAACTACCATGAATCTGCTATGCTTCCATCGTCCATGTATTGTACGCCCATCCATTCGTTCGTCGATCCATTGAAAACGATCAATCCATCTATCAATCATCCAATTAAATGCCCAACCTTTATAACATGCATTTGCCAATCCATCCAACAATCTACCATCTGTCTATTGACCGTCCATCCGCCGATCTTTGCATCCAACCATTCACTATTCATCATACCATCAATTCATTATCTACCTTGTAATGATAGTTTATCCATTCTTGCAGACATCGGAACATTTATCTATATATTTGCACTCACTGCACTCAAACAACTTTCATCTCTTCATAATCATCATTCGTCCTTCCATTTAGCTATATATCTAGCTACTATTTAAGCAATTCTAATTACCAGTGTCAGTTGCTTAAAATGCAGAAGAACATACGGAATTTACAAATAAATATGACAGTGCTACCAGTGAAGTTCTTTTGCAGTTTTTAAACGGTTGGTCTCGGTGTATAGGAATCAAAGCATTGTAAGGTTGACCTCCATTTCTACTGCACGACATCCGTTTTGAAAGTTGGTCACTTGTTATCTTTCATACGTATATTCGTTATCTTTCATATGTACTAAAGGTTTATGCTAGTCTTGGCATCCAGCCTATTTCCCCACTGTCAGGATGATGAGAAGATGGCTAACCAATACAAACAAATGTGGATCCAGATGAGACGCCGACATTTGTTCTTCTGAAGGAACGTATTTTTCAGACGGAAATAAATTTACTCAGTATGCAAAAGACTGCATAAAGGATCTGCGTCATGAAGTAGATTGTCAACTAAATTTTAACCTTTAGTCCATGAATATTCATGTAAGAAATAATGACATCATGAATATTCATTAAATTAACTTTTAAAACGGCATGTGAACACAGGGCCTTTTGGAAATGGCGGAAACTGTAGAATTATATATGTATTGTTTCTTAGACAAAAAGAACAACCCCTTCTCAGACGGCCCCTTTAGGAGCCGTCTGATCTGGATCTGCTCTGTTTGCAAAAGCTTAGAACAGAGTATTTATAGAGCAATGGGTTAAAACCCAAATAAGCAGGATGCGCAGTATATTTATTTAGTCGGTACTGTTCACGTAATTCTCTTTATTGGCGCATGTTTTAGTAAACCTGTCCGACTTGCCGAACAGTATGTTCTGTGCTAGTCTCGAAGAGTGATATTATTTAAGCCCTTATTGTTCACGTAATACTATTTACTGCTACATGTTTAGTACATCTGACCGACGTGCCAAACTATATGTCGTGCCCTAGTCTCGAAGGGTTATATTACTTAAAGCTGCACTGTTCATATAATACACTTACTGGTGCATATTTGATGACGCGTCCCTTCATATATGTGTATCATATGCTTATTTAAACATGAATGTAAATTATGGGAAAAGAATGTCAATAATTTGGATACCACTTACCTTTTACAGAAAACTGTCCGGACGGTTGGGTTAGGTTCTACGAATCGTGTTATCTTTTCGTTGACAAAATAGCACTTAATTTTACCGAGGTCAATGTAAGTGAACTTATTTTATAAGTGGGTATTACGATTAATCTATTTTTTATATTTACGTTGACGTATTAATCACTTTATATAGAAAGCACTACATTGAGTATTCGTATCGTTTAACACATTTTTACAATAACACCACGAAACAAATGAAAGTTTTATCTTCTTGATTTGATTGGTTCTCTTAGGATACTCGTACTTCTTTTCAGCATACAAATGATTTTTGGCATATAAACAAATTATTTTTGTCATTTTAAAACATGTTGCAAATAGAGACTATTTTTTTAAGATATTTGGCAGCCGTTAAACGTCATGCAAAAAAACTCCTAGAGGATCTTTTTGCATTACTTTCACCCTGCATTAAGCAACCTGCCTAAAACGTTCACAGGTCTTCTTTACTTAACCTCGAACTATCGAGTTTTACTGTATTTATATAGAATCAAATCGAATTTCAAGGTTTTAAAATTAAACCTGAAACAGAAGTTCGTCATTTTGGCTCCAGTTTTCTCTTCAGTTTCATAAATCTCTAAATTGTGTACAGTTTGTTAGTACGAATCCTTATCGCGCTAGTGACAGATGGGTGCTTAACACATTCCCTCATATGCTATATTTAGACCCAAACTCTTTGACTAAATCTCCAAAAAGGAGCATCTACTAGAGAAAAGAAAAGCAGCTTTAGAATTGTGTAGTTTTTTGTTGCAAATATTCTGCAAATATTATGGCATAACAATAACTTAATTATTTCGTATAAATATACATGTATATAACAAACAGCAAAAAACATATTATATTATTGTATCTGAACTCTCAAAGTTTAGTTCAAATGATTATTACTGTAACAAAATAGTCTTGGTCTCGCCTTGAATGTAATTTTGTCTTGCCTGTGTGGTATTTGGAGAATTTAACAGAACAGAAATTACTTTTTGCCATAGATTGATCTACATAATTGTGTGCACAGTGGAAACTAGATTTACAAGCATGTTACTTATTATCAGTGGACAGTCATTAGTGCCTAAGCTTTTGAAGAACATGAACTAGTTTATTGCCTTATCACTCACCAAATATGTTTCAAAATGCTTAGGGTACCCATAGCACCTTCCGAATAGGCTGCACAATGAAATGTTTATGGGGTGAGTTAGTGTTAAACCATGATCGCTTTGACCAAGAGATCTGAGAGTCTGGTCAAGGAGAGAACGCAAGAGAGCCAGTCAGGAAAGAATTAACACCTACCGGGAAAGTCACATATATATACCAGAGCAAAACGCATTTGCATTTCGGCCGTAATACTGAGTACATCAGTAAAGATCATTTTGAATCTAATATTGGATATTTCCAGGTAAGGTTATTTTCTTTCTTTTTGTGTTCATGTAAATTTCTTTTATGTTTGTATTGCTTGAAGCAGGACATCCAACACTGTATTTTGAACTTCAGTGCAGATTTTACAGTTGTTAAATGAGCAAGGCATTTATTTCAAGTAGCAAATTTGTGCATATTATCCTGCCTCATACTTACTCTGATACTTAATCATGTTGAATATTGACCATGTAAATACTTTGAAATCGGATCTTATGTTTATATGCACCTGTAATACTCTATGACTTGTTTCATGATCTGGACCTTTAATATTGCCTGAAGAACATCATTAACGTTTTGTCAAATTTGAGCTATGTACATTAGTTTAGTGGTCAAAATTGTTTACAAACTAAGACAATTATAACATTCTTATTACATGTGTTATTACATGTGCTGCCATTTATCGCAAACAATGGTATCAGGGTACAAACTGTACTTTATTATCTAGAAAGTTATTTCCGTGAACATGATATTTGGATTTGTGGAATATGAATCGAAATAATTATCATGAACTATGAGAACTGTATGTTGATTTGTGGTATGTTGCAATTGTCTCGATACAAACAGTTATTTTCAGAATAGGTTTACTCTTTATATTTTAATCTTAATAATCATGCAGAGATCCAAATAAGATGCGTAAATTCAAACATTTTCAAGAATAACTCTTTTTATCACAATGGTTTCAAAACGTGACTTTTACAAAAGGCATTAATATGAGGGAATAAGTTAATCCACTGGGGTGTGACTCATATGTTCGGCTTTAATTTTCAGCACTTTTGTTCATCACACAGTCATACTCATTTGGTGGTCATCGAATCTAAACAGGAGAATGGTTTGCCGGTTGATTATGCTCACCGGTTGCTCCATTCAGGTAAACTGGTTAAACCCTTTACTCCATGCATATCCATGCAAGAAATAATGACATCATGAATATTAAGTAGATTAATTGTTACAATATCGCATAGACACGGGAACGTTTGACCTTGGCAGACACTGTTAAATTAAAATAGGTCTGCTTAGGATATAATATAGATATCATAGGCGCGAGGCTAAACTTCTCGTCTATATGGAATGCTGTTGACGGAATTCCATGTCAGGTAGGAGGACTGATTTTCATGAATTGTGAGAATATGGTTGAAATGCAATTTCTGGTTAATAAGTGTAAAAATGGTAATATGGATGGAATAATTTTATAAATTTGTAAAATGGTCGACATTCTTTCCCTGTGAAATTGTTGTATACTAGAAATGAAAATATTTGGAATAAGTACAAGGCCGAAGGTCTCGGCTACTAAAGTGTTTATACTGTGACTCATGGTATTACGAGGATACAATACTCGGCTAAAATATAACTGGAAGTCACGTGCTATACAGTAACAGTATAAATGGACATGAAATTTGTTTAAACGAATACTCTCGCTGATTTATTTTATTTTATAATACATTCGTCGTTTTTGTTTATGAGTAAATATAGTAAAGTCAAGCAGAAAATGCCACAAACAAGACGCAGCCACCAACACAACATCGATAGAAAGTAATTAAGACACAAACACATAAACACACAATTAAGACACACATAAATACACACACGAGATGAACATGTTGAACATGAACAAACGCACAGGTACAAAGACGCTATACATAAAAGTAAGGATGACAAAGAGATTACTGCCTTTGAACGGTCAGTGGCAAAAACCACCACTCGGGGTTTAAACCGGTTTATTGACGTCCTAACCCCACACGTATCTCACAGTCACCTACCTAAACGAACAGTGTAAATAAAGGTACTCCCCGACATAGAAGATGGTAAACACAGGACAAAATGTAAAACATAGCATAACAACAACTGTGAAAATCTGTCAAATATATATTCAATGACTTTGCTTAAGTCAGAACAACTGCAGGTAAACCGTTAAGGACACGACACAGAAAATGCAATACACAATTCTGGTAAGCTCACTTAAGAATATACCATCATAGAGTACTAGCCTCGACCAGTAATGGCGCATGCAAAGAGGGAAGCGTAGCTAACGACTGCAAAGGGGGCAATAGACCAAACATGCAGTGTATTGCAATATAATTGGGTCATAACGTTTCTTCTAAAAGTTTAAATACGTTTAATAAATAAATCATGAACATGCATATGGCCCCGGTTTTTCCTGCGTTTGTACATAACATCGCCATAGAATTCTGGGTGAGAAATACCTTGTTGCAGTAACGTCCACAGATTGCAATTATGTTTTCTGATGAAACGTAAATTTCGATAAAAAATTAGGAAAAGCTTTCCGAATTCTATTATATATGTAACCTTGTAAGAATTGTATAAGTTCGTCTAGCAACGAACATACTCAGTCAAAGCAAAGAAGTTGAGAAATGTAAACCTCACAAGATATATAACGGAGCACATCTCCATCTAGAAAAGGATAACTAAAAATGTTGAAATTAAAATCTTCTATTTTATCCTATATTTTAGACGACATTTCATCACTTGTGACCGCAAGATTCAAATTTAATACGAAGGCCATTATGTCCGATCGATTTGCTTTGTTTAAAGTATGTTCTTTGGGGTAATGAGAAGAAAGCTTAGTTTCAAAATAACGATTATCCAAATTCAAAATACCTAGACGTTTTATTAAAAGCAATTACAACATCAGCTTGTGTTTAAGCTTATCATACCGATATCCTGGCATGCAATATATCCGCTTATATAAATGGCCGATCTTTCGGCGGTACCGAAGACACGTTTGCACCAGTGTCAGTACGCTAATACTACAACTGCCAGTGTACATTAGGCCTACCGGTAATTTAAATTGAGTGTTGTGCAATATCTAAAAGTGAGAACTAATAAGGACAGGGCAAGGTTCCAACAAAGTTATTTATCTTTATGCGACAAATTCAACAAATATTGTAAGATATATTGTTGTTTTCATTATACTTAACAGTTTACGCCGTTACAGCGGCGGCCGTAATATTACCACGTCTGACATATTACAATCTCTAGACTGTTCTTCTACTAACATCATCTATTTGGAGGCCGTGCTATCCAGGATCGACGCGTTCGTGGGTTCTGTCCCTTTCCAAGCTTCTCCGGCTTGCCAAAGACAATGTTCCCGCAGTGGGATGGCTTCCTCGGTCCCTCTTTCTCCAAGTAGTCGGCTAGCTGTCTGAGGATTGAATCATGCCTCCACCTGTATCTGCCTTGTGACAATACTGTGGAGCAGGATGACAGGACATGCTCTAATGTGCCTGGTTTGTTGCAAATGCTGTATTTAGAGCCAGCCGTGAGTCCACATCTGCATAGGTTCGTTGGAGATGTTAGGAGGTCATAGTGAGACATGTGGTTGAGGGACAGCATCAGTGACTCATACTACCATTTGTCTCCCCAGGTCAAGTTCCACGTGGTCCATGCTCCCTGTGATTCCCTCGCTACCGCCATTGCTTGTCTACTGTGTTCTTCTCATCTGGCTTCTGACTGGATCATTGTCAGTCCCTCTCTCTTCTCTCTCTCTCTCTTCTCTCTCTCTCTCTCTCTCTCTCTCTCTGACTCGCCTTGCTCCACAATGTTGATTGTCTGGCACCGATACCCTGGCATCCAACAACATTCAATCCAACAATGTATTTCTGCTTGAGTGGGCTCTCTGCTTGATCATTACCTGTTAGAATGTGAAGTAATCCCTGCCTCGCGGACGAGTTGGTCCGAAGGATCTCGCAGAGTCACCACAAGTATCGCTTTAGCTGTCTTGAACTATGCTATCATTGAAGATAGTGGGAGCTGTAGTTTGTTGTTCTTCCCATAGAGTCCAATGCTGGTGAAGCTTGTGGGTACTCATAGCGACTTTCTGAGGTGGTTACTAGTGATTCTCTCAATGACTCCACTGTAGCATCAATGTCCAACTCAGCCTGTGGGTAAGGCGTGCTGGAAGAGCCGAACATAACTGTACTTCATACCATTACATTTCTCAACAGTTTACACACAAGTGGTTATTTTGGAATTTGATCAAATAATACTTTAATGACAGGTATTAAACTTTAATAGGCAGGCTATAACCCTATCAACTATGTGGTGATCGTCTTGCAAATATCCAATTATTATGATTACACAATCAGGTGCCACGATATCCGTTGTATTTGTTTTCATAAGCAATCAGACTGAGAATCCGAGAAAATTTGAAATCATCGAACAGTAGGTGCCGTCGATAGGAAGAAAACATATGAAGAAGGGTGCAACTAACACCCAATGTGCTAAACGCAATCAAAGGTTTATCTTTGTCAAACGTGCATTTTTATCATTATTATTTTTATTCGGAATACTAGGAAACTAGATACGCTAGTGGATACATTGCTACACATTTGAACGAGGACATGAGTACTCAGTTACATTCCTAGTTTCTACTATAACCAAACATTCCAGTGAGCATATCCTGTGTATATATTCCATTATAAAACATCAGATAATAAATATTCCTGATGTCAATATTTCTTGAATATTTAACAAGAAAGTGGTAAACGGACCGAGTGTGAGACTGAAGCATTTGCTTTGTGTTAGTGTTATGAAGGCTATATTTTAGGTAGTAACACGGACATCTTGTTTACATATATACGCCACCTTGATGTTTTGCATCACTGCTTTTCTTGTCTATATCATACCATAATGAGACAGAACAGACTCCGATCAGAAAGCTCACTCAAAAGCCGGTTGATATAGGACTACTCTGTTTGCAACGGTTTAAAAAGACGTATTTATGGAGTAAAATGTTAAGTTCTGTTGTTTCATGATAATCGACCGAATTAGATTGTGTCTTTGCATTTATTTCGAACCTTACTGGCTTTTCGGAACTTAACTGCATAGTTACATGTACCATTAATTAACCCTTTATTCCATGAATATTCATATAAGAAACAATGGCATCATGAATTTAAATTAGAATAATGGTAATAATAACACAAGGAGTCAGGAAGATTTGTTTGGTGATTGGAGAAACTGTAGAATCATATCTATATTATATCATGAGCAGACAGAGAAGACCCAGGTCACACGGCCCCTTATAGGTCCCGTCTGATGCGGATCTAATCTGTTAGCAAAGGCGTAGAATGCGGAGTAATGGGTTTAATAATGCACTTACAGATTAAAGAATAAAGAATTTCAAGCTACGTTGTTAATCTTTCACATATGTGTAAGTACAAAACTAGATTGATACATTGCTAACCGGCCATTATAAACACCTTTGAATAAAGTCTATACATATGAACAGACATTTTATATTTAAGAGGGGCAATATAACGCAGTCTTCTGGTTTGGTGGGAGTGATGAGTAGACCGAGGGGTCATGGGTATGGTTGACCAACCACAAACCTTTATCAGATGGCTACACTCATTGGCAGGCAGGACAGCCAAAAAAAGGGCTTTCAAATGAGGACTGCTTATAAATGTGCCCGTCGCATTACAGGTGGCATGACTGTATTTGTTCTAAAATGACCTATCACCCGCTGTGCGAGAAAAAGTAAGCTTTAATAATGATGTAGTTTAACCCTGTACTTCATGAATATCTATATAAATCATTAATGCATTTTTATTATTAATTCAATATATTTTATAGGGGCGTGTGAACATAGGAAAATTTGGCCTACACAGAGGCAATAGAATTAGATATATACCATTTCATAAACAAACATAGGAAATCCTGATCATACGGCTCCTACACTGTTTGCAAAGGCATAAAATAGTGATTTTAAAGAGTAAAGAATGAAATGCAAACCGTTACGTATTATAGCTGATTTTGATCATTTGTTAATCGATCAGTTATTTTTAGGAAAAGACCAATAGACAGCACAATATACATAGTGCTCTTACGAAACGATGTATTATATTTAGTTGTGTTTTAATACTTGGTGAAAATTTTCTAACTGTCCTCTGTAAACCAATTTTGTTACATCATTCGGTACACTAAGGAAATTCGATTAATAAATGCAAATTTCAAAGGAATAAAGCACAGATACAGAAATACAGTTTGAGACAAATAGGTCCCTGATAAGACGCCGCCTTGAAAAGGCAGCGTCTGATCTGGGACTGCACTATTTGTCGTGGTGTATTTTGGCAGTGAAAGGGTTTAAATAATAACAGTACAGTAGATCACTTCTATAACGGCTTCCTAGTAACCTATGGATGTTGCTTAATATAGGGGCAGCTTAATGCAGGGCGAAAGTAATGCAGAAAGGTAATATATAAGATCTCTGTGTTACGTTCGTCCTGAACTATAAGCTACCATCTGCCCCAACGACCAAGTATTATACATTGTTTTTGCTAGTCATATGAGAGGGGTGTTACTATATTGCATTGAGCATCATAAAAATAAACCTTGTAAATACATGCATGAGTTTGGTACACATACTGTAATGTCTATTGAAACGTTGCAAACAATTATCTGGCTTTATTTTCTAGTCTCGCCAACACAGGAGAAACAGGAATTGTTGGATGACAACAGAAATGATACCTCGATAGTATCTCTTCCATTGTCTCTGTCTGTCTCTCTTCTAATTCGTTTATGTTTTTTTCCATTTGTCTCTCTCGGTTTATCCTTATCTCTGCTTCTTGATGTCTGTTGATTGTCCTTTCTCGGTCTATATGTTTGCCTCTTTTTATAAATCAATGTCTCTATGTGTATATATTCCTATGCATCTCTGTTTGATCAGGTCTATCATTATATCTGCCTATTTGTATCTGTTTCTCAACTATGGAACTGCCAATCTTAACTCGAGTTATCACTAAGTTCGAGTTATCCGAGTTCGATATATCAAAGTTTAACTGTGCCAGAGAAGCAATTTTTATTGTAGCCTGAGCAGCTGCGATAGAAAATGTGCTTAATGAGTGTTGTTATCATTCTCTTGCAGGATATGCAAGTAACATACACCACTCTCATCCGCCTCTTACACCATCATAAGTATGTCATGCACCTCGTGGTAGGTGTTGTGTTCACCAACGAATTGATACACTTGGTAGCTATACTAATGTATTGACATGTTGATGAACACAATACAGGTGCCCCTCTATCACTTTCCAATATGAATAAAGTTAAAATACCTCTGATAGAACTGAAATCTATAAATATGCACTCTGTGTTGTCTGTACAAGTACCCAAAGATATTTCTAATTTCTCTTCCCTTCAACCTTATATTCGTTTAAGACAACTTAATTTCAGTCGGCATCATCTTTTCACATACCATCTCTTTCGATTACTAAATGTTTTTCAATGGACCAAGAGTTGTACTTTCACCTTTAAAATCTGCTATCCAAAGGGTCCGTATACAAGCGACACAGAGTCTATCATCCAAAAGTGCTTTGCTAAGAGGTGTATATGTTGTAGCAACATTTCTTGTAAGTCTACTATAAAATCAACAGTTAATGGCAGAACATTTAATGTCAAGATAAACTCAGACGTTGATTGTACTACTACTAACGTTATTTATGTTTTAACTTGAAACGGCGCCTAGTTGCGGTATACAGTACGTAGGCCAAACAGGACGTGCTTTGAAGAATTGATTTCGGGAGCACGTATATCAGTGTCGAAATCGTAAACGAAAAACATTTTTTATACCAACACTTTCGTAAATCTGGCCATTCTCTTATAGATGTTTCAGTACAAATTGTAGAGCATAAAACATATGATGAGGATGCTACAAGTAGCTTTAAATCGAAAGCTAGATCTGAATTAAATGGGATAAAAAAAATTGCAAACACCTTTTCCTTTAGGATTGAATGATAATATTTACCAGACTGGAAATATTTCAAAAGAACCTGATATAGATATTTTTCAATTTTTCCTATAGGAAAACGCAAATCTCGATCACATTGCATTCGCAAAAATGTTAATATTAAACGAAAATCTCGTTTGAAAAGGACTATTCTTGATCTACATATCTTCATTAAAACATTAACGAGCAAGCCGATAAATTTATTTTTAGATCAGATCCTCTCATAGGATCGGCTAGTTTGATACAAAGCTTTACTCTACATGTTAAAGACTGCAAACTGACAAATTATCTGAATACCAAATATTATTCTTGAAAGTTCCTTTTATTAATAAAGGTATTGATTTTATTGACCTCCAAAGTATTTTTAGAGACAAAAATGTAATTGACACTATTCCTAAATACTTTAAAAATACAGAACCACCTATCATCTGCTACAAATATAACAAACCCATCAGAAATACAATTTTCAACTATAATAAAGTTGTGGCCGACCTTAATATTAATGATAATATTCCTGATAATTGAGATTGCGTCACCTCAAAATTTCGCTTTTCTCCTGCTAGTCATGTGATTACTGGTAATTTTGAGATAATTAAAGATAAACGACTACGATTTCTTTTGAATAAAGGTCCAAAATATAGAATACTATCCTTGATAGATTTTAACTCTTGTCGAGTTCAGATTGCGGAGGCTTTACAAAATTTCAGTATTAAATGGTGTCAAAGAGAACATGTTGAGTCTAATGCTCTTTCTAGTTGGAAAAATATAATTTTTGATATAATTGACAAACGCATTTCTTTTTATAGCTCTAATAAATACATTCTTCCACCTAAACCTAGACTTTCGTTTAGACATCTTAAAAAGGATTTACAGGATTTCCATTCAAAATACGTGTTTGTTCCTGCTGGTGATTTTGCTACTGACCGTGCCAAGGCGGTTCTCTCTTTGTCACCCTTACTTTTGTTTGCCTTGTGTCTTTGTGCTTATGTTTGGTTCATGTTTGTCTCTGGTGCTCTTGTATTTGTTGGTGTTTTATGTGTTCTTCTCGAGTGTTTGCGTGTGTTTGGTTGTGTGTGTGTGGCAAGCTGTCTATTGATGTGTTGGTGGTGATTGCGTCATGTATGTGACTTTCTACTGTATGTGTGTGTATGAGTATAAATTGCTCTGCTTTCTGAAGGTGTTTTGGTGATGGTGGCGTTTTGTGTGTGGCTTTTACTGCTTGACTTTACTACTTTTTCACCCAATAATGTGATTATCATTTGACCATTACATTATATTGATGTCTTGAAGCAAGAAATCATTAATACCAAGTCATACATTTAAGTTACTACTGACGAAAAGACCATCGTTTCAGACCACGTCAAAAAGTATGAACAACTTGGAATCGATATTAAAATCACACAATATAAACTTCCTACAATGTATTGGTTACCAAAACTACATAAAAACCATATAAAGCGCATTTAATTGCAAATTCTAGCTCATGTACAACTACTAAATTGTCTATACTTTAGACTTCTTGTTTAACGTAGGTAAAAGGACATGTAAAATTCTACTGTGATAAGACATGAAAATTTGGGAATAAATATCTTCTGGTCTATTAAGAACTCTTCAGAGGTCTTAAACAAACTTAAGAACAAAAGGTATATTGCATCCACTGTAAGCACGTACGATTTTTCTACTTTGTACACAACTCTTCCTCATATTTTAATTCAAGATGAACTTACTAACTTAATCCAGACAGTATTTGTCCCGGAAAAACATCATTACTGGCATGTAATGCTGAAAATGCTTTCTTTACTGACGAGCAAATGAAATATTACACCAATTGGACTTGCTCATAAGTTTGCGAATCACTAACCTTTCTTCTGTACGTTATGGGAGTGCAATATACCGTCAGGTAATTGATATTCCTATGGATACGAATTGTGCACCACTTGTCGCAGATTTGTTTTTGCACTACTATGAGAGAGAGTTCATGTTACGTTTGAATCCACAATCACAAGAAGATGTTATAAAAACCTTCAATGAAACTTCTCGATACTTTGATGATATTTTTAACTTATATAACCCTTTCTTTGATGCTCTGATTCCTACAATTAAGCCTAAAGAACTCAAATTGAATAAAGCTAATCCGTCTGACAATTATGCAGTGTTTCTTGATCTAGACCTTAACATTGATAATGGAATTATTTCTTCTAAAATATATGACAAAAGAGATGATTTTGATTCTAATATTGTAAATTTCCCTCATCTGGACGGAGATGTTCCCCGTGTCCCATCTTATGGGGTTTATATATCTCAACTTATTCGTTTTGCTAGACCTTGTTCATCTATTGACGAGTTTAACAGTCGAAATCTCATTTTAATTGAAAAGCTGCTTCAGCAAGGATATAGATACATTGTACCATAAACTAAGAAACATTTTCTCAAATTTTACTATCGAAAACTCTCACTTATTGGCAAGTACCAATGTAATCTCAAGGCGCTTCTACGACACGGTATTTCACATCCTGAATTTTATGGTGATGTGATTTACAAACTTCGTAAAATTATTGGACATACGCATTTTCTCACTTTGTTCATCAAATATGTTAAAAAAATCATTAAAAAGGGATATAATCCTATAGTACTACAACATACGGCATGTTTGGTTATCAACTCTTTTACAGTTGGCAATCACGCTGGCATCTTTGCATGTACGCCGACAAGAAAGGTTTAGTACTCTATGAAGGCGGCCTCTTAAATTCAGAAACGGAAGGAGAACGTCGGATATCTGTACTATTTCGTTTTTGTCGTACCCTTCATTACTGAGGATCACCTCACTTCAGAAATCTTCACAACATCAGGTGATAAGTGCTTGTGTGGCGGCCGTAAAACGTCGCCCCGTACTTCATTCTCAGTGTTGTTATACCTTCGGATCCTTCGAGATCATAAATTTCTATGAATTGGAGCTAGGGGCGTGAGCAGTGTTGCACTTTCAATTACTGTTCATGAACAGACTCAATAAATGGAAAAGTAGTTAAGTCAAGCAGGCAAAGCCACATACGAGTCTGCAATTTTCTCTTTTTGTATTGCAATTTTTGCTCTCGGGGATCACCTCACTTCAGAAGGTATTTTACTCTGCAGCTCAATCATTGAGCACTCTAGCGATAGGTGGATACAGTTTGTTCACTTAAATGTTTTCGTTATACATGTCATCGCGGTTGTTGTAGATTAGTCGGAGAGGGGATACGTTTATTTACACTGTTTGTCTTTTAGGGTGGGGATGGAATAAGTGTGGGATTGGGCGCCAATAAACCGCTTTAACCCCCCAGTGACTTTTGTCACTGACCGTTCTAAGGCGGTACTTCCATCGTCCCCTATTGTATGTTTGTTTTGTCTTTGTTCGTCTCTTGATGTTTTAATAGTTGTGTGTTTTGCTGTTTCCTTGTGTTGCTGTTCGGGCGGCTGTTTGTTCTGTATGTGGTATTTCCTGCATGACTCATTTTTGTATTTTTGGTATTGTGCAAACAGAAATAACCAAGCTTATTTGCTATGAATTGATTTATATATGGGTAACATGATAGGATACTACATATACGTTACAGTGTACAACGTTTACAATGTTTTCAATCATAACTAAATATAAGAGAAGTGTTAAGGAAACATAGGTACATGTACACTAGTAATGTATTTCTCGGTCAACCCCCATATGACTTATTCTCATCAACATTGTTAAACTAATACTATTCTTATGAGAAGAAAAACGATAGGGCCTGACTGAGTACAATAGACTAGTTTTATCTAAAGTGTTAAAGTATGTCAACAGACTAGTACTTGTCTTATCCTAAGTGTCAAAAAGTGTAAAGAGACAAATGGCTGTCTTATCTACAGTGTCAAAAAGTGTACACAACCCAATGACTGACTTATCATGCTAGTACTCGCCTTAAACTAAATTGCCAATTCATGTAAACCGATACATTTTAGTTATATTTAAAGTGTCACAATGTGTAAACAGAGCCGTTTTAGTATTATCTAAAGTGTCCAAAAGGTGTAGGGACTTGTCAGGGCGACATACCATTTTCGTACACTATCGTCATTTATTGTTTTTATTTGTAGCGGTTAAATGATCTTTAAGATATTTGCAATTCATAACATCAGTGCGCCGTGCACTACCAGTCGAATCTCGTCGTGATTGACTCCAAGCTGGAACACACCTTCCCCACGGACTCTTGCAAACAGGTCCTTGGACTAGGTAATGACATGGCATATCAATCTTCTTTAATCCGCTCGGCAAAAGGTCTTCAACAGAAAGCATTGCCTACACACGTTGTTCAATGTACATGTAGCTTGTCTCATCCATGTTTTAACATACGTACTTTGATTGTCAAACATTACCCGGTACTATCAAACACTACTGTCAAACACACTTTTGCTCACTTTCATCGGATACCCTCCGCTATTGGAGACGAACGTCATAATCAATATGAGTATATTTTATGTAGTGTATTATTATCTCATCATCCCTTGAATGTACAAATAATTTGATTTATCGGACCAAATAGTTTGTTTCATATCGTGACAACGTACTAAACTCGGTGTCCCCTCAATTTAACATCTACATGTACCAGGTTTGAAGAAACAGATTCATTCTTTAGTTTTACTTCAAGAGTGATGATAAATCTACAGTGTATTCTAAACATCAACTTAACGCATATACTCGTATGCTTTTCGGTGGTAAGCAAACAATGAGCAATATATTTATGTATATGTGCATGCACAATTCAGGTGTGATTCATATAATACTCGTTTAGTATATCTTGCCTAATTTCTGATTTATATTTTAATCTTAGAGGATTTATGTGAGTTTTATTGGAAAATATTCGACACACACACATTCATCCATCCAAACAACCATCCATATATCCTTTCATCTGTCCATCCAAATGTCATTTATGTTATATTAATCCATACACTGACATTATTCTATGAACTACCATGACGCAGCTATGCGTCCATCATCCGTGTATTGTACATCAATCCATTCGTCTGCTCATCCATTGAAACGTATTAATCCATTTATCAACCATCCATTAAATCTCCAATCTGTATAACATACATTCTAATGCAACATTTTTGTAACGCGCATTCTGATTGGTCCACGAGACAAAATTTGAAGCATATAAACCACCGATATACTGTCGGAAAAATGAATATACTGTCGGAAACCGAATCACTAAAAAATTTACTACGAAATATTCATACGCGCATTCATAGTAAAATTGAATGAATGTGTCTGAATGAATGAAATGTCAAATGTTTTCAACTTGTTTGTCTTTTTCCAACACACTTTATGGTTGTAGTCAATGTGAGTCTGGCGATTTTACTCAAATATCTATCGCAAAGTCCCAAAAATGATCTAGAGTCATTTTATTTCACGTGAAGATCTAGTTCACTGCCATTGAACAAACGTTCCTGATCTTCTATTCTGCTTTGAGGTGTATGTGGTATATAAGATTTAAGGTATATTTATAACTATGTACCTGTGAGATTTATATCCATGCTGAAACAGTTAAGAAGGACATGACAACACTTGACATTACCAACCATCACAGAAAATGATCTGAAAACACTAAAAAAAACTCAGGTTTCCTCTCTGCCATAAATAACAAATCTTTCCAAAGAAATGTGTGGTTTGACATAACCTTGAATTTCGCTCTTCGTCGTATACTTAGAAAACCTAAGATATCCGACAAAAGTACAATTTATGAGTCATGCAGGAAACAGGCATCTTTTGTTTTTCCATGACGAGGCTGGTGTTTAATTTTGCCAGCTGGCGTACAATCAAGAACACACACACCAAATATCGCAAAGGAGACACTACCAAGAACAACGATTCAAACATTAATACAATAATCAAGAAGAAACATGTCCTGTAAATCTCTGAAAACATACCTGATAAAACTGCACCCGGGATTGAACCATTTCATTCAGGAACACAATGTCGATCATGAGGAATCATATACACATCCAGACCTGTTTGGTGAGCATGTGCTGAACGAAATGATGAAAACAATTTCTACTGAGGCTTGTTTCGTCAAAAGTTTACACAAATCACTGTGTCCGGGAGATCGCAACCATGCACTAGCTGTTGGCCTATGCTGGTGTCAAAACCAGGGAAGTAATGAAAAAGTTCGGTCATCAGAATGCAGCCAGTGTCGGAAGTTAAAATGCCGATTGGTCCGACAATCAGAAGCGGCAGTATTATTCAATTCCTCAAGGACAGCCCTATAATGAGATTTCGCCCCACCCACTCTAGACCACTCGAAGACACTTTGCAAATTCCAAACACCTAGATTATCGCTCCTGATATTTTCCATTTGCACTTCCACTTGGCCTATCATCATTCTCATCAAAACACCAATCTGTCAAAGTATCTTGACTATGCCGCCAGTTCCGCATTGCAAACAGTTTAAATAAATAATTCCGTTGTCCGTGTGCACAATTATTATGGAATTTTATTATATTTACACAGCAGCAATGTCGAGGTCAAATTTGATTCATCTTTGGTAGTTTGAAAGGGTTGAAAGGGACCTACCGTCAGAAATTCAAAAGGATTATGACTTAACGATTTTCATTTGTGAAAATCAAAGTGTCAAGTGAAAACACCAGTTCTTGCTATGTTAAATATAAGCACAATTGCTAGGTTCCGAGAGAACTATTTTCTATATACGTAATGCGGAGATATGCGGTGTTTCATGACGTCATGTTATGACGACAAAGAAAAAATATCAAAGGACTTAAATTATTGTTTGTTTTTTACCATCTGGATCTGTGGTTTCATTAGAATATGGATAACCGTTGCGTATTTGAAGATTTGCATCAGTATATCTGTGGTTTGTATGCCGCAAATAATGGTTTTACATGCTCCGCTAACGCGTCGCATGTAAAACTAAATTTGCGACATAGAAACCACCGATATACTGCTGCAAATCTTCAAATACGCAACGGTTATCCCCTAATTTGCTATTCCATCTAACAATTTGTCGTCTATCTATTCACCGTCCATCCGCTGAGCTTTACACCCACCCATTCACTCTTCATCGTCCCATCAATTCATTATCTATCCTGTAATCCTAACGTATCCATCCTTGCAGTCATGGATACATCATATATTTCCACTCACCCATCCTTGAATTTCCATATTTCATCAATCCACCGCTCATTCAATCAACTTCCATTCCTTTTTAATAGCTACATGTATTTTATATAGTTTCTTTCATCTATTCATCTATCAATTTAACTATTATTTGTGGATAATTCCATTTGCCCATTTACCAGAGCCAGTTGTTGAATAAGCAGTAGAATATATGGATTTTACATAATATGACAATGCTAACAATGCTGTTCTTCGGAATGTTTTTAAAAACTGTCGCTGTCGGTGTAGAAGAACCAAAGCATTGCAAGGCTTGTCTCTATTTCTGTTGACCGACCTCCGTTTTGTAAGTCGGTCACTTCTTATCTTTCATACGTAATAAAGCTTTATGGCAGTCTTTGTGGCCAACATATTTCCCCGTTGCCATGATGAAGAGAAGGTGGCTTACAGCTCTGTGGGTCTGTTGCTTCATTGTCTTGTGTCATACCGGCAAGTTATATATTTATAACATACACTAAACCCTTACTATGCTCTTATCATGTGTGTTTGTTTTCATTTTGAGATATTACTAACAGAGTGTCACACCGCTTAGATATTTTTCAGAGGTCAAGAATAATGTCTTTATTACTCCACCAAACCCTTTGTTGTGACCACCCTTTAGAATCGTTTCAACGCTACATTCGCCACATATTCCCACCTGTCCGTCCATCCATTTAGATATTTACATCCGCCAATCACTCATTCAGTGTGGCCAGTGTGATCACAACATAGTGTTTGTTGGAGAAATGACGATTTTAGTATTAGAGTACGCATCGTTATGTGTAGCTCTGTTGATGAAATGTCGAGTAACTCGGTCTGTATTTCGTATCCAATCTGTTGATAAATATTAAAAGCATGGGAAGGGACTAAACTATGTTTCCTGTGATAAATCATTTATTCTATTGATGTCTGTAATACAGTACAGCCCTTCTAAACTGGATCTTCAAATTTGTATCGCTACAGGTGCATAAGACAGATAACAGTTTAATGCAGGATGAAAGTCATGCGAAAAATTCCCAAAGGAATTTCCTGCTGCTTGATTTCCACCCTGCATTAAGCAGCCACCTGTCTAAAAAGATCCAGTTTTTCTTTACTAAAAAACCGGCTGAGAGGGGGTTTACTTTATATATCTGATTACCGTCTGCACCACGTTTGTGTTTGTACCTTTTATAACAGACATTACAGAACTAAAGGCTCTGCGTCATGAAGCAAGTAAGGCTTTTACCCTTTACTTAATGAATATTCATCGACGAAATAACGACATCGTAAATATGAATTAAATTATTTTTGTTTTAAAATGGCATATGGACACAGGACGTTTTGGACATGTCACAAACTGTAGAATCATATCTATATTGTTTCATAAGCAAACCGAGAAGATCCTGATCAGACTACACCGGCAGGACATGTCTGATATAGATCTCCTCTGTTTGCAAATGCGTAGGAAGACGTATTTAAGGAGTAGAGTAAAACCCCTCTAAACCGGAATTCTAGTAGAGAAGAATTTAGATACTTTTGGGCAGGTGGCTGCTTCATGCAGGGTGAAAGTCATGCAGAATGCTCCTCTAGGAGCTTTCTGCATGACTTCCACCGTGCATGAAGCTGCCACCTGTCTCCAAGACCGATATATATACCAAATTTAACGTCCGGTTTAGAGGGGTTTTACTGTAAATGGTTAACCACATTCAGGATGCGCAGTACAAGTCGGACAGTATGTCGTGTCCTCCTATCAAATGTTAATATCACTTTACAATTCGCATATGATACTCTTTACTGATGCATGTTTTAGTTAACTGTGTCCGACTTATCGAATGGCACATGTATATGTCATGTCCTAGTCTCCATAGTTTATATTTACATTTAGTCCGTACTGTTCACATAATACTCTTTACCGATGCATGATTTGATGGCACGTCCAATAATATATAAATATGCATGGTATGATTCTTTAGATTGTATTTGGTGAAAAGAAGAATGGAAATTATGGTGATAGAATGGCAACAATTTGGGAATGAAAAACCTAGTTATTGTTTACCTTTTACAGAAAACTGTCCGGATGGTTGGGTACGGTTCCACGAATCGTGTTATTTTTTCGGCGACCAAATAGGACTTGATTTTACTGAGGCCAATGTAAGTGAACTCATTTTATATTATGGATATTAAGAACAAAGACCTATGATAACACGTCATGTTATCATAGTTCTTTGTTAAGAGCAATCTTAATATTTACGTTGTCGTATTAATCACTTTATATACAAAACACTGCATCAAGTATTCCTATAGTATAACTGAATATTTAGAACAATCTAATTCTGGGTCCATGCTTATAAAGCTTTTAGTTGAGTCTGAGTTTCGTTCTCAGGCTTTTGATTGGTCAGATTTGAGTTCTCAAGCTTTTGATTGGTCAGATTTGAGCCAGAGGCTCAAATCTGACCAATCAAAAGCTTGAGAACGATCTCAGACTCAACTAAAAGCTTTATAAGCATGGACCCTGATATTTACGGTTGTGTCTTAATCACTTTATATACTTTATTAAGTTTTATGATTGAAACTGAAGCAGAAGTTCGACTCTATGGCTCAACGTTTTTTTTTTTTTTCAGTTTCTTAAATTTCCACAATTTTAATGCATGTAGTGTGCAGTTTGTAAGTGCAAGCCCTTATCGCTTATGGTTGCTCAACCCTTAATCTGCTAATAAATAAAAATTACATCTTCCTTTGAGAATATGAATTAACTGAAAAGTTGTATCAACATGTATTATTGACGAAAATGTTTTTTATGCAGGAGCCCTTTGATCTGGGTTTACACTGTTTGTACGAGCCTTGTATGCTTGATTCCTGCACATTAAGGGTTTATCTCAGAGTGGTTCAAGCTTTCGGGAAAATATTAAAGAGCGTCCTGAAGAGGCTCTTTGATCTGGGTCTACACTGCCTGCAAGGGTCTTGTATACTTGATTCCTGCACATTAAGGGTTTATCTCAGACTGGTTCAATCTTTTGGGAAAATATTAAAGAGTGTCCAACAGACTAGTACCTAATGAGACTTCCAATTATTCAGCATCCCATTTCGAATCAAGCTAATGTTAAACGTCAACTAACGGCTAATTTATGTCCAATAAATATAAAAAATATTTATTCGGCGAAAGAAAAAGAATTTGAAAGTTACTAAGTATTATTACGTATCTGGAGATTTCCATAAGCCAACCAACACTTTTTTAACAAATACAAATTCCTTTATTACTCTCAGTTCATGATATACATGAAAACATGAGGAACAAGTAATATACTATTGTCTTTTCAAACGATTCTGCATTAAATGTAGTCTTCAGGTCTCAAGTTTTTCATACAAAGTGATTTGGGGTGTTCAGACAGATTAGAACCAAATGGATTTGGGGGTTCCAATCTGAGTTTCCTGAAGAATAATCTGAATCAAAATTGTTTGTGACGATCGCCACATTTTAGGCCATAGAGTTGAACAACTTTGAAACCATTGTGATAAATAGAGCATTTGTTCCTAAGCAGCAAATGCTGTATTTATCACAATGGTTCAGAACTAAAAATTCTAAATTGTTCCTTTTCTCTAGTTAATGCTCCTTTTCGGTAGATTTATTCAAAGAGGTTGGATCTAAATATAGCCTATGAGGGAATGGGTTAAATAAAGGGTTGGTATAATTATGGATTTTAACCCTAGCTTGCGATAGGTCGATGGTTCCACCCAGATGTTCTTCTGTGCACGAAACAATATAATTTGTTCCGTACACGGAACAGCAGGCGTGGTCTTCCTCCACTTGTAATTAGCTGGACGTCTCGATATGACTAAAATATCGTTAACACATTACATCATATGCTATTGTTAGACCCAATATTTTGAATAAATGTACTGAAAAGGAGTATTAAGTAGAGAAAATGAAAGTTTTGGAATTGTGCGTTATTTATCACAATAGTTTCAAACAATTACTTTTATATAGGTGTCAAAAGGAGTCAATAGGAGGGAATGGGTTAAAACGACGAAAATGACTCGATACAAACATATAAATTACAATAAACTGTGTTATATAACGGTATCTTTAATCTACTGGCCTGTGACTCATATCTTCGGCTTTCAGCACTTTTGTTCCTCTCACCGTCATTCCCACTTGGTGGTCATTGAGTCTGAACAGGAGAATGGTTTGCTGGTTGATTATGCTCACCGACTGTTCAAGCCAGGTAAACGGGCTTAACCATTTATTCAATGAATATTCATGTATGAATTATGACATCATGTATGAATATTAATTAGATTAAATGTTATAATAACACATATACACGGGAACGTTTGACCTTAAATAGCTACTAATTAACACAATTTATTGGCCGTTATAGAGAGGTTCTACTGTAGGTCTACTCTGGATCCATGCTTATAAAGCTGTTTAGTTGAGTCTTGAGATTGTTCTCAAGCTTTTGATTGGCCAGATTTGAGCCAAAGGCTACTGTTTGTTTAAGCCAAATGATACTGTTTGCTTATGATATGATATTTATATCATTTAAGCAACCGGAACAGACCCTGATCATACAGCCCCTACAGGAGTCGTCTGGTCTGGATCTACTCTGTTTGCAAAGGCGTAGAAATGCATCATTATGGAGTAATGGGATGAGTTCTGTAATCCGCTGAATTGGATTTTTCTCTGTCACACAGTGTTTCTTTTGAGCCTAACTGGCTTTTCGAATCTTAAATAAAAAATCACCATAAATAAATAATGCGCTTACAAATTACAGAATAAAGAATATCAAGCTACGTTGTTAACCTGTCACATATGTGTTAACATAAAAATTAGACCGGTGCATAGCTAACCGAATAATATAAAAATATTCGAGTATAGATTAAATGTATATCATGAGAAGACCTTTTACATTTAAGAGGTGAAATCAAATGCTGTTTTCTGGCTTGGTGCGAGTGACGAGGAGATCGAGGGGTCGTGGGTATGGTTAACCGATCATAAACTTTTATCCAATGGCTACAGTCATTGGGAGCCAGGCCAGCCTGACAACGGGCCTGCGAATGAAGACTGCCTATGTCTTTATCCGTCGAAATACAACTGGCATGACTGTATTTGTACTGAAATGAACCATCCACTGTGTGAGAAAAAGTAAGTTTTGATTACATTGTAATTCAACCCCTTCCAGCTACAGATAAAGATGCGTACCCAAATACTAAAATCCTTTATTTCTCCACCAAACCATATACTGTGACCACTCTTTAGAATTGTCTCGAAGAGATGATTCTAAAGATTGTCACAGTATAATGTCTGGTAGAGAAATATAGGATTTATACCTGATAACATTATAATTTACACGTCTTATCTGGAGCTCTGAGTCCCTTTACTTCATGAATATTCATATAAGAAATTAATAGATCAAGAATTAGTCATATAATTGAAGTACTTTCTTTTTTATATAGCACATTAACACAAGGAAGATTGGCCAAAACACAGTAGAATCAGATCAATAATATGTCATAAGCAAAAATATCATATTCTGGAATAGGAATACTCTGTTCGCAAATGGGTAAAAGGGACAAGTATGGAATAAAGGGTTAAGTCCAAAATTATACATAATTTAGTTGATTTTGATCATTCGTTCAATCGCTTTGTTATTAACCCTTAGCCTGATAAGTGCGACCTAACTGCCATTTGTAATTCGGCGTCTCATCAGGATCCAAGCTGTTTGACACTCTGTAAATAGTTTCTCAAAAGCTTGAACGAATCAGAAATATGTGACAACGGTAACAGATGGGAGCTTAACTTTTAGCCTGCTGAGTAAATTAATTTTGCAGAGATTTTCACCTACTACATTTTCAAAACTCAAGCTATGATCAATTTGTCTACCAAAATGCAATCAGGATGTCCAACAGTTTGGATCCTGATGAGACGCCGAGTTACTCGGCGTCTCATCTGGATCCAAACTGTTTGCAAATGTATTTACTCATCCGCCCATAGCATGCTAAAGGTTAAGGAGACCTCATTTTCATAACAGGCTGAGGGTTAAGAGGAAAGGAAGTAAACTGAATAGGTTGCTTAGGAAGCAATGATTTATATTGAATGTTTGTAAAATAAAATTATAGTAACATGTTTATCTCCATACAAATACATCTGACAAATATGAGCTTGACATGCCTACATTAACGTCTAATGAAACGTTGCAAACAACATGATTTTATTTTCCAGCCTCACCAACACTGAAGAAACAGAAGTTATTGGATGACAGCAAAATGACGCGTCGACCCCTAAGCAGTTTGCATGTTATGACGCCTGTTAACTTTTATTAAGATTTGTATGTGCGCCAAGAGAAATAATAAAATCCGATAGCCTGAAATATGTTTATGAAGCATATCCCTGATATCCATAAGCCATTGCCAACCCTAACAAATAGCTCATACACACACGATATGTTCTATGATAGGAATAGTATTACATTAGAGTCTCGCTAATGCACCCAGTGCTTTATTACATGTAACAAGGGAGTATGTAAAAGCAGGCGGTTGCTTTATAAATCCCATTTGCTCCCAGTGGATTCTTCCATACTTTTATATTGGATTCATTTTTTTTATCTAAGGGATGTCTGGTCTAAATTTTCATTTTCGTATTGCTTTATATTGAATTTCCTACCCAAAAACGGCGTACACTCTGATCAGACGCCGCATAATGCGGCGTCTGATCAGAGTCTACACTGTTTGCCTACGTCCCATATATGGGATCATGGGCGCAAATGGGTTAATACAGGCCTCAATAATGCAAAGAGTTCCTATAGGAGCGTCTTGCTTAATGCTTGTCCTGCATTAAACTGTCTGTTTTAAAAACCCTGAATTAAACTTCTTTTTACTGGTCGTATTTGAGAGTCTTTACCACGTACGAGAAGTACAATGGTTCCAAAGTGGAGTGTTCTCCATATCATATAAAACATGGTCATTGTCGAACAGTTTGAAATCTGAATAACCCGTATGATCTGAATGCCATCTATTTACAAAGGTTATGAAAGATTCACCAGTAACATCCAAAATGTTACTTACAAATAGAGGTCCAGATATGATGCGTAACTTAAAACAGTTTCAAAGAATAACTTCTTTATTTCTCTACCAAACCCTATGTTGTGACCATTCTTTAGAATCGTCTCTCCGAAACGATTCTAAAGAGTGGTCACAGCATATGGTTTGGTAGAGAAATGACGATTTTAGTATTTGAATACACACCTTTATCCGCAACTCTGGACAAACGTTATGGCAGATTCGCCAGAATTATATTTACAGAGTTCCAGATAACATGTGTACATTAAAACATTTTCAAGAATAACTTCCGTATTTCCTCCACCGAACCCTATGTAGTGACCACTCTTTAGAATCGTCTCTCCGGTTTGGTGGGAAAATTACGATTTTAGTATATGAGTATGCACCGTTATATGTAGCTCTGTTTCACGAAGGTTATGACAGAATCGCCAGTAGCATTACAGTTTGCATGAAATGTTACACTGATGTTACTGTTGAAAGGTTTAATTGAAAACAGAACTAAGTACAGTAGAATCCCTCTAATGTGACCACTTAATGAATAAGCATATCCGTCTTTATAAGTAGGCGGTTGCTTAACGCAGGACGAAAGTTATGCAGAAAGATCCTATATGAGCTTTATGCGTAATTTTAGTCCTGCATTAAGCTACAACCTGCCTCTGCCACTGTGAAATATGTCCCTTTTTGCTGGTCGCATTAGAGGGGTTTTACTTTATAAGTTAATACTCATGATAAGTGCATCTGTTCTAGCATTTGCAAACAGCTTGTAACTCGTCGTCTCATCAGGTTCAAAACTATTTGACACTCAGTCAATAGTCAAACGATTGTGGTCAGAGAAAATATCAGCAAATCAGATATTGGAAGGCTTTATATTTGGCTAAGACTATATTCTTCAGATACAATATTACGTACAGTCATTTGTTAACCCTTTCCTTGTTCTATGTTTATTCCAAATTCCAATACCTACTGAATATTTATGATCAATATACAATGTACTTACAACAAAATATGGAAGGTAGAACGCTGTTGCCATTTTAGAAAGTATAGAAACAAAATATTTTAATTTTCAATAACAAACAGAACAGACTCTGATCAGACGGCTACTATAGGGGCCATCTGATCTGGATCTACTCTGTTTGCAAATGCGTGAAAACACGTTTATATGAAGGGAAGGGTTAGCTTTATTGTCGGTATAGACAAGAACATTTGCAATCAATTAAAAATAAGATGCCGAGTTGCAAGGCTTCTCATCAAGATTTTAATTGTTCATGACAGTGGCCTGTTTATGAAAAGAAACAACAGGAAATCCTAAGGGCGAACCGGAAGTAGATGATACATATATGTATTTTCTTACAAATTAACCCATTCAGTGCCATGAAGACGGGTCTGTAATATCATATGCAAAACAGTTTAGATCCAGATGAGACGCAGAGTAGGCCTAACTCGACATCTCATCAGGTTCCATACTGTTTGACAACCTTTTTATCGTTTTATAAAGACATTGAACAAACGTCCATTCTAAAACTTGAAGCAGACGAAAACATGTCCAGCAGACGACAATTCGTGCACTGAAAAAGTTAACATGATACTTTACTGTACTGATATGCTGTGGAAAGCCTACGACAGTCTTCTGTCGTTTTATAGTACACGTAGAAAAGTCACTTTATACGTTATGAATGTTGTACAGATTGTACAAAGCCATTAACAGTATACACTATGTATCCTGGTGTGTTGAACTGAAGCTAGGAGTGTCGATGATCTTGTTTGTGAGATCCAGAACAGTAACCCCCCCCCCCCCCCTCTAAATTAACATCAGTGTCGTTCCTTCAGAAGGTGGCCGCTTAATACAGGATGAAGTAATGCAGGTGTGCATGACTTTAATCCTGCATTAAGCAGCTACCTGCATAAAACACCCATTTTCTGTACCAAAATTCTGGCTTAGATGAGCTTTACTGTTTGCTATTTTGAATACAGTAAAACCTCTCTTAACCGGCCGTTAAATTTAGTATGAATATCGGTCTTGACTTTCACCCTGCATTAAGCAGCCACCTGCCTAAAAGTGTCTAAATTCTTATCTACTAGAATTCCGGTTAAGAGAGGTTTTACTGTAATTAGAGCGTTCAGCAAATTCCTTATTGAATTCCTAATCAAACTCTAGATTTCCATGGAAGCCATTGATATGAGTATACACCGTTTATATTGGTCAGGTACAGGAATACACCGATTGTATCGGCTAGGTATGTATACACACTGTTGATATTGGCCATGTATGTGTATACACTGTTTATATTGGCTAGGTATGTATATACACTGTTTAATGTTTATATTGGCCAGTTATGTGTGTACACTTTTTGCATTGTCCAGGTATGGGTATATACTGTTTATAGGATGTACAATGTTTAAATTGGCCAGGTATGTGTAAACACTGTTTATATTGGCCAGGTATGTGTAAACACGGTTTATATTTGTCAGGCATGTGTATACACTGTTTATATTGGTCAGGTATGAATGCACACTGTTTGTATGGTCCATGTATGGGTATACAATTTGTGTATTGGCCAGATATTGGCATACACCGTTCGTATTGGTCAGGTATGGGTATACATTGTTTTTGTTGGCCACGTTCATTGTTCTCTATTTAAAGATAGTTTGCAAAGATTTTCAATACTCGAAATAATGGTCTGTCTACTTTTATATAGCTGCGATATACCAATCATCATGATTACAGTAACTGTTTTTTTTAAATGACACTCCTGTTTAAATCTGCATAAACTAGTATTTGTCAGAGGGGTTTGATGGTACGGGGAGGGAGCTTTACCCACATCTATTTATTGAATATATACATTTACTCATTCCCTCATATTGACGCCTTTTGACGACTCTGTAAAAGTCACTTTGTGAAACCATTGTAATAAATAGAGCACAGAGCATAGGAACAAAAGCTCTATTCATCACAATGGTTTCAAACTACAAAATTCCAAAACTTTCCTTTCCTCTAGATAATGCTCCTTATCGGTAGATTTATTCAAAGAGTTTGTATCCAAAAATAGCTTATGAGGTAATGGGTTAATCACTGTCTACTCTGGACCCCTAGACCTGCCGAGCAACTGGGTATAAGTATTCAGGCTCCATGCTTATAAAACGTTTAGTTGAGTCTGAGATCGTTCTCAAGTTTTTGATTGGTCAGATCTGACCAATCAAAAGCTTGAGAACTCAAATCCGACCAATCAAAAGCTTGAGAACGAAACTCAGACTCAACTAAAAGCTTTATAAGCATGGACATAGGTTTTAAGTGGTTTATACACTTACCACGTGTTTATACGTAGTATGTTTTCTATCCTATCCAGTGTCCCTTAAAAAGAACATAGGTTAGCAATGTAGACCCTGATCATAGTGATCCTGAAAACTCAGTATTTTTAGGGTTAAAGAGATTAACCAAGGCGTGGAAAGCAATGAAAGTACAAATATGAATGATGCAGGAAACACCACATACAAAACAAACAGCCACTCGAAAAGCACAACAACAAGAAAACAGTAAATGTGCATAACTACCAAAACACAAAGAGGAACACAAAGACAAAACAAACAAACAATACGGTGGAAGTTGAAGTACCGCATTGGAACGGTCAGTGACTAGTCTATGGGGGTTAAACCGGTTTAGAAAGTTTACCCGTTGATCCCTTACAATGCTGATGTTTTAAATGGATTATTCTAAAATTCAATCAGGTTAAGCTTATGGTGAATATTTAGGGAATTTTCTGAAGAACTTTGTAATATGGCAAACAGTACAGACCCTGAGGAGAGGTCTCCTCTAGAAGCCCGCTCATCTGGGTCTACACTGTATGCAAATGACACTAGTGACTCGTGTCCTGCGCTGTAAGGGTTAACATTTACACATGGGTCGTTGAAAGACACACGGAAGATAAATACGTTAACACATAAAACACTTTGAAAATAAAAGTAGTGTCTGCTTGAAGTTTGGTCTGTTCAGTTTTGACATCTAATTCGATCAGGGTGTTGTTCATACACTGATGATCGGGTGTCAAACAGCTTGGATCCAGATGAGACGCCGATCTACTCGGTGTCAAATCTAGATCCAAGCTGTTTGGCAATGACAGCAGATAGTTGGATAAGGGACACCGAACTTTAAGGTAATATCAAACGTTTCAGTTGTATATGTAAAAGTTTTGAGTAGAGGCATAACTTCCTGTTGTATCAAATTTACAATAAAGCATTGTTGTCCAACGCCACGCGTTTATACAAAAATACTAGTATTATTATTTAACTTTTCTAAAGATTGTGAATAACATCTCGAGTGAGGGAAGAAACCGCCAAAACGCGCGTGCAGATTAACTACAATTAACGGATTATGAGTAAGGTAAGGTTGGCGGAGGAACATTTTCAAATACAGTCATACTTGTAACGTCAAGACAGGATAAATGGAATTTTTAAATTATCCAACGTTTCTGCTCATTTTGAATATTACTCAATTATTTTTTGTTACAACTACGAATAAGGAATTCGTTCCCATTGCAAACAACAAAGAATTAGCTATGTATCATATAATTAACAGATTAGACCCTGATTAGTCATATGTTCTGTCTGTTTTTGGTTTATTCTGTCTTAATAGCGTAATAATGTGGTGTTTTCAAGTACAGCACAACCCCTCTAAACCAAGAGTTTTAATAAAGAGCAATTTATGTCTTTTTAGACAGGTGCCTGTTTAATGCAGGGCTAAATTCATGTAGAAAGATCCCAAATAATTGGCTATGTAATATATAATTAACAGATCAGACCCTGATCAGTCATATTTTCTGTCTGTTCTGGGTATACTTTGTCTGAAAAGGCGTAATAATGCCGGGTTTTCAAGTACAGCACAGCCCCTCTAAACAAGAATTTTAATAAAGAGCAATTTATATATTTGAGGCAGGAACCTGCTTAATGCAGGATGAAAGTCATCCAGTAGGCTCCCAAACAGCTTTATGCATGACTTTCAACCTGTATTAAGCTGCCACCTGTCTTACGGAACGACACGTATAGTTGTTTTAAAGTACGGTTTAGAGGGAGTTAAAGAGGAAATCCCTACAATGAACGCATATTTTTAATAATATCATAAAACTTGGTATGTCTTATGCTCAATTATTATTATGAAGATTGTCAATTAAAACTTATATCGTAAATACCCCTTTGATACAAAATAAACCGATTTCATCAATACTTATAATTTTGTTCTACAACAAAGTATTATCGTCCTTTTCCGCTGAAATGTTCCGCGTTTTGCTGATGATCATCCAATCCCTCCATTGTTTATATAACAGCATTTCTCGGAGGTGGTCGGAGAGACACGAATAGCGCGAACAGATATGAATTTAAATCCAAACACGAACAAAACTGAAACAGTGGGAAATAAAATATGTATCGCCGATATGAAACACATGTCATTTTTAGCGTTTATTGGATATGGTTGCTTGCGATATACTTCTTTTCAGCATATAAACAAATGAGTTTTGTATATTTAGGTATTTATGAAACGCATTGAATGTAGCGACCTCCCCTTAAATGAAAATGGTTAACCCTGTGATATGATAGAATCGAAATGGGAAGCAGTATATCTAGATGAATAATTATGCAGAATGAATTCATTCATGCTTTACCATTTCAGACATTCTGAAGGCACTGTGGTTGGATATCATGGAAGAAGATAGCATTCAACACCAAGAAGAAACATTCACAGTGCGTTTTAAAATAGTCCTCGTTTTGTCTCCGTTTTTCATATCTGGACTATTCGGACTCTTTTGCATCTTGCCGTTAGCAGAGTCAGTTACAAGTTCAGGGATTTCATCGAACTCTAACATTGCAGCTGATGTATTTGAGCTCGCCATATTTGTGGCTTCGTTAGGGGCAATAGTTCGCCTGAAGAAACTGTTGAGTTACGTAAATGCAAATTTCGATGACGAAACAGCGGGTTTCGGGAATTTTACTTTGTCAAGTCGCTTTGGTCGTACCCTGTATCGCCTGTTTCACACAATTTTGTGCTGTTTAAGCTTAGTGACGTTAACATTTAGGCTTGTTGCAGTAGCAAATTGTTTACACACTGAGAATGACTGGAGAGACGCTAGGATATTTTGTACATATTCATGCAGACTCATTTTCTGTATAGCACAGGTGGTATTCATCAATGTTGCAAGGGGAAAGCGATGTGAAAACAAGACCACAGCTTTACTGGTAATGGTTCTTGTCTCCACTAACGTGTGTGTATGTGTACGATGCATGACCGAGGCAGCACAACACGCCATACTGAATGCGCAAGTCTCTGATGTGGTGAGAACCTTTGGAGTTGTGTTTTGTAGTTTCCAAGCAAAGAGCTGGAGCTATGCATATGCCATCATAGACAAGTATTTTTACACGTTTATATTCACATACTGCTTATATTCCATTGGGTCTCTTAACTTTGTTTGGGGTTTATTCACAACCCCATGGCACCAGCTTAATGTCACGAATGAACATGACAGTGGAAATTTCAATGGGTCTGAACAAAGCATTGCCATTTCGTCTGGGGAAGGAAGCGAAGTAGTCACAATCAATAATTCAGAGAGACAACCTTTGCTGGAGAAACCTGTGGTAAAAACAACATTTAAAAAGATACGAAACATATTTATTTCGGTTTGCGTGTCCCTGTGTAAACACAGCATAGTGTTGACCGGAATATTGTGTTTAGCTGTGTTGGTAACAAGTACATATCAGGGAATCGAACGCGGGGACTTTGAAATCTCTGTCAATATTACAACACATAGCGGTTATACAGCGATTACCTGGATCCAGACGGTGTATGAATATGTTAACTTCATCCTAGCATTTGTTGGCATTCTTCTTGTGAAACAGGAAGACATTCCGCGTTCTGCAATCCGATATAAACACATACTACTATTTGGTACTGCCATGATTCATTTTATTGTACTTATCCTGGAAAGTGTTCATGCCATTACAAACGAGTTGCGCCATCCCAGGGCTGAAGACGTGGTAGTATTCGTTCTAAGGACTCTGCTGTACTACCCTGGAATCTACTGTCAAACAATGTACATAGTGAAATGTTCAGTCCTTGATATATCCCAGTTGGGACCGAACTCGAACAAGGCTTTGTATGTGTACGGATTACTAGCCTTTCTAGGAACGTACAATTTGGAATGTATTGTACGTGATCTATTGGTGGTCCCGAGATCGCTGAGATATGCCAGCAAATTACATAATGGTTTCTTGACCACTGAAGCGTGGATGACAATCACTGGTGTAACCTACCCTGGTATTATGTTTTACAGACTACAATCATGTCTGTTATGTTTCGAGACAATTGCTTACAGATATTCAACACATGATCCTACATAGTTGTTCAGGATACCTTATACAGTTCAAATGTGTTTAACCATTCACTCCATGAATAGACTATTTAAAACATAATGACATCATCAATATCAGTTAGATGAATTTTCAATCGAGCACATTGTCATAGGTAACGTTTGCCATGGTAGAACCTGTAAAATCAGACCTATATTATCAAATATACATACAGAGCAAACCCTGTTAAGTCGGCTGCTACACGATCCGTCGGATCCGAGTTTACTTTGCTGGTACAGTGCTCCCTCCCTACAACGGCCCTCTCAATAACGATTCCCTCCTTACAACAACGCATGCCACTGTTTCCGAAACAACAATGCTCCAGAAACAAATTTTCCATCGTATTTTCTTTATGCCTCCATCAAACCATATGCTGTGACCATTCTTTAGAATCGTCACTTTGTGACGATTCTAAAGAGTGGTCACAACACAGGGTTTGATAAAGACATACTGGTTTTAATTCTCGAAATAAACCTTATCTGGGAATCTGCAAACAAACTAATTATGTTTGATTTTCCCTCCCTACCTCTGAACAACACATACAATCTTCGTATCCCAACGGGTGTCGTTGTAGAGAGGGAGCACTGTAAAGCCATTAAAATAAGATAGAAGTCAACCGGGATATTTTAAATGACATATAACAGTACATAGCAACAAAAGAAACACAAATGAAATCCACGATCACACACGACTTTTATCGAACTGTGTCTTGCCTGTTCCACGTCATCATATAGGACAATGCGACACTAATAAGGCCATGTAGTACTAAAGGATGTAGAACATAAATAAACTTCACAAGCACCGATTCACAGCAAACGAATAGCGCCGGTATGAAAATACCACATACATATTCCATACACATACACATAGAACTGGTCCTTGCATGATCAACATCGACAGCATACTAGCTTCGTCGTTAACCCATTCCCTCATAGGCTATTTTTAGATACAACCTATTTGAATAAATCTACCGAAAAGGAGCATTAACTAGAGAAACGGAAAATTTGGAATTTTGTAGTTTGAAACAATTGTGATAAATACAGCATTTGCTCTATTTATCACAATGGTTTCACAAAGTGACTTTTACAGAGTCGTCAAAAGTTGTCAATATGAGGGAAAGGGTTAAACCAAAAGTAAAACTCATCAACAACAAAAGGCAAGATGCGACGCTATAATTACCACAGGAGTACATTATGAAAAGACATACCATCATAAAAGGCCTTACTGAAAACGGTATACCCGTTGGGCCGAGTCTAGGGAACTGTGACGCTAAATATGATACTTTAGAGTTGAAAGCACGCACTGCGACACTGAAACGAGCAGGTAGCGCCAAGGATGTTGAGCATAAAGGAACTCATGAAGATTCGAGTAACAACAAATGCAGAGTACTCAGATATCATACATACATAATAAAAATGTACAGAACTTTGAACTATGTCCGATACAAGCACAAAAACGATGAATTAGTTACAGTTGTATTTTAGACTAAACCATTACATTTGTGTGTTGAAATGTTCCATATTTACAACCTCATGTCATTTGTTGTATTACATGAACATTTTTCAAATATATGGAGAATTGTAATTATTATACCGGTATATATCTGGAAAAGAACCGTGTTAGGAATCAGTGCATACCCTGGGATCAGAATCGATCAGGGTCCATGCTTATAAAGCCTTTTAGGAACCAGTGCACACCCTGGAATCAGAATCGATCAGGTTCCATGCTTATAAAGCTTTTCAGTTGATTCTGAGTTCATTCTCAAGCTTTTGATTGGTCAGATTTGAGTTCTCAAGCTTTTGATTGGTCAGATTTGAGCCAGAGGCTCAAATCTGACCAATCAAAAACTTGAGAACGAACTCGGACTCAACTAAACGTTTTATAAGCATGGACCAAGGTCTAACAATTTTGAGTTCTTTGGTTTTGGGTTTAAGCTGTTTGCTTTCGCGTTTACTCCTTTGGATACAATGTTGTTATAACCAAATGTCTGTTAAATTTTGACATGAGAAGTAGCATATGTTAATATTGATATAATGGGATTGACTTATTGTCTCCTACTGACGCATTTTGACGACTCTGTAAAAGTCATTTTTGAAATCATTGTTATAAATAAAGCATTTGCTCTATATGAGCTCTATTTATCACAATAATTAATTATATTAAAAAATACATCATTCTAAAACTCTTCTTTTTTATAGTTAATTCTCCTTTTTGGCAGATTTATTCAAATTGAACAGGAGAGAACAAGAGAAACCATTAATTTTGTGTCGAGAAGTTCCAAATTAATATAATACATAAATACTTGAACTGCTCTGATCTAATATTTCGACCATTAAGGGCCTTTTTCAAATAATCTTTGATAATCTTTGAAAAAAGGCCCTTAGTGGTCGAAATATTAGATCAGAGCAGTTCAAGTATTTATGTACATTTATAAACATCTTAACATACATTATCGAATACGATATAAGGGCACCCGAGTAAAATCATTCTCTTGCTAAAATTGACCCCATCACCACACACATCTTGTTAACGAATAAAAAGCTAGCAACTATGTAACCAAATACAATACAGGCCAGTCTGTTGATGTTTACAAAATCATGGCATAGCTGATGACACGCCCTAACTGCAAAGTAGACATGTAAGTGTTTCTACATAAATGTGTCTCTGTATTACCTCCCTTAATGCCATATCGTCTTACTGATTGAACATAGGACATTTAAAAAGCAGGTATTTTCTTAACGCAGGTCAAAAGTAATAATAATATGGAAAGCTTCTACCCGAATCCATTTCTCCTTCTTTACCCATGTCCTGTTGTATAATTACATATATCTTCACCGTGTACAAGTATTCGCTGTGCAATCACTGCTGTAGAGTGCACTGGTTGCACAATCAACTTGTAAATAGTGCAGGAGCTGTCTCATCTGGGTCTTCACTATTTACAGGTAGGTATATTGACGTGAATAGCAAGCGAATGGTTAAAGAGTCATACTTAGACATGTGTCTGATGGTCGCTTCATACAGATTTACTGTATCAGTCGAACCTTCTCATAAACGCTTTTCTACGCCTTTCCAAACAGAGTAGACTCAGATCAGACGGCTCTGTCTACGGTCGTCGCTAGCTACCCCATATGTAATTGCCTATTCAAACAGTTTCGATCGGCGTTTCATTAGGATCCAAACTGTTTGTTTGGTCATGACTTTTGAAAGCAAAGGGTCATGACTTTTGAAAGAAAAGAAAATTAAAATTAAAGTAGCAGACGACCAAATTTGCAGACGACAATATTTGGCAGCGAAAGAGTTGTCTAGCGAAAGAGTTGGCAGCGAAAACTCGTTGTCTAGAATGATATAATGGGAGGCTTTGCCGAGCATTATATCATTTTAGACAACGAGTTTTATATTTGGAATATTCAATGACCACTCATGGTGTATCCTCGATATATTTATCGAACCCTTCTCATGATGCGTACAGGTAAAATTAGATCTTATGGCACACCAACATAACCTACTTAAAATGTAAACAAAACATACCTGTAACGGTGGTTTCGAGAATAATAAGAATAAAAAATAAAAAAAAATGTATACGCCCATCAAAACATATGAAAAAACCAAACTACCCATTCCAAATATAAAACAATAAAAGCAAAACAGATTTGAACCAAACTATTATAGCGGCCACCTGGGCATTATACAGTGTTTATACCTGTAGTGTTTGTAAACATTGATAACAAAAGGTGTGCCATAAGATCTAATTTTACCTGTACATCATTGCTACAGTAGTACAACGATCAGATGGCGTTGTTTACAAAACAGTGTGTATGTGAACACAGACAATTAACGATAAGTACAACTGTGGCATGTATATTAGGATAGGAAGCAGTGGTGTAGTGGTTATGCTGTTAGATCTGGATTAACCTATACAACATGTCGCAGTTTAATTTATCGTTAATTGTCTGTGTTTACATACATACTGTTTTGTAAACAACGCCATCTGATCGTTGTACTACTGTAGCATTTGCAAACAGCTTGTACCTTACCGTCTCATCAAGATCAAAACAGTTTGGCACCACGCCAATAGTTTCTCAAACGATTGTGGTCAGAAACAATATCAGCATCAGATATAGGAAGGCTTTATATTTGACTAAGAATATAGACTTCAGATACCATAATACGTCCAGTTAGTTGTTAACCCCTTTCCTTGGTCTATATTGATTCCAAATTTCAATACCTACTGAATATTCATGGACAAAATACTTACAACAAAATATGGAAAGTGTAACTTTGTAACCATTTTAGAAAGTAGAGAAAAAGATATTTCAATTTTCATTAGCAAACAGAGCAGACCCTGCTCAGACGGTTCATATAGGAGCCGTCTGATCTTGGTCTACTCTGTTTGTAAATGCGTGAAAACACGTATATGTATATATGAAGGAAAGGGTTAACTTTATTGTCAGTAGAGACCAGAACATTTCGAGGGCTTGGTGCAAAACTATTCTAACTCCTTCACTTTGCACCAAGCCCTTGATTTGCAATAAATTGAATATAAAATGCCAGTTGCAAGGTTTCTCATCAAGATCTTTATTGTTCATGACAGTGGTCTGTTTATGAAAAGAAACTACAGCGAACCGGAAGTAGACGATACATATATGTATTTTTTTACAAATTAACCCCTTCAGTGCCATGAAGACGGGTCTGTAATATCATATGCAAACATTTTGGATCCAGATGAGAGACCGAGTAACTCGGCGTCTCATCGAGATCCAAACTGTTTGACAACCTTTTTATCGTTTTATAAAGACATTGAACAAACGTCCATTCTAAAACTTGAAGCAGACGAAAACATGTCCAGCAGACGACAATTCGAGCACTGAAAAAGTTAACATGATACTTTACTGTACTGATATGCTGTGGAAAGCCTACGACAGTCTACTGTCGTTTTATAGTACACGTAGAAAAGTCACTTTATACGTTATGAATGTTGTACAGACTGTACAAAGCCATTAACAGTATACACTATGTATCTTGGTGTGTTGATGTCGATGATCTTGGTCCATGCTTATAAAGCTTTTAGTTGAGTCTGAGTTTCGTTCTCAAGCTTTTGATTGATCAGATTTGAGTTCTCAAGCTTTTGATTGGTCAGATTTGAGCCAAAGGCTCAAATCTGACCAATCAAAAGCTTGAGAACGATCTCAGCCTCAACTAAAAGCTGTATAAGCATGGACCCTGGTTTGTGAGAACCAGAACAGTAAACCCCCCTCTAAATTAACATCAGTGTCGGTCCTTCAGAAGGTGGCCGCTTAATACAGGATGAAGTAATGCAGGTGTGCATGACTCTAATCCTGCATTAAGCAGCTACCTGCATAAACACCCATTTTCTGTACCAAAATACTGGCTTAGATGAGCTTTACTGTTTGCTATTTTGAATACATGTAATTAGAGCGTTCAGCAAATTCCTTATTGAATTCCTAATCAAACTCTAGATTTCCATGGAAGCCATTGATATGAGTATACACCGTTTATATTGGTCAGGTATGGGAATACACCGATTGTATCGGCTAGGTATGTGTACACACTGTTGATATTGGCTAGGCATGTGTATGCACTGTTTATATTGGCTAGGTATGTATATACACTGTTTATATAGGCCAGGTATGTGTATACACTGTTTATATTGGCCAGTTATGTGTGTACACTTTTTGCATTGTCCAGGTATGGGTATATACTGTTTATAGGATGTACAATGTTTAAATTGGCCAGGTATGTGTAAACACTGTTTATATTGGCCAGGTATGTGTAAACACTGTTTATATTTGTCAGGCATGTGTATACACTGTTTATATTGGTCAGGTATGAATGCACACTGTTTGTATGGTCCATGTATGGGTATACAATTTGTGTATTGGCCAGATATTGGCATACACAGTTCGTATTGGTCAGGTATGGGTATACATTGTTTTTGTTGGCCATGTTCATTGTTCCCTATTTAAAGATAGTTTGCAAAGATTTTCAATACTCGAAATAATGGTCTGCCTACTTTTATATAGCTGCGATATACCAATCGTCATGATTACAGTAACTGTTTTTTTAAATGACACTCCTGTTAAAATCTGCACAAACTAGTATTTGTCAGAGGGGTTTGATGGTACGGGGAGGGAGCTTGACCCACATCTATTTATTGAATATAAACATTTACTCATTTCCTCATATTGACGACTTTTGACGACTCTGTAAAAGTCACTTTGTGAAACCATTGTGATAAATAGAGCACAGAGCATAGGAACAAATGCTCTATTCATCACAATGGTTTCAAACTACAAAATTCCAAAAATTTCCTTTCCTCTAGATAATGCTCCTTATCGGTAGATTTATTCAAAGAGTTTGTATCCAAAAATAGCTTATGAGGTAATGGGTTAATCACTGTCTACTCTGGACCCCTATACCTGCCGAGCAACTGGGTATAAGTATTCAGGCTCCATGCTTATAAAACGTTTAGTTGAGTCTGAGATCGTTCTCAAGTTTTTGATTGGTCAGATCTGACCAATCAAAAGCTTGAGAACTCAAATCCGACCAATCAAAAGCTTGAGAACGAAACTCAGACTCAACTAAAAGCTTTATAAGCATGGACCCATGTTTTAAGTGGTTTATACACTTACCACGTGTTTATACGTAGTATGTTTTCTATCCTATCCAGTGTCCCTTACAAAGAACATAGGCTAGCAATGTAGACCCTTATCATAGTGATCCTGAAAATTCAGCATTTTAAGGGTTAAGATCAACTAGGGCATGATAAGCATTGCAAGTAAAAATAGGAATGATGCATGAAACACCACATACAAAACAAACAGCCACTCGAAAAGCACAACAACAAGAAAACAGTAAATGTGCATAACTATTATCCTCCCAAGTTGACCTGAGACTCGATTAAATTTCGGCGTGTTTATCGGGATTGTTCGTAATACTCTGTGACAAAAAATAGCAAACCAAAAGTCGGTAGTAATCATGTTCCTCGAGGATTATACAGTAGAACCCCTCTAATACGACCACTTAATGAATAAACATGACTGTCTTTATAAGCAAGTGGTTGCTTAATTGCATGACACAAGTTATGCAGAAAGCTCCTACAGCAGCTTTCTGCATAACTTTCGTCCTGTATTAAGCTACCACCTGCCTTTGCCACTGTGAAGTATGCCCCTATTTGCTGGTCGCATTAGAGGGGCTTTACTGTATTCTTATAGCATATTCTTATACCTTCTGAAAATTATTCGAACATTACCGACGATAATACACGGAATATGCATGAGTCTCAGGTCAAATTGGTAGGATAATACCAAAACACAAAGAGGCACACAAAGACAAAACAAACAAACAACAGGGTGGAAGTTGAAGTATTATCCTCCCAATTTGACCTGAGACTCCATTACATTTCGACGTGTTTATCGGGATTGTTCGTAATACTCTGTGACAAAACATAGAAAACCAAAAGCCGGTAATAATCATGTTCCACGAGAATTGCACAGTAAAACCCCTCTAATATGACCAATTAAAGAATAAACATGACTGTCTTTTGCTGGTCGTACTAGAGGAGTTTTACTGTATTTTTATAGCGCATTCTTATACCTTCGCAAATTATTCGAAGATTACCGACGATAATACACGGAATATGCATGAGTCTCATGTCGAATTGGTATGATAATACCGCATTGGAACGGTCAGTGACGAGTCTATGGGGATTAAACCGGTTTAGAAAGTTCACCCGTTGATCCCTTACAATGCTGATGTTTTAAATGGACTATTCTGAAATTCAATCAGGTTAAGTTTATGGTGAATATTTAGGGAATTTTCTGAAGAACATTGTAATATGGCAAACAGTACAGACCCTGAGGAGAGGTCTCCTCTAGGAGCCCTCTCATCTGGGTCCACACTGTATGCAAAGGACATTAGTGACTGGTGTCCTGCACTGTAAGGGTTAACATTGACACATCAGTCGTTGAAAGACACGGAAGATAAATAAGTTAACACATAAAACACTTTGAAAATAAAACTAGTGTCTGCTAGAAGTTTGGTCTGTTCAGTTTTGACATCTTATTCGATCAGGGTGTTGTTAATACACTGATGATCGGGTGTCAAACAGCTTGGATCCAGATGAGACGCCGAGCTACTCGGTGTCAAATCTGGATCCAAGTTGTTTGCAAATGACAGCAGCTAGCTGGCTAAGGGCTAAGAATATAATACACCCAACTTTGTTAAGGTAATATCAAAAGTTCAATTGTATATGTAAAAGCTTTCAGTAGTGGCATAACTTCCTGTTTTATCAAATTTACAATAAAGCATTGTTGCCCAACGCCAGGCGTTTATACAAATGCAGCACATATGTATGCATTTCAATAAGGTCCGTGCTAGACGATGACAACTATCACTGGTAGACTAACATCAAGATTACTTTAAGCATTAAACTTTTCTGTGAACAACATCTCGAGTGAGGGAAGAAACCGTCAAAACGCGCGTGCAGATTAACTACAATTAACGGATTATGATTAAGGTAAGGTTGGCGGAGGAACATTTTCAAATACAGTCATACTTGTAACATCAAGACAGGATAAATGGAATTTTTAAATTATCCAACGTTTCTGCTCATTTTGAATGTAACTCAATTATTTTTTGTTACAACTACGAATAATGATTTTGTTCCCATTGCAAACAACAAAGAATTAGCTATGTATCATATAATTAACAGATCAGACCCTGACTAGTCATATGTTCTGTCTGTTTTTGGTTTATTCTGTCTTTTTAGACAGGTGTCTGTTTAATGCAGGGCTAAATTCATGTAGAAAGATCTCAAATAAATGGCTATGTAATATATAATTAACAGATCAGACCCTGATCAGTCATATTTTCTGTCTGTTCTGGGTTTACTTTGTCTTAAAAGGCGTAATAATTCCGGGTTTTCAAGTACAGCACAGCCCCTCTAAACAAGATTTTTAATAAAGAGCAATTTATATATTTGAAGCAGGAACCTGCTTAATGCATGGTGAAAGTCATCCATTAGGCTCCCAAACAGGTTTATGTATTACTTTCAACCTGCATTAAGCTGCCACCTGTCTTACAGAACGGCACGTATAGTTGTTTTAAAGTACGGTTTAAAGGGAGCTTAAAGAGGAAGTCCCTACAATGAACGCTTTTTTTGAATAATATCATAAAACTTGGTATCTGTTATGCTCAATTATTATTATGAAGATTGTCAATTAAAACTTATATCGTAAATACCCCTTTGATACAAAATAAACCGATTTCATCAATACTTATAATGTTTGTTCTACAACAAAGTAGTATCGTCCTTTTCCGTTGAAATGTTCCGCGTTTTGCCGATGATCATCCAATCCCTCCATTGTTTATATAACAGCATTTCTCAGAAGTGGTCGGAGAGACACGAATCGCGCGAACAGATATGAAACTTAATCCGAACACGAACAAAACTGAAACCGTGGGGAATAAAATATGTATCGCCGATATGAAACACATGTCATTTTTAGCGTTTATTGGATATGGTTGCTTGCGATATACTTCTTTTCAGCATATAAACAAATGAGTTTTGTATATTTAGGTATTTATGAAACGCATTGAATGTAGCGACTTCCCTTTAATGAAAATGGTTAACCCTGCGATATGATAGAATCGAAATGGGAAGCAGTACATCTAGATGAATATGCAGAATGAATTCATATATGCTTTACCATTTCAGACATTCTAAAGGCACTGCGGTTGGATATCATGGAAGAAGATAGCATTCAACACCAAGAAGAAACATTCACTGTACGTTTTAAAATAATCCTCATTTTGTCTCCGTTTTTCATATCTGGACTATTCGGCCTCTTTTGCATCTTGCCGTTAGCAGAGTCAGTTACAAGTTCAGGGATTTCATCAAACTCTAACATTGCAGCTGATGTATTTGAGCTCGTCATATTTGTGGCTTCGTTAGGGGCAATAGTTCGCCTGACGAAATTGTTGAGTTACGTGAATGCAAGTTTCGATGACGAAACAGCGGGTTTCGGGAATTTTAGTTTGTCCAGTCGCTTTGGTCGTATCCTGTATCGTCTGTTTCACACAACTTTGTGCTGTTTAAGCTTAGTGACGTTAACATTTAGGCTTGTTGCAGTAGCGAATTGTTTACACACTGAGAATGACTGGAGAGACGCTAGGATATTTTGCACATATTTATTCAGACTCATTTTCTGTATAGCACAGGCGGTATTCATCAATGTTGCAAGGGGAAAACGATGCGAAAACAAGACCACAGCTTTACTGGTAATGGTTCTTGTTTCCACTAACTTGTGTGTGTGTGTACGATGCATGACCGAGGCAGCACAACACGCCATACTGAATGCGGAAGTCTCTGATGTGGTGAGAACCTTTGGAGTTGTGTTTTGTAGTGTCCAAACAAAGAGCTGGGGCTATGCATATGCCATCATAGACAAGTATTTTTACACGTTTATATTCACATATTGCTTATATTCCATTGGATCTCTTAACTTTGTTTGGGGTTTATTCACAACCCCCTGGCACCAGCTTAATGTCACGAATGAACATGACAGTGGAAGTATTAATGGGTCTGAACAAAGCATTGCCATTACGCCTGGGAGAGGAAGCGAAGTAACCGCAATCAATAATTCAGAGAGACAACATTTGCTGGAGAAACCTGTGGTAAAAACAACATTTAAAAAGATACGAAACATATTTATTTCGGTTTGCGTGTCCCTGTGTAAACACAGCATAGTGTTGACCGGAATATTGTGTTTAGCTGTGTTGGTAACAAGTACATATCAGGGAATCGAACGCGGGGAGTTTGAATTCTCTGTCAATATTACAACACATGGCGGCTATACAGCGATTACCTGGATCCAGGCGGTGTATGGATATGTTACCTTCATCTTAGCATTTGTTGGCGTTCTTCTTGTGAAACAGGAAGACATTCCGCGTTCTGCAATCCGATATAAACACATACTACTATTTGGTACTGCCATGATTCATTTTATTGTACTTATCCTAGAAAGTGTTCATGCCATTACAAACGAGTTGCGCCATCCCAGGGCTGAAGATGTGGTAGTATTCGTTCTAAGGACTCTGCTGTACTACCCTGGAATCTACTGTCAAACAATGTACATAGTGAAATGTTCAGTCATTGATATATCCCAGTTGGGACCGAACTCGAACAAGGCTTTGTATGTGTACGGATTACTAGCCTTTCTACGAATGTACAATTTGGAATGTATTGGACTTGATCTATTGCTGGTCCCGAGATCGCTGAGATATGCCAGCAAATTACATAATGGTTTCTTGACCACTGAAGCGTGGATGACAATCACTGGTGTAACCTACCCTGGTATTTTGTTTTACAGACTACAATCATGCCTGTTATGTTTCGAGACATTTGCTTACAGATATTCAACACATGATCCTACATAGTTGTTCAGGATACCTTATACAGTTCAAATGTGTTTAACCATTCACTCCATATCAGTTAGATGAATTTTCAATCGAGCACATTGTCATAGGTAACGTTTGCCATGGTAGAACCTGTAAAAATCAGATCTATATTATCAAATATACATACAGAGCAAACCCTGTTTAAGCGGCTGCTACATGATCCGTCGGATCCGAGTTTACTTTGCTGGTACAGTGCTCCCTCCCTACAACGGCCCTCTCAATAACGATTCCCTACTTACAACAACGCATGCCACAGTTTCCGAAACAACAATGCTCCAGAAACAAATTTTTCCATCGTATTTTCTTTATGCCTCCATCAAACCATACGCTATGACCATTCTTTAGAATCGTCACTTTGTGACGATTCTAAAGAGTGGTCACAACACAGGGTTTGATAGAGACATAATGGTTTTAGTTCTAGAAATACACCTTATCTGGGAATCTGCAAACAAGCTAATTATCTTTGATTTTCCCTCCCTACCTCTGAACAACACATACAATCTTCGTATCCCAACGGGTGTCGTTGTAGAGAGGGAGCACTGTAAAGCCATTAAAATAAGATAGAAGTCAACCAGGATATTTTAAATGACATATAACAGTACATAGCAACAAAAGAAACACATATGAAATCCGCGCTCACACACGACTTTTATCGAACTGTGTCTTGCCTGTTCCACGCCATCATATAGGACAATGCGACACTAATAAGGCCATGTAGTACTAAAGGATGTAGAACAAAAATAAACTGCACAAGCACCGATTCACAGCAAACGAACAGCGCCAATATGAAAATACCACATACATATTCCATACACATACACATAGAACTGGTCCTTGCATGATCAACATTGACAACATACATGTACTAGCTACGCCGTTAACCCATTCCCTCATAGGTTATTTTTAGATACAACCTATTTGAATAAATCTACCGAAAAGGAGCATTAACTAGAGAAAAGGAAAAATTTAGAATTTTGTAGTTTGAAACAATTGTGATAAATAGAGCATTTGCTCCTATAGGAGCAAATGCTCTATTTATCACAATGGTTTCACAAAGTGACTTTTACAGAGTCGTCAAAAGTCGTCAATATGAGGGAAAGGGTTTAAACCAAAATTAAACCTCATCATCAACTAAAGGCAAGATGTGACGCTAAAATTACCACAGGAGTTCATGTATGAAAAGACATACCATAATAAAAGGCCTTACTGAAAACGGTATACCTGTTGGGCCGAGTGTAAGGAACTGTGACGCTAAATATGATACTTTAGAGTTGAAAGCACGCACTGCGACACTGAAACGACCAGGTAGCGCCAAGGATGTTGAGCATAAAGGAACTCATGAAGATTCGAGTCACAACAAATGCAGAGTACTCAGATATCATACATACACTATAAAAATGTACAGAAGTATGAACTATGTCCGATACAAACACAAAAAAACGGTGAATTTGTTACAGTTGTGTTTTAGACTAAACCATTACCTTTGTGTGTCGAAATGTTCCATATTTACAACCTCATGTCATTTGTGGTATTACATGAACATTTTTCAAATATATGGAGAAGTGTAATTATTATACTGGTATATATCTGGAAAAGAACCGTGTTAGGAATCAGTGCATACCCTGGAATCAGAATCGATCAGGGTCCATGCTTATAAAGCTTTTTAGGAATCAATGCATACCCTGGAATCAGAATCGATCAGGGTCCATGCTTATAAAGCTTTTCAGTTGATTCTGAGTTCATTCTCAAACTTTTGATTGGTCAGATTTGAGTTCTCAAGCTTTTGATTGGTCAGATTTGAGCCAGAGGCTCAAATCTGACCAATCAAAAACTTGAGAACGAACTCGGACTCAACTAAACGTTTTATAAGCATGGACCCAGGTCTAACAATTTTGAGTTCTTTGGTTTTGGGTTTAAGCTGTTTGCTTTCGCGTTTACTCCTTTGGATACAATGTTGTTATAACCAAATGTCTGTTAAATTTTGACATGAGAAGTAGGATATGTTAATATTGATATAATGGGATTAACTCATTTTCTCCTACTGACGCATTTTGACGACTCTGTAAAAGTCATTTAGAAACCATTGTTATAAATAAAGCATTTGCTCCATAGGAGCTATATTTATCACAATAGGTTAAAAAATACATAATTCTAAAACTCTTCCTTTTTATGGTTAATTCTCCTTTTTTGGCAGATTTATTCAAATTGAATAGGAGGGAACGAGTAAACTAATTAACTAACTAATTAATAAACCATTAATTTTGTGTCGAGAAGTTCCATTTACACAGCCACGGGTTTGTTGTTGTAGTACATTGGGCACTGTTCTATTCTATGGTAAAGTTAGTGTATTATACTGGTTTATGTCTGGAAACCCATTCCAGGAATCGATGTATACCCTGACCCCGTGTTTCGATCGATCCGAAACTCAACCCTGATCCTTTGAATTTATAAACTTCCTGTGGATATGACTGTTCAGGAAGAAAACGCTGGTGCTGTTGCTTTAAGATTTAACTTCCGTACTGCAGACAACCGTGGTATTCTACTTATACACTTGTCAGATATTACGATAATCATCTGATTTAGCGCCAAGGCCGACGGAAAGCAACTCGTAGGACTTGCTACAACAGCGAATATGTTATTACCATTGCAAACAGTAACACATTCCCTCCTAGTGACGCAATTTGATGCCTCTGTAATAGTCAAATTTTGAAACAATTGTGATAAATAGAGCATTTGCTTCAAAGAAGTATATCGCAAGAAAACCAGTCGAAGAAGATACAACTTCTTTGTGTCATTCTGCAATGTTTTTAGTATTTATTCGGCTCACGTTTTAATATCGGTAACTATTCGACCAAGGCTGATAATATTTTGTTGTCAAACTGACAATCTTCATAATAATGATTGAACATAACAAATACAAAGTTTTATGATATTATTGAAAATAAGCGTTCATTGTAGAGGCGTCCTCTATAAATAGTTCATAAAACAATGCCAAAATTAATCAGGACCCTATATAATTATATTCAGGACTCTGCAGTTTTACTTTCCAATACCCCGCAAAGTATTTAACCATTAGCCAGCTGAGAAAAAAATTGCTTGAAGAAAATGTCAACGATTTCAATTGTCACCGTTCATTTATCTTGCATTTCTTTTCAACAGCACGAACAGCACGATCAGATTATCAAACAGTTTGGATCCTGATGAGACGCCGAGTTACTCCGCGTCTCATCTGGATCCAAACTGTTTGCAAAGGTAATCACTTATCCGCCCGCAGCAGGCTAAAGGTTAAAATAAGTTAAAGCATTTCTATCAGCAACGTCAGTCCCATTTGCCCATATCTAGCTGTAAGAAAAATTATGTCTACTCAAGTTTGGATCTGAGGCACTTATGACTGTTTTCTATTCCAGCAAATTTTTGCGAATCTGATGACCGAATGTCGATCAGCTTGGATCCAGATGAGATACGGTCCTTAGCTACAGATAACGATGCGTACCAAAATACTAAAATCGTCATTTCTCCACCAATCTATATACTGTGACCACTCTTTAGACTCGTCTCGAAGAGACGATTCTAAAGAGTGGTCACAGTATAGGATTTGGTCGAGAAATAAAGGAGCTATTCTTGAAAATATTTAGACTTACGCATCTTATCTGGAGCCCTGAATTATGCCGATATGTTTTGCGTCTCATCTGGAAACAAAATAATTGCAAATATTTGTCAGACTGATGCTAGTCAAATGCTAGTCAGATCAAGAATAATGGGGGTAAGGGTTATCCCTTTGCTACATGACTATTTATGTTAGAAATTATGACATCATGAATATTAATTAGGTTCATGAACGTAACCGTCTTTCAGGCAGTGCAAAGTTATATTCTGCAAACAAATCGTTTCTTGTGAGAACCTTTAAATAGACTGCTGGTGTTGAACTCGCCTTGGGGCGGTCCTCTCCTCGATAGCCTTAGATACAAAGATGTTTTCCCTTCTCTTTATTTTCCTTTCTCCAATCAATTTATTCTCGCAATTTGGTTTTTTTCTTTTTTGTTTTGGTTTTCAACTTCATTTATTATTCCGTTGTAATACTAGTAAATAGGGGTGTAGCAATACGGCAATATTGCAATATATTGCAATATATTGCAATACGCCTCCTAGCAATACGTATTGTAATGCAGTTTTTCCGTATTGCAATATTCTATATAGTAGAAACTTAAAGGAGAAATTTATCATACTGAACAAATAGAAACTATAAACTGGTCAACGACCTGTAATTTCAACTATATGTACTTATTTTTTTATTTTTTTGAAATGTTGTCCTCCTTTTATCCTTTCAAGGATATAAATAAGTTCTCAAGGCTAATCTCTATCCATTCTTGTACTTACAAGTTGCCACATTATATCGCAATATATTGAAATACAGTTTCTTTGTATTGCAATATTTCGCAATTCAGTTTTCAGTTTTCACTGTATTGTTGCACCCCTACTAGTAAATCCGTAGATTTTATAGTTTATATTTGAATATAACTTACTATCCGTTCGGCGCAAAACAATCATGACAAGGAGAGGATCTCAAATAAGCTTATGCTTTCGATCTAATCCTTTTTACATTGATGTATGTATTTGGTTATATACATGTGAAATGCTTATTGAAAATAAAATATGTTTAAACTAATTAGGTTCATTTTTACAATGGCATATTAATGCTTGAAATCATTACCGAAGCAGAAACTCTAGAATCAGACCTATATTATATCATGAGCAAACAGAACAGACCCTGATCAGACGCCTCCTAAAGGAGCCATCTGATCTGGGTCTACTCTGCTTTCAAAGGCATAGAAAGGCTATTTATGGAGTAAAGGGTTAACATCATTGCCGATCGGGTTCACGTAGACTTCGTGTGAGATGGCAAAGTATGCAAAAATAAGTTAAGTTAGTGTCACCACAAACATCTCAAATTTAGATCTCCAAATGGGACAGAATATACTTCCTGTCTTATACTTAACGCATATGCATTAACATATGTATAAGTATTTCTCTCTATTTACGTATAGTAGAGCCTGTCTTAAACGGCCATTCATTAAATAAATTAAACCGTATCGGTTGACAGTATCAGGCGCGTAGGCAGGTTTGAATAGTTGGGCCCGCGGCCGGGGGGGGGGGGGGGGGGAAGATGGCAAAGTATGCAAAAAAAAGTTAAGTCAGTGTCACCACAAACATCTCAAATTTAGATCTCCATATGGGACAGAATATACTTCCTGTCTTATACTTAACGCATATGCATTGACATATGTATAAGTATTTCTCTCTATTTACGTACAGTAGAGCCTGTCTTAAACGACCATTCATTAATTAAAATAAACCGTATCGGGCCCGCGGCCGGGGGGGGGGGGGGGCGCAGAGCCGAGAAGTGGTGAGCACGTGCAGTTTTGTCTTATGAAATGCATTCTAAGATGAATTAGAAACCAAAGAAGGTAAACAATTCTATTACAAACGACAATAATTTGTAACTGCAAAAAGATAATAAAAACTAAACTGGAACTGAAAATAGAAGGTAATCCCAAACATCAAAATCAAGATTATGATACAGAAATGGAACATTTTGCACTACGGAGATACTAACTACTAGCACTGACACAGGAGCAATACCATAGGTGTGCTGTTCAACAATTTTAGAAAAAAGCATTGAATCACTAAATAAGTTGTCTAAATTATGTATGCTAATTAAAAATTGAATCTCAAATGTCACCTGATTCTTTATGTTTAATAATAACTTAAAGAGGAAATTCCTACAATGAACGCATATTTTCAATAATATCATAACTCTTGGTATTTGTTATGCTCAATCACTATTATGAAAGTTGTTAATTTGAACTTATGTCGAAAAATGCCCCTGTGATACAAATAAACCGATTTCATCAATACTTATAATTTTTGTTCTACAACACAATATTATCGGCCTTTCCCGTTAAAATTATCCGCGTTTTGCCGATAATCACCCGACCCCTCTACTGTTTACGTAACGGCATTTTTCGAACGTGGTCGGAGAGACGCGAATAGCGCTAACATATACGAAACTAAAACCCAACCCGAATACAACTGAAACATTGGGGAATAAAATCGGGATCGTCGATATCAAACACTTGGTTGTTTTGTCATTTTCAATGTTTATTTGATAGGGTTTTTTGCGATATATTACTTTTCATCATATAAACATACGAGTTTTGTATATTTTAGGTATTTTTGAAACGCGGTCGAATGTAGGGACTTCCCCTTTAACCCTTTCGACGCCAAATTTCTAATTGTCGTCTGCAATCCATATTTTGTAAAATCATTCGGTACAATACAGAACTTATATAAATAAATGCAATTTCAAAGGAATAAAGCACAAATATAGAAATAGAGATTGAGACCAAAAGTGAAGTACCTGATTAGATGCCACCTTGAAAAGGCGGCGTCTGATCTGGGACTGCACTATTTGTCGTGGTGCATGTATGCGACTTTGGCGGTGAAAGGGTTAACAAGTGCAGCAGTACATATCGAGTGTCTAGCAGTTTAGACCTCGAATCAGGCCCAATATTTTATGGCGTTTGATCTGGATACAAACTGTATGAACACACTGCATGTAATCAGGGGTGGACAAAATCTACCACTAGAATCAAAAGAGTTATCCCTTTCCCTGTATAATATTCATGTATAATATAATGACATCATGTATTAGCTGAACTTGTACAATGGCATATGTATACAGACATTTTGGTATAGGTAGGAATTGTAGAATCAGGTATATTCCAATTGCATAAACAAACAGAGCAGACCCTGATCAGACGACTCCTACATATTCTTATCTGGGTCTACTCTGTTTGCTAAGGCGTGACAAAGGGTTTATGTGAGGGAAAGAGCTAAATAAAAACCTAGGTAGACATTAATGTTGTCCAATAAAATAATGTGGTTTTCAAAACAGCCATAGATACAGTAGTATCATTATTGCCTGTCTACTTATATTTTGCATATAGAGGCGTTCAGTTGGTGTCTTGAATAAAACCTAAATCCCTTTGTGTTGTAAAGACTTGACATCTGATAAAACACGTGGGACATTTGCTTTTCTGGTGGCCCTGTGTATAGGCAACCCATACTTTTGATCGAAGCCATGTAAATATGTAATAGATACAGTACGAGTCTTACTACCAAAGTGTCTTCTTACAACCGTTATCAGGACAGTTTGTTCGCATGACCGAAGACGTGTCCGAGGCGTAGCCGAGGACACTTGTCTGAGGTCATGCGAACAAACTGTCCTGATAACGGTTGTAAGAAGACACTTTGGTAGTAAGACGAGTACATGTATCTTACTTGTACGACAGTACGTTGTAGACTTTTAATTTTGATTAAAAATGAATATTTCACAAATGAGTACAAAATGTTTTCCCCTTGGTTCACCCAATTCAAATCCTAGGTAGATAGGTTTTAACCACAAGAATCACGTGCGTACAAAAGTGTCCACTTACAACCGTTATCAGGACACTTTTGCAATAGCTTTGCTGGGGGTCTGTCGTACAAAATGCTGTTTTAATCAAATGTCTTTTAAAAGTCATTCCAACAAACATTTCACATCAGGCCGACATCGGGCCGATTTAGATTTCTTTATCGGACCGAGGCCTAGTTTTACATCATTTTAGCTGAACTCATAATTCTATGTTAATTGAAGGATGCTCTCAATTTACTTTGATGAATAAGTTTCAAACTGGTGGACTTATTTAAGTTTTCTTGCTCTACATAATAGTACACAGTAAAACCTCACTATAACGGCCACTAAATTGTGTTGATTAGTTGCGTTATAGGAGCGTTCTGTTTTAATTCCCCCTTGCTTTAAGCAGCCACCCACCTTTAACACAAACATTTTTTATGTAATTTAGTGGCCGTTATAGAGAGGTTTTAAGGTATGACCCCTTTCTTCGGACAACAAGGTGCTACCAGTGACAAGGTTGCTCTACATTAATGTTGATGTATATGACTCAAACAGATGGGCCTAATCGTGTCTTATTGCTCTATATTATGGTGTATAGGTGAATTAAATCAATTTCAGAAAACAGGCTGCTACAAGTAATAACCTTGTTCTACATTAATTTTAAACTGATGGGCTTATTTGAGCTTTATTGTTAGATACATTATAGTATATGGGTTAAATAAATCCGTATCAGGAAACAGGCTGCTACAATTTACAACTATATCAGCTATCTGAAAATAAATAATCAGAATAAAATAATAATAATACTTCTCCGTTGGAGACAGATGAAAAACAGAGAGAAGTTTACCTTACCTGGTGTGAATAAGATTGTTGCAATTTACAATTTTTCGGAATTCTAAATCATCTCATGTGCCTTCTGCTTTTCCCCACCCACTCAATATCCCATGAAAACGTAATATGATTTTAATATGACTGAGATAAACATAAAGTAAGATAGAGCAATTTAGAAATAATGTTAAGAAAAAGGTACCATTTATACGTCTAGATCGGTTTTCCACGCAGAAGTATAAACTTACATTTATATAACCGTACAAGCATTAACCCGTCGCTTGCTATTCACGTCAATATACCTACCTGTAAATAGTGAAGACCCAGATGAAACAGCTCCTGCAGGAGCTGTCTCATCAGGGTCTGCACTATTTAAAGGTTGATTTTGCAACCAGTGCACTCCATAGCAGTGATTGCAATGCGAAATACTTGTACACAGTGAAGATATACATGTATGTAATTATACAACAGGGCATGGGTAAAGAAGGAAAAATGTATTTTAAAATTCAGCAAAAGAAGCGTTAAGCTGCCACCTATGTTAAGGATCAATAATGGTACGTTTTGTAGTGTTCGTAGTATCGAGTTTTTACTGTAATTCGACTGTCTGTACAACAGCCCATCCCCTCCCAAAACAAAATCCCACAAAACTCTTTCTACATGATAATGCTATTTCACCATGTACTATTTGTCGCGGGCAACATTTTGATATCTAATCTACCGTCATTTTCTTAAATCAATCATTAACCCTTTCCTCATATAAACGTGTTTTCACACATTTGCAAACAGAGTAGACCCAGATCAGACGGCTCCTAGAGGAGCCGTCTGATCAGGGTCTGCTCTGTTTGCTAGTGGAATTTGAAAGATCTGTTTCTTTACTTTCTAAAATGGTTACAATTTGCCACCTTCCAGATTTCTTTATAACTGTTTTGTTCATGAATATTCAGTAGGTATTGGAATTTGGAATAAACATAGAACAGGGAAAGAGTTAACAGTTTACATGAACATTAAAGTGTCAGTATGATTCACGAAAGGTATCCATCTAGTCTTGGTATACGACATCATACTCGCACGCACACTTGCATGCATAGTCGCACGAACACTCGTACACATATTCGTTATAGCCTTTGTTTTGTATGGTGGCATATTTCTGACACTACTTACTACATATTAGCTTTCGCGAAAAAGTTTTCAGTTCATATCTGATATAATTACCGAATGAGTGAAAAGTAGAATATTTTCATGTAAACCTTATAATTATCTTATCGCGCCATATACTGCTATCATAGAAAATCAATAACACATCTCGAAAACGTTCTTGTTAACTTATCTGAAATAAAATTATCCTTTTCTATCTCCTTGCATATTGCTGGGTCAATACCGTACTTATCCGAATACATTTGTTCTATTTTTAGATAAATGGTAACATGAAACTTTTCTAGTTAATTAATACTTGATATCTGTTTTCGTGATAAATAACTCATTACGATAAATTCATTAAGAGGTAGCAGTTTAGATCAGTATCCAAACAAATCTCGAGTTAAGATATTTATCTGGTTTTTGTGAAATGTTTTCCACTTTTTCATATAGTTATCTGAAAAAAATAAGGCGAACGTTTTCATGAAAACCAACTATTTAAGTATTTATGTAAGATATTAACAAAACACTTTCATGATAATTAAGTGGTCAAATGGTGTCAGAAATATGACACCATAGTTTTGAACTAAATGAGGTAGGCCTATATAGTAACTATATACTAAATCAAGATCCTATTGTTTAATATGAATTGGTTTTTGAAAAGACATTGAACATTTTACCGTTTCCCCCATAACGCATTTTCACGCATTTGCAAGCAGGGTAAACTCAGACCTGTAGGAGCCGTCTGATCAGAGTCTGCTCTGTTTGCTTTTGACCTGATATATATATCTGACTTTAAGTTTTTGACAAAGCAAAAATTCCCTTAAAAGCGTATAGATATATCTTTATCAAAACTGAGCTGATAAATATTTATGTTATCATTATTTCTTACATAAATACAGAACACAGGGAAAGGGTTAAATCCAAAATTTGAAGCAGACGGGGGTTTCGCAGACGGCGCCTGGTGGACGAAGCGCTAATTACACGCTTGGTAACTTCTGACGTCAACTACGTGTTGACATACTTTATATTGTATTCGTCAGGTCAACAACACACAAGACACATGACAGCGTAAATGATCACAAAATGGAAAAGTGAGCGAGCAGTGAGACAACGTCAAGGCAATCACTGAAAGACGGTGACAGGTCTTGTCGTCTGCATCAAAAAATGCCTTCTGCTGTTTTTCTCTTGCTTTGCATTTCTTTCCACTGTTATATGTTGGGATGTCAAAAAACGTGCAAGAATAACCAGAAGCATTGATTACAGGAAATTTAAACGGAATATTACATGTACGAGCGAATCAAACAAATGGAGCGCAGCGAGAGAACTTAATAGGACATACATTGCCACTACATGTGCTCTGCTTTCAACACCGAAAACGTCTGCATTTAATGAGAGTATTATATCTTATTCGAAAAAGATTAGTATACGATTCTCAGTTCAATTACAGTAAGTAGTTTTTTTTGTTTTTCTTATCTCTTTTTTGTGTAGGGTTTTAACCCTTTACACAATATATACCATTTTATGCCTTTGCAAACAAAGTAGACCCAGACCAGACGGCTCTTCAAGGAGCCGTCTGACCGGGGTCTGTCTTGTTTGCTTATAGAAGTATATACATCTGATTCTATAGTTACTGATATGACCAAAAGATCATGTTGCCATGTGTCATTATAAAAAATAATCTTTATGGTGTTATATGTTTACATGGATATCAATTAACCCTTCGCTTGCTGAATTTTAAAATACACTTCTCCTTCTTTACCCATGCCCTGTTGTATAATTATATGTTGTATAATTATATATATCTTCACTGTGAACAAGTATTTCGCTGTGCAATCACTGCTGTGGAGTGCACTGGTTGCACAATCAACTTGTAAATTGTGCAGCCCCTGATGAGACAGCTCCTGCAGGAGCTGTCTTATCTTGGTCTTCACTATTTACAGGTAGGTATATTGACGTGAATAGCAAGCGAAGGGTTAAGTAAAGGTTTACACTTTTAGCACGCGAGTCAATTGTTTCCTAATTTTCTTTCAAATATTGAGTGTGTAGTCAGGTTATGAGATTGAGTAGTCAGCGACATTTATTCATCAAGTAAAAACTTATAAACCTGCATTTGAATAAAGAATCATTTATATTTTTAGGCAGGTTGCTGCTAAATGCAGGATGATAGTCATGCAGAAAGCTACTTTTTTTAGTTTTCCGTGTGGCTTTCAACCTGCATTAAGCTGCCTCTTATTTGAAAGTCCTGCATTTATACTAAGTTTAACCCTTCGCTTGCTGAATTTTAAAATACATTTCTCCTTCTTTACCCATTCCCTGTTGTATAATTACCTATACCTTCACTGTGTACAAGTATTTCGCTGTGCAATCACTGCTTTGGAGTGCCCTCGTTGCACAATCAACTTGTAAATAGTGCAGCCCCTGATGAGACAGCTCCTGCAGGAGCTGTCTTATCTGGGTCTTCACTATTTACAGGTAGGTATATTGACGTGAATAGCATATATTGACGCGAATAGCAAGCGAAGGGTTAAGTAAAGGTTTACACTTTTAGCACGCGAGTCAATTGTTTCCTAATTTTCTTTCAAATATTGAGTGTGTAGTCAGGTTATGAGATTGAGTAGTCGGCGACATTCATTCATCAAGTAAAAACTTATAAACCTGCATTTGAATAAAGAATCATTTATAGTTTTAGGCAGGTAGTTGCTAAATGCAGGATGATAGTCACGCAGAAAGCTCCTTTTTTGAGTTTTCCGTGTGGCTTTCAACCTGCATTAAGCTGCCACTTATTTGAAAGTCTTGCATTTATACTAAGTTTAACCCTTCGCTTGCTAATCGCGTCAATATACCTACCTGTAAATAGTGAAGACCCAGATGAGACAGCTCCTGCAGGAGCTGTCTCATCAGGGTCTGCACTATTTACAAGTTGATTGTGCAACCAGTGCACTCCACTGCAGTGATTACACAGCTAACTACTTGTACACAGTGAAGATATATGTAATTATACAATAGGGCATGGGTAAAGAAGGAGAAATGTATTTTAAAATTCAGGAAGCGAAGGGTTAACATCCGGTTTAGAGGAGTTTTACTGTACATCTAAAATGCATAGCGAACTGAATGGTATCGCATCTGGATTCAAACTGTCTACATGCGTAGTCTTCCAGTTTGCCTCCAGCGTACACTGAGTTGTCACAAGTGTCAAGACATGGTAACAGAATAACCTCTGGGGTATTCCTCCATCTGTAATTATAGCTAGACAACGTGACATGACATAAAACTGTTATAACGACGTAAAACCCGATAAAACTTAAACAAAACGAAGACATGGTATTTTATTCAAATAAAACATAAACATAATAAGATAGTGATGACCTAATTCCGGTTCGGATGTCAGCAAATTAACCCAGTGTCTCATCAGGGTCCATGCTTATAAAACTTTTAGTTGAGTGTGAGTTCGTTCTCAAGTTTTTGATTGGTTAGATTTGAGCCTTTGGCTCAAATCTAACCAATCAAAAGCTTGAGAACTCAAATCTGACCAATCAAAAGCTTGAGAACGAACTCACACTTAACTAAAAGGGACCCTGGATTAGAAACAAATTTGAATGATTTATTGTGTTTTTATGTAACCATTTCCTTCATATAAATGTTTTTTCAATGCATTTGCAAACAGAGTAGACCCAGATTTGACGGTTCCTATATCAGCCGGGACTGCTCTGTTCGCTAATGGATTTTTTTATTTTCTAAATAGCTACAATGTTCCATCTTCCATATTTCATTATTACTGTTTTGTCTATGAGTATTCAGTAGTTATTGAAATTTTGAATAAACATAGAACAGTGAAAGATTTAATTGTAGGCATGTTTTGCGGCAAACAATATAATGTATAGCTTGCAATTTTTTATAAGTGTCAAATAATTATACATATTTAGAGGATCTCATATTAGTGTGCATTACAAATTGTGTTTATGAAACGAGTTTATCATAATGATATGACACGTGCTTTAGCGAGTGTTATATTCGTTATAGTAAACGAGTTTCATGAAAACAATCTAATGAACACGAATATATAAGATTCTTTTTATCATATAACCCTTAAAGGCTGTTTCGGCCATTGTTTACAGCGTAGTACCGTCGGGTTCTAGTTGCCCATTTGCATAAAAAATGCACTAGTATATTTCCGCGATTTACGGCACTCCGTTTCGGCACTCCCACACGACAGATTATGTGATAAATGCATTTACAATAGAAACTGTCTTAAGCGGTCATTTTATCTATTGAACATAGAAGTATTAAAAACAGGTGGTTGTTTAATGCTAAACAAATGTAAAGCAAAAAGCTCCTATAGGAGCTTTCTTCATTACCGTTGACCTGCATTAAGCTACCACATGCCTTACAGACCAATAATTAGAATGTGTGTGAAGTTGGCAGGCAGTTGGATATTGGCAGTTGTCTATTGAATTTTCAGCTGTCAGTTGGTTATTGAATTTTCAGCTATCGATTGGTTATTGAATTTTCAGCTGTCAGTTGGTTATTGAATTTTCAGCTGTCAGTTGGTTATTGAATTTTCAGCTATCAATTGGCAATTGAATGTTCAGCTGTCAGTTGGTTATTGACTTTTCAGCTATCAATTAGCTATTCGTAAAACATACGAATTGGGGGAATAAACTGCCAGCAGGAAATTGGTTATTCAGCCGTAAATTCAAAAATTAAACACAGCCGAATTTACAGCTGGTTCTGGCTGTCAGTTGGTTATTCAACTGGTTATTCGTCAAATATCTGAATCTGGCGAATATACTGCTAGCATGAAATTGGTTATTCAGCCGGAAATTCAAAAATGTAACACATACGAATTTTCAGCTGGTTCTGGCTGTCAGTTGGTTATTCAAATGGTTATTCGTGAAATATCCGAATCTTGCGAATCTCTTGCCAGCAGGAAATTGGTTATTCAGCCGTAAATTCAAAATTTGACAGTTGCGAATTTTCAGCTGGTTCTGGCTGTCAGTTGGTTATTCAACTGGTTATTCGTCAAATATCCGAATCTAAGTAATATACTGCCAGCAGGAAATTGGTTATTCATCCGTAAATTCAGATAATTAAAACAATCGAATTTTCAGCTGGTTCTGGCTGTCAGTTGGTTATTCAACTGGTTATTCGTCCAATATCTGAATCTAGCGAACATACTGCCAGCAGGAAATTGGTTATTCAGCCGTGAATTCAAAAATGTAACAGATGCGACTTTTCAACTGGTTCTGGCTGGCAGTTGGTTATTCAGCTGGTTATTCGTCAAATATCTGAATCTAGCGAACATACTGCCAGCAGGAAATTGGTTATTCAGCCGTAAATTCAAAAATGTGACAGATGCGAATTTTCAGCTGGTACTGGCTGTCAATTGGTTATTCAACTGGTTATTCGTCAAATATTTAAATCTGGCGAATCTAATGCCAGCAGGAAATTGGTTATTCAGCCGTAAATTCAAAATTTGATAGTTGCGAATTTTCAGCTGGTTCTGGCTGTCAGTTGGTTATTCAACTGGTTATTCGTCAAATATCCGAATCTGGTGAATATACAGCCAGCAGGAAATTGGTTATTCAGCCGTAAATTCAAAAAATTAACACAGCCGAATTTACAGCTGGTTCTGGCTGTCAGTTGGTTATTCAACTGGTTATTCGTCAAATATCCGAATCAAACTAATATACTGCCAGCAGGAAATTGGTTATTCAGCTGAATATTCAAAAATGTAACAGAGGCGAATTTTCAGCTGGTGCTGGCTGTCAGTTGGTTATTCAACTGGTTATTCGTCAAATATCCGAATCTGGCGAATATACAGCAAGCAGGAAATTGGTTATCCAGCCGTAAATTCAAATACGTAACAGATGCGAATTTTCAGCTGGTACTGGCTGTCAGTTGGTTATTCAACTGGTTATTCATCAAATATCCGAATCTTGCGAATCTACTGCCAGCAGGAAATTGGTTATTCAGCCGTAAATTCAAAAATGTGACAGAGGGGAATTTTCAGCTGATACTGGCTGTCAGTTGGTTATTCAAGTGGTTATTCGTCAAATATCTAAATCTGGCGAATCTAATGCCAGCAGGAAATTGGTTATTCAGCCATAAATTCAACATTTTACAGTTGCGAATTTTCAGCTGGTTCTGGCTGTCAGTTGGTTATTCAACTGGTTATTCGTCAAATATCCGAATCTGGCGAATATACTGCCAGCAGGAAATTGGTTATTCAGCCGTAAATTCAAAAAATTAACACAGCCGAATTTACAGCTGGTTCTGGCTGTCAGTTGGTTATTCAACTGGTTATTCGTCAAATATCCGAATCTAACTAATATACTGCCAGCATGAAATTGGTTTTTCAGCCGTAAATTCAAAAATGTAACAGATGCGAATTTTCAGCTGGTTCTGGCTGGCAGTTGGTTATTCAACTGGTTATTCGTCAAATATCCGAATCTGGCGAATCTACTGCCAGCAGGAAATTGGTTATTCAGCCGTAAATTCAAAAATTTAACAGAGGCGAATTTTCAGCTGGTTCTGGCTGTCAGATGGTTATTCAACTGGTTATTCGTCAAATATCTGAATCTGGCGAATCTACTGCCAGCAGGAAATTGGTTATTCAGCCGTAAATTCAAAAATGTAACAGATGCGAATTTTCAGCTGGTTCTGGCTGTCAGTTGGTTATTCAACTGGTTATTCGTCAAATATCTGAATCTAGCGAACATACTGCCAGCAGGAAATTGGTTATTCAGCCGTAAATTCAAAAATGTAACAGAGGCGAATTTTCAGCTGGTTCTGGCTGTCAGTTGATTATTCAACTGGTTATTCGTCAAATATCCGAATCTGGCGAATATACTGCCAGCAGGAAATTGGTTATTCAGCCGTAAATTCAAAAAATTAACACAGCCGAATTTACAGCTGGTTCTGGCTGTCAGTTGGTTTTTCAACTGGTTATTCGTCAAATATCCGAATCTGGCGAATCTAATGCCAGCATGAAATTGGTTATTCAGCCGTCAATTCACAAATGTAACAGATGCGAATTTTCAGCTGATACTGGCTGTCAGTTGGTTATTCAACTGGTTATTCGTCAAATATCCAAATCTGGCGAATCTAATGCCAGCAGGAAATTGGTTATTCAGCCGTAAATATAAAATTTTACAGTTGCGAATTTTCAGCTGGTTCTGGCTGTCAGTTGGTTATTCAACTGGTTATTCGTCAAATATCCGAATCTGGCGAATATACTGCCAGCAGGAAATTGGTTATTCAGCCGTAAATTCAAAAATTTAACACAGCCGAATTTACAGCTGGTTCTGGCTGGCAGTTGGTTATTCAACTGGTTATTCGTCAAATATCCGAATCTAACTAATATACTGCCAGCATGAAATTGGTTTTTCAGCCGTAAATTCAAAAATGTAACAGATGCGAATTTTCAGCTGGTTCTGGCTGGCAGTTGGTTATTCAACTGGTTATTCGTCAAATATCCGAATCTGGCGAATCTACTGCCAGCAGGAAATTGGTTATTCAGCCGTAAATTCAAAAATTTAACAGAGGCGAATTTTCAGCTGGTTCTGGCTGTCAGATGGTTATTCAACTGGTTATTCGTCAAATATCTGAATCTGGCGAATCTACTGCCAGCAGGAAATTGGTTATTCAGCCGTAAATTCAAAAATGTAACAGATGCGAATTTTCAGCTGGTTCTGGCTGTCAGTTGGTTATTCAACTGGTTATTCGTCAAATATCTGAATCTAGCGAACATACTGCCAGCAGGAAATTGGTTATTCAGCCGTAAATTCAAAAATGTAACAGAGGCGAATTTTCAGCTGGTTCTGGCTGTCAGTTGATTATTCAACTGGTTATTCGTCAAATATCCGAATCTGGCGAATATACTGCCAGCAGGAAATTGGTTATTCAGCCGTAAATTCAAAAAATTAACACAGTCGAATTTACAGCTGGTTCTGGCTGTCAGTTGGTTTTTCAACTGGTTATTCGTCAAATATCCGAATCTGGCGAATCTAATGCCAGCATGAAATTGGTTATTCAGCCGTCAATTCACAAATGTAATAGATGCGAATTTTCAGCTGATACTGGCTGTCAGTTGGTTATTCAACTGGTTATTCGTCAAATATCCAATTCTGGCGAATCTAATGCCAGCAGGAAATTGGTTATTCAGCCGTAAATATAAAATTTTACAGTTGCGAATTTTCAGCTGGTTCTGGCTATCAGTTGGTTATTCAACTGGTTATTCGTCAAATATCCGAATCTGGCGAATATACTGCCAGCAGGAAATTGGTTATTCAGCCGTAAATTCAAAAATTTAACACAGCCGAATTTACAGCTGGTTCTGGCTGGCAGTTGGTTATTCAACTGGTTATTCGTCAAATATCCGAATCTAACTAATATACTGCCAGCATGAAATTGGTTTTTCAGCCGTAATTTCACAAATGTAACAGATGCGAATTTTCAGCTGGTTCTGGCTGACAGTTGGTTATTCAACTGGTTATTCGTCAAATATCCGAATTTGGCGAATCTACTGCCAGCAGGAATTTGGTTATTCAGCCGTAAATTCAAAAATTTAACAGAGGTGAATTTTCAGCTGGTTCTGGCTGTCAGATGGTTATTCAACTGGTTATTCGTCAAATAACTGAATCTGGCGAATCTACTGCCAGCAGGAAATTGGTTATTCAGCCGTAAATTCAAAAATTTAACAGAGGCGAATTTTCAGCTGGTTCTGGCTGTCAGATGGTTATTCAACTGGTTATTCGTCAAATATCTGAATCTGGCGAATCTACTGCCAGCAGGAAATTGGTTATTCAGCCGTAAATTCAAAAATGTAACAGAGGCGAATTTTCAGCTGGATCTGGCTGTCAGTTGGTTATTCAACTTGTTATTCGTCTAATATCCGAATCTGGCGAATCTACTGCCAGCAGGAAATTAGTTATTCAGCCGTAAATTCAAAAATGTAACAGAGGCGAATTTTCAGCTGGTTCTGGCTGTCAGTTGGTTATTCAACTGGTTATTCGTTAAATATCCGAATCTGGCGAATCTACTGCCAGCAGGAAATTGGTTATTCAGTCGTAAATTAAAAAATGTAACAGATGCGAATTTTCAGCTGGATCTTTGCTGTCAGTTGGTTATTCAACTGGTTATTCGTTAAATATCCGAATCTGGCGAATATACTGCCAGCAGGAAATTGGTTATTCAGCCGTAAATTCAAAAATGTAACAGAGGCGAATTTTCAGCTGGTTCTGGATGTCAGTTGGTTATTCAACTAGTTATTCGTCAAATATCCGTATCTGGCGAATATACTGACAGCAGGAAATTGGTTATTCAGCCGTAATTCAAAAATGTAATAGAGGCGAATTTCTGCTCGCTCTGACAGTCAGTCTGTCATTCAACTAGTTATTCCGTAACTATCAGAATCTGGTTAATAAACTGCCAGCAGGAAATTGGTTATTAAGCCGGAAATTCAAAAATGTAATAGAGGCGAACTATCTGTTGGCTCTGGCAGTCAGTTGGTAATTCAACTGGTTATTCGTCAAATATCTAAATCTGGCGAATATACTGCCAGCAGGTAATTGGTTATTCATCCGTAAATTCAAAAATATAACTGAGGTGAATTTACTGTTGGCTCTGACTGTCAGTTGGTTATTCAACTGTTTATTCGTCCAGCTCATGTCCATCGACATTTATGTCAGATCTGGTCAGATCAGATCAAGATTCCGATTACATCAGATGAGATTTAGATATAGGTCAGGTCAATATTAGATCAGATCATAGAAGATTAAATTAGATAATATCAATTTAGATAAGATCAGTATTATATTAATATCCGATCAATATCCAGATTTGATTGGAATAGATGAACATGATCAAGATCTGATCAGGGTCTGGTCTGATCTGGATATGGTCTGAATTAAATTTTGACATGGATTGACCTGATCAGATAAAGCAGCATATATCCAGATATTCCAGTTCAATATGCAGATCAAATCAAATCAGAAGTTATTCCACTCCAAAATCTTACTAGATGTAAATAAGATCAAGATCAGAATCAAGATCAAGATCAGGATCAGGACCAGGACCAGGACCAGGACCAGGACCAGGACCAGGACCAAGATCAAGAACCAGAACTAGGAGCTTTTCGCTTTGCAGTTACATAGACTATACATTAGACTACTTATTGGCAAAAAGCTTTATATATCGTTTGAATGAATGTCAAAAGAGGCATGACTTGGGAGATGGGTAAAATTCGTAAATAGGAAGTTCGACCCCTTGTCTATATATCTAGTGTTCATACATTATTTCTGTCGAGGTCCATAATTCATTGTGACGGTGCCCTGTGTTACATACCATAAACTACGTAAGATCTCCGGCAACATCACATTTTTAGAGCGTACATTTATTTTTTTGTAGATTTTCATTATTTCAAGACTTTGTAGATTACATATTTTAGTGTCAAACTGTTTTCTTTCTGCTTTGTTTGTCAGTGTGTGCCCCGATTTCACCATGATTTTAAATTATTGATTGTAGATCCAAATTCAATAACGATTTGGACACATATCAGAAGATGAATGAGGAATCGTTTAATCTAAGCTAGTGATGTTTATTTACTAACGGTTTGTACAGCCTGTCTACAAAAAGCATGTGACTGCCAGTAGCGGTTTCTTTACTCACATGACATAGAGCTGGGTCGCCGGTCTGTCGATAATAAATTGCGCTCATTTACTCTCATTACGTGAACAAGCCGATTATTTCCAAATCTAGATCTAACCTGATCTGATCAGGATCTTGATCTGAATCCAGATATGGATCTGATCTGGATCATGCTCTAATCTTATCTGATACGGATCCAGATCTTGATATCTGGATCTGATCTGGATCTGATCTGAATTGGAGCTGATCGGATCTGATATAGATCTTGAACTGGATCTGGATTTGGATCTAAACTGATCTGATCTGGAAACTCTGTTAAGGACCGGGATCCGAATCACTTCTAATCTGATCTGGCCAGACATATTCTGCATTTGTATATAGATCTGATCTGATCTAATCTGGACAGGATTTGGATCTGGATCTGATCTTGGATCTATATCTGATCTGAATTGGTCTCGGATCTGGATCTGGATCTGACCTGACCTGGATCTGATCTGGATAAAGGTCTGGATCTGATCTGAATCTAGATCTTATCTTTGAACACAGATCTGATCTGGATCTGATCTGCATTTGATCTGCATATAATTTGATCCGATCTGCATCTGGATCTAATTTGCGTCTGACATGGATCGGGATCTAGTCTGAAAAATTGTCTAACAAGTGTCTAATTTAGACGTTAGACAATTTGCCAGGCCGCGAACACATGGATCTACCACGGGACGAAGCCGCATGAGCCGGAGCAGTCGGCTCCCGTACTTCTTCCAGCAGCGTTGGTCGGGGAAGACCGATGCCCTGGTCCTGCTAGCGCGGTGATCTTTCATGAGACCGAGACGCGCAGATTGCGGCAGCCGAATCCCGTACGAACACGGGCATCTACCACGGGAACGGAGCCGCGAGCGCCAGGGCAGTCGGCTCCCATTCTGTTACGGGGACCTTCCACGGAACCGAGCTAGCTGACCGGGGAAGTCCGCTGCCATGCTAATACGTAATCTTACACGGGTCCGAACAGCGCAGTTCGCGGCAGCCGGCTCCCGTGCGAACACGGGGATCTATCACGGGGACGGAGCCATGCTCGCCGGTGCAGTCAGCTGTCGTGCTTCAACGGGACCTTCAACGGGACAGAACCGCACAGGGCGGGGTAATTCGCGGCCATGAGAACACGGGGGTCTAAATATTGCCCAATTTAGACACTAGATATTTCTATCAAGTTTGAGAAAATGTTTTAAAATGTTTAATTTCGACAGTAGACAATTTGACAGGTCGGGGGAAATGTCTAAATATTGTCCAATTTAGACATTAGACATTTCTATCAGGTCGGAAAATTGAATAACAAGTGTCTAATTTCGACGCTGGACAGCTTGTCCGTAATCAGGACCTTCTACAAAACACTGGGATCTACCGCGCTGGCCGGGGAATCCCGATGCCCTGCTAACACGGTGTTCTTTCACGGGACCGAGACGTGCAGCCTGTGGCAATCGTATCCCGTGCGAAGACGGGGATCTAGCACGGGGACGGAGCCGCGGGTGCCAAGGCAGTCGGTTCTCATGCTTCAACAAGGATCTTTCACGGGACAGAGCCACGCAGGGCAGGGTAGCTCGCTGACATGAGAACACGGAGGGGGGCTCTAAATATTGTCCAATTTAGACACTATACATTTCTATCAAGTCTGAAAAAATGTTTAAAAACTGTTTAATTTCGACGTTGGGCAATTTATTAGTTCGGGAAAAATGTCTAAATATTGTCCAATTTAGACATTAGACATTTCTATCAAGTCGGAAAATTGAATAACAAGTGTCTAATTTTGACGTTGGACAGCTTGCCCGGCATCAAGGCCTTCCACGGAACACTGGAGTCTAATACGGGACGAAGCCGCATGGGCCGGGGCAGTCGACTCCCGTGCTTCAACGGGAATCTCTTCCAGACGCCCTGGCCGGGGAATCCCGATGCCCTGCTAACACGGTGTTCTTTCACGAGACCGAGACACGCAGCCTGTGGCAGTCGTATCCCGTGCGAAGACGGGGACATAGCAAGGGGATGGAGCTGCGCGTGCCAGGTCAGTCGGTCCACATGCTTCAACAAGGATCTTTCACGGGACAGAACCATGCAGGCTTAGGCAGCCTGCTGTCGTGAGAACACGGGGAATCTACCACGGGGACGAAGCCGCGCTCGTCAAGGCTGTCGGCTACCGTGCTGCAACAGGACCTTCCACGGAACCATGCCACGCTGGCCTGGGACGCCCGCCGCCATGCTAATACGGTACTCTTACACGGTTCCGAGCAGCTCAGCTCGCGGCAGCAGGTTCCCGTCCAAACACAGGGCTCTACAATGGGGACGGAGACATGCACGCCGGGGAAGTCGGCTGTTGTGCTTCAACTGGGAAATTCCACGGGAAAGAACCGCCCAGGCCGGGGCATCCCGCTGCCGCGAGAACACAGGAGAGGAGGGTGGTGTCCAATATTGTCGATTTTAGAAACTAGACACTTCTATCAAGACTGAAAAAATTGCCGACCCAGCAAATTGTCTAACGTCTAAATTCGACACTTATTAGACAATTTTCCGAATTAATAGAAATGTCTAATGTCTAAATTCGACAATATTTAGACATTTTCCAGGCCCAGCAAATTGTCAAGAGTCGATATTAGACACTTGTTGGAAATTTTTCCGACCAGATAGAAATGTCTTATGTCTAAATTGGACAATATTTAAACATTTTCACGGTCCGGCAAATTGTCTAATTTCTAAATTAGACACTTGTTAGACTTTTTTTCCCGACTTAATAGAACTGTCTAACGTCTAAATTGGACAATATTTAGACATTTTCCCCGGATATTTGACGAATAACCAGTTGAATAACCAACTGACAGCTAGAGACAACAGAAAATTCGCATCTGTTACATTTTTTAAGTTACGGCTGAATAACCAATTTTATGCTGGCAGTAGATTCGCCAGATTCGGATATTTGACGAATAACCAGTTGAATAACCAACTGACAGCCAGATCCAGCTGAAAATTCGCCTCTGTTACATTTTTTATTTAACGGCTGAATAACCAATTTCCTGCTGGCAGTAGATTCGCCAGATTCGGATATTTAACGAATAACCAGTTGAATAACCAACTGACAGCCAGAACCAGCTGAAAATTCATATCTGTTACATTTTTGAATTTACGGCTGAATAACCAATTTCCTGCTGGCAGTAGATTCGCAACATTCGGATATTTGACGAATAACCAGTTGAATAACCAACTGACAGCCAGATCCAGCTGAAAATTCGCCTCTGCTACATTTTTTATTTAAAGGCTGAATAACCAATTTCCTGCTGGCATTAGATTCGCAACATTCGGATATTTGACGAATAACCAGTTGAATAACTAACTGACAGCCAGAACCAGCTGAAAATTCGCATCTGTTACATTTTTGAATTTACGGCTGAATAACCAATTTTCTGCTGGCAGTAGATTCGCAACATTCGGATATTTGACGAATAACCAGTTGAATAACCAACTGACAGTCAGAACCAGCTGAAAATTCGCATCCGTTACATTTTTGAATTTACGGCTGAATAACCAATTTCCTGCTGGCAGTAGATTCGCAAGATTCGGATATTTGACGAATAACCAGTTGAATAACCAACTGACAGCCAGATCAAGCTGAAAATTCGCCTCTGTTACATTTTTGAATTTACGGCCGAATAACCAATTTCCTGCTGGCAGTATATTAGTTAGATTCGGATATTTGACGAATAACCAGTTGAATAACCAACTGACAGTCAGAACCAGCTGAAAATTCGCATCCGTTACATTTTTGAATTTACGACTGAATAACCAATTTCCTGCTGGCAGTAGATTCGCAAGATTCGGATATTTGACGAATAACCAGTTGAATAACCAACTGACATCCAGATCTAGCTGAAAATTCGCCTCTGTTACATTTTTGAATTTACGGCCGAATAACCAATTTCCTGCTGGCTATAGATTCACCAGATTAGGATATTTAACGAATAACCAGTTGAATAACCAACTGACTGCCATAACCAGCTGAAAATTCGCCTCTGTTACATTTTTAAATTTACGGCTGAATAACCAATTTCCTGCTGGCAGTAGATTCGCCAGATTCGGATATTTAACGAATAACCAGTTGAATAACCAACTGACAGCCAGAACCAGCTGAAAATTCGCATCTGTTACATTTTTGAATTTACGGCTGAATAACCAATTTCCTGCTGGCAGTAGATTCGCAACATTCGGATATTTGACGAATAACCAGTTGAATAACCAACTGACAGCCAGAACCAGCTGAAAATTCGCATCCGTTACATTTTTGAATTTACGGCTGAATAACCAATTTCATGCTGGCAGTAGATTCGCAACATTCGGATATTTGACGAATAACCAGTTGAATAACCAACTGACAGCTAGAACCAGCTGAAAATTCGCATCTGTTACATTTTTGAATTTACGGCTGAATAACAAATTTCCTGCTGGCAGTAGATTCGCAACATTCGGATATTTGACGAATAACCAGTTGAATAACCAACTGACAGCCAGAACCAGCTGAAAATTCGCATCCGTTACATTTTTGAATTTACGGCTGAATAACCAATTTCCTGCTGGCAGTAGATTCGCCAGATTCGGATATTTGACGAATAACCAGTTGAATAACCAACTGACAGCCAGATCCAGCTGAAAATTCGCCTCTGTTACATTTTTGAATTTACGGCCGAATAACCAATTTCCTGCTGGCAGTAGATTCGCAACATTCGAATATTTGACGAATAACCAGTTGAATAACCAACTGACAGCCAGATCAAGCTGAAAATTCGCCTCTGTTACATTTTTGAATTTACGGCCGAATAACCAATTTCCTGCTGGCTATAGATTCACCGGATTAGGATATTTAACGAATAACCAGTTGAATAACCAACTGACAGCCAGAACCAGCTGGAAATTCGCCTCTGTTACATTTTTGAATTTACGGCTGAATAACCAATTTCCTGCTGGCAGTAGATTCGCCAGAGTCGGATATTTAACGAATAACCAGTTGAATAACCAACTGACAGCCAGAACCAGCTGAAAATTCGCATCTGTTACATTTTTGAATTTACGGCTGAATAACTAATTTCCTGTTGGCAGTAGATTCGCCAGATTCGGATATTTGACGAATAACCAGTTGAATAACCAACTGACAGCCAGAACCAGCTGAAAATTCGCATCTGTTACATTTTTGAATTTACGGCTGAATAACCAATTTCCTGCTGGCAGTAGATTCGCCAGATTCGGATATTTAACGAATAACCAGTTGAATAACCAACTGACAGCCAGATCCAGCTGAAAATTCGCCTCTGTTACATTTTTGAATTTACGGCTGAATAACCAATTTCCTGCTGGCAGTAGATTCGCCAGATTCGGATATTTAACGAATAACCAGTTGAATAACCAACTGACAGCCAGAACCAGCTGAAAATTCGCATCTGTTACATTTTTGAATTCACGGCTGAATAACCAATTTCCTGCTGGCAGTATATTCGCCAGATTCGGATATTTAACGAATAACCAGTTGAATAACCAACTGACAGCCAGATCTAGCTGAAAATTCATATCTGTTACATTTTTGAATTTACGGCTGAATAACCAATTTCCTGCTGACAGTAGATTCGCAACATTCGGTTATTTGACGAATAACCAGTTGAATAACCAACTGACAGCCAGAACCAGCTGAAAATTCGCATCCGTTATATTTTTGAATTTACGGCTGAATAACCAATTTCCTGCTGGCAGTAGATTCGCCAGATTCGGATATTTGACGAATAACCAGTTGAATAACCAACTGACAGCCAGATCCAGCTGGAAATTCGCATCCGTTACATTTTTGAATTTACGGCTGAATAACCAATTTCCTGCTGGCAGTAGATTCGCAACATTCGGATACTTGACGAATAACCAGTTGAATAACCAACTGACAGCCAGAACCAGCTGAAAATTCGCCTCTTTTACATTTTTGAATTTACGGCTGAATAACCAATTTCCTGCTGACAGTAGATTCGCCAGATTCGGACATTTAACGAATAACCAGTTGAATAACCAACTGACAGTCAGAACCAGCTGAAAATTCGCATCTGTTTCATTTTTGAATTTACGGCTGAATAACCAATTTCCTGCTGGCAGTTTATTCCCCCAGTTCGTATGTTTTACGAATAACCAATTGACACCTGATAAGTCAATAACAAACTGACAGCTGAAAATTCAATAACCAATTGATAGCTGAAAATTCAATAAACAACTGACATATCCAACTGACAGCTGAAAATTCAATAGACAACCTTGAAGTTTATTCGCTCAATTCTTATATTTCACGAATAACCAATTGACAGCTGAAAATTCAATAAACAACTGCCAATATCCAATTGCCTGCCAACTTCACACACATATAATTAGACCTCTTTTTGATGGTCGCTTAAGAAAGGTTCTATTGTATACATCTCGTTCCGAACCCCCAACCATTTATCACAGTGAATTAACCCTTTACTCTATGAATATTCATGTAAGAATTAAAATCATCCAGCATGTATATATCAAAAGATTACATGTATTTGTCATCATAGTATAAGTAACAAGATAATGTTTGGCCATGGCAGAAACTGTATAGCCATATCTTTATCATTTCGTAAGAAAGCAGAGCAGACCCAGATCAGACGGTTACTACAAGAGCCGCCTGATCTGGGTCTACTCTGTTTACAAAACCGCATAAAGTCGTATTTACGGAACAAAATCTTGATAATGTTCCCATCGAGAAGTATTTCTATGTTTTTTCATTTGCGTGTTGGCTCTGCTTTCCATAAGTCGTTTTTGACAGGATGATAATAAACAAAAGATTAATGGTGAAGCGGGTGATTATTACATTAACTTTTATTTCCGCTAAGCGCGACCTGACCTACATTTTCAAACAGCTTGGACTAGATGAGACGCCGAGTAACTCGGCATGTCACAAGGATTCAAACTGTTTCAACGCAGTAAATAGTTTGTTTTTTTAGACGCTTCAACGAACTGAAATTAACACATTTGCTCCATCGATCCCATATATAGGACGTATGCAAACAGAGTAGACTCTGATCAGACGCCGCATATTGCGGCGTCTGATCAGAGTCTACACTGTTTGCTAATTTCAATATAAAAACAATACAAAATTGAAAATTTAGCCCAGGCACCCCATAGATAAAAAATGGACTCATCCAATATATAAACATGGAATAATCCACTGGGAGCAAATGGGTTAATTAAAGTGGCAAGATTTTCAGAGTTTGGTCAGATATCACTTTGTACAGCTGGATAAGTTGTCTATATATACATGTACGACTGTCACTTATACGTAATAGTATATAAGAATGTATGATAGTCGGATTCACGGTTTAATCCATTATATCATATGCTAATGTTACATGTAGATCAAACATCTTTAAATGATTCTACTGAAAATGAGTATTTACTAGATAAAAGGAAAAACTTTAGAATAGTGTTGTTTTGAAACTATTGGGATAAATAGGACATTTGTTCCTATGGACAAATGCTATATTTATCAAAATAGTTTTAAAAAATGACTTTTACAGAAGTGTCAGTAGGCGTCAATATTAGAGAATGTGTAATCCTGGATGCTGATGTTTTTTTCTAGTGGAATGTTCCGTCATTGTTTAAACAGAAGTTACCCATCAATATCACAGGGAAAATTTGCAAACTACAGTTACATGTACTTGTGTCTCGCATTTAAAACGATTAACCTTTTCCCTCACGCATTTGCAAACAGAGTAAACCCAGATCAGACGGCTGCCATAGGAGCCGTCTGATCTGGGTCTGCTCTGTTTACTAGTGGTATTTGAAATATCTGTTTCTTTACCTTCTAAAATGGCTGCAATGTTCCACCTTCCATATTTCATTGCAACTATTTTGCCATTGAATATTTAGTAGAACAGGGAAAGGGTTAATATACATTGCCTGTATCTGAACAGCGTGACTGTGTTTCAGTTTTTGATGTATGTGTTCTAGGACGCCAGACGATGATCACATGGTGCTGTGACATAAATAAACAATCGATTTATCTCATCAGGATCCAATCTGTTTAACAAACCAAGTGCGAGTTATAGAAACAACTGATGCGAAGTCCATTTAAACCTGGTGGCATTGTTTGCAAACAAGCCGACTGGTACCAAATGAGTTCATTAAAATGCAATATATTGTAATGTTTTTAATTTCTACTGCCGTAATGGCCAATATCTGCCGTAATGGCCAGTATCTGCCGTAATGGCCAGTATCTGCCGTCAATATATGTAATGTATTTAACCCTTTAACCCATTCCCTCATATTGACGACTTTTGACGACTCTGTAAAAGTCACTTTGTGAAACCATTGTGATAAATAGAGCATTTGCTCCTATAGGAGCAAATGCTCTATTTATCACAATGGTTTCAGACTACACACTTCTAAAAAATCCTTTTCTCTAGTTAATTCTCCTTTTCGGCAGATTTATTCAAAGAGGTTGTATCTAAAAATAGCTTATGAGGTAAAGGTTAATGGGTCAAGATGACGTCTTTGCAAACAGAGTAGATCTAGTGATTCAATGCGTAGCCAGTGATACGCTCTTACGCACGTGCGTCACATCAATCTGAATGGTGAACATATTATTATTGCCAAAATGGATAAAAAATCGAAGGCTAAGAGCTTTGATAAACGTTTTGCCTTTGCATGTTAGCTTTAACCCACTTGCTCATATTGATACCTTTTGACGCCTCTGAAAACTCACTTTTTGAAACCATTGTGGTGAAAAGAGCATTTGCTCCTATAGGTTTGGATCCAGATGAGAAGTCGAGTTACTCGGCGTCTTATCAGGGTTTAAGTTAGTGGGTTGTATTTGATTAACTCTTTGCACGCTAAGTAATTTCTCGTCTGCAACAATTGTCGTCTGCTTCTATTCTTAAAATAAACTTTCTCTCATTTTGTTTGCAAAGCTATGGTCGAGATGACAAACTGTTTAGATCCTAATGAGACGCCGCATTATGTGGCGTCTCATCTGGATCCAAACTGTTTGCATAGGTAATCACAGTTTCGCCACTAGCGTGCAAAGAGTTAATATAGTTAAGCACTTAAATTCGAATATAATTTTGGCTTGAGACATGGGTAGTTGGATTTGCGATTAATGGGACTGTGTGGGGTATTCCATCACCTTTAAATTCTAGTTGTTCTTTCAGTGGAGTTAGGTTTATATATTAAAGGGGAAGTCCCTACATTCGACACGTTTCAAAAGTGCCTAAAATATACAAAACTCATTTGTTTACATGCCGAAAAGAAGTATATCGCACGAAAACCAATCGAATAAACACCAAAGAAGACACAACTTCATATGTTTGCTATGTTATTCGGCAATGTATTAGTATTTATTCGGCTCGCGTTTTAGTTTAGTTAATTGTTCGACCAATAACTAGTTTGTAGGACAAAACATATAAGTGCCGATGAAAACGGTTTGTTTTATATCACGGGCATTTTCGATATAAGTTCAAAGTGTCAATCTTCATAATAAATCTTCATAACAACAGATATTAAGTTTTGTGACATTATTTAAAATATGCGTTCATTGTAGGGACTTCCTCTTTAACCCTTTCCTTCATATAAACGTGTTTTCACACATTTCCAAACAGAGTAGACCGAGCTCAGACGGCTCTTATAGGAGCCGTCTGATCAGGGTCTGCTCTGTTTGCTAATGGAATTTGAAAGACTTGTTTCTTTACTTTATAAAATCGCTACGATATTCCACCTTCCATATTTCATTTCAGCTATTATGTCCATGAATATTCAGTAGGTATTGTAATTTGAAATAAATATAGAGCAGGGAAATTCTACTAATAGCATCGTGTTATTGAATATATAAACATAAACTGCATACAGAAATACCTCACTAAACTGGGCGTTAAATCGGTCATGGAGACCAACGACAGCTTAATGTTCCTAATGGAGCTTTCTACATGACTTTCATCCTGCATTCAGCAGCCACCTGGCTTAAAACAGATGTACTCGTATATGACATTATATGGATTACGTTCTGGAAATGCCAGTCATGGTATTGCGTCAGCAAATATAAACTGAATGAATTAAGAAACGAGCTTACTGGAATTTGCACAAATGGATACCCAGATCTGATGGCTGTCATTCAAATTAGCCTGTGCAAATTCACTGATAGGCAAGTGCACTTTGGACATCAAGCATTCAGCATTAATCCTAAAAGTGATAGCAATCAGAATACCATAGACTGCATAGTTTCACATTTGATAGACACAAAACTATTCCATACTCTAAACAAGCATTGTTTGTAGCTACTAATCTGGGTTAAAAAGGTTTTGTAATGGCAAAACTTATTGTTGTACTAACAGACATTTATTTTTTCAGATGAAATTGTCGCTGAGGTTTTACACATATCTCGCGTGTGTCAGTATCGCCGGAAATATCCTATTGGTGTATATATTGAAGAACCACGTGACCGTCCATATGGTTCAACAACACAAAGCAGCAGGTAACATATTAATCATTATGCATGAAAACAAAATCATAATGACAACTTGTGATATTAAGCCAATACATCTAATATTGTCAGGTATATAATTATATTGCAATTTCAGTTTACACCCAAAGCCATCAGCTATACATAATGCACCATCAGATATACAGTGAACCCGCGTTATACCGGCATTCATTACAATGTCACCCTCGTTATACCGGCATTCGTTACAATGGCACCCTCGTTATACATGTACCAGCAGTATGCATTGAAATAAAATTACTGTTAAGTCTTTTAAACAACCACTGAAAAAATAAGTACAATGCCAATAACACATGTGATCGCTTGATGCAGAACACAAGAAGTGCAAAAAGCTCCCAATGGGAGCTTTTTGCACTTATTGTGTTCTGCATTAAGCGTTCACTTGTTGGTATTAGTTTAACAGAGGCCATATGGTTCCTTTCATATTTAAACACGTTATAACGGCAACCCCGTTATACCAGCAAAATGTCTGGAAACAAACACATCCGTTGTAATGCGGGTTCACTGTAGTAAAAACTCGATACTACGAACTTGTAGTAATGAAGAATTTATGGCTTTATATGCAGGTTGCTGCTTGATGCAGCGTGGAAGTCATGCATAAAAACTCCCAGAGGAGCTTTTTTGTATGACTTTCACCTTGCATTAAGCTGCCACCTGTGTTAAAGACCATTAATGGTACGTATTTAAGTTTTCGAAAAGTTGATTTTTACTGTACATCTAACTCTGTTAAGTATATATATGACCTTCAGCCGTCGGGTATACATATAACTTCTTCAGGTATACATATTACAAGTATTTAAAAAATAATCAAGTACATAAATAATACAGACCCTACTAAGGCAGCTCCGTAACCATTTAACCCTTTCGGCGCCAAATTTCTAAGTGTCGTCTGTAAAACCAAGTTTGTTAAATCAATCGGTAAAATGAAGAAATGAGATAAATAAATGCAAACTTTAAAGGAATAAAGCACATATATAGAAATAGGGATTGCGACAAAAAGTGAAGTCACTGATCAGACGCTGCCTTGAAAAGGTGGCGTCGGATCTTGGACTGGACTATTTGTCGTTGTGCATTTTTACGATTTTGGCGGTGAAAAGGTTACTCCATAAATTTATACGCCTTTCAACGCCTTTGCAAACAGAGCATACCCAGATCAACGGCTCTGTTTGCTTACGAAATAATATAGATTCCACTATGGCCAACCATTCCTGTGTTACTGTGCCATTGACATCATTGGTCTAATCACTGTTCATGATGTCATTATTTCTTACTCGTATATTCATGGAGTAAAGGGTTCAGAAAATGTGTTACAACCCTATCGTATAGCGATGTCCCAGTATAAACTCGCTAATGTGTTACAACCCTATCGTATAGCCATGTCCCAGTATAAACTCGCTAATCAGTTTCACTGACTGTTGTTTAGACAGGTGACAGCATAATGCAAGTTTAACATCATACATAAGGCTACTCTGGGTGGTTTATGCATGACTGTCAACCTGCATTAATCCATTACCTCATAGGCTATATTAAGACCCATCCTCTTTGAATAAATCTACCGAAAAGGGGTATTTACTAGAGAAAAGGAAAGGTTTAGAATTGTGCAGTTTTGAAACCGTTGGGATAGAGCATTTGGAAATGCTCTATTTATCACAATGGTGTCAAAAAGTGTTTTTACAGAGGCGTCAAAATGCGTAAAATATGAGAGAATGGGTTAAGAAGCCACCTGTCCAAAATGTTCTCAAATCTTCCTAATCAGCAAGGTTTAATGAAATGCATGTGATCTCTTTAAGTTTTATTTTCAGAACATGGTTCAAAGAGGTCTATTTATACCGGAGATTCAAATGAAGACTTTAATTCAAGCATTCCCAGCCTTAATAGTGCAAGCACGACACCAACAGATAAACACCCTGGAAAGTTTACTTTTCTAATTAATCCCAGAAATACTTGTTCCTGGAAAAGAAGAGAAGTGAACACTACAAGGTTCGCAGTGGTCGTAGTTAGCAAAATAGACAACTTTGTGTTACGCTTTACCATTCGTAAAACTTGGGGATCGTTCGACAGGAAGCTGGGGTCACTTGTGTTTCTTGTTGGGACAACGAGCGATCAGAACGTGCAGAAGCAACTGCTTAAAGAGTCGAAAGTATATAATGACGTCATACAGGTCAATGTCACTGACGCCTACAATCTGCTCACTTACAAATCCATAGCGATGCTGGAGTGGCTGCATTTGTTTTGTCGTAATGCGGACCTCTACTTGAAGGCAGATGACGATACCTATATTAACATGGACAATGTAGTAAAAGCCACTGGGAAAGTCCAAGAGAAACGTTTTTTCATGTGCTTTGTTTACAAATACGCACGGCCAATTAAAGATAAAAGGTCGAAATGGTATGTTCCAAAGGAGCAGTACGACGGCGAATTTTATCCGATTTACTGCGCGGGTCCTGCGTACATATTTTCACCCAGTATACTGCCAGACCTGTACAAATCGGCTTTAACTTCAAAATTCTGTGCCATGGAAGATATTTATATCACAGGAATATCTGCCAGTAAGCTAAACTTAAAGTACATACATAAGGGAAAATTTAAATTTAACTGGCTGACAAAAACAGTAGGATGTCGTACAATGAAGATGTATTCACTCCATAGAGTTGGCCCCGATGATTTGCTTAATTTACACTCATTTGCCTCTCGGAATAGCGAAAGCTGCATCGACAGTAAAACCTCTCTATAACGGCCACTACATTACATCAAGTATGTTGTGTAAAGGCAGGAGGTTGCTTAAAGCAAGTTGAAAGTAAACCAGAACGCTCCTATAGGAGCGTTCTGGTTTACTTTCACCTTGCTTTAAGCAGCCACCTGCTCTAAATACCAACTTAAACACAATCCAGTGGCCGTTATAGAGAGGCTTTACTGTAGCATACATTTGTGAATATTATAAAACAGTAATAATCTGATAAGCAACATTTACATTTGATATGATAAAAACTGTCTACTGTGACCACCCTTAATATGCCTACAATAGAACCAGCCTTAAGCAACGATCAAAAATATGTCTCAGTATGTTGTAGGCAGGTGGAAGCTAAATGCAGGTCAAACGTAAGGCAAAAAGCTCCTATAGGAGCTTTTTGCATTACATTTGCCATGCATTAACCATCCACCTGCTTTTACGACTCCTGTCTTCAATAAATGAATGACCGCTTACGATAGGTTCTATTGTATATTGTTAAGACAGGTGGTAGCTTAATGCAAGATGAAAAGAACTGTCTGCATTACATGTCCCTGCATTGAGCAACCACCTGCTCTTATATACCGTTTATATAACCATTATGTTTTCACTATTCTATTCTCTGTTCTAATCCTAGCATTAATTATAAGCATAATTAAACTAATAGCGTCATTTGATTACCTGTTTCGTAAGCATGTGCACATAAATTGGTTTTGAGGGCTGGGAATGCTCTGAGACAATATGTTGGATTACTTCATCCGTTCACTCCCATACACAGAAGTTCTAATGTTCTGAAGCACAACATCGGCTCATTTCACCCGTGTACTCCCATATACAGGTTTGGAATTCTCTGAGACACAATACTGGATTATTCCAGTCGTTTACTCGCCATATTAGTTAACATAAGCCCGTCCAAACTACTGTAAAACAGGTTTTATTAGCGACAATATATATTTCGCGCTAATTCGCGAATGCGTTGCCCCGCGAATTCAATATTTTCGCTAATAAATCAGTAACAAGTATAAAAAGGAGTAACGTCCGAAATCGGTATATCCGGAATATGGTCAGATTTATCACGTCGTCGTCCATGTGTTTTCTGCATTAATAACATTCTTCGTTCAACACAAATGTTGGATGAAGTGTATTGTTTCCATAATTATATTTGTTTAGTAAACAAAAAAGTGTTTAAATAAAAAATACAGACCGAACAATGGAATAATGTTTCTCTTCTTCATTGATCTCCGTGAAAAGGGAAGTAACTCTTATATACATACATGTATACATGTACGGCAAGTGGTAAATTGTCGTAGATAACATCTGGTTGTTTTTGTACAATTACGGAATTTTGAAACAGGTTTGACTCTATGTGTTTGTGAAAAACAATTCACTCATTTTGACTATTGAATACCGGCTTATGCTAAGCAGCGTTCAACAGATCAACACGTATACATACACAAACATGTCAATTTGTTTTCACACGTTTACCGTCCAAGTCTCAATAGAGGCACTGATTTAACCTTTAGCCTCATAATGGACAAATCGTGATAACCATTTCTTTTGCAGACAGTTTTGATCCAAATAAGACCCCGAAGTAATAAATGAGTAGTAACTTTGTTGCTTACATTTCTACCATTTCATCAGTAGACCGGTGTCACGCTGTGCCATACATCCGTGTTTTGGGTAAAGTTCTCAAAACAAATACAAAATTGAATATTGGTAAATACAGACCTTAACGCATGCTATAAATTATCGATTGATAACCCCTAAATTGCCGACGGCAGTTACATTACATTCGGCAGAAATTTATTCTTTGCCCTTTTTACAGCGTTCGACAGAGTTTTATACGAGTCTATTTCCGTTAAGTTAATTTAGCGAGATGGACGCCGTAGCGAAATCATCATGACGCGAATTAATACAAAATCACATTTACGCGAAATAATCATGACGCGAAAATAACCTGTTTACACACTATTACACACTTTTATTGTTCATGCGTGGGATTCCTACAGATAAAATATACACTGGAGGAAACCTTAAATATTAATTCATATTGTAAACAGTGCATACCCTGATCAGGGGGTTCACGAGGCTCCTGATCTAGGAATCCACTTTTGCACAAGACACATATTTGTCTGAAATAAAACAACAAACAACCTTTGTAGGAATTTATTGTGTCTGACTTTACAATAAAGTTGAACTTCGATATTTCTATATCAAGGGACCATACACATTAATTTAAAATAACAGAAGTCCGACTTATATTGATTCTTAATGCAGGTCTTAAGTAACTTTAGACCTGCTTTAAGCTGCCACATGAGTTTCTAGATATGCGTAGTAATGTATTTTAGAGCAATTCTGTATTGGAAGTATTGGAAGGACCAAACATTGAGTTATCTCGAGGTTCGAGTTAATCGAATCCGAGATATCGATGTTCAACTGCATCTCATGATCTGAGAATGAAAGAGAATGTTCAACCTCCATGTACAGTTGATCTTGATTTATACTATTTCCAAAAGTGGGAAAAACAGTTGTACAGGGAACGCCTTTCTCAAGAACAAGTTCATGGCTGTAATTGAAATAGACATAATAATGACAGGCTTCTAATGTTTTAAATGTACATCATTGAAATAAGGTTTGGGAATAGTAAGGCATGTATAAAGCGTGGTTGGGTGTATGTTCTATCATTTGTTCTTTACAGTAGAAGCCCCTCCAAACCGGACGTTAAGTTTAGCATAAATATCGGCCTATGATACAGGTGACAGCTTAATGCAGGGTGAAAGTCACTCAGAAAGTTCCTCTAGGCGCTTCATTCATGTTTAGAAGGGTTTTTTACTGTATCATCCCTTACAGTGCGGGACACGAGTCACTAATGTCCTTTGCAAATACTGTAGACACAGATGTGAGGGTTTATCCAGGAGCTCTCTCATCAAGGTATATCTGTTTGTCATGTTACTCGTTTTGTTAGAAAGACCCCTAGATAGTCACCATAAGTTTCACCTGTATGAATTTTGGAATAGTCGATTTGAAATTTCAGCGTTGAAAGGGCTAACAGAGGAAAGGTAGTAACCCATTCCCGCATAGGCTATTTTTAGATCTAATCTCTAGGATTAAATCTACCAAAAAAGAGCATTTACTAGAGAAAGGGAAATTTTCAGAATTGTGTAGTTTTGAAATCATTATGATAAATAGAGCATTTGCTCATGTGGAGCAAATGCTCTATTTATCACAATGGTGTCATTGAGTGACTTTTACAGAGGCGTAGAAAGGCGTAGTTATGGAGGAAAGGGTTAGTAAACCATTTTCTTGCCCAAGCAAAACCTATCAGAGACTTGCAGCAACATTTTAAACACGTATAAGCAAACAGAACAAACTCTGACCAAAGTCTACCCTATAAGCAAATGCGTTTAACCCTTCGCTTGCTGAATTTTAAAATACATTTCTCCTTCTTTACCCATGCCCTGTTGTATAAGTACATATATCTTCACTGTGTACACGTATTTCGCTGTGCAATCACTACTGTGGAGTTAACTGGTTGCGCAATTAACTTGTAAATAGTCCAGACCCTGATGAGACAGCTCCTGCAGGAGCTGTCTCATCTGGGTCTTCACTATTTACAGGTAGGTATATTGACGTGAATAGCAAGCGAAGGGTTAATACTTTACTAAATGAGTATTCATGTAAGAAATAATGACATAATAAACATTAGATTATATGTTGAAATAACATATGGACATAAAAATGTTTAATTAGTAACTCGTGTCCCGCATAGTAAGGGTTAATTATTCGGAATTCGACTTCATAAATATTGATAGATATCAAACAGGTCAGTCCCAGACAAGTGTCAATAATACTTGTGCGCATGCCGTGTACATGGTTTATAAATCTTAATATCAAATGTTTGTCTTCTGCTCTCCGATAATTTCAAGCATGTTATAAGAAGTATTTAAAATAGCCATTACCTATAACACTTGTCAACCTGCATGTTTTGAATCGAAACGAAAGGTGTTACTGACCAAAATATCACGTGAACAGTTGTAATGGTTGTATATATGTATGTAAAGAAGATGTATTATGTACAAGTCTAAATAAAATATTGTTCTGTTCTGTTCTTGTAAAAATCGATTCTATAAATATCGATACATGTACATGTCAAACAGCTCAGTCCCAAACACGCGTCTATACTACTTGTGGAATTCGATTCTATAAATATTGTCAAGTGTATAACAGTATATACTCAGATTAACCACTGTGTTCGACCAGGCTCTACAGCGTGTTCGGGCAGTATAGTTTATATGATGCTATCGTTATTTGTGTACAGAATAACCTCTCTATAACGGACACTAAATTACATCAAGTATTTTGTGTTAAAGCCAAGTGGTTGCTTAAAGCAAGATGAAAGTAAAACAGAACGCTCCTATTTGAACAAAGACGTCAAAAGGCGTCAATGTGAGCGTATGGATTAACCAGTATAAAACCAGTATCCCGCTATAAAAATGTTGTCTGCAAAAAAAAAACACCAGTCCGGTGCTATTGTACTTAGTTCCGAATCCGTCAAAGCTTTTGAGAAAATATCGACCGTGTGTAAAATCAAATAGGATTCTGATGACTCGCTTAGTTACAGCTGTTTCGGTCGGATTAGGTCGCTGAGTTACAGCTGTTTTAGTCGGATTAGGTCGCTGAGTTACTGCTGTTTCAGTCGGATTAGATCGCTGAGTTACAGCTGTTTCATTCGGATTAGATCGCTGAGTTACAGCTGTTTCAGTCGGATTAGGTCGCTGAGTTACAGCTGTTTCAGTCGGATCAGGTCACGCTTAGCTGGATAATAGTTCGCCCTTTACTCCACAAATACGCCTTTCTACGCCTTTGCAAACAGAGCAGACCCAGATTAGACGGCTCATATAGGTCTGCTCTGTTTGCTTTTGACACGATATAGATAGATATATTTCAACACGTTCTGCCTTGTTTAAATATTCACATGTTGAAACTATTTCAGACCCAACCTCTTTGAATAAATCTACCGAAAAGGAGCATTTACTAGAGAATAGGAATTTTTTAGAATTGTGTAGTTTTGAAACCACTGTGATAATTATTATTATTATTATTATTATTATTATTGTTATTGTTATTATTGTTATTATTAATATTATTATTATTGTTATTATATTATTATTATTATAATTATTATTATTATTATTATTATTATTATTATTATTATTATTATCATCATCATTATTATTGTTAGTATAATACATGTACTTGAATCAATTCCATTTCCCGGTTATGGTCTAAGGGAAGCAACTTATGCAATATTTTCTTTCGGTAAAATACTAATGCTCTCCCTTTGACCATAAATATCAATTCCCGAAATTGGATCTGAAATATATTATTATTATTTATAAGTAGTAGTAATAGGAGATTATTTTTATAATAATTATTATTATTATTATTATTATTATTATTATTATTATTATTATTATTATTATTATTATTATTATTATTATTATTATTATTATTATTATAAATAACATCTTAATTTTGTAATCTAGGTACATGCATATAATTATGTATACTAATATTTTGAAAGCCATTGTGAAAACATACTGAAATAAATAAACAGCGAAACGCTTTAAGGATTTGTTCAGTTCGTTTATTTTTTTCCATTAAGTGTTGAATTTTTATCAAGCGAGACAACTAGAACATGAATAGTGGGAGACCACTCGTGCATGACGAAATACTGCGGAAACAAGTGTGTCGATAGAACAATAACATGGAAGGCAGGATTTGTCCCCGGATGAGTGATAACAAAAGCAAGCAAAAGCAAGGGAGATAATAGTTTACATTGTATTCAAGTTAGATAATCTACCACTGTAGATGTAATTCTAGCACGTGCAGAGTTCAATTTGATGTTGAACGCTTTGCCTGATAGAAGCACATTTGCAAACAGAGTACAGTAAAACCCCTCTAAACCGGACGTTCAGTGTTGCACAAATGTCGGTCTCTGAGAATGATGACAGCTTAATGCAGGGCGAAAATAATGCAGAAAATTCATCTTGGAGAGTTGTGCATGACTGTCACCCTGCATTAACCCATTACGTCATAGACTATTTTTAGATACAACCTCTTTGAATAAATCTACCGAAAAGGAGCATTAACTAGAGATAAGAAAATTTTAGAACTTTGTAGTTTGAAAACATTGTGATAAATAGAGCATTTGCTCCTATAGGAGCAAATGCTCTATTTATCACAATGGTTTCACAAAGTGACTATTACAGAGTAGTCAAAAGTCGTCAATATAAGGAAATGGATTAAGAAGCCATCTGCATAGAAAAGTATTTTAATGTCTTCTCTATTATATTTCCGGTTTAGAGGGAGTTTACTCAACACCAAGATCACACAGCTCCTGTATGAACCGTATGGTCTGGGTCTGCACTGTTTGTTCATATGCCATTATAAATGTTCATCTGAATAATAAATTCATGACGTCATGACTTCTGGTATAAATGTCACGCGGTTTATATGAATTTCAGTATGATTTTGTGATAATTTATTGAGATTTCAAATGTTTTTCTCCGTTTTCAATTTTATTAGAATGTACCGTTTAGTTGGTAGTATACAGGTACACACGTTGGGAGAAAGCTAGTTAATAGAGCTACGTGCAGTCATATACCAGTGTTTCCTTCTGTAACCCTTTCCTACATGAATATTCATATAATAAACAATGACGTCATGAATATTTATTAAATTAAGTTGTTACAATAGCAGATGGACACAGGAAGTTTTAGCCAAAACAGAAACAGTAGAATTATATCTACAGTGCTCCCTCCCTACAACGGCCCTCTCAATAACGATTCCCTCCTTACAAAAACGCATGTCACTGTTCCCGAAACAACAAGGCTCCAGAAACAACCTTTTTCCATCGTATTTTTTATGCCTCCATCAAACCCTATGTTGTGACCACTCTTTAGACTCGTCACTTTGTAACAACATAGGGTTTAATTGAGGCATAACGGTTTTAGTTCTCGAACTACACCTTATCTGGGAATTTGCAAACAAGCTAATTATGTTTGATTTTCCCTCCCTATAACAACTCCCTCTGAACAATACATACAATATTCGTATCCCAAAGGGTGTCGTTGTAGAGAGGGAGCACTGCATATCAGGTTATAAGCAAACAGAGCAGACACTGGTTTGGGTCTACTCTGTTTGTAAAGGCGTAGACAGGCGTATTTATGAAGTAAACGGTTAAAAAAGTTCCCTCCTTTTCTTTTCAAAACCATTCAGCGTGTCAAACGGTTTGGATAGTAATACAACACCGAGTTACTCGGCAGTTCTTGATTCGACAAAAAAATGCAAAGCTTATTATAAATTTGTATACGGCTTAAAAGTGAATCCATTGAGCCCTTTCCCTCAAGTTGACGACTTTTGATGACTTTGTACAGGTCCCTTTGTGAAACCATTGTAATAACTAGAGCATTTGCTCCTATAGGAGCAAATGCTCTATTTATCACAATGGTTTCAAACTACAGAATTCTAAAATGTTCCTTTTCTCTAGTTAACACTTTCGCTGCCAAACTCTGTCGTCTGCTAACTTTGTCGTCTGCTACAAAATTTCATTCTTTTGATTTTCTTCATTTTTGTTTCAAAAACATAGTAACAGTAACAAACAGTTTGGATCCTGATGAGACGCCGAGTTACTCGGCGTCTCATCTGGATCCAAACTGTTTGCATAGGTAATCACAGATCCGGCATTGGCAGCGAAAGGGTTAATGCTCATTTTCGGTAAACTTATTCAAAGAGGCTGTATCTAAAACTAGCCTATGAGGTAATGAGTTAATGTTCTGTGCGACCTGACTGACATTTGTAAGCAGTTTGCGTCCAGATGAGACTCGGAGTGACTCGGTTATTTATCATGATCTAATCTGCTGACAACTGATCCATAGTTTCTGAAAATATTGAACAAATCGGATGTGATTAAATTGTATCAGATCTGAAGCAAATTTCTGTCAGCATGCTAAAGGGTACAACAATTACAAACAATACAGGGAATGTTGGGTCTTCTTTAACCATTTCTTTCAACTAAACTAATTTCTAACATTTGCAAACAGAGCAGACCCAGATCAAACTGCTCCTATAGGAGCCGTTCGATCAGGTCTGCTTTGTTTGCTAATTGAATTTGGTTGTTCTGTTTCGTTACTTTCTGAATTGGCTACAATGTTCCACCTTCCATATGTCGTTATTATTGTTATGTCTATACATTTTCAATATGTATTGAAATTTTGAATAAGAAAAGAACAGGGAAATGGTTAAGACTAAATGCTTCTATAATTCTTACTGTTAATTGTAACTACATACACATGTGCTCACTTTAATCCCTTCCCTGTTGAATATTCATGTAAGAAACAATGTCTTCATAAATATTAACTCGATTATTTTTTTATAATGGAGTATGAACACATAATTTTGGCACAGGCAAAAACTGTAGAATCAGATTTATGTATTGCCATAACAAAACAGTGCAAGCCCTGATCAGACTGCTCATGTAGGAGCCGTCTGATCTGGGTCTACTCTGTTTACAAAGACATGAAAAGCGCTTATATGAAGGAAATGCTTAACCCGAAAAGTTCCGAACGGCCGAAATTTTCCTGTGGAAAACAACGTAATCCCGACCCATGTTGCGCTTTTCTTGCAGAGACGAGAAGACCAAGAGCAATTTAATTTACAACCTTGAGCTATGAAGGGAGTCTACTTGCTTAATCCATTTCCCCCTAGATTATTTAAGACCCATTCTCTTTGAATAAATCTACCGAAAAGGAGCATTAATCTGAGAAAATGAGACTTTTAGAATTGTGTAGTTTTGAAATAATTCAAATGCTCTATTTATCATAATGATTTTAAAATGTGACATTTACAAATGCGCCAAAATGCGTCACTAGGAGGGAATGGGTGAAATAGGTAACCACTAACAATGAATAAAATAAGCAACAGAGGATGTGAATACATATTCTATTGAAATATTAGTTGAGAGGAAATACTTTTGTAGTTTCTGTGACCATAATAACAAATATACCCCACCCCTTTGGCGATAAAAGGTCGGTAAACAATGTTTAAAATACTTCTTGTTTTACATGACTTAATTCTTTCTTGAAGCACAACACTATCTTATACGTGTATGTTCAACAGTTTATCAGATAGAACTTCATTTACAGACAAAATAGACACAGATCAGACTCCAGGAGATACCGTCTAATCAGGATCAGATCTATTTACTTATGGGATAATATTTATTAACTTTTACTTACTTGAATATTAATGAGGTACCGGTTATTGTTCACATCTAATCTTGCATGACAGCGACATTTATTTCCACATACACGTTTTTACTAAAAGGCTATTTTTAGACCCTACCTCTTTGAATACATCTACCGAAAATGAGCATTACCTAAAGGAAACAATTTTTAGAATAACGTAGTGTTGAAACCATTGTGATAAATACAGCATTTGCTCCTATGGAGCAAATGCTCTATTTATCACAATGGTAGATCAGATAGTGACTTTTACAGTGGCGCCAAAAGGCGTGAGTATGAGGGACTGGGTTAAAACGCAAAACACGGGTTTACTTCATCATATCGTTTTGCAGAGTATTATATAGGTAGGAACAACAACAACAACAACAACAACAACGGTTCTCATGTTGATACTTTACTTGAGTAATGGTGATATGTGAGATCTGGTGGTGTTTGTCGACAATAAAACCAGTCTCTGGTGGCCCACGTGACTTATACGACTTTCTTTTCGAGCCCTTTTATACAAACCAGTAAACACGGAACTCCTATACGACACGTTCTATGTACATGTATATCGTACAGGTTGGAAGTGGAATATATATGTGTACTTCTTTAATCATTTACTCCATGAACATTATGTCAGAAATAATGACATTATGAAACATTAATTAACTGAATATTCATAATGGCACTATGAACAAAAAAAATATTGTGACAAAACTGCAGAATCGAATTTGCGTTATATCAAAAGCAAAAGGACAGACCCTGATCAGACGGCTCCTATAGAAACGGTCTTATCTGGATCTATTCTGAATGCAAAGACGTAGAAAGGCATATTTATGGAATAAAATGGTTAATTCGGTCGAAGCTTTAAACCTGCAGTCAGCTTTCATGTATTCAAGGAGAAGTACATGTAACAACTACAGTTCAATTTTCAAATTGGATAAATATCGGTCTTGGAGACAGGTGGTAGCCAAATACAGGGTGAAAGTTATGCAGAAAGCTCCTCTACGAACTTTCTGTGTGAATTTTACCCTGCATTAAGCAGCCACCTGCTTAAAAGTATCTAAATTCTTACTCAACTAGAATTCCGATTTAGAGAGAGTTTTTTGTACATCACAACAGCATTTTCATATAACTAGAATACTTATATTGTGCTCAGATAATAATCCTAGTGCTGTGATAGGTATATCCACTTATGCTAAAATGTAGCCATAGTTTTGTTTCCTATCAAGTTTATCGGAAGTTAGCAGTACAATGCATTTTAAAATATTATATGTCTCCTGATTATGTTTACTTGCAGTGCTTTGATTATAGTGTTCAATTGACTTCCTGTTCCGTGAATTAGAGTTATTTTCGTAACGAGGGCGATTCATTTAAAATGCCAACATTGTCGAAACTGTTAGTTTGACAATCTTCATAGTTTATCAGATATAACGACTACATAATATAACAGACTTCATCACCAAGAAGTGCGGCTTTTGTATTTTGAATAAAATTATGGTGTCCAATGCGCTCCCTGCATTTTGTGGATAAAATCGTCTGTCTTCATGCATCTTCTCTTACAGTAGACAAAAGGACAATCAGTAGCGTTAAGTCATTACCCCCACTATCTTTACGTTGTAAACAAAAATTTTACATACTACACATTTCGGACCCGGCGTCTCATCAGGATCCAAACTGTTTGATACTCGACCAGTAGTTTCTGAAACGCTTAAAGGAATTATTACTAGTACAAACGTGTACTAGATCCACACTTGTTTTCACGGTGGAATAATGCTTGATATCAGATAAGATTATGCAGTAGGACATGTGTAAACACGATATCACTCCGTTCATAAACGTGTTGAGACATTGACGGATGCGACATGAACCAATTATACATTTGACTGTTTGATAAAGGGTATGTATCGTTGGTTTTAAAGGATTGAGTATACATTCAATAGTGTATCGTGGACTTAAAATGGCGACTAAAAAGTCACAGAAAGATTTAAGCGCGTCTATACTCGCTGGATCCGAGGAAATATTTGACTGTCCATGCCAACCATGTAGCACCGACAATCTTCACGTGGAAGCCGTCGGATATTGTCAGGATTGCTGTGAGTATCTATGTGATAACTGCTGTAATGCTCATCGTAAGCTCTCTGCAACGAAACACCATACAATGTTAGATAAACTCGACATGTCCAAATCCAAACTACGATCCAAGACAAAAGACGTCATTCAAGAAAAATGTCCAAAACATGACGGAAAGATTCTGGAATATTTCTGCAATGATCATAATCAGCTGTGTTGTAGCGTCTGTGTAAACATGCAACACAGGCCTTGTCTGAACATTTCTTACGTGCCGGAAGTATCAAAAGGAATTGCTAATAGTCAAGAGTACAAAAAACTGAGGACGGATTTGGACCGACTCCTCACGTCGGTAACTACGCAACACAGAGAGAATAGCAGCAAGGATCGAGCTAACAAGAAATGCCATTCTAAAGCTCTAGTTAACATTCAAAGTTTCAGACAACAGATCAACAAACTGCTCGATAAACTTGAAAACGAAACAAAACTGAAAATATCAGAGTTAAACCGGGAAAATTCAGAACAAATTAAGAATGAATCAGATACATGCCAATCGATAATCACAAGCATGAAATCTATGATGGCACGTTTAGAGGAAAACGCCACATCTGGTAAGGACAACCAGCTATTTGTACAAATGAAAACGACTAAATTGCGTCTACGTGAATTAGAGAGCGAGTCAGTTGTCAATGCTAAAATTAAACAATATTCTTTTCACCAGGATGAGAATATTAAACAAATGATGTCTTCACTGTCCGCCATATGGTCACTGTCCGTGAGACAGGAAGACACGCCATCTATGGCCCCGTGTGTGCGTGAAATCTACATGAAGTCGGAGACCGATACAGAGAAGTGCCTTATTATTGGTATAGCTGTACTGAGTGAGGACCGCATAGTTGTTACTGACTATAATAACAGTAACGTCAAACTGATCGACATGAAAGCGAATAAAGTTACATCATGTCTGTCTGTGTCACCAAAACCGTTAGATATTATAAAAACAAAAACAAATCAAGTGACCGTGGCTTTAGGACTTCAAAGGAAATTATGTATATTAACCGTGTCAGACGTCCTAACCAGGAGTCGCACTATAGATACACCTGATGCTGATGTTAACGGACTTTGTTATGATGGATCAAACTTTATTACTGCATGTCAACTGCCACCCAGTGTTAAAATCATCGACATGTCCGGTAGAGTTTTGGACACATTCTCCACTGACAGCAATGACAAGGAGCTGTTCACCAAGCCTCGTTATATTGCTATTGGCCCTAACAAGGATGTTATCTACGTAACTGACTACGAGGCTAGCACAGTGACGTGTATGACTACCGGTGGTCACGTCATCTCCGTGTACAGACACGACATGTTAAAGTACCCATCGGGAATAGCTGTAGACAAGAACGGTATCGTGTACGCGTGTAGCAGGGACACCCACACCGTCCACCAGCTCTCCCCTACTGGAGACCTCACACGGATTTTACTTAGACAGGACCAGGGACTGGCATATAACCCATTAGCCATAGCTTACAGTGACGGAGACGACATACTCTACATCAGTAGTATCAGCACCGCCCCTGACGAGCGTAACTACATCAGACTGTATCAACTGGAATAAAGGTTATGTAGTTTCCAGACCAATGGTTATCAGAAAAGTATAATGAACAGAATGTGCTAGTTTTATTCACACACGCGCGGGCACGCACGCACGCACGCACTTTTAATTCTACAAATAAAACCAGATGTTTCCTGGGTCCAATACATTAGTTGAGAATTATGTTAGACTATGCTACATGTAATCAACTTAGTATCAGAATCAGTGAATCCATCAATTATAATTATTTGTATTCCCAAATCATATCTCACAGGTCACCAGGGACCAAGTCGACTGACAGTCAACATAACTGTCTGGGGCCAAATATCCAAGGTTAGCAGTGTTAAAATCATTTTATCTTCATACATGTAGTTCAACTCCAAGTTTCATAATTTAAGAAATTAGCTTAATGCCGTGTTATGACTGAAATAATGTTAAAACGATTTGAACCCTGATAAAAACCAAACCAAACAGGCTTGCTAGTTTCCATCCTTATCATATCCCATATATCATAATTAAACCTTCATAATGTCTGCCCAACAAAGAATGTCATGAATTCTTATACCTGACTGCCAGAACAAGCTCCCGCTCATTGATATATTTGGCTACCGTATATAAGCCCCCGTTTCTGTAGTTACCTAATTCAGCTGCGTGTAACATCTGCTTTCTGAAAAGGTTTTTCGTGACACAGGGATATTTTTCGTTTCATAGTTAACGTAGAATGTGATGCATAATAACTTTATATATTTATTTTGCCATTAGCTTATAACAATCTGTTTTCGATGTGTATATCTAACTATTATTTATTCGGAATCCCATTAATCGTTTATGTATTTTTCTATATCTCTGGTGATTATAATGGTATTCTAGTCGTGTCCTTTATTTCGATTACTCGAATGATCATGACAATAACTTAGTTAGAGGGCATGTTGCTGTCTTTCTGAAACTTGGTCCGATTGAGCTGTTTTCATATCACCGAGGTTAATAGCAAACATGGTGACTCGATGCACAGCGGATAGTCCATTCTTAATACAAGAACCATACAGATTTCAACATAATTGATGTATATATATAGTATTATCATTATGTTTTTGTGCACCAATCCATATAGAAATTTGTTTGCTACCAAATATGTCATCCACGTAAAATTAAGTCATTATTATCATTATTATTGTTAGTATCATCATCATCATCATCATCATCATTATAAAACATCCCATAGTACATGTATCTGGAATAAAATAATTTTAAAGGCATGTAAATAAATAATTTGAATCTCTAAGGTAACTTGTTCTGTCTAAAATAATGTCTGCTTCACTCTAAAAATATGTTGTCTTCATTTGATTAAACATTTTGGTCACAATGTCAAGCACTTTCTGCTTGGTTTGATGCAGATCCACACTGTTTGAAGCTGTGATTTATGTATGGTTTTATAGAAAAAATGATTTAATAAGTAAATGGAAACAGGCGACATATTTTGCAGGGTGCAAATAGGGAAAATTAATGCTTTTTTGAAAATTGATAACATTTATACGCATTACTTTGATTGTCAAATTTGAAAACATATATGTACTCGTATATACTTCAGTTGTTTTGATTTGTCCACGAGGCGAGAAGGGTGGAAGTTGGAATATGTTGCAAACAACATATTCTCTTCACATTACTATAAATGTACCCAGCCGAATGTATAATAAGTACGATTGTTTGTTTTAGAAAGACTGCTGGTTTTATAAGTTGTTTTCAGTAATCGTAATTATAACACAGGTCAAACTCTGCACTGTAATGGATACATGTTTACATACATGCAATTTGTACTTATCGCATTTTATCTACTAAACGTCTCCAGAAGGTAACATTTTAAAAGGAGTTTGCTGCATCTTGTACACAGGTGGTTGCTCAATGCAGCAGAATGAAAGCAATGCGGAATACTCCTATGTGGTATGCTGTATTGCTTCCAAATTTCATTAAGCTACTACCTGTATTTTGAAGAAAAAATATATTTATATAACTGTTGTTATATATGGTTTTAGTTGTTTTATTTATCGTTAGTCCCCCTTGAAGTAAGTGGGCGTTTATTAGAGTGTGGCGTTTGTTAGTGAAAATACGGTATCCGAAATGGATTGGGTACGACTGTTTTAAACGTGGACTCGGACGGTTGTTGATAGGAATGATATATTTACAAACACGAAGATACTCTCCCGTCGCAATTTTATTTTTCAAGGTAATCCGCAAGCTTTATCGTAACTTAAGGACGTTTGTCTATCAACAAAGTATAAACACATTTATCATTGAAACGCATGTTTCAATTTATTTGTTTTGTGACTTATATGAAAACGATAAATGACACAGGCACCACTATGAATATTGAAAATTGCATGACGGTACAATATCAATATACATGACGGTGTTTAATTCATTTAGTTCAATTGTTTAAACTCTGTCAATTGATAATCAGTCCACGTTCAAAGTATCGCCCACGATAGAGTTTGTATTGTGCACGTTTTATATTGTATGATTATATTCACGGCACCTGTGTGGTAATAAATGATAAGTTTATTACATACTATGATCGTTCTTGATATTTTGAATGCAAGTGTCTTTGCTCTGACTTTGACATACGCGATAAGCAGCACACAAACACATGTACTCTATACATGTACAAAGAAGCTCGGCAATAGGCGGTGTTCTTACAAACTATTTTGACTCCTGAGGCATCGTGGCTTTTCAGACAGTTTGGATCCAGATGAAACGTCTTATAATGTATATTGTCTCAACAGCAATTGCTTGACCTTGTGGGTACATTTTGTAATTCAAAATTCAACGTATGTACGTCGATCATTGGAGCAGACAACATATTTGCAGGCAACAATTACTTGGTGTTGCATGTTTTACAGTAAAACCCCTGTAAATCGGAATTCTAGTTCGAATTGAGATAAGTTTAGGCAGGTGGCTGCTTAATGCATGCTGAAAGTCATTCAGAAAACTCCTATAGGAACGTACTGCATGCCATTCACCCTGCATCAGGCTGCAACATGTCTCCAAGACCGATATTTATACTGCATTGAACGTCCGGTTTAGAGGGGTTTACAGTAATTGTTATACCACATGTAACCACCGGACAACGTATGTCGTAAAGCCAAAGTCAGAAAACAATATGGCTATCTTGTGGCTAAGCAAAATCACCCCAACACTTCAAATTGTTGCTTTTGTTGATATGTCTTTGGTTTGGTTTTAGTCACATATGCTCCGATTTTACATTCTAATACATTAACCCTTTACTCCCTGAATATTCATGTAAAACATTATGACATCATGAATATTAATACTACATGGACACATGAATGTTTGGCCATGGCAGAAACTGTAGAATCATAATACATACTATTTGATAAGCAAACAGAGCAGACTTTGATCAGGGTCTGCTCTTTTTGTAAAGGCGTAGAAAGTTGTATTTATGGAGTAAATGGTTAAAGTATACATTAATTCCCTTTTCATCAGATACGTGGTTTCAAAATAAAATATTGAAGTTTATCGCATAATCCGCCGTGTTGGATTGCCGAAACAGAGTGTCGTAAATCGCAGAAATGCACTAGTGCATTTTTTATGCAAATGAGCAGTTTGAATCCGGCATTGCTACGCTATAAACAATGGCCAAAACAGCCGTAAAGTTTGTTTTACTTTCTATGGCATTTTTTGAGAGTTATGTGATAAAACAATCTTAAATTCGTGTTCATTACAGATTGTTTGCATGAAACTCATTTACTATAATGAATATTACACTCGTTAAAGCTCGTGCCATATTATTGCAGTAAACTCTTTATATAAATACAATGTGTAATGAACACACATGTAGGACCCTCTACATACGACATTATTCTCGATATGGTGTTGTGCAAACAGTATAGCTTCCATATCAGCCGCCATCAATATTTTAAAGACGCAATAGATCTACCTGATGCAGATCTACTGTCAACACCGATATGAATGTGTATTCAGTACTTAGGATGATTAACGAAGACCTATGGGATGCCAGTTAAGCATTATGTTACAGGACAAACGTAATGAGGAAAGTTCCTATAGCTTTTGACCTGAATTAAGCTACCACCTGCCTTACAGATCAATACATATCCCTCTTTTTGATGGTCGCTAAGATACTCAGCGTCTTATCTGGATCCAAACTGTTTGGCTACCTAAAGGTAGATTTGCATCTGGCAGCGAAAAGGTTAATACGATCGATACAAGCTTACTTTGAGATGTTTCCTATTTGTGTTATTGATATTCATGGGCAAAGTGTTATACGCTTACAATGAGGCCAATATAGAGATAAGAAATTCAGTTACGTGTATGTCTGTGTTTTTACCCTTGGTGCGCTATGCGTACACGATCCCAATAGCCCGTTATCAGTCACTGTTTACATATACATGTAGTAAATTCCTATACAGAATATTTTTATCACCACAAATAAGTTTGGTAAAACTCATGCAAAATGATATATAGCCTTAGCTTAAGTATGTGCTCGGATAGTTGATTAAACATTTACTCCATATATAATTATTTAGTCACCATGAAGTTAATTGTTTTAATAGCACAAGTGTACAGGACTGTTTGGCAATAGAAGAAACTGTAGATTCATATACACATATCCTTATTAAATCGTAAGCAAACAGAACAGATCCTGAGAGAGTCGTCTGATCTGAGTATACTCTGAAATGACTTGTCGCTGCTAAAATGCGTTGCATGGAGAGATCATCACTTTAAGCAGACGTGACAATTGACACATAAATGCAGACTAGTTAAGCAGACGATAAACGACATAAAAGGCAGATTTTTAAGCAAATGGCAGACGACAAACTAAACATAGTATTTAAGTAAATAGGTAAGCAAATCAGTAAAGTAAATGACATTTCTAAAATCAATAACTTGATAACCAGTCGCCCCGTGCGGAGTGTAAATACATGTATCACATTGCAGCGATCTCAATGTGTCCTTGTACAATTGCCCAGAAAAATAATCGCAATATCAAAAAAACATTGGATCCTGAGGAGACGCCAAGATTAACACGAATTCGCATATAGAGGCAACATATATAAATTGGATCGAATTTCAATTTGAATCTGCTTTGAAATTAAACCGGGTAATCTCTGTGAAGTTTGGATCCAGATCCGGTGTCCTCGAATAAACAACCAAGAAGCTGTTTCATCAGAAATATTACATCATTGAGTTAAGTTTAGAGTTAAAGTTGAAGTTTAACCTATACAGGGCGAGACACGAGTCACTAATGCCTTTGCAAACAATGTAGACCCATATGAGAGGGTCCCTAGAGGAGTCCTCTCATCAGGATCTGTACTGTTTGTCATGTTACACTTTTCTTTAGAAAAAATCCTAAATAGTCACCATAAACTTGATCTGTTTGAAATTTTGGAATAGTCCATTTTAACAAATGTAGCGTTGTTATGGTTAAAAAAGGTTGGACACTTCAATGCCCTGACACATGCCGTCAGCATCAAGCTTGCTTTATGAGATAGTATATATGGGTTGTGTGACGAGACCCTTGCACCTATACCAGAGCTTTTTGCATTGTCTATATATAATCTATATCGACTTTGAAAACATTTTTATCCACTCATCGGAATCCAAACAATGTAACAACCCTATCTTTGGTCCATGTTTAAATTCATGTGTGTTAACGATAATGAAATATAAACATTTCTATAAGTCACCCTTTTGGCGCCAAATTTCTCATCATCGTCTGCAATCCAATTTTGTTAAATCATTCTATAAATGCAAATTTCAAAGGAATAAAGCACATATATAGAAATAGAGTTTGAGACAAATAGTTAAGTCCCTGATCAGACGCCGCCTTGAAAAGACGGCGCCTAGTCCAGGACTGCACTATTTGTCGTGGTGCATTTTTGCGACATTGGCGGTGAAATAGTTAAATGTTTGCTAAGCATGCTTCACTTTAACACCTATCCTACGTTAAAAATGTCTGCTTAAACCCTCATCTGTAGTGCTAGTCATACTCAACTCCTGCTTCGTTCATATTTTCGAACATTATAATGACTTAGTGGTAAAGAGATTGCATCCAGATTAGACATTACCCGTATACTAAACTTCTTTGCCATCGCAGTTGTTGTAGGTTAGTCGGAGAGGGGATACGTTTATTTACACTGTTTGTCTTTTAGGGTGGGGATGGAATAAGTGTGAGGTTGGGTGCCAAAAAACCGGTTTAACCCCCACCTCCAGTGGATTTTGTCACTGACCGTTCCAAGGCAGTACTTCCATCTTTCCCCTGTTGCATGTTTGTTTTGTCTTTGTGCGTCTCTTGATGTTTTTGATAGTTATGTATATTTGCTGTGTTTTCTTGTGATGTTGTTCGGTCGGCTGTTTGTTCTGTATGTGGTGTTTCCTGCATGACTCATATTTGTACTTCTAACTCGACTCCAAAAGTTGTCTCTCTCAAACTTTGTTGAATTGCTGAATGTTTTGTCGACCTTATGTTTGGAAAAAATAATATACTGTAAGCACGCATATAGATATATTTTCTCTACGCCTGAAGAAAAATTGGCTTCAGCTGTTTGAGACCAGCTGTTCGAAGTTTAATAGAGAATATGTTCTGAAAGTCGAGTATAATTTTTGTCTACGACCTGTATGTGTCAAATTTAATACATGTTTGCCAGGTTTTATTTCTGATCTAAGTATGTCATATTGTATATATTATAAATGCTTGTCTCGTTATCTCTGATGCACGAAAGTCATAAGCGAACGGATTTAGGACATGTGCAAAAGTGTAGACCTAGATAAGTCGTCATGTTCAACGCAGGAATCAATCAGGGTCAGACCCTGACCTTTATGATTTTTATCAGGCTCCACACTAAACTCTGTATGTGAATTGTCTTTGTCTACATGCCAGTTACACCGGTCCTATTATTTACGTTGTAGTTCTTCCTTGAGCAACACTGGCACACATGTGGAATTAGGGTTTTGCAAGCAGTGTAACACCGGGGATATATTCACCACGCACCTCTCGTCCAAATTTAAGCGTTCACAAGGCAAATTTAAGCGATGCTTTACGATAACCACTATTATTTTTGTCTATCCTGTTTGACATTCACGTGTTTATACGTGTATCTTATGCTTTTACATCGGTATAAAACCACGTAAAACCTGAAAATATAACACCGGTACAAACAGTGAAGACTCTTACCATATACCACGGAAACAATGTAGACCCTGGCCATAGACTACTGGTACAGTGTGTACCTTGGCCATTGAGTACATGTACAGTGCAGACCCTGATTATATAGCACAGTAACAGCGTAGACCCTGGCCATGTAGTACTTGTACAATGTAGACCCTGGTCATATAGCACTGGTACATTGTAGACCCTGGCCATATAGCACTGACACAATGTAGACCCTGGCCATATAGCACTGACACAATGTATACCCTGACCATATAGCACTGACACAATGTAGACCCTGGCAATATAGCACTGACACAATGTATACCCTGGTCATATAGCACTGGTACAAACAGTGTCGACCTAGACCAGCTAAGTTCAAGGTCTGCTCTGTTTGTCACTTATCAAAATGTCTATAACAATGTACTTTATTCTCTATATCTCCATACGGTGTATTATATATGATCACCTAAGTTTACAATACGATGTCTGATATGGATCTTCACTGATTGAATTATAATAAGAATCCTTTTTTCCAGATAGTGTATCACATATATTTACTGTAATAGATGTTGCTGAATTCTTTTGTTTGTCTTGTTCACATAAAGCTAAGGTGAAGTTATATGAAAAATTAGTTTATGCCAGTACAAGAATTGGATAATTCAATCGTTGATGATCAGCATGCGTGTTTGTATTTTACATTGCATTCTTCGTAACTAACAAATCGGTTGCTGATAGTGTGTATATCTTTCTTGAACACATTTCCAGATGTAATACATTAAACCTTTCAACGCTGAAGTATCAAATGGACTATTCCTGAATTCCAAAAGGTCAATCTTACTGTGAATATTCAGGGATATTTTTAAGAACATTGTGACACGAAACACAGAGCAGACCGAGATGAGAAGGCGCATAGAAGAGCCTTCTCATTCGGGTCTGCATTGTTTGTCATGCTACGTTTTATGCACTGTTTGTAAAGGACATTAATTTAGTTGCTCGTGTCCCTCACTAAAAGGGTTACTGTAGTTCGTTGATATTTGTTCTTTAAAAGTTTTCAGTCTACAAATGCATACATAAAACTTATGAAAACAAAGAATTAGCAAATGTAATTGTGCTTTTGTGAGAGTGTGATTTGGTATTTTTCTGTGTATCGCATGACCTCTTTAAAACGGCCGCATCGTTAACCCTTTCGCTGCCAAACTCTGTCGTCTGCTAACTCTGTCGTCTGCTTTACTGAGTTACTCGGCGTCTCATCTGGATCCAAAATGTTTGAATAGGTTATCACAGATCCGGCATTGGCAGCGAAAGGGTTAATAAACATGTGTTTATTTAATAGCAGGCGGCTGTCTATTGCAGCCGCTGTGTAGATAAACACAGACGTCTCTAACAGAAGGTGCTTGTTTGACGCGAATACTTTCTGAATAACTATCGTCCTACATGACACTCACATTTATGCACCATACCTTTGATTATGTTAAAGTGGCCGTTGTAGAGAGGTTCCACTGTATAACCCTTTCTATGTTCTCTTTTTATTCAAAATCCCAATACCTACTGACTATTCGTGGAAAAATAGTTATAACGAAATATGGAAGGTAGATCACGGTAGCCATTTTAGAAGGTAAAGAAACAGATATTTTAAATTATATTAGCAAATAGAGCAGAGTCTGGTCAGGCGGCTCCCATAGGAACCGTTTGATCTGGTTCTATTCTGTTTGCAAATGCGTGCAAATATGTTTACATGAGGAAAGGGTTAAGCTGTGTATTTCAAGACTTGTACGTTTTACTTATCGTATTATATCTAATAAACGTACATTTATCCGGAAGGTAACACTTTTAAAGGGAATTTATTGCATTTTGTACACATGTGGTAGCTCAATGCAGCAGAATGAAAGCAATACAGAAAACTAGTGTGGGACATTCTTCATTGCTTTCAATCTGCATAAAGCTACCACCGTTTTTACTGTTATTTATATGGTTTTAATTGTTTTATTCACCGTTACCCCCCCCCCCCCCCTTGAAGTACGTGGGCGTTTATTAGAGTTTGGCGTGTATTAGAAAATACGGTACTGCACTAAATTGGGAACGATTGTTTTAAACGTGGACACGGACTACTGTTAAAAAGAATGATACATGTACACACAGGAAGATACTCTTCCGGCAGTTGTGATGTTTAAAATGATCCACAAACTAAAGGGCACTTGACTATCAACGAAGAATAGACACATCTATCATTGAAACACACGTTTTACCTTGTGACTTATATCATATGAAAACGATAGCTGACGCAAGCAATGGATATTGAAAATTGCATGACGGTATAATATTAAAATACATGGCGGTGTTTAGTCACTTATTTCAATAATTAAAACTCAGTTATTAATCAGTCCACGTTCAAATCAACCGTCCATGACAGAGTTTGTATTGTGCACGTTTTATATTGTATCACTATATTTACAGCATGTGTATGGTAATAAATTATTACTTATTTACAGAATATGATCGTTCTTGATATTGTGAATGAATGTTCCTGGCATTGACCTTGACATAAGCGATACTAAGCAAACAAACATAAGTACTCTAGACATATAGAACGACGCTCGGCAATAGGCTGGGTTCTTACAATATATTTGACACCTAAGGCCTCGTGACCTTTCAGACAGTTTGGATCCAGATGAGACGTCTTGTAATGTAACGTGTCATCAAGAATTGCTTGCCAATGAGATAATATTTTGTAATTTAAACAGTTAAAATATGTACGTCGATCACTGACTTAGATGAAAGCAGGCCATTTACTTGGTGATGGATGTTATTGCAATCGCCATGACAGAGGCTCAAACACTCTGGTGGAAGCACTGAAGTTTTTCAGAACATCAATAAACAAAAATGTATTTTCTAGAAATACAAAAGTTAGTGTATAGATGTGTCTGGGGAAGGAGATATATATTCTGATATTTCGTTCTTCTCCAAACTCATAATACATAAATTTTATATTTTGACTTGTAGCTATGACATATGTTTATACCATAGCTTCAAGCCGCTAATCAACCAACACCTTTATTTATATACCGTAATTTGTATGATGTTTACTCTTCAATTTGGGCCAAACTTTACAAAACCAATGTACATGCTCTAATCTAGTTTTTAATCGACCTTAAACAACAACCAATTCATTTGAATGTGCATTTACTAAAATACTTAAGCCAGGATAATTGTACCGGAAATTCGAAACGATCGGCTATTTAACTTCAATAACGTATTGGTTTCTTTGAACGCAATAATACCAAATAATGCTGATTGTAATTCATTACTTCTGAAATGTTATACATAGAGGATCTTACATGAGTGTTCTTGATTATTGGATTTATTAAATGAGTCTTTTTAAACGATAAAAAACGAGCTTTAGCGATTTTTTTATCGTTTTAAAAAGACGAATTTAATAAATCCAATAATCATGAACACGAATGCAAGATCCTATTTATAACATAACTCACACAAATGTTATTTGCAGCCAATATTTCAGCAGTAACGTGGATTGTTATAAATTCTCCTTACATATAGAAATGATGAATGAAAGGTGTTATTAGGTTCGCTAGGTAACTGGGACAAAGTAGGTCCAAATTTTCCAACTTTTTTTTTGACTTACTGTCATATCAACCAGGATCTAATTCAGACCTCTCTGGTATTCAATTTAACTGTGATAATGTATGATACAAAAACATACAGAAACACGTCAAAATAAATTTTTGAGTTATAGTTTTGACATACATAGTTACAAACACGTCACATTATGCCGTCATTGTACACAACTTGTGTCTATGTAACGCGCGCCATTTAAATGAAGACCCACATACAGTCGCCAACATGTCTGACACTCACTGTCAATGGGATTCAAAATGCGCCTTCGTATTGGTATTATATAAGCCCTTCGTTAGTGTTGTATACACATGGACATGGACATTTCCACCGAGAAACAAAAATCTCGATTCAAGTTCAGTGAAAATGTTTGAAATGGACAAAAGATTCAGTACGAACTGCTGCATAAAATGTGTTGGAACAGGAGGAAGATTTTCGCGATCAGCTGAGTATAGCATATTTGAAATATGTTTGTGCTGTGCTGGATTCAGATGACTATAGTTGTTGATTGACGAGATATTTTTATGAGTAGAAATCTGCATAAACAAAAGGACATCCGGTGAAGAAAATGTAAAGTTGTGGAGGCATTTTCTATGTAGAATCGATTGTATGGGTCAGAGACTAGCTGGTAGGTCTTTTTTTGGCATACATTTTGTAGATAATTACTTACAGCGATTACAATTTGTATTATTTTATCGAAATTAAGGCGCAAGTGCCAACAATGCGCCAACACTCCATTGCCATCTGTCGTGACTCAATCGTTGACAGGTAGGTCACCGTCCGCCAGTTTGTTTGTTTTGACAGCGCGTATGAATACAGTTCGGTCGTTCGAATGTTATTCACTAGTGAATATATGCCCGTGAATATCAAAAAATAAATGATAGTGTTACGTCACGCTGAAGCCACAGTTAATTGACCAATATATACAATATGCATTGCCCAATCAAGGAAACTCTCATGTCTTCAACGTTACAGAAATAACTGCTCCTTCCATGAGCCAAACAATTCGTAATTCCGTAAAGACGCCCCGCTCATGCGGTGCGCCAATTACCTTTACAATCAATTTGGACCCAGTCATATTGTCCAAACACGGAGCTGAATGTTTGAGAAAATAAAACACTTTAGATAATTTATGTATATTTAATAGACTCAGAAAGTATACATGATGCGTATATCTATGGTTGAAAGGGGGCTAATCATGCTACAATGACATATGTAATGGGCCCGTCACACCATGACGTTCTGGTCAGCGTTCTCTGGCGTTTGAGGAAACGTTGGTAGTCGCCTAGCGCCAGAAGAACGTTGTGTGAACGCTTGTGAACGCTGGTGAACGTCGGTGATCGCCGGGAATCGGCGGAGAACGCTGGTCCGGAATTTATTTTGAACATGCACAAACGTTCCCACTGAGACCAGCGTTCTTCAACGTTTAATTTTAAACGCTGAAGAACGTTTAAGAACCTTAATGGAACGTTTTACTAGTGTTCGATGAGCGTTGCACGCGTTCGGATATCGTTAGTCAGTCGTTACTCTAGCGTTACTTGGTTGTTACTAATCGTTTGCTTTGCAGTGAACGACTCAATGGCGACCTGTCAACGACCGCTGAACGGTCTCCTAGCGCACGCAGCGTGTGACTAAAGTCAAACGAACGTCAAAACGCTATTCTGTCGTTATTCACACGTTAGTCACACGCTCAACACGCTCGTCTAACGTTCACAAATCGTTCGTTGTGCGCCAGTGGCACGTCAGCACACGCTAATGGTTTTCAGGGGTATCTTACTTGGTCGCTGTTACACGCTTCTCGCGCGTAAGACACACGCTAGTCATGCGTTAGGTACACGTTTATCACACGCCAAATGTGTCATCATCTTTCTAGAACGCTCAAAAATTGAACGATTGAATCGTTCAGAGAACGTTGACCAGAACGTCATGGTGTGACGGCCCCTTAACTCATTGAATTGTTTCCCTTTGAAACTTACCTCCTGCTTTATGAGCATGCAGCATTTAACGTATGGGTCTGATTATCAAATGGGTTTCAAAGTGTTCCACCTCATACATACTAGAACAAGCCTGGCAGTTACTAGCCCAGCAGTTTTATGAGACTAAGTGATAATACAGTAAAGCATCTCTAAACCGGAATTCTAGTAGAAAAGAATTGAACTACTTTTAGACCGGTGGCTCTTAAATGCAGAGCGAAAGTCATGAAGTAGCTTTCTGCATGGCTTTCATCCTGCATTAGGCTGCTACCTGTCTCCAAGACCGATACCGGGTAATTATACCAAATTTGACGGCCGGTTTAGAGGCGTTTTACTATATGTATAATGTTAGGTTGAAATAACTGTTTGAATTCCACTTGTATAATTGGATTGACATTAATTATTATTGGCGCGGGCTGTTTAGAAACGGCCAGACAGCCGTTTTTAGATCGATTTATCACGTCTAATCTTGCATGATAAAGATATTTATTTTCACATACATGTATTTACTAAACAACTAATTTAAAACGCAGAATCAATAAAACAAACTTTCATCAGATCATTTTGCAGTATAGTTTAGTGGTAGAAACAACACTTAAGTTTTTTTCCGGTTGATACTTTACTTAACTACTGGTTTTATATGAGATCTGGCGGTGTTTTTCCACATTGAAGCCAGTCCCTGGCGACCAACGAGACATGCGCGACTCTTTTTTCAAGCCCTTTTATACACACCAGTATACCCGGAAGTCCTATCATTTGCATATACAGGTATGTGCATATTGTACATGTTCTAAGTGTAATGCAATAGATAGGTACTTCCTTAACACTTTACTTCGTGAATAATCATGTAAGAAATAATAACGTCACTAAAATATCCAAAATGGCACAATGAACAAAATATGTTTTATTGTGACAGAAACCGGAGAATCAAATTTGCGTCATATCAAGAACATTCAAAGCAGACTCTGATCATACAGCTACTATAGGAACTGTCTGCTATGGGTCTACTCTGTTTGCAGAGGCATATAAGGGCGTATTTATGGTGAAATTGGTTAATTTACAATCTTAAACCTGCAGTTAGATTCCATAAAATTCAAGGCTAAGTAAACACTACATCACAACAGCAGTTTTATATGACTACAATATATTCTGCTCAAATAATATTCTGATTGCTGTGTAGCACAATTGCGTTAAAAGTTAGTCTACTATCACGTTTAGTTTCAGTTAGCGGTACAATGCATTTTATATTATATATCTCCTGGTTATGTTTACTTGCAGTGCTTTGACTATAGTGTTCGTGAATTAGAGTTATTTTCGGGACAGGGGGAGAATCATTTAAACTGCCAATATTGTCGAAACTGTTAGTTCGAAAATCTTCATACTTTATCAGATATAACGACTATATAACACTTCATCGTCAAGAAGAGCAGCCTTTTTTATTTTGAACAAAACTAAAGTGGACAATGCGCTCCCTGCACTGTGTTGATAAAATAATTGTCTTCGTGTAGTTTCTGTTACTGTAGTAAAAAGGACAACCAGTATATGTTAAATCTTTACTTTGCAACGCGTGTACACACTACACACTACATAGTAGTGTTTGGATCCAGATGAGACGCCGAGTCAACAGTTTCTCAAAAGCTTAATCAAAGTATTAGTCACGATTGTACTAGATCCACATTTGAGCAAAGAGTATGTATTCATGGAAGAACAAAGATTTATATCAAACAAGATTATGCAGCAGGGCATATCTAAAGTGGATATCACTTCGTACATAACGTGTTGATATATTGACGTGTGTGACCTAAACAAATTATATATCACCTCCCATGTATAATGATAAAAACTTCAGATTATCTGACTAACACAAACTTTCATGGTTTCTTATATTTGACTACGGGACACAAGCTCCCGTTCATTGATATGTTTGGCTAGTAGATACAGGCTCCCATTAATTCATATATTTGGCTATCGAGCACAGTTTCCCACTCATATAATAATTTGACTACCGGGCACACGTTCCCACTCATTCATATATTTAACTACCAGACACAGAGTCCCACTCATTAATATATTTGGTAAAATGAAAAGAACCCCGCTCATAGAATTGTTTTGATACCGGGCATACGTTCCCACTCATTCATATATTTGGCTACCGGAAACAAGTTCCCAATCATTCATATATTTGGCTACCGGACACAGTTTCCCACTCATACAATCATTTGTCTACCGATCACTCCCACTCATATATTTGACTAATAGACTCAGGTTCCAACTCATTCATACATGTATATTTGGTTACCGGACACAGTCTGCCCATTCATTCATATATTTGACTACCGAACACACTCCAATTCCTTCATATTTTGGCTACCGGACACAGACTCACATTCATTCATATGTTTGACTACCGAACACAGACTCTCATTCATTCATATTTTGAATTTTCGAACATAGATTCACATTCATTCATTTTATGGATACCGGACACATGCTACCATCCATTCACAGACGACAAAATTGAACGAGTTAAGGCTATGAGTGATTTCGGTTTTCCCTCCAGTGGCGCCGGGTCATATCAATTACCTTCTTTTTTTCACAATATTTATTTATTTTTAATCTATTGTATTTTATGTTATTTTAAGTTTATGCTGTTATACGGGAAACTGCAACCAAAACTTGAAAAACCGAGTGAGACATATACCAACCACTGTGTTTGACTGAGGCATGTAATCAGCCTATAGCATTTGCCATTCCTTTGAGACCGGTAGCTGTCTCTTTGAAACTTTATCAGATTCTGTTGAAAGTTTTGTAACTCGATATTATGTTTGGAGAAAAGTGTTACTGTATTGAAAGCACACATCTAGAGATAGTGTCTGTAAGTAGCTGTAGGTAAGGTTAGTAGCTCCGATTTATTGGGTTTATTGGGTTACTTTGAAACAAAAGTGTAAGTCTAAAGAAAAATATCTTCCGTCGTTCTAGAATTTTCACACATTTGCAAACAGAGACGACCCATATCAGACGGCTCCTATTGGAGCCGTCTGATCAGGGTCTGCTCTGTTTGCTTCATAAAATTCTAATAGGTCTAACTTTATAGATTCTACCTATACATGTACAAAAACTCCTGTGTATTATGCCATCATAAAAATCAGTAAATAACTATTGATGACGTTATTAGTTCTTAAATAAATATTGAACATGGAAAAGGGTTAAGGGTGTATGACGAGAGTTATTTATGAACAATACTTGGTGTATAGGTCTTATCCGCAAGCTGTATGTGTAATTTAATACATGTATGTTGTATTTAATCTCTGATATAAGTATACCATATATCTGACACATGTATGTCGTATTTTATCTCTGATTTAAGTACATTGTATGTCAAATTTTTTATCTGATACATGTCGTATTTAATCTCTGATGTATGACACCTGTATGTAACTTTATCTCTGATACACATGTATCATAATCAAACATAATTTGGACATTTGCAAAAGTGTAGACCCAGATAAGCCGTCATGTTCAACGTAGGGTTTGATCCGGATCCACACTTACTCAATCGGACCAATTATTTACGTTGTCGTTTTTTTTATTGTTTTCTGAAACTCTAAAACAATTATGTGGAACCACGGCAAACACGTGTATTCAGGGATTTGCAAGAAGTGCAGAGAACATATTTGCTGAGAACTTTCCGTCTAAATTTTAGATTTAAACTGCAAATTTAACCCTTTCCTCCTTGAATCATAATGTAGGAAGCAATGACATCATGAAGATTGATTTATCATAATAGCACATGGACACTGACCTTTTAGCCATGGCAGACAGACACTGCAGTATCCTAATTATCTATATTGTATCAAAAGCAGAGCTGACCCTGATTAGACGGCTCCTACATGATCCGTCTGATATGGATCTACTCCGTCTGCAAAGACGTAGAAAAGCGTATTTATGGAGTAAATGGTTAAACAATACTGTAAGTTAACTTTTCTTAATTTGTGTCTTTAAACCTGAGTCTACAAGCATACTTGTTGACACGTGGGTTAATATCTTCATAATAACAGAACATAGTTTCTGTAAATAAGGAATAGCACTGCGCTTAATCCTTTACCCAATAGCCTGTTTCTAGTTTTGAAGACATATGACCACTTAAAGCAGGTTGAAAGTAAAGCAGAATGCGCCTTAAGGCGCATTCTACTTTACTTTCAGCCTGCTTTAAGCTACCACCTACTAGGATATAGAAAATATTTATTATGCAATATGTTCATGACTGTATGAATTTGAACTATTTTCTTCAGCGGAGGAATAAATCAAACACGCTAAAAGTCGCTTCTATCAGGTAAAGGGTTAATCTTTAGCCTGCTGATCAAATTATTTTTGCAGAAACTTTCACCTACTACATTTTCAAAATTCAAGCTACAATCAATATGTCTACCAAAATGCAATCAGTGTGTCAAACAGTTTGGATCCTGATGAGACCTCCATAGCAGGCTATAGGTTAAGTATGGTCTATCCTGTTCGGCACTCATATGTTGATGTCTCTTATTCATCTTTGATGGTACATAAGAGTATAGACACTGATCATATAACACTGACACAAGCTATGTATAACACTTCTTTTTCTCTAAATAACGACAGAATACTGATAAATATAAGTCATTCTATGAGCAAACAAAAGTTATTGAACTACAAACAGTGAAGACCCAGACCAGTCAGAGTGATGTAGGGATCAGGTCAGGGTCTACACTGTTTGTCACTTATTGGAATGTGTAATATGTTCTCTATATTTCCGTACTGTGTGTAATCCGATCACCTATTTCATTAACCCATTACCTCATAGGCTGTCTTTAGATACCACCTCTTTGAATAAATCTACCGAAAAGGGGCATTAACTAGAGAAAAGGAAAAGTTTAGAATTTGTAGTTTGAAACCATTGTGATAAATAGAGCGTTTGCTCCTATAGGAAAAATGCTCTATTTATCACAATGGTTTCATAAAGTGACTTTTGCAGAGTCGTCAAAGGTCGTGATTTCGTGGGGTCTACACTATTCGAATGAAATATGGCTCCTCCTTCTAGAGTGTGTACCTTATATATCTATATATTCATTGTAAATGGTGAGTTTGAATTATTTTATCTACTGTGTGCATCTAAAGCTAAATGTGAACTGCTTAATCCAGATAACTGACGCAAGCACAACAATGAGTATTGACATTGTATGACGGTATAACATTAGAATACTTGTTGGTGTTTAATTCACTTATTTCAATGGTTAAAACTCTTTTGGCGCCAAATTTAAAAGTGTCGTCTGCAGTAATAATTTTTTATTAAATAATTTAATTAAACTAAATAATAAAGGTATATTAGTAAAATATTTGTTTTGTAAAAAACCTGTATGCTTGGGCTAAAATAACACAGAAAACAGTGAAGTCCCATGTCAGATGCCGGCTTTTCAAGGCGGCATCTGACCTCGGACTGCACTGTTTTCAATGGTGCCAACACGCAACATTGGCGCCGAGAGAGTAAATGAGTCCATGTTCAAATCATCGCCCGTGATAGAGTCTGTATTATGCATGTTTTATATTGTATAATTATAGTCATAGCATGCGCTTGGTAATAAATGATTAGTTAACTACAAATTATGATTGTTCTTAATATTTTGAATGCAAGTTTCCTTGCTTTGACATTGACATAACCGATAATTAGCAAACACACATAAGTACTCTAGACATGTACCAGGAAGCTTGGCAATAGGTGGGGTTCTTACAAACTCTTTTGACTCCTGGGGCATCGTGACCTTTCATGCGGTTTGAATTCAGATGAGACGTCTTGTAATTTAACGGGTCATCAAGAATTGCTTGACAATGAGGGTATACTTTGTAATTTAAAAGTAAAAACATGTACCTTTGCAATCAATTTGGACCCAGTCATACTGTCTAAACACGATGCTGAATGTATGAAAAAAAATATAGATAATTTATGCGTTTTTAATCGACTCAAAAAGTATACATTATGCGTATATCTATGGTTGAAAGGAGACTAACCATGCTACAAAGATCTTTTACTGTATGTTGAATGATATGTTGAGGCAGTTGTGTAAATTCCACTTGTCCTGTATAATTGTAATGACATCACTCATTATTGACGCAGACTATTCAGAAATGGCCAGACAGCCATTTTTGAGATCGATTGATCACGTCTAATCTTGCATGAAGGCGATATTTATTTTCTCAGATTTACTAAATAACTTATTTAAAACGCAGAATCAATAAAAATCAAAATTTAATTCATCATATCATGTTACAGTATAGTTTAGTGGTAGAAACAAACAACAACGAAGGTTTCCGGTTTATGTTTTACTTAACAACTGGTTTTATATGAGACTGTAGTGTTTGTCCACACTGAAGCCAGACTCTGTCGACCAATGAGACCTACGTGACTCTTTTTTCGAGCCCTTTTATACACACCAGAATACCCGGAAATCCTATAATTTGCATTATATTAGGTCTATGCATATCGTACAAGTTCTAAGTGCAATCGATAGGTACTTCCTTAACCCTTTAATCCATGAATATTCATGTAAGAAAAAATAACATCATGAAAATTAATTCACTGAATATTTATAATGGCAGTATGAACAAAATATTTTTATTGTGTAAGGAACTGTTATATCATAGGCAAACAGAGCAGACCCAGATCAGACAGCTCCTGTAGGAGCTGTCTGATGTGGGTCTTCTCTGTTTGCAAATACCAAGAAAGGCGTATTTATTTAGTAAATGGTTAATTTTGTCGCAACGTTAAACCTGCAGTCAGCTTTCATATAGTCAGGCTAAGTAACAACCACATTAAAACTACATCACAACAGCACTTTCATATGACTAGAATATATTATGTTCAAATAGTAATCCTATTGCAGTGAAAGGTGTATATCACAATTACTTTTAAAGTTAGTTTCCTATCACGTTTATCTTCAGTTAGCATTACAGTACATTTTAAAATATTATATATCTCCTGATTATGTTTACTTGCAGTGCTTTGATTATAGTGTTCAATTGACTTCCTGTTCCGTGAATTAGAGTTATTTTCGTGACAAGGGCGAATCATTTAAACCGCCAATATTGTCCAAACTTTTAGTTTAACATTCTTCATTGTTTATCAGATATAGCGATTATACAACAGACTTCATTACCAAGAAGTGGAGCCTTTTGTATTTTGATACAAACTAAAGTGGTCAATGCGCTCCATGCAATTTTTGTAAAAATATTTTGTGTTCATGTATCTACTGTTACAGTAGAAAAAGGGACAATCAGTAAGATTTAAATCCTTACCCCGCTATCCTTACTTTGCCAACAGTCTGGATCTAGATGAGACACCGAGTAACTCCGCGACTTATCACAACCTGAGCTGTTTGACACTCTGTCAATAGTTTATCAATCGCTTGATCGAATTATTAGTACGAATTATTAGTAGTAAAATTACACTAGACCCACACGTGAGTAGACATCAGGTTTTCGGGGTGGAATAAAGCTCGTATCAGAAAATATTAAACAGTGGGAAATCTTTAAATTCGATACCAGTTCGTTCATAAACGTGTTGAGATATTGATGTGTGTGACCTGAACCAATTATGTTCTTAAACTAATATACTGGAATGTCGTTAAACTGTATATCTCGTTGGATCTAAAGGATTGGGTATATATTCAATAGTATATCGTGGACTTGAAATGGCGACTAAAAAGCCACAGGAAGATTTAGGCGCGACTATACTCGAGGGATCGGAGGAAATATTTGACTTTCCTTGCCAACCGTGTAGCACCGATAATCTTCACGTTGAAGCTATCGGTTATTGTCAGGAGTGCTGTGAGTATCTATGTGATAATTGCTGTAATGCTCATCGTAAGCTCTCTGCCACGAAACACCATGCGATGTTAGATAAATCGGACATGTCCAAATCCAAACTACAACTCAAGACAAAAGACGTCATTCAAGAAAAATGCCAAAATCATGACGGAAAGATTCTGGAATATTTTTGCAATGATCATAATCAGCTGTGTTGTAGCGTGTGTGTAAACACAGACCTTGTCTGAATATGGATTTCGTACCGGAAGTATCAAGTGGAATTGCTGACAGTCTAGAATACAAACATCTAAGGGCGGATTTGGAACGACTCTTCTTGTCGGTAACTAAGCAACACAGAAACAACAGCAGCAAGGATCAAGCTAACAAGAAATGTCATTCTAAAGCTCTAGCTAACATTCAGAGTTTCAGACAACAGATCAACAAACTGCTCGATAAACTTGAAAACGAAACAAAACTGAAAATATCAGAGTTAAACCGGGAAAATTCAGAAAAAATTAAGAATGAATCAGATACATGCCAATCGATAATCAAAAGCGTGAAATCTATGAAATCACGTTTAGAGGAAAACGCCGCATCTGGTAGCGATAAACAGTTATTTGTAGAAATGAAAATGACTAAAATGCGTCTACATGAACTAGAAACTGGGTCAAAAGTTGTCGATACGAAAATCAAGCAGTATTATTTTCACCAGGACGAGACAATTGAACAAATGATGTCTTCACTGTCTGCCATGTGGTCACAGACCGTGAGACATGGTGACATGCCCACTATGGCGCGATACGAGCGGGAAGTCAATGTGAAGTCGGATGAGGATACAGAGAAGTGTCTTATCACTGGTATAGCTGTACTGACCGGGGGCCGCGTGATTGTTACCGACTATAACAACAGTAATGTCAAACTGATCGACATAAAGACGAATAAACTTACATCCTGTCTAACTGTGTCATCAAACCCGTGCGATGTTATAAAAACAAAACCGAATCAGGTGATTGTGGCTTTAGGAGTTCAGAAGAAACTAGAAATATTCACCGCAACAGACATCCTGACCAGGAGCCACACTATAGATACACCTGGTGCTAATGTTGCTGGACTTTGTTATGATGGATCAAACTTTATTACTGCATGTCAACATCCACCCAGTGTTAAAATCATCGACATGTCCGGAAGAACTTTGAACACATTCAGCACTGACAGCAATGGCATGGACCTGTTCACCATGCCTCGTTGTATTGCTATAGACCGTGACAAGGACGTTATCTACGTAACTGACAAGGACGCCAACACAGTAACGTGTATGACTACCGGTGGTCACGTCATCTCAGTGTACAGACACGACATGCTAAAGCGTCCACGCGGAGTAGCTGTAGACACAGACGGTACTGTGTACGTGTGCAGCACGAACACAAACACCGTCCACCAGCTCTCTCCGACTGGAGACCTCACTCAAATCATACTAAGACAGGACCAGGGACTGACACATTTGCCCACTGCCATCACGTACAGTGACGAGGACGACAGACTCTACATCAGTAATAACAGCACCCCACCAAAGAGGTGTAAGTACATCAGACTGTATCAACTGGAATTTCCATAACGATGGTTAACAGAAAAATATCATGAACACAACTTTTATTCACAACAAAATGTTTTAATTCTGAAAATAAAAACAGATGTTTCCCGGATTCAATACACTGGTTGAGAATTGTGTTAGACTAGGCTACATGTAATCAACATAGTATAAAGATCAGTGTACCCATCAACTAATATTAACTTATTTGTATTCGCGTCAGTATTGTCTTAGATGTGGTAAAGAAAACAGCAAACGAATTTCATTTGGTTATGCAGTTTCTGATTGAGAGGCATGTAAGTACATTTGGTGATTAAATTGTGGTGTTTTATTGGTCATACTTAAACAATATATTAAAATTGCAAATTACTAACTATCGCACCATACATTAAAGTCGTTACTATGCATTTTGCATTTCCGTGCATGCTGTGTACGATCGTATTATGTACATGCACACTGTTTATACTGTATCGACGTGTTAAGTGCGTGAATATAATTTTACTGTATTGTCGTGTTATGTATATGGGTATAGTTATACTGTGTGGTCGTGTTATGTACATGAATATAGTTTCACTGAATTGTCGTGTTATGTATATGGATATAGTTATACTGTGTGGTCGTGTTATGTACATGAATATAGTTTCACTGAATGGTCGTGTTATGTATATGGATATAGTTATACTGTGTGGTCGTGTTATGTACATGGATATAGTTTCACTGAATGGTCGTGTTATGTTCATAGTTACTGGTTTGCTGAATGGTATTGTAATGTTCATGGATACTGTTTTATTGTGTTTTATGTAATGTACATGGGTACTGCTTTACTGTATCGTCGTGCTATGTGCATGAATATAATTTTACTGCATTGTCGTGTTATTTATTGGGATATAGTTATACTGTGTGGTCGTGTTATGTACATGGATATATAGTTTCACTGAATGGTCGTGTTATGTACATAGTTACTGGTTTGCTGAATGGTATTGTAATGTACATGGATACTGTTTTATTGTGTTTTATGTAATGTACATGGGTACTGCTTTACTGTATCGTCGTGCTATGTGCATGAATATAATTTTACTGTATTGTCGTGTTATTTATTGGGATATAGTTATACTGTGTGGTCGTGTTATGTACATGGATATATAGTTTCACTGAATGGTCGTGTTATGTACATAGTTACTGGTTTGCTGCATGAATGGTATTGTTATGTACATGGATACTGTTTTATTGTGTTTTATGTAATGTACATGAATACTGCCTTACTGTATTACCGTGTTACGTACATGACTACTGTTGCTATGTAAGAAGTATTACGTACATGTACACTGTTTTTACTGTATGATCGTGTTTTGTGCATGAACATTGTTTTACTGCATGGTCGTGTTATGTGTATGTACACTGTTTCACTGTTAGAAGTGTTATACATATACATTCACACTGTTTTATGATACGGCCGTGTTATGTACGATGTGCACTGTTTTACTGTACGATCGTAGTGGTGTGTACGATGTACCTGACTTTTACTGTACGATCGTGTTATGTACATGTCCACTGTTTCTCTGTAAGACCGTGTTATGTACATGTTTAATGTTTTACTGTACGATCGTGTTATGTACATATCCACTGTTTCTCTGTAAGACCGTGTTATATACATGTTTAATGTTTTACTGTATGATCGTGTTATGTACATACATGTATCCACTGTTTCTGTGTAAGACCGTGTTATGTACATGTTTAATGATTTACTGTACGATCGTGTTATGTACATGTCCACTGTTTCTCTGTAAGACCGTGTTATGTACATGTTTAATGTTTTACTGTACGATCGTGTTATGTACTTGTCTACTGTTATGTACATGTGCGCTGTTTTGCGCAAAGTACATGGTTAACATACATATTAAGTTTCGGTACTTTTTATGTCAATTTAGTGTGGCCAGAGAAATATAATAAATACATGTGTGTATATATCTCTGGTATGGTTAAGACTATATTTGTAGTTGCTTCAAATCAGAGCTTCTGATGATTTATATCAATTCCTCTCAATTTAAGTTTGGATGAGACGCCGAGTTATTCGGTGTTTCATGTGGATCCAAGCTATTTGCAAATACGATTAATCTAACATTCCTGTTCTCAATCATAGGTCACATGGATATATGTCCAAACCTTTATTTTCCCCACTGTGTAATCTCTGTCGTATTCCGTATCACCTTAGTCATGCGCCTTATCACATTAGACACACGCCTTATCATATTAGGCACACGCCTTATTGCCTGAGGCATATGAATTATCACCTTAGTCATACATCTGATTTCCTAAGTCATATGCCTTATTGCCTTAGTCATACACTTCATTGCCTTAGCCATATGCCTTATCACCTTAGTCACACACCATTTCACCTCAGTCGCACGCCTTATTGCTTTAGTCATAAGCCTTATCACCTTAGTCACATCCCATTTCACCTCAGTCGCACGCCTTATTGCTTTAGTCATACGCCTTATCACCTTAGTCACACACCATTTCACCTCGGTCGCACGCCTTATTGCTTTAGTCATACGCATTATCACCTAAGTCATATGCCTTAGTCATAAACACAGGTACGAGACTCGTTTCTTTGATCGGTATTTTACAATTTTCGCTGACATGGGCGATCTTTCCATTACGTTTGCAAACATGTTCGAACTATATGAGACGCCGGCTAACTCGTAATAGCGTTTCATTAAGATCTAAACTGTTATAAAAATGAAAACAAATCCTGAAGTAGACAACAACTTTGCATATCACGTGGCAGTGAACTATCTTCATAATATAGATATTAAAACCTTAAAACATCATCAGTTAAGCATTATTGAGTGGTATCTTTAAGCATACGCTAGCTAACTTTCACCCTTATCATATCCCATATAAAATAATAAAAACTTCCGAATATTTTACTAAAACAGACTTTCATGAACTATTGTATTTGAATACGAGGCACAACTCTCATTCATTGATACATTTGGCTACCGGGCATGCTCCGATTTATTGGTCTATGTATTTGGCTACCGGACAAGCTCCAATTCATTGATCTATGTATTTGGCTACCGGACAAGCTCCAATTCATTGATCTATGTATTTGGCTACCTCTGTACTTCATTTTACAATGTGATGTCCGATTCGTATTCCAAACAATAAGACTCATCTTCCTAGAGAATGCATCTTAATATATATTTAGAGTAATGATATCGTTTTTTACTTAGTTTGTTTCTTTTATACACCTAGAGCTAATTTGAACTGTTTAAACCAAGTTTGAGTGTATGCCAGTCCAATAACTGGATAATTCTATAGTTGACGCTCAGTATGCACGCTTGTATTTTACAACGCATACTTGGTAAATAAAAGACTTCGGTTGTTGATAGTGTGTATGTATAACTTTCTTTAGTTATAGTGTTTGAATAAATCCCCAGGTGTAATACATTAAACCTCTCATCGCTGAAGTTCCCAATGGACTATTCCAAAATTCAAAAAAGGTCAAGCTTACCGTGAATATGGAGGGATATTTTAAGAACATTGTAACACGACAAACAGTACATATCCTGATGATCAGGAGCCTTTTCATCCGGGTCTGCAGTGTCTGTCATGTTACGTGTTATACACTGTTTGTAAAGGACATTCGTGACTCGTGTCCCTCACTGAAAGGGTTACAGTTGTTTCTTGATGCTTGCTCTTCAAGAACTATCACATGTAATTGTGATTTTGTTAGAGTGTGATTTGGTAATTTTCCGTGTATCGCATGCCCTCTTAAAAACGGCCACATTATCAATAAACATATGATTATTTAATAGCAGGCGGCTGTCTATTGTATGCACTGTATGGATAAACACAGACGTCTCTAATAGAAGGTGCTTGTTTGACGCAAATACTTTTTGAATAACTATCGTCCTACATGACACTCACATTTATGCACCAAGACATTGTTTATGTTTAAGTGGCCATTGTAGAGAGGCTTCATTGTATAACTCTTTCCCTGTTCTCTGTGTATTCCAAAATTCCAATACCTAATGATTACTCTTGGAAAGAATAGTTACAACGAAATATGGACGGGAGAACATGGTAGCAATTTTAGAAAATAAAGCAACAGATAGGCTATTTCAAATTTCATTAGCAAACAGATCAAACCCTGAATAGACGCTCCTATAAGCGTAAATGTGAAAACACGTTTATAAGAAGGCAATGGTTAAGTTGTGTACTGCAAGACTTGCAAATTGTACTTATTGTATTTTCTCACACAACTTCTCTCATCTCCAGGTTAGAACAACAAGTTAAGATTCTCTTATCAGTATACACTGTGTAAGAACACTTTAGAATATACGTGACGTCATACTCATATATGACGTCAAAATGGGGGAAAACCGATGTTTACATGTCATTAAAAGGGGCGAAATAGATCCAGATCTACACTGTTTGGTTATGTGTTGAAATATTGCGTTATGGTATAATAATAACATACATGTCAATGTTTAATTCACTTCTTTCAATGGTTTAAACTCGATGAATTATACACCAGTGCACGCTCAAATCATCGCCCATGATAGATTGTGTATTGTGCACATTTTATATTGTGTAATTATATTCATAGGATTGTGTGGTGATAAATGATTAGTTAATTAAAGAATATGAAAGTTCTTGATATTATGATTGCAGGTTCCCTTGACATAAGTGATAATTAGCAAAGAAACATACGTATTTTAAACATGCATACGGAAGCTCGGCAATGGGCGGGTTTCTGATAATCTCTGTTGACTCCTGGGGCATCGCGATCTTTCAGACAGTTTGAAGCCAGATGAGAGTCTTGTAACTTAATGTCTCATTAGCAATTGCTTGGCATTGACGGTATATTTTGTAATTTAAAGTAAATATGTTACCTCAATTACTTAAGCTGACGAACAATTTGCAGGCGACAGTGTTTTGCAGTTGGATGTTATTACAGTAACACCAACCTTCTAAACCGACATTCTAGTACATAATGACTCAAACAATGTTAGGCGTGTGTTTGTACAGTAGAACCTATCGTATTTCACCATTCATTTGTTGACCATAGACGTCTAAAAAGCAGATTATTGCTTAATACAGGGCAAATGAAATGCAAACAGATCCTATAGGAGTTTTCAGCAATGTTTTTGACCTGCTTTAAGCTACCACCTGCCTTACAGACCCATAAGTAGTCCTCTTTCTGATGACCGCTTAAAACCTACTCTACCATACTTATATGACAAAATGCGACCATAAATAATAATAAACAATGACACTGCTACGGTAGGTCGTCTGTAAAATTGGTCGTCTGCTATTTTATTTCCTTTTTTATTTCAATATGTGTAATCACAGCATAAACATTTTGATTCTGATGAGACACTTACATAATCAGCGTCTTATCTGGATCCAAACCGTTTGGATAGGTAAATGCAGATTCGCATTTGGAAGTGAAAAAGTTAAATCGACCGATACGAGTACACTTTGAGATTTCCTACTCGTATTTTTGACATTCATGGACAAATTGTGTACGTTTACAATGAGACCACTATAGAGACAAGAAATATATGTATCTGTTGTTTATACTTCTGGTGCGCATGCGTGTACGGTCTAGATAATCCATAACCAGCCCCTGCATTACATATGCATGTATCATTTTCCGAAAAAGGAGATTTTTATTACCACCAATAAATTTGGTAAGATTCAATGTCAGTGATATATAACCTAAGCATGCTGTGCTCGGATGGTTGATTGAATCTTTACTTCATGGATAATTATTTAAGAAATAACTTCATTATGAATATCAGTTAAGTTAATTGTTATAATAGCACATGCGTACATGAATATTTGGCAATGGCAGAAACTGTAGCATTATATCTTTATTATATCCTAAGCTAACAGAACAAATCCTGTAAGAGTCGTGAGATCTTGGTATACTCTGAAATGCCTTGTATATTGCTAAATTGCGTTGCATGGAGGGTCCACCACTTTAAGCAGACGACAATTGACACATAAAAACAGATTAGTAAAGAAGACGATAAACGACACGTAAAAGCACATCTTTAACCAGATGGCAGACAACACACTAAGTATATTATTTAAGTAGATAAGTAAGCAAATCATTTAATCAATAATGTCGTCCTATACAAAGTGTATCACATTGCAGAAATCTCAACGTGTCCTTGTACAATTGCACAAAGGAATGGCGTTTAAATTTGATTAACCCATTCGATTGTCACATTTATTTCGTCTGCTATTATCATCGTCTGCTACAGGTTTCAAAGTGGCATTATCTTTTTTATCTTCTATTTGTTTAGAAATATAATCGAAATGTTAAATAGTTTGGATCCTGAAGAGACGTCAAGTTAATCGATGTCTCTTCAGAATCCAAACTGTTTGCAAATGACTAACACGAACTCGCCCATTTAGACAAACTAGTTAAATTGGATCGAACTTGAATCTGCTTTAAAGTGAAAACAGGTAATTTCTATCCAGAGCCGGTGCCCGAATAAACATACTAGAATAATTATTTTCGTCAACATATTACGTCTGTGAGTTTAGAATTTAAGTTGAAGTATAACCTATACAGTGCGGGAAACGAGTCACTTATGTCATTTGCAAATATTGTAGACCCAGATAAGAGAGCTCCTAGACTAGCCCTCTCATCAGGGTCTGCACTGTTTGTCATGTTACTCTTTTCTTTAGAATAAAATCTTTAATATTCGCCATATGCTTGATCTGTTTGAATTTTGGAATAGTCCATTTGAAAATTCAGCGTTTTGATGGTTAAGAAAGGAGAACGACTTCAATGCTCTGACATATGCCGTTGTAATGAGGAAAAGTGACCCCGTAGTAGATCGACCGGGGTTCGATTTATTATATAGTACTATGACCCGTCCATTTTACTATAAAGTATAGTAACTCCATTGCCATAGTATAATGACCCCATTTATAGTATTATGACCCACTCTTTTTATCGTAGTAGGTCTACCGAGAGGTCTATATATTTTATAGTACTATATATGGCCCCGGTCATTTATTATGAAATATAGTGAATCCCTTGCCAAAATACACCCACCAAGGGGAGGGGGTCGATATATTATATAGTACTATGACCCCAATGTCATTTTACTATAAAATGTAGTGACTCCCTTGCCAAAATACATCCACCAGGGGGGGTCGACATATCATATAGTAATATGACCCCCATGCAATTTTACTATTAAATATAGTGACTCACTTGCAAAAATACATCCACTACGGGATCGATAAATCATATAGTACTATGGCACAGGCAATTTTACTATAAAATGTAGTGACTTCTTGTCAAAATACATCCACCAGGGGGTCTATATTTATATAGTACTATGACCCCAATGTCATATTACTATCAAATTTAGTCACTCGTTTGCCAAAATATATCCACTAGGGGGTTTGATATATTATATAGTACTATGACCCCATGCCATCTTACTATAAAATATAGTGACTAACTTCCAAAAATACATCCACCTCGGTGGACGATACATCATATAGTACTATGAACCCCGGTCATTTTACCATGAAATATAGTGACTCCCTTGCCAAAATACATCCACCGGGGGTCGATGTATTATAAAGTACTATGACCCCAATGCCATTTTACTATAAAATATGGTGACTCCCTTGCCAACATACATCCACCAGGGGGCGATATATTATATAGTAAAACGATCCCATATCATTTCACTATAAAATATAGTGACTCCATTGCAAAAATGCATCAATGATGGGGGTCGATATATTATATAGTACTATGACCCCATTGCCATTTTTCTATCAAATACAGTGACTCCCTTGCAAAAATACATCTACTACGGGACCGATAAATAATATAGTACTCTGCCCCATGCCTTTTTACTATACGTATAGTGACTCCGTTGCTAAAATACATCCACCGGGGGTCGATATATTATATAGAACTATGACCCCCATGTCAATGTACTATAAAATATAGTGACTGCATTGCCAAAATGCATCCACGATGGGGGTCGATATATTATATAGAACTATGATCCCCATGTCAATGTACTATAAAATATAGTGACTGCATTGCCAAAATGCATCCACGATGGGGGTCGATATATTATATAGTACTATGATCAGCATGTCATTTTACAATAAAATATAGTGACTCCCGTGCAAAAATATATCAACCAATGTGGTCGATATATCATATATTACTATGACCAGCCGTTATTTTACTATAAAATAGTGTGACTCCCTTGCCAAAATACATTCACGATGGGGGATCGATATATTATATAGCACGTGTACTATGACCCCCATGTCAATTTACTATAAAATATAGTGCCTCTCTTGCCCAAATATATCCACGATGGGGGCCGATATATTATATAGTACTATGACCCAATGATATCTTCAGAAGTCTTAAGCAAACTTAAGAACAAAAGGTATCTTGCATCCACTGTAAGCACGTACGATTTTTCTACTCTTCCTCATATTTTAATTAAGGATGAGCTTACTAACTTAATCCAGAATGTATTTGCCCGGGATAAACATCATTCTTGGCATGTAATACTGAAAAAGCTTTCTTTACTGACGAGCAAATGAAATATTACACCAATTGGACTTGCTCAGAAGTTTGCGAAGCACTAACCTTTCTTTTGGATAACATATTTGTACGTGATGGGAATGCTATATACCGTCAGGTAATTGGTATTCCTATGGGTACGAATTGTGCTCCACTAGTCGCAGATTTGTTTTTGTACTGCTATGAGAGAGATTTCATGTTGCGTTTGAATCCTCAATCACAAGAAGATGTTATAAAAGCCTTCAATGAAACTTGTCGATATTTGGATGATATTTTTAATTTAGATAACCCTTTCTTTGATGCTCTGATTCCTACAATTTATCCTAAAGAACTCAAATTGAATAAAGCTAACCCGTCCGACAATTGTGCAGCGTTTCTTGATCTAGACCTTAAAATTGATAATGGAATGATTTCTTCTAAAATATATGACAAAAGAGATGATTTTGATTTCAATATTGTAAATTTTCCTCATCTTGACGGGGATGTTCCCCGGGCTCCATTTACGGGGTTTATATATCTCAACTTATTCGTTTTGCTAGAGCTTGTTCATCTATTGACGATTTTAACAGTCGAAATCTCATTTTAACTGAGAAACTGCTTAAGCAAGGATATAGATACCATAAACTAAGAAAAACTTTCTCTAAATTTTACAATCGAAATCTCTAACTTATTGGCAAGTACCAATGTAATCTCAAGGCGCTTCTGCGACACGATATTTCACATCCTGAATTTTATTGTGATGTGATTTACAAACTTCGTACAATTATTGGACATACCCATTGTCTCACTTTGTTCATCAAATATGTTCAAAAATTCATTAAAAAGGGATATGATCCTGTAGTACTACAACATACTGCATGTTTGGTTGTGAACCCTTTTACAGTTGGCAATCACGCTGGCCTCTTTGCATGTACGCCGACAAGAAAGGTTTAGTACTCTATGAAGGCGACCTCTTAAATCCAGAAATGGAAGGAGAGCGTCGGATATCTGTACTATTTCGTTTTTGTTGTACCCTTTATTACTTTTCTACAGTTACTCTGTTTGCAGCTCAATCATTGAGTACACTAGCGATAGGTGGATACAGTTTGTTCACTTAAATGTTTTCGTTATACATGCACTTTACCACAGTATTTGCCGTCGCGGTTGTTGTAGATTAGTCGGAGAGGGGATACGTTTATTTACACTGTTTGTCTTTTAGGGTGGGGATGGAATAAGTGTGAGGCTGAGCGCCCATAAACCGGTTTAAACCCCCAGTGACTTTTGTCACTGACCGTTCCAAGGAGGTACTTCCATCTTCCCCTATTGCATGTTTGTTTTGTCTTTGTGCGTCTCTTGTTGTTTTTATAGTTATGTACATTTGCTGTTTCCTTGTGTTGCTGTTCGGGCGAGTGTTTGTTCTGTATGTGATGTTTCCTTCATGACTCATTTTTGTACTTTTACTATAAAATATAGTGACTCCCTTCCAAAATACATCCACCACGGTGGTCGATATATCATATAGTACTATGACTCCGGTCATTTTACTATAAAATACAAATACGGGGGTTCGATATACATGGGGGTCATAGTACCATTTGTATATATCGACCCCTTGATGTTAGTATTTTGGCAAGAGAGTCACTACAGTGTATATTTTATAGTAAAATGGCCTGAGGGTCATAGTACTCTATGATATACCGATCCCTTCCTGATGGATATAATTTGACAAGGGAATCGGTATATTTTATAGTAAACTGGCATGGGGGTCATAGTACTATATGATTTATCGACCCTGTGGTGGATGTATTCTTGTAAAGGAGTCACTATATTTTAAAGTAAAATGGCATTGGACAATAATACTATAAAACATGTCGAACCTCCCCCCCCCCCCCGGTGGGTGCAGTTTTGCAAGAGAGTCACTTTTTTATAGTAAAATGGCATGAATGGGGTCATAGTACATAGTATGATATATCGACCCCCAAAGTGGATGTATTTTGGCAAAGGAGTCGGTATATATTCTAGTAAATGACATGAGGGTCATAGTACTACAGTGCTCCCTCCGAACAACGACACTTTACGGAAACACATAAAAGTGCCGTTGTGCGGAGGGTGTTGTTGTTGGGAGGGAACACTACACAGACATATTTTGACAGATGGATGTATGCGTTGATGATTTAATAAATAGGTAGATAGATAGACAGATTAACAGACAGACAGACCTATTTAGAATGCATAACAAAATGTTTCCCTACGTCCACGAATCGCAATCCGCAAGTTGAAAAATGAACGTGTGCGATTAGGTCCACCAGGAGTAGAATTGTTCGGAAGAACATGTTCTATTTTATTCACCGTTTCCTTCTGAGAAAACTAGAGGAAAACGGAATAAAAATCATTACGCATTTATGTTCAAATTTGACAAGAGTAATGTTGCCGTGAAGAATGTTTAGTTTCCAAGTTCAGTTTATGACCGAACTCGATTGAAATTCATTTCTGTCACACGATCTTTTTCTAGAAGTGACAAATCGAACGCGCCTATGGTTATCGTTCTGGAACAAGAGAGAAATAAACGAATTTAACCGACAATATTTCTTTTACTTTATAAATATAGAAAACGTGTTTCTTAATTGAATTTCAGTATTCTCCTAATCAGTCATACACAACAGCATAAAGGTGGCAGTGTGTCATAATGGATTTACACACAAATTGTTGCTCGAGTCGCACAACGGATTAGCTATGGTTGACTGAATTATTGCTCGGAGCTAGTAAGGTAACAGGCGGCCGTTAATTACATAAAGATTAGTGTCATTGGGACCAATCATCTTTCACATGCTTGGTTGCTTTTGTTCAGTGTTCAGAAAATTACGTTCAGCTGAAGTACCGTTGAAGGGAGGTAAATGTTAACGTCCGGCTACAAATATACATGTCGTTAGCCGTTGTAGAGAGGTATCGTTCGCGGGAGGGAGTTTTACTTGAAAATCCTCCGGGGGGAATACACGTTGTCGCTATGGGGAGGGAACCGTTGTTGAGAGGTGACGTTAATGGAGGGAGCACTGTATATGATATGTCGACCACCATTTTTGATGTATTTTATACGGGATTCACTATATTTTAAATAGCAAAATGGCATTGGCTCATAGTACTATATGATTTATCGATCCCGTAGTGGATTTATTTTTGCAAGGGCGTCACTATATGTTATAGTAAAATGACATGTGTTTTATAGTACTATATATTATATAGAGCCCCCTGGTGGAATTGTTTGGCAAGGGAGTCACTATATTACACAGTAGAATGACCGGGGACACAGTACTGTATGATCTATGGTGGATATATTTTTGCAAGGGAGTCACTATATTTTATGTAAAATGACATGGGGATCATGGTACTTTATGATATACCCCCCTGGTGGATGTATGTTGGCAAGGGAGTCACTATATTTTATAGAAAAAGGCATGGGGTTCATAGTACTATATGACTAATCGATCCCGTAGTGGATGTATTTTTACAAGGGAGTCACTATATTCTATAGTGAAATGGCATGGAGGTCATAGTACTATATAATATATCGAACCCCATCATGGATGTATATTGGCATGGGAGTCGGTATAGTTTCTAGTAAAATGACATGGGGTCATTGTACTATATAATATATCGAACCCCAACCCCATCGTGGATTTATGTTGGCAAGGGAGTGACTATATATTATAGTGAAATGGCATGTGGATCATAGTACTATATAATATATCGACCCCCCCCCTGGTGAATGTATTTTGATAAGCGAGTCACCATATTGTATAGTAAAATGACCGGGGTCATAGTACTATATGATATATCGACCACCGTTGTTGATGTATTTTTGCAAGGGAGTCACTTTATTTTATAGAGTAAAATAGAATAAAATATAGAGTAAACATAGTACTATATAATATATCGACCGCCATCGTGGATGCATTTTGGCACGAGAGTCACTATATTTTATTGTAAAATGACATGGTTGTCATAGTACTATATAATATATCGACCCCTGGTGCATGTATTTTGGCATAATAGTAACTATATTTTATAGCAAAATGACCTTGGGGTCATGATACTATATGATCTATCGATCCCGTAGTGAATGTATATTTTCAAGGGAGTCGCTATATTTTATATTAAAATGTCATTGGGGTCATAGGTCTATATTATATATCGACTTTTACACTGGTGGGTGTATTTTGGCAAGGGAGTCACTATATTTTATTTTAAAATGACATAGGGTCATAGTACTATATAATATATTGACCCCCATCGTGGATGTATGTTGGCAAGGAAGTCACTATATTTTATAGTGAAATGACATGGGGGTCATAGTACTATAGAATATATCGACCCTCACTCCGGTGGATGTTTTTTGGCAAGGGAGTCTCTATAGTTTATACTTAAAATGCCTGGGGTCAGCAGGCGCGGATTTAGAGGGGCGAAGTTGGCGTACGCCCCCTAAAATTGCCCAAACAAACCGTTTTTAGTAATATTTTAGACCTAGATCTACTAAAAATCAGTAAAACATTGATTTAATCTGGGGTTTTTCCCTCGCCCATTTACGATCGTTTTCAACATTTATAAACACGCTATTTATTTATGTCATCAAACATAAAAATCTACGCCCCCCCCCCCCTCCAACCCCCCCCCCCACTTCCAAAAAATCCGCAACTGGTCAGAATACTTTGAGATTTATCGACCCCGTGGTGGATATATTTTTGCAAGGGGAAAAAGATAGTTATAGTAAAATGGCATGAGGGTCATAGTACTATATAATATATCGAGACCCCCTATCGTGGATGTTTATTGGGAGTCACTATATTTTATAATAATATGACCATGGGGGCCATAGTACTTTATGATTTATCGATCCCGTAGTGGACATATTTTGACAAGGAAGTCGATATATTTTAGAGTAAATGGGGATCATATTTTATAGTTCATGGAGATCATAGTACTATATAATATATCGACCCCCTGGTGGATGTATTTTGGCAAGGGAGTCACTATATTCTATAATAAAATGGTCTGGGGTCATAGTACTATGTGAATTATCGACCCCGTAGTGGATGTAATTTTGCAAGAGAGTCACTAAAAACGAGGAATTTACTTTACTTTTATCCACACTTTTTAGGGTAAGGTTGTTATCTCGTATGTGAGGTCGGTTTCGTATACGTAAGGCGGCCATTGTACTCACTCGGTCATAGTACTAAAACCGGGGGGTCATAGTACTATATAGTAAATCGACCCCCGGTCGATCTACTATTTGATCACTTTGTTATATCAGAATTTACGGGGGTCATTTTTCCTCATTACACCGTCAACAACAAGCTTTCTGAGATAATATATACGTGTTTTGTCATGGGGAATTTCACAAGAACCTCACAAATACCGAGTCGTCTTGCATTGTCTGTTAATCATCAATGTCGACTTAAAAACATTTTTATCCAAATACTCGACACCCATCAGAATTCAGACAAAATAGTGTATATTGCCCTTTTATACACGCCAGTAAACCCTGAATAGGGTCTATGCATACCGTACATATTCTAAATGCAATAGATAGGTTCTTCCTTAACCCTTTACTCCATGAATATTCATGCAAACAATAATGTCGTCATGAAATTTAATTCACTGAATATTTATATTTGCACTATGACTAAACTATGTTTTATTGTGACAGAAACTTGAGAATCAAATTTACGTTATATCAAAAGTAAACAGAGCAGACCCTGATCAGACAACTCTAAAAGGAGCTTCTGATATGGGTCTACTCTGAATTCAAAGACCTAGAAAGGCGTATTTATGGAGTTAAAATATTCATTCGGTCGCAACCTTAAACATGCAGTCAGCTTCAATTTATTCAATGAGAAGTAACAACTACATGTACATCACAACATATGCCTAGAATACAGGTATATTCTCCTCAAATAGTAAGCATAGTGGTGTGATCACAATTATGTTAAAAAGTGTAATCTTCGTTTGTTTCCTATCAAATTTATCGGAAGTCAGCGGTACAATGCATTTTAAAATATTATATTTCTCCTGATTATGTTTACTTGCAGTGCGTTGATTATAGTGTTCAATTGACTTCCTGTTCCGTGAATTACAGTTATTTTCGTACCAAGGGACGAAACATTTAAACAGCCAATATTGTCGAAACTGTTAGTTTGACAGCATTCATATTTTATCATATTAAACGAATATTATAACATACTTTAATTCCATGAAGTGGGACCTTTTGTATTTTGAACAAAACTAAAGTGGACAATGGCGCCCCGGGCACTGTTTTGTAAAATGTTTTGTCTTCGTGTATCTTCTGTTACAGTGGTAAAAAGGACAACCAGTATATATATTAAACCTTTACTTTACAAACAGCATGTGTACACACTACACAGTTTGGATCCAGATGAGACGCCGAGTGACTCGGCGTCTCATCATGAACGAAGTTGTTTGACACTCCGACAACAGTTTCCCAAACACTTGATCAACTTATTATTAGTCAAAATTGTACTAGTTCCACATTTGAGCACACAGTATGTTTTCATGGCAGAATAAAGTTTGCCATCAGACAAGATTATGCAGTAAGGAATGTTAAAACTCGATACCACTTCGTGCATAAACTTGCTCAGATATCGATTTGTGTGTCCTGGACCACTTATGTTCTTCAGCTTATACATTGGAATGTCGATCAACGGTATGTGTCGTTGTTTCTAAAGGATTGTGTATATATTCTAAAGTGAATCGTCGATTTGAAATGGGGACTCAAAAGTCACAGAAAGGTTTAAGCGCGACTATAATCGCGGGATCGGTGGAAATAATTGAGTTCCCATGCCAACCGTGTAGCATCGACAATGTTCTCGTGGAAGCCGTCGGCTATTGTCAAGATTGCTGTGAATATCTATGTGGTAATTGTTGTAATACTCATCGTAAGCTCTCTGCCACGAAACACCATACGATGTTAGATAAATCAGCCATGTCCAAATCGAATCTACGATCCAAGACGAAAGATGTACTTCAAGAAAAATGTGAAACACATGCAGGAAAGATTCTGGAATATTTCTGCAATGATCATAATCAGCTATGCTGTAGCGTTTGTGTAAACATGCAGCATAGGCCCTGCCTGAACATGTCTTACGTACCGGAAGTATCAAATGGAGTTGCTAACAGTCAAGAGTACAAGCATTTGAGAAGAGACTTGGACCGACTCCTCTCATCGGTAACTAGGCAACAGAAAACCAACATCAGCAGGAATCAGGCTAATAAGAATTATTATTCTGAAGCTTTAATTGACATTAAAAACTTTAGAAAACAGATCAACAAACTGCTCGATAAACTTGAAAACCAAACAACTATGGAACTATGGAAACTGAACTGCGACAATTCAGACAAAATTATTATTGAATCGGATACATGTCAATCTATAATCACAGAAATGAAATCTTTAAGATCACGTTTAGAGGAAAAAACCACATCTGGTAAGGACAACCATCTATTTATAGAAATGAAGAAGACCAAGGCGCGTCTACCTGAACTAAAGAGTGAGTCGGAAGCTGTCGATGCCAAAATAAAAAAATATTCATTTCACCAGGACGACAGAATTCAACAAATGATATCTCATCTGTCCGCCGCGTGGTTATTGTCCGTGAGACACGATGACATACCTACTACGACCAGATACGTGCGGGAAGTCAACGTGAAGTCTAAGGACGACACAGAAGATTGCAATATCAGTGGTATAGCTATACTAGCCGGGGACCGCATGGTTGTTACTGACTATGACAACAATAACGTCAAGCTGATCGACGTGAAGGCAAATAAACTTACATCATGTCTATCTGTGACATCAAAACCGCTTGATGTTATAGAAACAAAAACAAATGAGGTGATCGTGGCCTTGGGAATTGAGCAGAAACTAGAAATAATCACGGTGTCAGACGTCCTGACCAGGAGTCACACTATAGATACACCTGGTGCTTTGATTATCGGACTTTGTTATGATGGATCAAACTTTATTACTGCATGTCAACTGCCACCAAGTGTTAAAATCATCGACAAGTCCGGTAGCACTTTGACTACATTCACCACTAACAATAATGACAAGGACATGTTCACCAAGCCCCATAATATTGCTTTAGGCCCTAGCAAGGCCGTTATCTACGTAACTGACTGGGAGGCTAACACAGTGACGTGTATGACTACCGGTGGTCACGTCATCTCCGTATACAGACACGACATGTTAAAGCATCCAAAAGGAGTAGCTGTAGACAAGGGCGGTACTGTGTACGTGTGTAGTAATGACACCCTCGCCGTTCACCAGCTCTCCCCTACTGCAGTCCTTACTCGGATCTTACTAAGACATGACCAGGGGGCGGTGCATTATCCCAATGCAATAGCTTACAGTGACGAGTACGACAGACTCTACATCAATAGTAACAGCACCACGCCCAAGGACTGTAACTACATCAGACTGTATCAACTGGAATAAAGGTTATGAAGTTTCAAGAACAATGGTAAACAGAATCGTATCATTGACACAAGTTGTTATTTTTATTCACACAAAAATGTGCCTTTAATTATACAAATAAAACCAGCATGTTTGCTGTCCCGGGTTCGATACACTGGTTGAGAACTGTGTAAGACTATGTTACATGTTATCAACATATCATTAGATTATTTGTAAACGCGTCACTATTGTCTCAGCTGTCGTAAAGAAAACAGCAAATGAATTTCATTTGGTTATGCATTTTATGCCAATTTGAAAGAGCGGCACGTAGGTACATTTGAATAAATTATGGTGTTTTATCGATCAAGTTTGAACAAAATATTAATTTTGCAAATCGCTAACTATGGCGTTGTACTTTAAAGTTTTTACTATGCATTTTACATGCCCATGCACGTTGTGTACGATAGTATCATTCGTATATACACGGTTTTACTGTGTGGTCGTGTTATGTACATGTACACTGTTTTACTGTACGACCGCGTTGTGTACGATGTACACTGTTTTACTATACGAGTGTGTTATGTACATGTACACTATTTTACTGTACGACCGTGTTGTGAACGATGTACACTGTTTTATTGTATGATCGTGTTATGTACGATGTCGACTGTTTAACTGTATGGTCATGTTATGTACATTCTACTGGTTTATTTACTGCATGATTGTGTTATGTACATGATGTAAGGCGTGTTATGTACATATGTTTTGTTTTAAGCATTTTATATCACTTCAGTGTGGTCAGATACATATACAAACCTGTATGTATATGTATCTGTTGTGGCTAAGTCTATATTTGTATTTTTTCGAAACCAGAGTTTGTTATGTTGTATACACATTCCTGCCAACTTAAACCCTAATTAAAATTTAGAATTAAGTTTTACTTCATCCAACTATCGTGCTGAAAAATATGTATGCGGAAACAATGGTATGCTGCATGTTTATTTACGATTCGTACAAGTGTTTCGGAAACTGTTGACCGAGTGTTACACAAAACAGCATACACTCTTATCATATACACTGAAACCAGCGATGTAGACCCGGATTATACAACACGTCTTTTTCTCTATAACGAGAGAATACTAATACACATGTCATTCTCTGAGAAAACAAAACTCATTGAACAACAAACAGTGAAGACCAAGACCAGCCAAGGTGATGCGGGGACCAGGCCAGGGTTTATACAGTAATGTTTGTCACTTATGCGTTTAACAAAATAATCTGTTCTCTTTATTCACTTACGGTTTTTGAACCGGTCACCTACTTCATTTTAAAATGTGATGACCAATTCGGATTTACACTGTTTGAAATACAAAAAGACTCATATTCCTTGAGAGTGTATCTTAATATATATTTAGAGTAAAGAACGTTGTTAAACTATTCTGTCTGTGTTGTGCACCTATAGCTAATATGAACCAGTTAACCTAATGTTGATCTTATGCCAGTTAAAGGATTGGATAATTTAATCTTTGATGGTCAGTATGAGTGTTTGTATTTTACAATGCGTACTTAGTAACTGCAACAACTCGGGGTTATTGGTAGTATGTATATCTTTCTTCAGTTATTTTATCTGAATAAATTTCCAGATGTGAAACATTAAACCTCTCAACACTGAAGTTTCAAATGGACTATTCCAAAGTTCCAAAAAGGTCAACCTTACTGTGAATATTCAGGGATATTTTTAAGAACATTGGTACACGACAAACAGTGTAGACCCAGATGAGAAGGCTCATTCAGGAGCCTTCTCACCCGGGTCTGCAATGTTTGCCATGTTAAGTTTTATGCACTGTTCGTAAAGGACATTAGTCGCTCGTGTCACTCACTGAAAGGGTTACTGTAGTTTATTGATATTTGCTCTTCAAGAACTATCAAATGTAATTGTGATGGTAATTTTCCGTGTATTGTATGACCTCTTTATAACGGCCACATTATCAATAAAAATGTGAATATTTGACAGTCAGCGGCTGTCTATTGCAGTCACTGTACGAAAACAGACGTCTTTAACCCATTTGCTCTCATGCTCCCATATATGGGACGTAGGCAAACAGTGTAGACTCTGATCAGACGCCACATAATGCGGCGTCTGATCAGAGTCTACACTGTTTGCTGATAGGAAATTCAATATAAAACAAAACAAAAATGAAAAAATAGACTAGACATCCCTTAGATATAAAATAGACTAATCCAATATATAAGCATGGAAGAATCCACTAGGAGCAAATGGGTTAACAGAAGTTGATTATTTGACGCAAATACTTTCTGCATAACTATCGTCCTACATGACACACACATTTATCCACCAATACTTTAATTATGTTTAAGTGGCAGTTGTAGAGAGGTTTCACTGTTTAACCCTTTTCTCTGTTCTATGTTTATTCCAAATTCCAGTACCTACTGAAAATTTATGGGAACATAGTTACCATGAAATATTTCGAATTCCATTTGCAAACAGAGCATATCCTGATCACACGGCTCCTATAGTCCTGAGCCGTCTGGTCTGAGTCTACTCTGTTTGCAAATGCGTAAAAACAAGTGTATATGTAGGAAAGGGTTAAGCGTTGTATTGCAAGACTTGTGCGTTGTACGTATCGCATTGTATCTACTTAATGTCTCCGGAAGGTAACATTTTTAAAAGGAGTTTACAGCATCTTGTACACAGGTGGTTGCTCAATGTAGCAGAATGAAAGCAATGCAGAGCAATCTGTATCAAGCTACCATATGTATTCTAAAAACAATATATATTCATTTAACTGTTATCATATTTGGTTTTAGTTGGGGTGGGTCATCGTTAGTTCCGCTTGAAGTAAGTGGGCGTTTATTAGAGTAGGGTGTTTATTAGGGAAAACACGATACCGGGAAAGGATTGGGAACGATTGTTTTAAACGTGGACTCGGACAACTGTTGAACAGAGTGTTACATTTACAAACAGGAAGATACTCTTACGCCGCAATTGCGATTTTGAAGGTGTTCCACAAACTTTATTGTAACTAAAGGGCGTTTGACTATCAACTATATGTTTCAATTTGTTTGACTTGTGGGTTATATTATATGAAAACGATAAATGGCGCGAGCACCGCAATAAGTATTGACGGTATGATATTAAAATACATGTTGATGTTTAATTCACTTATTTCAATGGTTAAAATTATTTGAATTATTCTAATAAGTCCACGTTCAACGCATCGTGCGTTATGGAGTTTGTGTTGTGCACATTTTATATTGTATAATCATATTCATAGCACGTGTGTGATAATAAATGATTGGTTAAACACAGAATATGATCGTTCTCGATATTTTGAATGAAGGTTTTCTTGCTTTGACATTGACATAAGCGATAATTAGCAAACAAACAAACGTATTCTATACATGTACAAGGAGGTCGGTAATTGGCATCGTTCTTAAATATCTATTGACTCTTGAGGCATCGTGAACTTCAGGCGGTTGTGATCTAGATGAGACGTCTTGTAACATAACGTCTCATCAGGAATTGCTTGACATTAAGTGTATATTTTGTTACCTAAAAGTAAACATATTTACGTCGATCACTGAAGCAGGCGAAACTTTGCAGTTATGTACTTGATGTTGGATGTTACATGTATTACAGTAAACCCCCTCTAAACCCGAGTTCTAGTACAAAAGAATTGAAATAATTTTAGGCAGGTGGCTGCTTAATGATTATCTAGGAGCGTTCTGTACGACACTGCATTCAGCTGCCGTCCGTTTTCATGACCGATATTTATATTAAATGTGTTTACTGTACTTGGTATACAACCTGTAAACACCGGTCAAAGTCAAACAAAAATTCTCGCTGTTTAGGCTAAGCAAAATGACACCAATACTATACAATGTTGCTTTTGCTGATATGCATTTTGTTTGGTCTAAGGTCTGTCGAGTCAACTCACACATATGATGCTGCGATTTTACATTCTAATTGATACATTAACCGTGTACTGCTTGAATATTCATGTAAAATATATGAAATCATGACTATTAATTAGATTTGTATACGGCTACATCAACACTTGAATGTTTGACCATGGAAGAAACTGTAGAATTATATTCTATATTATTTCAGAAGCAAACAGAGCAGACCCTAATCAGACGGCTCCTATAGGAGCCGTCTGATCTGTATCTACTCTGTTTGCAAAGGCGTATTTATCGAGTTAACGGTTAAACCATAGTACAGTAACCCCCCTCTAATGCGACCACCAAAAAGGGACATAATTCACAGTGGCAAAGGCATGTGGTAGCTTAATGCAGGACGAAAGTTATGCAGAAAGCTCCTGTAGGAGCTTTCTGCATAACTTTCGTCCTGCATTAAGCAACCACCTGCTTATGAAGACAGCCATGGTTGTTCATTAAGTGGTCGCAATAGAGGGATTTTACTGTACATGAATCCCTTTGCATCAGATACGTGCCTATAAAATAAAATATTGAAGTATACAACATTATTCTCGTTGTTGTGCTTTGCAAATAGTGTGACTTTGCAATAGGCCGCAATCAATATTTTAAAGACGCAATTCAGGTATACCTTTAACATCGAGATTACCATATAAAATCATAAAAAGTGATACTTGTGATTGCCTCATTTTGGTACTCAGCATAGTGAGTGAAATAGTAATGGCATGGTGTTAGAGTAGTATAACGTGTTTTATAGGGTGACTTAAAGGTTGATACAATTGATACCAGCGTACTTTGAGATCATGATTCTATTCATATTTTTGATATTCGTTGAAAAGGTTTTGTATGTTTATAAATAGACCAATGTACAGACAAGTAATTCAATTACATGTTTATGTCTGTGTTTATACTGCTTGTGTGCATGCATATGCACGCTCTCAATAAACCGTTATGAGCCCCTGTTTTACATATACATGTTACAAATACGTATACAGGATATCTTAATCACCACAAATAAGTTTGGTGAAATTCATTAACAATGATATTTAACCATTCGCTTGCTATTCGCGTCAATATACCTACCTGTAAATAGTGAAGACCCAGATGAGACAGAGTCTGCACTATTTACAAGTTGATTGTGCAACCAGTGCTCTCCACAGCAGTGATTGCATAGCGAAATACTTGTACACAGTGACGATATATGTAATTATACAACAGGTCATGGGTAAAGAAGGAGAAATGTATTTTAAAATTCAGCAAGCGAAGGGTTAAAGTTTGTTACAAAGTATGCGCTCGGATGTTTGATTAACCCTTTAGTGTATGAATAAGTGTGTAGCCGGGTCGAGACTGTGGTGGAACAATTGATAGGCTTTAGACTGTGTGGCTTGATAGCTCAGTCGGTAGAGCGTTGGCATGGTAAGCCAAAGGCCTTGGGTTCGAGTCCCAGTCCAGTCGCAACTTTTTCACAGTGTTACATTTGGCGCCGAATATGTAACCATGTTGCATTATTTAAGAAATAATGTCATCATGAATATTAATTAAGTTAATTGTTATTATAGCGCATGCGTACAGGAATGTTTGGCAGTGAAGAATCATCATATCATTATTATACCATAAGCACACAGAACAGATCCTGTATGAGTCATCTGATCTGGGTCAACTCGAAGAGTCCTTGTCTATCCTGCGTGGAGAGACTATCACTTTAAGCAGACGACAATTGACATCTTAATGAAGCGGACGATACACGACATAAAGAAAATCAGACTGTTAAGAAGAGGAACGATATACTTGGCAGATTATTTTAGCCATATACTCCATAAATATGTCTTTCTTCGCCTTTGCAATAATGTAGACCCAGATCAGACGGCTCCTATAGGAGCTGTCTGACCAGGGTCTGCTCTGTTTGATGCGTCTACAGCTTCTGCCATGGGCAAGATTCATGTGTCCGTGTGTTATTATAGCAAACTAATCAATATTCATCAAGATTCCTGTGTACCGGTGCTAATCTAATCAACATTCATGATGTCATTATTTCTTACATGAATATTCATTGAGGAAAGTGTTAAGCAGACAGGTAAGCAAATAAGTGAAGCAAACGACAGCTCTGAAGTCAAGAGAATAACGTGTGGAGTGTAAATAGGCCTGCATGTATCACATTGCAGAGATCTCAAATGTGTCCTTGTACATTTGCACAAAAGAAGGAAGTTTGAATTTGATTAAACCTTTCAGCGCCAATTTAATTCGTCTGCTGATATTATCGTCTGCTTCAGGTTTCAAAGTGGCGTTTTCTTCGTTATCTTCTAGTTACATATATTTAGACAAATAATAACAATATCAAACAGTTTGGATCCTGCGAAGACGCCAAGATACTCAATGTTTAGTCAGGATCCAAACTATTTGCAAAGATTAACACGGATTCGTCCATTGAGGCAAATTCGTCCATTGGATCGCATTTCAAGTTGAATCTGCTTTGAAGTGAAACAGATAGTCTCGATGATGTTTGGATCCCGAGCCGGTGTCCTCGAATAAACAAACAAGCAGAAGTATTTTCATAAGATGTATTACGTCTTTGAGTTTAGAATGTAAGCTGAAGTTTAACCCATACAGTGCGAGACACGAGTCACTAATGTCCTTTGCATACAGTGTAGACCCAAGTGAAAGGACTTCTAGGGGAGTTCTCTCACCAGGGTCTGCACTGTTTTCACTGTATTCACCATAAGCTTGATCTGTTTGACTTTTGGAATAGTCCGTTTGAAAATATAGCGTTATAAGGGTTAATAAAGGAGGACGACTTCAATGCTGTGACATATGCTGTAAATAAGCTGAGGAAATTTAGTGAGACCCTAACAACTACCTGAGCTTCTTGCATTGTCTGCTTATGATCTATATTGAATTTGAAAACATTTTTATCCAAATGAATCCAAACAATATAAAAAATTTGTCTATGTTACATGTATAAATTCATTTGTGTTGACAATAAAGATTAACCCTTTACTCAATGAAAACGCCTTTCTGTGCATTTGCAAACAGAGTAGACCCACATCCGACGGTTCCTATAGGAACCGACTGACCAGAGCCTGTTCTGTTTACTTATACTATGATATAGATGAGATTCTACAGTTTCTGCCATAGCAAAACGTCATGTGTCCATAAATTAATGGTTAATTGTTATTAATCTAATAAGTATCCATGACATTATTATTTTTACATGAATATGAATGGAGGAAAGGGTTACAATATAAGATAAACATTTCTACGATTAAAGGTTTGCTAAACATGCTTCACCTTAAACCCTATCCCGTGTTAATAGTGTGTGTCTGTTTAAACTCTCATCTGTAGTGCTGGTCACTTTGTACTTCTGCTTCGTTCAAACTTTGGACCACTATAATTATATTGACTGAATGTCAAACAGCTTCAGTCCTGATTAGACATTACCTGATTAACCAACTTCTCATTTGACCCCAAACGTGTGTGCATAAATATGCCAGAGAGATCCACACTAAACAGGGTAAGGGTTTAAACTTATCGTGCACGTTACACGAGAAATATTAAACTGCAAACTGCTTTGGAAGCGCCGGCTGTGATTTTGAAAATAAACATAGTTTGAATTAAAAAAAATGGAAACCGATTTCAATTTCATATGTAATAAACTTTATGTTGAATATATGTATACCAAAGTCATGAAAACAATCATAATCTATCGAGAGAAAGAGAGACAACGCATGTAAAAGAACACAAATTACGAACATTATAAGTGTAATTTCCAGCTCTCTGTGAACTGATAACCTCTTGTCCCTCTTCCCTGTCAGCGGTTGAAAAGAGAAATGTTTCTTATTATCCAATAACATTTTAATGACTTCAATGGTAATCAATAAATTGTAAATTGAGATAAAACATAATCCTTCCAAAGTTATCAAACTTTAGTCTCCTAATTAAATAGTCATTCCTTCAACATGCAATAACCTTTATAAACACACCAGCTACATGTTTGAGGAAGTATATATCGGTTGATAGTCAAACAGGCTGTTTCTGCCATGGCATTTCTTCAGGATCCAAACTGTTTGATCTTGTGTTCAGGTTATTAAAATAAAAAGGAGCGGAACAGTCAGAATGAGAATTAGACAAGACAATACTTTTTTACAGGCGACACTGCTTTGCAACGAATGAGTTGAAGGACGGATTACTTTACCGACATTGGTATCTACAGAACATTTATCACGGGAATATTCACCATCATAAAGAATTTTATGACATGCTCGCTTGATAAATAACATTCACAGTTTTTACAGTTATTGGTTATCAGTCGTGGTAGAGGTCAGGTATAAGTATAGCAAATGTTTAGGTAGGTTACAGCATAAATTGAAAAGTGATATTATTTGTATAAGATCGAATTTTGTTTTTCGTACCTTCGACTGATTTGCATTGGCTTTAATCCTGTTTGCAATACAATTTTAACTGTCGTCCATGGTCACAATTTGATTACTACGAAGAACTGATCTTGCGGACTGGATTATAAAGTAAGGCATCAAACTAACAGGTTTGCAGCCTCTGACAAACCTAACACAACTTAAAGCAGATGTATTTGTTTGAATAGGGACATTGTCGATTATCTTAGTTGTTACTTTTGCCGTTTTGAACAAACGTGAACAACTAGACACAAACGGATTACGGAAGGATTTCATCGTTGGAGCACCATCTGCCACAAGGCATAGTTGTAGTCAGTTTATAGGTTTAATCAGTTCATGTTTTTCATGATTTGAAACCAACATGGGAACGTTACTCTAAAGAGAAAATAGTACACTTAGTATATTTCGCAATGGCGTCCGGTGACGCTGGTTCCCTATCCAGCATCAGGGGCACGTGGGGACCAGAGCGAGCCGGGACAAGGCGCACTGTGAAGCCAGCAAAGACTCACAAACAAGAAATCATATTCCACACTGACCCTGAAGATGCGTTCAACGTGGAAGATAATGTAAGTGTATTGTTTATAGTTTAGTAAGACAACGTAAGTGTATTGTTTATAGTTTAGTAAGTAGCGCTCTTCATTGCTGTTTAAAAAAAGAAACAAACAATCGTTAACTATTGAATGTTTATTTAAGACATTGTATGTTCATCAATATTCATTATATTTACCCTTTATTCCATCAATACGCCTTTCTATGCCATTGTAAACAGTGAATCCAGACCAGAAGGCTCCTTTTAGAGCCGACTTATCAGCATCTGCTCTGTTTACTTGTTATATTATATAGATTTCACAGGTTCTCTAATTTCCCCAAACTCCGGTGTCCTTGTGTTGTTATAACAAATGAATCTAATTTTATTCATGGAGTAAATGGTTAATATTTAAACTTGGAATTTTATTCATGGAGTAAATGGTTAATATTTAAAATTGGAATTTTATTCATGGAGTAAATGGTTAATATTTATTATGGTCTATGAACACATGACATTTTGGACATGTAATTCCGGTATGTGCCTACTCTGTATGAAAAAAGCCATCTATATACGGGTATTGAGCTCTGCACCATCCGTGTAGTTGTTCCATGTAAAAAGTTTGCTGTATCGCTTTTAGTTACAACATGAGAGAAACTAACATTTTAAATAGTTCCAATATATTTTATTTCTCGGTCTATCTTAATAACTTGAAATTGCATTAAAATGAACACTGATGTTTATCCTATTATAATGAAAATTAATGTGTGCATAATTATGTTTTTAACTTAAGAAACAGGCGATGGGTTTCGTTACTTTGAAGATGTTTTTATTTCGCTTTTCTTTTCAGCCTAGTAAGCTGACCGAGTTTGAAATACAAGGTAAATACTAATTTATTTATGGACTCGACAGGGACCAACATGTCCAATTACTGTACACGGACACTACAGTGATTAACATATCCAATATACAGTAGAACCCCTCTAATGCGACCACTTAATGAATAATTATACCTGTCTTTATAAGCAGGTGGTTGCTTAATGTAGGATAAAAATAATGCAGAAAGCTAGGAGCTTTCTGCATTATTTTTGTCCTGCATTAAGCTACCACCTGCATCAAGCATCCAGAAATATACCTGTTTTAGGTGGTCGCATTAGCGGGGTTTTACTGTATAGTAATTATTCAACTGCTGTATATGGAATCTACGGGAAGCAAAGGGACGCAATTTATAGTATTTTTTCTCAATTGATTTGCATGACACAAAAAGGAATTTCATAATACAATAGTGTTGAAGTGTTGGTTTATTTCAAATAACCCAAGTTCGTTAACAATAAATACAAACATCAACATTCATTTATACACAGTGACACAGTGGTGCTGTCAAATAACGAACACTGTAAAAAAAGAGTTGAGATACTATATGGTACATGTAGAGAATAGGTAGCAGTGCACATGTTACATTTAGACTGATAGAAACCAGCTAATTGCCATTCGGTACCTTTGTTATGACACTTAACCCTTTTCCTGTTCTACATTTATTCCAAATTCCAATACCTACTGAATATTTATAGACAAAATAGCATTGTAGCCATTTAAGAAATTTAAGAAACATATCTATCAAATATTGCATTAGCAGACTCTGATCAGACGCCTAATATTTAAGAAACATTTCTATCAAATGGTGCATAAGCAGACCCCGATCAGACACTCATCTTGGTCTACTCTGTAGAGGCATGACAATGCGTTTATATTAAGGAAAGGTTTAATGTCTGAAACACCAATTATCGATGTGGTATGATTAACGTACACTATATATACTATTGGTAAATTAGTTCGATTCACCTACGTAGGGTTGTATAACTGGTGTATGCTTAACCCTTTTGCTGCCAAACTCTGTCGTCTGCTAACTTTGTCGTCTGCTACAAATTTTCATTCTTTTGATTTTCTTCATTTTTGTTTCAAAAACATAGTAACAGTAACAAACAGTTTGGATCCTGATGAGACGCCGAGTTACTCGGCGTCTCATCTGGATCCAAACTGTTTGCCTAGGTAATCACAGATCCGGCACTGGCAGCGAAAGGGTTAAATTACACTGTATGAGTTCCACATTAACATATACTATTTGCAAATCAGTTTGATACACATACCTGTGTTTTTGTAACCGGTGTTTGATTAAATTACGCTGTATGACTTCTACATTAACATACCCTGGCAACTTGGTTTGACACACATACCTGTGGTTTTCTAACTGGTGTATGATTAACCCTTCCCTTTATATAAACGCCTTTTCATGCATTTGCAACCAACGTAGATTCAGATCAGATGGCTCCTATCGGAGCCGTCTGATCAGGTCTGCTCTGTTCGCTATTGGAATTTGATATATCCGTTTCTTAAGTTTCTAAGATCGCTACAATATTACACCTTCCATATTGCATTATAACTATTTTGTCCCTAAATGTTCAGTATTGAAAACTGGACTAAACGTAGAACATGGAAAAGGTTAAGTTACACTGTATAAGTTCCACATTAATATACATTAGTAAATTAGTTTGGTACATCTACCTGTAATGATGTATGATTAAGTTACATTGTTTAATTCCATTAATATACATTTGTAAACTTGTTGTTGTGTTACATTCGCAAAGGATTTAACATATTGATCACAGTATTTCAATACATGTATATTGAATGTCACGTTGATTTTTGTCAAACTTGTCAAACAAAACAGACCAATACAAAATATTATGGATAAAGTAAAGTGTCATACGATGTGATTTTAAAATCAAGCACCCAAGTACATTTTAATGAAGAAATGGTGACGAGCTATCGACTGGGCTGTGTGTGTATTACACTTCAATCAACTGTCAATATTAGTTGCAAACAAATCTGACCGATACGAACTCTTACCTGTAGTTGGTATTGATTTTTAACTTGATTTTGCCTAACGTTTGAACTTTTGATTTTTTTATCTATCAAACAAAATGAGGCGATTAATTGACGAACAGTTACCCTTTGCGTGTGCGAAGCATGACTTGTATTTGCGAACAGTGTATACCCAGATTAGAGACATACTACAGACTCCCTTTAATCATTGTAAACATTAATTGTCATTCAAATCAATCTGACAAATTTGTCTTTCAAAGTCAAATGTCTCTATTATTAGGCAGTGATGCAGATTTCAACTTTGACAATTCACCATTCGAAAGGTTAAAATGACACACTATCTAGTATCGGTATAAAATTGACATGTACAGTGAAATAATCCCCCTTTATAGTGAATGAATAAGCCTTGTATAGCCGGTTTGGATTCAGTAACTCGGAGACTCAGCAGGATTCAGACTTTTTTGACATTCAGGGTCCATGCTTATAAAGCTTTTACTTGAGTCTGAGTTTCGTTCTCAAGCTTTTGATTGGTCAGATTTGAGTTCTCAAGCTTTTGATTGGTCAGATTTGAGCCAAAGGCATATTTATAAACAATTAAATAAACCTTTGTCCGGAATACTCAAATATTAATACAATGCTTCACGAGAGATGTATTCAGTTTATGGAGCTACAGGTAAAGGTGCGTACCCAAATACTAAAACTGTCATTTTTCCACCAAACGCTATACTGTGAACACAATTCAGATTCTGAGTACATGCATACATTATTTATAAAGTTCAATGTATATTCAGACATCACATATACAGATTCTATGCAGACATTAGTTATACTGTTCAGAGTCTATGCAGGCATCAGTTGTTTTAGCTTAGAGCCTATGTAAAAATAGTTATACAGTTCAGAGTATATGTAGACATCAGTTATATTGTTCAGAGTATATGCAGACATCAGTTTTACAGCTCAGACTCTATGCAGAAATATCTTTGATAGTTCAGACTCCATGCAGACATCAGTTATACAGTAAGTCTATGCAGACAAAGGTTTGATAGTTCAGAGTCTATGAAGACATCAGTTGTACAGCACATCTGTGCAGAAATGGGTTTGGTAGTTCAGAGTATATGCATACATCAGTTATACAGCAAGTATATGCAGACATGCATTTGATAGTTCATAGTCTATTCAGACATACGTTTCATAGTTCAGAGTCTATGCAGACACAGGTTTGATAGTTCAGAGTCTATTCAGACATATGTTTCATAGTTTAGAGTCTATGCAGACATCAGTTTGTTTCATAGTTCAGGGTCTATACAGACATTAGTTTTACACTTGAGAGTCTATGCAGACATTTATATAGTTCCAAGTCTATGCAAACATTAGATATACATATGCTATTAGTTATACAGTTCAGAATATATGCAGACATCGTTTTATAGTTTAGAATCTATGCAGACATGGGTTTAATAGTTCAGAGTTTATGCAGACATCTGTTGCATAGTTCAGAGTATATGCAAACATCACTTTATATTTCAGAGTATATGCAGACATCAGTTTCATAGTTCAGAATCTATGAATACAGCAGTGTACATTTCAGAGTCTGTGCAGACATTAGTTATACAGTAAGATTATGCAGATATTAGTTATACAGTTCAGAGTCAATGCAGACATGAGTTTGATAGTTAAGAGTCTATGCAGACATCGGTTTTACCGTTCAGAGTTTATGCAGACAGGTGTAATAAAATTCAGAGTCTATGTAGACATCAGTTTTATAATCCAGATTCATAGCAGTCACCAGTTATGCAATTCAGAGTATATGCTAATATCAGTTTTTTAGCAAGGCTATGCTGACGTCTGTTTAACAGTTCAAGGTTTATGCAGATATCAGTTTTACAGTTAAGACCTTATATGCAGACACCCTGTTGTACATTTCACAGTCTATGCAAGCACTCCGTTTTACAGTTCACAGCCTATGCAGACAACCGTTTTAGCTTAGTTCAGAGGTAATGCAGACATCAGTTTTACACCAATACTATGGTTAATTAATTTCGTTTTGTTTATATATTTCCAACAGAGTGCAAAGAAGCGTTTGACAACCTGGATGTCAGTGAAAGGGGTACCATAGCCATGCAGGATTTGGAAAAACTGTTGGAAATACTGGGATTGGAGTCCTGCCTGCCGGAAGTTCAAGACCTATTGCTAGAGAAACGAGCACAAACAGGTAATTTTGAATACCAGATCTGGTTGATGTATGATACTTACTAACATTTGGAGTCAACTATTTGAGACTTAAACTCAAAACAACGTTTTTTATTGACGAATCATTCGCAATCGGCATTCATAATCTTGCTTGTATAGCAAATGTTCAACGAATATATTACAGAGAACTTTAAATTTGCAGATTAAAAGTCTCAAGTTCAGACTTAAACTGTGAGCGAATATGGGCCCCAAAGGCTTTCATCGTTTATCAAGTCAACATAATCATGCTGATGATATTATTGTAGGCTAACCATTAGCTGTTGTTGGGTCACTAAAATAATTCTAACTAGAAACTGCAACCCCGGTCTACACTATTTGCAAAAAACAACGTCTTGCGTCGCAGATTTAGAATTATGATTCCGATTTGGTACCAAATCACGACTTTAATATGTAAATATGTATATTCATTTTCAGATACCTTTCTATTGTGTTTCGAAGATTGTAAACTAATTCGGTCATTAATAACATAGACCTATTATTAAACGTAGCTTCCCTTTGCATAAAATGCGTTATCAATATGTTATGGTTTCAAGAGTATCCGAAATGATTCGTTCAAAATTTAATTTGTTCATTCTCCTAACTACAACAAGACGTGATCAGGTGCCGTTGTTTTTCGCAGATTGGGAACAATCTCAGTCAGTAACAATGTAGACTTCTGAACAACAATATTTAACTTATTGCCCCGTTGTGTAACGTACTTTTCAATATGTTATGAATTACAATATATCAAAAAATGTTTGGTTCAGTTCTTTATTTGTTCTACAACAGGAAATGATGCGGTATCATTCTCGGAGTGCCTCTGTCTGGTGGCGAAAATGCGGAAAGAGAAAGACGATGAAGACTTGAGAGAAGCTTTCTTTATGCTCGACTCTGGACACACAGGTAAATCTTTGAATACCATGCTACTGTCGTCTTTAAAACTTGTTGTCTACTTCAGTTCTAAAACACTTGAAATACTTCGTTCATTTCTTTTCAAAACATAGCACCATACTATCAAAGAGGTTGGATCCCGATGAGGCGGCGAGTTACACCTAAAATGCATAAAAAACATTTTTATTTTTCATTAATCGTGCCGTGTATGCAATATATGAAGTTCTGAAAATAAGTGGTCTAGCAAAGATTGCAAACCTTGATCATAGGGTCACAAAAACTCTCTGATCGTGGTCTTAATATATATGTACTGACATAAGATTAATTTATGTATTTTTGTATTGAAAGTGTTTTCTTGTGTTGCTGTTCGGGCGACTGTTTGTTATGTATGTGATGTTTCCTGCATGACTCATTTTTGTACTTTGATGAACAGTAATATACCTAACCCTTTCGCTGTATGAGCCTTCTAATCAGGGTCTTCATTGTTTAACAAAGTATTTTCCAAAGGTCGTATGGGTATTGGTAAGTTATATAAACAGTTCATTTATATGGTTATGAAGATGTTGTTAAGTGCACTTAGAAAATTATAATTAAACGGTTAAGTGTTACAATATAGAATTACCCTCCCTTATTTCCTATAATGCGTTCATTGTGTCAGTTCCTCTGATTTCTGACGAGAAGTACAGTTGTTCTTGCCTATATCCAATCAGATCACAAAAGTTGTATTAGACCGCTAAGAAGAGGTTATTAGAAATATATAAAACATGTCTTTACTTTATAGGAAACAGTGTGAGCGAGATATATGATATACGATATGCTGGTTTTGTAGTTAACATTGGTACGAGCGAGATGTACTGACTTTGTTGTTAACATTGGTGCGAGCGGGATGTACGGACTTTGTAGTTAACATTGATGCGAACGAGAGCTATGATAATGAAATAAGTACTTACTTTGTAGCTAATATTGGTGTGAGCGAGATCTATAATATACGTACTGACTTTGTAGTTAACAATGGTGTGTGCGAGATGTACTGACTTTGTAGGTAACAATGCTATTAGCAAGTTCTATGTACTGATTGTGTAGGTAGTATCGGTGCGAGCGAGGTCAAACAAATGATGCAGAGCCTTGGACACTCTCTCACCGACGATGAGGCAATAGAAATGGTCCGAGAGGCGGATACAACGGGAAATGGGCGGATCGCATTTCAAGGTACATGGGCGGAGTTAAGTACTGAACATATATGCGATATATCCGATATTCATTAATAGTGATAATACAGAAGGTGTTTGTCCTGAACTATATAATTCAGAATTATAAGAACTATTACGAATGATTTACAGTACATGTTCTTGCTATGTTCAGATTTTCATTTTATTACAGTTCATTTCTCCTTTGTCTTCTTTCAGAATTTTGTAATATGATGAAGAAAAGCTGAGTTGAGTCCGTTTACATTACAAATATATTATAAATCAGGAATGTGCACCAGACCATATCTGTTTAATATTTGACGTTCGGAGTACCTCATAGTTGACAGTGTATCTCTGTGACCATGGAACGCGGTACCACATAGAAGTTCATTTGAAATGCTGTTTATCTAATTCACGATGTAGTCAGTATAGTGGTGAACAGAAGAAACTGTCATCTACACATCGTCAAGTGTTTTGTAGAAACGGACATGGTCAGGGAGATAAACATGGATATTGAACAAACATTTAACATACCAGTTGTCTCCCTTGTTCAGCGTATTAAAGCATTAACACTATATGTATGCCAATGTATGTGTATCTGAGTGTTAGGCAAGTTTGAAGGAAAACATCGTAGCAAATCAAATATTTTAAATTCAAAGTAAATAGCCGATTTTTAACAGTGGTTATAATTTAGAATTTTTGTGGAGAAATGACGGTTTTAGCATTTGAAACACATTACATATATCATCTTAACAGAATACATGTGTATGTCATTTGTATTTTGTGACGAGTCTAGGGATATATTAATCCGTTATTTCTATGAATAATCATAAAGTCACTTTATGAAACCATTGTGATAAATAGAGCATTTGCTCCTTTAGGAGCAAATGCTCTATTTATCACAATGGTTTCAAATTACAAAATTCTAAAAGTTTCCTTTTCTCTAGTTAATGCTCCTTCTCGGTAGATTTATTGAAAGAGGTTGTCTCTAAAATAGCCTATGAGGTAATGGGTTAATCATAAGCAAGCAAATCAGACCAGATCCCATAGGATCCGTCTGGGCTGTGTCTGCTCTGTTTGCAAAGACAAAGAAATGTGTATTTATGGAATAAATAGTTAACTACACACAAGGGTGTATGTAAATGTATGTGCTAATTTTTATATTTGTAAGTAGTATGGAGCCGAATAACATTTCAGGTAACAGGGTATTCCATCAGGATCCAACCTGTGTGTGACACATGTGTATTTGTATTATTGTTGCTCTTTACCCTTTCGAACAGAAGTATGTCCATTACAGACTATATTTCTGTTAACATATGTGTACAAAGGAATAATATTACATTCGTAAGTAATATGGATCCGAATGACATTTCAGGTAACAGGGCATTCCAACAGGATCCAACCTGTGTGTAACACATGTGTATTTGTATTATTGTTGCTCTTTACACTTTCGGACTGAGACGTATGTGCATGACAGAGTATATATCTACGTTTGTGTTTTTGTTAACATATGTGTACACTCGTTTATATGTTAAAATATGTTATAAACGTTTATAAGTTAACATATGTGTACAAAGTTGCATAGCAATTGTTAAATATGTGTCTGACTTCCAGTATATTTAACCCTTCGCTTGCTGAATTTTAAAATACATTTCTCCTTCTTTACCCATGCCCTGTTGTATAATTACATATATCTTCACTGTGTACAAGTATTTCGCTCTGCAATCACTGCTGTGTAGTACACTGGTTGCACATTCAACTTGTAAATAGTGCAGACCCTGATGAGACAGCTCCTGCAGGAGCTGTCTCATCTGGGTCTTCACTATTTACAGGAACGTATATTGACGTGAATAGCAAGCGAAGGGTTAACAATGTTTACTATTCTAACTACGATATTTTCCTAGCGATGAATATTGTTCGAATGGCACCATATCGAAAACGAACTGAAATCGATCAATTGATTTCAGAGTACAAAACTGGACTGGACTTTTAACTCAGGTACAATCGAACAAATGGAAATAGAAAACTGTCGCGTATAAAGACATGCACGCTGCATATTCATGTTCCGTTTTCTCTTAGAAAAATGCAAATCTTACTTGTTCGACTTCCATTTAGGAATAAATCAAAACGGACATCGCACCAAGATGCATTCGTGACATGTTTCGTATGATTCTAGATACGTTTTCACTATCATACTTAGTCTCTGTATGCAGTATTGGTTTAACCCTTTAGCTTATAAATATTCATGTGAGAAATGTTGAACGTACGGATACTAATTAGCCGAGTTCTCAACATCATTATCAATGAGGGATTTTAATTTACTATGGTAGAATATGTAGAATAATATCTTAACCCATTCCCTAATATTGACACCCTTTGACGCCTCTATGTAAGTCACTTTATGGAACCATTGTGATAAATAGAGCATTTGCTCCATAGTAGCAAATACTCTATTTGTCACAATGGTTTAAAAACTAGATAATTCTAAAACAAATCATTTTCTGTAGTAAATGCTCCTTTTCTGTAGATTTATTCAAAGAGGTAGGATATCCTATGAGACAATGGGTTAATATTCCATAAGAAACCAGGGCAGAACCAACAGGACTCAGCTAATATGGCCACTGACTGAAAAGGCTTAAAAAGTATTTATATGTTTGTCAAGCATCGTAATTCATGTCTCCTACCTCGAGGATTTAACATTAGTATTAATTGTATTGATATGAATCTAATTGGTACTTGAACGCCCATTCATTCGACCTGATATCATGATTTGAAATGCTAAGATTGACCTGGCTGGCATTTGCCCACAGTTAAAACCCAAATAAGACAGCGAGTGCTTTCTTTAACACCCAGTCAAAAGTTTCTCAACGAATCGTCATTAACCCATTACCTCATGGGCTATTTTTAGATACAACTTATTTGAATAAGTCTACCGAAAAAGAGCATTAACTAGAGAAAAGGAAACGTTTAGAATTTTGTAGTTTGAAACCATTGTGATAAATAGAGCATTTGCTCCTATAGGAGCAAATGCTCTATTTATCACAATGGTTTCACAAAGTGACTTTTACAGAGTCGTCAAAAGTCATCAATATGAGGGAAAGGGTTAAGTGAACGGATCGGACCCGTTCTTTCCTACTGGCACCTTTTTGCACTTCTGTAATATTCATGTTTTGAAACCATTGTGATAGATACAGCAGTTGCTCCATAGGAGCAAATGCTCTATCGACCACAATGGTTTCAACCTACGAAAATCTAAACATCTCCTTTTCTATAGCTAATGTTCCTTTTCGGTAGATTAGTTCCAACAGGTTGGGTCTAAAAATAGTCTAGGGGGATGAGTTAGAGTAGACATTAATTTTACTCCAGACTAACGGGTAGAAACTAGCTACCCGCTTTACTAAAACGCATAAGAGTAAAACTACAGTAAAATCCCTCTAAACCTGAATTCTAGTAAAGAAGAATTTAGATACTTTCTGGTAGGTGCAGGGTGAAAGTCATGCAGAAAGAAGCTTCTTTCTGCATGACTTTCACCCTGCATTAAGCTATCACCTGTCTTAAAGACCGACAATGACACTAATTGTACACTGTAAACCATAGTTATTTTCAACATCATAAGACGCTCTGCATTAAGCTGCCACACCGGGTTAGAGACAATCTGTCTGATTTGAATATGGGTGACAATACTTATATACAAAAAGAACCAAAATAATGACTGGCATATGGCTATTTGCACTCCTCAATGCTTATGATAATGTAATTGAGACATATGCTATCATCGCTCAGATGACACAAGGGGAGAGTCTTACGATCAGAACCCACAATTATATATTATACGCAGTAAACATTTAGATAATTTTATGCAGGTTGCTGTTTATGCAGGGAGAAGGTCATTTTGGGAGCTTTCTGCTTGACGTTGACCCTTCTTTAAGCTGTAACATGTCTTACAAACCGGTATTGATGCTAATTTGAACATCGGGTTTAGAAGGGTTTACTGTATAACTAGGGTCTCTAAGATGCGGTTGATACGAACCCGTATTCTGTCTATTCATATGCCTAACCACAGAATCATAAAGTCCGTGATAACATTTTTGAATCAACAACTCCAATACCGATGCGACACCAGTTAACATTTCCACACACGGACACAAGGAGTTTTACCCATGACAGAAATGGTATAATTATATCTATCTTAGTTCATAAGCAAACAGAGAAGACTCTGATTAGACGACTCCTTTAGGAGCCGTCTGATCTGGGTCTACTCTTTTTTCAAAGGCATAGAAATGCGTATTTAGGGCGTAACATGTTAAAGAAAACGATAAAAATAGAACAGAACCCAGATAGGAAATAAGGAAATGACAAACGAAAGACCACAGGAACAACAGAAGCACAAATGAAGGGCGCATTCACCCATACATACAATACGCTCATGGAATGTTTTCGTGTCTATTCCACTATAAACATATATAATCAGTGCTGTAAAACCAAAACCGAAAAAGAACTCATCGAAATTAAAGAACCATAGGTAACGTCACAACTTAGGCAAGTTGTGTCTAGGGCACGATGACACTAAATACGATAATTTTGAGATAGAACACTGATACACTGGACAGGCCAAAGGAGGTTGCACCAATTAGCACAGATCCACGGAAAATGAAGAGCACTCGTGAATACACACATATACGCGTAATCGTATATACACTGTATAAAAGATGCACGATAAAAAAAGACAAAGATAGAATTTAGACAGAAGTACCGCCTTGGAAAGGTCAGTGGTAAAACACTTTCACAGGGAGTTTAAAGCGTGATACTTTAACAGATTGGTGTTAATCAGTACCAACTCAACCATTTACTTATGAATATACATGTATATGCATGTAATATCAAAATATAACTTGTGAAAATTGTATCATAATATTCGCATAAATAAATAAGTTATGAACCTTTTCCGGATACTTTTCGAACACCCCTCGTACATGCACGAGATAAATGCTTCATGAATTAGTATACTGCATACGAAGAAGGGAAGTTTTATTCGTGACATTAAACTGTATAATCAGATTTACTTAACCCTATCCCTGTTCAATATTCATGTTTACAAGAAATAAGGACACCATGAATATTTATTATTTTTATTGTAGAGAGGATTGTAGAAACTGTAGAATCGGACCTATTTTAATTTCATAAGCAAACAGAGCAGGCCCTGATCAGACAGCTACTATAGGAACTGCCTGATACGGGTCTACTCTTTTTGCAAATGCGTGTAAACACGTATTATTAGGGAAAGGGTTAATTCTATTAACCCTTTCGCTGCCAAATTTTGTCGTCTGCAACCTTTATCGTCTGCTACAATTTTCCATATTTATTTTTCTTCATGTATGTTTCAAGAAACAGTCACAGTAACAAACAGTTCGGATCCTGATGACACGCCGAGTTACTCGGCGTCTCATTTGGATCAAAACTGTTTTGCATAGGTCATCACAGATGCGACACTGGCAGCGAGAGGGTTAAGAAGAAAAACAGATATTCGTAAAATACAGCAGCTGTTTGATTTGGATTTGCTCTGTTTTCAAACGCGTACATATGCGTTTTAATCAAGTAAAGGATTTATAGCGATATCTATTTTTATCATAAGGCTCTGTCTATGACTGACAAGTTTCGTTTAACCTGGCAAGAATAATTGCAATGGCAGTTTTATATGTCGCATGGTAATATTCCCATGTCAATCATAATTGATTACAACGCAGCCTCTGAACGTGTCTGAAGTGGTCAACAGAGAACTATCTAAACCTCTAAACCGCATCTTTTTCATGGAACTACTTGTTTATTATAACAGGTTTAGAGTGTCTGAAAACGTTAGTTAAGTAACGGTTGCAAACACACGCTTGGCATTCAGTTTCTGCTACCAATACTTAGCATTGGCGAATATTCTATCAATCAATTAAATAAATCATTCTAAAAATGTTAAAATGTTAACATTAAGCGGATAGTTTCAACTTCCCACTTATAAACGCATGTTCACGCATTTGCAAACAGAGCCGACTAATCAGGGTATCGAGGGATTGGTGCAAAACTATTGTAACTCCTTCACTTTGTGAAGGAGTTACAATGGTTTTGCGCCAAACCCTTGGCATGTTCGGTTTGCTAATGGAATCATATCTGTGTATGTAGTTTCTAAAATGGCTACAATGTTCCACCCTCCATATTTCATTATAAATAGTTTGTCTATGAATATTCAGTAGGTATTGAAATTCGGATTAAATATAGAATATGGAAATGGTTAACATTTAACCCCTTTCATCGCCAATGTCGCATAAATGCACCACGACAAATAGTGCAGTCCCAGATCAGACGCCGACTTTTCAAGGCAGCGTCTGATCAGGGGCTTCACTTTTTGTCCTTATCTCTATTTCTATATCTGTGCTTTATTCCTTTGAAATTTGCATTTATTTATCTCATTTCCTTATTTTACCGAATGATTTAACAAAACTGGTTTGCAGACGACACTTAGAAATTTGGCACCGAAAGGGTTAATTACTGCTCATTCAATTCAAACTTTAGTCTAGCTGGTTTCTAACTTTTTTACCTTTGACTGTAAGCTTTATGTTCTTAAGTGGTTTACTTTCTTATATTACTTCACAGTCCTTTTCCCGTAACGGATATCTAAAAACTAGCGGGAACAATGATTGTAAAATGCCAGGCTTCCCGGTAATGGTTGATTCCAGTACTTTGATTACAGAGTAAGTGTAATTATTCTTACAAGCAGTATAGATTCAAACAATAAATAGTACCGACGATAATAATATAACATTCGTCATATTTTGTCTGAAGTTTTATGTATGTGACAGACTTCATTGCCAGGATATGTGGTCCAATATATTTTGAATAAATTTAAAATGTTGACTGCATATGATTCCTGAAATGAGTTTAGTATAATGTTTTCACAGCAGTTAAAAGGATGCCCATCAAGTGTTAGATAATAGACACGGATTATAAAGTATATTAAACGCACTACTACTTTGTGTGTAATAGTTCTCAGATACTGCGCGTCCGGCCTCAACCACTTATTGTTTTAGTAAGAGTTTGTAGATTCAATAAGCGGGATAAATCAATGTTTGTACATATGTGTGTATATATTCAATAATACATTTGGGAGTGAAGATGGCGACCAATGAGTCACGGGGAGATTTAAGGGCGTCTATACTCGCGGGATCCGAGGAAATATTTGACTTTTCATGTCAACCATGTAACACGGACAATCTTCATGTGGAAGCTGTAAGCTACTGTCAGGATTGCTGTGAGTATCTATGTGAAAACTGCGGTAATACTCATCGTAAGCTTTCCGCCACGAAACGCCATACGATGTTGGATAAATTGGCCATGTCAAAATCGGAACTGCGATCCCTGGCGATGGACATAATTCAAGAAAAATGTACAAAACATGAGGAAAAAACTCTGGAATATTTCTGTAATCATCATAGTCAGCTGTGTTGTAGCGTGTGTGTAAATATGCAGCACAGGTCTTGCCTGGATATGTCCTATGTGCCGGAAATATCAACTGGAATTGCTAACAGTCAAGAGTACAAAAACTTGAGGGCAGATTTAGACCGACTTCTTTTAACAGTAACGGAACAAAGGAATATCAACTGCAGCAAAAGTCAAGCAAACAGGCAATGTTGTTACAATACTGAAGCAAACGTTCTAGCCAACATTAAAAGTATCAGACAACAGGTCAATACAATGTTCGATAAACTTGAAGACGAAACGAATAAGAAAGTATTAGATTTGAACCGAGAAATTTCAGAGAAAATTCAAACTGAATGGGATACATGCCAATCGATAATTACGGAAGTGCAATCAACGACATCGCGGCTAGAGGAAAACGTCACATCTGGTAAGGAAAGCCAACTTTTTGTAGAAATGAAGAAGACCACAATGCGTTTACGTGAACTAGAGAGTGAGTCAAAAGATGCCGATGCCAAAATTGAACAATATTCATTTCACTCCAACGAGCAGATTCAACAAATGATCTGCAAACTATCGACCATAATTTCACTGACCGTGGTACGGGATGGCGCGCCTACTGTGGCCCGTTATGTGCAGGAAGTCAACGTGAAGTCGAGTGACATCGCAAAGAGGTGTTATATTAGTGGTATAGCTGTACTAGACAACGTCCGCGTGGTTATTTGCGACTATAACAACATGGATGTCAAACTTGTTGACATGGGGGCAAACAAAGTTACATCCCGTTTATCTGTGTCATCAAAACCAGTAGATATTACGGGCACAATACCAAATCAAGTTGCCGTTGCTTTAGGAAATGAGGGGAAAATAGAGATATTCACAGTATCTGACGTCCTGACCAGACGTCAAACCATTACAACATCAAGTGTTGATATTAGCGGTCTTTGTTTTGATGGTTCAAACTTCATTACTACCTGTCTTAGTCCACCCTGTGTAAAAATCATTGACATGTCTGGTAAAACTTTGAAAAAATTAATTAATGACGACAATCGGCAATTTACTAAGCCACGTTTTATTGCTATAGGGCGTGACAAGGACGTTATTTACGTCACTGACCGTGGGGCCGACACGGTGACGAGTATGACTGTCGCTGGCCATGTAATATCCGTGTACAAACACGACTTGCTCAAGAATCCATTAGGAGTAGTTCTAGGTAAGGACGATGCTGTGTACGTATGTAGCAGTCGCACTCACACCATCCACCAGCTTTCCCCTTCTGGAGACCTCGTTCGGATTGTTCTGAGTCAGGATCAAGGCGTGACAAGTCCCATAGCCATAGCTTACGATCTTGGGGACGACAAGCTCTACATAAGTACTACTAGTACAGCTCCGGAAAAGTGTAACTTCATCAGACTGTACAAGCTAGAATAATGTTTTATGAACTGCTCAGACCAGGGCTAAAAGAAAGGTGTCAAGGAATTTAATAACAAGAAATATGTTGAGTTTTTTTTAAAGAAACAGAAAAATAGAACTAAGATCACCAATAAGACTCACCGCCAACTTGGTTTTTAAATAAACGTCCGGAAATACAGCAAAACCTCTCTATAACGGCCACCTATAGGAGTGTTCTGTTTTACTTTCACCTTGCTTTAAGCAACCACCTGCCCTAAATACCAACGTATTAACACAATTTAGTTATATAGAGGTTTTACTGTAGTTTAATCAGTTTAATAAATCAATTAAATTGTTTAATTCATAATATATGCTTCATTCTTCCTACCGAGGTGGTCCACTCACAAGCCTGTTTGGAAGACTCTTTGTGTGGCATTGATACCCTTTATGGAAATATATTTTGAACGTGCAAATCAGAAGTTATGGTGCAAACAAAAACGTTGTCTACACGTTCTGACATGGGAGCTGATACTGCAATGAGTATGATTTACGGCGGCAATGTTACCTGTGTGAGCATGCTTTTAACCTTTAGCCTGCTATGGGCAGAGGGGTGAATACATATGCAAACAGTTTGGATCCAGATGAGACGCCGAGTAACTCGGCGTCTCATCAGGATCCAAACGGTTTGATATATTGGTTGCATTTTGGTAGACAAAATTATTTTGGCTTGAATTTTGAATTTTGAAAATGTAGTAGGTGAAACATTCTGTACAAAAAAAACAGGCTGAAGGTCAAAGTGTCCATCAGGAGTAGCCATAAGCAAGAACAGAGCTATGCATACTGTACCCTTCCCCTAAACCGAAAATTCAGAGAAGAGTGTAGATATATTGTGGCAGATGGTTTGGAATTACCTTGCACAAATGGTCACCGCAAGACATAGGTCAGCTTTTTTCAAAGGCCATAGTCATAAATAGGGACCAAAACGTCATGACTTCCCTTCTCCATGTCTGCTCTGTAACTTTGACCTCGTCAAATAGGAATACTAAAGTTTGTTTTTGGTTGGATGCATTCTGGGACAGAGGCGTATCGCGTACCAGTGTGTGGTCATTCTGATCAGGACATTGACATTGGTCTTTGAAAAACAAATCCAAAGGATTTTCTTCGCATTTACGCATTACCAACACTTACGGAAACGTGGGAACATATGCCAGTTTCAGTGACAGTTCTTGTTTGTACATTATTTTATGTACTAGATATACATGTAAACATTATCAGTATTATTTCGTGTTAAGTGATTATTATTGTGTATATCGAATGTCACATGGTCGGTGGTTTGTAGGTTTAAACATGTAGTGTAGTGCCTGCTATATTGTACGGTCACAAATGCAGTCATGTGGGCTTAAATGTGTATTATATAGCATGCTATTATAGGGACACAAATGCAGTTATGTGGATTTAAACGTATAATGTAATGCATGCTATATTATACATGTATATAGTACGTTCACAATTGTAGTCATGTGGGCTTAAATGTGTATTATATTGCATGCTATATTGTATGACCACAATGCATTTATGTGAGTTTAAACGTGTTTTATAGTGTATTCTATAGTGTACCGCCACAGTTGTAGTTGTGTGGGTTTAACTCTTTCGCTGCCAATGTCACATCTGTAATTACCTATGCAAACAATTTGGATCCAGATGTGACGTCCAGTAACTGGGCGTCTCATCAGGATCCAAACGTTTTATTACTGTGATTATTTTATGAAACAAAATTGTAGAAAAATAAAAATGTAGAAAAATAAAAATTGAAAAAAAAAGACGACAAAGTTTGCAGACAACAAAATTGGGCAGCAAATAGTTAAACTATGATCTTATCGCATGTTTTATTGTATGGTCACAGCACTATAGTTATGTGAGCTTAACCCGTTTCCTCATAGGCTATTTTTAAATACAACCTATTTGAATAAATCTACCGAAAAGGAGCATTAACAAGAGAAAAGGAAAATTTTAGAATTTTGTTTGAATTTTGTTTGAAACCATTGTGATAAATAGAGCATTTTGCTCCTATAGGAGCAAATGCTCTATTTATCACAATGGTTTCAACAGGTGACTTTTGCAGAGGCGTCAAAAGTCGTCAATATGAGGGAGTGGGTTAAACGTGTATCATATTGCACACTTTAATGTACGACCATAAGTGTAGTTATGTGGGTTTAACCCTTTCCTTCAATGTGAACGTGTTTTCACGTATCTGCAAACAGGGTAGACCCAGATCAGACGGCTTCTGTAGAAGCCGTCTGATCTGGGTCTGCTCTGTATGCTTATAACAATTGATAAATCTGGGTTTTGTAGTTTCTTAAATGGCTACAATGTTCCATCTTCCATATTTCATTAAAAATATTTTGTCCATGAATATTTCGTAGGTATTGACATTTGTAACAAACATAGAAATGCTCCATATGAGCAAATGCTCTATTTATCGCGATGGTTTCAGAAAGTGACTTTTACAAAGGCGTCAAAAGACCTCAATATAAGGGAATGGGTTAAACAGTCTCTATATTTGTAATTTTATTATTTTGCAGCACTACTTGTATTGGTAGACTTTGCTTACAGTTTTTGTTCTAGACCAGACATTGGATGAAACGGTGTCTGCCTGACTCGGGTCTATAATGTCTGCCAGAATGTGTTTTGCTAGTCTCTATATTGTTTGATTTACGGATGAGTCCTATCGTTGCTGTAGGCCTACTCAGTCCATAGTGTCTGGATGCGTGTGTGTGCGTGACACGCGTTGCAGTCATTTTAGGTGAAACTCTGGATCTAAATGAGATGCCAAGTTGCTCAGGCCACGGTGTTATAAAGCTTTTTGCTTGAGTCTGAGATCATTCTAAAGTATCTGATTGGTCTCAGAATCTGACCATTCAGATACTTCAGAATGATCTCAGATTCAGACTCCAGGGTTGAGTCTAGATCCTGATCCAGAATAACAAGAATATTAGTATTTGTACATATTAATATGATTACCGCATGCTAAAGTTGAACTCTGTTCATTAATTCATTATTTAGTTGAAAATTAATTGATAGTTTTCCATCGTGATCTAATGTTCTTGAAAAGAGTTTATAGTGTCTGGTGTGATTAATCTGTAGCTATAGATCGCTAGCATCTATCTATAGCTAATACCTATAAATAGCTGATACTTAGCTATAAGCTGGAAACTATCTATAGCTGGTACGTATCTATATAGCTTATGTCAATATGTAACTAATACCTATCTATAGTTGGTATCTATCTGTAACAGGTACCTATCTATATATAGAGAGAGTACCTATCGCCCTACTCGTTTCTAGTTTTGTTTCGTACGAAAAAGGCATGATTGGTATACATCCGAATGAATTAGATTAGCCGCAGCTTTAACGTTGCGATGGAAACTAAAATGTGGTCTGATATAATAGTAAACTAATCATTATATGCCCTTTGAATGCGGGACATGAGATTGGCTGTCATTTGCAAACAGTGTAGACCCATATCTGAGGGCTCCTCGATGTACAGTAAACAAACTACAGTGAACCCTCATTATACCGTCATTCGTTACAATGGCACGCTCGTTATACCGGCAGTATGCATTGAATCAAAATTACCGTTACGTCATTGAAACTACCACTGAATAAATAAGTGCACTGCCAATAAGACATGTGATAGCTTAATGCAGAACACAATAAGTGCACAAAGCTCCCAAAGGGAGCTTTGTGCACTCCTTGTGTTTTGCATTAAGCGTTCACCTGTTGGTACTAGTTTAAAACTGGCCAAATGGTTCCTTTCATATTTAAACTCGTTATAACGGCCACCTCGTTATACTAGCAAAATGTCTGGAAAGAAGCACCTCCGTTGTAATGAGGGTTCATTGTATTTACCGGTAAAGCCATTGACATGCATGGGTTCAGCAAACATGATCAGAGAGTCCCTTCAGGAGCCCTCTCATCTGGCTGCTTAATGCCCTGCATTATGCATTAAGCTGTCACTTGTCTCCTTTCTCCAAGACTGGTATATATACTACATTGAAAGTATTGTCTATCATTGTTAGCTACAGGAAATTTACTATCGAAAGCAAGTAAATTTACTTCCCTAGTATGTGATACCACTTACTTAACCCATGATCTCATAGGCTATTTTAGATACAACCTCTTTGAATTAATCTACCGAAAAGGAGCATTAATTAGAGAAAAAGGAAAATTTTAGAATTGTGTAGTTTGAAACCATTGTGATAAATAGAACATTTGCTCCTATAGGAGCAAATGCTCTATTTATCACAATGGTTTCACAAAGTGACTTTTACATAGTCGTCAAAAGTCGTCAATATGAGGGAATGGGTTAAGTGTCATCAACCCTTAGAATGCTGGGAACGAGATAATCTTTTCCCTGTTGCATATTCATGTACGAAGAATTGATATCATGAATATTAATTAGCTTATGTTTTATAATGGCATATGGACACATGACATTTTGACTCAGGCAGAAACCTGAGAATCAGACCTATATTAGACCAAAGGCAAACGGGACATACCCTGAATAGACGGCTACTTTTTGGGTCTAGTACTATGTTTGCAGATGCGTGAAAATGCGCTTATATGAGGGAAATGGTTAATTGACAATGACCTAGATCAGATGGTCTGCATTACGTTTGTCATTGAACACAGTTGATTAATCATTCCACTTTAAAGAAAAAAAGGGGAACTGATCTTAACCCTTCGCTTGCTGTTCACGTCAATATACCTACCTGTAAATAGTGAAGACCCAGATAAGACAGCTCCTGCAGGAGCTGTCTCATCAGGGTCTGCACTATTTACAAATGGATTGTGCAACCAGTGCTCTCCACAGCAGTGATTGCACAGAGAAATAATTGTAGACAGTGAAGATATATGAAATTATACAACAGGGCATGGGTTAAGAAGAAGAAATGCATTTTAAAATTCAGCCAGAGAAGGGTTAATGATGTCTTCTTTGTCTTTATATAAAGTATCGAACCTAATAGACCGACATAACATATACATTTATAGTTTGATCTCATGCTATAATAAAATCGTGCACGTTATATATTGTAACCGGATCGGTTAGACAATGTTTGTTTGTTTTGGGTTTTTTGTTTGTTTGTGTTTTTGTTGTTGTTGGTTTTTCCTTTTTCTTTCAAATCCGTATATTTCCTTAAAGAAAATGTCACTAACAGAAACTAGGCAAAAACAGTAAAGTCCCGCTAATGCGACCACCTAAAAGGGGTATAATTCTGGGTGCTAGATGCATGTGGTAGCTTAATGCAGGACAAATGTAATGCAGAAAGCTCCTAGAGGAGCTTTCTGCATTGCTTTTGCCCTGCATTAAGCAACCACCTGCTTATAAAGACACCTATGTTTATTAATTAAGTGGTCGCATTAGAGGGGTTCTACTGTATAGCTGAACCCTTTCCCTATTGAATATTTATATAAGAAATAACAACATCATGAATATTTATTAGCTTATTTTTTATAATGATTAATGTACATAGGAATGTTTGGTATTGGAAGGGTCTGCTATAATTGAATAAGCAAATAGAGCAGATCCTGATCAGACAGGATCAGTCTGATCTGTGTCTACTCTGTTTGCAAATGTATGACAGTGCGTTGATGTAAAGTAAAGGATTAAGTATTATTTTCACGTTCTTAAAAGAATCGCTTAACCCTTTCACCGTCAATGACGCAAAAATGCCCAGCGACAAATAGTGCAATCCCAGATCAGACGCCGCCTTTTCAAGGCGGCATCTGATCAGGGACTTCACTTTTTTTATTCAAACTCTATATTTCTATATATGTGCATTATTCCTTTGAAGTTTGCATTTATTTGTCTAATTTTCTTAGTTTACCGAATAATTAAACAAATTGGATTTCATACGACAATTACAAAGTTGGTGCCGAAAGGGTTAACACTTTCCCTCATATAAACGCCTTTTTCTCAAGGTTGCAAACAGAGTAGATCCAAACGGGTATTTTGCAAAGATGTAGAAAGGCGTATATATGAGGTAAAGAGTTAACATGCTTAAATTTAAATAAAATAGTGTTTTTCTTAGAAGTTGTCTTGACTTTTCTTTCAATTACAGTTAAACTCTTATCCCACAGTGAAAACATATCGGCTCCTATTTGGAAATGTTCAATTTTACTTCTTTCGAGTACACCAACCTATTGCGAAAATATTTATAATGTGTCATGATACAAACTTTAGGAGCTTTCTGCATTACTTTTGCCCTGCATTAAGCAACGACCTGATTTTAACCCTTCGCTTGCTATTCACGTCAATATACCTACATGTAAATAGTGAAGACCCAGATGAGACAGCTCCTGCAGTGATTGCGCAGCGAAATACTTGTACACAGTGACGATATATGTAAATATACAACAGGGCATGGGTAAAGAAGGAGAAATGTATTTTAAAATTCAGCAAGCGAAGGGTTAAGACTCCTTTGTTCAATAAATGAATGCACATTTATGTAAGGTTCTACTCTACATGCTTAAATTAACCAGCCTAGTTTGGATAAAAACAAGATTATATTTTGAAAACCAAATTACGGACATATCCTAGATGCGACAGACTTCGTCTCACGAGGCAGGTCGTGAAACTAGAGGAAGCTGTCAAGAAAATAATCCTTTTCGCTGAAACACCACTTGATACAAGAGAATGAACTTCCTCTGGATGACATGTTAGGCACATAGTCCAGTTCTATACGCAATAACCTTCTTGTTTCCATTTCAAGTTGCCGTATCCGGTTGAGGATGGGGAAGCCGAATTGGTATCTTAACAATATATGACCTTTGCGAAAGCATGCAAGAAACGAATGCAACTAGATCGGCCATGAAAGTTGACTATGTGCATCAATATTACTACCTTCTCAAGTGGAGTTCAAGTCTAAAACTTGTAAAAAGCAATAAAGAATGAATAAACTTCAACAAAATGGTGCATGATATTTAATAAGTGACACAACTTTCCAATGACGGTCGTAGTTCCCGCAGTTTTGAGAGCTGACGCAAAACAGCTGATTTTATTTTATCATGAAATGTGTCTTATTAATATACTCATGGACATTGTATCTTTCTACATAGTATGGAAATACAGTAAGGACACTAATACGACCGCCAAAAGAAAGTCTACTTTAAGTCGTGCAGTCAAATGATAGCTTATTTACAGAACGAAATTTATAGGAGCTTTCTAGATTACTTTCATCTGGCATTAACCTTTTCACTGCCAATGTCGCAAAAATGCACTACGACAAATAGTGCAGTCCCAGATCAGACCCAGATCAGACGGCTCCTACAGGAGCCGTCTGATCTGGGTCTGCTCTGTTTGCTAATAGAATTAGGTCTTACTCTACGGTTTCTACCAATACCAAAGCAGACCTGGTATATATGCCATTATTAAAAAAAAACACCTAATAAATATTCATAATTATCCATTATTTCTTACACGAATATGCAACAGGGAAAGGGTTAAAGTACCACACTGAACCACACTGACATTTCAGTATGAGACCTATCAGAAGGTTTATGCCTAAATTCGTTATTCAGCGGTTGGCGTTTATTCAAAAGCTTCTCAAAATTTAATGGCTGGACTGAGAATATGGAGCAAAAATAAAACTCTTGTAAAACTGGTTGCTTCTATTGCTTTATTTACGCCCCCTTTTTCTAGATCTACATGGAACAAACACGGCGTACGTGACAGGACAGGAGATGTAACCTATAGAGACACAAATGAAGACGCAACCCTTTCCTCCATTAATACTTGTGTAAGAATTAATGACGCCATGAATATTAATTAGACCTACTCTTATAATAGCACATGGACACGGGAAGTGATTGACCATGGCAGAAGGTATAGAATCATATCTATATTGTATCATAAGCAAACAAAGCAGACCCTGATCAGATGGCTCCTGCAGGAGCAGTCTAATCTGGGACTACTCTGTTTGCAAAGGCGAAGAAAAGCGTATTTATAAAGGAAAGGGTTAAGTCAGTAGTATATACATGTAACATGAGATTGCAAGTTTCAGTTGTGGCAACTTATGAGTGTATATATGAATGTGTTAGAGTGCGCTTACTATCATGTCAGGTCTATGCTGGGTTTTATTTGTTATACAGTGTGTATAACAGTAAATCCCCTTTACACCGGAAGCTCAAGTTAGTATGAATGCCGGTATTTAACCCTTTCCCTCATACAAACGTATTTTCACGCATCTGCAAACAGAGTAGACCCAGATCAGATGGCTCCTAGAGGAGCCATCTGATCAGGGTCTGCTCTGTTTGCTAATAGGATTTGATATATCTGTTTTCTTTGCTTTCTAAACTGTCTACAATATTCCACCGTCCATATTTCTTTATAACTATTTTCTTAATGAATACTCAGTAGTATTGAAACTTGGCCTAAATACAGAACAGGGAAAGGGTTAAGACAGGTGGCAGCTTAATGCAGGTTGAAATTTATGCAGAAAGCTCCAAAAGGAGCTGTCTGTATGAATCTCACCCTACATTAAGCAACTACCTGCCTAAAATACCTTATTTGTTCTTTATTAAAATTCCGGTTTGGATGGGGTTTACTGTATACTGAATATGGAATAATAGTGTAATTTATGGAATTTACTAACCTCGCATATTCTATATTACATGTATACATGCGCACTACACACTACATGTAAATAAAAAATTTAGCTCACTGACTACTCTTTATGTTCATAAAGTTGTATACCCTCGGAAAAAAGAGCATTTGAATTATAAGAGATTAACAATGCTATGAAGGAGACACCGTATGGTGATAAACAAATTGTTTTAAACAATAAAATAAAATCTGATCAGAGGCATTGAATTTGCATATATAAATTAGAACAAAACAATACATAAAGGTGCGTACTCAAATACTAAAATGGTCCTTTCTCCACCATGCCCTATGTTGTGACCATTCTTTAGAATCGTCTCGAAGAGTGGTCACAACATAGGGTTTGATGTCGAAATAAAGAAGTTATTCTTGAAATTTTTGGATTCACGTATCTTATCTGGGATCCGTTAGAATCATAACTTTCTTCTGCAATATCTCCTTCTGAATGATCTATTAGCGGCAGGTTGCAGGTTTGATTTAATGCACAGGCTATAAAGCTTGGCATGCGTTAATGGCACTTGTTTTGCACTTGGCATATGAAGGATAGCGATATGACAGGTTGACATGGTGTCAGGATGATGTAGCTGGGTGTGGATTACAATCCCATCTGGGTCCATGCTTATAAAGCTTTTAGTTGAGTCTGAGATCGTTCTCAAGCTTTTGATTGGTCAGATTTGAGCCTTTGGCTCAAATCTGACCAATCAAAAGCTTGAGAACTCAAATCTGACCAATCAAAAGCCTGAGAACGAAACTCAGACTCAACTAAAAGCTTTATAAGCATGGACCCTTGTATCTATGGTTTTGATTAAACAAGTTGCAGAAACTGTGAACAATATGGTTCCACTGCTCTCAGATTTCCTTCATGGTCTTCAATAAAAGGCCAGATTTTAAAGGTTTGTTGAATTACTCAAATGCACATGTTTTGGTTAAACAAGGTACACAAACTGTGAACAAAATGGTTCAACTTCTCTCAGATTTTCTTCATGGACCACAGTTAAAGGTCAGAATTTGAAGTTTGTTATAGTTACTCAAATTCACATGCATGCACGAACATAACATATGGCATATGCCTCAATTTGGGCCATGAAGTAACAACATGAATGAAATGCAACCATAGTAACGGTGAAAACCATATCAACCGCTACCACTGATTCACGGCTACCACATGTTTATTTGTTTATTTTATTCAAATAGTAGAACCAGTCTTAAGCGGTCATCAAAAAGATGTCCAATCGTGGGTCTGTTAGGCAGGTGGTAGCTTAATGTCTATCAAAGATAATGCAGAAAGCTCCTGTAGGAGTTTATGCATTACTTTTACCCTGTATTAAGCACAAACCTGATTTTGAAGCTCCTTGACTCTCTCGGTGCCAATGTCGCCTGTTGGTACCATTAAAAATTTTATAAGATAATTATTATTACTACATTGCAGATTTCATTACCAGGAATGTTTATAAATCTGAAGTATTGATCTAACGAGTTAACTGCATTGAATTTCCACATGTATTTATTTTGTTGTTTCACAAGGAGATGCACTAAGGGTTTTTATCAGATAAGATTTATACAGTATATAAATTATAAACTCCTCGGTGTGTTACCTTAGCCAACTGTGTTCTTGAGCTACGATAGTTCAGTTTCGATAAACAGTGTGTGTGTGTGTGTGTCGCTGTTTATAAAAGATTGTTTACCTTGTGAAGTATATCTTAGAGTTTAAATGGCGAATAGAAAGTCACAGAAAGGTTTAATCCCGTCTATACTCGCGGGATCGGATGAAATATTTGACTGTCCATGCCAACCATGTAGCACCGACAATCTTCACGTGGAAGCCGTTGGATATTGTCAGGATTGCTATGAGTATCTATGCGATAGTTGCTGTAATACTCATCGTAAGCTTTCCGCCACGAAACACCATACAATGTTAGATAAATCGGCCATGTCGAAACCGAATCTACGATCCAAGACGAAAGACGTACTTCAAGAAAAATGTCAAAAACATGGAAGAAAGGTCCTGGAATATTTTTGCAATGATCATAGTCAGCTGTGTTGTGCCGTTTGTGTAAATATGCAGCATAGGTCTTGTCCGGGCATGTCTTACGTGTCAGATGTATCAAATGGAATTGCAAACAGTCAAGAATATGAAGATTTGAGAGCGGCTTTGGACCGACTTCTCTCAGTGGTACTTAAACAAAGAAAGCACAGCCACAGTAAGCGTAGAGCTAACAAGGAATGCCATGCTAAAGCCTTAGCAAATATCAAAAGCACCAGACAACGGATCAACGATATGCTCGATAACCTTGAAGACGAAACAACAATGAATTTATCAATGTTGTACCGCGAAAATTTAGAGAAAATCAAGATTGAGTCAGATACATGCCAATCGATAGTTACGGACTTAAAATCAATGAAAGCACGCCTAGAAGAAAACGCTGCATCTGGTAAGGCCAACCAACTCTTTGTAGAATTACAGAAGTCCAAGGCTCGTCTACGTGAACTAGAGAGTGAGTCGGAAGATGTCGATACCAAATTTCATCAATATTCATTCCACACTGACAAGAAAATTCAACAGATGATGTGTACACTGTCTGATATGTGGTCATTGTCTGTGAGACATGATGACACGCCCGTTACGGCCCGATACGTGGGGGAAATCAATGTGAAGTCGGAGGACGATGCAGAGGAGTGCATTATCAGTGGTATAGCTGTACTGGCCGGGGACCGCGTGGTTGTTACCCACTATAACAACAAGGACATCAAACTAATGGACATGAAGATGAATAAACTTGCATCAAGTCTATCTGTGTCATCAATACCGAACGCCATCACAGAAACCAAACCAAGTGAAGTTGCTGTGGCTTTAGGAAATGAAAGTAAAATAGAGATACTCACCGTGTCAGACGTCCTGACCAGGAGTCACACTATACATACACCCGGTGCGATTATTTTCGGGCTTAGTTATAATGAATCATACTTTATTACAGTCTGTCAACAACCATCCAGTGTTAAAATCATCGACATGTCCGGTAAAACTTTGAACACATTCAGCACTGACAGCAATAGCCAACTGCTTTTTACTAAGCCTAGTTATATTGCTACCGGTCATGACAATGATGTGATCTACGTTACAGACTGGGAGGCCAACACGGTGACGAGTATGACTACCTGTGGCGATGTCATCTCCGTGTACAGACACGAAATGTTAAAACGGCCATGTGGAGTAGCTGTGGGAAAGGACGGAACCGTGTACGTGTGCAGCCGGGACACCCACACTATCCACCAGCTCTCTGCTACTGGAGACTTCGTGCGGATCTTACTAGGACAAGACCAGGCACTTGCACCTTATCCCGCTGTCATAGATTACGGTGAAGAGGACGACATGCTCTACATCAGTAATACCAGCAACGAGCCTGAAGAATGTAACTACATCAGGCTGTACCAACTGGAATAAATGCAATGAAGTTCTTATGCCGATTATTTATAGAAAAGTATCATGAAGACGCAAGTTGTTAATTTTATTTGTATGATGTGTGTTGATGCTACAAACAAGACAATCCGTTTGTTTATGCGGGTTAAATCCATTCCCTCAGGTTGGTGCCTTTTAACGCCTCTGTACGGATCACTTTATGAAACCAATGTCATAAATAGAACATGTTTAGCTCTGTTTATCACATTGGTTTCAAAAGTACACGATATGATAAAAAAAAAAAGATCCTTTGTTTCTAGTAAATTCTCCCTTTTAGAATATTGTCTCAAAGAGGTTGGGTCTAAAAATAGCCTATGAGGGAATGGGTTAATGATTTAACTCTTTCGTCATCATGCGCTGACCTTTGCATACAGTTTGGATCCAGAGGAGACGCCGAGTAACACGGTTCCTCCCTATGGTACAACAGATGTCCAGATAAGACGCGTAAAGTTAAACATTTTCAAGAATAGTCCGACGATTCCATTTCAAAAACCATACACAGTTTATATAATTTTATATTTGATACATTAATTCATTTGTTGTTTCAAAACAAAATATTCCCCCCGAGAAAATGGCATACTTTGTTCAGCATACACACATTGTAAAATTTGGATTCTGTCATGATGTTGATCATTATCGAGCCGAGTGCATCATACAGAACTACAGATTCAGAGCATTCAGGTGATTACCCAAATACTAAAATCGCCATTTCGCCAAAACTCTATACTGTGACCACTCTTTAGAATCGTCTCGAAGAGACGATTCTATTGAGTGGTCATAATATAGAGTTTGGTAGGGGAAATGAAGGAGTTACTCTTGAAAATGTTTTAATTTAAGCACTTTGCCTGGACCTCTGAACATACAGTGAAACCCCGCTAATGCGACCACAGTACAGTAAAACCCCTCTAATGCGACCACTTAATGAATAAACATGGATGTGTCTAAAGCAGGTGGTTGCTTAATGCAGGACGAAAGTTATGCAGGAGCTTTCTGCATAACTTTCGTCCTGAATTAAGCTACCACCTGCCTCTGCCAACCAGAATTATGCCCGTTTTTGGTGGTCGCATTGGCGGGGTTTTACTGCCGTAAAACTCCGCTAATGCGACCACTTAATGAATAAACATGGATGTCTTTATAAGCAGGTGGTTGATGAATGCAGGACAAAAGTAATGCAGAAGCTTTCTGCATTAATTTTGTCCTGCATTAAGCTACCACCTCCATCTAGCACCCAGAATTATACCTCTTTTAGGTGGTCGTATTAGCGGGGTTTTACTGTATATAGAATTTCCTCAGAAGGGTAGCTCGTCATAATTATGTCATCGGTATACTGTTTGCGAAAGTAACTCGACCAGTGGTCGTACGTGTCATTTTAAGTGTCACACTGCGTTTATTTAATTGATTGTAGAGATAACGTTTGGCAACTCTCCGGAATGTCATCGGTTTCCAAACTGTTTTGCGAACATACAGTAGAACCTGTCTTAAGCGACCATCAAAAAAGATGTCTAATTATGGGTCTATAAGTCAGATGGTAGCTTAATGAAGGTTAAAAGTAATGTAAAAACCATATACATGTAGGAGTTTTCTGCATTACATTTGGCATGCATTAAGCAAGCACTTGCTGTTTAAGACTCCTATATTCAATAAAGGAATGACCGCTTAAGATATTCCCTCATAGGGACGACTTTTGACGACTCTGTAAAAGTCACTTTGTGAAACCATTGTGATAAATAGAGTATTTACTCCTATAGGAGCAAATGCTCCATTTATCACAATGGTTTCAAACTACATGTATAAATTTCTAAAAGTTTCCTTTTCTCTAGTTAATGATCCTTTTCGGTAGATTTATTCAAAGAGGTTGTATCTAAAATAGCCTGAGGTAATGGGTTAACTCAACGTTAATATCGGACTCAAATGCATATATCTACAGTGTTAGAAAAGGCTTAGCGTTGTTGGTGAGCTTACAATGAGGCAAAATATGACATCCTTCTCGATTCGATTTCTGATTTTCGGTTTCTGCATTGTTTACGGATGATTTTGAGCCTTATACACAGACATGAACCATTAAGGGGTAAGCCGCTGTTGACTGGCGTTATTATTCTGTGCTATGGCACCAATTAAATGACTGAAAGAAAAATCTACATAGTTTAAAAAGTTTAAAAATGTGATGCTTGCCATTCAGCCTCCGTTTTGTCCGCCATCTTGGAAAAGTCTAAACATTCGCGACCGTACATCTTGCACCACAGTGGATCTGGAGCTTATTATTGTATCATACTTAACGCATTACCTCATAAGCTATTTTAGATTATACCTCTTTGAATAAATCTACCGAAAAGGAGCATTTACTAGAGAATAGGAATGTTTTAGAATTTTGCAGATTTTAAACCACTGTGATAAATAGAGCATTTGCTCCTTTGGAGCAAATCCTATATTTATCACAATGGTTTCATAACTTTGAATTTTACAGAGGCGCCAAAAGGCGCCAATGTGAGCGTATGGGTTAAACCTATACGTATAAACCAGTACCCGCTGTAAAACAATGATGTCTGCAAAAGCACATTAGTCCGGTGCTAGTGTACTAAGTTCCGAATCGTCAAAGCTTTTGAGAAAAAATCGACCGTGTGTAAATCAATCTGGATTCTGATAACTCGCTGAGTCACAGCTGTTTTTAGTCGGATTAGGTCGCGTTTAGCTGGATATTAGTTAGCTCGTTACTCCACAAATTCGCCTTTCTACGCCTTTGCAAACAGAGCAGACCCAGATCAGTCGGCTGCTATATGTCTGCGTTGTTTGCTTTTGACATGATATAGATATATTGCCTTGTTTAAATATTCACGATTGAAACTATTTCAGACCCAACCTCTTTGAATAAACCTACCGAAAAGGAGCATTTACTAAAGAAAAGGAAACGTATAGAATTGTGTATTTTTTAAACCATTGTAATGAATAGAGCATTCGGTCCTATGGAGCAAATGCTCTATTTATCACAATGGTTTCAAAGTGTGACTTCTACAGAGACGCAAAAATGCGACACTAAGATGGAATGTGTTAATTAACATGCATGATATAATTACTTATAGCATGACTATTCATGGACCAAATGGTTCTGCAAAGAGATATGACATAGACAGAACAAGTAATGCCCGCGATTTCAAATATGTACGTTTAGCCGAATGGATTCTTTAACCCTTCGCTTGCTGAATTTTAAAATACCTTTCCTTCTTTACCCATACTCTGTTGCATAATTACATATATCTTCACTGTGCACAAGTATTTCTCTGTGCAATCACTGCTGTGGAGTGCACTGGTTGCACAATCAACTTGTAAATAGTGCAAACCCAGATGCGACAGCTCCTGAAGGAGCTGTCTCATCTGGGTCTTCACTATTTACAGGTAGGTATATTGACGTGAATAGCAAGCGAAGGGTTAAGATGTATTTAGTTGTTATACAATACAGCAACATATCGATTATTCGAACTCTAAAATAAGTATAATTACCGGTCTTTAAGACAGATTGTAGCTTAATGCAGGGAATAACTTCATGCTGAAAGCTCTCCTAGGAGCTTTCTGCATGACTTTCACTCTGCTTTAAGCTGCCACCTGCCTATAAGAGAACATTTGTACATTAAAGTATCGAGGTTTTACTTAATTAAGTCAATTAATCTTTACAAAATCATGTGTTTGATATCTTGATAATATTCTTCTGAGCTGAATAAAAATCGAATAAAGCTTAGGTTATTAATGTTAACCCAAGGCAAACCTGTCGATTCAACTGTCAATTGGATATTGAATGTTCAGCTGTCGATTCAAGTGTCAATTGGTTATTGAACCTCCAGCTGTCAATTCAATAACCAATTGACAGTTGAATCGACAGCTGTCGATTCAATAACCAATTGACAGTTGAATCGACAGCTGTCGATTCAATAACCAATTGACACAGCTGGAGATTCAATAACCAATTGACAGTTGAATCGACAGCTGGAGGTTCAATAACCAATTGACAGTTGAATCGACAGCTGGAGATTCAATAACCAACTGCCAATAACCAACTGCCTGCCAACTTCACGCACATATACTAAAGTTTGTTTTTGGTTGGATGCATTCTGGGACAGAGGCGTATCGCGTACCAGTTTGTGGTCATTCTGATCAAGACATTGACATTGGTCTTTGAAAAACAAATCCAAAGGATTTTCTTCGCATTTATGCATTACCAACACTTACGGAAACGTGGGAACATATGCCAGTTTCAGTGACAGTTCTTGTTTGTACATTATTTTATGTACTAGATATACATGTAAACATTATCAGTATTATTTCGTGTTAAGTGATAGTTATTGTGTATATCGAATGTCACATGGTCGGTGGTTTGTAGGTTTAAACATGTAGTGTAGTGCCTGCTTTATTATACGGTCACAAATGCAGTCATGTGGTCTTAAATGTGTATTATGTAGCATGCTATTATAGGGACACAAATGCAGTTATGTGGATTTAAACGTGTATTGTAATGCATGCTATATTATACATGTATATAGTACGTTCACAATTGTAGTCATGTGGGCTTAAATGTGTATTATATTGCATGCTATATTGTATGGACTCAAATGCATTTATGTGAGTTTAAAAGTGTTTTATAGTGTACTCTATATTGTACCACCACAATTGTAGTTCTGTGGGTTTAACTCTTTCGCTGCCAATGTCACATCTGTAATTACTTATGCAAACAATTTGGATCCAGATGTGACGTCCAGTACATGGGCGTCTCATCAGGATCCAAACGTTTTATTACTGTGATTATTTTATGAAACAAAATTGTAGAAAAATACAAATTGAAAAATGTAGAAAAGTAAAAATTGAAAAAAAAGACGACAAAGTTTGCAGGCAACAAAACTAGGCAGCAAAGCGTTAAACTATTATTTTATCGCATGTTTTATTGTATATGATCACATTACTATAGTTATGTGAGCTTAACCCATTACCTCTTAGGCTATTTTAGATACAACCTTTTTTGAATAAATCTACCGAAAAGGAGCATTAACAAGAGAAAAGGAAAGCTTTAGAATTTTGCTTGAATTTTGTTTGAAACCATTGTAATAAATAGAGCATTTTGCTCTTAAAAATGGTTTCAACAGGTGACTTTTGCAGAGGCGTCAAAAGTCGTCAATATGAGGGAGTGGGTTAAACGTGTATCATATTGCACACTTTAATGTACGACCATAAGTGTAGTTATGTGGGTTTAACCCTTTCCTTCAATGTGAACGTGTTTTCACGTATCTGCAAACAGGGTAGACCCAGATCAGACGGCTTCTGTAGGAGCCGTCTGATCTGGGTCTGCTCTGTATGCTTATAACAATTGATAAATCTGGGTTTTGTAGTTTCTTAAATGGCTACAATGTTCCATCTTCCATATTTCATTAAAAATATTTTGTCCATGAATATTTCGTAGGTATTGACATTTGTAACAAACATAGAAATGCTCCATATGAGCAAATGCTCTATTTATCACGATGGTTTCAGAAAGTGACTTTTACAAAGACGTCAAAAGACCTCAATATAAGGGAATGGGTTAAACAGTCTCTATATTTGTAATTTTATTATTTTGCAGCACTACTTGTATTGGTAGACTTTGCTAACAGTTTTTGTTCTAGACCAGACATTGGATGAAACGGTGTCTGCCTGACTCGGGTCTATAATGTCTGCCAGAATGTTGTTTGCTAGTCTCTACATTGTTTGATTTACAGATGAGTCCTATCGTTGCTTTAGGCCTACTCAGTCCATAGTGTCTGGATGCGTGTGTGTGCCTGACACGCGTTGCAGTCATTTTAGGTGAAACTCTGGATCTAAATGAGATGCCAAGTTGCTCAGGCCACGGTGTTATAAAGCTTTTTGCTTGAGTCTGAGATCATTCTAAAGTATCTGATTGGTCTCAGAATCTGACCATTCAGATACTTCAGAATGATCTCAGATTCAGACTCCAGGGTCGAGTCTAGATCCTGATCCAGAATAACAAGAATATTAGTATTTGTACATATTAATATGATTACCGTATGCTAAAGTTGAACTCTGATCATTAATTCATTATTTAGTTGAAAATTAATTGATAGTTTTCCATCGTGATCTAATGTTGTTGAAAATAGTTTATAGTGTCTGGTGTGATTAATCTGTAGCTATAGATCGCTAGCATCTATCTATAGCTAATACCTATAAATAGCTGATACTTAGCTATAAGCTGGAAACTATCTATAGCTGGTACGTATCTATAGCTTATGTCAATATGTAACTACAATGCTCCCTCTCTTCAACGACACCCTTTGGGATACGAGGATTGTATGTGTTGTTCCGAGGGAGTTGTTATAGGGAGGGAAAATCAAACATAATTAGCTTGTTTGCAGATCCCTAGATAAGGTGTATGTCGAGAACTAAAACCGTTATGCCTCCATCAAACCCTATGTTGTGACCACTCTTTAGAATCGTCACAAAGTGACGATTCTAAAGAGTGGTCACAACATAGGGTTTGATGGAGGCATAAGAATACGATGGGAAAAAAATTGTGTCCGGAGCCTTGTTGTTTCGGAAACAGTGGCATGCGTTGTTGTAAGGAGGGAATCGTTATTGAGAGGGTCGTTGTAGGGAGGGAGCACTGTAATACCTATCTATAGTTGGTATCTATCTGTAACAGGTACCTATCTATAGCTGGAACCTATCTATAGCTGGTACCTATCTGTGGCTAGTGCCTATATAGAGAGAGAGTACCTATCGCCCTACTCGTTTCTAGTTTTGTTTCGTACGAAAAAGGCATGATTGGTATACATCCGAATGAATTAGATTAGCCGCATCTTTAACGTTGCGATGGAAACTAAAATTTGGTCTGATATAATAGTAAACTAATCATTATATGCCCTTTGAATGCGGGACACGAGTTTGGCTGCCATTTGCAAACAGTGTAGACCCATATCTGAGGGCTCCTCGATGTACAGTAAACAAACTGCAGTGAACCCTCATTATACCGGTATTCGTTACAATGGCACGCTCGTTATACCGGCAGTATGCATTGAAACAAAATTACCGTTACGTCATTGAAACTACCACTGAATAAATAAGTGCACTGCCAATAAGACATGTGATAGCTTAATGCAGAACACAATAAGTGCACAAAGCTCCCAAAGGGAGCTTTGTGCACTCCTTGTGTTTTGCATTAAGCGTTCACCTGTTGGTACTAGTTTAAAACTGGCCAAATGGTTCCTTTCATATTTAAACTCGTTATAACGGCCACCTCGTTATACTAGCAAAATGTCTGGAAACAAGCACCTCCGTTGTAATGAGGGTTCACTGTATTTACCGGTAAAGCCATTGACATTCATGGGTTCAGCAAATATGTTTAGAGAGTCCCTTCAGGAGCCCTCTCGTCTGGCTGCTTAATGCCCTGCATTATGCATTAAGCTGTCACCTGTCTCCTGTCTCCAAGACTGATATTTATACTAAATTGAAAGTCCTGTTTAGAGGGGTTTTACTGTATTGTCTATCAATATTAGCTACAGGAAATTTACTATCGAAAGCAAGTCAATTTACTTCCCTAGTATGTGATACCACTTACTTAACCCATGATCTCATAGGCTATTTTAGATACAACCTCTTTGAATTAATCTACCGAAAAGGAGCATTAATTAGAGAAAAGGAAAATTTTAGAATTGTGTAGTTTGAAACCATTGTGATAAATAGAGCATTTGCTCCTATAGGAGCAAATGCTCTATTTATCACAATGGTTTCACAAAGTGACTTTTACAGAGTCGTCAAAATTCGTCAATATGGGGAATGGGTTAAGTGTCATCAACCCTTAGAATGCTGGGAACGAGATAATCTTTTCCCTGTTGCATATTCATGTACGAATAATTGATATCATGAATATTAATAAGATTATGTTTTATAATGGCATATGGACACATGACATTTTGACTCAGGCGTAAACTTGAGAATCAGATCTATATTAGACCAAAGGCAAACAGGACAGACCCTGAATAGACGGCTACATTTGGGTCTAGTACTATGTTTGCAGATGCGTGAAAATGCGTTTATATGAGGGAAATGGTTAATTGACATTGCCCTAAATCAGATGGTCTGCATTACATTTGTCATTGAGCATAGTTGATTAATCATTCCACTTTCAAGAATAAAGAGGGACTGATCTTAACGATGTCTTCTTTGTCTTCATGTAAAGTATCGAACCTAATAAACCGACATATACATTTATAGTTTGATCGCATGCTATAATAAAATCGTGCACGTTATATATTGTAACCGAACCGGTTAGACAATGTTTGTTTGTTTTTGGTTTGTTTGTTTGTGTTTTTGTTGTTGTTGGTGTTTCCTTTTTCTTTCAAATCCGTATATTTCCTGAAAGAAACTGTCACTAACAGAAACTAGGCAAAAACAGTTAAGTCCCGCTAATGCGACTACCTAAAAGGCGTATAATTCCGGGTGCTAGATGCAGGTGGTAGCTTATTGCAGGACAAAAGTAATGCAGAAACCTAGAGGAGCTTTCTGCATTGCTTTTGCCTTGCATTAAGCAACCACCTGCTTATAAAGACACATATTTTTATTCATTAAGTGGTCGCATTAGAGGGGTTCTGTTGTATGGCTTAACCCTTTCCCTATTGAATATTTTTATAAGAAATAACAACATGAATATTTATTAGTTTATTTTTTATAATGATTAATGTACATAGGAGTATTTGGTATTGGAAGGGTCTGCTATAATTGAATAAGCAAATAGAGCAGTTTCTGTGTCTACTCTGTTTGCAAATGTATGACAGTGCGTTGATGTACAGTAAAGGGTTAAGTATTATTTTCACGTTCTTAAAAGAATCGCTTATCCCTTTCACCGCCAATGTCGCAAAAATGCACCACGAAAAATAGCGCAGTCCCAGATCAGACGCCGCCTTTTCAAGGCGGCATCTGATCAGTGACTTCACTTTTTGTCTCAAGCTCTATATTTCTATATCCGTGCATCATTCCTTTGAAATGTGCATTTATTTGTCTAATTTTCTTAGTTAACCGAATAATTAAACAAAATTGGATTTCAGACGACAATTACAAATTTGGCGCCGAAAGGGTTAACACTTTCCCTCATATAAACGCCTTTTTCGCACATTTGCAAACAGAGTAGATCCAGACGGATCTTTTGCAAAGGCGTAGAAAGGCGTATCTATAAGGTAATGGGTTAACATGCTTAAATAAAAAAGTATTATTCTTAGAAGTTGTCTTGACTTTTCTTTCATTTACAGTTAAAATCTTATCCCACTGTTAAAACATATCGGCTCATATTTGGAAATGTTCAATTTTACTTCTTTCGAGGCCACCAAACTATTGCGAAAATATTTATAATGTGACATGATACAAACTTTAGGAGCTTTCTGCATTACTTTTGCCCTGCATTAAGCAGCGGCCTGATTTTAACCCTTCGCTTGCTATTCACATCAATATACCTACCTGTAAATAGTGAAGACCCAGATGAGACAGCTCCTGCTGGAGCTGTCTCATCAGGGTCTGCACTATTTACAAGTTGATTGTGCAACCAGTGCGCTCCACAGCAGTGATTGCACAGCGAAATACTTGTACACAGTGAAGATATATGTAAATATACAACAGGGCATGGGTAAAGAAGGAGAAATGTATTTTAAAATTCAGCAAGCGAAGGGTTAAGTATCCTTTGTTGAATAAATGAATGCACGGTTATGTAAGGTTCTACTCTACATGCTTACATTAACCAGGCTAGTTTGGATAAAAACAAAATTATATTTTGAAAACCAAATTACGGACATATCCTAGATACGAGAGACTTGGTCTCACCAAGCAGGTCGTGAAACTAGAGAAAGTTCGGCGATTGGTCATACTGTAAGGAAGTTAAAGCTGTCAAGAAAATAATCCTTTTCACTGAAACACCACTTGATACAAGAGAATGAACTTCCTCTGGATGACACGTTAGGCACACAGTCCAGTTCTATACGCAATAACCTTCTTGTTTCCATTTCAAGTTGCCATATCCGGTTGAGGCTGGGGAAGCCGAACTGGTATCTTAATAATATATGACCTTTGCGAAAGCATGCAAGAAACCAATGCAACTAGATCGGCCTTGAAAGTTGACTATGTGCATCAATATTATTACCTTCTCAAGTGGAGTTCAAGTCTAAAACTTGTAAAAAGCAATAAAGAATGAATAAACTTCAACAAAATGGTGCATGATATTTAATAAGTGACACAACTTTCCAATGAAGGTCGTAGTTCCCGCAGTTTTGAGAGCTGACGCAAAACAGCTGGTTTATCATGAAATGTGTCTTATTAATATACTCATGGACATTGTATCTTTCTACATATTATGGAAATACAGTAAGGACACTAATACGACCGCCAAAAGAAAGTCTACTTTAAGTCGTGCAGTCAAGTGATAGCTTATTTACAGAACGAAATTTATAGGAGCTTTCTACATTACTTTCATCTGGCATTAACCTTTTCACTGCCAATGTCGCAAAAATGCACTACGACAAATAGTGCAGTCCCAGATCAGACCCAGATCAGACGGCTCCTATAGGAACCGTCTGATCTGGGTCTGCTCTGTTTGCTTATAGAATTAGGTCTTACTCTACGGTTTCTACCAATACCAAAGCAGTCCTGGTATATATGCTATTATTAAAAAAAACACCTAATAAATATTCATAATTATCCATTATTTCTTACACGAATATGCAACAGGGAAAGGGTTAAAGTACCACACTGACATTTCAGTATGAGTCCTATCAGAAGGTGTATTCCTAAATTCGTTATTCAGCGGTTGGCGTTTATTCAAAAGCTTCTCAAAATTTAATGGCTGGACTGAGAATATGGAGCAAAAATAAAACTCTTGTAAAACTGGTTGCTTCTATTGCTTTAATTACGTCCCCTTTTTCTAAATCTACATGGAACAAACACGGCGTACATGACAGGACAGGAGATGCAACCTATAGAGACACAAATGAAGACGCAACCCTTTCCTCCATTAATACTTGTGTAAGAATTAATGACGCCATGAATATTAATTAGACCTACTGTTATAATAGCACATGGACACGGGAAGTGATTGACCATGGCAGAAGGTATAGAATCATATCTATATTGTATCATAAGCAAACAAAGCAGACTCTGATCAGATGGCTCCTGCAGGAGCAGTCTAATCTGGGACTACTCTGTTTGCAAAGGCGGAGAAAAGCGTATTTATAAAGGAAAGGGTTAAATAAGTAGTATATACATGTAACATGAGATTGCAAGTTTCAGTTGTGGCAACCTATGAGTGTATATATGAATGTGTTAGAGTGCGCTTACTATCAGGTCTATGCTGGGTTTTATTTGTTATACAGTGTGTATAACAGTAAATCCCCTTTACACCGGAAGCTCAAGTTAGTATGAATGCCGGTATTTAACCCTTTCCCTCATACAAACGTATTTTCACGCATCTGCAAACAGAGTAGACCCAGATCAGATGGCTCCTAGAGGAGCCGTCTGATCAGGGTCTGCTCTGTTTGCTAATAGGATTTGATATATCTGTTTTCTTTGCTTTCTAAACTGTCTACAATATTCCACCGTCCATATTTCTTTATAACTATTTTGTTAATGAATACCCAGTAGGTATTGAAACTTGGCCTAAATACAGAACAGGGAAAGGGTTAAGACAGGTGGCAGGTTGAAATTTATGCAGAAAGCTCCAAAAGGAGCTGTCTGTATGATTCTCACCCTACATTAAGCAGCTACCTGCCTAAAATACCTTATTTGTTCTTTATTAAAATTCCGGTTTGGAGGGGTTTTACTGTATACTGAATATGGAATAATAGTGTAATTTATGGAATTTACTAACCTCGCATATTCTATATTACATGTATACATGCGAACTACACACTACATGTTTAGCTCACTGACTACTCTTTATGTTCATAAAGTTGTATACCCTCGGAAAAAAGAGCATTTGAATTATAAGAGATTAACAATGGTATGAAGGAGACACCGTATGGTGATAAACAAATTGTTTTAAACAATAAAATAAAATCTGATCAGATGCATTGAATTTACATATATAAATTAGAACAAAACAATACATAAAGGTGCGTACTCAAATACTAAAATGGTCCTTTCTCCACCATTCCCTATGTTGTGACCATTCTTTAGAATCGTATCGAAGAGTGGTCACAACATAGGGTTTGATGTAGAAATAAAGAAGTTATTCTTGAAAATGTTTTGATTCACGTATCTTATCTGGGGTCCGTTAGAATCATAACTTTCTTCTGCAGTATCTTCTTCTGAATGATCTATTAGCGGCAGGTTGCAGGTTTGATTTAATGCACAGGCTATAAAGCTTGGCATGCGTTAATGGCACTTGTTTTGCACTTGGCATATGAAGGATAGCGATATGACAGGTTGACCTGGTGTCAGGATGATGTAGCTGGGTGTGGATTACAATCCCATCTTGTATCTTTGGTTTTGATTAAACAAGTTGCAGAAACTGTGAACAATATGGTTCCACTGCTCTCAGATTTCCTTCATGGTCTTCAATAAAAGGCCAGATTTTAAAGGTTTGTTGAATTACTCAACTGCACATGTTTCGGTTAAACAAGGTACACAAACTGTGAACAAAATGGTTCCACTTCTCTCAGATTTTCTTCATGGACCACAGTTAAATGCCAGAATTTGAAGTTTGTTATAGTTATTCAAATTCACATGCATGCACGAACATAACATATGGCATATGCCTCAATGTGGGCCATGAAGTAACAACATGAATGAAATGCAACCATAGTAACGGTGAAAACCATATCAACCGCTACCACTGATTCACGGCTACCACATGTTTATTTGTTTATTTTATTCAAATAGTAGAACCAGTCTTAAGCGGTCATCAAAAAGATGTCCAATCGTGGGTCTGTTAGGCAGGTGGTAGCTTAATGTCTATCAAAGATAATGCAGAAAGCTCCTGTAGGAGTTTATGCATTACTGTTACCCTGTATTAAGCACAAACCTGATTTTGAAGCTCCTTGACTCTTTCGGTGCCAATGTCGCCTGTTGGTACCATTAAAAACAGTGCCGTCCAAGGTCAGATGCCGCCTTTTCAAGGCGGCATCTGACCTGGGACTTCACTGTTTTCTGTTTTATTTTAGCCCAAGAATACAGGTTTTAAAAAACAAATGTTTTACTAATACACCTTTATAATTTAGTTTATAATTATATTTAATATGAAATTATTATTGCAGACGACACTTTTAAATTTGGCGCCAAAATAGTTAAGACAGGTTCTACTTCATCTTGCCAATAATCATTGTTAACATTGTTCCCCTCGACTTGCACAGGTGGCAATAATTTGAGTTCTTTGCTCATAGCCTAAAGTTGATACGATAGCATAGATTTTCCTATAAAATGTATCTGAAATTACCTGTGCAGTGAACTTTATCGCCACTTGCAGTGTTTACAGCAATGTTCATATAACTTCCTGTTCCGTGAACAAGGGTTATTTATTTGTTCATTACCAAGAACGAATCATTAAAATAACTACTATTGCAGAATATGTTAAAAGACTATGACTCATATTTTATAAGATAATTAGTATGACTACATTGCAGATTTCATTACCAGGAATGTTTATAAATCTGAAGTATTGATCTAACGAGTTACCTGCATTGAATTTTCCCATGTATTTATTTTATTGTTCCACAAGGAGATACACTAAGGGTTTTTTATCAGATAAGATTTATTCAGTAAATAACTTTTATACACCTCGGCGTGTGATCTTAGCCAATTCCGTTCTTCAGTTACGATAGTTCAGTTTCGATAAACAGTGTGTATCGCTGTTTATAAAATATTATTTACCTTGTGAAATATATCTTGGAGTTTAAATGGCGACTAAAAAGTCACAGAAAGGTCTAAGCGCGTCTATACTCGCCGGATCGGATGAAATATTTGACTTTCCATGCCAACCATGTAGCTCCGACAATCTTCACGTGGAAGCCGTCGGCTACTGTCAGGATTGTTGTGAGTATCTATGTGATAATTGCTGTAATACTCATCGTAAGCTCTCTGCCACGAAACAACATACGATGTTAGATAAATCGGCCATGTCGAAATTGAAACCACGATCCAAGACGAAAGATGTACTTCAAGAAAAATGTCAAAAACATGGAAGAAAGGTCCTGGAATATTTCTGCAATTATCATAGTCAGCTGTGTTGTGCCGTGTGTGTAAATATACAGCATAGGTCTTGTCCGGGCATGTCTTACGTGTCAGATGTATCAAATGGAATTGCAAACAGTCAAGAATATGAAGATTTGAGAGCGGCTTTGGACCGACTTCTCTCAGTGGTACTTAAACAAAGAAAACACAGCCACAGTAAGCGTCGAGCTAACAAGGAATGCCATGCTAAAGCCTTAACAAATATCAAAAGCATCAGACAACGGATCAACGATATGCTCGATAACCTTGAAGACGAAACAACAATGAAGTTATCAATATTGTACCGCGAAAATTTAGAGAAAATCAAGATTGAGTCAGATACATGCCAATCGATAGTTACGGATTTAAAATCAATGAAAGCACGCCTAGAAGAAAACGCTGCATCTGGTAAGGCCAACCAACTCTTTGTAGAATTACAGAAGTCCAAGGCTCGTCTACGTGAACTAGAGAGTGAGTCAGAAGATATCGATACCAAATTTCATCAATATTCATTCCACACTGACAAGAAAATTCAACAGATGATGTGTACACTGTCTGATATGTGGTCATTGTCTGTGAGACATGATGGCACGCCCGCTATGGCCCGATACGTGAGGAAAATCAATGTGAAGTCGGATGACGATGCAGAGGAGTGCATTATCAGTGGTATAGCTGTACTGGCCGGGGACCGCGTGGTTGTTACCCACTATAACAACAAGGACATCAAACTAATGGACATGAAGATGAATAAACTTGCATCAAGTATATCTGTGTCATCAATACCGAACGCCATTACAGAAACCAAACCAAATCAAGTTGCTGTGGCTTTAGGAAATGAAAGTAAAATAGAGATACTCACCGTGTCAGACGTCCTGACCAGGAGTCACACTATACATACACCCGGTGCGATTATTTTCGGGCTTAGTTATAATGAATCATACTTTATTACAGCCTGTCAACAACCATCCAGTGTTAAAATCATCGACATGTCCGGTAAAACTTTGAACACATTCAGCACTGACAGCAATAGCCAACTGCTTTTTACTAAGCCTAGTTATATTGCTACTGGTCATGACAATGATGTGATCTACGTTACAGACTGGGAGGCCAACACGGTGACGAGTATGACTACCCGTGGCGATGTCATCTCCGTGTACAGACACGAAATGTTAAAACGACCATGTGGAGTAGCTGTGGGAAAGGACGGAACCGTGTACGTGTGCAGCCGGGACACCCACACCATCCACCAGCTCTCTGCTACTGGAGACTTCGTGCGGATCTTACTAGGGCAAGACCAGGCACTTGCACCTTATCCCGCTGTCATAGATTACGGTGAAGAGGACGACATGCTCTACATCAATAATACCAGCAACGAGCCTGAAGAATGTAACTACATCAGGCTGTACCAACTGGAATAAATGCAATGAAGTTCTTATGCCGATTATTTATAGAAAAGTATCATGAAGACGCAAGTTATTAATATTATTTGTATGATGTGTGTTGATGCTACAAACAAGACAATCCGTTTGCTTATGTGGGTTTAATCCATTCCCTCAGGTTGGTGCCTTTTAACGCTCTGTACGGGTCACTTTATGAAACCAATGTCATAAATAGAACATGTTTAGCTCTGTTTATCACATTGGTTTCAAAAGTACACAATGTGATAAAAAAAAGATCCTTTGTTTCTAGTAATTTCTCCCTTTTAGAATATTGTCTCAAAGAGGTTGGGTCTAAAAGTAGCCTGTGAGGGAATGGGTTAATGATTTAACTATTTCGTCATCATGTGCTGACCTTTGCATACAGTTTGGATCCAGAGGAGACGCCGAGTAACACGGTTCCTCCCCATGGTACAACAGATGTCCAGATAAGACGCGTAAAGTTAAACATTTTCAAGAATAGTCCGACGATTCCATTTCAAGAACCATACACAGTTTATATAATTTTATATTTGATTTAATTCAATTAAATACATCAATTCATTCGCTGATTCAAAACAAAATATTCTCCCGAGAAAATGGCATACTTTGTTCAGCATACACACATTGTAAAATTTGGATTCTGTCATGATGTTGATCATTATCGAGCCGAGTGCATCATACAGAACTACAGATTCAGAGCATTCAGGTGCATACCCAAATACTAAAATCGCCATTTCGCCAAAACTCTATACTGTGACCACTCTTTAGAATCGTCCCGAAGAGACGATTCTATTGAGTGGTCATAATATAGAGTTTGGTAGGGGAAATGAAGGAGTTACTCTTGAAAATGTTTTAATTTAAGCACTTTATCTGGACCTCTGCACGTACATTAAAATTCCGCTAATGCGACCACAGTACAGTAAAACCCCTCTAATGCGACCACTTAATGAATAAACATGGATGTCTTTATAAGCAGGTGGTTGCTTAATGCAGGACAAAAGTAATGCAGAAAGCTCCTCTAGGAGCTTTCTGCATTAATTTCGTCCTGCATTAAGCTATCACCTGCATCTAGCACCCAGAATTATACCTCTTTTAGGTGGTCGTATTAGCGGGGTTTTACTGTATATAGAATATCCTCAGAAGGGTAGCTCGTCATAATTATGTCATCGGTATACTGTATGCGAAAGTAACTCGACCGGTGGTCTTACGTGTCATTTTAAGTGTCACCTCACCGACTGTGTTTATTTAATTGATTGTAGAGATAATGTTTGGCAACTCTCCGGAATGTCATCGGTTTCCAAACTGTTTTGCGAGCATACAGTAGAACCTGTCTTAAGCGACCATCAAAAAAAGATGTCTATAAGTCAGATTGTAGCTTAATGCAGTTAAAAGTAATGTAAAAACCATATAGGAGTTTTCTGCATTACATTTGGCCTGCATTAAGCAACCACTTGCTGTTTAAGACTCCTATATTCAATAAAGGAATGACCGCTTAAGACATTCCCTCATATTGACGACTTTTGACGAGCAAATGCTCCATTTATCACAATGGTTTCAAACTACATGTACAAATTTCTAAAAGTTTCCTTTTCTCTAGTTAATGATCCTTTTCGGTAGATTTATTCAAAGAGGTTGTATCTAAAATAGCCTGAGGTAATGGGTTAAGATAGGTTCTACTGTAAACAGTCAAGAGGTTCAACAGCCTATAATTCCCGTGTCATGATAAATGACAACTTATCGCCGTATTTATTTAACGCTTTCAATGCTGAATTTTCAAAGTGGAACAGCCCATCAGGGTTGAACTACTGAGTGCATTCACTATGAAAGGCTTAATGAAACTTGTTAGAGGATTGTAAATAACAAACAGTGCAGACCCTGATCAAAGGGCTCCTCTTGGAGCCATCTGATCTGGGTCTACACTGTTTGCAAATGGATGTGCATGTGGGTCACGCATTTAAAGGGAAAATCGATAGTAGAGATTACATTCGAAACTTCTCCTTAAAAAAAAGTGTACATTTATGCCACATTTTACGTATTATCATGATTATGGTCCAGTATACGTACACACCTAGAACAGAGCAATCAGCTTTAGTTTCACTCGGAACACCTCAACCATTTCTACGAAATAGACTATAATCCGAACGAACGCTTTAGTTCTGCATTAAGCAACCATCTACTAGCCTATTATGTGTATTCATGATGAAGTCGTTTTAGGCAAGTTGTACTATTATATATTCTTGATTATTTTATGTGACAATCTGTTTGTCCGTTTTACATACAGTAGAACCTGTTTCAAGCGGCCATTCATTTATTGAACAAGGGAATCTTGAAAAGAAGTGGTCGCTTAATCAAGAACTTTCTGCATTACTTTTGACCTGCATTAAGCTGTCACCTGCCTTACATACCCATACTTATACCTCTTTTCGATGGCCGCTTAAGACTGGTTCTACTGTATTCATCTTGGTGAAATCTAAGCCCTTTGCGTTTCTTTGTAACCACATTTAAGCGTTACCAGGAAACAGATAAACTATGATATGTTTTCCCGTTACTAAGGATGCAAATATCCATGCTAGAAACGCTAGCTATAACACATATATGTTCGCTAGAAACGGCGTTTTCTGTAGTTGCAAAACAGAAACTACAGCACCTTTATCTGTACCTTAATTTCGTTAGCAATAACGTTTTCTAACGCTAGCTACAACATGAATATATGAACCTTAAGTTTCGCTAGCAATGGCGTTTTCTTCTGTGTCCAAGCGTTACCTAAAACAAGTATATATGTACAATAATTTCGTAGCTACTGAACGCTAGCTATAACACTGTGTTCTTCTCGTGTGTTTGCGTGTGTTTGGTTGCGTGTGTGTGACATGCTGTCTATTGATGTGTTGGTGGTGATTGCGTCTTGTATGTGACTTTCTACTGTATGTGTGTGTATGAGTATAAATTGCTATGCTTTCTGTAGGTGTTTTGGTGATGGTGGCGTTTTGTGTGTGGCTTTTCCTGCTTGACTTTACTACTTTTTCATTTACGTATATTTCTACCTCCAAACACGTTATGCTAAAGATGGCGTTTTCTATAGTTACCGAACAATAGCCAAAGCACGTTTGTCTGTATCTTAATTTCGTTAGCAAAGACGTTTTCTATGGTTACTGAACGCTAGCTAAAATACGCGCATATGTAACTTATTTTCTCTGACGATGGTGTTTTTTGTAATTACCAATCACAGCAGAAAATGAGGCTGAAGGGCGTCATTACTAATAATTAATAAAGACCTCACTGCTCTACTATTACTTGTTTGTTAATGAAGGTTTACACGTTTATGTGTAAATTGCCTTGACTGTGTTTGTTCAACAAGTAGTTCTGTTATAATTCAATATCTCGGATTCGTGGAAGTAATCGAAATAATGAACACAGCTTGTTCTCTAGTGAAGTAACAAAATTACAAGTGTATGAATAAGGATGTTTTGGAGACAACATTTCCGCTGTGGAAATGTTGTCTCTAAAACATCCTTATTCATACACTTGTATTTTTATACGCCCACCTAATAAAGGTGGTCGTATATTGTCGTGGCCCTGTCCGTCCGTCCGTTCGTTCGTTCGTCCGTCAACATTTTGTTTGTCCGCTGTTTTCTGGGAAAACTATTTGACAGATATTAATGAAACTTCACACAAATGTTAAATGCATCAAGATCTGAAGCTGAGTTGATTCTGAGGTTCATTTGATTTTTCATTTCAGAGTTATGGCCCTTGTCCTTAAAAAATATGCAAATAGTTTGTCCGCTGTTTTCTGGGAAAACTATTTGAGAGATATTAATGAAACTTCATACAAATGTTTAATGCATCAAGATCTGAAGCTGAGTCGATGCTGAGGTTCATTTGATTTGTCGTTTCGGAGTTATGGCCCTTTTACTTAAAAAATAATGCAAATACATGCAAATAGTTTGTCCGCTGTTTTCTGGGAAAACTATTTGACAAATATTAATGAAACTTCACACAAATGTTAAATGCACCAAGATCTGAAGCTGAGTTGATTCTGGGGTTCATTTGATTTGTCGTTTCGGAGTTATGGCCCTTGTCCTTAAAAAATATGCAAATAGTTTGTCCGCTGTTTTCTGGAAAAACTATTTGAGAGATATTAATGAAACTTTACACAAATGTTTAATGCATCAAGGTCTGAAGCTTAGTCGATTCTGAGGTTCATTTGATTTGTCGTTTTGGAGTTATGGCCCTTTTACTTAAAAGATAATGCAAATACATGCAAATAGTTTGTCCGCTGTTTTCTGGGAAAACTATTTGACAGATATTGATGAAACTTCACACAAATGTTTAATGCATCAAGATCTGAAGCTCAGTTGATTCTGAAGTTCATTTGATTTTTCATTTCAGAGTTATAGCCCTTGTCCTTAAAAAATATGCAAATAGTTTGTCTGCTGTTTTCTGGGAAAACTATTTCAGAGATATTAATGAAACTTCACACAAATTTTTAATGCATCAAGATCTGAAACTGAATTGATTCTGAGGATCATTTGATTTTTCATTTCAGAGTTATGGCCCTTGTTCTTAAAAAATAATGCAAATAGTTTGTCCGCTGTTTTCTGGGAAAACTATTTGAGAGATATTAATGAAACTTCACAAAAATGTTTAATGCATCAATATCTGATGCTGAGTTGATTTTGAGGTTTATTTGATTTTTCGTTTCGGAGTTATTGCCCTTTTACTTAAAAAAAATGCAGATATATCCAAATAGTTTGTCCGCTGTTTTCTGGCAAAACTGTTTGACAGATATTAATGAAACTTCATACACATGTTTAATGCATCAAGACCTAAAGCTAAGTCGAGTCTGAGGATCATTTGATTAAATGTTTCGGAGTTATGGCCCTTGCACTTAAAAAAATAATGCAAATCTATGCAAATATGAGGATGGCCATAACTTTTTCATTTGAAATGATATTTACTTCAATTGTTTTATATGGTTAAACCTTAATGTGAATTTTCACATATATTGCGGGGGTTTTGATATGTCATTTTATTCTAAAGTTATGGTCCATGAACTTCGTGTGTTCGTTGCTTTGATAGTCGGTAAACTTTTAGTTTGTCTGTTGTTTTCTGGGAAAACTATTAAAATGATATAAATGAAACTTAACAACTTAACACAAATGTTTTAAGCAACAAAATTTGAAGCTGAGTTTATTTTGAGGTTCATTCAGTTTGTCTTTACAGAGTTATGGCCGTTGCACTTTACAAAAATCTGCAAAAATGAGGATTAGCTGTAACTTTTTTATTTAATAAGATATTCACTTCATTTTTTAAAAAAATAGTATCACCGTAATATGGAAATCAAGATCTGAAGCACAGATTAGAAAATGTCAACACTATAAGGCATGTTGAATCAGAGAAAGTTTGCAAGTGGGCGTATTATGTACCGTATGCGGTACTCTTGTTGTTATTTCACTAGAGAACAAGCTGTGTTCATTATTTTGATTACTCGGGTGTTCAAAGAATCAATTCCACTTTACCATTTGTAGCTATCGCTCTGAAACTAGGTTATATATAGTTTTATTGTACTCTTGTCACATCAGTTTGACTGGGTCACTCGATTTTCTCGCTGTAACAATATAAACAGCATGTAACTTGGTCTGTAAAAGTTAGATTCTGCTTCACTCTCAATGTAACCTTTCCTTATAATATAACCCTTTCCTTAATGAGCATTTAGGCATGAATTGATCCCATTGTGAATAGTAATAAACTTGTTTACAAGGTAAAGTTTTCAAGGGAAGATTGGGTTTAGTCAAAAGCTGTTGAATCAGATCTATATAATTTCATAAGCAAACCGAGCAGACCCTTTCAGATCCATCTGATCTGGGCCTTCCCTGTTAGCAAAGGCGTGAAAACGCGTTTATAAATATGAAGGAAATGGTTTATCATTTTTTCCAAGAATTCGCGCCAGTAGGAGCCGTCTGATCAGGGTCTGCTCTGTGTGCTTATGATATAATACAGATATGATTCATAGTTTGTTATTGCTAAAAGTCCTTGTGTCTATATTATGTTAAAATAATTAATCTAATTAATAGTCATGATGTCATTATTCCTTGCATGAATATGCATGTAGTACATGGTCAAACTCCAGCCACTATGTTGATTTCTTTTCATCTTAACCATTAACTATACAAACAATACTTGCGCAATAAAGGGAGACAATATAGTAGGACCCCTATAAAGCGACCTTTTAATGAGTAGAAATTGACATCATTTAATTTAAAGCATGTGGTTGCTTACTGCAGGAAGAAAGTAATGCAGAAAGCTCCTTAAGGAAAACGCATTGTTTGCCTTCATACTCTAAGTACAAGATGGTTACATGAAAACGAATTATTTGCCTTCAGATTCTAAGTATAAGATCGCTACATGAAAACGCATTGTTTGCCTTCAGACTCCAGTTATAATGTCATGTTACATAAAAACGTATTTTTACCAAGAAGCTCTAACTGCAATATCATGTAACATGAAAACGATCACTCTTGTCAGGGTCGGAATGATTATTGAAAATGTCTGATTGTACAGCATTATGATATGTTTCGTCTACTTTTTTCAGTCATAAAATCTCCTTGAACTTTATAACTCTGTCCACATTCAATACACATTGCATACCATATAAGTTATTTAGTGTTTGTATTGCATATTTACATTCGTAGCACGAGTGTGGTAATAAATGTGCAGTTTACTGCAAAGCCCTTATCGTTCTTTATTCTGTTAAACCCTTTTGATATTTTGGACGTATATCCCCTTTATTTGAATACGCCATAAGCGAACATCACAAAACATGGTCGTATAAGTGCATGTACTCTTAATATGGACAAGGAAGTCTATAGGCACTGTTATTTCATACTTACATTTTTGGAATGTATGGATCCAGATGAGATGACGAGTGGCTTACTGTTTGATCAGGATCCAAGTAATTTGACTTTTGACTTCCTGTTTCGTATAGCAAATTGAGTGAATCTGATGATGTATAAAAACTGAATGCGACTCCACATGATTCATTACAATATTGGTATTTAAGTTGGTAAACGGGCTTAAACTCGTGGAATTTAAATCCGAGCCACTGCATGTAATTGATTACATACTATCTGTAAAAGAAACAAAGAACTATTCAACAGTAATATTGACATCGACCCCAGGCCCCAAATGCTATTTCAAATTTGGTCTCCAATGCATGGTATATGTACACCAAGTTTAGTCACAGATCGTCTTCCCAAACTACAGTTATTGGCCGGAAGACTTGGTGAATAGACTGTGTGTATGGCTGAAACATTTGGAATTGCATTGATAGTCCATTTAATAAATTAATATTCAAATATTCAGCTCAATAACTGCAAGCATTACAGGAAAATATCCAGAAACCTAATGCCGAAATGGCTACCTAACAGAATGACGGACTGATCAATAAGAAGGATGAAATAACACGCAATATAAAATATTCTTGATTTAACATAAATCGCGCAAGATGAATGAATACATAAGTAGATTTACTCGTACATCTATATAAACCGACAAATAAAAACTTTTTAACAAACAACATGTTCAGAAAAAAGAAACGCTGTGATTGACATACATGTAATCATATTTGCTCAATGAATTTATTTATACAATGGCAATATTTGACAAATTAAACACCTTCAACATAAAATAATCTCTAAAATTATGTTTGAGTTCGTATAATAGACACTACAAATCCATTAATAACTGCGGTTAAAACATTAGATTACTAAAATAAGCTGAAGTATATTAAGAGATCCTGAAGAGATGAACTGCACTACAATAACATTTAAACCTAAGGAAATCCGATATAATGGACAAAAAAATGTCAGCAAAGAAAAGAGAAAAAAAACGGACACAATCATAAACAAAACATAAATACACATGCATACACATATGTACGCACATCCCCTATTATAGGAAAATCACCATTTAGTTCACACTATATTCCCTTCTCCTGTATTACCGTTCCCCTTAGCAAAATAATTATCCTGAAAACAATTACTTTAAATGCAACAAGGAGCTTCCTTGAAGGAATAGTGAGAGAAAATATTTTTCTAACGGAAAATAACACTTTAACTCACTCAATGCTGCAAATGCAGCCTCCATGTTTCCTATATCGCCGTTCCTATGACGTCATAATCTCCCACTCAAAGGTGTTTGAGCACAATTGGGTCAAATATATACTGCACAAGAAAGGTTAAGTCCCAGACACTCACTATACCTAATAAACATGTTGAGTCATGTTGAACTATGTATTAATCGAAATCATTTTCAAAAGCATCATGAACAAAATAAGACAGAATTATCAGCCTTATAAATTCAAATGTTATTTTACAAAAAGTCTTTACTGAGATTTGATTTTAAAAAATACTTTGAAATATACAACTTACAATCACCTAAACAGATAACACTTAAAATTAAAGAAATGCAGCATATTTACAATTTAGATGTGTACTGGGGCATTTTATTCAGTACAGAAATGTATTTATGCCGCCTGATAACAGACTCCATTGTACAAAATTTGACATGGGTCATGTTCATAACACGAACCCTAAGTTTTGCTGAACAGTATACTTGTGACGTGTTATTTGCTTGGTCACGTAATAAGGACCTGCCTGAATGTTTCCGCGGCATCTGTCAATTTTTAAAGCTTTGAAAAACGGATTATTTTGGGGAAATATTGTTAGGAAAATGGTGTCACGTGATGAGAATGTTTATATTTTTGTTGGAAATAATCTTTTTCTTTAAAGTTTCATTCAATTTACCTGTTTTTTCCCTATTTTTTTCGGCTCTGTACCTAAAAGTGTTTTATTTACAATCGACAAACACTTTGAACGATGACGTAGAGAGGTCGCACGCGCCATATCAAGCGCTTTTGTGATGCGGACGGAATAATAGGAAAGAACGGAAATATAGGAATCGAGGAATATACACCTTCTAAAGTATCTGCAAACAGAGAAGACCCAGATCAGACGGCAGAACTATAAAGATTTGAGTTTACAGTTTCTGTCCTGATCAAACATATCCCTTGTTGGTAGTGCGATTATAAAAATATAAAATATAAAGTTATGCGCCAATAATTAACCCTCTCGTCAGTATTGACTTGACTTGACTACCGTATCTGCTGGAAATACTAACGCGGGTGTATTTTAATTAGCCCAAACCCATACGGTGATCCGTTTTATTTAAAGTGTTGTACGATTCATTATTGTTTATCAACTAGGTTCACGTGTACCTTTTTACTTGGGCACGTTACTATATAACCTCAACGATAATGTTATAGGTACATCATCTGAGTCAATGTACAATGGCCACTATTGTATCTCAGGTAGCAACTTTTTATGCTTGTTTTTAGTCTTTTAACCCAGTTCAATTTGATTACTCTACCGCCTTGTGCATATTTATACATGTAGTAGTGGGGGGTATGACTAAAATACGAAATGGAATCAAAGTACGAAATGGAACGAAATGGAATCTAAACATACGAAATGGAAACACAGATTTTTAACTAGATGTTTTTGGGGGAAAGTGAATTGATGTACGTATACCTAATATAAATACAGACTCTTGTACAAAATTTCAGCAAGAAAATTTGAAAAATAGAGATTTTACAGCGATTTATATATTCCACGCATTAACAACCTGAACTGAAATGGAATCTGAACATACGAAATGGAACCATATCTTCAAAGAGAGGCATTTAATCAACAAGATTTATTTATATATGCGTGCTTAACGTTATTTTGGTCACCTGCATAACTTTTGGGATATATAAATTAAAAAATAATGATTTTATAGCGATTTACATATCCCTATATGGGCATCAGGTTAAAGGATCCTCCTGAAATATAATCTAAACATACGAAATGGAAACACAGATTTTTAACTAGATGTTTTTGGGTAAAAGTGAATTGATGTACGTATACCTAATATAAATACAGACTCTTGTACAAAATTTCAGCAAGAAAATGTGAAAAATAGAGATTTTACAGCGATTTATATATTCTACGCATTATAACAGCCTGAACTGAAATGGAATCTGAACATACGAAATGGAACCATATCTTCAAAGAGAGGCATTTAATCAACACTATTAATTTATATATGCATGCTTAACCTTATTTTGGTCACCTGCATAACTTTTGGGATATATAAATTAAAAAATAATGATGTCATAGCGATTCACATATCCCTATATGGGCATCAGGCTAAAGGATCCTCCTGAAATATAATCTAAACATACGAAATGGAAACACAGATTTTTAAGTAAACGTATATTTGCAAAACTGGATTCACTTACGTATACATAATATAAATACATAATTGTGTACAAAATATGAACCATAAAAGGTGAAAAATAAAGATTTTACAACGATTTATATATTCCATGAATTAGTAGCCAGTCCTGAAATGGAATCTCAACATACGAAATGGAAAAATATCTTCGAAGAGAGTTATTATATCTACAATGTGCATTAATGTATGCATGCTCATGTTTTTTTTTACATCTACATATCTTTTGAGATTATAGATCGAAGAAATAATGATTTAATAGCGATTTAAATATCCCTGTATGGACAGCATGCTAAAGGCCCCCGCTGTTCAAATAGTAACATTCGAAATGGACCCCAGGTGTGATATGCTAAGTAGCTGTGTATCTGTTAAATCCTTTGATTACCACATGCGGTGCGCATAAGAATAGAATCAGAACTAATTGTTTATAAGATCAACTTTTAACCGAATATCACATCGGCTAAACTAAATAAACTTGAATGGTTTGAGAGAAGACCAAGTTCAAAACGTCTGATCAGGGTATGTTCTGTTAGCTAATGAGTTCGTCACTTTCTAAAATGGCTACATTGTTTCATTTTCAACATTTCATTATAACTATTTTGACCATTAATATTAAGTATGTATTGATATTTGAAATAAATACATATAATAACCCACAGTTTGCAAACAGAATACCGCATTTGTCTATTGTTTGGTTAATGAGGGATATTCATTTTTTAAGATAATTCCTTAAGTGGATTTGACAACTATCACTTTTAACTGATTAGGACTGAGCCACGAGCAACGTTAAATTTCTTCACACCTATATCCCAATCAAAGCTGTGGGTGATTAATGTCACTCTATCAGTTGTGCCAAACATGATTAAAATAAACGATTCTAATGTGACAGTATTAATTATGTGACAAACTTCTCTAAGTGATATTCTTAGCATGCCGGATTGTAATTGATGAAATAAGAGAATTGTATTTTTTAACATGGGAAGTTCAAAAACAATTCAGTGTTTGCATACTGGATCTAGATATAGGGCGGGATACCGAGTACATATACATTTATTAGACCCATTCCAATTAATATTTATTATGAAATAGCTTATAACAAAGATGCATGGGGTCTGTCCAGGTGTAATTGTCAACAATAAACATACACCGCCATGCTAATAATCCTTTAACTGCCACCCATCGTCAAACACCTGCTGTTATATACGGGAGCTGATTAGTGTAATGCGGAATTTCATTTCACGATTGACCCTTAGCCTAGGGGATAAACCATTTGTTGCAAAACCTTTATTATTCACCCTTTCCGAATATAGATTTGTACACAAGTCTATATACAAGTGTTAGATGTAGGTATAGTAAATTATTACTTTCCAAAAATACGTTTGCTTTTAAAACTATAGTTCCATTTTCTTTCGTATGTTCATATTCCATTTCAGGAGGATCCTTTAGCCTGATGCACCATGGAGATATGTAAATCGCTACAAAATCATTATTCATTAACCATATATGCTACAGTTGATAAATACATGTATGTCTAAAACACGTTTAGCATCCATACATAAATGAAGATTGTCGACATAATGCCTCTATTTGAAAATATGGTTCCATTTCGTATGTTCAGATTCCATGTTAGGCCTGGCTCTTAATTCGTGGTATATATAAAATCGCTGTCAAATCTTTAATTCTCCTATTTCCGATCTCATTTTTATACATGTCTGTATTTATATTAGGTATACTTACATGAATCCAGTTTTGAAGATACACGTTTACTTAATTGAAAGACTGTGTTTCCATTCCGTATGCTTGGAATCCATTTCATGAGATTCCTTTAGCCTGATCCCAATATGGGAGTATGTAAATCGCTATAAAAACAATTTATTTTTCATTCAAACTATCCCAAACGTAATGCAAATGTCTAAAATAAAGTTAAGCATGCATTTGTGAATGAATAGTGTTGATATATCGCCCCTCTTTGAAAATATGGTTCCATTTCGTATGTTCAGGTTCATTTTCAATTCTGGCTGTTCATGCATGAACTATATTAATCGTTGTAAAATCTTTATTTTTGACAATTTCTGGCTGAAATTTTGTACACAAGTCTGTATTTATATTAGGTAAACATACATGATTTCATTTTTGCAAAAAAAATGTCTAGTTAAAAACTGTGTTTCCATTTCGTATGTTCGGATTCCATTTCATGAGGTTCCCTTAGCCTGATCCACATATGGGGATATGTAAATCGCTATAAAATGTTTATTTTATGATCAATTTATCCCAAATTAAATGCATATGTTCATAATAATGTTTAGCATGCATATATATATATATATGGGCATTGTTGATTAAATGCATCTCTTTGTAGATGTGGTTCCATTTCGTATGTTCATATTCCATTTCAGTTCAGGCTGTTAATGCGTGAATATATAAATCGTTGTAAAATCTTTATTTTTCACATTTTCTCGCTGAAATTTTGTACAAGAGTCTGTATTTATATTAGGTATATGTACATCAATTCAATTTCCCCAAAAAACATCTAGTTAAAAATCTGTGTTTCCATTTCGTATGTTTAGATTCCATTTCGTTCCATTTCGTACTTTGTTTCCATTTCGTATTTTAGTCATACCGGTAGTGGGGATAACGATTCAACGATCTCCGAGGATATAGGCTACCCACGACAATTTTCGCTGTACAAGTTATGTTTGCACAGTGTCAAAGTGCTCAGCTTTTAACACATTTGCAAATGACTATTCATGTAAATAAATATAACATGAATAAAACAAAAGACCCAGGTTAGATTACTCCAGGAGGAGCTTAGATGCGATATCGTAGCTGTAAGACTGATAATGACTAGCGTCCAGTTTACATTTAGGAATAGAGCTACGTTATCGTATCTAGATTTTGGGTGCTACTAAGCAGAGTCTGGTAGAGTCCGGTAGAGTCTGGTAGAGTCCGGTAGAGTCTGGAGGCATTTTTAGAAGTTTAAGTGCAATTTAAAGATTATAATGCTGTTATATAGCACTATTTTGTATGTTTGCAGCAGTAGTAATTTATATCCGTTAATAAATGAGCATATAATAGCTTGAAAACTCCCTGTAAATATTACCGGGGTTACACGGTAATGGCCGACCTACGTCGGATAGAGTCTGTTCTAGTTTTAGAAGTCTATATGGGATTAACTGTCCCCCTTTTTATCAGAAAACATTTTACATACATTAATAAGTGATTTTATTATAATTTCAAAGGCAGTGTGGACATGGTATACATGTATTGTATGACAGATCGTTGTTTCGCCTTTTTCAGATTGGCTAAAAGTCGGAGGGTACCGGTAGTGTCTGGAGATGAAAACGGGAGTTTTAGGCCAACATTTTCAAAATTAAGCGAATTAATGTATTAATAACAAGGTAGAGATGTATCTGCAACCATATTTCACATAAAATTGTGTAGCAATTTGTAAATAATTGGACTCAAATTGTTAGTATCGAAACCTAAGTATACGACTCTATCGACGTAGGGCGGCCATTACCGCGTGACCCGGTAATATTTACCGGGTGTTTTCAAGCTAATATACAATCATTTTTTAACGGATATTAACTACTATAGCTTCAAACATACACAATAATGTTATATAACAGCATTATAATCTTTAAATTGCACTAAAAAGGCCTCCAGACTCTACCGGACTCTACCAGACTCTACCGGACTCTACCAGACTCTGTTTAGTAGCACCGCGTTATCGTATCTAGATTTTCACCAGTCCTGTTACAGTTGATATCATATGTCATTATAAAAAAAATGTATTTCTTATATTAATTAATATCAATGATCGAGGTAAAGGGATAAATGAGTAGAACTGTAGATTTATGTTTTATTAGAGTTGTGTTGTCTAGGTAAAAGTGCCTTGCAAATGGTGCAGACCCAGACCATTTGCCAGGTCGATCAGAGACAGAGTGTCTGGTCAGGGTCTGAACTGTTTGTCTCGTTATAAAATAATAATATAAAATAATAATATATATAGATTTGTTCTCCATCTTTACTCTCCATCTCTCCATGCAGAATAAGATATACCTCATCATTTTCATTATGTCTGAACTGGGTCTACACTATTTGCAATGAATTAAGACCCCTTTAACCAGAGACATATACGTTCATGTTTACATGTATATGTCTCTGCTTTAACCCTTTCCCTGTTCTATATTTAGTCCAAATTTCAATACCTGCTAAATATTCATGGACAAAATAACTATAGTGAAATATGGAACAAGGAACATTGTAGCCATTATAGAAAGCAAAGAAACAGGTCTATTGAATTCCATCAGCAAACAGAGCAGACCCTGATCAGATGGTTCCTATAGGAGCTGTCTGATCTGGATCTACCCTCTTTTCAAATGTGTGAAAAGGCGTTTATATGAAGGAAAGGGTTTGGTCCGGGTTATGCAGAAAGCATCACATTTTAGATTCGTGTTATAATTCCAGATTGAGGTTGCAGAGAAAGCAGTTGCCAAATGTGAGGAAAGGCTGGACAAAATTGAGAGGTCAATCAGACTGAAGGATTTGACTGCAAAAGAAGTGTAAGATATTCTAATGCAAGTGGCTCATATAAAATATCACGCTTGCCCCATACCTAACTGTTCTACATGTTAAACCGCTTACCCGATGAATATTCATACAAACTCTGCCCATTATGAATACATACATGTATTTATTAAAATTAATGTATGTATCCAAAATTAAAAATAAGGAAAATTATTGCCTTGAGAATCAGATCTGTAACATATTACCAAATAGGACAGACCCTGATCAGACAGCTAACTACTAAAACAATGTAACAGTAGTATATTGACCAGTACCAGTGTTACAGTAGTAATTACCAGTACCAGTGTTACAGTAGTGATCGGCCAGTGTTACAGTAGTGATTGACCAGTTTTACAATAGTGATTGACCAGTACCAGTGTTACAATAGTAATTACCAGTACCAGTGTTACAGTAGTGATTGACCGGTGTTACAATAGTGATTGACCAGTACCAGTGTTACAGTAGTAATTACCAATACCAGTGTTACAGTAGTGATTGGCCAGTGTTACAGTAGTGATTAACCAGTGCCATTGTTACAGTAGTGATTGACTAGTGTTACAGTAGTGATCGGCCATTACCTTTATTACGGTAGTGATTGACCAGTGTAACAGTAGTGATTGACCAATACCAGTGTTACAGTAGTGATTGACCAGTACCATTTTTACAGTAGTGATTGGCCATTACCTTTGTTACGGTAGTGGTTGACTAGTGTAACAGTAGTGATTGACCAGTACCAGTGTTACAGTAGTGATTGACCAGTACCATTGTTACAGTAGTGATTGACCAGTACCATTGTTACAGTAGTGATTGGCCAGTACCATTGTTACAGTAGTGATTGACCAGTACCATTGTTACAGTAGTGATTGACCAGTACCATTGTTACAGTAGTGATTGACCAGTACCTTTGTTACAGTAGTGATTGACCAGTACCATTGTTACAGTAGTGATTGACCAGTGTTACAGTAGTGATTGACCAGTACCATTGTTACAGTAATGATCGGCCAGTACCATTATTACATTAGTGATGGGACAGTGTTACAGTAGTGATTGACCAGTACCTTTGTTACAGTAGTGATTGACCAGTACCATTGTTACAGTAGTGATTGACCAGTGTTACAGTAGTGATTGACCAGTACCATTGTTACAGTAGTGATCGGCCAGTACCATTATTACATTAGTGATGGGCCAGTGTTACAGTAGTGATTGACCAGTACCTTTGTTACAGTAGTGATTGACCAGTACCATTGTTACAGTAGTGATTGACCAGTGTTACAGTAGTGATTGACCAGTACCATTGTTACAGTAGTGATCGGTCAGTACCATTATTACATTAGTGATGGGCCAGTGTTACAGTAGTGATTGACCAGTACCATTGTTACAGTAGTGATTGACCAGTGTTACAGTAGTGATTGACCAGTACCATTGTTACAGTAGTGATCGGTCTGTACCATTATTACATTAGTGATGGGCCAGTGTTACAGTAGTGATTGACCAGTACCATTGTTACAGTAGTGATTGACCAGTGTTACAGTAGTGATTGACCAGTACCATTGTTACAGTAGTGATCGGTCTGTACCATTATTACATTAGTGATGGGCCAGTGTTACAGTAGTGATTGACCAGTTCCATTATTGCATTAGTGATGGGTCAGTGTTACAGTAGTGATCGGCCAGTACCATTATTATACGGCCGTCTTCAGACGGGACGTTTTATGTGAAACCCTTCGGCAGGCGGGCGTCTAGATTCGTTTCCGGACGATAACTTTAGTTCTGTATGTCAGATCTTCATGAAACTTTACCAAGGTCAAGCTCACTTTTCCAAAAATAGATTGTTTTTCAGTAGAATATTTCCGTTTCCAGACGATAACTTTAGTTTTGTATATCCAATCTTCACGAAACTTTACATGTGCATTGATATCGATGAGGGCAGGAACCCTATTGAATATGGGCTTTGCCCAACCAAGGTCAAGGTCACTTTTCCTTAAAATTGATCGTTTTTCAGTAACATTTTTTTCATTTAGGGACTTAATATATAGATTAAACGTAATTTTGTTTTATTAATTTCCGTGAACTATTGCCACCTGATATGGAGTAATGGCCTTTCAACTAAAGATATTTGACGGGCGTATTTTGTGACATTTTGGCACTCTTGTTACATTATTGATTGACCAGTGTTACAATATTGATTGACCAGTGTTACAGTAGTGATTGACCAGTACCATTGTTACAGTAGTGATCGGTCAGTACCATTATTACATTAGTGATGGGCCAGTGTTACAGTAGTGATTGACCAGTATAAGGAAATGAAAAAATCTCTGCTTAGATGAGATTTAGTTCAACAAAGTTTGTCAGTCAATTCTGCAGTGTAAGGTCAAGCAAACACACTTGAAATGAGCTCTATTTCTCTATCAATAGTAAGCTTTTTTTTTAAAAAAGAAGAGCGTACTAAGTCAAACTCAGATCTTACATAAGGAATACTGAAGTGTCTGCAATGCTTTAATTTTTATCATACCAGAATATTGTAGAATCAGATCTATGTTGTTTTATAAACAAACAGACTAGACCCTATAGGAGTCACCTGATCTGGACCTACTTTGTTTACCAATGCATTAAAAGGTGTATGTATGGAGTAAAGGGTTAAAGTTCTCAATTCTTCTTTACTAAAACTTCAGTTGATAAAGCATATTATTTTCATTTCAGACAAGACCTTCTTTCAGAGGAACAACAAGTAAAGAAGAGATTGAAAGAGTGTGGTATGTTGCGGATTTCGGCTTTGTCTAGTAACCCATTCCCTCATACTGACCCCTTTTGACACGACTTTAAAAGTCACTTTCTGAAAACATTGTGATAAATAGAGCATTTGCCTATGTGATAAAGCATGACATCTTGAATATTAACCCATTGTGCCCACGATCCCATATATGGGACATAGGCAAACAATGTAGACTGACCAGACGCCGCATTATGTGGTGTCTGATCAGTCTACACTGTTTGCTAATAGGAATTTCAATATAAATGAAATTGAAAATTTAGGCCAGGCATCCCTTAGATAAAAAAATGAACTAGTCCAATATATAATGGAAGAATCCACTGGGTACAAATGGGTTAATTAGATGATTGCTATAATAGCACAAGTACACAGGAAGTTTTTGCTGTGACAGAAACTGTAGAATCTTATCTATATTATATCACAAGCAAACAGAACAGACCATGATTAGACAGCTCCTACAGGAACCATCTGATCTAGGTCTGCTTTGTTTGCAAAGGCATAGAAAGGCATATTTATGGAGTAAAGGTTTAACCCTTCCCTCCATAGATACACCTTTCTACGCCTTTGCAAACAGAGTAGACCCAGATCAGGGTCTTCTCTGTTTGCTTATGATATAATATAGATTTGATTCTACAGTGTCTGCCGCGGCCAAACATATCTGTGTTCATGTGCTGTTATAACAAATTAATCTGATTAATATTCACGATGTCATTATTTCTTACATGAATATTCATGGAGGAAAGGGTTAAGTAAAACGGTGTAGTATTTTACATCTTTGTCTTTGATGTGAGACTGCCAATTTGGTAATTACTATAATAACCATAAGTATCTAACCAGTAAAAATAGGCAAATAGTGTAGATCCAAATCAAGTCAAAGCAATCTCATCAACATTGTTAGATCTGACTCCATAAAACTTTATACATTCATTTCACTTTAGTTTTCACTGATAAATGACAAACATCACATAACTCTACAACTAATGTGGGCATATTTATCACATTCAGTGATATTTCTAGTTTTCATACCTTAGCAGCCTGATTTGAATTCATACTATAAATTAAATTTTGGTTTCTTTCAGAAAAACACTTGAGAGGCTTGAGGAAAGAGAATGGCAAGAACACTGTGATATCTGTGGTAATCCTGGCAGTGTTGGGACTATTATACTATACTCTGTGGGCCTCCTGACACCCGAGAGACTCAGAGACCCTGAGACAAAGGTCACCAGAGGTTACAGTGTTGTCATGGTGCTGGATAATACATATTTTACAGTTATAACCAATATGAGGACAGAATGTTCTTGTTGAAGCGGCAAAGACAGTGCCTGTGTAGGGCAGGGACTTAGGTATTTGAGCTAACAGTGTAGACCCAGATCAGCAGCCAGGTTTTAGAGCAGTGGCTAAACAACATCTTTACTGTTTATATAAGTGTACAAACTATAGGAGATTACAAACAGTGTAGATCATGATAATATGCATAAATTCCAAGTCATGGCTAGTCTTGATCTATTGTGTATCCACTTTCAGTTCGTAAATTTTAACTCATCTGCAAACATTGTTGTCTGCTGCAATTCTCGACAAGGTTAATATGTCTGACATTTCTCTTAATCCTTTTCTGTCATGAATATTCATTTAGAAATAATGACATCATGAATGTTAATTTAGAAATAATGACATCATGAATGTTAATTTAGATTAATTTTTTTATAGTGGCATATTAACCCTTTACCTCATAGGCTATTTTTAGATACAACCTCTTTGAATGAATCTACCGAAAAGAGCCATTAACTAAAGAAAAGGAAAATTTTAGAATTTTGTAGTTTGAAACCATTGTGATAAATAGAGCATTATTTTGCTCCTATAGGAGCAAATGCTCTATTTATCACAATGGTTTCACAAAGTGACTTTTACAGAGTCGTCAAAAGCCGTCAATATGAGGGAATGGGTTAACACAGGCTTTTTTAGCATGGCAGAAACTCTAGAATCTCATCTACTTGTTATATTGTTTAATCCTTTACTCCTTAAATGCACTTTTTTATGTCTTTGCAAACAGAGTAGACCAATATCAGACGGCTTCAGTAGAAGCCATATCTGATGTGGCACTACTTTGTTTGCAAAAGCATACAACTTTGTAATTATGGAATAAACGTTTATTTTAAACAGTATTTCAGTCATATTGCTTCTCAATGATAGAGACTTCGATTGAGATTTGACACAAAATAACACAACAAACTGGCTTTCATATTGATCATGATATACTGACTTTCCTATGAACTCCAGCCGTTTTTCAACTTGAGTTGTAGGAAATATATTTGATTGTGGACAACTACTCCGTGAAGTGATCATAGCACTTGTACATGATATCTGTATGACTAGTGGCTGGTCCATATGTCCCTGCAACTTAGAGAACATATACTGTTACTCCATTCCCTTATATTGATGCCTTTTGATTCCTCTGTAAAAGTCACTTTTTGAAACCATTGTGATAAATAGAGCATTTGCTCCATAACAATGGTTTCATAACTACACTATTCTAAAATTATCCTTTTGGCTAGTAAATTTTCGTTTTCAGTAGATTTATTGGGACTAAAATTAGCCCATGAGGGAATTGGTTACTAATACTATAATTATATTATATAGTTTCATTATATGACTTCTTTGTTGCAGTCTGTTCAATCTTACTTTATACATGTTTGATCATAGACCGTGATATTTAGTAAACAAAGTGATATTGTTAAAAAATTATGTCATCATTCTTTGTAATACTATGTGTTTTGTAGTTTTCAGCAGAGCATATTTCTAGAAGTCATGCATGCAATAATGCTTAAAATGGTGCATTAAGCTATCACATGAACCCTCTATAATAAATTAAACAATAGCGAGACTCCAAAACATATTGCTAGAAAGAAATAGAAGTTGTCATATAATAAAACAGTAACTGTATCAAAGGCCCAGATAAGATGCGTAATTTAAACAATTTCAAGAATAACTTCTTTATTTCCCCCACCAAACCCTATGTTGTAACCACTCTTTAGAATCGTCTCTTTGAGACGATTCTAAAGAGTGGGTCACAACATAGGGTTTGGAGGAGAAATGACGACTTTAAATAGTACTTGAGTATGCACATTTATCTGGTGCTCTGTGTATGATGACATCAGTGATCTTTGCTTTTGGCCTCAGTCAATATCACATTGGCTAGGTCTATAGACTGAGATATTCATGTTATCTCATAACTCTTGTGAAATGGGAACCAAATGAACAAGGGGAAAAGAGTTACTTATTCAGTACAGTTGTTATGTAAGCTCTGAAATAAACAGACCCTTTCCTTTGTATAAACACCTTTTATACTTTTACAAACAGAGTCGACTGCTGTAGGAGACATCTGATCAGGGTCTATTCTGTTTGCCTATAACATTATAATAGATGTGACTTACTGTTTCCACAAATATCAAAAACTTCTGTGTATATATACCATTATAAAAATTCATCTAATAAATAATCATGATGTCATTTTTTTCTCACATGAATATTCATCAAGGAATGGGTTAATGACAGAAGTATATTATACAGTAAAACCTCTCTTTAACAACCACTAAATTTTGTTACCTAGTTGGTATTTAGAGCAGGATGATGCTTAACCCTTCGCTTGCTGTTCATGTCAATATACCTACCTGTAAATAGTGAAGACCCAGATGAGACAGCTCCTGCAGGAGCTGTCTCATCAGGGTCTGCACTATTTACAAATTGATTGTGCAACCAGTGCACTCCACAGCAGTGATTGCACAGAGAAATAATTGTAGACAGTGAAGATATATGTAAATATACCACAGGGCATGGGTAAAGAAGAAGAAATGCATTTTAAAATTCAGCAAGAGAAGGGTTAAAGCAAGATGAAAATAAAATAGAACGCTCCCATAGGAGCGTTCAGTTTTACTTTCACCTTGCTTTAAGCAGCCACCTGCCTTTAACACAAAATAATTGATGTAATTTAGTGGTCGTTATAGAGAGGTTTTACTGTAGCAGGAACATTTATACTGCTCCATGTGTTTATCATTGAATGGTAGTATTATGTTTATAAGTACATTGTACTTGTATGATTAGATAAAAAATGTCATAAAGTGATAGTCTCTACAATAGATGCATATTTTCAATAAAATCATAAAACATGGGATTGGTTATGTTCACTTATTCTTATAAATATTGTCAATTTGAACTTGCAAAAATTTCCCCAGTGATACAAAATAAACTTTTAAAATACTCATAAATTTTGTTGTACAATCAAATATTTTCTGCCTATTTCACACAGGTGCGAAATTAAAACACAACAAGAATTATTACTAATACACCAGCATATAACATTGGACTCTTCGATATCTTCTTGAACGTTTGTTCAATGCATTTTCTTGCAATGTACTATTAATCAGCATCTAAAAGAAGGATTTATGTAATTTTTAGGCATTTTTAGCTCGTCTGCTTTTCAAAGAAAACATATGAACTATAGTAGTAAGGCCCAGGGTTATTCAGGACACACAAACCAATGGTTAGCTCGTATTATCTTTCTGTTTGTCTCCGTACAACTTCAATGATACTTCTTCAAGTGGAACAGAGACGAACAGTGTAAATTTGATTATTGTCTACTTTCAATTTGTGGACTTGGCTATTTGTGTAGGTTTACATGTCCCATTATTAACCCTTGACCTCATAGGCTATTTTTAGATACAACCTCTTTGAATGAATCTACTGAAAAGGAGCATTAACTAGAGAAAAGGAAAATTTAGAATTTTGTAGTTTGAAACCATTGTGATAAATAGAGCATTTGCTCCTATAGCAGCAAATGCTCTATTTATCACAATAGTTTCACAAATTTAAGTGACTTTTACAGATTGGTCAAAAATGGTGAATATGGGGAAATGTGTTAAATGTAAATACAAGAATTGGTCTGTCCATTTATTTACATTATATAATTACAGAGACAAATGCACGTATGTATATGTCTCTGATAATTATTACACATTACTTTTACTACAATATACTGCTATATATCAAGGCAGTCATACTATTTAAAGTGTCAAGTGTCCTATTGGGCAGTTGTCAGATGGGGCGGTCATCATAAAGGGAAAATGTCCTGAGGGGCAATGGGGCATAGTGTTCAGCTACAAATTATCTCCCTTGATAGATAAACACAAAGGTATATCAATGATAAGTAGGTCCTTTCAGTTGGTTTACTCAGTTATTATGTCCCCAAGATGAAGTGTTTGTTCCGTTTCTTCTTATTATTATTACATGTATTCTTCCTATTCCGCTTCTTCTTCCACAGTGAACTTGTCTGACACATTTCTCGGTATGTAATGGTCAGATCCTAATGAAATTTCACATGAACATTCATGATTGCTGGTTAATTGCAAATGTGCAACCCATTTTTATACGCCCACCTAATAAAGGTGGTCGTATATTGTCGTGGCCCTGTTCGTCCGTTCGTTCGTTCGTTTATTCGTCCGTCAACATTTTGTTTGTCCGCTGTTTTCTGGGAAAACTATTTGACAGATATTAATGAAACTTCACACAAATGTTAAATGCATCAAGATCTGAAGCTGAGTCGATTCTGAGGTTCATTTGATTTGTCGTTTCGGAGTTATGGCCCTTTTACTTAAAAAAAATGCAAATACATGCAAATAGTTTGTCCGCTGTTTTCTGGGAAAACTATTTAACAGATATTAATGAAACTTCACAAAAATGTTTAATGCATCAAGATCTGAAGCTGAGTTGATTCTGAGGTTCATTTGATTTTTCATTTCAGAGTTATGGCCCTTGTTCTTAAAAAAATATGCAAATATTTTGTCCGCTGTTTTCTGGGAAAACTATTTGAGAGATATTAATGAAACTTAACACAAATGTTTAATGCATCAAGATCTGAAGCTGAGTCAATTCTAAGGTTATTTTGATTTGTCGTTTCGGAGTTATGGCCCTTGTATTTAAAAAATAATGCAAATACGTGCAAATAGTTTGTCCGCTGTTTTCTGAGAAACTATTTCAGAGATATTAATGAAACTTCACACAAATGTTTAATGCATCAAGATCTGAAACTGAATTGATTCTGAGGATGATTTGATTTTTCGTTTCAGAGTTATGGCCCTTGTTCTTAAAAAATAATGCAAATACATGCAAATAGTTTGTCCGCTGTTTTCTGGGAAAACTGTTTGAGAGATATTAATGAAAATTCACAAAAATATTTAATGCATCAAGATCTGATGCTGAGTCGATTTTGAGGTTTATTTGATTTTTCGTTTCGGAGTTATGGCCCTTTTACTTAAAAAATAATGCAAATATATGCATATAGTTTGTCCGCTGTTTTCTGGCAAAACTATTTGACATATATTAATGAAACTTCATACACATGTTTAATGCATCAAGACCTGAAGCTAAGTTGATTCTGAGGATCATTTGTTTTGTTGTTTCGGAGTTATGGCCCTTGCACTTAAAAAAATAATGCAAATCTATGCAAATATGAGGATGGCCATAACATTTTCATTTGAAATGATATTTACTTCAATTTTTTTATATGGTTAAACCTTAATGTGAATTTTCACATATATTGCGGGGGTTTTGATATGTCATTTTATTCTAAAGTTATGGTCCTTGAACTTTGTGTGTTCGTTGCTTTGTTTGTCGGTCAACTTTTAGTTTGTCTGTTGTTTTCTGGGAAAACTATTAAAATAATATAAATGAAACTTTACACAAATGTTTTAAGCAACAAAATTTGAAGCTGGGTTTATTTTGAGGTTCATTCAGTTTGTCTTTACAGAGTTATGGCCGTTGCACTTTACAAAAATCTGCAAAAATGAGGATTAGCTGTAACTTTTTTATTCACTTCACTTTTTTTAAAAAAAATAGTATTACCTTAATATGGAAATCAAGATCTGAAGCACAGATTAGAAAATGTCAACACTTATAAGGCATGTTGAAACAGAGAAAGTTTGCAAGTGGGCATATTATGTACCGTATGCGGTACTCTTGTATAGATTGGCGAAAACTAGGGGGGCGGGCGGTTGGGCAGGCGGGCGGTGTGCTGTCGTTAACAAAACTTTAACGTTGCTTATAACTTCTGAATCACTTAAGCTAGACCATTCATATTTGGTATGCAGATGGCTTGGGTGATGGCCTTTCACTTGATGCAAGGATAAATGAAATCAGGTCAACGTCAACGTCAACGTCAACGTCACTATTTCCAAAACTTTGCCGTTTTTAACAAACTTTAACATTGCTATAACTTCTTAACTACAAATGCTAGGCAATTCATCTTTCGTCTATAGATAGCTTGGGTGAAGACCTTTCACTTGATACAAGGATACATGAAATTAGGTCAAGGTCAAGGTCACTTTTTCCAAAACTTTGTCGTCTTTAACAAAACTTTAACATTGCTTATAACTTCTGAACTACTTAAGCTAGATATATTTGGTATGCAGATAGCTTGGGTGAAGGCCTTTAACTTGATACAAGGATACATGAAATCAGATCAAGGTCAAGGTCACTTTTTCCAAAACTTTGCCGTCATTAACAAAACTTTAACATTGCTTATCACTTCTGAATTACTTAAGCTAGACCATTCATATTTGGTATGCAGATAGCTTGGTAGAAGGCCTTTCACTTGATGCAAGGATACGTGAATCAGGTTAAGGTCAAGGTCACTATTTCCAAAACTTTTTTTAACATTGCTATAACTTCTTAACTACAAATGCTAGGCAATTCATATTTGGTATACAGATAGCTTGAGTAAAGGCCTTTCACTTGATACAATTATACATGAAATCAGGTCAATGTCAAGGTCACTATTTCTAAAACTTTGCCGTTTTTAACAAACTTTAACCTTGCTATAACTTCTGAACTACAAATGCTAGACCATTCATATTTGGTATGCAGATAGCATGGTAGAAGGCCTTTCACTTGATACAATGATACATTAATCAGGTCAAGGTCAAGGTCACTATTTCCAAAACTTTGCCGTTTTTAACAAACTTTAACCTTACTTCTAACTTCTTAATAACTTAAGCTAGACAATTCATATTTGGTATGCAGATAGCTTGGGTGAAGGCCTTTCACTTGATACAAGGATACATGAAATCAGTTCAAGGTCAAGGTCGATCACTATTTAGAAAACTTTGCCGTTTTTTACAAACTTTAACATTGCTTTAACTTCTGAACTACAAAGGCTAGGCAATTCATCTTTGGTATACAAATGGCTTTGGTAAAGGCCTTTCAGTTGATATAAAGTTTTAGAAATTAGGTCAAGGTCAATCTCACTATTTAGACAAGTTGGCTATCATTGACAAACTTCAACATATTTTTCTTAACTGCTGAACCTCATATGCTAGACAATTCATATATGGTATGGAGATAACTTTGGTGAAGGCCTTTTAATTGATACAAGGATACATGAAATATGGTCACGGTCAAGGTCACTATTTTGAAAACTTGGCTGTTTTTAACAAACTTTAACATTTTGCTATAACTTATGCTATAACGAATGCTAGGCAATTCACCTTTGGTATTCAGATAGCGTTGGTAAGGACCTTACGGATGACATAAAGATACCTGAAATCAGTATTTTGAAACATTGGCTGTCATTAAAATGTTGTTATAACTTCTGAACTACATGGGCCAGACAATTTATATTTGGTATGCAGACAGCTTGGGTGAAGGCCTCTCAGTTGATACAAGGATACATGAAATTTGGTCACGGTCAACACAAAAAATCCGGCTTTAATGCGGTTTCCGCATTTTTTGCTTGTTGATTCTTTTAAAATCACAAAAGCAACCAAATAGTGGGCTCTGATTGGTCAAAATGTGATTATTGTTCAGGGAAGTTGCATATCATTCAAGTTTGCTAAAATAAAGTAGCATGGGATATTTTAAGTATTCCAATCGATTGGTAGGTCTTTCGAAAGAATTGGTTGCCATGGTAACTGAGTGGTGGCTCTGATATTGGTTGAATTTGGTTCTTTTTCAGCGAATTTAGATATTGTTCAATTTTGCTGAAAACTGGTATGTTGGGATATTTTGGCACTCCAAATTTATTGATAGGTAACTGAATGATAGCTCTGATTGGTCAAAATTAAGATCTTTTTCGTAGATATTTTGAAAGAATTGGTTGCCATGGTAATTGAGTGGTGAGCTCTGATTGGTCGAAATTTAAATATTGTTCGATTTTGCTGAAAAATTGCCTTTAGGGCTAGTAGAGTACCCCAAACTCAATCAAGTTGTTTTGAAAGACTTGGTTGCCATGGTAATGGGATTGCTCGCAATTTACATATTATATTTTTCGGAAAATTGGTCAGAAGGGGTATATGGGTACCTCGAACTTCATAGCAGGTGTTTAAAAAATGTTGGTTGCCATGATAACCCAGTGATGGCCTGTAATATGTTGAAATTTAGATACTTTGCTCATTAATACCAGTTGTCAGCTTTGTTTTGGGGACATTCTGTAACTGATTCTAATAAAATTAGATCTTATTCCTCTTGTATTTCAATGAGACCTATTTCTTAAACTCTAAATGTTAAATAATCCAATAGAGTTATAGTCGAAGGAAGTATGTAACAAATGTCATAATCATGTGATTATTATATTACATATTCAAAGTCAAGTGTACTATTGAGGTACAAATAGGTCAACGATCAGAGGCTACCATGCAACCAGTAGAACCTACAACTCAGGGAGATTACTGAACATGATCCCCCATCGCCTTACACTCCAATAGATACGGGCTTTGGTGCCTTTGTAAACAGAGTAGATCAGACCAGATGGTATTATAAGGAACTGTCTAATCAAGATCTGCTCTGATTGCTTATGGAATATAAATCAGATTCTACAGTTTCTGCCATGGCAAAAAAAATACTGTATTTATAATATAATATTTAAAAAATCCATCTTATGATTATTCATGATGTCATTATTTCTTACAAAACATTCATGGAGTAAAATATTAAAAAGAGACGCGTCTATCCGTCACTAACTGGAAATGTTCCAATGTCTGTAAAGTGATACATCGGTACACCTAGCAACTCTTCTCTGTACTTTTTCTGAAATATTCATTTACTCCAATTTTTCACCTTTTAACTAGGAATATGGAGGAAAAGTAAGAAAGAAGCAAAAATTAGAAATAATATACATATCGAGAAAAAAAACCGATTTTACTAGCAATTCTTTATGGCGGCGCCGTGTTTTATACAGGCCCGAAAACACTGATCAAGCGGCTACAATTCAAGCCGCTGGTTGATTGGGAAATTGATGTGGAAATGGAAATTATTTTTCATGAAAAAGTAAAAGTTGTTTTTATGATAGAACGAATTATCAACAATTATTTTTGAACAAAGTGATAAAAGTAATACCTAGTAAATCAAATAATGGAAAAATAAATTATGCTTCTGACCCCCGTTTGGAAAAATGACAGCCAAGTTTTGGCAGTCGCTTTCATTTCATCTTGGCAAGGCTGCTTTAAACAAATCAATGTCAAAAGAATAATTAACCACACGACGGTGACGGTAGTGACGAAAATGTTGCTTATTGACTTGACACGGTTATATGCAGTGTATTGATGTTTGTCTATATGTTATTTTCTCTTATTACTCATTTTTGTTCCAGAGATCTACTATCATAATAGCAAGTACTTACTCTACTCGCAAACCACTGTTTATGTACAGAGAGTAACATGTATGTTAACGCTGGCCTTACAATATAAGTAAAAACTGTTTCTGAAGTGATCATTTCATGCCAACATTTACTTTCAATACGTAAATTTTAACTGCCCGGAGACATAACTCCTTGTTTAGTTAAGTTGAAGGAAAAAATGTTGCTTATTCATGTGACAAGATAATATATTTGCAAATTTTTATTTTGTGTGATACTCGTTTTTTTCAACTTTCTCTTTTATTCACAACTCTCTAATATAATATAATATGAACTAAAAATGATGCTCGTTGTCATGGACAGCTGAAATTTACAGTAGTGTGCTAACCCTTCTCCTGTTCTATATTTATTCCAAATTTCAATACCTACTGAATACTCATGGACAAACTAGTTATAATGGAAGGTGGAACGCTGTAGCCATCTGATCTGGGTCTACTCTATATGCAAATGCATGAAAAAGCATTTAAATTCATGAAGGAAAGGGTTAAAAGTAGAAGAATGCTAGAATGTATATGGGTTTGATCCAGTAGGATTTATATTTCAAGCTTTTAAAAATGTAAGGCATTTATTGGCCTAATTTTTACACTTTTACATGTACATCTTGTGGTGCTTGCTTACCGCTGGCAAATCCACATGATTTAAAAGTCACTTATATGAAAGGTCCTCTATTTTATTAACATTGACAAAAGTGCTTAATTTACATTATAGGCAGCCTGTCGTATTTATGAATAATTGTTGAGCAGATGGATATAGGTTTTATTAAAAATACAATACCAACACAATCAATACAGTACTTTTCAGTAAGGTGTTAGACTGTGACATAATGTCTTCAATTACCTTAATCTTTTGTAAAATATGGTGTCACATCTTGTCTTTTGTTTTCAATGCATGATTGAGTTTTAGTTTAATGTCACTTCATCAAATTTTGGTCATATAGTGCTGAGTTATATGCTTTCAGTGATGAGCATACAAGGAACAGTTATGTGTTGCTGTGGACTTCTGTTCTAATTTTTGTTTGGATTGGTCAATGCACTGAAAATGACCATGTAACATGGTGAAAAAGTTGTGACTCGACTGGGACTTGAATCCAGGTCCTTTGGCTTACCATGCCAACACTCTACTGACTGAGCTACCAACTCAAGCCACACAGTCTAAGGTCTGCTCTGTTTGCTTATGATATCATATAGATATGATTCTACAGTTTCTGTTATAGCCAAAGTTCTTGTGTCCATATAACAGTTAATCTAATTAATATTCATGATATCATTATTTCCTACATGAATATTTATGGAGTAAATTGTTATGTTTATTTATAAGTGACACTAAGCTAATGTTGGTTACAGCAAGAGGGATCGTTATGTGCTCAACACTGTTTAAATGCCCTGCTGCAAGGCCCATACTTTACTGCTGTAGAGTTAGCTGACATTGCCCGAGAACTGGATGAGACTGAGCGACAACAGATGGCAGAGGGAGGGGAAAATAGTGAAGGCTACCAACAGTTCATTAAGGTAGACTGACTTGTCTGATTGTTTTTCTTTTTCCGTGCATGTATAGTTAAACCTATACTGCATAAAAATGGCATTGCAAACAGAGTAGACCCAGATCAAGGTCTGCTTTTTTGCTTATGACATAATTTAGACATGATTCTCCAATAGGAGCCGTCTGATCAGAGTCTGCTCTGTTTGCTTATAATATATATGGCTCTATATTTTTCTGCCATGGCCAAAAATGCGTGTCCCTGTGCTATTACAACATTTAATCTAATTACGGTAATATTCATGGTTTCATTATTTCTTACATGAATATTCTTGGAGTATAAGTTTAAGTAAAGAATTAAGTTAAGTAACAAGTTAAAGCCTTTACTTGTGACCTGGCTTGCAAGAGACACAAGTTGACAACTCACATATCGTCGACGTTCTTCTAAAATGTCGTATATCGATTATGGCGAGAAAACTTTTTTCGTTTCATCTGAAAGAGCGGGAAATTCTGCATCATCCAGCGAGTCTCAAGTTTTTGTAGCCAATCAGGCGGCAAAGTTATGTCACGTGACTTTATATCGTATAATTATTGGTTAATATTTTTGTTCTTCTAAAATGTCGTATGTAGAGGAGAGCTGCTGCGAATTCAGGTGGTGTTGTCATTCAGACTAATATTTTCCCAATTAAATGTAGGAATTGAAGGTACATATGCCTTCTGTGATAAAGCAGCGTAATTAATGTACGATAATCATCTTTTATCTTTAAGAATTCGAAAGAAACATTGACATTCCAAGCTGTCGTATAACAAAGTGCATGTCAGGTTTCAAATTTGTAAATGTTGTATCCGTCGTATAATACCTCTAAACAACAATATTCAAGTTCTTAAAGGTCGTATATTGCCGCATAAAAAATCTAAGGGCCACAGACACAGAAACATAAGGGACACAGACACATAAGTGACGTGCATTAACAGGTGAAAATGTCTCCTTATGATGTGTGCCGATTTTGAGAACCGTAACTTAACAAACACAGAAATGAATATGTTTTTTCGTCTTTCTCAAAACAAGCAAAATTGACATACGACATTGTAGAAGAACGTCGACGATATGCTTTTCTTTTCAGCAACCATCAAACAACTTTGATGACAGTGGATTTTTCTCGGTTCAAGTGATTGATAAAGCTTTACATGTATGGGGACTAGAGCTACTTCCATATAATTCACAGAATGAGTTTTCAAGACAAGCCAGGGAATCCCCTACGTAAGAACAATCTCATGTGTATACAATATACATGTACTGCTTTTAAAAGTATTGTCTGCATAACATTTTACCTCATGTATATTCATGTAAAAAATAATGATAGGAAGAAGATTAACCCTGTACTCCATGAATATTCATGAAAGAAATGATGACATCATGAATATTAATTTGATAAATTTGATAAATCGCACATTAACACATGCAATATTTGCCAAAGCAGAAATTGTAGAATCAGATCTATATCATATAAAAAGCAAACACAGCAGACCCTGATCAGATGGCTACTAAAGGAGTCGTCTGATCTGGGTCTACTCTGTTTGCAAAGGCGTACAACAGCATATTTATGGTGTAAAGGGTTAACCCCTTCAGTGTGGAAAAGGAGTCACTGATGTCTGCACTGTTTGTCATGTTACACTTTTCCTTTAAAAAAATTCCTCGAATATTCATGGTTAGCTTGGAATAGTCCATTTTACATTTGGCACTGAAAGGGTTAATTAGCTTCAACAACATTATGAACAAAAAATTAAGCTGATCCAGAAGAAAGGTACCTGTGGGGGATATAAATTAATTGCAGACACTATAGCCCAAGACCAGCGTCATTTTTGTGTGATCTGCCGAGAGGCAGTGTGTCACTTAGGGATCACTTTTTCGTCATCTGTCTGTCTGTCTGTCAGTCTGTCCGTCACACTTTCTTTTTTTGGCTGTCATTTCTAAACTAATCATTATAGAGCTTTCAAAATTCACATGTGTCTTCCTCTCATTGAAGACCATTGATGTAACTAAGGTCCATCACTCTGCATGCAATACTTTTTTGGGTTATTCCCCTTTGTTCTGATTTTCGCACTCCAACATATTAACAGTTTTTGTGTCAGATGCAAGCAGGTGACACATGTGTTCCTCCGAACACTCTTGTCTGACATTACTACCACATAAACCACTGATTTGATATTACTACCACACAAACATCTCTTTCTACATGTACATTACCACCAATACAAACCACTGATTCTACATTACTACACAAACCACCCATTTTACATTACTATCACACACAGCATTCATTCTACTTTACTACTACACAAACCATTGATTCTGCATTACTACTAAATAAACCACTCATTCTACATTACTACTACAAAAACCTCTGATTTTACATTACTACTACTCAAACTACTTATTCTATATTACTATTACACAAGCCCCTCATTCTACATCACTAGCACACAAGCCACACATTCTACATTACGACTACACAAACCACTCATTCTACATTACTACGCAGTCTGTGATCGGCAGACAAAGCTCAAGAGTTGTATGCTGTGCCTTTAAAACAAGAAAAAGACCCTTTACTGATAGAAGTTTTGGGACAGTTGGTCCCAAACTTTTGAATGGGCTTTCCTCCGAGATTAACCCTTTCCTCCATAAATACGTCTTTCTACGCCTCTGTAAAAATCACCTGTTGAAACCATTGTGATAAATAGGACCAATAGGAGCAAATGCTCTATTTATCACAATGGTTTCAAACTACAAATTCTGAAAAAAATCCTTTTCTCTAGTTATGTCTCCCCCCATATTTATATGGGGGAGACATATTGTTTTTGTGAGAGTTGTCTGTCCGTCCGTCCATCCGTCTGTCCGTCACACTTTTTGTCCGGACGATAACTTCAATATGCCTGATGCCAGTTGATTGAAACTTCATATATGGAAAGAGCATAATGAGAGGAAGTGTCATGCATAAGGTCCATAACTCTGGCTTCACTAATATAGGAGTTATTGCCCCTTTTGTAAAAAAAATCACACTTTTTTGTCCGGACGATAAGTCCTATATGGCTCATGCCATTGGATTGAAACTTCATATATGGAAAGTGCATAATGAGAGGAAGTGTTATGCACAAGGTCCATAACTCTGGCTTCACTAATATAGGAGTTATTGCCCCTTGTAAAAAATTCACACTTTTTTGTCAGGACAATAACTCCTATATGGCTCATGCCATTGGATTAAAACTTCATATATGGAAAGATCACGACGAGAGGAAGTGTCATGCACAAGGTCCATAACTCTGGGTTCACTAATATAGGAGTTATTGCCCCTTGGAAAAAATTCACACTTTTTTGTCAGGACGATAACTCCTATATGGCTCATACCATTGGATTGAAACTTCATATATGGAAAATTCATGACGAGAGGAAGTGTCATGCACAAGGTCCATAACTCTGGCTTCACTAATATTGGAGTTATTGCCCTTTGTAAAAAAAATCACAATTTTTTGTCAGGACAATAACTCCTATATGGCACATGATAAGAGAAAGTGTCATGTATAAGATCCTTAACTCAGGCTTCAATAAATTTAGAGTTATTATTATTATTATTATACCATATTTATATAGCGCTCTTTTCACACTGGATATGTGCGTTCAAAAGCGCTTCACATGGATGAAATCACTAGCCGGAACGATCCGCATGATTATCTCTCCAGACAATGAAAGACGTACAATATATATGAAATCGCTAGCCGGAAGGAACTACATGATTTTCCACCCGGTCAGTGAAAGTTATTGCCCCTTGTATATTTGTTTAATGCTTTCTTGTCTGGACGATAACTCCTACATGGCTCTTGCCATCGTATTGAAACTTCATACATGGAAAGAGCATGATGAGAGAAAGTGTCATGAACAAGGGCCATAACTCTGGCTTCAATACTTTTGGAGTTATTGCCCTTTGTTACATTTTTTCGCCGATCAATAACTCCTGTTTAACTGATGCTATTGGAATGACATTTTATTTATGGAAAGGACATGATGAAAGTAAGTGTCATGCACAAGAGCCATTACTCTGGTATCAATATTTTTGGAGTTATTAGCTGTTATCATTTTCTTCTTGAAAAATGTGGTGTGGAAAGCGCATAATGAGGGGAAGTATCAATCATCAAGTTTTAGTGATTTTCCTTTACATATTGTTTTTATTAGAGGGGAGACATCCGTTTTTGTGACAAAAACCTCTAGTTAATGCTTCTTTTTGGTAGATCCATTCAAAGAGGTTGGGTCTAAAAGTAGCCTATGGAGGAAAGGGTTAAAAGAGCAGAAAAAATTGAATTGTTTAAAAGAAAGATGAAAACGCATTATTTCAGACACTTTGACTCACTTTTTAATGTGTCTTAGAAACTGTCCATGTGTTTTAGGTGTTTAAAGTACTTTATAAAGTCCGGATATTAGTATATTATAACAGTTTTTGAACCATCGTTTTATGGATATTAGTTTTTATGTTTTCTAAGATGTATATTTGTGTATTATATATCCTCTCTCGATTTTTATCTCTTTCTGATTTTATTTTTGTCAATGTACAATGCCATAGAATGCATTATTTGCAAAAATAGGCTTTTTACCAAGTGATAAAGTTTCAAGTTACTACTACACAAAACACTCATTCTACAATACTATTACACAAAAATTGATTTTACATTACTACCATACAAACCACTATGCCTCAACATTACTGTTACACAAACCACTGACTCTGCTTTACTGTCACACAAGCAACTGTCTCTTCATTACAGTCATACCTATTACCAGTCTCAGCATTACTGTCACACAAAGCACCGCATCTATATTACTATGAAACATAAACTAATAAGCAAGTCCTGTATCCATGCTTATAAAACTTTTAGTTGAGTCTTGAGTTCGTTCTCAAGTTTTTGATTGGTCAAGTCTGACCAATCAAAAGCTTGAGAACGAACTCAGACTCAACTAAAAAGCTTTATAAGCATGAACCCTGATAAAATTATCCCTACTGACTTGTGAACGACATAAAATGTATTGTATACAGTAAAACTTCTCCATATTGACCACTGAATGAATACACATGTATGGGTCTTTAACCCTCTCCCTCATACAAATACGTTTCCACACATTTGCAAACAGAGTAGACCCAGATCAGACAGCTCTTGTAGGAGCTGATCAGGGTCTGCCCTGTTTGCTTTTAACATGATATTGATCTGATCATACAGTTGTCAAAGCAAAATATTCCCTTGAAAAGTTTACATTATTAAGAATCAGCTTATAAATATTCAAGATGTCATTATTTCTTACATAAATGTTGAACAGAGAAAGGGTTAAGAATATGCAGACACGTGATATTTGTCCTGCATTAAACTACCAATTGCCGTAACCATTTTCCTAATGAATGTTCATATAAGATATACTAAATGGATATTAACCCTTCCCCTGTTCTATGTTTATTCCAAATTTCAATACCTACTGTATACTAGTATTCATGGACAAAATAGTTATAATGAGATATGGAAAGTGGAACATTGTAGCCATTTTAGAAAGTAAAGAAACAGATCTTTCAAATTCCATTAGCAAACAGAGCAGACCCTGATCAGGCAGCTCCTATAGGAGCCGTCTGATCTGGGTCTTCTCTGTTTGCAAATGCGTCAAAAGTCATTTTGACCTCATTTAATGGTCATTGTTGAGGGATTATATTGTTTTTGTTTTCATACTTTTCTAGCTCAATGAAGTCATACATATGTAATTTTGGTGAGCACTGGTTGACTGTGAGGAAGCTGGGTAACCAATGGTTCAACCTGAACTCCTTGCTAACGGGACCAGAGCTTATATCAGACACCTACCTGGGCATGTTCCTTATTCAGCTACAGCAAGATGGTGAGTGCATCTAGGGTAGCCAAACTGATCTGTCCATATCTCTTTTTTCACAGCCAACCCCTATTTGTTGGTACATGTACTCATTAGAATTGCCTCTATGATTATACTCTAATAAGTAACAACAATATGGGGTTTGGCAGAGAGATGATTAATTGAAATTTTATTTAGAATTTCTAAATTCTATATATACAGTAAAATTCTCTATAACGACCACTAAATTATGTTAATTAGTTGGTATTTAGGGCAGGTGGTTGCTTAAAGCAAGGGGAAAGTAAAACAGAACGCTCCTATAGGAACGTTCTGTTTTATTTTCACCTTGTTTTAAGCACCCACCTGCATTTAACACAAAATACTTAATGTAATTTAGTGGCCGTTATAGAGAGGTTTTACTGTATTGTATTTTGAGAGTTTTTGTCATAGAGGATGTGTTCAGAAGTTATCTTTGTTGGTGGTTTTTCAATTCTACGTTCCATTTCTGAAAGTGCAGTCAAATAGATCCAATGATAAGCATTACAGTTATCCTCATTTCTTTATTATTTCATCATATAGATTTATTTACATTAGTTATTCGGCTCTATATGACCATCGATGTCGATGGGCCGTAAAACACCATTCATTCATTCATTATTTTTTCAATCTATGTACAAAATGTATACTTTAGACCTCAGATTTTTATACGCCTTTTATTATTAGCTCAACAGAGCACAAAGTGCTCAGGGTGAGCTTTTGTGATCGCCTGATATCCGTCGTCGTCCGTCGTCAGTCGTCAACAAATTGAACCTTCTGAATCTGCAGGTTTCTCAGCTTTCATCTTTGGCACATAGCATCATCTGTAGGTCCTTTACAAAAGTTATATAAATTATGTCTCTAGGGTCAAAATTTACCCTTCCCCAGGGAGTGCATTGTTTTCAATAGAAGCGTATAGTGAAAACTTTGAAAATCTTCTTCTCTGAAACTGGAAGGTTCTCATTTGGCACACTGCATCATGTGAAGGTCCTCTACAAAAAGTTATATAAATTATGCCCCTGGAGTGAAATTGGCCCCGCGCCCGGGGTAACCAGTTTTGAAAAGAAGCATATAGTGATAACTTTGAAAATCTTCTCCGCTGAAACTGGAAGGTTCTCGGCTTTCATAACCAGGGATGGCCAGTTTTCTATAGCAGACTGCTGTTTCAATACTTTGCTGGTCAATGACAATTGACCAGTGGCTATTTTTAGCATACATGTATTGCTGGAGTGAGTCATACTGCTCATTGGCACTCTGTTACCTCAGATGTAGTTAAGTTTGGGAGTTTTTGCCCTGTTTATATAGAAACATATTGTGAAAACTTTGAAAATCTTCTCCTGAACCTGGAAGGTTCTTAGCTTTCATATTTGGCTTATAGCATCATCTTGAAGTCCTGTACAATAGTTATATGAAGTATGCCCCCTGGGTTCAAATGAGGCCCAACCCCAGGAGTGGCCAGTTTTCTATAAAAACATACTGAAAACTTTGAAAATCTTTTTCTCTGATTGTCTGGTGAGCGATATCAGGGCCATCATAGCCCTCTTGTTAGATTGGACATGTGTTTCCATACATTACAGGCATGTACTGGAAAATTGTCTACGTTCAGACTTAATCCTTTCCTTCTACTCTATAAATTAACCCTTTCCTTCATACATCTTTTTAAGCCTTTGCAAACAAAGTAAACCCAGATCAGGCAGCTCCTAAAGGAGCCGTCTGATCAGGGTCTGCTCTGTTTGCTTGTGAATTATAATAGGTCTGACTCTACAGTTTCTACCAATAACAAAGAAATTTCGTCTCATTCATTTCAATTGTTATAATAGTGCATGGGCACACAAGCATGGAAGAAACAGTGGAATCATATCTATATTTTATCATAGGTAAACAGAGCAGACCCTCATCCTGATCAGACAGTTCCTTTAGCAGCCGTCTGATCTGGGTCTAATCTATTTGCAAAGGCGTAGAAAGGTATATTTATGGAGTAAAGGGTTAACTGACTGTGTATGTTTGGTCCTAGGCTACTCCATATTCATTGTTGGTGGTGACCTGATGGAGACTGAGGCCGATCAGGTGCTCCGCCTTTGTCCTGTCACTCAGCCAATCAAACCAAAGCTGATATCAGAAAGTGGCCAATCACGAGGCAAACAGGGAGAAGCTTCTCCAGGTGAGGATGACGAAGTAAGCCGGGCTGTACGAGAGAGCAAAAATGTCTCAGAAGCAGATGATGTCTCACTACAGAGGGTTCTACAAATGAGCATGGAAGGTAAGACACAACTAGAGTGCAAAACTGTAATATGTGCAATCTATAAGACACAACTAGAGTGGAGACTACAGAGGGTTCTACAAATGAGCATGGAAGGTAAGACACAACTAGAGTGCAAAACTGTAATGTCTACAATCTATAAGACACAACCTGAGTGCAGAACTGTAATATGTGCAATCTATAAGACACAACTAGAGTGCAAAACTGTAATGTCTACAATCTATAAGACACAACTTGAGTGCAAATCTGTAATGTCTACAATTTATAAGACACACCTAGAGTGCAAAATTGTAATATCTACAATCTATAAGACAAAACTAGAGTGCAAAATTACAAACACGACAATCTTGTGATGACAGTTTGGATCAGGATGAGATACCAGATCACTTTGGTACCAGATACCAGATTTTCTTGTCCGAAACTGAAAGGCTTAGGGCTGTGATATTTGATATGTATTATCATCTAGTAGACCTTTAGGGCTATTCCAGGAAAATCTCCCGGGGGGGGGGGGGGGGGGGGGGGGGGGGGTTTAGGAACGAAAGTCTAAATAAAGGGGTACCACCAATAGAATTTTAATTATTTCCCCCCACCCCCACCAAGAAAATAAAAATGCATAATATACCCCCCCCCCCCCCCTAGAGAATTAAAATTAACCCCCCCTTCCAATAAATAAATAAATATATTTTTACATTTATGCAATTACTTTTTGTCAAGCCGACTTGCAAACCCAAATGACAGCCCAGTGTATTGCCACATTTGTGCATTAGTCTGACAGTCTTTCATTTCGTCCTGTTGACATCATACATGCTTCCGTGGTTCTGTTATTGCAATGCTTCCGTGGTTCTGTTATTACAAGTAAATTTTCTCTTCGCCGACCTCAGATTCACTACATGTACCTGTGCTACTGCTAGGAGTCTGTGTTTTATTAATAAAAAATCCTGTCAATGTCTTTTGGTTGTTATTTAGGTCTATTTTCGGTTTATTTATTTTGTTTTGTTCATCCGGGCTTTTACATCGAGAAGCAAGAGCAGCGATTGGTTGAGACTACCAGTGTCTTAGTACTCTTTTCACGGTCTAGTCTGATTCAATCAGCCGCTCATTATGGAAGTGTGATCAGATAAGCGTCTAGATGATCAGGTCTATGAGTAAAAGCAAAGATCAATAGCCCGGCTACAACAGATAATCTAGAACGTAGGGCATTTAATGATGACATGTTAATTTCCCAGAGTTAGGGTCGGTATACATACAATTAATCTGGAGTGTGTTTTCTGATGCGTGTCCTGTTGTTAACCCATAGAGCATGTCAACCACTGACGCTGGCCATGTATTGGCTATCAAGTCATTTAAATCTCCGCCCAAGTGATGCATGAATGACACTTGTTCGTCGAAATGTTTAATCTCCGAATCCCGCAGAGCAAGAATATTCCATACGTAATCTCAACCAGTGAATCTAGATTTAAAGCTTCGCCCATCGTGTGTGACAGTTTCAGTTGACTAATAAATTGGATAAATTACCACTTCAATGGTCATGATGGTGCGAGATTTGGAACCAAACTCCCTTATGTAATTAACTTCCGGTTGCTGATATCATTAACAAAAGGCAAGCTTTACTTACATAGTTTTGCTGCGTTTTTATTAGGTTTTATAGAGGAGACTGTAAGCAGAATAGACACTGCCTGTGATTCACCAACTACTAAGCCAGAAGAGACAGTGGAACCTGCGCCCTCAAGCTCTAAGCCTGGGCAGTCAACAGAACCCGTGCCCTCAGGTTCTGGCTACACTCTTAGTGGAACTGCTGCTAATCCTCAAAATTCAACAGACACAAATCAGCCCAGTGTGGATGAAATGAGACTGAAAAGACTTGCATATCTGGATAAACTGTCCCAAGGTTCTAATAGCAGCAGTGACCAACCACAACAGGAGGAGAGCCTTGGTTCCACACAAACTGTGATAAATAATGAGGAGCCCTCTGCCTCAGGTAAACAGACTCTTTCAACACTATGTACATGTACCTTTTAACCCTTTACTCCGTGTGAATATTCATAGCAGAAGTAATTACACCATGAATATTTATTAGATTTATTGTTATAGAGTCATGTAATTGCAAATGGATACAAGAACTTTTGGCCATGGCAGAAACTGTAGAACCATATCTATATCATATCATAAGCAAACAGAGCATAGAAAGGCATATTTATGGAGTAAAGGGTTAACTCTTTCAACACTATATAGCTTTAATTAACGTTAACCACCCTATAAATGTTGGGGGGGGGGTATCCATTTCTAAACTCATGTCCATTTAAAAAAGCTTTTTATCTTGATTGGACACCAAGGTATTTAAGAGCGCAGGAAGTCTGGTTGTAAACTCACATTTGACAATAAAAGTCATGAGCCAGTTTTATGCCAGATTTTCCCAACCCTGAGTTTTTGGCCCAGACAAAATTAAAGTGTCAAATATTGATATACAGATGATTACAAAGCCCAAATGAAGTGAGGGACATATTGTGTTTACTTTGTTTCTTCTTGTTATTATTATTATCAGTTCTTTCTATCATTATCCTTGCTCTTATTTTTCTTCTTCTTCCACTGTGAAATTGTCCCACACATTTCTCTGTAGGTAAGTGTCCGATCCTAATGAAATTTCACATGAACATTTTCTGGTTATGTGCATTTTTTGGTTTTTAAAATGTTGCCATGGTAACTGACTGGTGGGCTCTGATTAGTTGAAATTTAGATATTGCTAGGTTTTGCTGAAATGGTATGATTTGGGTATTTTGGTACCCTGAACTCAATTATAGGTGTTTCGAAAGAGTTGGTTACCATGGTAACGGAGTGGTGACCTGATTGGTCAAAATTTAAGTATTAGATATGGCTGAAAATTGGTAAGTATAGGTATATGGGTACTCCAAACTCAATGGCAAGTGTTTCAAAATTGTTGGTTGCCATGGTAATCCAGTGATGGCCTGTCATTGGTGAATATTTAGATAATTTGCTTATCAAACCTGTTGTCCATTTTGTTTGGGGGACATTCTGTAACGGATTCCTTTACAATTAGATCTTACTGTGTCTATCCTTTTCAGGTCTTTCGTTCATTCTACTTTCTGTTTGCCGACACTTTGATTGAATTTTAATGATTGTTTAATGACAAAATTTTCATCAAAGATTTCTTGGCTTGTTTATGCTGGAATGATCTGATATTTGATCTGAAGCATAATCATAGTGAGTTGTACCATGTCTCCCCTTTTCAGGTCTGTCGTTTATCTACTTTCTGCTTGTTGACACTTTGATTGAATTTTCCTGGCGGGGCATCCGTGTCCCATGGACACATTTTCTTTTATTTGTCTTGATTCTTTAAGGTGAGTTAACAGAGGAAGAGATGCTCGAGCAGGCGATTGCCATGTCCATGTCACAAGACACATAGTCGACTGCCCACTACCAGCCCAGGGAGCTGCTGTCAGGGCATAGGGGCTGGCCCCTGCCATGTATCTGAACAAATGGGGCAGTAAGATAAGAGGAGAACTAATCTTTATAAAGCTCTTTATTTTTCAGCTAAACCCTTTCTTGTTTGTACTCATTAAAATTACTTCAGAGAAGTGATGTTGTGAATACCAACAACATAGAGATTGGTGGAGAAATATAAAAATATTTAACCCTTTCCTTCATATAAACCCTTTCACGCATTTGCAAACAAAGTAGACCTTATCAGACAGCTCCTATAGGAGCCATCTGATCAGGGTCTGCTATGTTTGCTTTTGACATGTTACAGATCTGATTCTGCAGCTTTTACCAAAGAAAATAATTCCCTTGAAAAGTTTACATTATAAAACTTTGCTAATAAATATTCATGATGTTGTTATTTCATACATAAATATTGAACAGGGAAAGAGTTACTTAGATTTCCTAACACTCCTCTTGTTTACAGCCCTAACAAGTTTCGCTAGAACACACAGTCTTTAGTCTGTGGACAGAAGAGATCAAAGAAAGCCTTGCATGGTTGTGCCATTAAGAAACCCAGGTTGCTGCTGAACAGTGTTATTGTAATAACTTGTTAAATGCATGGCCTCTCTGTGTAAGCTCAGCACATACGTGTGATAGGAGCCATTTAGTAGCAGTAATAAAATGTATTCTGTAAGTGTATTGCATTTTAGGGTTTAGTGCAAATCTGATTCTGAGTTCATTCTCAAGGATCTGGTTGGTCAGATTTTGAACAACGTCAAAATCTGACCAATCAGATGCTTGAGAATGATTTCAGACTCAAGCAAAACCTTGGTCTGTTGTGATAACACTCTGTTAGCAAATGTGTTATAACCTTTGCTGAAAGTTTAGGCCCAGATGGTTTCATCAGGATCCAAACTGTTTGAGACTCTGGGGGTGTTTTTGATATTATATTTAACCCATTACCTCATTGGCTATTTTTAGATCAAACCTCTGAATAAATCTGCCGAAATGGAGCAACTATAGGAAAGGAAAATTTTAGAATTTGCAGTTTGGAAATAATTGTGATAAATAGAGCATTTGCTCCTATGGAGCAAATGCTCTATTTATCACAATGGTTTCAAAATGTGACTTTTACAGAGGCATCAAATGGCGTCAGTATGAGGGAATGGGTTAAGTACAATTTACTTTGAAAATTTAAGTTGGACAGAATTTAAAATAATTTTACTCAAAGCTTTTGAAATATTTAATCCTTTCCCTTATAGATAGACCTTTTTGACACATTTGCAAACAGATAAGACACACATCAGATGGCTCCTGTAGGAGTAGTCTGTTCAGGGTCTGCTCTGTTTGCTTATGAAAGGTATACAGTAAAACCTCTCTATAACGGCCACTAAACTGTGTTAATTAGTTGGTATTATGGGCAGATGGCTGCTTAAAGCAAGGTGAAAGTAAAACAGAACGCTCCTATAGGAGCGTTCTGTTTTACTTCCACCTTGCTTTAAGCACCCACCTGCCTTTACCACAAAATACTTGATGTAATTTAGTGGCCGTTATAGAGAGGTTTTACTATAGATCTGATTCTGAAGTTTGTGCAATGGTCAAAATTCCATTTATCATAATGCTATTATTAAAATTTAAAACTGATATTCATACATTCATTATTTCTTACATGAATATTCATCACGTAAAGGCTTAAGTTATATTGCTGCAAGTAGGGAGCAGTCAAACTTCTCCTCATGTGTTCTGCTGAAAATTGAACTTGATCATTTTTCATTGATCAAAGCCATAGGTAATGGTGTGCATGTCAGCTGTTGAAATTGGGATTTTTTTCGTCAAGCCCTGTGTTGTTATCATTCAATGGAATCAACTCAAAGGGAACATTCTAAAGGGTATGGAGCAAAGGGTATGGAGCAAAGGGTATGGAGGAAGTATAACAGAGCTATTCTAGGAAATATGTTCGATTTACGCATCTGATCTACGTATCTGTTTCAGTTGATTTATATGTCGTGATTATTCCTGACATGAATATTCACGGAGTAAAGGGTTAAGGAGATTTTTGCATTTAATTTCATTCTATGTTAACCCTTTCCTTCATATAAACGTGTTTTCACTCATTTGCAAACAGAGTAGACCCAGATCAGACGGCTCCTATAGGAGCCGTCTGATCAGGGTCTGCTCTGTTTGCTAATGGAATTTGAAAGATCTCTGTTTCTTTACTGTCTAAAATGGTCACAGTTTTCCTCCTTTCATATTTTGTTATAACTATTTTGTCCATGAATATTCAGTAGGTATCAAAATTTGAAATAAACACAGAACAGGGAAAGATTTAATAAAATCTGAATATGTGTTAGTTGAGTCAAATAATGTAAAAAAAAACTTGTTTAACTATGGGCCTGATTATACAAGATAAGAAATTACTATTGCCTAACACTACTTTACAATTAACATTGTATATCATATCTCATGTGCTCTTTTGTTGGCTGTGAGGCAGTGTGGACTGTTTGCACATTAGTAGCTAATTTGTATTCACTTTACTTGTATTTCTATGTACGCAGTTTGGATCTAGAACAGATGCCAAGTGACTCTGTGTCACCTAAGGATTGAAACTGTTTGACACTCTGACAGAACTTTTGAAGAGAAATGGTTACAATTTAATTTGGAAAAATGCAGCAGACAAAAAATTACCTAGCAAGCAGAGATTTAACCCATTCCCTCAGATTTATGCATTTTGATGCCTCTGTAAAAGTCACTTTGTGAAACCATTGTGATAAATAGAGCATTTGCTCCATAGGAGCAAATGCTCTATTTATCACAATGGTTTCAAACCTATTTAATTCTAGAATGTCCTTTTTTTCTAGTAAATGCTCCTTTTCGGTAGATTTATTGAAAGAGATTGGGTCTAAAAATAGCCTATGAGGTAATGGGTTAAGCTGTAATAGGAAAAAATCAATTTGTGTTGAACAAAGTTCTACCTTTTATCAATTGATGTAAATAATTTTGATACAGATCAGCTATTACAATTGAAAGTCTGTGACTGACTGATCAGGTTCAACTACATATCAGAAGCTGTAAGGTTTGTGTACATCTGAAAACAATGTAGACCCTGATTAGATGTAGCATTTCATTTGTAGGGTCTGACCTTGGTCTACACTGATTACATAATTTAATAACCCTTTCCATGTTGTACACTCATGTAAAAAATTATGCCATGAATATTTATTAGCTGAATTTTATGCCCCCATTTATGATAGTCTAGGGGCATTATGTTTTGTACCTGTCCGTCTGTCTGTCTGTCACGCTTGTACGTGCTGTTGGTTGTTACAGTTATTTCATTGTCAAGCACCACCACAGGGGCCAACACTATGTCTTACAGATGCAAGTTTCTAGTTTTATAATGGCATATGTACAAAGGATTTATTGGTATTTGTAGACACTATAGAGTCAGATCTATTATAATTTCATAAACAAACAGAGCAGACCCTGATCAGATGGTTCCTCTGTTGCAAAGGTTCTGCCTGTAAATGAAGGAAAGGGTTATAAAGTAATTGTCATCTGCTACAATCTTCAGATATTATTTTTCTTCTATTTCTTGTTTTAACCCTTTATTTCATCAATATGCCTCTTTGTTTGCAAATAGAGTAGACCCAGATCAGACGGCTCCTACAGGAGCCGTCTGATCTGGGTCTGCTCTGTTTGCTTATGATATAATATAGATATGATTGTGTAGTTTCTGCCGTGATAAAACATTTCTTTGACCGTGTGCCGTTTTAATAATTAATGTATTTAATATTTATGGTGTCTTTATTTATTGCATGAATATTCATGGAGTAAAAAGTTAAACATAGGGTCTCAAACAGTTTTGATCCTAACTAGACTTGCCACCTCATCTTTATCCAATGTAAAAGTATGTGGAGAGCTGGAACAAATGTTGACCTAGAATGGCCAAGGTCTCGTGCCTACAATGTGGTTTGGATTATAGTATCTGTTGACAGTGAACATTGTTACGATGTTCTTGTGGTACATTGTTGCGATAATGTTTTTGCTGTTTTTCTCATGACAGCTCATGTAATTATGAAACTTTTCTCTGTCCAGCATTTTGTTGATTATAAATTATAGTATCTCCTGCAAAGCAGGGTCATGTTCTATAGTCGTTCTGTTGGCCATTTGTGTAAATTGTCTGCTAGCAGGTAGGTGTTCCTAAGGGCTATTCCAGGAAAATCTCCCAGGGGAGTGGGGGGGGGGGGGGGGGTTTAGGAACGAAAGTCTAATTAAGGGGTACCAATAGAATTTTAATTATTTTTACCCCACCACCAAGAGAATAAAAATAGAAGAAAACGGCTTGCCTGAAGCGTTTAACTTGACAAACCACCCCATCAATTTAATTTCTGATGTTGAAATACCCCCACCAATAGAACTTTAATCAAATTTCCACCCCCACCAACAGAATTAAAATTTCTTTTGCACCCCCACCAAGGTAATTTTAATAGGCTGTCGTTCTGCCCCACCAGGGAGATTTTCCTGGAATAGCCCTAATATCATGTGTAATGGTCTGCTAGCAGATATTTGTTCGTTATATCATTTGTAATGGTCTGCTAGCAGATAGTTGTTCCTGATATCACATGTAATGGTCTGCTAGCAGATAATTGTTCCTGATATCACTTGTAATGGTCTGCTAGCAGGTACATGTAATTTTTCCTGATATCACTTGTAATGGTCTGCTAGCAGATATTTGTTCCTGATATCAATTGTAATGGTCTGCTAGCAGATGTTTGTCCTGATATCACTGTAATGGTCTGCTAGCAGATATTTGTTCTTGATATCATTTGTAATGGTCTGCTAGCAGATAGTTGATCCTGATATCATTTGTAATGATCTGCTGGCAGATATTTGTTCTTGATATCACTTGCAATGGTCTGCTAGCAGACATTGTTCCTGATATCACTTGTAATGGTCTGCTAGCAGATAGTTGTTCCTGATATCACTTGTAATGGTCGGCTAGCAGATACATGTAACTGTTCCTGATATCATTTGTAATGGTCTGCTAGCAGATAGTTGTTCCTGATATCACTTGTAATGGTCTGCTAGCAGATACATGTAATTATTCCTGATATAACTTGTAATGGGTTGCTAGCAGATAATTGTTCCTGATATAACTTGTAATGGGTTGCTAGCAGATAATTGTTCCTGATATCACTTGCAATGGTCTGCTAGCAGATGTTTGTTCCTGATATCACTTGTAATGGTCTGCTAGCAGATGTTTGTTCCTGATATCACTTGTAACGGTCTGCTAGCAGATGTTTGTTCCTGATATCATTTGTAACGGTCTGCTAGCAGATGGTTGTTCCTGATATCACTTGTAATGGTCTGCTAGCAGATAATTGTTCCTGATATCACTTGTAACGGTCTGCTAGCAGATAATTGTTCCTGATATAATTTGTTATTTGTTACTACTGCTTTAACCCTTATCCCGCTGTAAAAAAAATAATGTCTCAGTACCGTAAATTTGGATCTTGTGCAATTTTGACTATTTCCGATTCAATAAATCGATGAGAAATTTCCGATGAGAAATTATTGACCGGGTGTCAAATAGATTAGATCCTGAAGAGAAGCTGGGTTACCCGGTGTCTCGTCTTAATCCAAGCTATTTGCAATTGTAAGTCAGATCACAGGTAGCGGTACAAGGGTTAAGTATGAACAAAGATAATATATGTTTCATGTTATTTCCATTTGAAATGTACCGCAGTAGAACCTATTTTAAGCGGCCATTCATATTAATACTGAACATTGGAGTCTTCAACATCAGGCGGTAGCTTAATGCAGGGCAAAAGCAATGCAGAAAGCTCCAACAGGAGCTTTCTGCATTGCTTTTGACCTGCATTAAGCTACCAGCTGCCTTACAGACCCATGATTAGACCTCTTTTTGATGACCACCTATGACAGGTTCTACTGTATACATTTCTGTAAAGTCTACAGCGTAGAAGTACATGTACTTACAACTGGTATTAAATAATTGAATAAAGATAATTTGATATAAACTTTGGAGATTTGCTGTCCTTGGCTTCTATTTAGTGTATATGCATATGTTGACAGTATAAACTTGTCCAGAAATGGAGTGTCTGTTCAGCAATTACTCCATAGATATGTTTTCTAACCCTTTACTTCATGAATATTCATGTAAGAAATGGTGAAATCATGAATATTAATTAAATTAATTACAAAATAGCATATTAACACAAGAAAGTTTGCTGAAGTAGAAACTATAGAATCATATCTATATTGCTCCATAAGCAAACAGAGCAGACCCTGATCAGATGGCTCCAATAGGAGCTGTCTGATCTGGGTCTACTCTGTATGCAAAGGTGTTGAAAGGCGTATTTATGGAGAAAAGGGTTAACACCTTTGCAAACAAGAGTAGACCGAAATCAGAGGCCCCTGTAGGATCCGTCTGATCAGGGTCTACTCTGTTTGCTTATTACTAATAGATAATAGTGTTGATAATCAGACCCAAAAATATTACTCGATCATTGGTTCATGGTTCTGATGGATCATCAATTAACAATCACAATTAAATTCTAATATGGTGGGCTTATTTACATTTGGGTAATAGATATGATTCTACAGATTTTGCCTTGACCTAAAATGCCTGTGTCTACGCGCTATTATAAAATTAATCTAATTATTATTCATGATGTCATTACATGAATATTCATGGTGTGAAGGGATGGATAGATAATAAGATTATATTTATCCAGTCACCAGGCTTCTCTAGTGACATAATAAAGGGGGTGCAAATAAACTTAGGTTTATTTGGTTACTTCCGGTAGTGGAAGGTTTATTAGGTTAGTAGATAGGCGTAATGATTCTATAACCATGGAACTATTTTAGTTTTCTGTAAATATTCATAAACATGTTGATGGAATAGATCTAACAGATCTATTTGGTCACCAGAAGAATTATTCAAATGAGAAAAAAATTAAAAATAATTGGCTACAGCTGGATTCGAACCCGCGCCTGATCCTACAAAAACAAATTCTAATCTCTCTAGAGACGTCGCCCTTACCGATTACACCACTGAGGCCACATACAAAATGACGTTGATTTATCACTTTTATTAATTTAATCCACCGCTGGCAAAACCCGTTTTTGATAAAATCAAACCTGGAAGCAAAGATTGACAGATAAATTGTAAATGTTTTCTTTTCACTCTCATGATTATTAGATTGATAAACTCTTACAGAGGCGGTGATAGTCATAAACCTAAATATAGCCTGTTCAGTTCCATCGATTTCTGAGTGACGTTAGGTAGAATCTAAAAATAGAAACCGAGACTACGTAACTCGAATTTGACCACAAAGATTATAGATCATGTCTGTTTGAAATAACTTATCGACCCTCGATTCAAATCATCTTATTTTTCAAATTCAACCACGTTTCCCTTCTAGTAATACAAGTATCGAAACTATATTCCTCTGCGGTAGCTCATTATATCTATTTACGTCTAAATGGAAGTGAAAAGGGAGGGATCCGTTGATCGAAAAACTGCATTTTCAATGTAAATTATTTCAAGAGTGTTATGAGTCTATAAAAAAGATATTTTACTATATTGACTGGATAAATCGAATAATAGGTTAGTGCCGTAGATGGGACGCCTTTATCCGACTCGGAGAGAAAACAGTTGAGGCTCGGCAAGCCTCGCCTCAACGTTTTCTCCCCTCGTCGGATAAAGCGTCCCATCTACGGCACTAACCTATTATTCTCTATTTATCCCGTCACTACAGCCGCTAGTGACGTAATAAAGGGGTAGCATAATAAACCTAAGTTTATATGTACAGTAGAGGTTTATTTGTATAGTAGGTGTAGGAATTTCTACTTACAACAGGAACTATTTTTATTTTTTCTTCAAAATTGTTTTACCAAAAGTAACGTATTAAATTGAAAGAAAAAAAAACTTAATATGGATAATTATCATTCTAACGCAATCTGTCAATTTTCTGCAATCTGATTGGCTCATGTGACTAAATTTGCGGCATGTAAAAACTGTTTTATATGTCGCAAATTCAACCAATCGAAAACGGCCTAATAACAGCATTAGCCTGTAAATATATTAATGCGCTTTGTTTATCAAACACTAAGATCTACTGATAAATTTGTATGCATACACTGACATATATTCAGATTCAGCCCGGTATTTTGAAAGTTATTAATTTCCATTCTTTGTCACGACTTGACCGGTCTTTTATATGTCATGTGGAGAATTATTGATATACTCAAAGCGTTGTGATTCAGGTTCAACCATATTTATCATACTATTCAAACATAACGTTATAACGTGACGTCATTGTTACAGACGACGTTTTGGCGTACGGCGCCAAAGACTAAGATAACGTTACGTTTCCAGACATGTGTATTGAAAGTGTATTGAAATGTAAAATAGCTGCCGCATGATTCACGACAAATGTAATAGTGAACTTACAACTGGGCCGGTGTTTTGATTGTAAACCAGGGTGAAAAAATCCAATTATTTTAAGAAATCTGAGATAAACGGGGCACTATTTCTCGACTCATCACTCATTCAATTACCTGCGCGCATAGGATATAACAACAATTTGGCATTTTTCGTGTTAAGATTGCGTTAGAATAGGGTTAATCCTACTGTAATTTGAAATTTGCGACGGTATATGAGGTTTTTAACGGTCTTAAATTATTTTAACGGCTCCGCCGAATAATCCTACTGTAATTTGAAATTTGCGACGGTATATGAGGTTTTTAACGGTCTTAAATTATTTTAACGGCTCCGCCGAAGGCGGAGCCGTTAAAATAATTTAAGACCGTTAAAAACCTCATATACCGTCGCAAATTTCAAATTACAGTAGGATTAACCCTATACTAACTATCCCAGTAAAAACCCAAACCGTCATTTAAAAAAGAATAGAAAGGAAAAAGGGAGAAAAAAAAGATTCGTCAACAGTGAGAATCGAACCGGGGCTGACTGCACGATAAGCGACTTTCGTAACCACTACGCTATCAGGCCAAGCATACTGTTACCGAAATTCAAGATGTATATAAAGTTATCCTGCTACTAATAAAATTAAATAATACAATAAAGCTTCATTAAAACATTTATCACTCACATGATAAGTTAATCGATAAACTCTTACAAGGGCGGTGATGGCCATAGACCTAAATATAGCCTGTTCAGTTCCATTGACGAGTGACGTTAGCCCTGTCTAAAAATAGAAACCGAGACGACGGAACTCGAATTTGACCATGTAGATCTAGAGGCTCCGGTAGAATAATAACCATGTCTGTTTGAATTAACATATCGACTCTCGATTCAAACGATCTTATTTTTCAAATTCAAGCACGTTTTCCCGTTAATCGATAAACTCTTACAAGGGCGGTGATGGCCATAGACCTAAATATAGCCTGTTCAGTTCCATTGACGAGTGACGTTAGCCCTGTCTAAAAATAGAAACCGAGACGACGGAACTCGAATTTGACCATGTAGATCTAGAGGCTCCGGTAGAATAATAACCATGTCTGTTTGAATTAACATATCGACTCTCGATTCAAACGATCTTATTTTTCAAATTCAAGCACGTTTTCCCGTTAATCGATAAACTCTTACAAGGGCGGTGATGGTCATAGACCTAAATATAGCCTGTTCAGTTCCATTGACGAGTGACGTTAGCCCTATCTAAAAATAGATACCGAGACGACGGAACTCGAATTTGACAATGTAGAGCCTCCGGTAGAATAATAACCATGTCTGTTTGAATTAACATATCGACTCTCGATTCAAACGATCTTATTTTTCAAATTCAAACACGTTTTCCCGTCTTGTAATGTAAGTATCCAAACTATTTTCCTCTGCGGTAGCTCATTATTTACGTCTTTAGAACGGAAATGAAAAGGGAGGTCCGTTGATCGAAAAACCGCATTTTCAATGCAAATTATTTCAATATTCGTATGTTTTATGAGTCTATGAAAAAAGATATAATTAAATTGACTGGATAAATAGAATAATAGGTTAGTGCCGTAGATGGGACTAACCTATTATTCTCTATATTATGGGTAACACTGACAATGATTGCACACAGCTTGGATCCAGATGAGACGCCGAGTAAGTCAGTGGCGTCTAATCAGGATCCAAGCTGTTTTGACACTCATTCAACAGTTTCTCAAACGCATGTACGAATAAGAAGTAAGTGAAAAGGCAACTGATCAGAGTTTTGGCAGAGGTAATTCTTTTAGCACATATATAAGGGTTAAGAATGAGTGACACGGATGATGCTTTCAGCACTTGATTAGTAATACAGTAGAACCCCTCTAATGCGACCACTTTAAAAAATAATCAGACCTGTCTTAATAAGCAAGTGGTTGCTTAATGCAGGACGAAAGTTATGCAGAAAGCTCCTATAGGCATAACCACCTGCCTCTGCCACCCAGAATTATGCCCCCTTTTGGTGGTCGCATTAGAGGGATTTTAATGTACATAACAATGAATACAAACTGCAGTAGAACCTTTCTTAAGCGACCATTAAAAAAGGGATCTAATTATGGGTCAGCAGATGGTAGCTTAATGCAGGTCAAAAGTAGTGTAGAAAGATCCTATAGGAGTTTTCTGCATTGCTGTTGCCCTGCACTAAGCCTTTCCTTCATATACATGTATACGCATTTCAGGCATTCATAAATAGTGTAGACCCTGATCAGATGGCTCCAATAGGAGCTGTCTGATCAGAGTCCGCTCTGTTTACTAATGGAATGTGATAGATCAGCAGTTTCTTTAGTTTCTAAAATGACTACAACATTCCACTTGGTACACATGTATTTCATTATAACTATTTTGCTCTTGAATATTCAGTAGGTAAAGAAATTTGGACTAAGTATAGAACATGAAAAGGGTTAACCATTTCCCTGTTCTACATTTATTTCAAAACCTATTGAGTATTCATGGACAAAATACTAATAATGAAATATTGAAGATGGAACATTGTAGCCACTTTAGAACGTATTGAAACAGATCTATCACAGTCTATTAGCAAACAGCAGACCCTGATCAGACAGCTCCTATAGGAGCTGTCTGATCTGGTTCTACTCTGTTTGCAAATGCGTGTATGAGGGAAAGGGTTTTTGTACGCCTGTCTTCAGACGGGACGTATTATGTCTTGTCCACTCTCTAACTCAAACAAATGCAATCCAATCCTTTTCAAATTTTGTCAGCATGTATATTACCATAATGTCTCTGTCAAGTTCGATAACCAGCAAGATTGGCCCCCACAATCCAGAATTATCTCCCCTTTATGAAATTCCTTGAATTTTAGCTTGTCGACTCTCTAACTCAAACAAATGTAATCCAATCCATTTCAAATTTTGTCAGCAAGTATATTACCATAATGTCTAAGTCGAGTTCGATAACCAGAAGGATTGCCCCCAGAAACTCCAGAATTATGTCCCCTTACTTAATGAATTTCAGTGCATTTTTGCTTGCCTACTCTCTAACTCAAACACGTGTAATCCAATCCTTTTCAAATTTTGTCAGCATATATATGTCTCAGTCATGTTCAATAACCAGCACGATTGCCCCAGGCACTCCAGAATTATCTCCCCTTACTTTATTAATTCCCTAGAATTTTTGCTAGTCCTTTTTCTAACTCAAACAAATGTAATCCAATCCTTTTCAGATTTGGTCAGCATGAATATTACCATAATGTCGCAGTCAAGTATGATAGCCAGCAAGATTTATCTGACACTCAAGAATTATCTCCCCTTACTTTATGAATTTCAGTGAACTTTTGCTTGTCCGCTCTCTAACTCAAACAATTGTAATCCAATCCTTTTCGAATTTGGTCAGCATGTATATTACCATAATTTCTCAGTCAGGTTCGATAAATAGCAAGAATGCCCTTGACACTCCACAATTATCTCCCCTTACTTTATGCCACCTGATATGGAGTAATGATCTTTCAACTTCCAAACGTTTGACGGGCGTATATTGTGACATTTTGGCACTCTTGTTAGGACATGGTCTACTATATACAAAATAGATCACTCAATTATTGTAAACCTACCAACAGGTCCAGCAGCTACATATTAATTGTACAATCAACGTTAGCCTAATGCCAGCAGTGATCTTACTGGCATCTGCAATCAGCTGGAATCCAGATGAGACGCCGAGTAACTCGGTGTCTGGTCAGAATCAATGCTGTTGGACACTCGGTCACAATTGTGGACGCAAGTAATACAAACATACATGCATAAGATCTGAGTTTAATCAAATTATTTTACAGCAGGTAAATGGTTTGATACAACAACAGAAAATTATACGTGTGTAATGCACCAATCTATCCCCCTGTATTCTGATGTCATTTTAACCTTTTACTCCATTAATACGCCTTTGCAAACAGAGTAGACCCATATTAGACTCATATAGGAGCCGTCCGCCCAGGGTTCTCCTGTTTGCTTATGATGCATTATAGATATGAGTCTACAGTTTCTGTCATGGCCAAAACTCCTGTGTTTTTGTGCTATCATGAAAATTAATCTAGTTAATATTTATGATGGACTTATTTCTTACATGAATACTCATGAAGTAAAGGGTTAATTGAAATATCACTAACATAATGAAACATACAACTTTGCTCTGTCAACTGCATGTCCATGATAACAAAACTATGACATCATTATTATGTACATGTATTCAAGTATCTTCTACCAATCACATCCATACGCAAAAGTCTCAACAATTTCGCCGCCAAATGAATTCGACCTGCTAATGTTATACATGTAGTCTGTTTCAGGTATCAAAGTACATGTAGAATTATCTTTCAATTTTCTCTTTTAACCCTATATTCCATAAATACGCCTTTATCTACGCATTTGCAAACAGAGTAGACCCAGACCAGAGTCTGATCAGTGTCTGCTCTGTTTGCTTATGATAGTAATACAGATCTGATTCTTCAGTTTCTGACAGTATAAAAATGACAGTATAAAAATCCCTTTACTTGTTCATAGTGATATGATCATCAGTTGTTCAACATTCATGATGTCATTATTTTTTTGCATGAATATTCATGGAGAAAAGGGTTCAAACATAACCAGAGTGACAACTATGTTGGATCCTGATGAGACCCCTGGTTACCCGGCATCGCATCTGAATTTAACCCTTTCCCTGTTCTATATTTGTTCCAAATTTTAGTACCTCGATAATATCCATGGGCAAAATAGTTAAAATGAAATATGGAAGGTGGAACATTGTACCCATTTTAGAAACTAAAGAAACCGATCTATCAAATTCCATCAACAAACAGAGCAGACCCTGATCAGACGGTTCCTATAGGAGCCGTCTGATCTGGGTCTAGTATGTTGGCAAATGCTTGAAACAGAGCTACAGATAACGATGCGTATATACCCAAATGCTAAAATCGTCATTTCTCCACCAAACCCTATACCGTGACCACTTTTTAGAATCGTCTCTTCGAGACGATTCTAAAAAGTGGTCACGGTATAGGGTTTGGTGGAGAAATAAAGGAATTATTCTTGAAAATGTTTTAATTTACGCATCTTATCTGGAGCTCTGTGAAAACACGTTTATATGAGGAAAGGGGTTAAACTGTTTGCAATGATTATCAAGACATCGCTTGCAGCGACATATAGGGTATATTTGGGACTTTGTCCAACCCGCGGCTTCTGGTCAAGACTATACAATCATACCTATTGCTGTCATCTATACCTTGATTAGAAGCTGCACCCATAACATGGAAATTGCATTTGTTCTATACATTTTTGTGAAATCCCATAGGAGCTTTCTGTATGGCTTTAATCCTGCATTAAGGAGCCACCTGCCTATAAAAATTCTGAATTCTTATTTACTAAAACTTCGAGTTAACGAGGTTTATTCCGATGTATCCTGTGTCATTTTCAAGCATAAGACGCGACCTAGATAAACGTTGACATGCGTCTATTATGAATGTCTTTAAGTTTTTTCAGTTCGTTTCTATTCCCCGTATCACATTTCGTCGCCCTTCTTATGTTTAGATTTGGTAAAGAAAGGCTTGTTTTCTGTGACGAGGCTCTGTTACGACTGACAAAGTCTTTTTTAGCTGTTATTGGAGGAAGGTTTAACTTTGGAGATAGCTTCATTGCGGCCATGTCCGGCAGCTGATCGGACGAACTTTCTGCTGACGCCAGAGTTCTAGGGGTCGCTAACCCGCGGCGACTGGATCTACTGGGAGTGTCATTATCTCTGGGATCCCGCACCTGACCAATGTCTATTGGTTTTAACCAGTTTGTTACTTTAGATTTTGTGTTTGCAATAGGGGCGTTAGGACTTTTCCACGAGAAATTGCTCGTTATGCCTTTCCTGTTACCCAAAAAAGTCAGGCTTAGAGGATTTTCTCTCTGCATATAACTGGACAAGCTTTCAGTTTCATCATGACTTCTGTTCATTATAACATCGAACTGCATTTTGATATCTTCTTCGTCCATTATTCGCCCGTTCATCTTACCGGTCTGCAAATAGTGATCCACCTTCTTTTGCCTGCGGTATTTCGGATGTTTCTGCTGAATGATATCTTCAACCTGTCTCCTGTACGAGTGCAAGCTTTCTCCCTCGTAAATCCCGTACGGATACTCTTCGGAGTCTTCGTAAAATGTTTGTTCCCGTTTATGCCGAAGACACTTTTGTGTTCCCCGTACACGGGCAAGTTTGTGTTTCAGTCTCAATCCGGTTTTCTGATATTTTCCATCCAAACTCCTTTGCTCCTTGCTCAAACTTCTTTTGTACACATTTAGTTCGTCTTTCATTTTATCGTGACTGATGATAGATGATTTTCTACTCCGGTTTAGCTGTTTCCCAAGAGCTTTGAGCCGAGGCTCGTCCATATCCGGCAGTACATTCACCGACATTGTTTCTTTTATTATTCCAAATCCTATTCAAAATAGATATATTCGTTCGATTAAATTGTGCGTCCTTAGATGATTCCCCCAGTCATATAACTGTTCAGCCCATCTCAAGGATTGCCAGTGTATGGCACACGGTAATACTGGTGGTCAAACGGGACGTCTGAAATAGAAATAACGACCCTTAATCAGTTATAAGTGTAGTAAAGAGTATTACTGTTAACAATGGAGTGGTCTGAAACATGAGTGGGAAATGGTGTATGGCCTAAAGCAGGAGTAAGAAATGAAGTCTGACCTGGGTCCATGCTTAGAAAAGCTTTTAGTTGAGTCTGAGTTCGTTCTCAAGTTTTTGATTGGTCAGATTTGAGCCTTTGGCTCAAATCTGACCAATCAAAAGCTTGAGAACTCAAATCTGGCCAATCAAAAGCTTGAGAACGAACTCTGAAGCATGAGTGAGAAATGGGGTTTGATCTGGAGCATTATCGAGTAAAGAAGTCTGATCTGAACATAAGTGAGAAGGGAAGTCTTACCTGACATACGAGTGAGAAATGAGTGAGAAATGAAATGAGTGAGAAACACGAAAGAGAAATGAAGTCAGACCTGAAGCATGAGTGAGAAAATAAGTTTGGTCTGAAACATGGGAATATAAAAGAAGTATGTCCTACATGTGTCAGTTGGTGTATGGTTGATGCATGAGAGTTGCGCAACTGCATAACCAACGGGGACATTACCCTGTAAAGTTGTAAAAATGCGTCTCTTAAAATAAATCACATAGTAAAACGTAAAATAGTTCCGACACATTCATTTCCCATATAGATTAGCTCGTTGTAAGATTGCATTTCGTTCTTGTGACCAATAATTCTTATATTCGCTATTGAGTACAAATGTGTTTAACCCGTTTTCTTCTACTGACACCTTTTTGTGCCTCTGTAAAACTCGTTTTTGAAACCAGTGTAATAAATAGCAATCGTTTCAAAAACTATAGAATTCTAAAATTCTCCTTTTGATCTTTCTCGGTAGATTAATTCAAAGAGCTTTGGTCTTAAATATTCTAGGAGGTAATGGGTTAATGCATGCAGATGAACAGATAAAGATACACACTAAAATACCAATAGTGTCCTTTCTCCACCAAACCCTATGTTGTGACCACTCTTTAGAATCGTCTCTTCCAGACGATTCTAAAGAGTGGTCACAACATAGGGTTTGGTGGAAAAATAAAGAAGTTGTTCTTGAAAATATTTTAATTTGCGCATCTTAATCTGGGCCTCTGAATATATGTATCGAGATTTGCAGTTTTTTACGACAGGCCTACATAAAACATTGGAATGGCGAGCAGTACATGTTACCCAGTGAGGTCAAGTTGTTGACTGCGATTAAACAGTATTTTACATGACATTGTTATACATTCTAAAAGTCAGAAAAAATATACAAAAAACATACCTACATATAGTACACCCACTATGGTAACATCATCAATAAGTAGAATGCACACACCCTGAAACCGCGCACGTTGCGTAAACTAATTAATTGGTATGAATTTCTACAATGACCAAGGACATTTAACAGAAACAAAGCGATTGACCTATAAAGAGGCCAAATCTCGTTAATCTGTATACCGTCATAGTCGGATTATAATAATCGGCTATATTACGCACCTACCAGTATGCTGGTCAAATACATGCATATATAAACATATACAGTGAAATCCCTCTAAATCGGTATTCTAGTAAAGAAGAATTTAGATACTTTTAAGCAGGTGGCTGCTTAATGCAGGGTGAAAGTCATGCGGAAAGCTCTGCATGACTTTCACCCCGCATTAAGCTGCCACCTGTCTCCAATACCGATATTTATACTAAAATAACGTCTAGTTTAGAGGGTTTACTGTATTGCGCACCTGCCTAGTATGCTGACCAAATGCATGCATACCTATATTGGTTAGAATGTCAACCTGGGGTGCATGTCACCCGTGGTCAGCCTGCGATGGACAATTCATAGCACATACTAACAATAAAGTTGATCAGATTATCATTTTTTTTAAAGTTAGTTGCTTATCTAATACTACCGTGTATGATCATCCGTGGCTAGATAGACATTCAATTACAGAAACAGGGACAGCGAAACTAACTGATGACGAATTCCCAATAGATCCATTATAAAAGAATCCCCTGATTCTTTGAACGGGTTAATCCTTTACCCGATCAATGGTCGTGTATGAAAGAATGGCATCATGAATATGTATTGACTGAATTTTTATAATGCCAAATGAATACAGAATATTTTAGCAATTGCAGAAAATATTATATGAGATCAATACACATGCGGGTCCATTAGCAAACACAGCAGATCCTGACCAGATCTGGATCAATTCTGTTTGCAAAATGCGTCTCTATCAAATAAATTATATGTATGTGTATGTTAAAAACACTATCTCACGGTATATAGTTGGGCTTGCACTTTAACCCTTTCCCTCATACAAACGTGTTTTCACGCATTTGCAAACAGAGTAGACCCAGTTTGAGTCTGCCCTGTCTGCTAATGGAATTTGATAGATCCGTTTCTTTACTTTCTAAAATGGCTACAATGTTCCATATTTCGTTATAATTATGTTGTCCACGAATATTCAGTAGTTATTGAAATTTGGAAAAAAAACATTGAACAGGGAAAGGGTGAAGAAACTACATGTATTGTTTAGTCCGCCAACTGTAGAAGATTGTTCTTTTCAGCATTTTCCGTCTTGACCTCGAGGTAAGGCAAGGCGAGGCGAGGCGGCCAATTGAATTGGAGGTTACGGCACAACGACAGTATACAAGTCATTTTTAGCGCTGATAAACGATAAGTAGGTAATGATGATGATGGTGATGATGATTTTTACGACGATGACGACGAAGACGATGATGATAATAACAATGGTGATGATGGCGATTATGGTTATGATTGTGATATGACGATGTGCTGATGATAATAATAATAATGATGATGATAATAATAATGATGATGGTAATTACAAGAAGTGGTAATGGTTAATCCCGCTCTTAAATGCAAACAGATCAAACTACCCCTGCTTTTATCAGTGCACATTCTAGTTTAAGTAGGCTTATATTTCTGAACTATGGCTCTTACTTAGATGTACTTTCATTATTGAATAATCTTTTACCTGATGCATAACCAAACAAGTCTCCGCATGAATATCATGAATACAATGGAACCTCGATACATCGAACTCGGATAACTCGAACTTCTGTATAACTCGAGTTAAAATTCGATCCCTTTCAAGTTTTGTAATACAGATTTGTTCTAAAATTCACCACTGCACTACATATCGGTAAAGACATGTGCCAGGCAGCTTGATGCAGGTCGCAAGTAATGCTGAAAGCTCCTGTTTGAGCTTTCGGAGTTACTTTCGACCTGCATTAACCCATTCCCTCATATTGACGACTCTGTGAAAGTAACTTTGTGAAACCATTGTGATAAATAGAGCATTTGCTCCTATAGGAGCAAATGCTCTATTTGTCACAATGGTTTCAAACTACAAAATTCTAAATTTTCATTTTCTCTAGTTAATGCTCCTTTTCGGTAAATTTATTTAAAGAGGTTGTATCTAAAAATAGCCTATGAGGTAATGGGTTAAGTTGTCACATCGAGAAAGTAGGCTGACTCGAACTCCTGTTATCTCGAAATAGTTTGTATGGTTCCTTAAAGTTCGAAATATTGAGGTTCCGCTGTATTAACAAATATAAGTCGCATATCAAAAAAATGAAAATTTATAAGGAAATGTATATCTAAGACTAACAGTAGATAATCATATCTGCAACATACAGTAAAACCTGTCTATAACGGCCACTAAATTACATCAAGTATTTTGTGTTAAATGCAGGTGGCTGCTTAAAGCACGGTGAAAGTAAAACAGAACGCTTCCATAGGAACGTTCTGTTTTACCTTCACCTTGCTTTAAGCAGTCATCTGCCATAAATAGCTACTAATTAACACATTTAGTGGCCGTTGTAGAGAGGTGTTACTGTAATTATATAAGCAAAGGGCAGACTTTGACCAGACGATTCGTACAGGAGCTGTCTGACATGCGTCTACTCTGCAAAGGCGGTTAATATGTGAAATTAATTTGGTAAAGGTTCAATGTCTAAATCACTCCATGAACGATCCATTATAAATATCGACGTATGTTCGTACAATTTTCAGGTCAGAGGCACTGTGGTATTGTGAGATTCGGTGTGGTCTGGGCTTAACCCAAATTAACATTATATAAGTACATGAATTGACCGCTTCGTGAATATTCATTACCCATTTGCTCCCACGATCCCATATATGGGACGTAGGCAAACAGTGTAGACTCTGATCAGACGCCGCATAATGCGGCGTCTGATCAGAGTCTACACTGTTTGCTGATAGGAAATTCAATATAAAACAAAACGAAAATGAAAATTTAGACCAGACATCCCTTAGATAGACTAATCCAATATATAAGCATGGAAGAATCCACTGGTAGCAAATGGGTTAATATTAAAAGTAAAACGTTGAAAGCGAATTGGTAGTTAAAGCAATATCTACATAAGCAAACAGAACAGACTCAGATCAGATGGTTTATACAGTGACCGTCAGACCTTGATGCACTATGTTTGCAAAGGCCAGAAATGCGTTTATAGGAAAGAAAGGATTAAATATTTGTCCTTTTGTAAACAATGCATGTGTAATCATTAAAACTATAAATAATGCATCAATAAACAACATTGTCATTAGAATGTAGATTGGGAATCTTTGCATTACAGACATACATTCGTATTCTTTTTAGTTTCTACTTCATGTCATTTCCTCGGGTAGAGATGGGGATTTTGGGACTGTGGGTCGGTATTTCACAGAAGTCGCCAAAACTGTTCAGACTTTACCCTCCTTGAATCAGTTTAAATGTTTCTGAATGGAATCTGTCCTGTATTAATTTCGAATGTGTTGCCTCTGTAAGATTTTCCACAACAAAAGATTAGACCATGATCAGATACCCTCTATATGAATACATTGATCTAAGTATTCGCTGTTTGCAGATCTTGGCTCAAACGAGATAGAATTACACTGGGAAGGTTGTTTTCCGAACAGTATTTATGAATGACTTCAAACGGATTATGAATGATCGTGTAAATAGGTTCAATGGATTTTTAATCTCTGCGTTTATGGAAAGATACCATTAAAAAGATTAAAGGTTAATGTCACATAACTGGGATTAGAGAATTGAGGATTTAAGAAAAGACTTGGCTTTCCTTATATGAATACTTCTTTTTTAAACTCTCTCTCTCGCTCGCTCTTTCTCTCGCTCTCTCTCTCTCTCTCTCGCCCGCTCTCTCTCTGTGTATCTCTGTCTGTCTCCCTGTTTCTCTGTCTGTCTGTCTGTCTGTCTCTCTCGGTTGTAAGTAAATATATCACATCCTGATCAGACGGTTCTGGGTCTACTCTGTTTGTAAAGGCTTGAACATACGTTTAAATATGAGGGAAAGAATTAAACTACTGAGGCCATATAGCCGTCGGGCCTAATGAATCCCATATCACCAGCTCATGAACACAGGACAAATTTATACAGTATGCGAGGCCGTTAGGTGTATCAGAACTATAATTCTCCTTGCCGAGGAGCTAGCTCTTTGGAGCGGTTACTGTCTAGATGGGTGACAACCAGGGATTGTCGAGGGTCCACGTTACAATTTCTGGCAGCGTTGAGATGAAAACAGTTGCATTATATTACTGTATTATACAGTAAAACCTCTCTATAACGGCCACTAAATTACATCAAGTATTTTGTGTTAAAGGCAGGTGGCTGCTTAAAGCAAGGTGACAGTTAAACAGAACGATCCCATAGGAGCGTTCTGTTTAACTTTCACCTTGCTTCAAGCAGCCACCTGCCCTAAATGCCAAGTAATTAACACAATTTAGTGGCCGTTATAGAGAGGTTTTACTGTTCAACTGGAATTACCTTACCCACGCGGACACGGTTATTTCCCAGGTCAAATCGCGAGTCGACATTTCTCGGATTGGGTAACAGCGATGCTATTATGTATGCAGTAAAATCTCGATAATTCGAACACTAAAATACTATCATTATCGATCTTTAAGGCAGGTTGCAGCTTAATGCATGGTGGACGTCATGCAGAAAGCTCATCTAGGCATGTACATGCCTAAAAGGATTTAAAATATCCTATACAAAAAAACGAGTAATCGTGAATTTACTGTATAAGTATTATACTTTTTTCTTTTCTGTGGCGCAACTTGAAGTACTTGGAAAAGTTGCGAAGGTTATCAACATACTGCGTGTGTGATCGCCAGCAATGCTACGTGTGTAAATAGGACCGCATATTGCGTCGTCTGTGTTTTATACAAGCCAAAAACAACAACAAACTATGAAACTTACTTCCTGTACATGCCACTTTTCTTTCCAATAATTGGATTGACAAAATAATCATTGTATTTGATACTCCGTAAATATTTAAGTAATCAACCTGATACACTGATAATAATTGTGGGATATTTCACAAATTTATCCAACACAGGTCAGTAGATACGCTACTATTTATTTTGTCGTTGGTTTTCGCGACTACTAAATCCTCATGCGATGTTACATTCTGTATCTCTGAATGCTGTCAACTCATTTTCTGATAGCGTGTAAAGTGCACACACACACACACACGTGTTAGTAAGTTAAATTAGTGTGCTACGAAATGAAGAATCTGATGTATATTCTGACACGAAAAGTAACTATTTACTGAAATGTCCATCTGCATCATATATTATAGCATATATATTAGGGCGCTGTTTTAATATATAATGATAACATATATTATAAATGATTTAATCACACCATGTATGTGGGTTAAATGGGGAGTTCTCATCATGTCATCATTTCTTATATAAATATTCTTCATGAGGTAAAGGGCTAAACAATGAACATATAAGGACTTTAAAATTTACATGACAGATCCATCTTCAGACCGAAGTCATTATGGGAAGAACGAAAGTCCTCATTTTGAGAGTTATGGTCTCCATTGACTATAAGACAGTGTGCTAATTTTGTAATTGTTTATGTGTAACATGTGTGTTGGTCGGGGGTTATTGACTTAACCAAAAGTAGCTTGATATCATCATTTTAGAGGAGTACTTGGATCTGAATTGGGATTATTGTATATGTACATAAATGCATTTTCTGTTACAGGAGTATTAAGCAGGCCACAAATATGGAGGCAGTTTTAAAAGATAAAAGATTTGCCCATGTGGCAAAGGATCCTCGCTTTCGTAGAATGCCAAAGGGCGACAGAAAAGTAAAAATTGATAAACGGTTTAAAGATATGTTCAAAGACAAGAAGTTTAAGTTAAAGTATACAGTAGATTCAAGAGGGAGACCAGTTAACCTATCAACCAATGAAAATCTGAAGAAATTCTATGAGCTTACTGATAGTGAGGATTCTGGAGAAGATGGAGAAACACCTGAACTGACCGACAACCAAGATCTGATAGATAAGCGAATTCAGCAAAGTGATAGTGAAAGTTCATCAGAAGATGAAACTGGTTCTGAAAAAGATCTGTCTGACAAAATAAGTGATTCTGAAAGCACTGAAGAAGAAGAGGAAGAAACAAGGAAAAAAGTAAAGAAAACTGGTAATAAAGTGATTAAACAGACAAACTTGGTGAAGAAAAATGAAAAGAGAAAAAAGGCAACTAATTCAGAAGGACAGAAAGTTGACAGCACTGAAATTAAAAAGACTGATGGTATTAAAAAGAAACAAAATACAAAGAAGGAAATATTGGTAAAGGAGAGTAAAGGTAATATAGTAAAACTGTTTTTCATAAATCCATGATATATAATATTCATTTTAACAGATCTATGTGGTATGAATATGGACATTTTACCCTTTACCTGATAGAGATACCTTTGCAAACAGAGTAGAACCAAATCAGACAGCCTTTATAAGAGCTGTCTGGTCATGGTCAGTACTGTTTGCTTTTTTAATGATATAGATCTGATTCTACAGTTTCTGCCATTACATTATGCCTTGTAAATAGAGAAACGCCAGATCAGGTGGTTGTTTTAGGAGCCGTCTGATCAGGGTCTGCTCTGTTTGCTTATTAAATGACTGGAGAAATCTGTCATGGTCAATCATTCCCTGGATTCATAGTCATAGTGCCATATAAAAGTTTAGCTAATGAATATTCATGATCATGTCAGTATTTTTTCATGAATATTCATCAGGTAAAGAGTGAATGATAATTTAGAACTTGTGTAAAAAGCATTTTTATATCTTTAAAATGTACTTTGAAAAGACAATCTCATTGTTATTATCAAGCAAGCACTGAAACACATTTACTGATAACTGTTGAGGTATTTCAGGGTTTTCCCCATGCATTTAAGGCATGTCACATGCAACATGCCTTTATGTCAAAATATCTTTTGCAACATGCCTTAATTTTCAATGGACTTATTAAATATAAATATTACATTTGAGTTACTTTAAATGCCCAAATTCATAATTACTATAAAATTCTGTGCTGTTTATTACCAGCTATGTGTGAAAACCATTTCAGTTTGATAAAATAATGCCTATTTATGGATAAATAGTTTTATTTGTTATATTGAAACCAGATTTACATGTCAGATGCAACATGCCTTCATAAATTTCTGGGGGAAAACTCTGGTATTTTTTTTGTTGGTTTTTCAGTGCTGAACAAGGAGATAGATTTTGCCAGAGGTGAGGGAGTGATGGATAGCAGTTCCAGTGATGATGAAGACAGTGATGATGAGAATGATGACAGTGATGAAGATTCTACAGGTGAGGTGGTGTTGTGAATAGAAACAAGAGTAGGTAATGAGAAACATTCAGAACATAATTATGCAATATTATCTTTATGGAGTTTAACATTTTTAACCCTTCGCTTGCTGAATTTTAAAATACATTTCTCCTTCTTTACCCATGCCCTTTTGTATAATTGCATATATCTACACTGTGTACAAGTATTTTGCTGTGCAATCACTGCTTTGGAGTGCACTGATTGCACAATCAAGTTGAATCAACTTGTAAATAGTGCAGACCCAGATGAGACCGCTCCTGCAGGAGCGGTCTCATCTGGGTCTTCACTATTTACAGGTAGGTATATTGACGTGAATAGCAAGCGAAGGGTTAATAAGATCTTTTTTATTTTTAGCTCACCAGAGCACAAAGTGCTCAGGGTGAGCTTTTGTGATTGCCTGATGTCCGTCGTCCGTCGGCGTGCGTCGTGCATCGTCAGTCGTCAACAATTTGAACTTTTAAAAATCTTCTCCTCCGAATCTACAGGGTTCTCAGCTTTCATCTTTGGCACATAGTATCATCTTTAGGTCCTCTACAAAAGTTATATAAATTATGGCCCTGGGGTCAAAATTGGCCCCGCCCCAGGGGTTCCATGTTTTCAATAGAAACATATAGTAAAACTTTGAAAATCTTCTCCTCTGAAACCTGAAGGCTCTCAGCTTTCATATTTGGCACATAGCATCATGTTCAGGTCCACTACAAAAGTTATATAAATTATGGCCCTAGGGTCAAAATTGGCCTCGCCCCAGGGTGGGCAGTTTTCAATAGAAACAAATAGTGAAATCTTTGAAAATCTTCTTCTCTGAAACTGGAAGGCTCTCAGCTTTCATATTTAGCACAGAGCATCATGTTCAGGTGCCCTACAAAAGTTATATAAATTATGGCCCTAGGGTCAAAATTGGCCCGCCCAAGGGGTGGGCAGTTTTCAATAGAAACAAATAGTGAAATCTTTGAAAATCTTCTTCTCTGAAACTGGAAGGCTCTCAGCTTTCATATTTGGCAGATAGCTCCATGTTCAGGTCCACTACAAAAGTTATATAAATTATGGCCCTAGGGTCAAAATTGGCCCCGCCCCAGGGTGGGCAGTTTTCAATAGAAACAAATAGTGAAATCTTTTAAAATCTTCTCCTCTGAATCTGGAAGGTTCTAAGCTTTCATATTTGGCACATAGCATCATGTTCAGGTCCTCTACAAAAGTTATTTAAATTATGCCCCTGGGGTCAAAATTGGCCCGCCCCAGGGGTGGGCAGTTTTCAATTGAGACAGATAGTGAAATCTTTGAAAATCTTCTTCTCTAAAACTGGAAGGCTCTCAGCTTTCATATTTGGCACATAGCATCATGTTCAGGTCCACTACAAAAGTTATATAAATTATGGCCCTAGGGTCAAAATTGGCCCCGCCCCAGGGTGGGCAGTTTTCAATAGAAACAAATAGTGAAATCTTTGAAAATCTTCTTCTCTGAAACTGGAAGGCTCTCAGCTTTCATATTTAGCACAGAGCATCATGTTCAGGTGCTCTACAAAAATTATATAAATTATGGCCCTGGGGTCAAAATTGGCCCCGCCCCAGGGGTGGGCAGTTTTCAATAGAAACAAATAGTGAAATCTTTGAAATTCTTCTTCTCTGAAACTGGAAGGCTCTCAGCTTTCATATTTGGCAGATAGCTCTATGTTCAGGTCCACTACAAAAGTTATATAAATTATGGCCCTAGGGTCAAAATTGGCCCCGCCCCAGGGTGGGCAGTTTTCAATAGAAACAAATAGTGAAATCTTTGAAAATCTTCTTCTCTGAAACTGGAAGGCTCTTAGCTTTCATATTTGGCACATAGCATCATGATCAGGTCCACTACAAAATTTGTAAAAATTATGGCCCTGGGGTCAAAATTGGCCCCGCCCCAGGGGTGGGCAGTTTTCAATAGAAACAAATAGTGAAATCTTTGAAAATCTTCTTCTCTGAAACTGGAAGGCTCTCAGCTTTCATATTTGGCACATAGCATTATGTACAGGTCCTCTACAAAAGTTATATAAATTATGGCCCCGGGGTCAAAATTGGCCCCGCCCCAGAGGCGGGCAGTTTTCAATAGAAACAAATAGTGAAATCTTTTAAAATCTTCTCCTCTGAATCTGGAAGGTCCTAAGCTTTCATATTTGGCACATAGCATCATGTTCATGTCCTCTACAAAAGTTATATAAATTATGCCCCTGGGGTCAAAATTGGCCCCACCCCAGGGGTGGGCAGTTTTCAATTGAGACAAATAGTGAAATCTTTGAAAATCTTCTTCTCTAAAACTGGAAGGCTCTCAGCTTTCATATTTGGCACATAGCATCATATTCAGGTCCACTACAAACGTTATATAGATTATGGCCCTAGGGTCAAAATTGGCCCCGCCCCAGGGTGGGCAGTTTTCAATAGAAACAAATAGTGAAATCTTTGACAATCTTCTTCTCTGAAACTGGAAGGCTCTCAGCTTTCATATTTGGCAGATAGCTCCATGTTCAGGTCCACTACAAAAGTTATATAAATTATAGCCCTAGGGTCAAAATTGGCCCCGCCCCAGGGTGGGCAGTTTTCAAAAGAAACAACTAGTGAAATCTTTGAAAATCTTCTTCTCTGAAACTGGAAGGCTCTTAGCTTTCATATTTGGCACATAGCATCATGATCAGGTCCTCTACAAAATTTGTAAAAATTATGGCCCTGGGGTCAAAATTGGCCCCGCCCCAGGGGCGGGCAGTTTTCAATAGAAACAAATAGTGAAATCTTTTAAAATCTTCTTCTCTGAAACTGGAAGGCTCCTAGCTTTCATATTTGGCACATAGCATTATGTACAGGTCCTCTACAAAAGTTATATAAATTATGGCCCCGGGGTCAAAATTGGCCCCGCCCCAGAGGCGGGCAGTTTTCAATAGAAACAAATAGTGAAATCTTTTAAAATCTTCTCCTCTGAATCTGGAAGGTCCTAAGCTTTCATATTTGGCACATAGCATCATGTTCATGTCCTCTACAAAAGTTATATAAATTATGCCCCTGGGGTCAAAATTGGCCCCACCCCAGGGGTGGGCAGTTTTCAATTGAGACAAATAGTGAAATCTTTGAAAATCTTCTTCTCTAAAACTGGAAGGCTCTCAGCTTTCATATTTGGCACATAGCATCATGTTCAGGTCCACTACAAACGTTATATAGATTATGGCCCTAGGGTCAAAATTGGCCCCGCCCCAGGGTGGGCAGTTTTCAATAGAAACAAATAGTGAAATCTTTGAAAATCTTCTTCTCTGAAACTGGAAGGCTCTCAGCTTTCATATTTGGCAGATAGCTCCATGTTCAGGTCCACTACAAAAGTTATATAAATTATAGCCCTAGGGTCAAAATTGGCCCCGCCCCAGGGTGGGCAGTTTTCAAAAGAAACAACTAGTGAAATCTTTGAAAATCTTCTTCTCTGAAACTGGAAGGCTCGTAGCTTTCATATTTGGCACATAGCATCATGATCAGGTCCTCTACAAAATTTGTAAAAATTATGGCCCTGGGGTCAAAATTGGCCCCGCCCCAGGGGCGGGCAGTTTTCAATAGAAACAAATAGTGAAATCTTTTAAAATCTTCTTCTCTGAAACTGGAAGGCTCCTAGCTTTCATATTTGGCACATAGCATTATGTACAGGTCCTCTACAAAAGTTATATAAATTATGGCCCCGGGGTCAAAATTGGCCCCGCCCCAGAGGCGGGCAGTTTTCAATAGAAACAAATAGTGAAATCTTTGAATATCTTCTTCTTGGAAACTGGGTGGTTCTCAGCCTTCATACTTTGCACATAGCATCATGATCAGGTCCTCTACAAAAGTTATATAAATTATGCCCCAGGGGTAAAAATTGGCCCCGTCCCAGGGGTAGCCAATTTTCAACAGAAACATATAGTGAAAATCTTTTTCTCTGATACTGGAATGTTTTCAGCTTTCATATTTGGCACATAACACCATGTCCAGGTCCTCTACAAAAGTTATATAAATTGTGCCTCTTGGGTCAAAATTAGCCCAGCCCCAGGGCAGGCTAGTTTTCTAAAGAAACATATAGTTAAAACTTTGAAAAGCTTCTCCTCTGATTGTCTGGTGAGCGCTTCAGGGCCATTCTGGTCCTCTTGTTATACCAAGTGGTTGCTTAACGCAGACTGAGAGCAATGCAGAAAACTCATATGGGAGTTTTCTGCATTGTTTTCAGTCTGCATTAAGCTACCATCTGTATTTTGAAAAACCTATATTTCTTTTGTTAATAGTTATCATATAGGGTTTTTTGTTATTTTATTGATAGATTGATTGTTAGCCATCCATATGTCTACATACATAGGTCCCAAAATCTTTTGGTGTGCACTTCTTTACATACATTGTATTATACGTATTATAGATTTTGACCACAAGTGGAATGAACATGATAAGGACATTGTTGAGGTGTCAGAGGCATCCAAGAGGCTGGCTTTGTGTAACATGGACTGGGACAGGATCAAGGCCAAGGACATCTTCTTCATTCTCACCTCATTCAAACCTGTTCAGGGGCTCATTAAGTCTGTGAAGGTAAGCAGTGCAGATAATATAGTATACTATTGTCTATACTGACTTCTGGCAGATCTTTGTCTAGACCTAGCTAATAAATATTCATGATATTGTTTCTAACATGAATATTGAACAGGTACCAAGTGAGGTGGTTAATTACAACATGGCTATGTGTGGAGCCTGGAAATCAGAGATATATTTAGGAATCACAATAATGTTGTCTGTCTCTCATATCAACCCAAAGTTTGTCTTACTGCCCATCTTGTTGTAACTTTGGATGTTTAACCCTTTACTGCATTAACCCTTCGCTTGCTAAATTTTAAAATACATTTCTCCTTCTTTACCCATGCCCTGTTGTATAATTACATATATCTTAACTGTGTACAAGTATTGCGCTGTGCAATCACTGCTGTGGAGTGCACTGGTTGCACAATCAACTTGTAAAAAGTGCAGACCCTGATGAGACAGCTCCTGCAGGAGCTGTCTCATCTGGGTCTTCACTATTTACAAGTTGGTATATTGACGCGAATAGCAAGCGAAGGGTTAATAAGCCTAGCTGCCTTTCTGCACCTTTGCAAGACTTTAACCAGGGTCTGCTCTGTTTTCTTATGAAATAATAAAGATATGATTCTATAAAATATTTCCTGCCATGGCCAAAACTTCATGTTTCCCTGTGCTATTGCAAAATTTAACCTAATTAATATTAATGATGTCATTATTTCTTAAATGAATATTCATGGAATTAAGGGTTACGCTTGCCTGCCACACATGTGGATCTAAACAGGTATGGATGAATTTCACACCAGAAATTTAAAAAGTTATGGATGAAAAATTCCTCACTGTGACATGTTTGACTTGCATTACAGATCTACCCATCAGAGTTTGGCAAAGAGAGAATGGACCAGGAGCGCCTAGAAGGGCCTATTGAATTAAAGGAAATGAAAGGGCCAGACAATGAGGAAGAGAAAGACCTGGATAAGGAGGGTGTGTAGAACATCGGACCTATGGATAAAGGAATATAATTCAAATAATAAAAACATCAATTCCTTAACTAACCCAATGCTTTATAATCTTCTCTTCGACAGTTGTCACAACATAGGATTTGTTGAAGAAATAAAAGCGCTCTACCTGAAAAAGGATTTAATTAAATGCATCTTATCTATTTCTCTGGAACAAGAAATCTTTGTAGTGCTTAGAGAACAGACATCTTTTATACTCAGACTCCTGTTTTCCAAGAAATCAAGAAACATTGGATACTACATTTCAACCCTTTCCTTCATATAAATGCATTTTCACACAACATAGGCCCAGATCAGATGGCTCCTATAGGAGCCCTTTGATCAGGGTCTGCTCTGTTTGCTTTTGACATGATATAGATCTAATTCTACAATTTTAGTCTGAGCAAACAATTTCCTTGACAAGTTTACATTATAAACATTCGTCTAATAAATATTCATGATGTCATAATTTCTTACATCAATATTGAACAGGGAAAAGGTTAAGCAATGAAACATTGAGAATTTCCTACCTGTATATTGTAGCAACTAGACTATAAGAATACATAATTGACGGTAAAGTGGCATGATACATGTACTACAATACTGATTGATACATATATGGAAGGCATATTCCCAGCACTGACATCCTGTGTTTTGCGATAGTTTGTCAGTACTTTATGATACTTTCAGGATCGAAGTTTCAGACTGAGAAGTTGCGACAGTATCAGTTGCTGAGACTGAAATATTACTATGCAGTGGTGGAATGTGACAGCGTGGAGACAGCAGACCACATCTACAAGGAGTGTGACGGCAAAGAGTATGAGTCCAGCTCTACTAAAGTCGACCTCAGGTAATGTGAAATAAATGTCTGGGTAATATTGCACTGCACTGAAATAATAGTTTATACCAATTCATTCTCAAAATCAAAACTCAAGAACCAAAGTAATAGAGCCTATTTCAAATACTAAAATTGTCATATAGTGACCAAACCTGATGTTGTGACCGTTCTTTAGAATTTTTTCTTTAAGATTATTCTAAAGAGAGGTCACGCCAAAGGGTTTGATGGAGAAATGATGAAATCATTCTGTAACCCTTTACTCCATAAATATACCTTTCAGCCCTTTGCAAACAGAGTAGACTGAAATTAGACGGCTCCTGATTGATTTTGAAATAATATACAAAGCTCCAGATAAGATGCGTAGCTTAAAACATTTTCAAGAATAACTTCTTTATTTCTCCACCAAACCCTATGTTGTGACGACTCTTTAGAATTGTCTAGAAGAGACGATTCTAAAGAGTCGTCACAACATAGGATTTGGTGGAGAAGTGACGATTTTAGTATTTGAGTACGCACCTTTATCTGTAGTTCTGAATATAGATATGATTCTACAGTTTTCTTCTTTGGCCAAAACTTCCTGTGTCCATGTGCCGTTCTAAAGATTAATCTAATTAATAGTCATGTGGTCATTATTTCTTTATATATGAATATCAACAGAGTAAAGGGTTAATAAGTGTTTGATTTACCAATCTTATTTTTGCCTTTTGCCTGAGAGAATATTCTCAAACATGCTTGCTTGACTACCAGCTTTTTCCATAATAAAACCTACTTGATTCTGCTTGAGAAAAAACCCATTTATGTTAACCCTTCCCTTCTTCTGCTTTATAACATTTTTCAATATTTTATCACCTCATTAATATTCATAGACATACATGTATTAAATAAAATTGAACACATGGAAAGAGATTTTTTCACCATGGTGGAAACTGTAAAATGAGATCTATAAACTTCATTAAGCTAACAGAGTGGACCCTGATCAGACAGCTCCCTCTTATCAGGGTTTGCACTGGTTGCAGACAGCTCATTCAGGGTCTACATTGTTTGCAAAATGTCTGAAACGGGTTTCTGTGACTGAAAGAGTTTAAGTACGGAACAAACAACATAATTTTTATGTCTTATTAAGGTATGGATTAAACATTTCTCATGTTGAAGTATGAAACAAGCAACATTTTTCATGTTAATGTATGATCAAACATTTTTACTGTTAATGGAATATGAAAACCATATCATCTGCATTCACTAGACAAGGCTAGATTCTGTTGTAGAAGAATATCATAACTTAACACCTAACAATTTTATTTATAGGTACAGTTACTGTCCAGTATTATTATCCTTATTACCCTAAGTATTTGGACAAAGTTAGGCACATATAGCAGATCAAACTGATCCTAAAGTCTACACTATTTGTAACTACAGTTGAACTTCGATATCTCGAACTCAGAAAACTCGAACTTTAATATAAATCGAAGTAAAAGTTTGGTCCTTCAAATATTCACTATGCAGAATTGTTCTAAAATGTATCACTACACATATCTAGAAACACATGTTACAGCTTAGTGCTGGTCTAAAGTAATGCTGAAAGCTTCTATAGGAGCTTTCAGCATTACTGAAGACCTGCTTTAAGCTGTGAAGTTCAGAAATTGTTCAGATTAGAAATCAGTTATGTCAAACCTCTGTTATCTCAAAGTTATTTGCGTGCTCACTTGAAGTTCAACAGTATATCGAAGTTCAACAGTATATCAGTCTAATTTAAAGTTATCATAATGGTGCCAATTTGACTTATTCATCTTTAAACCTATGGATAGGGCAGATTGAGTGTCTTTGCTGTTCACCTAAGTTTGTCAGTTCAAATACATGTCCTTAGGATACGTAGAGTATGTATATGATATAAGATATTGTCATGTAGTCCTACCTTTGGTTTATTCGTGCATGTTTGTAATTGCAGGTTCATACCAGATGATATGGAATTTGAGGATGAGCCATCCAGTATGTGTACAGATGTACCAGTCGGCTACAAACCCAACTTCTTCTTTAACACAGCACTCTCACAGTCTAAGGTATATTTAAACATTTAAGCCATTCCCTCATAGGCTATTTTAAGACCCAACTTCTTTGAATAAATCTACCACAAAGGAACATTTACTAGAGAAAAGTAATTTTCTTTAAAAAATTTATAGTATTGAAATCAATGTGATAAATAGAGCATTTGCTCCTATGGAGCAAATGCTCTATTTATCACAATGGTTTCAAAAAGTGACTTTTGCAGAGGCGTCAAAATGTGTCATTATGAGGGAATGGGTAAACACTCATCCTTCAATATGAGGGAATGGGTAAACACTCATCCTTCAATATGAGGGAATGGGTGAACACTCATCCTTCAATATGAGATCATGGGTTTAACACTCATCCTTCGATATGAGGGAATGAGTTAACACTCATCCTTCAATATGAGGGAATGGGTTTAACACTCATCCTTCGATATGAGGGAATGAGTTAACACTCATCCTTCAATATGAGGGAATGGGTTTAACACTTATCCTTCGATATGAGGGAATGAGTTAACACCCATCCTTCAAAATGAGGGAATGAGTTAACACTCATCCTTCAATATGAGGGAATGGGTTTAACACTCATCTTTCTGCTCAAATTCTGACTTGGAACAATATTTACTTATTTCCGATTCATTCAAGCTTTTGAGAAATGTTTCATTGAGTGTCAATCAAGTTGTTTGCACATGCCTGTCAGATCTCGGTTGATAGTTTAAACATTAAATCTATTTAAAATTGGTCTGAGTTGCTTTCATAAACAGGCTTAGGTATACATGTATTGGAATATTCCATACCCTCTCTAGGTATGGAAATCGCCTAGCTGAAAAAAATATATTTGCTTTAACATGATCACAGAAAGCACCTTATTTTTATTCAAGCTGTTTGTGTCACCTTCTATAACCACTTGTACCACTTGTGCATTGTCTGTCCGTCTGTCTGGCTGGCTGGCTGGTTCGCTGGCTGTCTGTCTGTCTGTCTGTCTGTCTTTAATCACCCTTTTATTTCTGCAGGTGTCACATCTGTTCCTTTGAATGCTCATGTTGTAAAGGTTGTTCACTGATTTGCCAAAAGTATTGAAATGGTTAATTTTTAGGTTGTTACTCAACCATTAAGAGGGCAATGTATATCAGTAGTGAATTCTTGGATCCTTGCGTTATTGAGAATGGAATACAAAAAAACAATTGAATGCTATATTTAATAAGTTTGCAGTATTTCAATTCCTCCAGTTAACCCATTCCCTCATAGTCTATTTTTGAACCAAACCTCTTTGAAAAAATCTACCAGAAAGGAGCATTTACTAGAGAAAAGGATTTTTTGAGAATTTTGTAGTTTTGAAACCATTGTGAAAAATAGAGCATTTGCTCCGATGGAGCAAATGCTGTGTTTATCACAATAGTTTCAGAAATTTTACAGAGGTGTCAAAAGGCGTCAATATGATTGAATTGACTTTTACAGAGGTGTCAAAAGGCGTCAATATGATTGAATTGGTTAAAGCAGTGATTATAGTTAGACCTAAACCCACATCTGTACAGTTTGATTTAAAGTTTGTATTGTTCAGGTTGACCTGACATGGGATGAAACTGACAGAGACAGAACACAGAAGATTGCCAAGCAGTTTGAGCCGACCCCTGAAGACTGGGAGGAAGACGACTTAAATGCATACCTGGCCTCCAGCTCAGATGAGGAAGGTAGGACATAGGGTTAATTGTCTGAGTTCGTTCTCAAGCTTTTCATTGGTCAGATTTGAGTTCTCAAGCTTTTGAGAATGGAATACAAAAACTTGAGAACGAACTCAGGCTCAACTAAAAGTTTTATAAGCAGGGACCCAGATTTTACTCAGATATATGTGCTTTACAATAGAACCTGTCTCAAAGCGACCATTTATTTACGGATCACATGAGTCTTTGAAACAAGTTGTTGCTGAACTCATTCTCTCCTACTGACGCCTTATTGCGCCTATGTAAACTTTATTTTGTGAAATCATTGAGATAAATAGAGCATTTGCTCCAATAGGAGCAAATGCTCTATTTATCACAATGGTTTCAAACTACAAATTTTTAAATTTCCCTTTTCTTTAGTTAATGCTCCTTTTCGGTAGATTTATTCAAAGAGACTGTGTCTAAAAATAGTCTACGGGAGAATGAGTTAGTGAACGGCAATAGTAATGCAAAAAGCTCCTGTAGGAGGTCCTTGCATTAGTTTCATCCTGCTATTACCTTGTTCATGATGCTATCATGAAAATTCAGCTAATTTACCTTTCATAAAGTCATTCTATCTGACATTAATCATGGAGTAAAGGATTAACTCTTTCCCTCATATAAGGCTTAAGCGCTTTTTCAGCCATTTGTAAACAGTAGACCCAGATCAGATGGCTCCTATGGCTATAGGAGTCATCTGATCAGGGTTTGCTCTGTTTGCTTATGAAATCATAATAGATCTGACTACAGTTTCTATCTATACCAGACATGCATTTGTACATATGCCATTACTAAAATTTAGCAAATAAATATAATTATTTCTTACATGAATACTGAACAGGGTAAGGGTTAAAATGAGGTTTTCTGTAGTTGCAGGGCTTTGTAGCATAAGTCTTTTTTCTTCTTGTATGAGATTCAGCCTACTATCAGAGGTCGAGATAAGATGCGCAAATTAAAACATCTTCAAGAATAACTTCTTTATTTCTCCGCCAAACCCTATGTTGTGGCCATACGATATGATTCTAAAGAGTGGTCACAACATAGGGCTTGGTTGAGAAATGACTATTTTAGTATTTGAGTGCACACCTTTATCTGTTGCTCTGTACTTACTATTGCAGGTGTGGACTACAGTAAAATTGTCCAGCAGTCAGACTCTGAGAGTGAGGAGGAGGAAGAGAATGAGGAAAAGCAGATCAGCAAGTACAAACAACTGCTGCAGGAGATAGACCAGGAGGAGCAGAAGAAGAAAGACCTTGACGTCCAAATGGAGATCACCTGGGAACCCGGTAGGCATGGATATAACCCTATACTTGTTGAATATATTAATGTAAGACTATGTCCATTGTGAATAGAAATATAAAAGTTGTGTTCAAAAAAGTAAGAAAAGGAAATTTATTCACACTGTATGTAATAGAACTGATAGCCTTCGAGGATTTGTAACACATGACCCATCTTTAGGATGGTCTCTTTGAGACCATTCTAAAGAGTGGTCACAACGTAACGTTTGATGGACGAATGAAGATGTTGTATTTTAATACCGTTATCTGTTGTTCACTTGTTATGATAGAGATCTATAATATACTACATACCATTCAGTAGAGGCTCATAATTTATGGAATATTTTGCAGAGTCACAAAGCCTTTCATTTATGATAGGATTACTACGCAAGGGACTTTTTCTGTTTCAAATGTATACTGTGCAAAATACATAAACAATGAGTGCAAAAAAAGAGTGCAAGACAGTTTGGATCTTGAATAGAATGCTTATTATGTCTCCCCCCATATTTATATGGGGGAGACATATTGTTTTCGTGAGAGTTGTCTGTCTGTCCGTCTGTCCGTCCGTCCGCACTCACCAAAGGGTAGTTGTGTGACTTTTTCTAACTAGTCCCACAAGTAAAATCATTAACCTGGCCATCTCTTGTGACATTAACCTGGCCATTTCTTGTGACATTAACCTGGCCAGTTGTGGGACATAGGGTTAGGGTTAGGGTTAGCTTCCAGATCATTCTTTTCCAAAGTTAGAGCCAAAAATAGTTTTTCTTGTGGGACTAGTCACACAAGAAAAGATCAAAGGAAAAAGTCACACAACTACCCATTTGTTAGCATGTCCGTCTGTCCGTCTGTCTGTCACACTTTTTGTCCGGACGATAACTTCAATATGCCTGATGCCAGTTGATTGAAACTTCATATATGGAAAGAGCATAATGAGAGGAAGTGTCATGCACAAGGTCCATAACTCTGGCTTCACTAATATTGGAGTTATTGCCCTTTGTAAAAAAAAATCACACTTTTTTGTCCGGACGATAACTCCTATATGGCTCATGCCATTGGATTGAAACTTCATATATGGAAAGATCATGACGAGAGGAAGTGTCATGTACAAGGTCCATAACTCTGGCTTCACTAATATTGGAGTTATTGCCCTTTGTAAAAAATATCATAATTTTTTGTCCGGACAATAACTTCAATATGCCTGATGCCAGTTGATTGAAACTTCATATATGGAAAGAGCATAATGAGAGGAAGTGTCATGCACAAGGTCCATAACTCTGGCTTCACTAATATTGGAGTTATTGCCCTTTGTAAAAAATATCATAATTTTTTGTCCGGACAATAACTTCAATATGCCTGATGCCATTGGATTGAAACTTCATATATGGAAAGATCATAACGAGAGGAAGTGTCATGCAGAAGGTATATAACTCTGACTTCACTAATATAGGAGTTATTGCCCTTTGTAAAAAAAATCACACTTTTTTGTCCGGACGATAACTTCTATATGGCTCATGCCATTGGATTGAAACTTCATATATGGAAAGATCATAACGAGAGGAAGTGTCATGCACAAGGTCCATAACTCTGGCTTCACTAATATTGGAGTTATTGCCCTTTGTAAAACAAATCACACTTTTTTGTCCGGACGATAACTTCTATATGGCTCATGCCATTGGATTGAAACTTCATATATGGAAAGATCATAACGAGAGGAAGTGTCATGCACAAGGTCCATAACTCTGGCTTCACTAATATTGGAGTTATTGCCCTTTGTAAAAACAATCACAATTTTTTCGTCCAGATGATTACTCCTATGTGACACATGCCATTGGAGTGAAACTTCATACATGGAACGATCATAATAAGAGAAAGTGTCATGCATAAGATCCTTAACTCGAGCTTCAATAAATTTAGAGTTATTGCCCCTTGTACATTTGTTTAATTCTTTCTTGTCCGGACGATAACTCCTACATGGCTCTTGCCATCGTATTGAAACTCCATACATGGAAAGAGCATGATGAGAGAAAGTGTCATGAACAAGGGCCATAATTCTGGCTTCAATACTTTTGGAGTTATTGCCCTTTGTTACATTTTTTGGCCGATCAATAACTCCTTTTCGACTGATGCTATTGGAATGACATTTTATTTTTGGAAAGAGCATGATGAAAGTAAGTGTCATGCACAAGGGCCATAAATCTGGTATCAGTATTTTTGGAGTTATTAGCTGTTATCATTTTCTTCTTGAAAAATGTAGTGTGGAAAACGCATAATGAGGGGAAGTATCATTCATCAAGACCATAACATTTTTAGTGATTTCCCTTTACATATTGTTTTTATTAGAGGGGAGACATCCGTTTTTTTGACAAAAACCTCTAGTTTATATTGTGTCTTTTCTGAATTCAAATGAATACAAAAGTTCTCCCAAATTTAGGAAGGATGTATGTGTTTGCCTATTTCTTCATAGGCTTTTTTTAGACCCAACGTCTTTGAATAAATCTATTGAAAAGGATCATTTACTAGAAAAAAGGAAAAGTTTAGAATTGTGTAGATTTGAAATCAGTGTGATAAATAGAACATTTACTCCTATAGGAGCAAATGCTCTATTTATCTTAATGGTTTGAAAATGTGACTATTACAGTGTCGCAAAAAACCATCAATATGAGGGAATAGGTTAACCCTTTCCTCCATAAATACACATGTACGCCTTTCTACACCTCTGTAAAAGTCACTTTATGAAACCATTGTGATAAATAGAGCATTTGTTCCATAGGAGCACATGCTCTATTTATCACAATGGTTTCAAACTACAAAATTCTAAATTTTCCTTTTTTCTAGTTAATGCTCCCTTTCGGCAAATTTATTCAAAGTGGTTTGATCTAAAAATAGCCTTTGAGGGAAATTGTTAAGAGTAAGCATTACTTTTGATTTTCAGGTCTGAAGGAGGCTACAGAGGAGATTGTGAAAAGGAAAAAGGAGACAAAGAGTCAGACGCCATGGGAAGACTACCTGCAGAGGAAGAAAGAAAAGAAGAGACAGAGACAGATAGAGAAGAAAGTCCATCGGATACAGCAGCAACAGGCCTCAGAGCCCACAGAGCTTGAAGAGGAGGAGGAAGAGGAGAGTGATACACATGTGAGACATAGAGAAATTTCAATTACAGTAAAACCCCACTAATGCGACCACCTTAAAGAGGTATAATTCTGGATGCTAGATGCAGGTTGTAGCTTAATGCAGGACAAAAGTAATGCAGAAAGCTCCTAGAGGAGCTTTCTGCATTACTTTTATCCTGCATTAAGCAACCACCTGCTTATAAAGACACCCATGTTTATTCATTAAGTGGTCGCATTAGAGGGGTTCTACCGTATTTGATCTTAGTGATTGAAAGCTTTTGAATATGCATATGTTAAGCCTTTACTCCATGGATATTTATGTGTATAGAAATAATGACATAATGAATATTGATTGGCGAATTTTTAGCTCACCAGAGCACAAAGTGCTCAAGGTGAGCTTTTGTGATACCCCTGTGTCCGGCGTCCGTCGTCCGTCTGTCCGTCTGTCCGTCTGTCTGTCCGTCAACAATTTCAAACGACTTCTTCTCTGAAACCGACTGCCCAATTGTAACCAAACTTGGTCAGATACATACTGTGGGTGGGTGCTTCAAAAGTTGTTAAAAGATAGTGGGCGGGGCCATCGGTCTTGTTGCCATGGCAACCGGACACAATATCTAGAAAAATCTTCTTCTCCAGAATGACTTGTTGGATTTGAATATAGTTTTCACCAAAATGTTTCTCAGTTGATAGACTTTAAAAGTTGTTAAAAGAATTTTGATCGGGCAAAAAACATGGCCGCCAGAGGGCGTGGTCAATATTTCCATATATGGTAATGTGGAATTTTCATAGGAAAATCTTTAAAAATCTTCTTCTCTGAAACTGTAAAGCCTAGACCTTTGATATTTGGTATGTAGCCTGATCTTATGGTCCTCTACAAATATTGTTCAAATTATGACCCCCGGGCCAAAAATGGCCCCGCCCAATGGCTTATCAGTTTTTCATAGGAAAATCTTTAAAAATCTTCTTCTCTGAAACTGTAAGGCTTAAACCTTTGATATTAGGTATGTAGCATGATCTTATGGTCCTCTACAAATATTGTTCAAATTATGACCCCTGGGCTAAATATGGCCCCGTCCAAGGGCTTATCAGTTTTTCATAGGAAAATCTTTAAAAATCTTCTTCTCTGAAACTGTAAGGCTTAAACCTTTGATATTAGGTATGTAGCATGATCTTATGGTCCTCTACAAATATTGTTCAAATTATGACCCCCGGGCCAAAAATGGCCCCGCCCAAGGGCTTATCAGTTTTTCATAGGAAAATCTTTAAAAATCTTCTTCTGAAACTGTAAGGCTTAAACCTTTGATATTAGGTATGTAGCATGATCTTATGGTCCTCTACAAATAATGTTCAAATTATGACCCCAGGGCCAAAAATGGCCCCGCCCAAGGGCTTATCAGTTTTTCATAGGAAAATCTTTAAAAATCTTCTACTCTCAAACTGTAAGGCCTAGACCTTTGATATTTGGTATGTAGCATGATCTTATGGTCCTCTACAAATATTGTTCAAATTATGACCCCTGGGCCAAAAATGGCCCCGCCCAAGGGCTTATCAGTTTTTCATAGGAAATTCTTTAAAATCTTCTTCTCTGAAACTGTAAGGCCTAGACCATTGATATTTGGTATGTAGCATGATTTATGGTCCTCTACAAATATTGTTCAAATTATGACCCCCGGGCCAAAAATGGCCCCGCCTAATGGCTTATCAGTTTTTCATTGGAAAATCTTTCAAGATCTTCTTCTCTGAAGCTGTGAGGCCTAGACCCTTGATATTTAATATGTAGCATGATCTTATGGTCCTCTACAAATAGCGTTCAAATTATGACCCCCGGGCCAAAAATGGCCCCGCCCAAGGGCTTGTCAGTTTTTCATAGGAAAATCTTAAAAAATCTTCTTCTCTGAAACTGTAAGGCCTAGACCTTTGATATTTGGTATGTAGCATGAACTTATGATCCTCTTCAAATATTGTTCAAGTTATGACCCCCGGGCCAAAAATGGCCCCGCCCAAGGGCTTATCAGTTTTTCATAGGAATATCTTTCAAAAAATTCTGAAACTGTAAGGCCTAGACCATTGATATTTGGTATGACTAACATGATCTACTGGTCCTCTATAAATATGTAGCTGTGGCTTGAGGTCCTCTGCCAAGAATGTTTAACTTACGACCCTGACCACAGGGCGAAACTTGGCCCTGCCTCAGGGCTTATCAGTTTTTTCGATGGGAAAAATATGAAATATTACTTTTCTCTGAAATCATAAGGCTTAGACCTTTAATTAATGGCATACTGCTTTGCCTTGTGGTTCTCTACCAGGTTGTCCACATGATTTCTTGTGGTCAAAAAAGGCCCTGCCCCTGGTGTTATCTCAGGTGAGCGCTTCAGGGCCTCATGGCCCTCTTGTTTATATAAACATATGAATACGGAAATTTTGGCAATGGTAGAAACTACAGAATCAGATCTATGTGACTTCATAAACAAATAGGTCAGACCAGAGGGCTCCTCCAGAAGCCATCTGATCTGGGTCATCTCTGTTTGCAAAGGTGTTAAAAGGCATATCTATGGAATGATGGGTCAATATATAGTATACAAAAAGCTGGATTTGGTTAATCATATGCTTATGTTTATGCATTAAAATAGAGGTAAAATAGAAACTGGAACTTAAAAATAGTAGAAAAGATTTGTGTAAAATACTGGTCAAGCTTTTTCCATCAGCTTCTCATGATAAAAATTAGAAGTTTAAAAATTTTGTATTGTATTTAGATATGATTGGCTTAAATTAGTTCCAGGGATAAATCACATGAACCCGTTTCAACCCTTTCCTCCTTTCAAAGTTTCTACGCCTCTATAAAAGTCACTTTTTTAAACCACTGTGATAAATAGAGCATTTGCTCCATAGGAGCAAATACTCTTTTTATCACAAAGGTTTCAAAAAAAGACAATTCTACAATGTTCCTTTTCTCTAGTAAATGCTCCTTTTCTGTAGATTTATTCAAAGAGGACTAGAGGTTGGATCTAAAAGTAGCCTATTAGGGGATGGGTTAAATGACAGAGGAACATGAGTCAGACTGTAAGCACTAGAGATAGGAAAAAGCTTATTGATGGCTTTCAGTTATATAAATACAAATGTAAAACCTCTTTACAGTGGCCACTCAGTTTTGTATTTGTCTGTAGACATGTTGAAGCCAAATGCAGGACAAATGTCCTCTGGGAGCGTTCTGCTTTACTTGTAGTGTTTATTATTAACCCTTTCTCTGTTCTATGTTTATTCCAAATTCCAATACCTATTGAATATTCATTAACAAAATAATGATAAAGAAATATGGAAGGTGAATCATTGTAGACATTTTAGAAAGCAAAGAAATAGATCTACCAAATTCTATTAGCAAACAGAGCAGACCCTGATCAGAAGGCTCCTCTAGGAGCCGTCTGATCTGGGTCTACTCTGTTTGCAAATGCGTGAAAACACGTTTATATGAGGGAAAGGGTTAAACAGTCACCAGATTTTAAGCTTTTTTACCCATTACTCCATGAATATTCAATTATTCATGTACGAAATCATGACATCATGAATATTAATGAGATTGATTGTTATAATGGTACATGAACACAGGAATTTTTGGCCATGGCAAAAACTATAGAATCATATCTATATTGTATCATAAGCAAACAGAGCAGACCCTGATCAGACCGCTCCTACAGGATCCATCTTATCTGAGTCTACTCTGTTTGCAAAGACGTAGATAGGCATATTTATGGAGTAAAGGGTTAACCATTTACATGTTCTCCATAGAGACCCCTTTGGCCCCTTTGTAGACAAAGTAGACCCAGATCAGACAGCTCCTGTAGGAGCCATCTGATTAATGTCTGCTGTGTTTGCTAAATGAAATAATATAATTTTATTATACCCCCGCAAACTTGTTTGAGGGGGTATACTGAAATCACCCTGTCCGTCGGTCGGTCAGTTGGTCGGTCGGGCAGTCAGTTGGTTGGTCCACATTTGAACATGGGTAGGTGGTGTCACGAACTCCTCCTTCAGTTTTAAAGTTATTGAGTTTATATTTGATTTACATAATAACCATGAATGGTTGATGTGCAAAATGCAATTTTCGTTTGTTTAGTACTAGGCATTGCAGAATTATCTCCCCTTGAACTTTAAGTATTTTTTGCCATTTTTGCATCAACCATGAGAAGTTGGTGTCGCGAACTCCTCCTTCAATTTGAAACTTATTCAGTTAATATTTGGTATACATAATAATCATGAATAGCAGATGTGCAAGACAATATTTTCATGTGTTTAGAACTGCCCATTGCAGAATTATCTCCCCTTGAACTTTTTTTTTTTATCATTTTGGCATAAACCATGGGTTGTTGGTGTAGCATACTCCTCCTTCAATTTTAAGGTTGTTGAATTTATATTTTGTATACATAATAATCACAAATGGTAGATGTGCAAGGCGCAATTTTCATGTGTTTAGTGCAGGGCATTGCAAAATTATCTTCCCTTGAACTTTGAGTATTTTTGTCATTTTGGCATGAAACATAGGGAGTTGTTGTCGCAAACTCCTCCTGCAATTAAAAAGTTATTGAATTGATACTTGCCATACAACTACGAATAGCAGATATGCAAGATGCAGTTTTCATATGTTTAGTTGCAGGCATTACAGAATTATCTCCCCTTGAACATTGAGTATTTTTGTGTTTTGGTGCTGTTATAATGGGTAGTTTGTGTCACAAACTTGGTTTTGCAATCAAAGCTGCCATGCGGGGGTATTCATCACCTTTACTGATAGTTCTAGTTTCTACAGTTTCCACCATGGTAAAAATTCCCATGTTGATGTTGCCATTATAAAATTCTGCTAATTAATATTCTTACAATTATAATTTCTTACTATATTGTATAGATAGGAGACGATGCCTTCAGTGATGATGATCTACCAGCAGGTATAGAAATGGATGATCCTTTCTTTGCTGAGGAAATGAAGACGAAAGGAAAATCAAAGAAAGGTAATTAAATACATGTACATGTGTATAGTCTGTACAGTATAACCTCCCTGGGATATTACATTTTTAAACCCTTTCCCTGTTCTATATTTATATCAAATATCAATACCTACTGAATATTCATGGACTAATTAGTTATAATGAAATATGGAAGGTGGAGCATTGTAGCCATTTTAGAAACAAAAGAAACAGATCTTTCAAAATTCATTAGCAAATAGAGCAGACCCTGATCAGACAGCTCCTCTTGGAGCCGTCTGATCTGTGTCTACTCTGTTTGCAAATGCATGAAAACACGTTTATATGAGGTAAAGGGTTAAAGGGAGCATCTTGCATTTTGTACAAATGTGGTTGCTTAATGCAGAGTGAATGCAATGCAAAAAGCTCCTAGGAGAGTCTACATTAAGCTATCACCTGGCCCCGAGGTTATAAAACATTTAGCTGGAGTCTGAGATCATTTTCAAGCATCTGATTGGTCAGATTCTCAGCTTGCCCAGAAACTGACCAATCAAATACTTGAGAATGTTCTCAGACTCAGAGGTTTTATAAACTTGATGGCTTGGACCCTGTGTTTTGAAAAACCTATATTTCTTCATTTCATGGTTATTGTACTGGGTTTTAGACTTTTAGTTGTTTTATTGATTGTTAGATTGTTGGGTGTTTATTAGGGAGAGTACAGAATTACTAAAGTAACAGCCCATGTGAATTGTGTTTTCATTTGGCTTAACCCTTCGCTTGCTATTCGCGTCAATATACCTACCTGTAAATGGTGAAGACCCAGATGAGACAGCTCCTGCAGGAGCTGTCTCATCAGGGTCTGCACTATTTACAAGTTGATTGTGCAACCAGTGCACTTCACAGCAGTGATTGCACAGCGAAATACCTGTACACAGTGAAGATATATGTAATTATACAACAGGGCATGGGTAAAGAAGGAGAAATGTATTTTAAAATTCAGCAAGAGAAGGGTTAATGTTCTGCTATCCGTACCATGGTTCTGTTTGCTAAACTACTTGCATAAATAATTTACGTAAGTCAAAAATAACTTCTTTTTTTTATATTACTTTTTTAACAACCAATACAGACAGTGTGGGTCCTAATGGGATGCTGCAGTTTCGTTGAGGCATCCGGGTTTACATGTTGGTTTTCAATTGTTTGGACTTTGGAAGAAACTTTGCGAAAGTTATTTTTATGGCTATTCGAAGAAAACCTTCCTGATGTGTAGGAATGACAGACATTGTTTAGGGTACCATCAGTCAAACCTCTCTGGGCCTGCTGTTTACAAAGGTGTTACAAAACGAAAATAGTAAAAAAAAACTCTAAAACTGGAATTCTAGTAGAGAAGAATTTATATACTTTTAGACTTCAGAAACGGAATCTATGTACCTTAACACTTATTAAACACTAAACAGCACGGTTAGTAAATGGTTGTTTGTGTAGAATTTTTTTTAGAAAAATGAATTGCTACGGAAACCAACGGAACAGCGTTCGCCATTGGCCAGGGTCTGTCGTAAGATTCAAAGTTACATACCGGAAATAATTGTATGATGTACATGTAGGCCAACAACCAGTGTCAGCCATTGTACATGTGATAACAACCTAATTAATATTCAAAGCGTTGTTATGAAATAGAATCGGAGTAGTTCAGAACTTGGCCGAAGATGTCCGCTGATTTCTGTACAAAATCCCCATTTCTAAAAAGGAGGCTCCTTTTAAAGAATTTAGCAGTATTCAGATAGTGATAATATTTAGCTGAACAAATATACCCTGTCGGAAAATGGGTTGTAAGTATTATTTTCATTGTATGTATACATGTACCGCTTCTGGTCTTGATTGATTAATATGAAAAAATGTGCATAATACATCTTTAATGCAGGGTGAAAGTCATGCAGAAAGCTCCTAGAGGAGCTTTCTGCATAACATTCACCCTGCATTAAGCTGCCACCTGTCTACAAGACCAATATTTATACTAAATTGAATGTCCGGTTTAGAGTTTTACTGTAAATGGTTAAGAACCATTAAAGCCAAAGAGATTCTTTCTGTATCGGATTTCTCACTCAAGGCTAGGGGCCTTCTTGGACAATACTAATATTACTTCTAAATTACAGCTACAGTGGCAGACAGGTTGGATACAATCTGTATTTGTATAAATTCATTGTAAACGTGCAATGAACTAATGAGGTTTCTAAATCTTGATGTAAATATTTTTGCAGTTGATAAAAAGAAAAAGAAACTTAAAAAGCCAAAGAGTCAAGAAACAGAAGAAGATTTGAAGGAAAAGGTGAGTGCATGTGGACCTACCTGTGTGCTTGGTGTATACCTACCTAGGAAAGTGGTGTATAGACCTACCTGAGTGAGTGTTGTATAATAGCACATGTACACAGGAGTTGTGGTATTGGTAGAACCTGTAGATCTATTATTTGAACCTCTTCAATAAATAAAAATGGTGGCACCCTCTCTGTTATTTAAAGAAGATTAACGGATTTGAAAAAGTAGCAGTATCTTTGTAATAATGTTAAATTATTTTCAGCTTGTCTGTTTCGAAGAAAACTCAAGCTATTGTGATCACTGGTTCTTAGGCATTATCGTTGGCATTTTTGTTGTTGTCATCGTCAGCTTGCAAAAACTTTAATGTGGCTCATTACTCGAAAAGTATAAGAGGTATCAACATGAAACTTCATAGGTTAGTAGATATCATTGAGGAGAAGGCCCCTACATAAGAACCATAACTCTTGATTTCAAAATTTTGGAGTAATGACCTTTTATATTTTTCAAAATGTTTAATTTAGCTGGACAAGCACCAGCTTATACGAGCGTTGGCGCCGCACATGGCTCTTGTTAAGTATTTACTGTAAATATTTAGACCTTTTATTCTATCAACCAAGGTAAACTTCTAATCGGAAAACTCGGACAAAGCCTTAGGTCACCGGTATTAGGGATAACCAGGATATAATTCCAAAAGGAAATAGAGCAGACCCTGATCAGATGGCTCCTACAGGAGCTGTCTTATCTGGGTCTGCTCTGTTTGCAAATGCATGAAAAGGCATTTATATGAGGGAAAGGGTTAATAATATTAAAATTGTTTACATTTGTATACAGTAAACCTCTCTAAACCGGAATTCTAATAAAGACAAATCTAGGTCTTTTTAGGTAGGTGGCTGCTTAATGCAGGGTGAAAGTCATGCAAAGAGCTCCATTGAAACACAGCTGCCACCTGTCTTAACACATTCTCTCATACTGAGGCCTTTTTACGCCTCTGTAAAACTCATTTATTGAAACCATTGTGATAAATAGAGCATTTGCTCCTATAGGAGCACATGCTCTATTTATCACAATGGTTTCAAACTACAAAATTCTAAAAAATTTCCTTTTCTCTAGTTAATGCTCCTTTTCCGTAGATGTATCCAAAGAGGTTGGATCTAAAATTAGCCTGTGGAAGAAAGGATTAAAGACTGGTTCTGATATTAATTTTGATGTTTAATTTAGATGCTTTTTACTGTGCTGGCAATGCACAGTGAGTCATCTTATATGTATGTATCTTCAGGAGGCACTGTCATTACTGGTGATGGGAGAAGAGGACAACAAGAGACACTTCAGTTTGAAGAAACTGGTCGATCCTGACAAGAAGAAGAAGAAGAAGAAAAATAAAGATAAGACTGAAAATTCTATAGCCAAGAAGGAAGACGATTTTCAGGTCTGTCTTTACCTAATAGAATTACCTTTTAACGCCTTCGCAAACGGAGTAAACGCACATGAGATGACTTTGTAGAATTGCTTGTAGAATAATATAGATCTGATTCTACAGTTTGTGTCTTTGTCAAATAAGCCCTTGTTCATAATGGCATTTTAGAACATCATCTAAGTAGTGTTCATGGTGTCATTATTTGTAGAATGAATATTCAGAAAGGAAGGGGTGAATTCCTTTAACTCATTCTCTCCAACTGGTACATTTTAAAACCTCTGTACAAGTCCCTTTTTGAAACCATTGTGATTAATAGAGCATTTTGCTCCATTGGAGCAAATGTTCTATTTATCTCAATGGTTTAAAAACTACACAATTCTAAAAAAAAACACTCTTTTCTAGTAAATGTTCCTTTTCAGTAGATTTATTCAAAGCGGTTGGGTCTAAAAAGTCTAGGAGGGAATGAGTGAACACATTTTTTGTCTCCTAATTTATGTTTCTTCGCTTTTCATATGGACTGTTCCGTAAAAATGTGTATGGGGTGCAGGAAGGCACTTTCAAATTTGGCCACCCAACCATAAAAGTCTTTTACTATTGCACACCCAAATACAAATGTAGTACCATTTTTGCAGCGAAACCCACCCATGCCAATTTAAATGGAACAGCCCTAAGTTATTAGTTACTAATAGTGACTGAGTCTCTCAGTATCTCCAGTTCATATAGATCATCATAAATTCATGTATAGTTTAACCATTTCTCCATGGATATTTATTGAAGAAAGCATGATGTCATGAATATTAATCAGATTAAATGTTATAATAGTACATTGACACAGGGAGTTTATGGACATGGCAGAAAGTGTAGAATCATATCTATATTGTATCATAAGCAAATAGAGCTGACCCTGATCAGATGGCTCCTCTAGGAGCCGTCTGATCTGGGTCTTCTCTGTTTGCAAAGACGTAGAAAGGTGTAATTATGGAGGAAAGGGTTAAAAAAGTAAGTAAAACTGATACTTCTCATTCTCCCAGCTGTTTTATGGTGAAAGGGAGACAGAATTTAAACATCTATAACCATTTACTCCATAAATACACCTTTCTAAGCCATTACAAACAGAGTATACCCAGATCAGACTGCTCCTGTAGGAGCCATCTGACAGGGTCTGCTCTGTTTGCTTATGATATATGATGTAGATTTCATTATACAGTTTCTGTCATGGCCAAACGGTCCAGTGTCCATGTGCTGTTTTTAACAAGTATTCTAATTAAAAGTCTTAATGTCATTATTGTCATGGAGAAAAGGATTAGCCTATTCTCTTATAGGCTATTTTTTTTTATTTAACCTCCTTGAATAAATCTACTATAAAGAGCATTTACTAGAAAAAGGGAAACTTTTAAAATTGTGTAGTGTTGAAATCAATGTGATATATAAAGCATTTGCTCCTATTGAGCAAACGCTCTATTTATCACAATGGTTTCAAAAAGTGACACTTACAGAGTTGTCAATTGGCGTCAGTATGAGGGAATGAGTTCAGAGGTTTGCATAGCATTTACATATTTTGCTGGTTTGTTTTTGCAGATAAACGTAGAAGACCCAAGGTTTTCTGCCATGTATGATTCTCACCTCTTCAACATTGACCCCTCAGCACCAGAGTTCAGGAAAACTAAGGGTACTGACGCTTTAGTACAGGAAAAACTGAAACGAAGGAAAAAGAAAGGGAGCACACTCCAGCAGAACTCTGACAAGAACAATTCAAATGCTAAAAAGAGGAAGCTAGATGAGACAGGAACTCAAAGAGATGAGAGTTTAGCCTCCCTGGTGAACTCAGTGAAAATGAAAACAAAAAGTTTTAAAAGCTCAAAGTCTAAAACTTAATAATTGAATAGAACAGACTCTGTAATAAATATCATAACATGATGTCTGTCTGTATTTATATATAGTTCTCCTCTCTTTGTAGACAATTTTGTGATATCTTTTTATATTGGATCTAGATGAGAATCTCAATAATGTTATGTCTCACCAGGATCCAAATTCAGTGACACTCAGACCCTGTTTTTGAATTGAAAAAAAAAAACCCGTAGCATTGATGCAGATGACCTGGTTATGTAGTATGTACTCGTCAAAACAACCCAAATAATACCAATAATTAACCCCCTAATTGATAATCTGGCCTTTGTACACTTTTGCAAACAGAGTAGACCCAGATCAGACTGCTTCTGTAGGAGCAGTCAGATCAGGGTCTCCTCTGTTTGCTTATATTTTTATATTGCAGATGTAATTCCCTACTGCCATGGCAGTAAAATTCCTTATTCTGTATTTATAATACAGGGTTGAAATTAATATTCATTATTGGTGAAGGTTCATCAAGTAAAAAGTTAAATTACATATATAGGTGTCGTTACTCCTATTCCATACACTCTTGAAATCTGGATTCAAGCTGTTATGCACATGGCTGATGTTCATGTATTTGCAAACGGCATATTCTTGGGATCTTTGTAGGAAATTACATACCCCAGACAATACCAGCTTAACCCTGTACTCCATAAACACGCCTTTTTACACCTTTGCAAACAGAGTAGACCCAGATCACAGGAGCCATCTGATCTGGGTCTACTCTGTTTGCTTATTATGTAATATGGACATGATTCAATAGTTTCTGCTATGACTGAAATTCCATTTTCATGAGCCTGTATAGTAAAGAATCTAATTAATATTCATGATGTCATTATGTCTTACATGATTATTCATTGAGTAAAGGGTTAACCAGAAAACTTATTGACCTGTTATGAAAAAAACGTATATCTGGCTGTTTCTTGCTCTCATGGTCCTGTACTTGATAATTCAGCCTCATTTTCATTCAAGAGTAAATCATAATCGGGGTATGTTACTTATATTACATATCGGACTTGCTACTGTTTGCCAAGGCAATCGATTTCCTTATTTGTTTGATACAAGTATTGAATTAGATAATACTATTGAGTTTTTCTCTTTTGCTTTCGAACAATCTCCTACTTTCAGAATTTAACCATTTCCCCATTTATAAACTTTTGGCACCTTTGCCAACAGAGTAGACCTAGATAAGATTGATCCTATATGAGCCATCTGATCAGGGTCTGCTCAGTTTGCTTAAGAAATCTGATTCTACACGTTCAGCGATAGCCAAACAATTATGTGATCATTTGACATTATAAAAATTCAATTATTGGACTCGAAAAGGAACATGATAAAGCAAACGGTTGTATAATGTAAATCTAAGAGTTACTTCCCTTTAACTGTACTCTTGTGATTTTGGTATAAAGTATCAGATCAGATCTACCTTAACCTTTGCAACAGAGTAGACCCCGATTTGATGGCTCCTGTAGGAGTCGACTGATTAGGGTCTCCTCTGTTTGCTTACGAAATGATAATAAATCTGACTACAGTTTCTACCAATAACAGAATGTCCTGTGTACATGTACCAATATAAAAAATATAAAAATAAATCTCCATGATGTCATTATTTCTAATACCATTATAAAAAATATAAAAATAAATATCCATGATAGCATTATTTCTTAATGAATATCCAACAGGGAAACGGTTAATAGTGTCTAAAACGGTCAATAGTGTCTAAAACTGTAAACATGTTCATAGATTAAAAAAAAAGAGACAGGAGATTTTTTGAAAAATCATATCATAAGGTATTGTTGGAATCATTTGACATTTAATGTGCTGAAAAAAATAATAATGTGTGCTATAATCTGAATTTTTAAAAAAACAACTTCCGAGTTATTCCAACTTTTGAGAAACGTCCAAATGAGTGTCAAACAGCTTGGATCTTGATGAGACGCTGAGTTAGCGTAGTGTCTTGGTTCAAACTGCTAATACTGGTGTGATCGCACTTAGCTGGCGAAGTGTTGGAGGTAATGTCAAGTACTACACACTGAATACTTTACAAAGCAACTTGTTCAAAGGACAGTAATATGTTGCGGGAAAATGTGTTTACTTTAACCCTCTCCTTCATATAAACGTGTTTTCATGCATTTTTAAATATAGTGGATCCAGGTCAGACAGCTCCTATAGGAGCCGTCGGACCAAGGTCTGCTTTGTTTGCTAGTGGAATTTGAAAGATCTGTTTCTTTACTTTCTAAAATGGCTATAATGTTCCACCTTCCATATTTCATTACAACTATTTTGTCCATGAATATTCGGTAGGTAATGAAATTTGGAATAAACATAGACCAGGGAAAGGGTTAAATTTATGATGAACTATAAGCATTTCTCAATCCATACCCTGCTATGATAACAAGCATGTCTGTTCAAAACTTGGATCAAGTTGAAAAGGATAAATTAACACATTCCCTCCTAGTGGCGCATTTTGGCACCTCTGCAAAAGTCACATTTTGAAACCATTGTGATAAATAGAGCATTTGCTCCAAAATGCTCTATTTATCACAATGGTTTCAAAACTACACAATTCTAAAATTCTCCTTTTCTATAGTTAATGCTCCTTTTCGGTAAATTTATTCAGTGAGGTTTGATCTAAAAAATAGTCTAAGGGAGAATGAGATAAAATATTCTTATACCGGCATGCTGAAGTAAAATAAGTAGCGGCTGCAGTCAATAGTGTTAGCATACGGCAATGACAAGTTACAGAAGGTCTTTAACCCTTCGCTTGCTATTCACGTCAATATACCTACCTGTAAATAGTGAAGAGGCAGCTCCTGCAGGAGCTGTCTCATCAGGGTCTGCACTATTTACAAGTTGATTGTGCAATCCACAGCAGTGATTGCACAGCGAAATACGTGTACACAGTGAAGATATATGTAATTATACAACAGGACATGGGTAAAGAAGGAGAAATGTATTTTAAAATTCAGCAAGAGAAGTGTTAAAGTTTAAACCCTTTATTCCACAAATATGCCGTTCTACGCCTTTGCGAACAGTGTAGATCCTTTAGTCTTGCTTTTTATGAAACTATAATAAAACATGACTCTTCAGTTTCTACCAATACAAAAACGTCCTGTACACATATATGCCGTTATAAAAAAGGGCTAATTGATATTCTTGGTGTCCTAATTTCCTACATGAATATTCATTTGGTAAAGAGTTAAGCCTTTACGTCATGAATATTCATAGAAGAAACAATGACATCATGAATATTAATTAGTCGTTTTTAATGGCATTTATGGCAATGTTATACCGTTATAGAAAGTGTGGAATCGGATCTATATTATTTATTAAGCAAACATGGCAGACCCAGATCAGAAGGCTCCAACAGGAGCCGTCTGATGTGGTTCTACTCTGTAAAGGTGAGAAACTGCTTCTCGATGCGGTAAATGGTTAACTAGTGGCCGTTACGAACCCGCTGATGCGGGAATGTCTTCATACAAAGGAGAAATTGTCTTTAATATAATTAGCTTCCCACACAGTCGGTAGTAAGTGTGTCCCGAGGCGAAATATCTACATAATTGTCAGAGGATCTCATCAATATTCCGACACGACACAATTAATAGCCGCTTAATTACACCTTTTTATGTACCGCGTTATTAAGGTCATCTTCATATGACCTATTTAGTATCCTCTGTTTTGGCGCGGGATACTGGCGTTTTGTTGTTTTGCCTTCTTGACTCCTTGTCATGATTTTTTTCTCTCTCGGGACTGAATCGCTAGCATGTTTCATATTATTATTTAACCGTTTACTCCATAAATACGCACTTGCAAACAGAAAATACCCAGACCAGGATCTGCTCTATTTGCTTGTGATATAATATAGACATGGTTCTGCAGTTTATGCCCAAACCAAAAATTCTATATGACAATTAACCCATTTGCTCCCACGATCCCATATATGGGACGTAGGCAAACAGTTTAGACTCTGATCAGACGCCGCATAATGCGGCGTCTGATCAGAGTCTACACTGTTTGCTGATAGGAATTTCAATATAAAACAAAACGAAATTGAAAATTTAGGCCAGGCACCCCTTAGATAAAAAATGGACTAATCCAATATATAAACATGGACGAATTCACTGGTAGCAAATGGGTTAATATAATATTCATGATGTCATTATTTCTTATATGAAACGGCTATTCATGGAGTAAATGGTGAAGTGTTTGTAAACAGAGTAGACCAAGACCAGACAGCTCTCGTTTGATTGCTTTGATTCGGTGGTAAACGACGTATAAATAAAGTCAGCAGGTCTTTATACTATTTGCCGATGCATTGTTTCCTTATTTTCTATATATTTAATTAATTAATGTTCAAAATGGACGGAGATTTTCATGAACATTCATCAGAAAAGGGTGTTAATTAAAGTACTTATTGTTAACAATTGTCTATTCATCCTGTGTATGTGCTTGAATCATTACATACGCCAGGACACCGGTCATTTATTTTATTGACATCAATAAACATACCGTAAGTAGCGACGTACCCATCGTTAAATTAACGCTTTTCGCTGCCAATGTCGCATCTGTGATTACCTATGTAAACAGTTTAGATCCAGATGAGACGCCGGCGTCTTATCAGGATCAGAACTGTTTGCTCTTGTGGCTGCTTTTTAAAAATAAAAATGTACAAAATGAACACTGTAGCAGACGTCAAAGTTTGCAGACGAAAACAATTAGCAGTCAAAAGAATTAAGGGGTCGTTAACAAGAAGTCAAATTATGGGTGTTTGGGACACGCGATAGCTTAATGCTGGACAAAACTAATGCAGACCTCTGCATCACATTTGCCCTGCATTACGTTCAACGTTAAACAGTTTATTGCATTATATGACCATTTGCCCATACACAAATAAGCAACTAACATACTACATTCTATATGGTTAGTTAAGCGACCGCCTGCTTTAAAGGTTACTGTGTGTAATTAGTAAAGGATTGCTTGAAACGGGTTTAATTGTATCGATGCTTGAGAATCATTTTGCAAGTGTCATCAGGTATTTCGACTATTTTACTAACCGTTACTGATACAGTATAACCTGTACTAAGATGTCATTTATTTATTGAACATAGAACTCTTAAAACGCAGGTAGTTGCTTAATGCAGGACAAGAGTAATGTAGAAAGCTCCTATAGGAGCTTTCTGCATTGCTTTTGACCTGCATTAAGCTACCACCTGCCTTACAGACCCATAAGTAGAACTCTTTTTGATGCTTACTATTTCCAATAGAACGTAACTGAAATAAAAGTAAGAAAAGTAAGTCAACACAGGAGAAATGTTTCTGTCAGTGTCGACTTTCTTGAATTTGATATTGTCTCCCTTAGACCAGGAATACTGTTCATAGTATGCAATGTGTTCAGTCGTCCTTGTACTGTAGGTCGGTTTATATTTCTATATGTTCTCAATTATTGTCCCTTATACCATAACTCATTCCCTCTTAGACAATTGTTAGATCCCACCTCTGAATAAATCTAACGAAATGGAACATTTTCTAGAGAAAAGGGAAAGTTTAGAATTGTGTAGTTTTTAAACCATTGTGATAAATAGAGCATTTGCTCCTATGGAGCAAATGCTCTATTTATCACAATGGTTTCAAAATGTGACTTTTACAGAGGCTTCAAAATGTGTAACTAGGAAGAAAGAAAAAAGTGTTAACCCTTTAGTCCATAAATACGCCCTTTTACGCCTCTGTAAGCAGTGTAGACCCAGATCAGACGGCTCCTGTAGACGGCTCCTGTTTTAACCTTTCCCCTATTTTATATTCAGTCCAAATTTCAATACTTACTGACTATTCGTGGACAAAATAGTTATAATAAATATGGAAGTTGGAGCAATGTAACCAATTTAGAAACTAAAGAAACAGATTTATCAATTCCCAATGGAAAACAGATAATACCCTGATCAGATGGCCGTCTGATCTGGGTCTTCTCTGTTTGAAAATGTGTGAAAATACGTTTATATGAGGGACAGGGTTTAAACGGTAAATCGGTTGATATTAAATTTCCCTGATATGAATGAATACCCATTCGTTAATGGGGACATTAAACAGACTTTTTTTCCTGAAGTATACTAATTCAATATATTTAATAATACAGTAAAACCTCTCTATAACGGCCACTAAATTAATCAAGTATTTTGTGTTAAAGACAGGTGGTTGTTTTAAGCAATGTGAAAGTAAAACAGAACGCTCCTATGAGCGTTCTGTTTTACTTTCACCTTGCTTTAAGCAGTCACTTGCCTTAATATACCAACTAATTAACACCATTTAGTGGCCGTTATAGAGAGGTTTTACGGTAATGATGATAATAATAATATGATAATATAGAAAATGTAGTGTACTGGAGTGTAGTGTAACACTGTGTGGCATAGTCATGTCATAGCACATTGCAGTACAGTACAGCACAGTATAGTACAGTCCTGTTTAGCACATTACACAACATTGCACTAGATTACACTACACTAGACTGCAGTACAGCACAGTATAGTACAGTCCAGTTTAGCACATTACACTAGATTACATTACACTACGTTGCACTGCACTGCAGTACAGCACGGTATAGTACAGTCCAGTTTAGCACATTACACAACATTACACTAGATTACATTACACTACGTTGCACTACACTGCAATACAGCACAGTATAGTACAGTCCAGTTTAGCACATTACACTAGATTACACTACACTACTTTGTACTACATTGCAGTACAGCACAGTATAGTACAGTCCAGTTTAGCACATTACACAACATTACACTAGATTACACTACACCACACTGCAGTACTGTACAGTGCAGTGTAAAGATACATGTAGTTCCATTTAGTACTAGTTCTGTCGTCGTCTGTTCTACCATAAAGACCACTTTGCCATTGTATGTTCATGTGCTATATATGATGTACGAAATTGTTAACTTTTCACCAAAATTTAAATTGTTTGACACCCTGCTGCTGTTTTTGAAAGGAAATGCGAGAAACAATTTCCTTGGGAAATAAAGCAGACGATAAGTTTGACTTACAAACGTTTTATTGAAGGCTTAAAATGCAACTTGTGTTTGGGAATACATTTTTTAATTGAAACCATGACCACTTTTAATAATACACAAAGTTCCCATCCGCTTTCCTGAAAATATTTCAGTGAAACCATCATCTATGGTGGCCATGATGCTCATAATCCTTTACTCCATAAATACGCCGTTCTACGTCTTTTGCAAATAGAGTAGGCCAAGATCAGACGGCTCCTGCAGGAGCCGTCTCATCAGTGCTCTGTTTGTTTATGATAAAATATAGCTATGATTGTACAGTTTCTGCCCTGATTAAAGATTCCCGTGTCCATGTGCTATTATAGCAATACATCTAAATACTATTCATAATGTCATTATTTCTTACATTGATATTCATGGAGTAAATGTTTAAAGCATGCAAAAGAGGTGCAGTATTATACAGAGCTACAGATAAAGGTGCGTACACAAATACTAAAATCGTCATTTCTGCACCAAACCCTATACTGTGACCACTCTTTAGAATCGTCTCTTCGAGACGATTCTAAAGAGTGGTCACAACATAGGGTTTGGTGGAGAAATAAAGAAGTTGTTCTTAAAAGTGTTTTAATTTACGCATCTTACCTGGACCTCCGAAATTTAATGAAACTAACTCTTTGGACTCTAGCGGTGAACTCGTGATAACCTTTGCAAACAGTTTGGATCCAGATTAGACGTCGAGTATCTTGACGAGTCATCAGTATTCAAACTGTTTGTCACTCTGACTATGTGCTTGAAGAGAAATGCGAGAAAAATACTTTGTTTTAGAACCATAACACGACTGATACTGCAGACAAAAATACTTAGCGTGCATCGAGTTAAATACCGTCTTAGTTCGTTCTAATCTTATTTCGTTTTTGAAAAAGACTTTTAAAACTGTAATAAGAATGTCCAACGCACTGCAATAAAATGTCCAACAATCTGTTATAAGGATGTCCCAACAATCTGGAATAAGAATGTCTAACACTCCGTATGTCAAACAATATTGAATAAGAGTTTCCAACACCCTGCAATACGAGTGTCCAACAATCTGTAATAATGGTTCCCAACAATATGTAATAAGAGTGTTCTACAATCTGTAACAAATGTCGAACGATCTGTAAAATATGTCCAACAATTTTGTAATACGCTTTTCCAACAATATGTAATAAGGGTGTCCAGCAATCTGTAATAACTAATAAGATTGTCATAGAGTTTGGATCCTGACGAGACACTTAATGACTATACATGTCGTCTGAGCCCAAATTGCTTGAACACATTATCACGCATTAGTACAGTATGAATTATGTTAACCCTTTCCCTCATATAAACATGTTTTCACACATTTGCAAACAGAGTAGATCCAGATCAGACGGCTCCTAGAAGAGCCGTTTGATCAGGGTCTACTCTGTTTGCTAATGAAAGTTGGAAGATCTGTTTCTTTACTTTCTAAAATGGCTACAATGTTCCACCTTAAATATTCCAATACGACTATTTTGTGCATGAATATTCAGTAGGTATTGAACTTTGTAGTAAATATAGAACAGGGAAGGTGTCACAGGTTAACTGTTTCCCCCATTTAACACATTCCACGCCTTTATAAACAGAGTAAACCCCGATCAGATGACCCCTGTAGGGGCCGTCTAATTAGGGTCTGCTCTAGTTGCTTATGGAATTATGATAACAAAGAATCATGTTTACATATACAATTATAAAATCGAGCTAATAAATATTCATGATGTTATTATTTCTTACATGAATATTCAGCAGAACAATTCGAGGGCTTGGTGCAAAACTATTCTAACTCCTTCACAAAGTGAAGGAGTTAGAATAGTTTTGCACCAAGCCCTCGAATTGTTAAGTCAATGTCGTTCTTCGTGGGTGGGGTTGTGCCTCAGGTAGTATTATAACAACAGTCGCTGTCTGGCAGGGTATGGCCAACGCCCGCTTATGTCTTTAAGCTGTGTTCTGTAATATTAAAATACTTTGCATTATCAAAAAGAGTGTTCTTAATTCGAAAACATCAGTGTCAAACCAAACTGCGTACCCACAACCCTTCATTAAGATCTTCAGCGTTGCCCGCTTCTACGGTAATTTGCATACGTAATTGGTATGTTCGGATCGCCTCGAGCAGAACACGAATGTACGCATGCGTGATTTATGCGCTTTAACCATCTATTATGCAAATGTGGCCAATTTGTTTTTGGATAGAATTTGATATGTCAAAATATGTTAATCTTCATATAGTTGTTATTCAGAATTCATTAGCGTACATTATATCTTGTCACAAGGAATTTTGAATACAGTCGGAACTTTGGTGAAAGGATGTTAAGGTTTTTTTACGCGTTTGTTGATATGAACAACGAAGTAACGAAACACGGCCGATATAGTTTTGTAAAAGTGGCAGCGATTAATGTGCTGCCGTAAGATGCACACGAAAAGACAATTTCAAAAGGACTCATATACAGACACGACTTCAATTGCTCTGTGACGGCTCCAGATCGTGTTTCACAAAGACCTTGTCCTGTTAACGCGCCCCACACACGGGGAAATAAACATCTAGTGTCATTTCCTGGCTAACAATGTTCGGAGCCAGCAGGAATCACGACTAAACGCGCATGAACGGACTACCTTATATATACAAGAAGTCAATTATCAAATCAATTTTGCCACCGTCACGATATAATGAGACTAGCACATTAACAAACCGCACACACTAATATTAGCCGCCTTTATTGTAGGAAGATCAAATCACACAGACCAAGATCATCCGTCTTTATTGTACAAAGATAAAAAAAACATAGATCAATATTAGCCAGTTTTATTTTTCGAAGATCAAACGACATAAACCAAGATCAACCTTCTTCTTTGTACGAAGATCAAACCACATGAATCAAGATCAGCCTCTTTCATTGCACGAAGATCGAACCAAGATCAGCCTCCTTCATTGCAAGAGGATAAAACCACCTAACCCTGTCTGCGCCAAATTTCTAATTGTCGTCTGCAATCCAATTTTGTTAAATCATATGGTAAAATAAGGAAACGAGATAAATAAATGCAAATTTCAAAGGAATAAAGCACAGATATAGAGATAGAGTTAAGACCAAACGTGACGTCCCTGATCAGATGCGGCCTTGAAAAAGCGGCGTCTGATCTGGAACTGCACTATTTGTCGTGGCGACTTTTTGCGACATTGGCGATGAAAGGGTTAAACTAAGATCATCCGCCTTGTACGACTATCAAGCCATTTAAACCAAGATTAGGCTCCTGTATTGTACGAAGATGAAAACACACATACCAATATTTGCCACAGTTATTGTACGAATATCAAAACACATAGACCAAGATTAGCCTTCATTATTGTGTGAATATCAAACCACATAGACCAATAATGACCGCTTTCATTGTACGAGGATCACACCGCATAAACCAAGATTATTCGAAAATAAAAAACCACATAGACCAATAACAGCCGCCTTTACTCTGCGAAGATAAAACCACATAGACCATGATTAGTGGCCCTAATTGTGCGAGGATCAATTTGTTCGGACCAAATTGCTTGTTTAATAATTTCTGATAGTTTCAATGAAAAACAATGCATACTCTGACCAAAAAGTTCCCCTAGGAGCCAAATGATCTTGGTCTACACTCTTTGCAAATGACAGTTCACACGTTCCCCGCCTTCGAAGGGTAAGGCAGACAGGTAAAATAGTTATCTATTGATTTACAACAATACGATTTATTATTAAAGCAGGTGTACACAAATGCATTTTGAGGACGGATGAATTAAAGCGCGTATGTGGCACCCCTTTTGTCTATTACAGTCCATTTAGAATAATCATGTCAGACATCATGGCAACATGAATATTTATTAAATTGAGTTTTATACTGACATTTTGAACATGGTATGTTTTATCATGACAGAAATTGTAAATATCAGACCTGTATTATTTCATAAGCAAACAGAACAGACCCTGACCAGACGGCACCTGCATGAGTCGTCTGATCAGAACCTACTCTGTTTGCAAATGTGTTTAACCCATTCGTCCATATGCTATTTTTAGATCCTACCACTTTGAATAAATCTACCGAAAAGGAGCATAAACTAGAGAAAAGGAAAATTTTAGAATTTTGTAGTTTGAAACCATTGTGATAAATAGAGCATTTGCTCCTATAGGAGCAAATGCTCTATTTATCACAATGGTTTCAAGAAGTCAGTTTTACAGAGGCGTAGAAAGGTGTATTCATTGAGTAAAAGGTTCATGCAAGAACTGGCAGTGATATATGGAGTACATAATTAAGGTAGCAGTCCCTACAATAAAATTGATGTATATTTTCAATAACATTTTGTTATGTTCAGTCATTCTTTTAAAAATTGTCAATTTGAATTTATGTCGAAAAATGTTCCTGTGATACAAAATAAACCGTTTTCGCCAATAATTATATTTTTTTTGTTATACAACAAAATATTATCGACCTAAAACGCGAGCCGAATATACATCGGCGGACTCATGAAGGTGTAGTCTTTTCGATCGGTTTTCTTGCGATATATTTCTTTTCAGCATATAAACCAATCATTTTATGTAAATTTTAGGCCTGTTTTAAAAAAAGCAGAGATTATCACTTTAAGGGTTAAGGGATTTTTGAAAAAAAATATATTAACCTTTAGGTCGTTCGCTGCCAATATCGCATCTGCGATTACTTATGCTACAATAATGTGTTTTGAAAGAAAATTAAGACGACGAATTTGACAGACACTATTTGAAAGCGAAAGAGTTAGCATTCTGTTGGCGAATACGTGATAATCTTTGCAAATATATGTAGTTTGGATCCAGATGAGACTCAACGTCTTATTAAAATTCAATTTGTTTGAAACTCTTATTATGTTTTCAAAGGATATTGAATGTTTAAACTTCGTTTAGCAAGATAAAGACCAATAATAAGATAAGGTTGATGCACCGAACACAGGTGCACTGACAGACCATCCCATGCCGAGAGTGTCCATCTCTCAAACATTTCACTGACAGACCATCCCATACCGAGAGTGTCCATCTCTCAAACATTTCACTGACAGACCATCCCATACCGAGAGTGTCCATCTCTCAAACATTTCACTGACAGACCATCCCATGCCGAGAGTGTCCATCTCTCAAACATTGCACTGACAGACCATCCCATGCCGAGAGTGTCCATCTCTCAAACATTTCACTGACAGACCATCCCATGCCGAGAGTGTCCATCTCTCAAACATTTCACTGACAGACCATCCCATGCCGAGAGTGTCCATCTCTCAAACATTTCACTGACAGACCATCCCATACCGAGAGTGTCCATCTCTCAAACATTTCACTGACAGACCATCCCATACCGAGAGTGTCCATCTCTCAAACATTTCACTGACAGACCATCCCATACCGAGAGTGTCCATCTCTCAAACATTTCACTGACAGACCATCCCATACCGAGAGTGTCCATCTCTCAAACATTTCACTGACAGACCATCCCATACCGAGAGTGTCCATCTCTCAAACATTTCACTGACAGACCATCCCATACCGAGAGTGTCCATCTCTCAAACATTGCACTGACAGACCATCCCATACCGAGAGTGCCCATCTCTCAAACATTTCACTGACAGACCATCCCATACCGAGAGTGTCCATCTCTCAAACATTTCACTGACAGACCATCCCATACCGAGAGTGTCCATCTCTCAAACATTTCACTGACAGACCATCCCATACCGAGAGTGTCCATCTCTCAAACATTTCACTGACAGACCATCCCATACCGAGAGTGTCCATCTCTCAAACATTTCACTGACAGACCATCCCATACCGAGAGTGTCCATCTCTCAAACATTTCACTGACAGACCATCCCATACCGAGAGTGTCCATCTCTCAAACATTTCACTGACAGACCACCATCCCATACCGAGAGTGTCCATCTCTCAAACATTTCACTGACAGACCATCCCATACCGAGAGTGTCCATCTCTCAAACATTTCAAAGTTTAACATTAAGCCTGCTTAACTGAATTTCATTTTCATAGAAACGGTATACAATGGCAGTGGTGATATTTGCAAATATACAGTAAACCTCCGCTAATGAGACCACTAAAAAAGGGGCATAATTCTGCGTGGCAGAGGCAGGTGGTAGCTTAATGCAGGACGAAAGTTATGCAGAAAGCTCTTATAGGAGCTTTCTGCATAACTTTCGTCCTGCATTAAGCAACCACCTGCTTTAAACGACACCAGTGGCTGTTTATTAAGTGGTCGCATTAGCGGGGTTTCACTGTATGTAGTTTGGACCCAGGTAAGATGTCGAGGAACTCGGCGTCTCATTACAATTCATGTTTTTGACACTCTATTCAAACTTTTCAAGTATAAGTGTATCCGTGTATCTCATTTCTTTTGAATACATTATTCCTTTCTCTGTTCTATCTACACTTATTCCAAATTTCAATACCTCCTGAATATACATGGACAAAAACATGGAAGGGGGACCATTGTAGCCATTTTAGAAAGTAAAGAAACATATTTATCAAATTTCATTAGCAAACAGAGCAGACCCTGATCAGATGGCTCCTATAGGAGCCATCTGATCTGGTTCTACTCTGTTTACAGATGCGTGAAAATGCGTTTATATGAAAGAAAAGGGTTACGAGACTTCCACAAGGTTTGCACTTAACATCGTCTAATCACTTATAGCATGTTAAAGGTTCAGATAAGAAATTACTGCGTAAACCCTTAACTCCATAAATACGCCTTTCTACGCAATTGAAAACAGAGTAGACCCGGATCACGCCCCTGTAGGAGCCATCTTTTCAGGGTATGCTCAGTTTTCTTATGAAGTTATAAATAGCTGACTACAGCTCTTATGAATATATGTCATTATAAAAAAAATCATAGCTAATCAATATTCATGATGTCATTATTTTTTCCATAAATATTCAACAGAGGAAGGGTTAATCAAATGATGCTGCATATTGAAAACTAACAGATTCTGAAGGTGTGCTGGTTTTTTTTTAAATACATGTAATGTACTATTCTAGACTTTCTGTCTTGGCAAAAAAAAAAATCCCGATTTCATGTCATTATAAAAAGTCAGCTGATTACTATTCAAGATGTTATTATAAATATTTCATGAATATTCCTGGAGTAATGGGTTAATTCGAATTTTTAGTAAAGAAACACCGAGAACCTTCGAGACAGGTGGTTGCCTGCAGAGTGGAGGTCATGCAGAAAGCTCACTGAGGAGCTTTTTGCATGACATTCACACTGACTTTAGCTATCACCTGTATTAACCCTTTATTCAATGAATATTCATGTAAGAAATAATGACACCATGGGTATTGATTAGATTATTTTTTATAATGGAATATGAATACAGTAAAACCTCTCTATAACGGCCACTAAATTGTGTTAATTAGTTGGTTTTTAGTGCAGGTGGCTGCTTAAAGCAAGGGGAAAGTAAAACAGAACGCTCCAATAGGAGCGTTCTGTTTTACTTTCACATTGCTTTAAGCAGCCGCCTGCCTTTAACACAAAATACTTGATGTAAATTAGTGGCCGTTATAGAGAGGTTTTACTGTATGGGAATGTTTGGCCATGGCAGAACCTGTAGAATCTTATCTTTATCATTTCATAAGCAAACCGAGCATGTCCTGATCAGACGGCTTCTGCATGGCCGCATGGTCTAGGTCTACATTATTTACAAAGGTGTAGAAATGCGTATTTATGGAGAAAGGGTTAAAACCGATAATTAGACCTATTTGAGTGTTCAGATGATCGAGGTTTCATTGCAGTCATTGGAACTCCGCGCGATCATCACGATCATGATTATAACGATAACGATGGTCCGCCTCATTATCGCAACTGTCAAGTTATATCGATATTCGTGTATATAAATAAGATTTCTTTCGACAATGGCAATAATAATGTGAACGAGTCTCCCAACAACCACACCCATTAACAAGGAATGAACTATAGTGCGATTAAGTAAGTGTCAGAAAAATATCGGCGATATTCTGTTGAAGAAAATTGTAAGACTGAATGTGTTTATTCAGTGGTGATTTCAGCATTGCTAGCATTGCTCGTGTCAAGAAAGCGGTCTGTGATAGACTAGAGATACTCGGCGGTTCCCTGTATAAATATTGTCGGAAAACAAAACTCGGCATTAGGAAGATTAAGTGTTGAATAAAAAGTCGTGCTGCGCGCTCCCGCCGAGGAACACTAACTGCGAGCCTGCGGGATCACTGGCATTTTTACCATCGGGACACGGCGCCATTTCAAATAAGCATTTTGCGAATAATTTGTACGTACGTGAAACGATGGCAACATACCAATGGAAACAACCATGATTACACCAAAGTCTTGCCGAGTTTTTGCTCCTGGGCACACGTGTAATATCGCTCAGTTTTTAATGCAGGGGCGCTAATCAGCTTGAAAATGCGACATAATTAACATTCTGGGGATTTTCTCCTACTTGAGAGGAAACTTATCTGTTGATTTTTCGGGGTAAGCATAGCAAATTCTGTTTTCCTGTAGATGAGAAAATAATAGGACGGGGTAGCAATGAGGCGTGCGCCGTATGCGTGTCGCCCCTGGTAATAGTGTGTGAACGGAATTTCTATTTACGCGAAACAAGAGCCGCCGTTACCCTTTAACTCGCGGTGCAATCTGTCGTCTGCAAATATTGTCGTCTGCAAATACTCTAGTCTGCTTTAATTCTCAAAGTAGATGTTTTCTTCTATTTACTCAACACACTCATTTTCAGAGTATCAATCAGTTTAGATCCAGATGAGGTGTCGAATTACTCCTCTGTTAACAGTGGTCATCATGGGTTTTGTATAACAGAGACTAAATACAGCCACACCGCTCTAAAACGGGCGTTCAAATTAGTATAAATATCGGTCTTAGAGACAGGTGGCAGCTTAATGCTGTGTGAAAGTCATGCAGAAAGCTCCTCTAGCAGCCACCTGCCTAAAAGTGTCTAAATTATTCTCAACTAGAATTCCGGTTTAGAAGAGGTTTACTGTATATTGTTAACGTACATGGTGATCATAGCCCAGGACTTGAGGGATTCCTTTCTGACGTGGATATTTGTAGTTCCTCGCTTTCACCAATCTATTTTACAAAGTTTACTTTGCAGCGTCTCGTCCTGCCATCAATAAATCATGCCCTGCCAGACGAGATGGATGCAGAATGCTCAACAAGCCCGGTCACAGCACTATTAGGGTCCCATCTCAACCCTTTGAACGCTACGTTACTGTCGTCTGCAACGCCCCGCCGCTTGCCTTCATTCTCATACGACAATTACTTCCATACTTATTCCTAAAAGAAGACCTTACTAACAAGCAGCATGGATCCAGAAGAGACGACATGTTACTCAGCGTATCATCTAGATCCAGCCTGTTTACGAATTTGCCCAGACTCTTGTAAGAATTGTGCCACGCACTGCATCAAACAATTCCCGTCCCTCTGGTCTCCAAGCGACCGTTTGTCGTCCAATAGCCGAAACGAACCCAGTTGAAAGCTAACATGACCCCCTAAATGTCACCAACTTGATCCTTGAGCAACTTATTCGTTGTAGGTCTAAAAGAACCGATTTGTATGGTTGAGTTACCCTAGACTTGACGTTGTCAAGAAACACATTTACAACATTTACATGTATACAACAAACTTCATTGCAATTACGACCATTAGTCTGCGGCAATGCCGATAGTGGTTCCAATAAATGTGTCATAGTACGGAAATGCTGTAGGTTCTAACAATGAAGAGACTCACACTGTAGGCTATATATTCATATTGTATATACTCACAATGTATATACTCACACGGTATATAATCACACTGTATATACCAATGCTGTATATATCCAAACTGTATATAATCACACTGTATATACTCACACTATGTATGCTGTATATACTCACACTGTGCAGTGTCACACTGCATATACTCACACTGTAAATAATTACACTGTATATACCCACACTGTATATAATCACACTGTATATAATCACGCTGTATATAATCACACTGTGTATACTCACACTGTATATACCCACACTGTATATAATTACACTGTATATACTCACACTGTATATAATCACACTGTATATAATCACACTGTGTATACTCAAACAGTATATATTCACACTGTATATACTCACACTGTGTATACTCACACTGTATATATTCACACTGTATATACTCACACTGTATATACACTGTGTATACTCACACTGTGTATACTCACACTGTATATATTCACACTGTATATAATCACATTCTATATACTCACACTGTATATACTCACACTGTATATACTCACACTGTATATACACTGAATATACTCACGCTGTATATAATCACACTGTATATACCCGCACTGTGTATTGTCACACTGTGTATACTGACACTGTGTATTGTCACACTGTATATACTCACACAGAATATACTCACACTGTATATATTCACACTGTATATACTCACACTGTATATACTCACACTGTATATACTCACATTGTGTATACTCACACTGTATATACTCACACTGTGTATACTCACACTGTATATATTCACACTGTATATACTCACACTATATATACTCACACTGTATATACTCACACTGTATATACTCAAACAGTATATACTCACAATGCAGAGATTCACACTGTATATACTCACACTGTAGCCACTCATACTTCAGCTGCCGATACTGTGGATACTCATATGGTATATACTCATACTGTAGGTACTCACACTGATATACACTATATATACTCACAGTATAGATACTCACACTGAATGTACTGTAGATGCTCACATTCTATACACTATGATTGTTGATAATGGGGCTGGTGATACCATGATTCATGTACGCGGTATGTGGGTACTCGGTATGTAGGTATCGGACTGTAGGTACTCGGTATGTAGGTATCAAAGAGTCGCAGTCGTTCAGTAAATACACGGGCTTAAGGAACTTCGACCGTAACTTCCGTAAGTGATCGGACTGTCGGTATTCGAATTGTTATCACTCGGACTGGAGGTTCTTGGACTGCCGGTACTCGGACTGTAGGTAGTCGAGTCATAAATGTGTAGCCGGGTTGTAGGTATTCGAACTGTAGGTACTCGGACTGTAGGTTTTGGCACTCTTCGTTCGTTGATTCACTGTGGGTACTCGGACTGTAGGTAATCCGGCGGATTACACTCACAGTGTAGGTACTCAACCTGTGGACTATCGGAATTCGGGTACTCAGATTGTTGGTACTCGAGCTGTTGGTAATAGCAGTGTAGGATCTCGTGCTGTAGATACTGTAGGTACTCGGACGGTAGGTACCTCGACTGTATGTACTCGCAAGGTGGGTGCTCGAGCTGCAAAAACGTGCAGTGTAGTATCTCACACTCTTGGTACTCGGACTGTAGGTACTCGCACTTTGGTACTCGGACTGTAGGTACAACCGGTGTAGGATCTCACACTGTGGGTACTCGGACTGTAGCTACTGGGACTGATGGTACTCGGACTGTAGGTACTAACAGTGAAGCATCTTGACTGTGGATACTCGGGCTGTAGGTACCCGAACTGTAAGTATTCGGACTATAGCTACCCTGATTGTAGGTACTTGGACTGCAGGTAATCGCAGTGTAGGATCTCAAACTGTAGGTGCCCTGGCTGTAGGGACTCGGTGTGTAGGTACTCAGACTGTGGATACTCGGGCTGTAGGTATGCAGATTGTAGGTACTAATATTGTGTACTCGAGCTGCAAGAACTCGCAGTGTAAGATCTCGCGCTGTGGGTACTCGGACTGCAGGCACTGGCACTGTGGGTACCCGGACTGCATGTAATCGCGGTTTAATATATCGCACTGTGAATACTCGGGCTGCAGGTACCTGTACGGTGGGTACTCGGACTGTAGGTACTTGCAGTGTAGGATATCGCCCTGTTGATACTCGGGCTTTAGATACAGGGACAGAAGGTATACGGACTGTAGGTACTCAGACTGTAGGTACAGGGACTGTAGGTACCCGGACTGTAGGTACAGGGACTGTAGGTACCCGGACTGTAGGTACAGGGACTGTAGGTACCCGGACTGTAGGTACTCAGACTGTAGGTACAGGGACTGTAGGTACCCGGACTGTAGGTACCCGGACTGTAGGTACTCAAACTGTAGGTACCCGGACTGTAGGTACTCAAACTGTAGGTACAGGGACTGTAGGTACTCAGACTGTAGGTATACGGACTGTAGGTACTCAGACTGTAGGTACAGGGACTGTATGTACAGGGGCTGTAGGTACTGGGACTGTTGGTACCCGGACTGTAGGTACTCAGACTGTAGGTACCCGGACTGTAGGTACCCGGACTGTAGGTACTCAGACTGTAGGTACAGGGACTGTAGGTACAAGGACTGTAGGTACAAGGACTGTAGGTACCCGGACTGTAGGTACTCAGACTGTAGGTACAAGGACTGTAGGTACCCGGACTGTAGGTACTCAGACTGTAGGTACAGGGACTGTAGGTACAAGGACTGTAGGTACAAGGACTGTAAGTACCCGGACTGTAGGTACTCAGACTGTAGGTACAAGGACTGTAGGTACCCGGACTGTAGGTACTCAGACTGTAGGTACAGGGACTGTATGTACCCGGACTGTAGGTACTCAGACTGTAGGTACAGGGACTGTAGGTACAAGGACTGTAGGTACAAGGACTGTATGTACCCGGACTGTAGGTACTCAGACTGTAGGTACAAGGACTGTAGGTACCCGGACTGTAGGTACTCAGACTGTAGGTACAGGGACTGTAGGTACCCGGACTGTAGGTACCCGGACTGTAGGTACTGGGACTGTAGGTACCCGGACTGTAGGTACCCGGACTGTAGGTACAGGGACAGAAGGTATACGGACTGTAGGTACTCAGACAGTAGGTACTCAGACTGTAGGTACTCAGACTGTAGGTACTCAGACTGTAGGTACTCAGACTGTAGGTACAGGGACTGTAGGTACTCAGACTGTAGGTACTCAGACTGTAGGTACAGGGACTGTAGGTACTCAGACTGTAGGTAATCGCGGCGTAGGATCTCGCACTCTGGGTATCCTGTCTGTAGGTACTTGGAATGTGGGTGCTCGCACTGTGGGTATTCGAATTGTAGGTAGTCGAAGTGTAGGATCTCGCACTGTGGGTACTCGGACTGAAGGTACTCGCAGTGTAGGATCTCGCACTGTGGGTATTCGAACTGAAGATACTCGCAGTGTAGGATCTCGCACTGTGGGTATTCGAACTGAAGATACTCGCAGTGTAGGATCTCGCACTGTGGGTACTCGGACTGAAGGTACTCGCAGTGTAGGATATCGCACTGTGGGTACTCGGACTGAAGGTGCTCGCAGTGTAGGATCTCGCACTGTGGGTATTCGGACTGAAGGTACTCACAGTGTAGGATCTTGCACGGCGGGCACTCGGACTGAAGGTACTCGGACTATAGGTAATCTGGCTGTAGGTACTCGCAGTGCAGGATCTCGCAGTGTAGGATCTCGCACTGTGGATAATCAGACTTTAGTTAGGTACTCGCAGTATAGGATATTGTACTGTGGGTATTAGAACTGTAGGTACTCGCATTGTAGGATCTCGCACTGCGGAACTATTCGTGCTCAAAGACTTTGCAGTGCAGATACTTAGGTGAAGGATATGTTTGGTATTGAGACTGTCGGTACTCGGACCGTGGCTACTCGAGCTGTAGAAACTCGATCTTGCAGTTATAACCTCACACATACTTAGCAGAAGATTATTTCCCTATAAATTAAAATATCGCCATACATAATGTTGAAAAAAATTGTATCTATAATTGTCCACCAGGTCTGTGAGAAGTATTATGCATTTTTCAGTCTGAAACAAAACGAATTTCACATAGAATCCATATACAGTAAAACCTCTCTTAACCGGCAGTTAAATTTAGTATGAATATCGGTCTTGGAGACAGGTGGCAGCTTAATGCAGGGTGAAAGTCATGCAGAAAGCTCCTAGAGGAGCTTTCTGCATGACTTTCACCCTGCATTCAGCAGCCACCTGCCTAAAAGTATCTAAAGTATTATCTACTAGAATTCCGGTTAAGAGAGGTTATACTGTATGCCTAGTGTCCTAAAAAAGGACGCGTACAAGTAATGTATACTCAGATCAGAGGTCTCCCGAAGGAGTGCGTCTGCACTGTTTGGCTCACAAATTATTTTCCAAATGCCACGATCCACACACGTAATACTGCCGACAAATACATCAAAATGAAACTTAGATTTGTTCATAACACATACAGGGGAGAGTTCCGGGGCTAAACCCGCATAATCCATTCCCTCATATTGACGCATTTTGACGCCTCTGTAAAATATACTTTTTGAAACCATTGTGATACATAGAGCATCTGCATGTAATAATCACAATGGTTTTAAAACTACACAATTCCAACATTTTCCTTGTTTCTGGTAAATACTCCTTTTCAGTACATTTATTCAAAGAGGTTGGGTCTAATATAGTCTATGAAGGAATGGGTTTAAGCATTTTTGACGTCTTAGGCAACGTTTAAACTATTTCGCTGCAAAAATGTTATCGTTTGCAAACGTTGTCGTGTGTTACAAGTTTCGTTTGTTTTGAGTTGTTCGGTGTCTCATCAGGATCCAAACTGTTTACATAGGTATTCACATATGCGACAATGACAGCGAAAGAACGTGAATCAGTTTGTTTGTACGTTAATATTTCGCAAGCCCATTGAAAAATACGATTTCGTTAAGAATAGTTTTATTTGACTTTTAAACTGCACTAAATTAACCCATTTCTACTTGTGTTACCAATGTAATGGTGATTTCACCAATTTATATTAGCCAGAAAAACGTTATCCAGGTGTCACGTGCGGTATAACACAACGTTGTGACATGTAACATGCACAGGAGAGGTTTTCCTAACGACGTCATGTACTTTTATAAAACGTAAACCGCAAACAACAATGTACAATGTGCGTAACCCTTTCCCTGGTTAACATTTATTCAAGATTTTATCGCCTTATTAATATTCACTGGCATACTCAATAAAATGGAACATGGAATAGGGATCTTTAACAATGATAGAAACTGTAAAATCAGATCTATAAATATTCAATAAACAAACAGAGCCGACCCTGATCAGACAGCGCCTGAAGGAGCTGTTTGATCTGGGTCATCTTTGTTTGCTAAAGGCGTGAAAAGGCGTTTAAAAGTGAAATACACAAAAATGAAATGAAAACTCAGAACAATACGTACAAATGTTATCAATGAGCAACATGTGGTGAGTGCTTCCATTGTAAAAAAAATAATAATTCTAAACATAGAAACCAGGAGAGAAAAATGAAAACCACGGACAAAAACACAACTTGCACGTCTACAAAAAACTTTATGTTATTGTTAACGGAAGGATGTGGTTTTTGCTTCGGCTGTTTTTTTTAAACCTTTGTTTCAAGTTCTTTTTGCTTTAAGCATTGACATGCCCTCAAATTTTCAAATAATAAAAACAAGCTTTAAACGTACAATGATGTGACGAACACAATTCAGAATTTAGGCTCTTATTGTGGATTCAGACATTATACGAATGTATTTATGTTATCCATTTGAAATTAACTTCAACAAACACGCCTTGACTGCAGGAAGCGAGCGCACTGGTATTTGCAAAACGTGTAGACCCCCATGAGAGGACTCTTCTATGAGTACTCTGGTCTGGGTATGCCCTGTTAGTCACTTTGTTAAAATCATCAACTAAAGTTTAAGCCTTTTATACTGAATGGACATCTCTAGTTCATTCTACATTGAACAATCGGTATTCAAAAGGTTATAAACAGAGCTACAGATGACGGTGCGAACCCAAATATCAAACATCGACGTTTCTCCAACAAACCCTATAATGTGACAACTCCTTAGAATCGTCTCCTCGAGACGATTATAAAGAGTGGTCACAGTATAGGGTTTGGTGGAGAAATAAAGGAGCTATTATTGAAAATGTTTAAATTCTCGCATCGTATTTGGATATCTAGTTATAACACATGTACCGTGACAGCTGAATGCTTTTAAATGACAACGGCTCGCTTGTCTTCATTATACAACTGCATGCATTTGCCTTAAAATACTGCTACACTATAAAAACTATTCTAAACGTAATGGTTTCTGGTAAAAACATATTTGTGTTGTTTTAGTTCGTTTGAAAAACACAAGTGCGCATAATGAATGAAGACAGTATGCCTAAATTTGTTTGCAAAAATGGACAAAATGGACAAATTCGAATGCTTGCAATGATTTTAACTGGGAAGCCGCTTTATCCCCGGTTTTTATGTATTTTCTATGTACAAAAAGGTGTTTTGTAAATAATTATTACCGTAAGTTGAAGAGATATAAATTCCGAGGAAAGAAAACCTGTATTAACGGGTAATAAATTAAGTCTAACCAAGCGTTGAAATATTTGAAAACTCTTGACAGCAAGCGTGTGTTGATGTATTTATTTACACAACAAATACTTCCATTGTTTAACTCATTACATGATGCATACTCTTGCAAGAAATAATGACATCATGAATACATGTATTTATTAAGCCTTACGATGATGCGGGAAAAGGGTCAATAATGTATTTTGTAAACAGTGTAGACCCAGATGAGAGCGCCCCTAGAGGAGCTATCTCATCAGGGTCTGCACTGTTTGTCATGTAACACTTTTCTTTAGAAAATCCCTAAATATTCACCGTAAGCTTGAATTATGGAATAGTCCATTTGAAGCTTCAGCATTGTAAAGGTTAAATAATTTTTATAATAGCACCATAAACGCTAGAATTAATGGCCAGTTATCCGGGTCTACTATGCCAGCAAAGGCGTTGAAAGGTGTCTTTATCAGGTAAAGGGTAAATATCTTATTCACAGACAAGCATTTATAAAAACAGAGGTCCAAATAAGATGCGTAAATTTAACCATTTTCAAGAATTACTCCTTTATTTCTTCACGAAACCCTATACTGTGACCACTCTTTAGAATCGTCTCGTAGAGACGATTCTAAAGAGTGGTCACAGTATAGGGTTTTTAGGAGAAATGACGAGTTTAGTATTTAGGTCGCACCATTATCTGTAGCTTTGAAAACCCTTTATAATTATTTCAAACTCAGAAGAAAACTATATCATGATGTTCTGTATTAAAGTAGCATTTTGACCATTCCTTCAGATCATGCCTTATTTAAGTAATTTTTTAAAAGCACGACACTTTTCAATTTCGTTCAATTAAAAGTTAGATAAGGAAAACGAACGTTCTAAAACATTAGACAACAATAAGGAGATAAAACAAATAGTGGTCTTACACCTCCTGTGGTGTGTATTATAGGCAGTTACCAGCCATGCATGGGGCCTGTGACAGCTAGGAGTAGATGCACGTGCAACTCCTTCCAAATTACGCGTAAGATATTTCAATGATTTCCGCCATTATTTATTTACTCGGTTTGTCGCTGCCTTTGGAAGCACAAGTACCCGTGAAATATTCCGTTTGTTAACAAAACTATTTATTTACCTTGTATGTTCTCTGTTCTGGAATCACAAGCAACTGTTACGCGTTTTGTTGTTAGACAAGCTATTTATTTACCTTCTCTCGTATTTACGGATAGTTCTAGGCAATATGACTCTGCCTTTATCCCGTCGTCATAGTGTCTGGTTTCTAAATGTGTTACCTTTATCCCTTTGCATGATATACACAGGTTGGCGCATTTGTAAATAGTGTACACCAAGATCAGACGGTTCCAATCCGCTCTATTTGCTTATGAAAATATAAAGATCTGGTTCTACAGTTTCTGGTTTCTGTTAATGCCAAGATTCATGTGTTCATATGCCATAATAAAAAGACAGCTAAAATAAAACCGGAATTATAGATTAGAAGAATTTAGATACTTTTAGGCGGGTGGCTGCTTAATACAGGGTGAAAGTCATGCAGAAAGCTCCGAGCTTTCTGCATGATTTTCACACTGCATTAAGCTTTGGGTGTAGTCTGTTTGCAGATGCGTGAAAAAGCATTTATGTGAAGGAACGGGTTAATTATATACGACCTGCATTATTGAAGCATGCAAAATAACTGATGAGATTAATGCATTTATTTCCATATTACTTAAGAAAAACCCGTCCAGATATTCCTTTGGAGCCCATCCATTTTCACAATGTCCGTTCAAAGGAACCTTTGTCTACCAGATCCTGCCATTGAATCATAGAAAGTATCTTAATATGTTTCGAGACAAAAGCGTAACGACTACTTTCACCATATAAAACAAGAAACATTGTCCCTTAGGAAAATTGAGGTTTTGGTTTCTTTCGCGTCCTTTTTAATAATCATGATGAAACACCGAGTTGTTTGATGTCTGATCTGGACCAATGCTATTTATTTACCATAGACTCGAGTACACATATATCTTACTTAGAATGACTTTGCGCAAGGGCCTTTGAGAATGACCAAGGTGTAGATTTAGACGCTAAATACCTGTTGAATGCCTGCGGAATACCTGTTGAATGCCTGTAGTTGATCGACAGAGCAACGGTTAACTCATATTGCAGATACCATATTACAATCAGTGATAATCACTAGCTATTATAAAGGGCGTGTACCCAAACACAGAATTAGTAGAAAACTCATACCAGAAAATAAATACACAAACACAATGGAATCCCACAGAGAGGCAAAAAAAGAGCGAGAACATAATTACGTTACTGTGTTCCCATCGTCATTAGATATACTATACATACAGGCTCAACAGTTAGCCCTTAGTTATCTTTCTCGTGACTATTTATGTAACTACGTATCACATCAAAAGTATGTATTAACTCATACTCCACTAGGCTAAATTTAGACCCAACCTTTTTGAATGAATCTACCGAAAAGGAGCATTAACTAGAGAAAAGGTTAAAAAATGAATTTTGTAGTTTGAAACCATTGTGATAAATAGAGCATTTGCTCCTATAGGAGCAAATGCTCTATTTATCACAATGGTTTCAACAGGTGGTTTTTACAGAGGGGCCAAAATGGGAATGGGTTGTCTGAATGTTTGCAGTGTCACATTGTCAAGGGAACTTCGTACAGAACAAAACGTAGAATGTCTTCTATAAAACACCATATGCAAACAGAGCAAACCTAGATCTGACAGATCCTACGTTTGCAAAGGCCTATAAAAATGTATCTACGGAGAATAGGGTTAACTCCTTCAACACTGACTTTTCAACGAGCCGTCTGATCTGGGTCTACCTGTTTGCAAATGCGTGAAAACACGTTTATATGAGGGAAAGAGTTAACTATAGAGTCTATTCAATATGAAATATTGAATTTTGCTAGAGGACTTTGAATTGCAAACAGTGCAGATCCTGATTAGAGGGATACTCTAGCATCTCATTGATCTGGATCTACATTGTTTGGAAATATTAGTACTTTCGTATCCCTTTCATTTTTGTCACAGCTTATATAAAGTAAATATGTGCGAGGTGTAACATTAAGAAAACTGTTTATGGGAAATGGAGAGTGAGAAGAGCATGAGAGGAGAGAACATAATTTGGAGGCAATTCAAAATATAATGATACAATAACTTAATATAATGTACGGTATCCGGACAACGCCTATTAATTCCAAGAGCACAGATGAGTAATATATTTGAGATATTTCTAAGCAACGCATACATGATTATATTTTTGCACTATTTCTAAGCATATATCTCACACTATTTGTAAGCAACGCATAGATGAGTTATATTTTGCAGTATTTCTATGCAACGCATACATGATATATCTTTTTGCACTATTTCTAAGAAGCGCATCGAATCTGTTTTGACATTCCAACAATAGTTTCTCAAAAGCTCTATCGAATCGGAAGTAGTCAAAATTGTACCGGATCCAAATTAAAGCAATCATTTTTACAGGGGGCAATGGTACAGTAAAACTTCTCTTAACCGGACGTTAAATTTAGTATAAATATCGGTCTTGGAGACAGGTGACAGCTTAATGCAGGGTGGAAGTCATGCAGAAAGCTCCTAGAGGAGCTTTCTGCATGACATTCATCCTGCATTAAGCAGTCACCTGCCTAAAATATCTAAATTCTTCTCTACTAGAACTCCGGTTAAGAGATGTTTTACTGTATAATGCATTTACCAGTAGGAAGTGCGAATACATAATTATTTAATATTTGTGCTGCATAGAAACGGTGCAAAAATATAACCCATATACACGTTTCTTAAAACAGTGTTGAAATATATATCATCTATGCAAAACTATAGCGTATCTATGCGTTGTTTAGAAATATAGCAAACATATCAATCGCATATGTGCTACTTAGAAATATTGCTATGAAAGATATCATCTATGCTTTGCTTAGAAATAGTGCAACACTGTAGCTCATATGTGTTCTGAAAATTCAAATACAAACATATTAAAGCAACAAAGAAATGTTAGTCTGTTACACTTGCCAACTATTTAACAAATAACAAAGCATTATTAAAAGTATTTGACACTAAGAAACGCGATATACAGAAGCGATAGGAGTGTATGACATATAGCAGAAACCTGTCTTAAGCGACCTTCAAAAACAGCTCTAATTATGGGTCGGTAAGTCAGGTGAAAACTTAATGCAGATCAAAAATATGGCAGAAAGCTCCTATTGGAACTTTCTGCAATACGTTTGACATGTATTAAGCAAACACCTGCTTTTTTAAGATTCCTATGTCCAATCAATATAAGATCGCTTAAGACAGGTTCTACTGTACCTAGGTTACTATAGGAAATAAGCCTTTATTCAGTTTAATATAATTGTGATAGAGAGCTGAATATCATGCAAAACAAAGAAATATACTATTAAAACAAATGAACAGAGTTTATTATGGTGAATCAAAATCAATTTAGCACGAAAAACAACCAAGGACAACAATCAAAAATGTGCGAAACGTATAAGACACTATTTATTGAAGTAAGGATATCAATACGACTTATCTCAAACTTACTAGTAACGTATTGAAATGATAGAAAGCTGAAACTGCGAGTTTTATCATTTGTATTGTTCAGACAGTTAAATACTGAAGAAGGCGAAAAATTGGAAAACTGAAACACCGAAAAACCGTTGACATTGCTCTACATTCACTCCGCAGCATTCTTGTCAACGTAATCTCCTTCTATTCCCACAGTGTTACTTGTATAAAACTATGTGTAAGTGTATATACGTACATGTTTATTTACATGTATAGCGTTTGTTTTGTTGACTTTGTATGTTTTGTTTTTTTGTTGCAAATTTAGTCAACAGAATATTTCGTTATTATGCCAGAATAATTTTTATCTAGCTATTATATCAAACTGTTTTGTATTTGCTAGTATCTTGTAAACTATCTTGTAATTGTTATTATCCTGTAAACTATTGTGTGACTGTTATTATCCTGTATACTATTGTGTAATTGTTATTACCACGTAAACTATTTGTAATTGTTAGTATCCTGTAAACTACTGTTTAATTGTTAGTGTCCTGTAAACTACTGTGTAATTGTAATTATCCTGTAAACTATTGTGTAAACGATTTGATGATTGGTAGTATCCTGTAAAACATTTTCAGAAAACGTCACACTCTGGATCAACTTATTACAAAATGATTATATTATTTGGTAACATGTCAAACCAAGTATCATTCTACAACAAGCAACACATTAATTATGCATTTTGAAATACGTTTTTATGGAGTTAAGCGTTAACTTTCCTTCATATGAACGCCTTCTCATGCATTTGCAAACAGAGTAGACCAAGATATGAGGCTCCCATAGGAGCCTTCTGGTCAGGGACTGCTCTGTTTGCTAATATAATTTGATAGATCTGTTTAAATGGTTTTCTTAAATGGCTACAATGTTTTGGCCATGAATAGTGTTCATAAATATTCAGTAGTTATTGAAATTTGGAATAAACATGGGAAAGGGTTAACCCTTTATCTTATGTTAGCGCATTTTGACGCATCTGCAAACAGAGTAGACACAGATCAGACGGCTCCTATAGGAGCCGTCTGATCAGGGTCTGCTCTGTTTGCCTATGGTGCAATATAGATGTGATTATACAGATTCTTCCTGAGTCAAAATGTCATGTGTTCATAAGCCATTATACAAAATAATCTTATTAATATTTATGACGTCATTATTTCTTATATGAATATTCATCAGGGAAAGCGTTAAAAGATTCATACTGGGGTATATGTAACGGTATTTAACCTTTATATCTCATAGGGACGCCATAGAGATGCATTTGCAAACAGAGTAGAACCAGATTAATCGGCTCCTATGGGAGCCGTCTGATCAGGCTCTGTTCTGTTTGCTTTATGAAAAAAATATCGATCTATTTCTAGTTTCTGCCATGGTAACTATCAACTCAAGTCAGGCCAAGTCAAGTCAATATTTTATTGGCATTAAACCTTAACAAAACATGCCCTTGTTCATGATGCCAATATAAAAAGTGAACTAATTGATATTCATATTGTTATTTCTCATGCGCATATTCATGGAGTATAGGGTTTAAGCGTATCCTTACAATATCATTTGTTTACTTAGTAGTAACCTGATGAACACTGAACCCTTCTCTTGCTGAATTTTAAAATACATTTCTCCTTCTTTACCCATGTCCTGTTGTATAATTACATATATCTTCACTGTGTACACGTATTTCGCTGTGCAATCACTGCTGTGGAGTGCACTGGTTGCACAATCAACTTGTAAATAGTGCAGACTCTGATGAGACAGCTCCTGCAGGAGCTGTCTCATCTGGGTCTTCACTATTTACAGGTAGGTATATTGACGTGAATAGCAAGCGAAGGGTTAATTTCTAAATCAATTACCAGTATTAGAAACAGACCTTTTGTTCAATAGCAGAATGTAAATTGATTACATAATGGGGACTCTTGTATTTATTCCACACTATAACACCAGTCAATATAATTTATATATAGTAGAACCTGTCTTAAGGGGCATTCAAAAAGAGATCTTGTTATGGGGATGTAGTACAGATGGTAGCTTAATGCAGGTAAAAGGTAATACAGAAAACTCATATAAGACGTTTCTGCATTATACAATTTAGGACAAATATGTATTGTAAACTTTGGAAGGACCGAACATTGGGTAATGATATAGATCCTGCCACAGATGAAAAATATTTCTTTGTTCATATACACATCCATCTAACGAAACCTCAAGATGTCGTTATATTCGTAGGATGTAAAGGGCGGAAGATGGTGATTGCTTAAAACAGGCATAGTAAATGCAATGCAGGAAATAAATTCATATGGGAGCTTAAGGGGAGGTTTTGCATTACTTCTGTAATGTATTTTATCATTACCTGATACAAACGCTTTTAACGCATTCGCAAACAGAGTAGACCCAGATCAAAAGACTCCTGTGGGAACCATGTGCCCACGGTCTGCTGTATTTGCACATGGGATACTATAGATATGATACAGTAAAACCTCTCTAAACCGAACCTTCAAACTAGTAACAATGCCGGTTTGTAAGAGGAGCTTCCTGCATGACTTTCACCCTTGTTTAAGCAGCCGCCTGTCGAAAAAGATCTTAACTTTTCTTTACTAAGATTCCAGTTTAGATGAATTTTACTGTACTACAGCTTTTGTCATAGCCAAACATTATATATCTTGAGAAAAGCAGCTAATCAATATTCGTAAGGTCACAGTGTTTTACATGAATATTCATCAGGTAAAGATAGAGCTATCACGTGCGGTGGTCTAGTGGTAACGCGCTTGACTACCAATCCGTAGGTCCGGGGTTCAAATCTCGGCCCCTCCCGGACATCTAGAAAGGCTTCAGTGTCTCCCACCGCACCCCCTCCTCTACCGATGAATTAAAATGGGCACCTGTGAGGGTCACTAGCCGTTACTGCGGCTGCATGATTGCGCCATATGTTAGCAGTGCTCAATATTGTAGGCGAATGACTCAATGACCAGGACAGTAAATGTACAGTCGGCTGAGCGGTCCTTCGGACTGAAAGTAGACTGTAACTAGATACTTTTTACCCGAATTTAAACACCAAGTATTAGTAGTCGTTGTCACACCTATCTCGCTGTGAAACCCGTATGTCTGCTCAGAGACATGTATGTATATGTCTCTGGACTGCTCAAATTCCAATCTGGTACAGTGTTGACTACTTCCGATTCGATCAAACTTTTTGAGAAATTATTGACCGAGGAGTGTAAACAGCTTGGATCTTGAGGAAATGCGAAGTTGCACGGCGTCTTATCTGGACCCACGGTGTTTGCACATGAGTGCCAGTAGGTGGTGAATAATGTAATAAGAGTAAATGGTCAGACATACAGTTGAATGTCGATATCTCGAACTTCAAGGGGCCATACATATCTCACAGTTTAACCCATTTGCTCCCAGTGGATTCTTCCATGCTTATATATTGGATTAGTCTATTTTTTATCTAAGGGATGTCTGGTCTAAATTTTCATTTTTGTTTTGTTTTATATTGAATTTCCTATCAGCAAACAGTGTAGACTCTGATCAGACGCCGCATTATGCGGCGTCTGATCAGAGTCTACACTGTTTGCCTACGTCCCATATATGGGACCGTGGAAGAAAAATGGGTTATTGCAGGTCTAAAATAATGCTGAAAGCTCCTGTAGGAGCTTTCAGCATTACTTTCGACCTGCATTAAACTGGTACATGTTTTTTTTTTTATATGCGTAGTGAACTGGTGATACAATTTAGAACAAATATGTATTGTAAACTTTGTAAAAGGACCGAACGTTTACTTCGAGTTATCCCGAAATTCGAGTTGTCATAGTTCGAGATATCATAGTTCGAGATATCGTAGTTCGACTGTATTGTACGGTACTTGTGTAACAATTATACTAGTCAAGTCCTAATTAGAACTTTCTTCTGATTTGCATATTTTGCATAAAATTTCCTTTTATGGCAAGATACACGTTTTTCCTTAATTTTGGGAGTGCACAGTTCTACTGTTTCGTGACTTAAACAAATTAGTTTATTATTGAAATACATGTACAGAATTTTCTAACGTCCGCCTAAAGCTTATACATGTAGAAATCTTTTTAGTTCACGATATTTGTCAATTACTGCAAAATATGCATTACTTAATCATTTCTGATGTGTGTCCCGAATGTCTAAAATAAATGAAATAATCTTCTTTCTTCTGTTGAACATGCTGGCCAATTTACGAATCTTAATCCTTTATTTAACCCATTCTCTCCTACTGACGCCTTTTTGCGCCTCTGTAAAACTCATTTATTGAAACCATTGTAATAAATAGAGCATTTTCTCCATAGGAGCAAATGCTCTAATTATCACAATGGTTTCAAAACTACACAATGTATTCAAAACTACACAATTCTAAGATTCTCCTTTTATATGGTGAATGCTCCTTTTCGGTAGATTAATTCAAAGAGGTTCGGACTAAACATAGTCTAGGAGGGAATTAGTTAATAACCATGCCACTGTACGCCTTTGCTAACAGAGTATAAACTATGTGAACTGTCTGGTCAGGGGTAGCCGTGTTTCCTTATGTGTTACATATATGACTATCTACTGTGCGTCATGACTATACATGTTAATGCAAGAGTTAAAGTTGACCAGTGATAACGGGTATAATATTGCATGGATACTCACCAGGGTGAAAGAAATTAGATGTTTAGTTATTTTTGCGAATACTTTGAAATAACAGACACATGCACACTTTACAAAGTTTGGAACTGGTCAAATAAACAACAAGTACGGATCTGTCGTTTCATTGCGTACTTCATTGTTTACATTGTCGTCTGTATTGTCAATATTGTCTACTACATTGTCAACTACACTGTCATCTACACTATCTACTACATTGTCTTCTACATTATCTACTACAATATCTACTACACTGTCTACATTGTCTACTACATTGTCCACTACATTGTCTACTAAATCCCCCCCTACATTGTCCACTACATTGTCTACTAAATCCCCCCTACATTGTCCACTACATTGTCTACTAAATCCCCCCTACATTGTCCACTACATTGTCTACTAACCCCCCCCCTACATTGTCCAATACATTGTCTACTACATTGTCTACTACACTGTCTACTACATTGTCAACTACATTATCTGCTACATTATCCACTACATTGTCCACAGCATTATCTACTTCATTGTCCACTACATTGTCTACTACATTGTCGTCTGCTACATTGGCTACGACATTGTCCACTACACTGTCCACTACACTGTCTACTACATTGTCCACTACACTGTCTACTACATTGTCTACTACACTGTCTACTACATTGTCTACTACACTGTCTACTACATTGTCCACTACACTGTCTACTACACTGTCTACTACATTGTCTACTACACTGTCTACTACATTGTCTACTACACTGTCTACTACATTGTCTACTACACTGTCTACTACATTGTCCACTACATTGTCTACTACATTGTCCACTACACTGTCTACTACACTGTCTACTACATTGTCTACTACACTGTCTACTACATTGTCTACTACACTGTCTACTACATTGTCTACTGCATTGCCTGTTACATTGTCTACTACACTGTCTACTACATTGTCTACTACACTGTATGCTATATTTTCTACTGCATTGTCCACTACATTGTTTGATACACTGTCTACTACATTGTCTTCTACATTGTCTACTACATGGTCTACTATATTAACTGCTACATTGTCTACTACACTGTCTACTACAATATCTATTACATTGTATACTACATTGTCTACTACATTGTCTACTGCATTGTCTACTACATTGTCTACTATGGTATCAACTACATTGTCTACCATATTTATCTACTACATTGTCTCCCATAGTATCTACTACATTGTCTACTATAGTATCTACTACATTGTCTACTATAGTATCTACTACATTGTCTACCATATTTATCTACTACATTGTCTACTATAGTGTCTACTATATTGTTTACTATATTGTCTACTATATTGTCCGCTATATTATCTACTATAGTGTCTACTATATTGTCTAATAATGGTCTATTGCATTGTCTACTATATTGTCTACTATATTGTCTACTACATTGTCTACTCCATTGTCTACTACATGGTCTACGACCTTGTGTACTACTACCACACTGTCTACAAAAATGTCTACTACATAATAGTCTACTACAATGTCCGCAACATTGTCTACTTCGGTGTCAAATTGTTCGGTGTATCATTTGAATCCACTCCGGTTATACAAGCCAGTCAGGTTCCTCTGAGCTTGTTTATATGTTAAAATATGTGTTGAAAAAATTATATCTATGTTAAATATTGATTGAGTTTCTTGTTTTCTGCTTTTGTTTAACCCAGTACCTCATAGGCTATATTTAGACCCAACCACTTTGAATAAATCTACTGAAAAGGAGCATTTACTAGAAAGCTTAGAGTCGTGTAGATCTGAAACTATTGTGAAAAATACGGCATTTGCTCCTATAGAGCAAATGCTCCATTTATCACAATGGTTTCAAAAAGTGTTTTTTACACCGGCGTCAAAAGGCGTCGATATAAGGGAATGGGTTAAGAGGTATGATTCTGAATTTGATGCATCAGTGTCCTGCTCTTTACTCATGCAAACAACTGGGTCCATGCTTATAAAACTTTTTAGTTGAGTCTGAGTTCGTTCTCAAGCTTTTGATTGGTCAGATTTGAGTTCTCAAGCTTTTGATTGGTCAGATTTGAGCCAAAGGCTCAAATCTGACCAATCAAAAACTTGAGAACGAACTCAGACTCAACTTAACGTTTTATAAGCATGGATACTTGGATCGAGTTGTTACACCGAGTAACTCGTCGTGTCATGATCCAAACTGGTTTACTCTCGGATGGGATGCTTTGAAGAGAACTTAACTATTTCCCCTCATACGAACGCATTTAAACCCCCAAAATCCTCCAGGAGCCGTCAGATCAGGATCTGTTATGTTTGCTTAAGACATGATATAGATCTAATTCTATAGTTTTTGTCAAAGCAAAAAAAACTGCCCATGACAAATTGCAACTATAATAAAAGGTCTGCTAGTAAATAGTCATGGTGTCATTATTTCTTACATGAATAGTCAACCGGGACAGTGTTGAAAAGATGTATAAATCTGAGGCTTTAAGACAGGATGGTAGCTTAGTACAGGTCGAAAGTAATGCAGAAAGCTATGCATTACTTTTGCCTTGCATCAAGCAACTGTCAGCTTTTTATGACTCCTGTGTTCAAAAAACGAATGATCGCTTAATACAGGTTCGACTGTACTTCAAGCCTTTGAGAAACTATTGGACAAGCGCCATGAAACAAGCATTTGGGAAACTATTGGCAAAGGGCCATGAAACAAGTTTTGAGAAACTATTGACCAAGTGTCATGAAACAAGCTTTTGAGAAACTATTGGCAAAGTGTCATGAAACAAGCTTTTGAGAAACTATTGGCAAATTGTCATGAAACAAGTTTTGAGAAAACAAGCTTTTGAGAAACTATTGGCAAAGTGTCATGAAACAAGTTTTGAGAAACTATTGACCAAGTGTTATGAAACAAACTTTTGAGAAACTATTGACCAAGTGCTATGAAACAAACTTTTGAGAAACTATTGGCAAAGTGTTATGAAACAAACTTTTGAGAAACTATTGACCAAGTGTTATGAAACAAACTTTTGAGAAACTATTGACCAAGTGCTATGAAACAAACTTTTGAGTAACTATTGGCAAAGTGTTATGAAACAAACTTTTGAGTAACTATTGGCAAAGTGTTATGAAACAAACTTTTGAGAAACTATTGGCAAAGTGTTATGAAACAAACTCTTGAGAAACTATTGACCAAGTGCCATGAAACAAGCTTTTGAGAAACTATTGACCAAGTCTTATGAAACAAGTTTTTGAGAAACTATTGACCAAGTGTCAAGTTTCACGGCGTCTCTTCTGGATCTATGTCGCGGATAGCGGGATAAGGATGTGTTCATGTCAGAGTAAAGCTTAGTTACCATCTGTTCAATATTCATGTAAAATAATGACGTCATGAATAGTTATAAGTTGAATATGTATTGGGATCTTTTCAAGGAAAATGCGTTCTTGTACAAAAACTGTAGTATTAAATCTAGATCAAGTCAAAAGCAAACAGAGTAGACCCTGATTAAACGGCTCTTATAGGAACCGTCAGGTCTGGGTCTACTCTGTTTGCAAATTCCTGAACATGCGTACATATGAGGGAAAGGGTTAAGCCTGTACCAGACCAATCTCCCCTGTCCATGGGTTCTCAAATCTAGATAAATCATTTGGGCACCGATTTGAAAACATTCAGTTAGACTGACATACAGTAATAGTAATTAGTGAAGACCAAGACCAAACTGTTCCTTCAGGAGCAATTTAATCTGGGTCTCTACAATTTGCCTATGTTTGTCTGTCTGGATGTTTAGGGCCAATCTATAAGGGTATTCTTGTCAGAAATAATGACATCATTGTTTTAATAGTACAGTTGAACTTCGATATCTCGAACTCGGATAACTCGACTTCGGGATAACTCGAACTAAAGGTTCGGTCCTTCCAAAATCTTACAATACAGAATTGCTCTAAAATGTATCACTACGCATATCTAGAACACACATTTCACAGCTTAATGCAGTTCTGCAGTAATGCTGAAAGCTCCTTTCAGCATTACTGTAGACCTGCATTAAGCTATGAACTTGAGAAATTGTCCAGGTTATAAATCGGATAACTCGAACTCCTGTTATCTCGAACTAATTTATATAGTCCCTTGAAGTTCGAGATATCGAAGTTGAACTGTATATGAAACCGGCACTATTTTGCAACTGCTGAACCTGTAGAATAAGGTCTATGTTATTCCATAACTAACAAAGCAGGTCCTGATCAGAGGGCTCAGGACTACAAGAGCCGTCAGATCTGGATCTACTCTGTTTGCTAAGACGTTAATGGGAGTCTATGTCTGGTAAAGAGTTAACCCTTTACTCCATCAATATTTCTTTCTTCGTCTTTGCAAACAGAGAAGACCCAGATCAGACAGTTACTGTAGGAGCCATCTGATTAGGGTCTGCTCCGTTTGCGTATGTCATAATATTGACACGTGTCTACTGTTTCTGTCATGGCTAAAAGTCCCTCTGTTTACATGTATATGCCATTACAAAAATGAATCAAATTAATATACATGACGTCGTCATTTCTTTTATAAATATTGGCGGAGTACAGGGTTAAAACAAATGACACAGAACATGTTCTTGAGAATTATCGAATTGCACTCTGACCAAGGTTTACATTATTTGACAGTGTTACTGTTCTGTACATACTTCTCAAACGAGTTGACCTCTAGCCTGGAAAACGCGACCTTTTTACCATTATTTTAGATCTGGATGAGACGCACAGGAGCACGTACGGCATCTCATCCAGAGCGATGCTATTTAAAACTCAGTCAGCAGTTTCTCAAAAGCTTGAGCTAAGTTATTATATACTACAGCTAATTGAAGTTTGAATAGACATCAGTTTTCACAGTGAGATAGGGTCAATACTGATCCCGCTGACTCGCATTTGCAAACAGCTTGGATCCAGATGAGACGCCGAGTAACTCGGCGTCTCATCAGGATCCAAGCTGTTTGACACTCAGTCATGACTGTCTCAAAAACTTGGTCGAATTGAAAGTAACCAAAAGTGCACTAGATGAAAATTTCAGAAGATTTTTTTTCTCAGATTGGTAAGGGTATATATCCAAAAGATGCAAAGGCAGCAAACTGCCAGGAGAGACAAGTTAGATAAAACTTTAAACTGTGATTTACATGTTACCTTTTCAGGCCTGTCATATTTGTCTTTTTGTAATTACACAACATCGCCTAACGGGATGCAGTGTGTTAAACTTTCCCCTACGCTAATTAAGAAGTGCTAAACGTAATTCCTGTACACATTTAGACGAAGCGTGGTGAAAAAGACAAGTCTATATATATTATATAATCTTAAGTCGTCTTACTTTACTTTCAGAGAAATTTGTACCCGACCTCTAACCCTGCCTCTGGGTATATACATTGCCCGCCTAATCAACAACGAAGTGTTGAGGGTAGATGCGCAATCTTCCTGCTGCAGAAGTCCTATAAATGGGCACCCCGTGATAACCGCCGCGGCCCTTGGTAGGTACAAGTAAGTAGCTGTCATCCCCTATTATCTAATTACTACTGACACCGTAGCCGACGTCAATATTCTTTTATTTTCAATTCGTCACGTTTCACGTTTAATTATCACCAAATATGTTTCCAGCGGCATCTACTTAAATGTTTAATTACTTTAAAATGCTTTTATCCTATTTTCTTCCGAATAAGTCCGCGGACACCGCCATACATACATATATTGGAGCGTATTTAATGGAATTAAGCCCCCGTCTGGCGTTCATTTAAAACATTCCCCAACAGATGGAAGTGTCGCTTTCAAATGAAACCATGGAACGGTCTGCCCTGCCAGGCTATATTAGACTTAAATGAAAAGGACGACAAATGAAAAAATCAGTGTCGAGTCTAAAAAAAAGGCCTGATGATACAGTGAGATGAATAGCTGCCGTTTTTTTACTTTTAGCCTAGGCCGAGCGAGAGTAAGTTTTAGACCAATCCTGACTCCAGGAAAAAATACAGACGGCTAGTGACAGAAAGCAGCAGCGAATGGAGAATCTGCCTTTGGCTCGATAGGTCGTGACTAACAAGACAATCAACAAAATGAGAGGCATAGGACTGAATATAAAAACACTACCATGTATGATGATGATGATGATAATAATGATAATAATAATAATGATGAAAATGATAAAGGTCTAATAGTAATGATAATAATAATATAGCAGTAGTATTAGTAGCAGTAGTAGTAGTATTAGTAGCAGTAGTAGTAGTAATAGCAGTAGTAGAGTAGTAGTAATAGTAGTAGTACGTAGTACGTAGTACGTAGTAATAGTACGTAGTAGTAGTAGTAGTAGTAGTAGTAGTAGTAGTAGTAGTAGTAGTAGTAGCAGTAGTAGTAGCAGTAGTAGTAGTTGTAGTAGTAATAGTAGCAGTAGTAGTAGTAATTGTAATAGTAGTGTAGTAAGAGTATAATTAGTAGTAATTGTAGTAGTAGTTGTAGTAGTAGTTGTAGTAGTAGAAATAGTAGTAGTAGAAGTAGTAGTAATAGTAGAGTAGTAGTAGCAGTATTAGTAGAAGTAGTAGTAGTAGTAGTAGTAGTAGTAGTAGTAGTAGTAGTAGTAGTAGTAGTAGTAGTAGTAGTAGTAGTAGCAGTAGTAGTAGTAGTAATTGTAATAGTAGTGTAGTAGTAGTAGAATTAGCAGTAATAGTAACAGTAGTAGTAGTAGTAGTAGTAGTAGTAGTAGTAGTAGTAGTAGTAGTAAAAGTAATAGTAGCAGCAGTTAAGTATTCGGACATACAAACATAGGCAAACAGGACAGACCAAGATCAAACGGCTTCTGAGTGAGCCGTTTGATCAGGGTCGGCACTTTTACATCTATGGCAGTCTAACGTAATGCCATAAAAAGGATTTCAGTTTTACAGGCCCGTGAAGGGGTGATATTAGGAGGCTGAATATTTATAATAATTAGGATATACATTGTATACCCATGACCGTGTCGCCTTGTGTTCACCCTTGTAAAACAACATATTTATATGATAATGGTGAAGTGAATACACTTATTTTAACATAACAGAAAACGAAATAAAAATTAAGAAATCAAAGTTTACGATATTGAGAATTTCGATCAGTTTATCCTCTCCCCCTCCATTTCCCTCACGTTCCCATCTCCACCCCACCTCATTCCCCACAAAAAATCAAATAAAAAAAATAAACAAACAATATCTACTGTTTATATCTGCATTTAACTCTTTACTCCGTGCATATTCATGTATGAAATAAAGTTTTTATGAATATTGATTAATGCTTAATATTGTTACTGGCGTATGAATAAGAAAGGTTTGACTCTGGTAAAAGCTATAGAACCTGGGTCCATGCTTATAAAGCTTTTTAGTTGAGTCTAAGCTTGTTCTCAAGCTTTTGATTGGTCAGATTTGAGCCAAAGGCTCAAATCTGACCAATCAAAAACTTGAGAACGAACTCAGGCTCAACTAAAAAGTTTTATAAGCATGGATACAGATAAGCATACTGAGCAGACCCTTGTAAAACGGCTCTTACAGTGACTGTCTGATCTGGATCTACTCTGTTTACAAATGTGTTTATAGACGTATCTACGGAGTAAAGGGTTAAGTAAGAAAAAAAGACACCCAGCCAATTGGGCCTATAAGTTACCCGAATAATAGTTATTTTTCCTTGTTGAATATCATGTAAGAGATAATGACATCATGAATATTTATTAGAAGATTTTTTTTTGTAATAGCACATGTACACAATGTCATGTATGTTTGGTATAGGTGAAAATTGTGGAGGCGGATCTATATCAATTCCATAAGCAAACAGGACAGACCTTGCTCAGATGGCTCCTTCTGGAGCCTTCAGATCTGGGTATACTCTGTTCGCAAATGCGTGAAAAAACGTTCATATGAAGGAAACTTGGGAAATGGTTAATATAGTATGTACAGTAAAGCTCCGCTAATGCGACCACCTAAAAGAGGTATAATTCTGAGTGCTATATGCAGGTGAAAGCTTAATGCAGGACAAAAGTAATGCAGAAAGCTCCTAGAGGAGCTTTCTGCATTACTTTTGTCCTGCATTAAGCAACCACCTGCTTATAAAGGCACCCATGTTTATTCATTAAGTGGTCGCATTAGCGGGGTTTTACTGTATATGAAATGTATCCTATCAAATACATTTGCGCCTGTTGTCTCTTGCTAGGGACAAAACAAATAATGCAGACAAAGAACAACGAACAGGACCCTCTAAAGAGTGCCTGCATTGTTTTCCCGCAAATAAATTATGAAACCTACTCAAGTAGTAAAAAATTGTACTCGCTCAAACTTCTTATTTGGACAAGGTCACTCAGATATATGGGTAACATGAGCTAACCCATTATCATATAACCCTTTTCCGGTTCAATATTTAATTATTTATGTATGAAATAATGACATCGTGAATATTTATTACAGAGCTACAGTTAAAGGTGTGTACACAAATACTAAAATCGTCATTTCTCCATCAAACCCTATACTGTGACCATTCTTTAGAATCGTCTCGAAGAGACGATTCTAAAGAATGGTCACATTATAGGGTTTGGTAGAGAAATAATGGAGATATTCTTGAAAATGTTTAAAAATACGCATCTTTTATGGACCTCTGTTTATTAGCTGTTTTTATATTAACCCTTCGCTTGCTATTCACGTCAATATACCTACCTGTAAATAGTGAAGACCCAGATGAGACAGCTCCTGCAACCAGTGCACTCCACAGCAGTGATTGCATAGCGAAATAATTGTACACAGTGAAGATATATGTAATTATACAAAAGGGCATGGGTAAAGAAGGAGAAATGTATTTTAGAATTCAGCAAGCGAAGGGTTAACATATGTAGTATATGTACACATTATTATTTGGTATTAGTAGGAACTGTAGAGTCAGTTCTATTAAATTTCATAAGCAAACAGAGTAGACCAAGACCAGACAGAATCTATTACGAACAAATGCGTGAAAAGGATATGATGGGAGGAGGGGGATAATTAACTTTATTTATTTATCATGTGAGGAAAATACGTGCACTTGAAAAGCTTAAATGATTTAGCAAGCAGTATAGATCGATCCGTCGATGCTACTCTGATCTTGGTCTGCTCCGTTTGCCAAGGTTCCATTTATGGAATCGCGGGAGTGACTGGTGTCCTCTGACCCATGCCCAGTACACCAGTAAACAGAGACCTGCAGGAGTTGTTTCCCCTAGACCATGCCCTTAGAGCGGTATGAGGATGTAGCGAGTTTTAATGTACTGAACTAGTTCACAGCCAATTGCATAGAACGGTGTAGAACCAGCAAAGACAGTGCAAAGTCACCGGTCTGCCGCAAGTAGGTGACACGTGGGCTGACATTCTCATAAATAATACAGAATCACATCAGGGACCGCGTGCCGCAGTCTGAAAACGGTTCCACTCTCTGACATATGGCTGTCATGAAAATAATAAATCATTTACACACTGGGTGTGACCCGTATTTAAATCAGGGCTGCGTGAAATAATCCCTCCTGTAACGGAAAGGTCGAACCTTGCAATGTATTTTGGTGTTAATTTCCAGTATGTGAAACTGCGCCAATACTATTTTCTTTAAACCCAACGGTGTGTTTTATAACCATGTGTACAATATGCGTTTCTAATACAATTTCATTTGAACTGCATCACTTAATTGTGTTATCCTCATTGATAAAATCACATGATGCACGTTTCTCAACACTTTACTCCATGAATATTCATGTAAGAAATAATGGCATCATGAATATTAATTAGATTATCCTTGTTTTAATAGCACATTATATTTTTAAAGCGCATGACCATAATATGTTTTGGCCAGGCTGAAACTGTAGAATCATATCTTATATTATTTCATAAGCAAATAGAGCAGATCCTGATCAAACGGCTCCTATAGGAGCCGTCTGATCTGGATCTACTCTGTTTGCAAAAGGTGTAGATAAACAAAACTGCTAGTCTCTTAGTAGATATCAATACTATACAGTAAAAACACTATAAACCGGAATTTTAGTAATGAAGACTTTAGCTCTTTCTAGACAGATGGTTGCTTAATGCTGAATAAAAGTAATAAAGAAAACTCCATTAGGAGCTTTCTGTACGGCCTTTATCCTGTATTAAGCTGTCGCATCTTTTGCAGCTCGGCATTGATGCTTATTTTAACGTCCGGTTCAGATCACAGGGGCAAGACACGTTTGAGTCAGTATATATTAATATATATATACATATACTGACTCAAACGTGTCGTACCCCTGTAGTTTAGATGGGTATTATTGTATTTCTTTTTACATATTTAATGCATGTCAGTGACATTTATGGAAACACAATACAGTTAAACCTTCAAAAAGATTCGAGACATGAAGTTAAATTCTGGGACGTACGGACAGGAGGTAGTTCAACTCTTTCCATTATATTGATATGTGTTTTCACGCATTTACAAACAGAGTAGACCCAGATCAGACGGCTCCTATAGGAGCCGTCTGATCAGGGTCTGCTCTGTGTGCTAATGGAATTTAATAGTTCTGTTTTTTAGCTTCTAAAATGGATATAATGTTCCACCTTTCATACATGTCAATATAGTGACTACTATTAATGTTGCTTAACCCATTCCCTCATAGGCTATTTTTAAACCCAACCTCTTTGAATAAATCTACCGAAAAGGAACATTTACTAGAGAAAGGGACATTTTAGAATTGTGTAGTACTGACATTTGCTCAATATCAAAATTGTTTCAAAAAGTGACTTTTTCAGAGGCGTCAAAAGACGTCAATATGAGGGAATAGGTTAAGAGGGATTCTACTGTAATTAATTGAAAATGTCCACTAGCATCAGTTAGTATACCTCCCACCAAGGTGAAAAACTATAAAAAAAAAAGAAAAAAAAAAAAAAGAAAAGACTTTTAGTTTCGTTTTAATCTTATTTTCATGTTTTTATAGTTTGTGATATTGTATACACATTGAAATAAAATATGTTTAAACTGAAATAAGTAAAAAACACACTTCGCGGGTTATTTTGGTCAAAACACATCTTTGAATTTAGAATACAATTATAAATACAATTACAATTACAGCTAATAAATCTTCATGATGATATATTCTTACACAAATATTCATCAGGTAAAGGGTTAAAGAAATACCCCAGCCTTAGACTGACAGGGATATATGACATGTACATGTAATACCTGTCTTAACCCATTCCCTCCTATAGTAGATATCTAAAACAGAGTAGACCAATACAGGTAGCTCATTTAGTAGATATCTAAAACAGAGTAGACCCATACAGGTAGCTCCTTTAGTAGCTATCCAAAACAGAGTAGACTCATACAGATAGCTCCTTTAGTAGCTATCCAAAACAGAGTAGACCCATACAGGTAGCTCCTTTAGTAGATATCTAAAACAGAGTAGACCCATACAGGTAGCTCCTTTAGTAGCTATCCAAAACAGAGTAGACCCATACAGGTAGCTCATTTAGTAGCTATAAAACAGAGTAGACCCATACAGGTAGCTCATTTAGTAGCTATCCAAAACAGAGTAGACCCATACAGGTAGCTCCTTTAGTAGCTATCCAAAACAGAGTAGACCAATACAGCTAGCTCCTTTAGTAGCTATCCAAAACAGAGTAGACCAATATAGGTAGCTCCTTTAGTAGCTATCCGATTAGGATCTGCTCCAATTGCTTATATGTTACAGACATGATTCTCTCTATTATGAAAGATAAGTAGTTAATCAAAGTTTATAATGGATGAAAAGTGCCGTGAATAATCATGAAGCAAAGGTTTAAGATAAACTGTTTGCAGTAGTTGTATATTGCAAACGGTTTACATGTATGGGCCAACTGTTTACATGCATGTGCAAACTGTTTACCTGTATGTTGCAAAGTGTTTACATGTATGTTGTAAAGTGTTTACATGTATGTTGCACAATATTTGCAGAATGCTGAAAACTGTTTACATACATGTGCAAACTGTTTACATTATGTTGCTGAATGTTTACATGTATGTTACACAATATTTACATATATGTTTATTACGCATTTAGTTTATGTTGCACAAGATTCACGTGCATGTTGCACACTGTTAACATATATACTGTACATATTTTACATGTATGTTGCACAATGTCAACATGCATTATGCATAATGTTTACATGTTGTACAATATTTACATGTATCTTTCAAAGCTTTACATGTATGTTGCACAATGTTTGCCCGTGTGTTGCCCAAATTCTACATGCATATTGCCACATGTTTATATGTATATTGCACAATGGATTCATTCATGTTGCATACTATTTTTATGCATATTGCACATTATCTACATGCATGTTGCACACTATTTACATGTATGCTACATAATAATTACAGCTATGTTGTACAGTGTTTACATATATATCGTACAATCATTATGTTTTACAATGCGTACATTTATATGCATGTTGCACATTCTTCACATGTATGTTGCTTATGGTTTTTTATGTATTACATGCATGTTGCACAAGATGTATGTAATTTTCACAATGTTTATGTATGTTGCACAATGTTTATATGTACAGTGTGTTGCACAATGTTTATATGCATTATGTTTACATGCTTATTTCACATTGTTTTACATTTATGTTTACACTGTTTACGAGTATGTTGCGCAATGTTTAATGCATATTACACAGTGCTTACATGTATGTTGCACGCTGTTTACATGTATGTTGCTTATGTGTTTATAATATCAAATGTTTTTGCACAATGTGTATGTATGTTGTACAATGTTTATGTATGTTGCACAATGTTTATGTATGTTGCACAATGTTTATGTATGTTGCACAATGTGTGCATGTATAATGTGTTGCACAATGTTTATATGCATTATGTTTATAGCACATATCTGACATTTATGTTGCACACTGTTTACAAGTATGTTTCACAATGTTTAATGCATGTTATACAGCGTTTACATGTATGTTGCACAATGTTTAGATGTATTTTGCTTATGTTTTTATTTATTAAATGTATGTTGCACAATGTTTATGTATGTTGCACAATGTTTACATGTACAGTGTGTTGCACAATATTCATATGCATTATGTTTACATGTTTGTTGCACACTGTTTACATGTATGTTGCACACTGTTTACAGGTATGCTTCACAATGTTTAATGCATGTTGCACAGTGTTTTACAAGTATGTTGCACAATGTGTACATGTACCCTATTTCACACATAGTTTATATACATAATGTTTACATGAATGTTGCACACTGTTTACATGTATGTTGCACAATGATAACATTTATGTCGAATGCCGTTTACACTATTTATATGTATGCTGCAAGCTGTTTGCGACGTGCTTGCTACAAATCTTTTCAAATGAGTTTAATATCGTGAATTCGATATACCCACATAAACAAAGGTTTTCCACCTGAAAAAAAAATTACGAGTTGCGGATTTTCATTTACAGATACAATATCTAATTCCAAGAATACAATAAAAAGCACATGCAATTACATTAATGTGAGCAAACATTTTGTTTTCATTTCAAAATTAATTTCAAACACTTTTTGTTGATCTTTAGCAATCCGTTTTGTTTTGTTTGACTTGTGGGGGGAAAGTGCTGACGAGTCCGCTTCCAATTTCAAGATGTGTTATTGTTTTTGTTATGGAAATAAGCTTACGTGAGACATCCATGAGTCAACATGAGACAAATAAAACGAAATTTTACATTAAATCTTTACTCCATAAATACGCCTTTCTATGCCTTTGCAAACAGAGTAGACCCAGATCAGACGGCTCCTATAGGAGCTGTCTGATCGATGACTGCTCTGTTTGCTTATATTATAATATAGATATGAGTATGCAGTTTCTGCCATGGCCAAACATTCATATGACAATGTACTATTATAACAGTTAACCCTTTCCTTTATGTAAGCGCATTTTGACGCATCTGCAAACAGAGTAGACCCAGATCAGACGGCTCCTATAGGAACCGTCTGATCAGGGTCTGCTCTGTTTGCTTATGGTGCAGTATGGATCTGATTCTACAGCGTCTTCCTGAGCCGAAATGACATGTGTTCATAATATATTATAAAAATAATCTTATTAATATTCATTACGTCATTAATTTCCTATATGAATATTCATCATGGAAAGGGTTAATCTAGTTAATATTCATGATGTCATTATATCTTACATGAATATTCACAGGGTCAACGGTTAACAATATGTGATGTTAGAAAACAGCATAATTATACATGATTTTGTAGTATTAACCCTTTGTCTGTTCAATATTCATATAAGAAATAATTACATCATGAACATTTATTAGCTAAGGTTTTATCATGTAAAAATTCAAAGGATTTGCTTTGCTTTGAAAAAAGCAGACTTATATCGTGGCATAAAATAAACAGAGTAGGCCCTGATCAGACGGCTCCTAAAGGAGCCGTCTGATCTGGATCTACACTGCTTGCAAAAGTGTGAAAAGGCGTTGATATGAGGAAAAGTGTTAAAACAGAACTTAGCGAATGAATGATTAACCCTTTCCCTCATATAAACGTGTTTTCACGCATTTGCAAACAGAGTAGACCCAGGTCAAACGGCTCCTAGAGGAGCCGTCTGATCAGGGTCTGCTCTGTTTGCTAATAGAATTTGATAGATTTGTTTCTTTACTTTCTAAAATGTCTAAAATGTTCCACCTTCCATATTTCTTTATAACTATTTTGTTAATGAATATTCAGTAGGTATTGAAATTGGCCTAAATACAGAACAGGGAAAAGGTTAAACGCCTCATTAGGCATGTGCATACTACAGTAAACCCCCTCTAAACCGGTCGTTCAAAGTTGTATCATTGTCGGTCTATAATACAAGCGACAGTTTAACTCTTTCGGCGCCAATGTCGCCTGTTGGCACCATCGAAAACAGTGCAGTCCCAAGTCAGATGCCGCCTTTTCAAGGCGGCATTTGACCTGGGACTTCACTGTTTTCTGTACATTTGTATTTTTTAGCCCAAGCATACAGGTTTTTAAAAACAAATGTTTTACTAATATACCTTTATTATTTAGTTTAGAATTATATTTAATATGAAATTATTATTGCAGACGACACTTTTAAATTTGGCGCCAAAAGATTTAATGCAGGTTGAAAGTCATACGGGGAACTCCAGAAGGAAATTACTGCTTCACTTTCATCCTGCGTTAACCCTTTCCCATCATATGAACGCAATTGCATGCATATGCAAACAGAGTAGAACCAGGTCAGACGGTTCCTGTAAGAGACGGTTCCTGTATGCTGCAGCTCATAAGAACTTCCTCGATATCTCGATCGGGTTTGGCGGAGAAACATATAAAAATACTTAAATTAGAATTTACAAAAAATATCCTGTTGTCTACAGACATCTATCAACAGATATATGGATTGCTTTCAGCAAAACAGTTGTTGCTTCAATGTACTTATGCATCAAATACGTCACTGAAATTTGTTGACAAAATCATACTTCCTGCATGGATATAAAACTATAAATCGCTTCTTAGAAATGTAAATGTGAAATCCCTTTTTTGTTTCCTAAATGTGAAACTGCAGATGCACTTCGATATCTCGAAATCGAGCTTCGGAATATCTCGAATTAAAGTTATATCTTTCCAACTTTTACAATACAAACTTGTTCTAAAATGTATCACTACCCATATCTAGAAACACGTGTGACAGTTTAATGCAGGTCGAAAGAAATGCTGAAAGCTCCTACAGGAGCTTTCAGCATTACTTTTGACCTGCATTAAGCTGTATTCTTGGGAAATTGTTCAGATTAGAGATCGGATGACTCGAATCTCTGTTATTTCGAAGTAATTTGTAAAAAAAACCTTGAAGTTCGAGATATGGAATTTCAACTGTAACTTATTATCAGACAAATATGAAAAAATGTACAAGTCAACGTAGACTCGTCATTCCGAGATTGTTTTGCAAATCTTTAAATGTGAACAAAAATTACCAGACTCTGGCCAAAACCATTTTGACAATTAGAGACTTGAAATATTTCATTGAGTAGTATAGCTTGGAACTGTTCATTAATCTTTCGATATTTAAATAGCTTGGGTTGTAATAATCACTGGGGGGGCCAACTACGTATTATTATCAAATGTTTTGCTACGAGAATTTATATAGGTATTATAATAGATTTGTTTTTCTTCGAAGGCAACTTTGTTTTCGCAGGAAAACATTTCTTAATATATACACTGGCTTCGTAGGAAAATAATTGGTCTAAAATACCCATATAAATTGTCGTAGCAAAACTTTTGATGATAATACGTAGTTCGCCCCCAGTGATAATAATCGCCTAATTATTTTATTTGTATATAATGTTAATGATTGACAGTTCTTATCTTTCACCACTCTACTGGCGACTGTGTGATAACTTTGCAAACAGTTCGGCTCCAGATGAGACGTCAAGTAACTCGGCGACTCACCAGGATCCAAACTGTTTGCCGTCACTCTGACACTGTTTTCAGAAAAGAAATGGAAGAAAAGAGTACTTTGAGAATTGAAGCAGACGACAATATGCGCAGACGATTCTGTACACTTTATAATCACAATTGAATTGACCGCGTTGTTCTAAATATCGGTACACCGAATTGCATAAAAATTATCAAATGGCCAGAAAAATGCATAACGTGTGTTTGAAAATGTCGACCAGTATAAAACGAACAGACTTGGTGAATACTGCTATGTAAAAAGAAGGCATGCATTTACATAAAATGGCCATGGAATATTTGCCGCTTTATGATTCATATACATGTACATGTATTTATTTTGCTCTTTTTATTTTATTTTGTCATATGTCATGTATATAATTATGAACGGTCAAATGTAATATTTATCACTTTACCTGGTGGCTATTCGTATACTATTATTAATATTAATTAATAGATAAGTTTGCATACATAAATGTATGGCAGTGGCAGAAACAACAGACTCAGATCTATATTATTCTAAAAAAAACAAAACAGAACAGATCCTGATCATACGACTCATATAATGCAAACAGAGTAGAGTATAATGACCGTCTCACCAGGGTCTTAGACCCTGGTGAGGCAGTCATTATACTCTACTCTGTATGCAAAATTGTCAAAATTCGTGTCAACCAAGTGAAGGGTTATTACTGACATGCAATACAATTGTAAAGTTGTAAGTGTTGTGAAATAAGTTTACATACAAATATGGTATCAGTCAGGCCTAGACTGCTAAGTACATATTAACCCTTTGGCTGCCAAACTCTGTCGTCTGCTCACTTTGTCGTCTGCTACAATTTTTTTTTATTTTCTTCATTTTTGTTTCAAAAACATAGTAACAGTAACAAACAGTTTGGATCCTGATGAGACGCCGAGTTACTCGGCGTCTCATCTGGATCCAAACTGTTTGCATAGGTAATCACTGATCCGGCATTGGCAGCGAAATGGTTAACAAATGTGATAAATATTTAAGTACAATAGAACCTGTCTTTGTTTTTAGATTTTTTAGTGTTGAAATCATTATGATAAATAGAGCATTTGCTCCTATGGAGCAAATACTCTATTTATCACAATGGTTTCAGAAAGTGACTTTTACAGAGGCGTCAAAAGGCATCAATGTGAGGGAATGGGTTAATTGACCATTCATTTATTGAACATATGCTTCTTAGAAAGCAGGTGACTGCTTAATGCAGGCCAAACGTAATACAGAAAGTTCCTATAGGAGGAACTTTCTGTATTACTTTCGACCTGCATTAATCTACCACCTGCCTTACAGACCCATAATTAGACCTATTTTGTGACAGCTTAAGACATTTTCTACTGTATAGGAACAACTACAGATGAAAGAAACAAACGTGAAAATTCGTCATGTATAGTAAACACTTCAGATGAAAAATCGTGACAAATCTTCATGTATAGTAGCAACTACAGATGGACGAAAACGTAACAAATCGTCATACATGTATATAGTAACCACTACCGATGGAAAATATGTTACAAATCTTCGTGTATAGTAAGAACTACAGATGGAAACAGCGTGACAAATCTTCATGTATAATAACAACTACAGATGGACTATCAAAACGCAACAAATCTTCACGTACAGTAAAAACAGGATGTGTCTACAACAACTGCAGCAGTTGCTTTGAACTAAGAGTCACGTGTAAGACGTGTATTTTTTTATGAATGTTCACGCAAATGAAATATTAAATAGCTATTATTTACTTTAACTCTTTCGGCGCCAATGTCGTCTATTTTCACCATTGAAAACAGTGCAGTCCCAGGTCAGATGCCGCCTTTTCAAGGCGGCATCTGATCTGTGACTTCACTGTTTTCTGTATTATTTTAGCCCAAGCATACAGGTTTTTAAAAACAAATGTTTTACTAATATACCTTTATTATTTATTTTAGAATTATATTTAATATGAAATTATTATTGCAGACGACACTTTTAAATTTGGCGCCAAAAAGGTTAATTATATATATTAAAAATAATTAACTTTATTGCAGTGACAAACAGTAGACATTCAGTGTTGTAATCTAGGTCTACGCGGTTTGCAAAAGGGTAGTGTAACAAGGAGGATCAATTGTCAGCTAAAGGGTTATCCCATTTACTTCCGTTTTATTTACAGTAAACTCATATAAATTGAATTAAGAAACCCATTCATTTTTTCGTATGGGGGCTTCTGTAAAAGAAATTTATGCTGGTAACAGAGCAACAGAATGCGCATACACAAACACTGAAATAGTCCTTTCTCCACCAAACCCCGTGTTGTAACCACTCTTTAGAATAGTCTCTTCGAGGCGATTCTAACGAGTGGTTACAACATAGAGTTTGGTGGAGAAATAATGATGTTATTCCTGAAAATATTTTTAATTTACGCATTGTGAACCAGTAAACATCATTGACATTGCTTAGGTTAGAAAACAAATGTTCCTTTCATGTGTCTCCTAGTCTTGCAATGTTACATGTTTGTGATCACGGGAGCAAATGGGTTAAATTAGCTTGAAGCGGCTAAAGTGAGGAAATGTCAACATGAAACTGTCATCAAAACTTCAGATATTTCATTTATATAATGTAATACAAACTGACAAGCGGAAACAATTAATGCGCTTTATTCTGAACTGAAATGAGTACAACCTCTCGTTTCTATCGTTTTTAAAATTGCTATGTGATATATTACAAACAATTGTTTAAAATAATCTGAATTCAAACCAACATCCCTGTTTTAAGCCTTTACTCAACAAGTACGCATCTATATGATCTAGCAAACAGAAAAGACCCAGGTCAGATGACTCCTTTAGGAGCCATTTGGTATGGGCCTGCTCTGTTTGCTCATGAACTAATCATAGATAAAATCACTAGTTTCTGCCATTCTCAACAGTTCCTGTGTTTATAATTATACTATTATAAAAAATAATTTAATCAATATGCCTGATATCACTATTTCTTACATGAATATTCCTGGAGAATGGGGTAATGGTTCGGTATTGGCCCTTTATCTATCTGACGAGATGCCATTTTAGGACATGATTACTGCATGAATATTAATTAGTTTAATTTTAACAATGATATTCGACCAAGGAAAGTTTCAGCCGTGGCAGAAACTATAGAATCACATAATTTTTATATCTTATACACAGAACAGATTCTGGTCAGATGGCTCTTACTCTGCAAAGGCATCGAATGGTGCCTATAGGAGCCGTCTGATCTGGGTCTGCTCTCTTTGCTTATGAAATTATTGTAGATCTGACGATTTAGTTTCTACCGCTACCAATAATATTCTGTATATACAGTAAAACCTCTCTATAACGGCCGGTAAATTACACCAAGTATTTTGTGTTAAAGGCAGGTGGCTGCTTAAAGCAAGATGAAAGTAAAACAGAACGCTCCTATAGGAGCGTTCCTTTTTACTTTCACCTTGCTTTAAGCGGCCACCTGCCCTAAATATCAATTAAAGTTAATAATATATAAAAACACAATTTAGTGGCCGTTATAGAGAGGTTTCACTGTATATACCATTATAAAAATTCAACTAATAAATATTAATTAATTCTTCATTAATTCTAACATGAATATTTAACAGGGAAAGGGTTCAGCGACCATCAAAAAGAGGTCTTATCATTGGTCTGTAAGGCAATGTCTAGATTAATGCAAGTCAAAAGTAATGTAGAGAGTTCATATAGGAGTTCTTTTCTGCTCTAATTTGGTTAGTATTAGCATCCACCTGTTTTTATTTTTCTATTTCTCTGTCTAATCTATATAAGATCACTTAACCCATTCCCTCATATTGACGCATTTTGACGCCTCTGCAAAAGCCACATGTTGAAATCATTGTGATAAATAGAGCATTTGCTCCTATAGGGGCAAATGCTCTATTTATCACAATGGTTTCAAACTACAAAATTCTAAAAAACATCATTTTCTCTAGATACTGCTCCTTTTCCGTAGATTTATTCAAAAAGGTTGGATCTAAAAATAGCCTATGGGGTGGGTTAAGAGAGATTCTACTTTATTACAGAATGTAAGAACCCAAGGGTATCGGTCTTAACTATTCAAGAGAACCCTTTAGTATGGATCGTTACTGTTCGTCATTATCCCCATTAAGGGGTCCATTTGTCTGGGTCTTCACTCCTTACCAACATATCTTTCCAGAGGAGTTCATTGGTCTGAGCCCTTTGGTGTAGTGTTTACTTTTTACAAACACATCTACCTAAGTGAGTCCATTGGTCTGGGTTTTACGGTTTACCAACTTCTCTGTTCAGGAGAGCCCTTTCGTATAGATCGTTACTCTTTGCCATTATCTCCATTCAATGGAGGCCTTTGGTCTCGGTATTCACTGTTTACCAGCGTCTCTATTCAGGGGAGTCCATTGGTCTGGGTCTTCACTGTTTACCAACATCACTATTCAGGAGAGCTCTTTGGTCTGAGTATTTGCCGCTTACCAACATATCTATTCAGAGGAGTTCTTTGGTCCGAGTCTTTGCTTTTTACCAACATATTTATTCAGGGTAACCCTTTGATCGTAATGGGCATAGTTACAACTGCATGCACATATTTATTTGCATTAGTATCTAGTTTTACCAGAGAGATGCATTATTGCCACGGTTGTCCATTATACAAGATTAAGTTATTTCAATAACCACTCAAAAAAAGTCGAACCCTGAGCTTGTAAAACAGGCGGTGACTTTAACCCATTCCCCCATAGGCTATTTTAGGTACAACCTCTTTCAATAAATCTACCGAAAAGGAGCATTAACTAGAGAAAAGGAAACTTTTAGAATTGTGTAGTTTGAAACCACTGTGATAAATCGAGCATTTGCTCCTATAGGAGCAAATGCTCTATTTATCACAATGGTTTCACAAGGTGACTTTTACAGGGTCGTCAAAAGTCGTCAATATGAGGGAATGGGTTAAGCAGGACGGAAGTCATGTCGAAAGCTCTTGTAGAAGATTTCAGCGACGATTTCGTTCTTTCTTAACCCTTTCCCGTTCCATGTTTATTCCAAATTTCAATACCTACTGAATATTCATGGACATAATAATGAAATATGGAAGTTGAAAAATTGTAGCGAATTTAGAAAGTAAAGAAACAGATTTATCAAATTCCATTAGCAAAAAGGGCAGACCCCGATCAGACGTCTGATCTGGGTCTACTCTGTTCGCAAATGCGTGAAAACACGTTTATATGAAGGAAAGGGTTAAGCATTCATCTGCTCTCATAGACACTTTGTTTATCATTAACCCATTCCCTCCTACTGACGCATTTTGACGCCTCTATAGACGTCAATTTTGAAACCATTGTGATAAATACAGCATTTGCTCCAAAGGTGCAAATGCTCTATTTATCACAATTATTTCAAAAGTACACACTTCTGAAAAAATCCTTTTCTCTAGTAAATGCTTCTTTTCGGTAGATTTATTCAACGATGTTGGGTCCAAAAATAGTCTAGGAGGGATTGAGTTAAGTGGACACTATATATCAGGTTTTACTATATCTGAAGGTATGACCAATGAGCGGAGACGTAAGTAATACTTAAAGGTGAGTGAAATAGAAAAGTGCACATGCATATGCACTGATGTTTCCATACGAAAATACGAAACTTGCAGAAAATGTGCAATATTGCAGTTTGTAGAAACAGCTGTTCGAAACGGCAGCTGTCGTAATCAGAGATGGGGTTGGTTTTACCGACGACGCGACATGAAAGGATGTACAGTATAACCTCTCTTAACCGGAATTCTACTAGATAAGAATTTAGATACTTTTAGGCAGGTGGCTGCTTAATGCAGGGTGAAAGTCATGCAGAAAGCTCCTCTGCATGACTTTCACCCTGCATTAAGCTGCCACCTGTCTCCAAGACCGATATTCATACTAAATTTAACGGCCGGTTAAGAGAGGTTTTACTGTATAACATATGTGATAAAATTTTGAATGTAAACTGACCAAACATGGTTTGAAATATTGACCAGACGATCCACAGGAGTACTGTACGAGTTATTTACAGAGCTACAGATAAAGCTGCGGACCAAAATACTAAAGCCGTCATTTCTCCACCAAACCCTATATACTGTAACCACTCTTCGAGACGATTCTAAAGAATGGTCACAGTATAGGGTTTGGAGGAGAAAACGTGACTATTTTTGAAACTGTCTACGTTTACGCATCTCATCTGGACCGCTGTATAAAACGTACAATATAGCACGCATGATGAAATATAAATACATAAAGGGAAAGGACCATGCTCTGCATTACTGACAACACCAATCGTAACTACTCGCCGTATTCCGTCAGAGTTCGGAATATAGGTATATTTCGATAGAAATGGCCGAGGTGTTCCGAGTGTGTCAACACATGGTGCGTTATTTCGTTCAATTTGGCAATGTTACTTCGGTGCTGTTGCAGCGGGAATAATATTATCTAAAGGAAAGCCCTGTATAGCTATTCTGATTAAAAGACCCTACGAGTATAGGCATATATTACACGTCAGGCAGTTGTTATTATCTCCCAAACTGTGGGACTTCCTCGATATTTGTCTAGGAATTTCAATTTAAAAATGGAGGAGATCTCGAATGTTTTGCTTTCCTTGGATTGTCTTCGTTATGACCCGTTTGTCTTTTTTGACAAACAAGCGGGTTCAGTGATGGAAACGTTTGGTTCTGAACCCATAACCTCATAGGCTATTTGTAGACCCAAACGATTTGAATAAATCTACTGAATATGTGCATTTACTATAGTAGGGGAAATTCTTACAATTGTGTAGTTTTTAAACCATTGTAACCAAGATCAGACGGTCCCAGTAGGAGCCGTCTGATCAGGGCCTGCACTTATACAGAGACGTGTATGTTTATGTCTCTGAATCATATAAATGTGGTTCTATAGGTCTTAATTTTTGCTAATGAAATAATACAGATATATTCGCGCATCTTGTGATAGGAAATTAAAATCAGAAGCTGACGTAGCTGCTGTAAATAATCAGACATTTTAGCAGTGAATCGTTCCCCTGTGGTTTTTCACCGGAAGTTGAATATTGCTGCAGCGCGCCAATGTGACTGTCACGTGGTATGTAGTAGACTCTTCTCAAATTTGCTGGCTTTGTATAAAAACAGAATCAGCCAGGTAGGGTTTTACATTTTAGAATTCTCATTACAAAGCTAAATATTATATATTGTCATTGTTTTTCCTTCAACATTTAGATATCATAAGTACGCGCCGTGTGTCGCTTGTAAACTATGTTAGAACAGAATCAGAGACATACACATGCATGTATATATAGTCTCTGACACAGGAGTCTGAAGTGTGCCTGGACCCCAAAATGGCACACCTGTGTAAAAAAATCCATTCTGGGTCGAAGTCATTGATTACATATATATACATAAGAATGTATATATATGTAATCAATTACTTCGACCCAGTAATCAATGACTTCGACCCAGAATGGAATTTTTTTACACGGGTGTGCCATTTTGGGGTACAGGCACACTTCAGACTCCTGTGGTCTCTGACAGAATCAAGGTTTGCGTTGTCTCATGTTCTTTTCTTGGAACATAATTTCGCGGGTACATGTTACAAAACATATTTCTCACGGCACGAGTTTGTGGCTGGCAATTGATATTTAACAAACGGAGAAAGTGCATTGTATAGGAGCCATAACCCTGTCTTCAGTTTTAAGTAGGCCTAGTTTCCCTTTCAGTGACCAATGTTGTTTTTTCTTTTCCGTTTTACTCGACCTATCCTGATTTTGTGTTACCCCTACCCTAATCGTTGTATTGATAAATATTCATATTTTAACACATTCCCTCCTAGGCTATTATTTTACCCAACTTCTCTGAATTAACCTACTGAGAAGGAGCATTTACTAGGAAAAAGGGAAAGTTTAGAACTCTAGTTTTGAAACCATTTTGATAAATAGAGCATTTGCTCAATGGTTTCGACTTCTACAGAGGTGTCAGTAGCATGGAAGGGCTTAATGATTTCATCAGTTCCAAGCAAAGAGTCAATTTTAGCCACATTTTATTACTCTCTCTTCCAATTATTCTTCTTCTGCAGACACACTAAGTCATTTCTTGGTAAGTGATTGTCCAATCCAACTGGAATTTCACCTGAACATTGCTGGTTATGTGCAGATGTGCATCCCACGTTTGATTTTTTAAAAATTGTCATGAAAACCAAATGGTGGGCTCCTATAGGAGCGTTCTGTTTTACTTTCACCTTGCTTTAAGCAGCCACCTGCCCTAAATACCAGCTAATTAACACAATTTAGTGGTCGTTATAGAGAGGTTTTACTGTATGGTCAATAGTAGATCATGGTCTTGGACTACACTGCTTTTACACTTATTAGCAGTATTCTATTGATTGATTTTATAAAGAGTAGATCCTGATCTTGGTCTACACTGTTTGTATATTCATCAGCCATATTTAATTGTTTAATTTTATAAACTATGGATCCTGATCTTGGTCTACAATAACACTGTTTGTATATTCATTGGCCATATTTAATTGTTTAATTTTATAATAAAACTGTGGATCCTGATCTTGGTCTACACTGTTTGTATATTCATCAGGCATATTTAACTGTCTAATTTTATCAACATTCGAACCTGATCTTGGTCTGTACTTCAAAGTGACGAAGGTACCCGAAGATTTTTGCAGACAAACATTTGATCATAGCCGACACTATATGGTACTATGGCAATATTATTTAAAGATATCAAAATGGTGCCAGATCAAATTATACAGCTTTTAATCAACTGATGGCTATTAGAGAGACAGGGTGTCTCAATACTTTGGGTATTTACGGTACCAGCTTCCCTTGGCATTGTGTTCTTTTCACCCTGTACTCCATGGACATTCATGAAATGATATCATGAATATTCATAACATTGATTTGTATAAGCCTTTCCCCCATAAGCTCTTTTTAGATCCAACCTCTTTGAATGAATCTACCCAAAAGGAGCATTTATTAGAGAAAAGTAAAATTTTCGAATTTTGTAGTTTGAGTCCATTGTGATATATAGAGCATTTGCTCCTATTGGAGCAAATGCACTATTTATCACAATGGTTTCAAGAAGTGGTTATTACAGAGGCGTATAAATTTATGGAGGAAAGGGATAATGGCACACGGACACAAGAATTTTAGGTTATAGTAAATACTATGTATACATAGAAGGATACCTATAATATTATTTTGTAAGCAAATAGAGCAGACCCTGATCAGACGGCTCCTCTAGGAGCCGTCTGATCTGGTTCTACTCTGTTTACAAAGGCCTAGAAAGGCATATATATGGAGTAAAGGGTTAATTGTAGGTCAGATGGAAGGAATTTGAACAAACAAGACAGAGACATTTTGTATTTTAACATACAAAAATTAAAGTTTATTCTCTTTTCTTCTCCATCGTAGTTCTATGCTATACATTCACCCTCCCAGTGAAACAATGACATGATGACACAAACAAACACACCAAATAAAAACTGATTATCCATATAGTGACGATGGTGTCAATAATGGGTTTTCACTCTAGCGGCCATCCAGTGGACACATACAAGCCAGATCTATACCATCAGAAAATTCTGTTGCTGAAAGCTTCCAAAATGGTTTATAAATGCATTTACCTCATAAAGATGCTGTTCCATGCTTTTGCAAACAGAGTAGACCTAGATCAGACAGCTCCTGTAGTAGCTGTCTGATCAGGGTCTGCTCTGTTTGCTTATGCTATAAAACATAGATCTGATCTTACAGTTTCTGCCATGGTCGAAAAATCACGTATTCATATAACATAAAATTCCAGCTAATTAATATTCATGATTTGAAACTTTTTGTTACCCTGATTGTATGTATTGAAAGAAACAAAGCCTAATTACCCTAAGTATTGAATTCAGACAGAAAACATAGGCAAACAGTGCAGATCCAAATCAAACAGCTGGTGAAGGAGCCATTTGACCAGGGTCTACCTATTTGCTACTATGTCAGTCTAATTTTAAAGTTATCAAAATGATGCCAAAGTACATTATTCAGCTTTATTTATAAACCAGTTGAGAAGGGAGATTTGGTGTCATAACACTTAGGGTAATCAGGGTAAGTGACAATCTATTTTTAGAATTGGAAGAAACAATGAAACTTTTCAAATGACAGATGATCAGTATGCTTATGAAACCAGAGCAATAGATAAAGGTCTTTATTCAAATACTAAAATTGTCATTTCTCCACCAAATCCTATGTTGTGACCACTCTTTAGAATCGTCTCAAAGAGACGATTCTAAAGAGTGGTCACAACATAGGATTTGGTGGAGCAATAAAGGAGTTATTCTTGAAAGTGTTTTAATTTACTTGTCTTATCTGGACCTCTGGAAAATATTTTCTGTTTTCAGATATACAAATGTAGTGGCAAAGTCTGGATTGTATGCTTTCTGGCAATGACTAACAGCTCCACAAACAATCAGCAGACAACCAGACAGACAGACAAACATATGCGCTCAAAATGAGGTATTTTAATATTAACTACAACATCTCGACTGCAGAGAAAATCATACACAATGTAGTGAAAACTCCCTAAGATCTTGTTTCCATTACATAAACACACAGCACTTAGATACATGTACATTATGCTGTTATAACATCAGTGTTAACAGAGATACATTGTACAGTAAAAACCTCTATATAAGGCAACCACTTAACCCATTCCCTCATAGGCTATTTTTAGACCCAACCTCTTTGAATAAATCTACTGAAAAGGATCATTTATTAGAAAAAAGGGAAACTCTTTAGAACTGTGTAGTTTTGAAACCATTGTGATAAATAGAGCATTTGCTTCTATGGAGCAAATGCTCTATTTGTCACAATGGTTTCATAAAGTGACTTTTACAGAGGCGTCAAAAGGCATCAATATGAGGGAATGGGTTAAAGGATAAAAATGGGAGTCTTTAATAGCAGGTGACTGCTTAATGCAGAATGCTCTTTATGGAGCTTTCAGCATTGTTTTCTTCCTGCATTAAGCTACAACTTGTCTTAACCCATTACTCCATGAATATTCATTAAGATATAATAAATATATGATTATTAAACTTTACTGAAGTTTCATAATGGCATAATAAAAAAGGGACTTTTTGACAAGGGCAGAATTTGTAGAATCGGATGTACCTTATTTTATAAACAAACAGAAGAACTGGGTCTCCACTGTTTTCAAAGGCATTAAAATGCATATCTATGGAGTAAGGGTTTAAAGAATGACAATTAGATTCCGTTTGGTTGGTTGCTTTAGAAAGGGCTTGCTCTATATTTAATCCACTCCCTCATAGGCTATTTTTTAGATCCAACCTCTTTGAATGAAGAGTGGTCATAACATATAGGGTTTGGTGGAGAAATAAAGAAGTTATACTTGAAAATATTTTACTTTACGCATCTTATCTGGAGCGCTGCATGTTCCATGATATAAATTCAGCTAATTCATACAGTTATTATTTCATTATACAAAGGGCTAAAATCATAATTTCTATTTCACAAAATAATCTTGATGTAGCACTAGCATAACATTTGGTTTACAATGAAACTTTTGTAATAAATTAATTACCTAATGGTTGTGTATAGATTTATGTGCTGTCGTTTAAGTTACATAAAGATTCTTCAGCACATTTCTAGTCACATCCAATTTGAATTTGAATGTGACTTTCTTCTTGATTTCAATCTGTGCATAATAGCAGCGAATTTGCCATAATATATGAAAACAGTTTGAATCTAATTATTTTAGGAACACAATAACTTAACCCTTTACTCCATAAACACTCCTTTCTATGACTTTGCAAGCAGAGTAGATCCAGATCAGATCTGATAAAAAAAAAATGTCCATGTCCTATCACCAATATTAAACTAATTTATTAATATTCATGGTCTAATTATTTATTACATGAATATTCATGGAGTAAAGGGTTAATCATGTGAGCATTGCTTTGTATTAAGGGGAAGAAAGATATTTTTAGATCCAAATATTCACACCCCCAACCCATATTCATACCCTGCTCATTTTCATTTTACTTTTGAGTTTATTTTATTTATGGGACATTGATGATTCACTTAGTGTATTTGGTGGTCTTAGTTTCACAAATAATGCAAGCAAATAATTTACAAAAGGGAGATAATTCATTGTAAAACTGGTGGTGATGACGCTTGTGGACGGTATAATGGATGAATGGTTCTGCGTTGAAATGGTAGAAGACACAAACTAATTCATAAACATGCAAGTTTGCGTCTGAACTCAAAACTAACTGGTTGTCAATAATCTGAGAATTTCGATGCACAGTGGTTGACAAGAGACATTATTAAATATTAAATCAGCTGATTGTTTTCTAAGAACTTGTCCATTATTACATTTTGCACATGTCTTTCGAAGTTTTTCAGTGTCATTGCCAATCTGAATAATTTCAAAACAATATTGAATTTTGCCTGCAGCCCTATCAAGCCTTCAAGTCTTGTAGCAGATTATGGCACTGGGTTATCTCGGAGGTCATTAGCAATTTGTTGTTACTTATTATTCCCCAGGGCTACTTAGTGACATGCCTCGGACTTCCTAATAAAACCTGACAGTTGACAGTAAGCCCTGAAGCTGCCTGAATGCAAGGTTTGTTTTTTAGACGAGGCTCAATCAAATGGCAATTCTAGAAAGGTTTTCATGCTTTGGTATTTAATCCTTTGAATGCGGAAAACTAGTGTACTAGTATTTTCAAACAGTATAGCCTCAACCCTTTCCCTGTTCAATATTTATTCCTAATTTCAACACCTACTGAATATTCATGGACAAAATAGATATAATGAAATATGGATGGTAGAACTCTGTAGCCATTCTAGAAACTAAAGCAACAAATCTATCAAATTTCATTAGCAAACAGAGCAGACCCTGATCAGATGGCTCCTATAGGAGCCGTCTGATCTGGGTCTACTCTGTTTGCAGATACGTGGTAAAGCGTTTATATGAGGGAAAGGGTTAATTCAGAGGACTCCATGAGAAACCCTGGGATCAGGGTCTGCACTGTTTGTCATTTAAATATTTTGCAAATTATACCTTTCCATACTGAATATACTAAACTGTTAACCCTTTACTCCATGAATATTCATATAAGAGATAATGACATCATGACTATCAATTAACATAATTTCTATAGTGATATATGATTCAGCAAAATCTTCGTCCTGATAAACACTAGGTTCAGATCTAAATTATATATCGTAAGCAAACAGAACAGACCCTGATCAGACGGCTCCTATAGGAGCCATCTGATCGGGGTCTACTCTGTTTGCAAAGGTGTAGAAAGGTGTATTTACGGAGGAAAGGGTTAAACAATGATGGACCATTCCACTTTAGATATTTGGTGGTCAAAGGGCGAATACTAACAGTTTACTCCTAGAGAAAAATTAGGACAAAACAAATAGCTCATTTATATTGCAAAGGACATATTCATGTGTGAGGACAAGTTGAGTTTATTCAAAGAGATTATTATATGACTTAATAGGAAACGTCATAAGTATTTGGCTGACAGAACTTAGGCAGACAATGCAGACCCAGCTCTAACTGCCTCTGTTTGATCAGGGTCTATACTCTTTACTGCTTTGTCAGTTTTGAATAAGTATTTGTTGAATTTTTGTAATGGTATGGGAATACAAGAGGTTTTAGCTTCGACAGAAACTGTTGAATCCAATACATATAATTCCATAGGCAAACAGAGTAGACCCTAATCAGATGGCTCCTACAGGAGCCATCTGATCTGGGTCTACTCTTGTTTGCGAAGGCTTGACAAGGTATCTCTGTCAGATAGAGGGTTACGATAAATCTTCTGTAGAGTTACAGAGCTCCAGATAAGATGCGTAAATTAAAATATTTTTAAGTATAGCTTCTTTATTTCTCTACCAAACCCGATGTTGCGACCACTCTTTAGAATCGCCTTGAAGAGTCGATTCTAAAGAGTGGTCAAACCGTAGAGTTTGGTGGAGAAATGACGATTTTAGTATTTTTGAGTACGCACCGTTATTTGTAGCTCTAGAGTTACGATCAACTACCATGCGGTGAACATTCACTTCAAAACAACAGCAATGTACAATAACCAACATTGACAACTCAAGGTCAATAACAATGCTAATTGCTTAACAAATAGATAGTACATACATTATCTAAAAATTTGCATATGAACTCGACTTTATCTGATTTTCCTGAAGAATCAGTTTCCTAAATGTACACTAAGTCTTAGAAATTTCATACATCCTAATTACCCTTAAGTGTTAACCCTTTACTTCATAAGTTACGCCTTTGCAAACAGTAGACCCAGATCAGATGGCTCCTGTAGGAGCAGTCCAATCAAGGTCTGCTCAGTTGCTTATGGGATTATACAGATCTGAATTTCTAGTTTCTGCCATTACCAAAATGTTCTGTGTTTGTATACCGTTATAAATGATGGTCTAATTGATATTCATGGTGCCATTATTTCTTACATGAATATTCATGGAGTAAAGGGTTAAGGCTTCCAATCTCCCCTCTCAATGGGTTTGTATAACTGAATGAGTACATTTGGCACCATTCTTGCAACTTAAATTAGGCTGAGTAATAATAAACAAACAGGGTAGACCCTGATCAGACGGCTCCTATAGGAGCCGTCTGATCTGGGTCTACTCTGTTCGCAAATGCGTGAACATGTGTTTATATGAAAGAAAGGTTAATGCAATAAATAAATTATCTAGTATTCATGAAATTTTAATAGTCTTGCATGAATATTCGTCAGGCAAAGGGTCAAATCTGTCTCACCATGTACAAAGGGTAACATATTTTGATTATGTTTGATTATTTTTATCTCCAAAGCTGTGCAGTATGGAAGACATGCATAAGGTACAGTTTACCATAAACCTATTAACTCCTTACTGTCTTTCTATCTGTTGTAATGATTGCTCTCTAACCCTTTCCTCCCATAAATACGCCTTTCTAAAATTCATTTTTTGAAACCATTGTGACCCACATAAGACGGCTCCTAGAGGAGCCGTCTGCTCTGTTTGCTTATGGAATAATATAGATCTGATTCTATAGTTTCTATTTAGGCCAAAATATCATGTGTTGATATACCACTTTAAAAATTAATCTAATTAATATTCATGATGTCATCATTTCTTTCATGAATATTCATGGAGTAAAGGGTTAATTTGTGCATCTTGTCTATGTATCCGATTCTGTGGTTCTGAGTGCCCGCTTTTTCAACGACCTTGGCCAGTTAATGTTCATGTGACATGTTACATTTTTATAATAGTTAATTTGATACAAGATGTTTAATGGACAAGTTTTCAATTTAATTTGATTCCAAACAAGTTTTCAGCATTAAGAAAGTAGGTTATAGGCTTGCAGACTAGCATATTAAATTGCTGAAAGGTTTTGACATGTGAAGCAAACAAGATCATATTGCTTCCCATGTATGGTCCAGTTAACGTTTTCAACACCATTGACCAGTTTTTGATATAGAGTAAAACCCCGCTAATACGACCACCAAAAAGGGGCATAATTCTGGGTGGCAGAGGCAGGTGGTAGCTTAATGCAGGATGAAAGTTATGCAGAAAGCTCCATAACTTTCGTCCTGCATTAAGCAACCACCTGCTTTAAACGACATCAGTGGCTGTTTATTAAGTGGTCGCATTAGCGGGGTTTCACTGTAATTTTTGCTAACAGTTTTAATGCAGTTGAGGTGTTCACCGTGTTGATTTCATGTAAGAAATAATGATATCATAAATATTTATATCGTAATAGGTCCTGTGTCCGTGTGCTATTATAACAATAGTATTAATATTCATGATGCCATTATTTCTTACATGAATATTCATGGAGTAAAGGGTTAAGTCCGTTTTTGAACATAGAAGTCTTTAAAGGCTGGTGGTTGCTTCATGCAGGGCAAAAGTTATGCAGAAAGCTCCCATAGAGATTAACCGACCATCTGTCTTAACATTTTACTCCATAAATACGCCTTTCTATGCCTTTGCAAACAGAGTAGACCCATATAAAACTTTCCACTTTCCATATTTCATTATAACTACATGTATTTTGTCCATGAATATTATGAATATTCAGTAGGTATTGAAATTTGGAATTAACAGGGAAATGGATAAGCAAACAACAGGTCCGTATCAAACTCTTCCTGCAAGAACTGTCTGATCTGTATCTTCCTTGTGTGCAAATGCAGATAAATGTGTACATGTATTTCAGGTTTACCCTTTTTCCTGATGAATATTCATGTATATTTTTATAAGCTGAATATTTATCAGCTGAATTTGTTTTAATGGTATATAAACACAGTTCTATTTTGCCACAGAAACTGATCTTATATAAATCCATAAGCAACAAGAGAAAACCCTGATCAGATGGCTACAGCTGTCTGATCAGGGTCTACTCTGTTTGCAAAGGCATTTCTATCCCTTTCCTCCATAAATAGGCCTTTCTACGCCTCTGTAATAACCACTTCTTGAAACCATTGTGATAAATAGAGCATTTGCTCCTTTAGGATGGTTTCAAACTACAAAATTCTAAAAGTTTACTTTTCTCTAGTAAATGCTCCTTTTGGGTAGATTCATTCAAAGAGGTTGGGTCTTAAAATAGTCAATGGAGGAAAGGGTTATTGGGGAAAGTGCTAAGGGTTAAACATCACATTACATATTTTCAGTGTTGAATTGATGTGGAAACAAAGCTGTGTGCCTAGTGGGGTTGTTTGGAAGATTTTGCAATGAGAAGTGAATGGATCTTAGGAACTCATCAAATCTTATGGAAAAGTTTTTAGACATCTTCCTGGACTGGTTTTACATAGAAAAAACACGGTTCTAAACTAATCTTGTTCAAAATAGACAGGATTACTTGTCAAATTGTTGTCTTTCATTTTGAACTAGGGGATATAGGCTTCTCCACTACCGTCACTAAGGGTTTTTGCAAGGGCAAAACTCGTCTCTTTTCCACTAATGACATATCGTCAGCAGGCTTGAAAATTTCATTTCAATGATTGAAAAATTTACCCATGAAGCTGAAAAATACCAATGAAGTTGATAGTTGATGACAGAGCTATAGAAAAAAGGAGTATTTAGGAATCCGGGTAAAAGATTATCAGCATTTCTCAGCCAAATCCGATATTGCAGCTACTCATTAGATATGCATCTCCGAGGCAATTCTAATGAGTAATAGCAAGATAGGGTTTGCCTGAGAAATGATATAACCCTTTACTCCAAAAATACGCCTTTCTACACCTTTGCAAACAGAGTAGACCCAGATCAGACGGCTCCTATAGGAGCCGTCTGATCAGGGTCTGCTCTGTTTGCATATGGAATAATATAGATCTGATTCTACAGTTTATGCTTTAGCAAAAACAAATTCATGTGTTAATATACCAATTTAAAAATTAATCTAATTAATATTCATGATGTTATCTTTGTTTTCCTCAAGAATATTCATGGGGTAAAGGGTTAATTGGATAGATAGGTACAGCTTTTATCATGAGCTCTGTGATGAGTTCAGGATTTCAGTGGTGTGTGCAGCTCTCTGTCTTTGGTACTGGCTAAAATGAAAATTTTGATGTAAAAGTTCATCATGCCTTTATTAATATACAGACAACACTATTTTCGTAACTTTTGCATCAAAACTGACATGGTTAACAATATAAAAAGTAGTTTACTGACGTCACATACAAAATAATACTGATAATTGTTTACAAACATTTTGATATGTATCAGACAGCAGTAAAAATCAAAAACAAAGTCAAAAAATCCATAGTGTCTACATGATCATATGCCCATGTAACTGTTAACACTGGAGTGGTTGCTTCTGCCGAAAAAAAAAATTAAAAAAAATTCTTGTGATAAACAAAATGCATAAAAGTTTATGAATTCTTAAAATACCCTAGATTTCAGCATGTTTTGAGATTGTGATAGAAGTGATAAAATACTGACTGTTTATTACATATTTTAACTCTTTACTCCATTAATATGCCTGTTTATGCCTTTGCAAACAGAGTAGACCCAGACCAGTCTCGATGGCTCCTGTAGGAGTTGTCTGATCAGGGTCTGCTCTATTTGCTTCATGATATATAAAGATAGAATTCTACAGTTTCTGCAATGACCAAATATTCTTATTTGTTGTCCAATCCTTTTCTTCATTGAATAAAATATTGTTGAAAGCAAATATTCTTATGTTCAAGTGTTCTTATAAAAATTATTAACCCTTCGCTTGCTGAATTTTAAAATACATTTCTCCTTCTTTACCCATGCCCTGTTGTATAATTACATATATCTTCACTGTGTACAATTATTTCGCTGTGCAATCGCTGCTGTAGAGTGCACTGATTGCACAATCAATTTGTAAATAGTGCAGACCCTGATGAGACGGCTCCTGCAGGAGCTGTCTCATCTGGGTCTTCACTATTTACAGGTACGTATATTGACGTGAATAGCAAGCGATGGGTTAATTATTTTTCACATGAATATTCATGGAGTAAAGTGTTAAGAAAAGAGTTGTGAATGGTGCAAGGTCATAGACAGGGAGAGAAATGTCTCAGTTTTTTAATGACTTGTTTCTGTTATGTCTGCCTTTACTATTTTTACTGTTTCTTCTTGTTTCTATCACCATGGTGATGATCTTACTGCATATCTCATACTTCAAGTTTATTTTCATTTGCCAAAAATAAAAAAAAAATCTAACTGGGACACCCCTGAGAATCTATATAAATGTAAATGCCTATTTCCGTGTAGAATTACACGAGTTTGGTAGATTTTTCTGACCTATTGTGTCACACTGATTATAAATTCGTATGCTGTTTATTCACAGGGCTGTAATTTATGCAAAAGTTTTGATGGAAAGATGTCAGTGTACTTTTACATTTTACTTATCATTCATATAGGACATTCTTTTTCAGTAATAACGCAAGTTAATGTATTTCACTTGGTAAAATTCAGATTTCGTGTGATACTGTTATTCAGCAAACAGTAAATATGGTATACTATCAACTCACTTACTGTAAGTTAATGACTTTTTTAACCTTTCCTTTTCAGTGGAGTGACACTGGAGCCTACTGAGATGGTGAAGTGAGGGCGATGCGTATTTATGATGGATGATGATGCAGAAAAAATACCGTAAAATGGTTGTTGTCTATAAAAACTGCATAAGCTTCAACGAAGTCACAATATTTTCAAGGAGGTAAATTATTGCTTTCATTATATAGTTTAACATACAAAAATAAAAACAGAACAAGCAGAAACACCAGTTCAACAAAAACTTATGTTTGGATGGGTACAGCTTACAGCATATTAAAAAAGCTGATTGGTGGTTGTGGTTGGTGGTATGACATAATATTCTAAATAATTTATTTTTACTGTTATTAGAACTCATTTTCGGAGACATAAATGAGGTGTATAATAAATAAAGACTTTTTGAAAAATAGCTGATTTTTTTCTCCATCAAACCCTATGTTGTGACCACACATTAGAATTGTCTGATCTAGAATGATTCTAAACTGTGGTAACAACATATAGTAGAGAAATTACAGTTTTGGTTAAGTAAAACCTCAATAACCCGAATTAATAAAGAATATTTTATATCTTTTGAGGTAGGTGGCAGCTTAATGCAAAGTGGAAATTTCATCCTGTATTAAACTGCCATCTGTCTTAACCCTGTACTCCATGAATATTCATGGAAAAAAATGAGGACATCATGAATATTAATTAGATTAATTTTTAAAATGGCATATTAATACATGATATATTTGCTAAAGCAGAAACTGTAGAATCAGATCTACATTATTCCATAAGCAAACAGAGCAGACCCTGATCAGACGGCTCCGGATAGGAGCCGTCTGATCTGAGTCTACTCTGTTTGCAAAAGCATAAAAAGGCGTATTTATGGAGTAAATGGTTAAAAAAGTGATCATGATACTTATCTGAGTGTTCGAATTATCGTGGTTTTTACTGTATTTGTATGTACACCTCTATTTATGGCTCTGATTTTGATAATAAAAAAAAGGTTGAGTTTGAAGGATGTACATATATATTGAAGTACATATCAATGGACACAAAAAGCCATGGATAAACAAGTCAACCCTGTTACAAGCCATGTTTAACTGTAAGCACTATTGGCAAACTTTGTGATAATCTTATCAAACATTAACCCTTTCCTTCATATAAACTCCTTTTTCACGCATCTGCAAACAGAAGATCCAGATCAGACGGCTCTCTATAGAGCCCCGTCTGATCAGGGTCTGCTCTGTTTACTAATGGTATTTGATATTTTGTCCATGAATATTCATTAGGTATTAAAATTTGGAATAAATATAGAATAGAGAAAAGGTTAACTTGATGTCTGACCAGGAATCTTAACTAGGTCACACTGTGATAATATTACATTTCAGAAAAGGAATAGAAACATCTAGACTTCAATAGAAGCAGACGACAATTTCTTTTTTTCAGTAGACAAAATAAAAGTTAAACTAAAGGCAGACAACCCAGAGTAAAATGGTAACAATACTGATATAGCAATGGTTTGTAGTTCATTACTGGACACAAAATGTCACATATAACATACATAGTTAGCACACATACACATGGACGGGCAGGCGCAATACTGCCCCCCATTACAGATCTTGTGATCATATTCTTTAACCAGGTAGAGTGAAACGAATAGGGATTTAGAGCTGTAGATAAGAAACATATTGACCGAGGTCCAGATAAGATGCGTAAATTTAAACATTTTCAACAAAAGCTCCATTATTTCTGCACCAAACCCTATACTATGACCACTCTTTAGAATCGTCTCAAAGAGACGATTCTAAAGAGTGGTCACAGTGTAGGGTTTGGTGCAGAAATGACGATTTTAGTATTTGGGTATGCACCTTTATCTGTAGCTCTGTATTGACCTGTGAAAATATCTTATTTCTCAGCCAAACCCGGTTGATATTTTAAACACTATTTATATCTACAGCTCCAGAGATTAGTAATCAGTTTGTATCAATGTTCAGTTCTAAAGAAAAGAACATGGAGCATGATGTTTTATTCTTTCAGATGTACAGCAGATATATTTAGACGAAGACAAGAGCTACCTGGTTAGAGAATATGGACCAGCCACCAGCTGGCTCAGCAACCACACACAGTCAGTGGACACTAAAAATCTTCAGTGAGAGACAGCCTAGTCTCCACTACTATATCTCTATCTATGTACAACTTGTGCAGTCTGCCACTGAAGAATTTAAATAAAACTCATGGGCAGATAAACCTGGTCATAATTTCCTAGTATTATTATGTACAGCACTTTTAAATGACCAGGTTTATCTGCCCATATTTGTACATATATTCATTCCCTAGGTAACCAGACCTATAGTAGGTCAGAGTACACCAATAGATAACCTGACCTTTAGACATAATTATGCATTTCCTTCAAGCAACGGGATGTCAAGTGACTGAAAAATGTAGAACATTTGGACAGAACTCCAACTAAGAGATGTACATGTGTATATATCGGACATCTATATATTGTACAGTAGAACCTGTCTTAAGCGACCATTCATTTATTGAACACAGGAGTCTTAAAAAGCAGGTGGTTGCTTAATGCAGGGCAAAAGTAATGCACAAAGCTCCTGTAGGAGCTTTTTGCATTACTTTTGACCTGCATTAAAGTACCACCTGCCTTTTGGACCCATCATTAGATCTCCTTTTAATGGCCACTTAAGACAGGTTCTTCTGTATATTTCTTGACCTTATTTAACTCTATAGCAGTGCTCTTTAAGTAATACCGACAATGGAATTGGCCGAGAAATAAGAGAGTTGGATATAACAATCCATTTCTTATCTAGAGCTTTAACTGATCAGTACAATTTATTAACCCATTCCCGCATATTGACGCCTTTTGACGCTTCTGTAAAAGTCACTTTGTGAAACCATTGTGATAAATAGAGCATTTGCTCCACAGGAGCAAATGCTCTATTTATCACAATGGTTTCAATACTACACAATTCTTAAAATTTCCTTTTCTCTAGTTAATGCTCCTTTTTGGTAGATTAAATCAAAGAGGTTAGGTCTAAAAATAGCCTAAGTGGGAATGGGTTAAGCAGCATGATCTCTTTATTCCATAAATACCATACTCCAGTAAGAAATAACATCATGAGTATTGCCTTACTGAATTTTTCATAATGCCATATGAATACCAGATATATTTAGCCATGATAGAAACTTGAAATAGATCTATATTAATTCATAATCGAACAAAGCAGACCCTGATCAGATGGCTCCTATAGGAGCCATCTGATCTGGGACTACTCTTTTTGCAATGGCGTAGAATTGTGTATTCATAGAGTAAAGAGTTATCCGTCACCAATGTTGACAATTTATTTTGTAGTCATCGACTCTACCAGTTGTTTAAAGAAGATGCAATATTCTCTGTGATATACCACCAGCTCTAATGTTTTCCTACAAAGATAAATTTACACATTTAACTAACAGTTCCCAAAAACTGAGTTCTTGGGAAGACTACCTAACTGCACCAAGTAATTTGCCAATCAAAATGCCTGAAACATTTGATCGAAGATGAATTTCCTCCGAAATACTGACTATGAATGTAAAACAATGAACCTATTCTGCGTGACTGCCAAATGGGTGTGCTACATGAATAAAATGCAAGCAGTTGTTTATAAGTAGCTGCATTTATTATATATTCAATTATCCCTTTACCTGATGAGAAATCATGTAAGAAATAATGATGTCATCAGACCTACAGATAATTGTGCATAATCGAATACAGTAAAACCTCTCTATAACGACCACTAAATTACATCAATTATTTCGTGTTAAAGGCAGGTGGCTGCTTAAAGCAAGGTGAAAGTAAAACAGAATGCTCCTACGGGAGCGTTCTGTTTTACTTTCACCTTGCTTTAAGCAGCCACCTGCTCTAAATACCAACTAATTTACACAATTTAGCGGTCGTTATAGAGAGGTTTTACTGTATTTAAATCGTCATTTCTCCACCAAACCCTATGTTGTGACCACTCTTTAGAATCGACTCTTCGAGATGATTCTAAAGAGTGGTCACAACATTGGTTTTGGTGGAGATATAAAGAAGTTGTACTTGAAAATATTTTAATTTATGCAGCTTATCTGAAGCTCTGCATCATGAATAATTATTGGCAGAATGTTTTGTTATGGTATACGAAATAAGGATTTTTGACCATGGCAGAAATTGTAGAATGAAATTTATACAATTCCATATGCAAACAGAGCAGACCTTGATCAGATGGTTCTTACAGGAGCCATCTGATTCGGGTCTACTCTCTTTACAAAGGCGCCAAAAGGCACTTCTATCAGGTAAAGGGACTTTTTATATACAAGTATATTGGAACATTGCATAATTATGTGTTTTATTAGCAAAGCTATGCCCCTAACTTTGAGAATTATGATCAAGTAAGGCAAAGAGAATATTTTGCCACTTTGCAGAACTAAACACATGTCAGTAATTTTATTTCATGAAAATGCAGAGCAACAGATAAAGGTGCGTACTCAAATACTTAAATCGTCATTTCTCCACAAAACCCTATGTTGCAACCATTCTTTAGAATCTTCGCAAAGAGACAATTCTAAAGAGCGGTCACAAACATAGGGTTTGGTGGAGAAATGAAGAAGTTATTCTTGAAAATGTTTTAATTTACGCATCTTATCTGGACCTCTGAAGATGAATTCTTTTTCTTATACAGCAGACTTTAGAATACACAGATCAGGGCCCATGCTTATCAAGCTTTTTAGTTGAGTCTGAGTTTGTTCTCAAGCTTTTGATTGGTCAGATTTGAGCCAAAGGCTCAAATCTGACCAATCAAAACCTTGAGAATGAAAACAGACTCAACTAAATGGTTTTATAAGCATGGAACCAGATATCAGGGTGCAAGAGAACAAAAAAACAAAAGGTTACATTTTGTGGAATGCAAGTTTTAGCCACATCAAATGTCATGGAAACATAAATATCAGACAGCTTGTTGCCAGGGTTTCCCTTCCAACACGCAGTCATCTGCAGGACTACACAAGGAACAGGCTACACGGACTGAGGTATTTAGCGTGTTGTTCAGCATTTCTTCTTACACCAGCTTAAATAATCAAACAATATATAAAGAAAGAAAAGAAAACCACAAGACTTCATGTTCACCTAAATTTGAGCTAGCCAGGAGAAAACGTGTTGTCTGAAGGTTGGGAGTTTGCTAATTGTGTAGAATTTGACATGTTGTGTCATCACTGATATTTCTCAATCAAACCCTATTTTGTTGGTACTCATTAGAAACGAGATGAGGCGATTCTAATGAGTACAAACATGATAGGGGTTGGCAAAAAAGTATTTAAAATTATATTACCTTAGTTGCCAAACTACTCCAGCTTTGGGTCTACACTATTTGTCAGGCGAAATGCTGGCGAGTGCCCAAGAGTATAGACCTTGATCAGAAACTTTGCAGTGACTGGTCGAATTTCCTAATACACGTTTTCTGATGGCACAGTTTGTTTATTTGTAGATTTAATAATAAGAATTAGAGACTGTTGCAGTGATGGCAAAACACATATTGTGATATTTTAGTTATTCTTATGTGTCAATACTTTTCTTTTTTCTTCAAAGATTAAATGAAAACAAAACAAAAAATGTTCACACATAGCACAAAAGCCCACTCGGTGAAAATAAAAACCAAAATTGATAGAATAGACTAGTAAAATACTGAGAAAAAAGCATGTAACAAAATGGTACACAACTCTGAAGATATCAGTTAACAAAGGGAAATAACTCAACAGCAAGAAACAAGTAATAAAGTCTTTAGAATAACACGACAGCTGTCACTCGGCTCTCAACACTCCAAAACTATAATGACTAGTTCTAGCCGAAACTCTGTGTAAACAATGTCAAGGTCTCTCTTTGTCAAGGTCATATCAGTGCTCCTGGTTATCATTGGAAACCAGAGCTAATGATGCCATCCTGCTTCTTCCATGCTTTCACTGACCATGTGACTGTTGTCAAGCACATGGTCTGCACCAATTATCCAGTGTGTATGCTTGGCAGATACAGTAGCATATACTGGATACTACATTACCTATATATTTTGTATTTAAATCTTGGGAATTTCCTTCCGTTTTCCCCTCTTGTGTCAGTGCTGTTCAGGTGATGAGTACACATAAAGGTCAGAGTTCAGTGCTAGGAACACAGAAATAAGAGTTGATACTTGTCATGGTGTTCATGCAGCAACATCTTGTGAGTAGCCATTCGCTTTTGCCGCAACGATCACTCACAGACACTAGTAGTACTTGTCTCGTTTATAAAATCACCTGATACCTAGTAAAAAAGATAAATATTCACCCGTATTGAGAGGAATCTGTATGGCGTAATCCTTCATAATCTCCATTCTAATCGCTGATGATGTGTTTGTACATCAGTCGTAACCCTGTATAAGCTTGAATGCCTTCCCCCATCACGCCAACCACGTTTTCGTGGTATTAATACTTTAAACCAACTGAATACAAAAAATACACCCTGTTCACAACACCACACAAATGTCACATCATAACTTTGCTCAATGAATTTAAAAATCCAACCTAGGTGCCATGGGTGGGCTGGGCTAGCCAGCGTGGATGTCTTGTATGTGAGCTCCCATGGAGTCCATACTGCTATGTAATGGTGGACTTTGGGCAGAGCCCATAGACATGGCATGAGGGCTCATGGCATGGGCTCCATGGCCCATCATCATGTGATGGGGATGTCCAGGTATGAGCATAGAGTTTGTGCCATGTCCTCGCAACTGTGACATTTGAGAGTAGGAACTGCTGACAGGTGGTGCCCCGTACATGTCGGTACCGTGCATACCCAACATGTCATAACGCTGGGAACCATCCATATGTGGGTAACCAGCCTTCATGGGGTCATACATTTCACTTCCTGGCATTCCCGGTACCCCTGTAAAAACAAAGCAAATTGTTACTCTGAGTGTAAACATGCATGTACTTCCCCTAATAAATACACACTTAATTTTTGAGGGAAACTAATGATCAATAAAACAACTAAATTATATAATTACCATTAAATAATAATCATTAAATAATTATAGGTTTTTTTTTCAAACTACAGGTGGAAGCTTAATGTAGAGTGAAAGCAGTGCTGAAAGCTTCCTTATGTGCTTTCTGCAATGCTTTCATCTGCATTAAGCAACCATTTGCATACAAAATGCAAGAAGAATAACTCCTGTAGGAGCTGTCTGCTCTGTTTACTTATGAATTCCTATAGACTTCACTCTATAGTTTCTACCAACATTCCTGTGGACATATGCCATTATAAAAATTCAGCTAATAAATATTCATGATGTTTTTTATTTCGTGTAAACATGAATATGCAACAGGGAAAGAGTTTGGATAAACTCTGAGGAGAGGTTATTTCCCTGATGGTCTTTGTGTACACTGTTTGAGCCCTAGGTGTGTACACTGTTTGAGCCCTAGGTGTGTACACAGTTTGAGCCCTAGGTGTGTACACTGTTTGAGCCCTAGGTGTGTACACTGTTTGAGTCCTAGGTGTCATCAGAGCTACAGATAAATGTGTGTACCCAAATACTAAAATTGTCATTTCTTCACCAAACCCTATACTGTGACCACTCTTTAGAACCGTCTCTTTGAGACGATTCTAAAGAGTGGTCACAGTATAGGGTTTGGTGGAGAAATAAAGGAGTTATATCTTTTAAAAATATTTAAATTTACGCATTTTATCTGGACCTCTGGATGTTTTTCTCGTGGGTCTACACACATGTGTATCAGTGTCTGCAGCAAATGTATGTTACATTCTTCCTGCAATATGATTGATTAGAGTAGGGCTGATCCAATAACTCCAGATGAGCGCTTATATGGGAATCTATATATGTCATCTCGTACATTGATTAAATTGGGTCTTTGAATTGGTTGTTTTTCTATATACAGTAAAATCCCTCTAAATCAACCATTTTATGAATAAGCATAGGTGTCTTTAAAAGTAGGTGGTTGCTTAACCCTTTCCCTCATATAAACGTGTTTTCACGCACTTGCAAACAGAGTAGACCCAGATCAGACGGCTCCTAGAGGAGCCGTCTGATCAGGGTCTGCTCTGTTTGCTAACAGAATTTGATAGATCTGGTTCTTTAGTTTCCAAAATGGCTACACTATCCATCCTTCCTTATTTCATTATAACTATTTTGCCCATGAATATTCAGTAGGTATTGAAATTTTGAATAAACATAGAACAGGGAAAGGGTTAATGCAGGACGAAAGTGACACAGAAAGCTCATGAAGGAGGTTTCTGTATCACGTTCCTCTTGCATTAAGTTACCACTTGCCTTTAGGTCCCAGAATTAAATCTCTTTTTGGTGTTTGCTTAAGAGGGGTTGTACTGTAACTACTGCAACTTTTCATGTAGGATACTGTGTTAATATTCGCACAGATGTTGAAAGGAAGATTTCTTTTTCTGTAGGTTCAAGAGTAGATTTACTGTGCCGATTTTTTTCTTTGAGTTTTGACTACACAGCTGTAGATATTGCAATAAATTATAAGTCAATTATATGCATTTGGAAAATTACCGATGATTTATGTAAAGCTAGCTGAAAGTCTGTGCCATATATCATGGCCTATCTTCAACTTAAGAGAATATTTAATATAATCACGAGATCAGACAGCCCGTAATGGGCCGGGCCATTTACCTCACACAATGATAAGTTTTGTTTTATGTTTCTCATTTGCAGGGAAGCAGCCCAAACAACACTGGGTGGCAGATCAAAGCTGGGAGCCTGAGTATTTGCCTACAGGTTAATAGGGTCAGATGGGTGGGGAAACAACAGGAACATAGGGGCTAGGGCCCTAAGATCACCTTACAAAGGTAAAGTTTGGTTTATAAATCACCAACAATTTTTTAAACGGCAAAAATTATTGTAAATGACTTTCATAAACCATTCGATAATGTTTATCTTGGATGGTTTTATTCTCTATTTCAAAGGACTGCAGCATAATTTATTGAACACTTTGCAGTTTTCAAGTCAAACAGGTCGGTGGTTTGGAACATGTACCTGTACATATATTAGTAATCATTCATATGTTTGCGTTATAATAACACTTTTCCTGATGAATGCTCAAGGTTCCGTCCAACATTAATATTAACCCATTCCCGCATAGGCTATTTTTAGATCCAACCTCTTTGATTAAATCTACCAAAAAGGAGGATTAACTACAGAAACGGAAATTTTCAGAATAGTGTAGTTTTGAACCCAATGTGATAAATATTTATCACAATGGTTTTACAAAGTCAATTTTACAGAAGCGTGAAAAGGCGTCAATATGCGGGAATGGGTTAACCTTTACTCCATGAATATTAATGTAAGAAATGACGACACCATGAATATCAATTTGATTAACTGGCGATCATAGCACATAGACACAGGAAGTTTCTGCCATAGCAGAAAGTGTAAAATCATATCTATATTGTATCATAAGCAAGCAAAGCAGACCATGATCAGACCGCTCCTATGGGAGCCATCTGATCTGGGTCTACTCTGTTTGCAAAGACGTAGAAAGGCGTATCTATGGGTTAAAGGGTTAATGTAAGAAATGAGGACATCATGAATAACAATTAGATTAGTTATTATAATAGCACAATGTCATGGGTACAGGATTATTTGACAATGTGAGAAACTCCTACAGGAGCTGTCTCATGTCTGGATCTACTCTGTTTGCAAAGATGTAGAAATGTGTATTTATGGAGTAACAGGTAAATGTTTGTGTTAACCCATTCCCTCATAGGCTCTTTTTAGACCCATCCTCTTTGAATGAATCTACCCAAAAGGAGCATTTACTAGAGAACTGTAAAATTTTAGAATTTTGTAGTTTGAAATCATTGTGATAAATAGAGCATCACAATGGTTTCAAAAGGTGATTTTTACAGAGGCGTAGAAAGGCGTATTTATGGGGGGAAGGGTTAATAAGGACATTTATTACCATGGTTAAAGGAAAATACATTAATCTGTATCATATAAGGAAACACAACAGAACCTGATTAGACAACTACTCTAGCAGATGTCTGATATGGGTCTACTTTGTTTGCAAAGGCATGAAAAGGTGTTTATATTAAGGAAAGGGTTAAAATGAAATTATTGTAAAGTACATTAACTGTGTTACATTTTTAACCCATTCCCTCAAAGGCTATTTTTATAAGTATTTATGAGATGAGTGTTCACAGAGCAAGAGTGGAACCTCGACAGAGCAACAGATAAACGTGCATATTCAAATACTAAAATCATCATTTCTCCACCAAACCCTATGTTGTGACCACTCTTTAGAATGATCTCTTTGAGACCATTCTAAAGAGTGGTCACAACATAGGGTTTAGTGAAGAAATCAAGAAGTTATTCTTGAAAATGTTTTAAATTTACGCATCTTATCGGGACCTCAGGTATACTTACTGTACATGCCGTGAGCACCCATTTGCATATGTTGGTTTTCCCAGGCAAGAGAGCCATCAGGATTGTACCCTGCATGTGCTCCAGGAGCTGAAATAAGAAACAGAAACTATTGTTACTCAAATACTTAATGTGTATCGAATAATGTTGTACCAGATAGAGATGCCTTACGTTACCTTGCAGACAGAGAAAATCCAGATCAGATGACTCCTATAGGAGCTTTCTGTATCACTTTTGCGCTGCATTAAGTTTGATTAAACATTGTGTATGTTTATAACCAAATATGGTTATAAAAATTGGTTTTGGTTAACCCTTTTGTCTGCTTCAATGTTAAGATTATTATCTGTTTTCTGGTTTCAAGTGGAGTTTAATTTTCTTCAATTTCTTTACAAAAATCAGAATCAGAGTTTTAAACAGTTTGAATCCAAGTGAGACACACAGTTTCTCAGCATCTCATCTGGAGCCAAATGTTTTCCAAGATTTATCACATAATTGCCTATGGCTGTGAAAGAGTTAAAAAGGGTCCATTTGAAAATTACCCGTATTTACATTCACCTAAGGAAATGATGCGGAAATATCTGACATGATTGTCAAATGTTATAGCGTAGAAAAAAACAACACTAGGACAAATTGTCCAGCAAGACCCTATGAATATTAATTAACCCTTTCCCTGATGAATATTTATATGAAATAATGATGTCATGAATATTAATAAGATTATTGTTATAATGGCATTATGAACACAGGACATTTTGCCTCAGACAGAAGCTGTAGTATCAGATCTATATTGCACCATAAGCAAACAGGGCAGACCCTGATCAGACAGCTCCTATAAGAGCCATCTGATCTGGTTCTACTCTGTTTGCAAAGGTGTGGAAAGGTGTTTACATGAAGGAAAGGGTTAAAGATGGTAGTCAACTTCAATTGTAGTTTATTTTCATTTTGTATCTTTTTTTAAAAAACAACAACAACAACAAACAAACAACAGTGTCTATTAGTATGTCAGATTTGATTGTTTGAAACTTAGTATTTCATCTAGATCAGGATCCAAACAGTGTCATAGGTTAATAATAGTTTAGACATGTAGACAGAGACCAGGTGCAAGTGGTACCTCTTTTGAAACCTGCTTCAAAATGCTGGTAACAACTTGTGATCTTTATCGGCTGTTACATGAAATCATGTTATGATTACATTTTCAGCAGTCTGTTAACTCTTTGCAATGCTGAGTTTTCAAATGGACCATTCCTGAATTCAAACAAGTCATGCTTACTGTGAATATTCAGGGATGTTATTAATCAAAACTGTAACATGACAAACATTGCAGACTCTGAAGAGAGGGCTCCTCTAGGAGCCCTCTCCCCTGAGTCTACATTGTTTGCTAAAGACATTAGTTGCTCATTTCCCACACTGAAAGGGTTAATTAAGCTGAACAAACAGAACAGAATTCATCTGATCTGAACGACAGCAATACCGTCCATTGGCAGCTTCCGGATATAAAAGCTTTCATGAATATTTTTGCGCTTCACTGCTGTTTTGTATTTTTCTAAGCTTTTCACAGATATGTTGACATGGTAATTATTTTAGTAGTAATTAAAGTGTGATAACTAGATATGAATATTAATAGGATCGAAGAAGATTGCACAAGCTGATAAACATGGCATTTAATGGTTTGTGAATAAAAATTGTGAAATTTGATCTAAGAGTTTGTACAAAATTATACGGGCCTGTACATGGCTAATTTAATTTTTACTATTTCATAAGCATGGAGAAAAGAACTAATTATGTAATAATATCACTGTAGGAACCTGTAACTCAGGAATAAAAGGAGTAAAACTTAGAAATAATGTAGAAAACCATGGACATGAATTTTTTATAATTCGCTCTGCAGTAAATTAGTGTTGATATTCTGGTGTATCATTTCAACAGAAATTTGTCCAGAGCTCAATGAGGCATCACTGGGAATCCAATTAATATTTCAGTGAATGTTGTAACAAGACAAAGCATGGGCATAATTTTTCTTGTCCCGCTTGTATCATGAATCACCTGCAAGTTAAACTGTAAAGCCATTAGTTAGTGACAGTACCAACATTTATATTTTGGTTTAGTGGGGCGAAGTATTTGACCGTGCACACTACAGCGATACTTTAAGGAATAATTCATGCAAAACTTTCAGGCAAATTCAATGTTCACCACTGTAAAATTTATGACTTGAAAAAAGTACTGTTTGTATTAAGCCTCATGCAAAGCCATCGGGGAATTGTCGTTAACAATTTATAATCAGGCAGATTTTCTTTGTCTCTCTGACTGAGGTGAAATATCTCTGTGTGAATTATGTCTCAATGAAAAGTGTAAATCTCTTGGAAACATTCTATAAATGGTTTTGTATACAGCCACATCCCAAGTGACTTCTTTACCTGTCTACTGTCTACAGTCTGTATTCCAACATGCATGGTATAGACTATTGTGTTGTATGTTGATATTATCATTGGAATAGTGACATGCGTGCATTGTATATAAACTATTTTCTCCATGAATATTCATGTCAGAAATAACAACATCATTAATAGTAACCCTTTCCCTTTTCTGTAACTAGACCAATTTTTAATACCTACTGAATATTCATTAGCAACATTGTAGTTATAAGAGAAATATGGAAGGTGGAACATTGTAGATATTTTAGAAAGCAAAGAAATAGATCTATCAAATTCTATTAGCAAACAGAGCAGATCCTGATCAAACAGCTCCTCTAGGATCCGTCTGATCTGGGTCTACTCTGTTTGCAAATGCTTGAAAACACATCTATATAAGGGAAAGGGATCTAATCTATAATTTTGTCTTTACATCATAAATACACCTTTCTTATCTTTTGCAAACAGAGTAGACCCAGATCAGATGATTCCCATTTGTTAATGAAAATTAAACAGGGAAAGTATTCATGTCAGAAATAACAACAATAACCCATTCTTTCATAGGCTTTTTTTTAGGTCCAACCACTTTGAATAAATCTCCTGAAAAGGAGCATTAACTAGAGAAAAGGAAAATTTTAGAATTTTATAGTTTGAAACTATTGTGATAAATATAGCATTTGCTCCTATAGGAGCAAATGCTCTATTTATCACAATGGTTTCAATAGGTGACTTTTGCAGAGATGTCAAAATGCGTCAATATGAGGGAATGGGTTAATATTAAGATCTAATCTCTATGTCTTTACTCCATAAATACGCCTTTCTATGCCTTTGCAAACAGAGTAGACCCAGATCAGATGGTTCCCATTTGTTAATGAAAATTAAACAGGGAAAGTGTTAAATAATATTAAGGATCTGACTCTGCACTACCTGCCAATGCAAATTCCCTGGTTTCATGTGCCGTAATAAAAATTCACTTGACTAATATTCCTGGAAACATAAATTCTGACAAGAATATTCTTGAAGGTAAGGGTTGATTCATGCTAATTACTTTTACTTCACACTTTATTTAGGAGATAAGAGCCCTTGTATCATAAGCTGATTCACTGATCTTTTATATGGCAGCAATTTCTTTGAATTTGGGCATGTTTTCTGTGCCTAACTAGACCCATATGTCTTTTTAATTGCATTAAAGGGCAACTTCTTCCAGCTAAACAGATCATCAAGTAATGATGTGTTCATTGCTGGCTTGTGCAATTTTCTTTCTGTTTATGTTCGAGAGTTGAGAGTTGGCTCCACGCTGAGCCACCAGGGGTTCTTGTATTGGGCGATGAAGTGTTTTCGCGGAGTTCTATACTAGGGTTGAGAGATCCTCATGCTGGAAGATTAATGCAGAGGATGTTGACGACTCGGCTGATGATGATGGATGTCGGATCAAATTGTTTGCTTACACTCTGCATGTTTTTGGATACATTTAATTATTCATGTCTTTCATGTTCAGTCTATCTTGAAGATGCCATTTTTTTTCTAGTGATTGAGCTATTGACTACCTGACTGTCTGCATAATGTATGCATATTGCTTACTTTGATGCTATTCTTCGGGTAATTGGAAATTCTATGCATATATTTGGAGTAAATGAACAACTTAAGATTTTTTTCTCTTTTATACAGGTACATTAACCTACAACATATGAAGCAAATGTCGTTCATGGAATTCTATTGTACGCTGTCATCGCATAGTAAAAGCTGAGCTCTTTTCGTACAAAAAAGTGAAATATGAGACTCAAAAAGAGGTTGAGTTCAAGTCTGGGTCCAAACTGTTTACTAAGATTATTATGATTTTATAGAAATTATTTGCATATAATATGCAGCTGTTACTTTAACCCATTCCCTCATAAGCTATTTTTAGATCCAACCTCTTTGAATAAATCTACCTAAAAGGAGCATTAACTAGAGAAAACGAAACTTTTAGAATATACATGTAGTAGTTTTGAAACCATTGTGATAAATGGAGCATTTGCTCTTTAGGAGCAAATGCTCTATATATCACAATGGTTTCAAAAAGTAACTACAGTAAAATCCCACTAATGCGACCACCAAAAAGGGGCATAATTCACAGTGGCAAGGGCAGGTGGTTGCTTAATGCAGGACGAAAGTTATGCAGAAAGCTCCTATAGGAGCTTTCTGCATAACTTTCGTCCTGCATTAAGCAACCACCTGCTTATGAAAACAGCCATGTTTGGTTAAGTGGTCGCATTAAGTGGTCGCATTAGCGGGGTTCTACTGTATTACAGAGGGTAGAAAGGCGTACTTGTTGTTGAATGTTTATGTAATAAATACTGACATTATGAATATTTTTTAGCTGCATTTTATAACGGCATATGCGCACAAAATTGTTTGGTATTAGTAGAAACTGTAGAGCCAGATCTATCATAATTTCATGAACAAACAGAGCTGACCCTGATCAGACGGCTCCTACATCTGGTCTGGGTCTACTCGACAAAGGTGTGAAATAGCATTGGTATGAGGGAAAGGGTTAACCCTTTACTTCTTAGAAACCAGAGCCCCAGATCAAATGCATGAATTAAAACATTTTCAATAAGAGCTGTGTTATTTGTCCACCAACCCCATGTTATGAACACTCTTTAGAATTGTCTATTAACCCTTTCCTCCATCCATTGGCAATTTTTAGACCCAACATCTTTGTATGCATCTAAAAGGAGCATTTACTAGAGAAATGTAAAATTTTTAGAATTTTGTAGTTTGAAACCACTGTGATAAATAGAGCATTTGCTCTAAGGGTTAAAAAGAGATTATTTTTTTTCAATACTTTTTTTCCACACTATAATCTATGTTAACCCTTTCTTTAATGTAAACACCTTTTCATGCATCTGCAAACAGAGTAGACCCAGATCAGATGGCTTCCTATAGGAGCCATCTGATCAGGGTCTGCTCTGTTTGCTTATGAAATTTAATAGATCAGTTTATTTAGTTTCTAAAAATTGCTCCAATGTTCCACCTTCCATATTTCATTATAGCTATTTTGTCCATAAATATTCAGTAGGTATTGAAGTTTGGAATAAACATAGAACAGGGAATAGGATAAAGGACTTTGACGGGGTGCTTTCATTTTAAATTTACTGGATCAGGCCTGGAATTATTGATGGGAAAGTCTAGAGTGTTTATAACTGTGTCTTTCATTGATTATCATGAGCAGATATCACAACCATAAGAATATGATTATTGTGGAGGTTTTGCAAATAATTGATTTTACCGATATTACCATAACCATGCTCTTTAAGAGCGGTAAAAAATCAATGAAAAACACATTATATTTTGTTTTGACATAAATCATTCATTTTTGTCTGGTGTAGTCGACTCTGTACATTCTAGTGATGAATATATGATAACACTAGCAAGCAGTTTAGATCCAGATGCGATACACAATAACTTGATATCTCATCTGAATCAAAACTGTTTTTTTTCTTCGATTGGATATTTAAAAAGTAGTAAAAGCAAAAAGAATTGTGAGAATTTCAGGCAAAGGACAATTTTGACAACCAGCAATAATTTTGCATTCTCAGAGATAAACGTGAAAGGAAGACAGATCTATTTAATCATCGGAAGAAAACGTGTGCGGCTGTGTTCGAGATGACATTCCTTTAACCCTTTGCTTGATGAATATTCATGTAAGAAATAACGATTATGAATTTCAATTAGCTGATTTTTAGCTTGTCTGTTTTCGAAGAAAAAGTCGAGCTATTGTGATCACTGGATCGTAGAACTTGTATTTGTCTTCGTCGGCGTGCAAAAACTTTAAAGTAGCTCATTACTCAAAAAGTATAAGAGGTATCAACATGAAACTTCATAGGTGGGTAGATCTTATTGAGGAGAAGGCCCCAACATAAGAACCATGACTCTTGATTTCAAGGTTATGGCCCTTTATTTTTTCAAAAAGTTTTTATTTAGCTGGACAAGCACCAAATCAGATGAGCGTTGGCGCCGCACGCGGCTCTTGTTTATAGTTTTCATGCAACGTTTATTTTATTTATTGTCCAATGTGAAATATGCATGTCATTTAATTTGCAAGAAATTCAAATTTTACTGATCTTGTGTTGGAAGGATTTCCCAGGATCTTTCGTATAATTCAACATGGTTTTATGATTGTGCATGAGGATTGCATGTTTATTTACTTCATGTTATTTATTGTGATAAAATGATTAATAATCCTATTGTTTTATGGAAAATGTGTTCTGTCTATCTTTGTATATTTATTTTTTACTGAATGAAGTATTTAGAAGTTCCCTGCAAATAAACATGTTTTCCCGCATTTGCAAACACAGTAGACCCAGATCAGACAGCTCCTATGGGAGCTGTCTGATCAGGTTCTACTCTGTTTGCTTATGAAATTATAATAGGCCCAATTTTACGGTTTCTACCAATACTAAAGCAATCCTGTCTACAAATGCCGTCGTAAAATTTCAGCTAATAAATATTCATGATGTCATTAATACTTAAATGAATACTGAACAGGGAAAGGGTTAATGATGAAACCAAGTGGAGATAAATATTATTGCAAACTTTAACATCAATGATATGGTTGATTATTTCAGTAATTATGTTTATGTCATCCTTATGATATTTATTTTCCATTATTTCGTGTTAAAAATAGCAGACATTTGTGCATTAATCCTTCGCCTGCTAAACACGACCTAACTAGCATTTGTAAACTGCTTGGATCCAGATGAGACCCTGAATAACTCCCTATCTGATCAGGATCCATGCTGTTTGACACTTATTCAACAGTTTTCTGAAAGTTGTAACAAGTTGAATGTAAAAATTGTAGTAGATCTTAGTTTCAGCAGACATGATTTTTTCGGAAGGCATTTGTGCATTAAGCTTGGAGCAGCTTTCGACAGATTTTATTTGTGTTTTATGTAGAGTATATTACATCCCTGCAGAGCGCTAATAAACAAATGCCATAATCCGAGCAAAGCAGATAACAGTGAACTGCCAACCTGGGCTTAAACAGTAACTCCTTAACTCTGTCGCTGACAATGTCGCATCTGTGATCACCTATGCAAATAGATTGGATCCGGATGAAACGCCGAGCAATTCGGCATCTCATCAGGATCCAAACTGTTTGTGACTGTGACTGGTTTTTTTAAAACAAAATTGAAGTAAAATAAAAAAAATGAAAATTTAGCAGACGACAAAGTTTTCAGACGACAAAGTTTGGCAGCGAAAGAGTTAATTATTTGAATGCTGATTTTTTTAGTGGAATTGTCCATCACCAGTTTGATAATAGAGCCTTCTCTGTATGTAAGGTTAAATTTTGATGAAAATAATTTCATAGTCATGAACAGTGCAAGTCCTGATCAGAGGGTTCCTTTAGAAGTCTTCACAGAACTAACTTTTTTGCAAATACCAGTTGATTTGTTTCTTGCATTCAAAGGTTTAAATACTAAATAACTTCTCTTGGCAAAGTTTGTTATCATTTTCATCTCTCAAAGTAAACTTTCTTTCAATTCTATTCAGAAACGGTGTAAGTTTCTAGTAGTTTATGATGTGATGACTAGACTCCTGATGCCTAATCTGGATCCAGACTGGTTGTTGTATAATGACTAGACACCTGTTGTCTAATCTGGATCCAGACTGGTTGTAGTGTGATGACTAGACTCTTTATGTCTCATCAGGTTCCAGACTAGTCAGTACTATTATTGTTCTGGCTTTCTTAAATAGACTTGCTCAGGTCTGTAGTTAAACAAAGCTCATTTGCATTTGATGGAGTGTTTTAAGAGACGTTAAATAATGATTACAATTATTCTGTTGGAGCAAACAGGTCAGAGTCTACTAGTAATCATGGAACTCGTTCAGAAACCCTTTGATCTGTATCTACATTTTCATTTTCTAGGCATATTAACATTCTGGGTCATGCATTATTTCTCTCATGAATATTAATGAGGTAAAGGGTTATACAATGATGGTATTCACTGCTAACTCACAGAGATCTGTGAAACTGCTCCAAAAATATGAAAAAAACATGACAGTCATATTACTTTCCGAATCTTGTTAAACATAGTGTAAGTGAAATTGCTAAGCATCTTGTATAGGCCCAGAACTGGTTACGAAGACCACACAGATCTATACTGGGCAAATAGTTGTCAATATATTAAAAATTCTGGTTTGGATCCAGGCAATGTATGTCAAGTGGCAGACAGGAGATGATACCATGATAACTGCCTTGTCGGTGAAGGTGTCCGGCGGTTAACCCTTTACCTGATAGAAGCGGCTTTTAGCGTGTTTGATTTATTCGTCCGCTGAAGAAAATAGTTCAAATTCATACAGTCATGAACATATTGCATAATAAATATTTTCTATATCCTAGTAGGTGGTAGCTTAAAGCAGGCTGAAAGTAAAGTAGAATGCGCCTTAAGGCGCATTCTGCTTTACTTTCAACCTGCTTTAAGTGGTCATATGTCGTCAAAACTAGAAACAGGCTATTGGGTAAAGGGTTAATCCACCCCCTACATGCTCTCTATCTCCCCAATATGCCTCAATAACATTAGCGCTCCATTGGAGCACTTCATGTATAGCCCTCCGATTGAGCACTTTGTGCATTTTAGCCCTTATCTGCTGACAAGATTGAGGTCTGCTATGATCTATTTTAACCCATTCCTTCATAGGCTATTTTTATATCCAACCTCTTTGAATAAATCTACCGAAAAGGAGTATTTACTAGAGAAATGGAAACTTAGAATTGTGTAGATTTGCTACTATGGAGCAAATGCTCTATTTATCACAATGGTTTTAAAAATTGACTTTAACAGAGGCATAGAAAGGTGTATTTATGGAGTAAAGGGTTAACCCATTTTCTCATAGGCATTTTTCTATATTCAACCTCTTTGGATAAATCTAATGAAAAGCAGCATTTACTAGAGAGAAGGACAGTTTTAGAATTGTGTTGTTCTGAAACCATTAAACATGTGAATTAAATGTAGAATAGGATCAAACTGATGGACGCTATGATTGCATTATTGAAGAGAACTCTTAATCCTTTCCTCCATAGGCTATTTTAAGACCCAACCTCTTTGAATGAATCTACCAAAAAGGAGCATTTACTAGAGAAAAGGAAAATGTTATAATTGTTTAGGATAGAAACCATTGTGATAAATAGAGCATTTGCTCCTATGGAGCAAATGCTCTATTTATATCATAATGGTTTCAAGAAGTGACTATTACAAAGGCGTAGAAAGGGGTATTTATGGAGGAAAGGGTTAAATATTATTTCTGAGAATTGTAGTGGTTATGTTTTAGATTTATAGATCATTTTGAGAATTATACCAGTTGATTTCTTGTGATATAATATAGTTCTAATTCTACAGGATCTGTCTGAACCAAAATGTCCTGTGTTCATAATATACCCATTATAAAAAAAATAATCAAATTAATATTTTTTTTTCATGATGACAATTTCTTACATGAATATTCATGGAGTAAAGGGTTAAAGACACTTCAGATATCTCTCAACCATTGTACCTAGTAGTGGAAGAAGTATAGAGGTTAGACTATTCACTGTCACTGGTTGAAGATTGATGCTTCAGAACTCACAAGAGGGACAATCTATGTGGAAACTTGATTTTCATACCCTGTCTGCTTGTTTGAATGTCATTTTCAGCTTGGCTGTCTCCAAGTTAATGAAATGTTTAGCTGTAGACATAGATAAGTATGCATGGTTAGTCGTTGTTAGGCTGGGCAATCAGACTATGCCGGGTATCCAGGGATATTTCATTTCCTATCTGCAACTACTTTGTCCATCGTCAACAAAAGATGTTTGCAGAATAAGCAATCAGCGACAGCATTTCTTATATATATATAAAAAACTGCAGTCTCAGAATCCAGTTATATTAGATCTTGATCAGATTGTCGGTTGCAGATAGCAGATCATGATATAAATGGCTGATATTCAGCTTTAACCCTTTCCTCCATGAATATTTATATGAGAAATAATGATGTAATGAATATTAATTAGATTAATTAGTTATAATAGCACATGGACACAGGAAGTTTTGGTTTTGGCAGCAACTGTAGACTCATATCTATATTATATCATAAGCAAACAGAGCAGACCCTGATCAGACGGCTCCTTTAGGAGCCGTCTGATCTGGGTCTACTCTGTTTGCAAAGGCATAGAAAGGTGTATTTATGGAGAAAGGGTTATTAGAATCTGGCCTTTATTAGCAGGTAGTATTCGGTAACCCTTTCCTTCATAATCCCATCTTTATATGCCTTTACAAATAAAGTAGACCCAGATCAGGCAGCTTCTGCTCAGTTTTCTTACATGATACATATCTCATTCCTCGCCGTTTGCAATGGCAATGACTTGTTTTTTGATCATTTTAATGCATTATGTAAAGGGTTAAAGATATTACAGCACTTTTGTATTTTACTTATTATACTTGTTTTACTTTTGAATATTTATATGGAAATCATTACAATTTTTGATTGTACCATATTTTTAAATATGTCGCGTTTTTTTATTAATATTTTAATTATATGCAAATTTAGATGCTAAATAAATCTATCTGTCTATCTTCTAGCAGTGAATTCCGTGACCTTTTTAACCCTTTACACCATAAATACGCTTTTCTATATCTTTGCAAACAGAGTAGACCCAGATCAGAAGTCTCCTGTAGGAGTCATCTGATCTGGGTCTGCTCTGTTTGCTTATAGAATAACACAGATAAGACTATAGTTTCTGCCATCACCAATACTTCCCGTGTTCATGTGCCATTACAAATACAAATCTAATTAATATTCAAAGTGTCATTATTTCTTACAGGAGTATTCATGGAGGAAAGGGTTAAAACGTTTGGATCCAGTTGAAATTTGAATATTTTGGCATCTCATCAGGATTTGAAATGTTTGATTTTGTGGATGTTTTGAACAGAGAAACTGAAGAAACTGACAGAGCTACAGATAAGGGTGCATACTCAGATACTAAAACCATCATTTCTCCACCAAAACCCATACTGTGACCACTCTTTAGAATCGTCTCTTCGAGACGATTCTAAAGAGTGGTCACAGTATAGGGTTTGGTGGAGAAATAAAGGGGTTATTTTTTAAAATGTTTAAATTTACGCATCTTATCTGGAGCGCTGGAAACATCGCGTTTGGATGACAGTTTTGCAGAAAGCAATTCTTATTTTGCATGCAAGGAGTTGCATGTTTGTTAGCATTTTGAATATGGAAGCGTAGACTCACCTGCTCTATTTGACTGATCTATCATAGGTTGTACTATCCGCCGACGAGCATTTATAAACCTGAAAATAGACAAAAGTCAGCCATTAATATAAAATCAAAATATATACATTAATAAATATTATTGCTTAAGGTCTTATTGCTTAAACCATCATGGATAAAAACTGTTCACTAGACATGGACACTGGACACTATATCACATTCCCTCAAGGACTAATTTTAGAACCAACCTCTTTGAATCTACGGAAAAGGTGCATTTACTAAAAAAAAAAGAAGAGAAATGTGTAGTTTTTAAACCAATATGGTAAATAGAGCATTTGTTCCTATGTTTCATCCCAATGGTTATAGGAGCAAATGGTCTATTTATCACAATGGTTTAAAAAAAGTGACTTCTTCATACATAGGCGTCACAAAGCATCAATATTGGGGGAATAGCTGAGATGTAGAGTCAACATGCTTTTCAAAAATACAACCAGAGTACATTGAGATTGTGTTGAGATACCGATGTTCTTGACATCTCATCTGACTGGTTGTTGTATAATGACATAACCTTTTCCTTTTTTATAAATGCTTTTTCTTGCATTTGCATCCTTTAGGAGCAGTCTGATCAGGGTCTGCTCTGTTTGCTAATGGAATTTGATAGATTTGTTTCTTTTATTTCTTAAATGGTTACAATATTCCACCTTCTATATTTCGTTATTTTAACTATTTTGTCCATTTATATTCAGTAAGTATTGAAATTTGGAATAAACATAGAACAGGGAAAGGAATAAATACTGACTCCCAGATGAGCAAGAGTGTTGTTTACATCGTACAGTAGATGTCAACGGCAGTCTTTGAGAGACTGTATAGGTAGACAGGTTTCTGATGGCCACAGCCAACGTAATTGACTGTTTAAGTGATGTCTCCTCTCCAACCTGTCTCATACCTGTGTATGTTACTAACGATAAAACCACCAAATGGCACTAACGAATGCCAACATTTTCTCTTTTGTTTTATATATTTTATAAATGCATTTAATGTCAGTTAGAGATGGTTATTGTAGGATTTATTCGCTCAGTTAATACTATTACAGGAGTTTTAATTTGCAAGGTATTCTCATTACATTAAATGTTACTTAACGATATTACCTTGAAATTGGTACTAATTAGAATATATGCTTTGCTCACAGGAAAAACTCTTTCTGAAAGAATCCGGTATTCTTATTGCATCAGCTTTAGCCAATACGATCTGCCTGAAATTGCAGCTAATTAAACGTAATGCACAGTAATAAATCACAGCCGGTAATAGTATGTGCTGAGTGAGTTATGATGATTAGCCTTGCTTTCCTGATTTGCTGCAATGGGTTGTTCCAATGCTACATTTTTGGACTCTTCTATTTACTATAGAAAAGGAACCTTTTAACTATATGTTACGTAAACTGACAGTGAAATGTAGTTCGATGTCAGTTACACTTATATATGCAGGGTCTACCCTGCTGCCATGTAATATCCATGGCAATAATTGGTAAAATGCTCATTAGAAGATGGGAAGAATACACCATGATGAAGAAACTGTATGCTTAATGAATAGCATAATAAAGGCATTATCTTGGTGAAATGTCATTGCTGAAATAGACATCTATCATTTTTGACAGGTCGGAAATCATTTGGGCATCATTGCAGCCTGGTGCATGCGGACATAGGGAGTTTATTTACTTTGCTGTAACATGCTTTATAGAATAGATGCATAACTGGTGTAAGTGATATAGAAACATATCAAGTAATACAGCAATAATGAAGTAATTGATAGAAAACACTAGGGTTGAAACAATGGGGGGAGGCCGACTGGTCATTAAACACCGCTGTCATGGCGGTAACCTATTGGACACCATTCATATCGTCTGTATTATACATGAGTGTTGTTGTAATCATCATTATAGTGTCACACACAAGGTGGTAACAGCAGGACTGGATACTGACTGGCCAGTTCGATAAAAAAAATATAAACTGGAAATGAATTGCCCCAACTGCCTGTGTTTTTATCTCGCCTGTTGTGGTGTTGTTTTTTTTGAAGAAAAATGTGAAGGTATTGCCACTTGGTACCAAGTGTCATTGGCCCTTTAAACTTTTACCTAAAATATGACTTCAACAAAACTGTTCTGGTCATGGGAAACCAGGGCCCCTTTTGATTGGTCAGATTTGAGTTCTCAAGCTTTTGATTGGTCAGATTTGAGCCAAAGGCTCAAATCTGACCAATCAAAAACTTGAGAACAAACTCAGACTCAACTAAAAGTTTTATAAGCATGGACCCTTGTCTTTATTGGGGGTATTGGCATGCTGATATATTAAATACATATACACTTGCTTTAAATGCCCATGAAAACAAAACAAAAATTTAGAAAATGAGCCATCTTTTTTGTATTCTAAATGCTGATAGAACTGTGTTTATTTCTTTGTTTCAGAAAAAAAGGTTACAGGGGAAATCTTAACTCTTTTGTGGCAGTGTCAGGCAGAATTATCGGTATGATCTTGCCAGAAACTTATGTGTTAGTGATAAGACCTGGACTCGCAGACATGCCGGGTATCTGTGGAATGGCAACGGCTGTTCAGAGGAGGTTTTCAGCGGTCGCAGTGTGCAACAGCGTTCCCACTCCAATCTGACACACCCAATTATCACTGCCATTGCTCAAGACCAGGTAATCTTAGTAATGAGGAAACATGTTTGATTCCAAAATCACAAAATAAATAAATTCAATATCCTGTTGTAAACTATTTTTTACCACATCAGAGCTACATATAACGGTGCATACTGAAATAGTAAAATCATCATTTCTCCACCAAACCCTATGTTGTGACTTCTCTTCGAGACGATTCTAAAGAGTGGTCACAACATGGGGTTTGGTGGAATAATAAAGAAGTAATTCTTGAAAATATTTTAATTTGCACATACATATTATCTGGAGTTCTGCTCATGAATATTCAGTATTTAATGATGTATGAACACAGGATATGTTGGCTTTACCAGAAACTGTAGAATCAGATCTAATGTAATTTTATAGGAAAACAGAGCAGACAATTATCAGATAGTTCCAACATGTTTGTAAAGAAATCTCTGTCAGGGAAAGGGTTAAATGTCTGTTGACCTTTTACCAGTTCAATATTCATGTAAGAATTTGTCACATCATGAATATTTCCTCATGAATATTCATATGGCAAAATAATAATGACATAGTGAATATTTATTAGTTGAATTATTTATAAAGGCATGTGAACACATAGATGTTTGGTACTGGCAGAAACCTTAAGATTAAATCTACATTATTGGGTGTCTTTAAAATTCACAATACAGTAAAACTTCTCTATAACGGCCACTAAATGGTGTTAATTAAGCAGCCACCTGCCTTTAACACAAACTAATTGATGTACCAGTAGTTTAGTGGGCGTTATAGAGAGGTTTCACTGTATTGACCTTTTAGTCATTGAAAAGTCCAGTTTTGCCATAGGTAGAGATGCTGAACTTTGAAATTATATTTTCATTTTAAAAACTCAAGGGATAATCAGAAAATATGTTTTTATGTTTTAATTCTTCTTGAAACAAATAATAATAATTTCTCTCGTTGTCATCAGATGCCATAAAATCATAAATTTAGTTGTTTTCTAAATTGTTTTGCTCATACCACATGCACTGATTGTTATTAGTTTGCATTATATTTTGTTTGTCATAAACCTGCTCAGGATTATTCAGTTATGAATAAACTTCAATATCTCTGTAATATACAATAAACTTCAATATCTCCCTGTAATGCACAAAAATTCAATATCTTCCGGTAATGTAGAAAAACATTCAACATCTTCCTGTAATGTACAATGAAACATCAATTGTTTTCCCTGTTGTGCACAAATCCCCACTGTAGAACATCTCTGCATTGGAGCTTTGTCCTGCATTAAGCTACCACAAGTCTTGTTAATCCAGAATCAGTTTTTTAAGTGGCCATTGGAGAGAGATTTAAAGACAGAATTTATATCTCTAACTCCAGTTGTACCCAGACTCTAGGTAAGAGAAAAGGTGAGAAAATTGGGGGAAAATATTGTGTATAGTAGAGCCTCTCTAGAGTGACCACGTTTTTGATATGGAATAAAATAGATACAATTGTACAGCTTCAGCATTTGGCAAAATAATATCTGTGTTAATATGCTATTTTAACCCTTTCCTCCATAAATACGCCTTTCTGCGCCTCTGTAAAAATCACTTTATGAAACCTTTGTGATAAATAGAGCATTTGCTCCTATAGGAGCAAATGCTCTATTTATCACAATGGTTTCAACTACAAAATTCTAAAATTTTACTTTTCTCTAGTATATGCTCCTTTCAGGTATATTCATTTAAAGAGATTGGGTCTAAAAATAGCCAATGGAGGAATGGGTTAAAAATTAATCATATTAATATTCATGGTGTCAATTCTGTGTTTTAATGATTAACTCTTTACTTGATAATATGGCCTTTTAACATCTTTGCAAACAGAGTAGACCCAGGGCATACCTCTCCTGTAGGAGCTGTCTGATCAGGGTCTGCGTTGTTTGTTTACGGATTAAATAGATCTGACATGGCCAAAAATTCCCTTATTCATATGACATTATAAAGTCAGTTAACCCTTTCCTCCATAAATACGCCTTTCTGCGCCTCTGTAAAAGTCACCTGTTGAAACCATTGTGATAAATAGAACATTTGCTCCTATAGGAGCAAATGCTCTATTTATCACAATGGTTTCAAACTATAAAATTCTAAAACTTTCCTTTTCTCTAGTTAATGCTCCTTTTCAGTAGATTTATTCAAAGTGGTTGGATCTAAAAATAGCCTTTGAGGGAGTGTGTTAATATTCATACCATACCTGGTAGTTAATTTCTTACATGAATATTCATAAGGTAAAGGGATGAATGGAAGAGTATTCTATTGGCAGACTTTGCAGTTTTCTTCGAATCTTTAATTTGCTATTACAGACACTGCAGCTGTGAGTTATCGTATTCCCTGCTGTCCATCCCCTTGGGAACCAACCAGTGATTTAAAAAAAGGTACAACACCTAGGCATTAAGTGTTAGATAACCTTTATCACAGGCTTACTAGTTATGGTTATAACTCTCTCAAATTAACTTCGCCCTGTTATCAGAACAAACAAAATGCTATTTAGTTAAGCAGTTAGGTGGGTGTTGTGTGGAGATGTACAGAGGGAGAAATTCTGGAGGGTCTTGGCTAAATTACCCCCTCTCCTGGCATGAGTGGAATTCTGATGTGCTGCTGATAAGTACTGTTGGAAAAGTACCGCACAAATTTTTTATCTTCTTCATAAATAAAATCGGCAGAATGGTTTCATTTTCAGGCGGAGGTTTCCAGGGCACAGTTGTGTAGACTGCCTATCGGCTGGCATTTCTATTTTTGTGGGTGTTTTATGATAAGGTTTGTAATATCTGCCACGCTACTCTCTGAAACAAAACAGTGCCGGCATCTACATGTCAATCAGGAACCGGCTTGTTTACTATCTACATCTTGATTAGAAAAAAACACTTCCAAAATGTATAAAATCTAAGATATATCAGTGGCAAATTTCTGTTCACACGTACACTTTGTATTTAGTTTTCAACTTTAACATCAGGAAACAATCAAAACTACTTTGAAACACTAAAGACTGTCATTAGGCAAGAGTGTTTTTTGTAAATTTGTTTGATTACAACTTTTGTTTTCAAAAATTACATCTTTGCTGTTTAGAAAATGTTCTTTTCTTTTCTATGCAATGCAATGCCAGACGAAAATTACAAGCCTAGTTGTGAAATGAGATGTAAAGAATTAGCCAATCAATCACTGGTTATCAGAAAAAAAAGTCTGCTCCATGCAAGGGGAGTAACTCTTACAGGCATAGAGAGTGTAAGAGTTCTTGATTCTCTGTCATGGAGTGATCACTTCATCTCTTTCAACAAAGCTTTTGTTTCCCTGCAGGGTAGAACTGATAACAAGAGCTGAGCATGTCCATAATTTGAATCTTGACTTGATAATCCTGCCGTTTTTTGTTCCCAGACATCCCTGACTTTGGAGAGTACTCTTCATTATGGAGGTAGCTCCACAGAGTTTTTGTGCCTCCAATCCCTGTCTCCCCATTGTGGACAAACTGTCAGGGAGAGAATGTTATGATTAATCACCGCTAGTGTAACGGTGGCGCCGCGGCGGGGCTGCAGCAGCCACACCGAGAAACCAATAACAGACTTTTAAGATTTCACTCCGATTTTGTCATTTATCCAAACCTCTCTATGATGGAACTATCACCAAGTTTAAATTGTGTTTTTAAGTCATTTTCTTCCTTTTACATGCATTTTTAATTGAAATAAGAAAGTATTTGGAATGAACGGAAAACATTTATTCTTAGAAAGAAAACCAATTCATTTTCCAAAGTTAGATAGTGACTCATCCATTCTCTTCTTCAGAAGATTACAGCATTTATATTTTATGGCTTAAGATTTTGTGCTTCATTTGTTATTGTGACAATGCAGATTTTTAAAAACTAATTTATGTCACTCTTTTCTGGAAATTTATATATTTACAGTGGAATCTTAAATTCTACATATAAAATACTAATACAGAAATATAATTGTGACTTCTTAATTTTGGATAACATCACAGTGCTTATAAATCATTTATTCCTGAGTTTAACCCTTTTGATGCTGTGAAAAATAATGCCAACGCAAATTTGGATTAGGAGCAGTCTTTACTTGCTTCCGATTTGTTCAAGCTTGTGAGAAAATACTGACCAGTTGACGAACAAATTGGATCCTGATAAGATGCAGAATGACTTGGTGTCTTGTGTGGATCCAGTCTATTTGCAATTGAGTCAGGTTGCTCTAAGCACGAAAAGGGTTAATTTCATTCGCTCTCTTGAAATATTATACAAATTCAAATCAAAAGTGAAGAACTGTCACATCTTAAGCTATGGAAGTAATAAATCTATATTAAACTAAATAATACACAATTCTGTTTGGAGAAAATAGATTATAAAGTGACAAATGTGTTTGCAATTAATATTTATATTTTTAACCTTAACCTGCTCAGAATGAACTGAATGGCATTTACAAATCTCTTGGAACCAGATATGATACTTAATAGCTAGGTTTTCACCAGGATCCAAGCTGTTTGAGATTCCTTAACCCTTTTCACCATAAATACGCCTTTCTACGCTTCTGTAAAAGTCACTTTTTTAAACCATTGTGATAAATAGAGCATTTGCTTCTTAGGAGCAAATGCTCTATTTATCACAATGGTTTCAGTACTACACAATTCTAACATTATCATTTTCTTTAGTAATGCTCCTTTTCGGTAGATTTATTGAAAGAGGTTGGGTCTAAAAATAGCATTTGAGGGAATGGGTTAAAGTTAGTGCCTAAGGGTTTGATTGACAGATAATGTTCAGTATTACCAGTTAACAAGACAAGTAAAATTTGATGATGTTCTTGTCATTCTCGAAGTGACCATTGCATGACAAATGGCTGCTTCACACTCATTATAGCTGACCGCTGGGATTGAAGCTTGGACGTGGAGGGTACTCGTAGATTTCCTGGGACTAATGGCCACTGGAGCCGTGGGTAAAATGATAGAAAAATGCATTAAATGATAGGCTCGAAGCTAAATAATGAGATGGGAGGGGGAAAATGATTTCTTAGAAACCATAACCCAGGAATAATGAGATTTAAAGGTGTATACAAATGATCTGAATCTGATACAGAGATATGCAGATAACAATTTGTGCTCATTAACTAGGTTTGTTTTTCATTGGTTTGTTGAACTTGGCCAAATGAGAAAAAACTGGGAAATTCAGGACAAGTCATTTTCATTAGAATGAAGTCCAGTCTATTTAACTTCCATAACTTATTTTCTGTATAGCTAGATTAACTCTTAAATTCAGTTGTTTTCAGTTGTTTATCACTTTACCCCATGAACATTCATTAACCCATTCCCTCATAGGCTATTTTTAGACCTAACCTCTTTGAATAAATCTCCTGAAAAGGAGCATTTACTAGAGAAAAGAAAAATGTGAGAATTGTGTACTTTTGAAACCGTTGTGATAAATAAAGCATTTGCTCCTTTGGAGCAAATGCTCTATTTATCACAATGGTTTCATAAAGTGACTTTTACAGAGGCGCACAAAAGCATATTTATGGAGGAAAGGGTTGATATACATGTATAATGAATGTACGGATATTAATTATACCGTTTATATATATTTTTATAATAATAATAAATTGCATCAAGGTCAAGCGATGTTTTTATTATGGCAGAAAATGTAGAATTAGGTATATAGTATTTCCTAAACAAACAGAGCAGACCCTGATCAAATGGCTCCTACAGGGGCTGTCTGATTTGGGTCTACTCTGCTTGTAAATGCGCATCTATTGACAATCTATTGTTGATTGGTGCATCATACTTGCTGCCTTTTTCTTCATAGAACAGATACTACATATGAGACATATGAGGTGGCATTCTACCAAATTCTGGTTAAAGCTCGCCATTGCCAGCCAGTCCAGCCAAAGGCAGCCTGTTCCCTAGTTTATTGACTATGACATCTACAATCAGCCTTATGACACCTGTATCACCCATGGCCAACGAGTCTCATAAACAACAGCCACAGATCCTATCATAACACTCAAGGTATGCTTAGAATATTCCTCCTTTGTGTCTGATGCTGCCAAACAGTTGTCTAAAGTTTCTGCCCGCTGTGATTAGCTTGTCATCCGTAATTATCTTAAAATATTCGGCAAGACTTACTTAACCCTTTAACTCATGAATATTCATATAAGAAATAACTATTATATGAGTATTAATTAGAAAAAGTTTTATAATGATATTACAAACAAGGTTTTTATAGTACCATTAGAATCAGATCTGTATTATTTCTTGAGCAAACAGAGCAGACGCTGATCAGACTTCTCCTACAGGAACCATCTGATCTGGGTCTACTTTATTTGCAAAGATACCAAAATGGTTCACTCTGAGATACTGTGAAAAATGAATATAGTGGACTCTGGTCAAGGAGCAGTCTATTTCCTGCTAGATCAATTATCCAAAAGCTGCTGAATTGAGTTTTTAGGCCTTACACACTGATGGATTGTCTTTTAGATGAATATTCAAAGAGTCAAGGGTTTGAACCCTTTCCCTGCTCTATATTTATGGATAAAATAATAATAATGAAATACGGAAGGTGGAACATTGTAGCCATTTAAGAAAGTAAAGATACCAAATCTATAGAATTCCAATAGCAAACTGAGCAGGCCCTGATCAGACGGCTGATCTGGGTCGACTGTTTGCAAATATTGTCCGATAACCCATAATAGTAGAAACTACTGAAGCCACCTAATCAGGGTATTGCTTACAGTTTTTGCTTGAGCAAAAATATCATGTGCTTATATGCCATTTTAAATAATATTAACCCATTCCCTCATATTGACGACTTTTGACGAATCTGTAGAATTCACTTTGTGAAACCATTGTGATAAATAGAGCATTTGCTCCTATAGGAGCAAATGCTTTATTTATCACAATGGTTTCAAACTATAAAATTCTAAAAAATTTCCTTTTCTCTAGTTAATGCTCTTTTTCGGTAGATTTATTCAAAGAGGCTGGGTCTAAAAATAGCCTATGAGGTAATGGGTTAATGATATAATTATATCGTACATGAATAGTGAACAGGTAAAGGGTTCACAAACACAAGAGTGGAGTAATTGCTTTTCAATTTAAGTCTCTACTATTGTAGGTTATCAGACCCCTGGCCCTATCACTTGTCTGCCTAACCACCAGCTACCTATCGGCAGCTATCATCAACATCATCATCATTATCATCAGCCTTATCAATTCTCACAACAAACCAATGCACCACATACTTTTACTATCTTCAGCGGTAATCTGGCGGGTCTCTTTGCAAGCTAAGTAAATTTTAAGTCTGCAAAAATCGCCATCTGCCATATAGCTCATAGGTAGTTGGTTGGATTTCTCATCAAAAGTACAATCCAGTTGTCAAACCATATAGATCCTGATGTGCCACCTAGTCACTCAGTGCCTATCTGGATCTGAGCTGTTTGCACGAGTTAGTATGAATTTGCCGGAAACATGCAAAGTGTTTAATGGGTTTCCTGCGAGGTTCTGACATTTTTTGGCAGGCATTTCCAGTACAGTTTGGCTACTGACATTGTTTTTTATTGGGGAAAATTTTACAGTGTCACAAAATGCAAGACGGACGTTTAGCATCGCAGAATTTAATTGCGTGTTCTAAGTTTAGCTTGATAATTTGGTCAAAGGAAATAAAGTGAAATAAAAAGGCCAGTTAAGAGTGAAATTTTATTGTTTGCTGTACTGTTGGGTTGTGTAAATGGGTACTTTTAAAAAAAAAAACAAACTGCGCTAAAATCCACAGTAGTTCATCTATGTTGATTTTTAAATGTGACTTTAGCTAGTCATATAAAAGTTGTGCTGTTCTTCATAAGTTTAATTGTGGCTTTATCAAATATTATGATATGACGAAAGATTCAATTTTTTAACAGAGATATTAGTACTTGAAACCAAGTTGTTATTTTCTTTACTAATTACCATAAAGACCTAAAAAAGATCCATTGGGTGGGTGTAGCATTTCGAGGGCTTGGTGCAAAACTATTCTAACTCCTTCACAAAGTGAAGGAGTTAGAACAGTTTTTGCACCAATGCCTCGATTTGCTGACCAGTGAATTATAATAGCATTACAAACAAGATAAATAAATTTGCCCTTTTCAACAGAACTGTATATCATGGCCCATGCTTATAAAGCTTTTAGTTGAGTCTGAGTTTGTTCTCAAGCTTTTGATTGGTCAGATTTGAGTTCCCAAGCTTTTGATTGGTCAGATTTGAGCCAAAGGCTCAAATCTGACCAATCAAAAACTTGAGAACGAACTCAGACTCAATTAAAAGTTTTATAAGCATGGACCCATGACTAAAGAGTATAGATGTATTTTTTGTCTGGAATGAGTGTATGTTATATTTTGTCTGGAATCGCCATGGGTTTATGTTGTTATATTTTATCTGGAATAGCTATGTGTGTTTATCTGGAACAGCTTTGAGTGTATGTCATATTTTGTTTGGAACAGCTTTGAGCGTATGTTGTTATATTTTGTGAGTATAACATTCTGTCTTTCTAAATCTTGTATTTGATACTGAAAAGTTCATAATGGCTTATCAAGTCCATTGCTATTCTCTGACTTTAACCCTAGAAAAAACATAATATTCAGATCAATATACATGTAATTCCATAACCCTTTCCCTCATATAAACGTGTTTCACGCATTTGCAAATAGAGTAGACCCAGATCAGACGGCTCCCAGAGGAGCCGTCTGATCAGGGTCTGCTCTGTTTGCTAATAAAATTTGATAGATCTGTTTCCTTGCTTTCTAAAATGTCTACAATGTTCTACCTTCCATATTTCTTTATAACTATTTTGTTAATGAATATTCAGTAGGTGTCGAAATTTGGCTGAAATACAGAACAGGGAAAGGGATAAGCAAACAAAACAGACCCTTCCCTGTTTGCAAAGGTGTATCTATAGAGTAAAGGGTTAACAGGGAAATCATATGTTTAGTACCAGTATCATTCAAGAGACATTGTATTGTACGGAGATACATTCATATGTACAAAATTAGCAATGCCAGCTCTATTGGTCATTATTTATAATCTTTTGTAATTTAACGTCATCTTTCCAGTTTTCCCTACATTTACTAGATCATAAGTGCCGTGATTATCGACGGACTAATCAAACCATTTTGCAATGTCCTATATTTACAAGAAAATCATGATCATTTATAGGAGGCTTGATACTCTCAGACATGCAAACATTCTCAAATTCCCAAACCCGCCATTGGCTACATTGATCGTAAAATGGCAAAAAGTCTATATCTCTCACAAAACACATCGCCTTTCATGCTAGGGTCCCTAAATAGACTGCTGCTCTTCTTAAAACACATAAAACAGCAATAATGAACATTAGCAAAAGCAACTGGTGAATGTTTGAGCATATTTACCAATAATCAGTTTATGTCGTACATACATCTATGAAATACACTCGTACATCTATGAAATATACTCGGTTGATTGCAATTTAGTGGAAACATAAACAAAACAGATGGTAATAAAACAGTTTTGTTCCAGTGATAAACTCGCCCTCAGAATCTCTGACATGGAGGCCATAAAGAATACTTGTGTCCTCTCCGATAGTATCTACATCCAGGGGGCCCTAATGCCTGTTGCTGTGCCCACATTTAGACACAATTTTCTCCATTCTTATTCTGATCATGTACAATAAAACCTGTCTTCAATGACCATCCAAAGTAGGTCTAATTTTAAGACAGATGGTAGCTTAATGCAGGATGAAAGTTGTGCAGAAAGCTCCTCTAGGAGCTATCTGCATTACATCATCCTACATTAAGCTACCACCTGCCCTTATAAACCCATATATTTATTCATTTTGTGGTCACTATAACCAAGTTCTATTGTATTGCAATTGCTGCAATATTGATGAATGCCAAAAACCATTTCTTTATGAAATAAATCGTATGAAGATGTACTGTAGAATATGTTCCAGGCAATCACTTAGAGAATTGTCATGAGAGCCTACAAGACAGGTGGCTTCTTGGTGCAGCATAAAAGTAATGCAGACAGCCCCTGCATCAAGCTACCAGCTACTCTTAACCCATTACCATATGAAAAGAATTCAGGACTTCGTCAATATTCAGTAAGGGGAGTTTCAAAATGCATAATGGACAAGTAGAAACAGTAGAATCAGATCTATATTATTCCAAAGGCAAACAAAACAGACATTGATGAAATTGCTTCTACAGGAGCCATCATTCTGATCAGGGTATAATATTTTTGCAAAGATGTGAAAACATGTCTGTATGATATAAAGTTAAGACTTCTTTTGAGTGGCAGTTGTAGAGGAGATTTCTTTAACCCTTTCCTTGATTCAATACCTACTGAATATTCATGGCCAACATACTATAGTTATAATGAAATATGGAAGGTGAAACGTAGTAGCCATTTCAGAAATTAAAGAAACATCTATCAAATTCCATTGGCAAACAGAGCAGACCCTGATCAGACGGCTCCTATAGGAGCCCTCTGATTTGGGTCTACTCTGTTTGCAAATGCATGAAAACAGGTTTATTTGAAGGAAAGCCTTAATTATTCCTCTCGGCAGTCACAGTCACTAAGCCTGGTCAAACAATGGTACAGAATGTTCCATTTTATCCTAGATGTCACAATATTGTCATAATGTGCTCAACAGGTGAATTCTTTTCCCTTAACGACCCTTACGCCTCAGCAACTGCTGGAGTCTATATGTTGAGCTCATAAAGACTGGCTCAAGATGGTTGGCCATCATAAGACACAATCCCAAAGGCCCTTGTCGGTCTCTTGTCCTTGTTCATTTCTGTACAATCTGATAAAAATCTCTCCATTCTTGTGACCATTAGTCCTCTGTCTATTGGAACCTTCGTTCAATACACAGAAAATCAACCTAGATCCAGAATAAATGACATGTAACTTAATTGCAGTATCAGTATATGTGTAGTCCACATTTGGAGTCACATGGTGGAATGGCTTAGACAATGTCCAAGATGTTGTGGCTGTTGTTTTGCAGTGTTTCTTGCTAGCGGCTCAATGAAGGTTAACTGTTGAATATTATCTCTTCACAGTGTAAGCATGCTCCCTGGACATTGTAAGCCCATATCTTTAGCACTTCCACCAGCCATATGTGGATACAGTGACAGACAATGCTGGAATTACTTACAGTTAATTTACACGAAAATCTACATAAACGAGCACTGTGAGCCTTCTAGGAAACATTATGACAGCACTGCCCTCTTCGCTAATGTGTTCTTAATTAATCAAGTCTTTTATAGAACTTGAAAGCAAAGACATTAGCAAAATCCCAAGAAGGAGACAAACTGGCCGTTATCCCAAATGGCTTTTCCTTCTCTGTCTATTACCAGCTAGTGATTCTAGGGGTTTGTTTTAACCCTTAGCCAGTTGTTAGTGTGTATTATGCTAACAAGGTTGTGTGGATGTTCTAATTACCATGAGTATTTCAGAGCTACAGATAATGGTGCATACTCAAATACTAAAATTGTCATTTCTCCGGCAAACACTATGTTTTGACCACTCTTTAGAATCATCTCAAAGAGACGATTCCAAAGAGTGGTCACAACATAGGGTTTGGTGGAGAAATAAAGAAGTTATTCTTGAAAATATTTTACTTTATGCATCTTATCTGGAGCTCTGGTATTCAGACACCTAATCTCTATTCTCCACTAGTTTGTAAAACTGAATAAGTCAATATTGGCATAACTTTGATAACTTTAAATTAGACTGACATGGTAACAAATACCGTAGATGGGTGTAACAACTCCTGTAGGAGCTGTTTGATCTGTGTCTGCACTATTTGCCGAAATGTTTCTATCCAAAAACTTAGGGTAATAAGTGTAAATCTTGATGTATGCATCAGTTGAAAGATACACAGAAATTTTAAATTTAGTTTGGAATTAAACCAAAACCAGAATTTGCATGCATTTTAATGGAATCAAGATCATTTGCAAATATGAAAGAGATAGACATGATATTTAGTGGGATTATACATGGATGATGACTGGAATTGGTATCACTTTTGCAGGGCTGTTCTGTGAATCATTTAGAAATATTTTGTTCTTCTGTATTTCTGTAAATGGAAGTTAGATCAGTCTTGTGCTATGCTCCTGGGAGATAACAGTATTTTGGGCTTAGTTGTTCTAACAAACGACTTCATCATTAGATAGGTAGTAAAGATACCAGAAGACGAATTGATGTGTTAATAGCGGGTATGCAAATGAGGCAAGATGGCTGCCATCAGATATAAGGCTTCTGGTATTGAATCCAGCTCATGTAGCTACCTGAACCGTAGCATTAGAGGCAATGCACGCATGTCAGCACCCCATTCACTGATTTGAATGTTAGATTTTACAACAGACTAATGATGCTTGTTGCTTGTGGCAAGACCTCGTGAAAGGTTAAAGGGGAAATTAGGCAGGGTTACTGGTAAAGAAAAATCCCATTTCAAGAAACCAGGCATTTAGTTGTCAGTTAACCTATTACCCACATTCTATCTGGTTACTGTTTTCACCTTAATCCTCAATTTACATACAGAAGAAAACTTCTGACTTCTTTCATTGCTTCCTCAATGTGGAAGATACCAGAGCTTAAGGAATTGGGATTGTGTTCTCTTCAGATGTTTCAGTAGTTTTGATGGTGATTGTTTTGTTTGTATGCACAGTGCCTTAGCAAAAGGTGCCTATTCAAATATTAAACTTGTCATTCTCCTCCAAACTTTATGTTGTGACCACTCTTTAGAAATGACTTGAAGAAATGATTTTAAAGAGAAGTTTCAAAATAGGGTTTGATAGAGAAATAATGAAGTGATCCTTGAAAAGCATAATATTAACGCATCTTATCTGTGTTTTTGTAGTCACCATTCTTTGTCATGATAGTTTTATTTTCCTGCACTTGCATTATATTCCAAGTAAATCAGAGTAGGTAAAGCTCTTATGAAAAAGTTTTCAAAATAATGAAGTTTTCGAATTTGCTGTGGGAAGAAAGTCAACTTGACTGGTGTACTGCAGTAGACTGGTTTATTGCACAGTGCATTATGTCAGCAGGTACATGGATAATTATACTGGAACCATTCTAGGTGTCCTCCACATTGAAGGCAATAGGTGCCTTCTGGCGATAGGTCTGGCTATAAAATTACCTTTTTCTTAATTAGCCTCCAAATGAGCCTTGAAGTATTTTCACAAATCATTTAAATGATTCTCTCCGACCTTGTCGGAGTGTTCAAGTCTTTTACTGAAATGATAAGTGCTGTGTAATTAGTCAAGGTATGCCATTTGAAATCATTTTACAGTCATGCTCATAATTTTAAAAGGTTGTGGAGATCAGGCAGTGTAACATGCTTAAGATTTACTGAGGACATTTTCACGGCACAAAAGTGATTTTATTTAAGTTTTTGTCGGGCAACACCTGTATGTGGTTAAATGCCAAATGATCAGTGATCTTCAATTTCGATAAAGATCTATTTAGCTCTTTTATCCAGTTTTTGATAGGTCATTCCTCATGGGGGCTTTGTTTCGATGACACTGTAAACCTAAATGGTCGGGCCGTCCTTTCAACTGCATAAATTATTGGTATATCTGTTACACTGGGCGTTCTGGCCATACATGGTGTATCAAAGGTCGGATATGTGGTATTTTGGCAATTGTTTAATCGGTAATTTTCCACCTGGGGGCTTCCACCAAAAGACAGGGCAGAAGAATTAGCTACGGGTTATTAAAGTCTCTTAACCTTTTAATTATTAGTTATTACACACACTTGGGACAGGTTCTGTTTGGGAATATTAACAATTCATTCATTTTTTTGCTTCATTCATATTTGTAGTATTTAAAAAAAACCCACACTTTTGCACCTGTAGTAATCTTTTAACCCTTCATTTCATAAATATGCCTTTCTATGCCTTTGCAAACAGAGAAGACCCAGATCAGACGGCTCATCTTGGAGCCGTCTGATCAGGGTCTGCTCTGTTTGCTTATGATATAGATATCTGCCATGGTCAAAACTTTGTGTCCTTGAGCTATTATAACAATTAATCTAATTTATATTTGCGATGTCATTGGTTCTTACACGAATATTCATGGAGTAAAGGGTTAAATATTGGGGTCAACTGGCATTTGGAAAAGGTGTAGACCCAGACCATTTAACCTGTTCAATATTCATGTAAGATAAATGATGTCATTTATGTTAATTACGGTAGCTGAATTTCTATAATGTAAATATTTCAAGGTATGTTTTTGCTTATAATGTTTCTGATGGAGCTGTCAGTGTCTACACTATATGCTACTATGTCAGTCTAATTTAAAGTTATCAAAATGGTTGATAAATTGATTTATTCAGCTCTACAAACTAGTGGAGAGGGGTAGATTGGGAAAGTGAATACTTCCGGTAATTAGGCTATACAATAAAAACCTCTCTAAACCGGACATTAAATTTTGTATAAATATTGGTCTTGGAGACAGGTGGCAGCTTAATGCAGGGTGAAAGTCATGCAGAAAGCTCCTATAGGAGCTTTCTGCATGACTTTCGCCCTGCATTAAGCAGCCACCTGCCCAAAAGTATCTAAATCCTTCTCTACTAGAATTCCAGTTTAGATGGGTTTTATTGTATCCATAAAAATCATCATTGACTTGATACCAGCAGCTACAAGTTGTTCATTCGCAGGTGAGTCTTTGTCCTTGTAACTAAGTGATATTGTAAAATTGGAAAAGTTTGTACTGACAAAACTTTTATGATGACACTAAATCAAACAAAATGATCAATAAGGCCCCGAGAAAACTATCTATATGCAGTTCAAGGAGTTAAATGTGTCGTGGATTGGTGATCCAGTATTGGAAAAGTGAAGTGCCCAAGTGCAAAACCCCTTTTTGACATCGGCTGGTAAAGAACATTCCGTCTTTTATCACATTTTCCTCGGTTCATTAGCCATTATAAGCATTTGTGTGTGAAGCTTTGAAAAAGTAAATAACAAACCATTCTAAATCATCAAAGAAGAACAATGATTTAGAGAACCAAGTACATTGTATCACATGATGTCCTTTTCATAGTTCATGTACTTTAACCCTTTACCTGATGAATATTCATGTAAAAAATAATGACAGTATCTATAGTAACCCTTTCCCGCATATAAACGTGTTTTCACGCATCTGCAAACAGAGTAGACCCAAATCAGACGGCTCCTCTAGGATCAGGGTCTGCTCTGTTTGCTTATGGAACTTGATAATAAATATGTTTCTTTAGTCTTTAAAATGGCTACAATGTACCACCTTCCATATTTCATTATAACTCTTTTGCCCATGAATATTCAGTAGGTATTCAAATTTGTAATAAACATAGAACAGGGAGAGGGTTAACCGTTTTATTTGGAAGTCATACCAGTGACACTTACTGGCATATGACCATTCACAATTTTGGCTATGATAAACTCTGTAAAGTCAGATCTATATTATACTATAAACAAATAGAGCAGACTCCGGTTGGAGCTGTCTAATGTGGGTCTACCTTATTTGCGAATGTGTTTTTTGTCATATATGACAAAAATGGACAAAAAATGGCAAAGGACACAAAACTGTAGCAAGTAGAAGGAAACTTTTTCTCTTGTCACCAAGGTGGCCCAAATGTTTATAATAAATGTATTTTGCTTCCTTTGCATGAATTCTGAGTAATCGTTCACTCTTAATCTGTTGTTGCTCACATTGTCAATATGGACCTGAATGAAAATGATGTAGAACATGCCATCGGACTGGTGCAATTGTTGCGTGCAACCTCAGCTTCATTTTCAACAACATGACCCTCATAGAATAAAGTAGTACATTCTGAATTTTAAAATTGAAGACTCGTTTTTGGATATATTGAGAGAAAGGAGCTAATACCACCTCCACCTTTGAAACAGTGTCTCCTGGTGGGCAGGCACTTACAGCCGTGATATGGCACAAGTGGATACAAGTATAACGCTACAGCCAGCGAATTTCACAGAGTAATTTGGCGATATTTTACGATCATAATAAAATACTTACTGATTCCACGCAGCAATATTTAGTTCATGTTTTATGATGTTTAAGAGGTTTGGGTTGTAAAGAGTTATTAAAACCACAGACCTAATGACATATTTTCAGCCATGGTAGCTACCAATCTATGTTTGTTGTTTCTTTGGATAATGATGAGTAGATTAGGTAAATGGCCGACATATTGGCCATTCATGATGCCCCCTACTCTGATAATTACAGTAAAACCTGTCTCCAGTGGCCATTAAAATTAGGTCTATTTCAAGGGGAGGGTGGATGTTGTTAAAACCATTCCTTCATATAAGCACCATTTCACACATTTGCAAACAGAGTAGACCCAAATCAGAGGGCTGTTTTAGGAGGATCTGTTGTTTTTACTTCAGAAGAAATTACAGTAAAACCTCTCTATAACGGCCACTAAATTACATCAAGTATTTTGTATTAACGGCAGGTGACTGCTTAAAGCAAGGTGAAAGTAAAACAGAACGCTCCTAGGAGCGTTCTGTTTTACTTTCACCTTGCTTTAAGCAGTCACCTGCTCTAATAACCAACTAATTAACACAATTTAGTGGCCGTTATAGAGAGGTTTTACTGTATTTAAATCTTTGTGGACATATGTACCGTATTCCATTATGGAAACTTACCAGTATTCATGATGCCCTGATTTGCTACTTGAATAATCATGAGGTAAAGAGTTAACCAATTACCTCATTGGCTATTTTTAGATCCAAACTCTTTGGATAAATCCACCGAAAAGGAGTATTAACTAGAGAAAAGGAAAATTTGAGAATTTTGTAGTTTGAAACCATTGTGATAAATAGAGCATTTGCTCCTATAGGAGCAAATGCTCTATTTATCATAATGGTTTCATAAAGTGACTTTTACAGAGGCGTCAAATCAAAAGGCGTCAATATCAGGGAGTGGGTTAAATTAAACAGTAAAGGTACTTCGCTTAGCGTGAGAGAAGGATGTGCATCTTTCCGCTAGATAGAGCATTTAGCAAATTAGAAATACTGCTATATCTTTTGAAAAGCACTTATTTTAACTTATTGCAGGCTATAGACAAACTTGAGACTTGAGAACACCTTTTGTAAGCAGTTTGGATCCAGATCGGTTACCGAGTAATGAGGGGTCTGTCGAGGATCCACACTATTTGATGCTCATGATCACGATTTTTTGAAGACAGTGGAGAAAATAAATTTAAAGAATTTGTAGCAGATGACAATTTTGCAGACAATTATCTAGCATGGTAAAAATTAAATTTGTCAATTATTGCAGATGTTTGAAACTTAGGTTTTAAAAATTGAAAATGTTGCCAATATTCCTGGGTGAAATGAAAGAAAATCTTTAATTTACAGTAAATATTACAAATATTATTATAAATGACTTTTTTATCTGTTCAACTAGACCAAACCTTGGCCTGATGAATATTCATGTAAGAAATAATGACTATGAATATTAATTAACTGAATTTCTTATAATAGCATTATGTGCAAGTGTAGTTTAAATACACGCAAAGTGTAGAATCAGATCTATAAAAAATCATAAGCAAAGAGAACAGATCCTGATCAGAGGGATTCTACAGCAGCTGTCTGATCTGGGTCTACTAAGACTGAAGAATCAGATCTACATGTATATAATTCCATAATCAAACAGAGCAGACCTAACATGAGCCATCTGATCTGGGTCTACTCTGTTTGCAAATGCATATTTATTGAGGAAAGGGTATAAGTGGATATGAATTCAGCAGAAAAGGTGAATTGAAACATTATTAAACTATGATGAAGGATATTCTTTTTTTCACATTTGGCTGAAATAAATGAGAGTTTAATTTTTGCCAAAGACGTGTCAACTATGAGGTAAATGAGTTTTAAATAGGATAGAAGATGATAGCATCAATCCGGAGCTCCCAAGTGATGAAATGTAACCGAAGACATTAGTGCGGATGATTGTGTATTCCATCATGATATAATCGTTTGAAATGTCTTACTGGCGCTGCAAGGTGGGCAAATAGAATATCTTGCTTGTCCTTGACCTTCAGTATAATTTAACTAAGGCAGAAATAGATCTGTTTTAGATAAATTTTAACCCTTTACTTGATAATCCCGATTTTTTGGGCTTGGCAAACAAAGTAGATCCAGCATGGGGTCTGCTTTGTTTGTTTGTGTGTTACAGATCTGATTTTCTACAGTCATGGCAGTTACTTTCTATTTTGATACGAGAATTAATTTAGTTAATATTAGCGGAGTCTTGCTTGAATATTCATCAGATAACCCTTTCATTCATATAAACTCATTTTTACATATTTGCAAACAGAGTAGACTCAGATCAGACGGCTCCTATTGGAGCCGTCTGATCAGGGTCTGCTCTGTATGCTTTTGACATGATAGATCTGATTCTACAGTTTTTCGTCAAAGCAAAATATTTCCTTGAAATTTTACATAATAAAAAATACAGATAAAAAATAAAAAATACAGATAAAAAATATTCATGATGTCGTAATTCCGTACATGAATATTGTACAGGGAAAGGGTTATGAATTTTAGCCTTTATCCCGCAATTGATGACAAGACTCGCATTTGCAGACAGCTTGGATACAGTTGTCACATCGAGATCAAATTTGTTTGACACTCTGCCAATAGTTTCTCTAAAACTTGAACAATCGAAAATAGCTAATTAATATTCAGGGCGTCATTATTTCTTAAATGAATATTCATCTGGTAAAGGGTTAACCCTTTCCTCTATAAATATGCCTTTCTACGCCTCTGTAAAAGTCACTTTTTGAAACCATTGTGATAAATAGAGCATTTGCTCCACACACACACAATGGTTTCAAGACTGCAAAATTCTAAAAAATGTCCTTTTCTTTAGTTAATGTTCCTTGTCGGTAGATTTATTCAAAGAGGTTGGATCTAAAAATAGCCTATGAGAAAAATAGGTTAATAAATGTTTTAGACAGGTTTTACTGTACAAGGGCATGCATCATGTTGTAATCAGTAAATGGTGTCTTTACTTAGACTCCTGCCACCACTTAGCTCAGTGTGTAATGATCTTACATTCTTTTTACATGGAATGGCCATTGTGCTAACTGGACACTCAGCCATTTCCTTGCCATAAACACAATTACGGCTCAGAGGCACTAAATCTGAACAGCTACCGACTAGCAAATCCAACAAACCTTCTATGATCTTTGTACAGCAAAGCACCAACAATAGCTAGCAGTTTTGATTTAGATTTGAACTTCAGAAATTTGAGATACATTCCAAATCTCACCTGCTTAACTTTGTCGCTGTCACAGGATTAAAAGTAATAATTTTGTAACTGCATGAACAAATATTTTCCAACGATTTTTTCAAAGCATGCGGCATTTTCAGTCGTGACAGGGATATGGGCAAATAACAGCTCTAAAGAGACAATACGGACCATTTCCTGCCATTCTGCCTGTCTGCCCGAAGCACTAAACCCTCCATCCAACAGTCCTTTATTTGGATATAATACAAAACAGGATTTCTCCTCCATAAATTGATAATCTGTAGAAATTGATCGCACAAACAGAGCGGCACAACAGTGGACCGTTATCGCAGTGATCCAGTAAAACCCCCATTCTATCTGTTTAGAGACGACTGATATCCCATGAATTGAATTCTCCACAAAAGAAACTATTGATTTGCAGGGAGAGACAAAATTGGTGATTTACATTTTTTTCGGGGATATGTATGTAAGAAAAATACACTGTTCAGATCTATTTGAAAAAGAGATTGACGGGGAAACCATATTCTAGATTAATTTTGCTAATATGATTTTTTAGTGTTTTCCAATATGAGTGTTCCAAGGTTTTGCGGCCAAATTTGATTGGAAAATCATTAAGTATGTCTAGCCCTCTCCTGTTTGCTCAGACCATGCGATTGGAGATAAAATAAAGACAAATTAAATAGTGTTTAGAGTTTATTTACCAATGATTCTATCTATAAACTTTATTTTATGCTCTTATGCTTTTGTGGGGTAATGTTATAAAATGGTTTGTTTTCTGGGAACATTTGCCCATAAAGCCCAACTAACGGGCTTATATAACATTGTATGCAGCATGTTACGACTTCAACATTTGCCTTGTTTATTTCATTTCCGTCCGATATGGCTTCATAGGTCTAGTATACTATCGGGTATAGGGATTTACTGTTTTGACATAGTCTTTGTGAGGATTTAAATTATAGAGAAGATATAAAGTCAAATATTTAGATTGTCTGGCAATGGGATATCTGCAAAGCCTGTTCGGGGAAAGGTCAGATGTAAGTATTACTTCACATACCGTCGTGCAAACAGACATCAATGCAAATATGAATATTATTGAATTTCTCATTGTTTGTGAAAAAGAAACAACATTTTGAGTAGACTTGAATTGATATGGACACTGAACTGAAACTCATATAACTATTGCTTTAACCCTTTCCTCCATAAATGCGCCTTTCTGCGCCTCTGTAAAAGTCACCTGTTGAAACCATTGTGATAAATAGAGCATTTTGCTCCTACAGGAGCAAATGCTCTATTTATCACAATGGTTTCAAACTACAGAAAAGAAGTCCTAAAATCAGAGGTATAAGGAAGATGATTTTTTCAAAGAATAGCTCCTGTATTTCTCCAAATCTCCCAGGAAAGACAATGCTCTGTGGTTATAAAATTGCAGGATTCTGAGTTAATTCTCAAGAATCTGATTGTTTAATAACCCCCAGACATTATCTAAATGCATTGAGTAACAAATAGAGACGTGGATAAATGACAGAGGGAGTACTCTTTTCTTTCTAAAGATTCTCCGTAGTTGTGGATATTATAAATGTTTTGAAGTGGAATAAATTGTTGCTCTTTCTATTCTGATTCCTGTTTTGATCAAAGCAGCAACTTCACTGGGTTCATATTCCACTTTATAAAGGAATTCAAGGCAAGTCCAAGTGCAGAATGTGAGGAACCAGCACTAACTCTCACACTCAAATTGTGTGAATTTTCCCAGGAATTCAGCCAAGATAATTCAAAGAGGTGTCCTGCTTTCTAATTAGTGCAATATGTCCCATCACCCTGTGAATGTTAACTCTTAAAACCAAATTATTGCTTTAGTGGTCAACACCATGGTGGAGGGAAATGGTTTAAAAGCATCTGCGGGCTGACCGGAGATGGTGTTCCAATTTAGCCCTTAAATACCAGCCTTGTGTGATATCTACTGTTCTGTTCTGACAGCCTGTTAATATTTAATAATGACATGCATACATACAGAAGTTTGGAGACAACACAATTTGATTTCACAGTTGGAGAAATATTATTTTGGTCTACACTGTGTTGAGACTCTGTCACTGGCAGTCATAGACTTGACAAGGGTTCAGTGTAGTTAACAAGGCTTGCCTGACTTGGCTGTCAGATTGAGTTAGCTCTTACAAATTGAGGAACCACCCACTTGACTGGACCAGAGTCTAGGTATCTAATGATATAGTTGTTTAGAATAGTCCAATGGCTGGCTGGTCAGGTCGTGAGAGATTCTCACTTGTTCTTAACCCTTTCCCTGTTCTATGTTAATTATGAAATTTAATACCTACTGAATATTCATGGACACAATAGTTATAATTACATATGGAAGGTGGAACATTGTAGCCATTTTAGAAAGTCAAGAAATCGATATATCAAATAATGTTAGCAAACAGAGCAGACCCTGATCAGCCGTTTGATCTGGGTCTACTCTGTTTGCAAATGCGTGAAAACGCGTTTCTATCAGGGAAAGGGTTAATGATATCTTCCATAATGTGGAACAATTTTTAGCTTGTCTGTTTTGAAGAAAAGTTGAGCAATTGTGATCACTGGGTCGTAGGTGTTGTCGTCATTGTTGTCGATGTCGTCGTTGTCATCGGCGGTGGCGGCATGCAAAAACTTTAATGTAGCTGATTACTTGAAAAGTATAAGAGCCTATGAGGTATCAACATGAAACGTTATAGGTAGGTAGATCTCATTGAGAGGAAGGCCCTACATAAGAACCATAACTCTTGATTTCAAAATTTTGGAGTTTTGGCCCTTTATTGTTTTCAATTTTTTTTAGATTTAGCTGGACAAGCACCAAATCATAAGATGGTTTGCACTGCATGCGACTCTTGTTATAACTTTAACCCTTTCCCTCATATAAACATGTTTTCATGCATTTGCAAACAGAGTAGACCAAGATCAGACGGCTCCTAGAGGAGCCGTCTGATCAGGGTCTGCTCTGTTTGCTAACAGAATTTAAAAGATCTGTTTCTTTGCCTTATAAAATGTCTACAATGTTCCACCTCCCATATTTCGTTAGAACTATTTTGTTAATGAATATTCAGTAGGTATTGAAATTTGAAATAAACATAGAACAGGGAAAGGGTTAAATTAGACATAAATAGCAAATAGAGTAGACTCTGGTCAGATAGCTCCTTCAGGAGGCACTGGATTGTGTCTGCACTATTTGCATAAGTTTGTCTGTCTGAATTCTTAGGGTTACTTAGGATAAGTCTCTTAAAAATCTAACATTCATGAGTATAGACAAATGCTTGTAATTTTTTACTGCATTTTTCTAGAAGTGTTGTGTGCTTAGTTAAGCAATAATTATAACTTATGCCTTTGATTTCCATTTCTGACAAATAGACCAATAAAAAATATTTTCGTTTTTGCTGTCCATGATGTGTTCTCGCCCAATGTTCAGTTTGTTGTATAAAGGCTGGAAATCAAACACTACTCTCAATTACAGGCCGTGTGGAGACACCGGGAGCCAAGGTTATCATCACTTCAGCAGTGTCTATTGTTTCCCCAATTATTCCAAATGCCTTCATAATCCCATCAATGGCCATTCAAATTAAGGTTAGGCTACACTCGGAATGTCAATGCCTAAATCTATTGATTAGTAAGGGACTTGCTTGTCCAGAGAAACCAGAAGCTTCAGGCAGGGCTAGTCTCTTGTGTGATAGACTTGGGTACTTTAGAAACATTTCCTGTACTATGCTTGCCATAAATCATTGAAGTAAGATGTACATAAATGAAGGCCAATGAAAACAAAGATGTCCATAGATTATCCATTTCCGTGTTGAATATTCATGTAAGAAGTAACGACATCTTGAGAATATTTTTAGCAGAATTTTTTATAATGACGTGTACACCGGAGTGTTTGGTAGCTGGTAGAAACTGTAAATATGAATTCATAAGCAAATAAGATATGAATTCATAAGCAAATAAGATATGAATTCATAAGCAGATAGAGCAGATATCAGATGGCTCTTACAGGAGACTTCTGATCTGGGTTTCTAACCTGCTTGCAAAGCATAAAAAAGCGTCTTTATGAAGGAAATGGTAATACTGTTGATAGTCTTGAGATAAAACATTTCTTGTATCTTATTTATCTCCAGGGGAGTGTCATATTTTTAACACTGTCCCTGTTCTATGTTTATTACAAATTTCAATACCTGCTGAATGTTCATGGACAAAACAGTTATAATGAAATATGGAAGGTGGAATATTTTAGCCATTTTAGAAACTAAAGAAACAGATCTATCAAATTCCATAAGCAAACAGAGCAGACCTGATCTGATCTGGGTCTATTCTGTTTGCAAATGCGTGAAAAGGCATTCAAATACAAGGGTTAAAGAGTTTCTTCTTCTAATGTAGGCGTTATCAACAAAGTAATAAACTAATATGCTGGTAGTTTAATTTTCTTGAAGGCTTAGTACTCTAATTACTGTATGTATTGAGACAGACAGATTTAGACAAATAGTGCAAACCCAGATCTTCTCCGAAGGAGCCATTTGATCAGAGTCTACACTATTTGCTACTATATCAGTCTATTTTAAAGTTATCAGAATGATGCCAAATGACTTATTCAGTTTTACAAACCCATGGAGGGGGAGATCATCTGTCCAAATGCTTAGGGTAATCAAGGTAATGAGCAGTAAGTTGTCGCAGAGATCACAGGGTGATGGGTAAAGCAAAGACATTGTCATAAACAGTGACATGGGTATCCCAGTTCAATAAAAGTTCCCTGTTGAGAACATCAATTTTGCGAGATTCCTATGTTCATTGTACCAGTGAAGAGAAGATGGCAGAAGAGATTAAAATTTTGTAGAATTGATTCATTAGACTATTCTTTCTATGCAATTTGTTCATGGCTGTCAAAATCAGCTGTTCTGTGAGAGGCTAGGCCGGGCACCAGGCATGCCCAGACACAGGGTACCGCCACTTCCTGTTTCCTGTCACATGATCCCCCCAGCTTCCTGAGTCTCCAAGTATTCCTTGTAGCCAAGCAGAAGAATTTAATACATAACTTACTAAAATGTAGCATGCTTATAAAATGTTAGGTTGATTTGAAATTGGAATTGTTCATTATTGTGTCTCATAAATTTGAAACTACAGGAACAGACAAATTAGATGTAGACAAGACCTAGAGTGAAACTGCAACTTCACTGACAAAGAAGTGTGGGCAGATTTTGTTGAGTTCTGCAATGGCAGGATAAAGGTTAATTACATGTCAGAAACAGAAGTTTGCCTTTATAATAGGCTGGTAACAAAAACAAGGGAGAATGCCGAATTCAGCGGTTATGTAATGGGCTTGTCAATGATCAGTGTGCAGGATAATTAACATTTACATTATTGGCCGGCTTGCTTTCGTCATTAAATGATTATTGTTACTGTTAATTGATTTCCATGTGACTGCATACACGGAAGGGTAAAAATAAATATAAGTAAAAACCATATAACCAGTCAAGCTTACTGTCAGGTTAATGTAAAATGCACATAGTAAGCAACATCTTTCAGTTGATGGACAGCATCACTCAGTGTTTTGTATTGTGTGTATGGTATACAATGGAAGAATGAATTGTAGATAGAAGAAGTTAACCTCCAGAAGAAAAGTGACATGAATTTGTACATAATTCTGACAACACTGAGATATTGTCACCTGCAAAAAGAAATATGCCTTTTCATTGTCATCTTTGAAACCATGGAAATTATGTTTTAACTCTCTTTTTTTTTCCCTCTCAAAGCTACCAACAGACACAAAACAGTTTAGATTGTTATAATACACCATAAAACCACTCTATAAGTTGGTATTTGGGGCAGGTGGTTGTTTAAAGTACTGTGAAAGTAGAACAGAACGCTCCTATAGGAGTGTTCTGTTTTACTTTCACCTTGCTTTAAGTATCCACCTGTCTTTAACACAAAATACTTGATGTAATTTAGTGGTCGTTATAGAGAGGTTTAACTGTAAACCATATTACTTGATGGCTCACCTTGAGCCAGAATGTTTATCGTTGAATTGACAAGAGGTTTTGTTCGCTTTCAACTCTATTCATCTTAGTCCCATCTTAGGCTTTTTTTAGACCCAACCTCTTTGAATAAATTCTGAAAGGAGGTGATACCTACCAACCAAAAAGGGGCGTTTACTGGAGGAAAGGAAAGTTTTAGAATTGTGGCTCTGAAACCATTGTGATAAAATACAGCATTTGCTCCTATGGAGTAAATGCTCTATTTGTCACAATGGTTTCAAAAAGTGACTTTTAAAGAGGCATCAAAAGGCAACAATATGAGGGAATTGGTAAACTGTTTCCTTTATACAAACGCTTTTCCCCCATCTTTGCAAATACAGTAGGCCTTAAATTCAGATGCTCCTGAAGGAGACGTCTGATCAGTGTCTGCTCTGTTTGCTTTTAAAATTATAGTAGTTCTAACTATAGTTTCTATCAATTCCAAAAGATCCTGAAATAATGAATATTTATTAGCTGAATTTTGATAATGGCATAATTATATGCACAGGAAGTTTTGATACTGGTAAAAACAGTAGAAGTTGATCTATCACAATATCAAAAGCAAAGAGAGTAGATCCTGTTGGGGCCATCTGATCTGGGTTAACTCTATAAAGGGATGAAAAGGGAATAAAAGGGTGGCATTGTCAAGTAAAGGGTTGATTTGAAAGTTTCTGTTTCAAGTCTCCAATGTTTTTGAAGAACTGTTGGCAGTTAAATTAGACAGAAATCAATGCTCAGTTTTTGGGTAAATTAGTATTTGCACAAACTCCACATTATATTTATTTAGATGCATTTATTACAAGCATGAGCAAAAAAATGCATGACTACAAAACATGTTCTTGTAATGTCTCAAAACATTATTAAATAAAGAAACAACCGTCAGCGTTCAAGCTATCAATCAAAGTCCTGCCTTGTTAGTTTGATGAACTTCAATGTTTTTGCATTTGGCAAAAGTCTTCACATCATAGTTCTTCCGATTTGAGCTGTTTTTGCCTGCAAATCATATGCACAGCGCAATGACATGTGACATATCAAAATCATACAAAAACTAATGATTGCTTGTTTATGAAGGCTGTGTTTTATTGTTCATATTTTCAGTGTTTTGTTGTTTATGTACGATATGTTTTATTAATCATGATTGTCAAGTGACTGGCATCATGGGAGAAATTGGGAACTGGTGCATTTGTAATCATAGAGCAATCTATAAGGGTATATCGCCAATTTCAACATCAGCCCTTTGTTGTGACCTCTTCAAGACGATTCTAAAGAGTGATCCTAACATAGGGTTTGGGACAAGTGTCTTTCATTATCTACCAATTATTGAACTTGGGAAATTTCAGCTGAATTTGATGAAGAAGTTTGTCAAGGAGCTGTTCCTGAAATAAAATAGGAACTTTAGTTTAATTTGATGATGTATCTTTGCTGAATTAGACAAGGCGACTTTTTAGATCTGTATATCTTTGTGTTTGATTTTGTTCCTCGTGTCATTCTAACTTGGTTTTCTGGTTTTGACAGTAATCAGATGAACCTTTTTGCAGAAAAGATAACGGTCTTTGTGGAAAGAAGAAATTCTGCCAGTTATATAGAATAGCTTTATTTTATCAATGGTTTCATGAGTGATTTTAGTTCATATTTAATTTTATTTTCTAAATTTAAGTTTTATTGCCAACTTGGGAGTTTTATTGCAAAATGAGATCATAATAACAGCAGGTTTTCGAATTACCAGTTTTATTTCCCCACACATCTGCAAAGATTGTTGAATACGTAGTTATGTTTCCTCACCAAACTTTTGGGCGACCATCAAGTGTCTCTCGTACAAGGAATCTGATCATTGATGAGCTATACGCTAACTAAATACCATTGAGATCTTTATGACAGTAACTGGGATTTTTATTTTAATACCCTCATTTCATTTTGAAACATTTTCTTACTACTCTTGAGAAATCATAAAACGCGGTTATGAATCAGCAGGTAAGATGGAATGCGAGTGAGATGTCGAAAACTTACGAAAAATCTGTGTACAGTAGAACCTGTCTTAACCCTTTCCCTGTTCTATGTTTATTCCAGATTTTAATACCTACTGAATATTCATGAACAAAAAAGTTATTATGAAATATGGTAGGTGGAACATTGTAGCCATTTTTGAAAGAATAGAAGCAGATCTATGAAATTCCATTAGCAAACAGTGCAGACCCTGATCAGACAGCTCCTCTAGGAGCTGTCTGATCTGGGTCTACTCTGTTTGCAAATGCGTGAAAACACGTTTATATGAGGGAAAGGGTTAAGCAGCAATCTAAAAGGTCTAATTTTGGGTCTTTAAGGCAAGTGCTAGCTTAATGCAGGACAATTGTAATGCAAAAAGCTCCTATTGGAGCTTTCTGCATTACTTTTGCCCTTCATTAAGCAACCACCTGATTTTAAGACTCCTATGTTCAATAAATGAATGGCCTCTTAGGGCAGGTTCTATGGTACAGTACAGCATTCAGTTATTACTACCACAAGAGAATTAGTGCTGGGACAAAAGTAAAGATAACCCTTTCCCTATTGAATATTCATAAAATATATACTGTTCTGTGCCTTTGCAAACAGAGTAGAACCAGTTCAGATGGCTCCTATTATTAAGGATCATGGTCTTCTCGATTTGCTTATTAGATAATATAGATATTAAATTCTTCTGTTTCTGTCTTTGCTAAAAGTTATAGTGTTCATGTGTCATTATAAATATTAATAATCCAGTTAATATTCATGACATATTCATTTCTTTTATGAATATTCATGAAGTAAAGGATAAACTAAGAAAAGATGAGTTTGCCATACACCCAGACAGGTGGTGTATATCCTTATGCAAGGTCACATGGGCTGTACTTAGCTCTTTATTTCATGAATATTCATACATGAAATTGTGGGAATTTATTACATGTAATTTAGTTTTCATAATTTTATATGAACAAGGGAATTTTCGGTTTTGGCAGAGACTGTAGAATCAGATCTATATAATTCCATAAGCAAACGGAGTAGACCCAGATCAGACAGCTCCTACAGGAGCTGTCTGATCTGGGTCTACTCTGTTTGCAAAGGCATGAAAAGGCGTCTCTATCAGGTTAAATCTGGAGAAATGGTGTAAGTAGAGTAGGTTAATTCAATCCTTAACATCTCCTTTGTAGTTATGGCAGTATATGACAGAGACATAAGAACTCTTTTTCTTAATGGTACTTCAGTTCATGATGGAGAATTTTCCTCCATGTTTTTACCTACAGTGGCTGTATATCACCTGTGTGAAACCCAGGCCTGGTCTTCAGCTGTGAGGGTTTCATAGCGGACATGGGGGAATATTGCAATAATAACTTCAAGTGGACACAGATTGTTTTCATTCATGAAATTATAAGAATCATGAGAAGATAAAAATAGTGGAAGAACTCAAAACTGTGGCATGATTCAGAACAATTTGAACTTCATACTGTATTGTAGATTTTCATCGTAGAAATTGGACTTGATATTTTATAGCAGATTTTCCCTTAAGACTATGGAATTGATATTTTATAGAGTAAATTTTCACTGAAGAATATGGATTTGATATATATTGTAAATTTTCACCACATCATGCAATGATTTGCATACCATGTATTGCCGTTTAGAACATTTCAATCAAAAGATGATCATTAAAATGATAACAAAAATATATTGCTCAGAGTCTGCCCTGTTTTCTCTTGAAAATATAGAGTAGATCTAGATCAGATCAGATGCTTCTTACTTGAGTATTCGTCAAGTCATGGGTTAACCCACAGTGATGTTTTAACCCTTTCCCTGTTCGATGTTTTAAACCTTTCCCTGTTCGATGTTTTAACCCTTTCCCTGTTCAATATTCTTGTAAGAAATAATGACATCATGACTATTTATTAGCTGCATTTTTATAATGGCATGTGTTCACATAAAATGTTGGTACTGGTAGAAACTTTGGAGTCTGATCTATTATGATTTCATAAGCAAACAGAGCAAATCCTGACCAGATAGCTCCTATTGGAGCTGTTGATCTTGGTCTTCTCTGTTTGCAAAGGCATGAAAATGCGTTTACTTGCAGGAAAGGGTAAAGCCGAGACTGTACGGGCAGTGTTGGTATGTGTTTTCCTGACAATATTCTGCGGTTTATGAGCCTGATCATGGGAAGGCCCTTCTCCCAGTCAAGTGTTTAATGTGTAGTGCCAGCACTATAACTAGCAGTTAAGAGCTGTTTTAATAATACCATCAACAGTTATATTCATCGCCCCCTCATCATGTTATGGTACGGGTCTTCTTTAGATTGTTAACTGTGTAGATCTGTATTAAAGATGCAAATTGTCACAATTATGATGGAAACTTAGTGCACCGATGATACATACAAGATTTAAAGAGCACAATCTGGAGCTAAAACACTATCTATGTGGGTAAGAGAAAATAATTAAATGGTAAATATTTTTCAGCATATTAAGATTAACGAGAAAGAGGGTTGGCGTGTGTGTAAAACATTGGTAAAATTGAGTACAAAAACGCTGTTGTAGAAAAAGAGAAATAAAAATGCATCTTTCGGGTGATACATATAACGTGCTAATTGAGCTATGAATTAATGCTTTTGGCAGGAAGCTATCAACTCTTAGCATGTGATGGACAAATCTTGGAGGACATTTCCGAAACTTTGGATCCAGAAGAGATGTCAAAGTAAAAGGCTTCTCATGAGGCTGAAAACAGTTTGACAGTCAGATAGGAGTGTTGAGGTAAAATGGTAGGAAAGTCTGCTTTAAGAATTTTAGGCTGATGACATTCTTTGCTGGAAACAATTGTTGATAGTCTTAACTGTTAACAAGGGGAGTTTACGCGGAATGGGTTGCCTAGCCATTACTGTGAACGATATAGTTTTCTCTCAACTGTTGAATATCTTAACGTGTTGTTGCATCGCGAACAGCTGTGAACAGAATCATTTACTCCAACTTGAAGCTTTGTTTTCTGAGAAATTGTCATCTGCTAAAAATATTGTCGTCTGCTGCAAGTGTTTGGTTTGATTACTTAACATTTCTCTTGAGTAATATTGTACATAAATCTTTTCCAATAGATGGACAGAGCAAGTAAAATTAAATACTGCAGAACTAAATCATGTCAGATGTGGAGCCACGCCATGTGTTTTTGCCATTCATTTCCCTGCAGCATTACAAAGGTGTTAATGTGTTTTGTAATTTGAGAGTCTGTCGTGTTTTCTGGGTAGTTTATTCCATATAGAATGAAGGATGATAATTCAATGCACCACTGCCAATTCTAGAATAGAATATCATAAACCCACACAATGCTGGATTTCAAATTTGAAAATAGGCCACTTCATTATCCCTTTTCATGTTCAATGTTTGTTTCAAATTTTGATACCTACTGAATATTTATGGATGTAGAGTATGGAAGGTGGAACATTGTAGTAAAGAAAAAGACCTTTCAAATTCTATAGGCAAACGGAGCAGAACCTGATTAGGCGGCTCCTATAGGAGCCATCTGATGTGGGTCTACTCTGTTTGCACATGCATGAAAATACGTTTGCATGAAGGAAAAGGTTATAACACTCTTTACTTCATGAACATTCATGTAAGAATATATGATATCAGTTCATTATCATGGCATATGAAACAAAGAACATTTTTTACCCTGGCTAACAGTAGGGACAGATTTGAAAAACTATTCAAGCAAACAGAGTAGACTACGACCTGGGTTAATCTGTTTGCAAAAGTATGAAAATGTATATATATGTATAAAGCGGAGAGTTTGTTAACCCTTTCCCTCATGTATACACGCTTTTCACACCTTGCAAACAGAATAGACCCAGATCAGACTGCTTCTCTTTGACAGGAGCCATTTGATCTGGGTCTGCTGTTGCTCTTGGAATAGTATAGATCTGATTTTACAGTTTTTGTGATTACCTTGTTCATAGTGCCATTATAAATAAGCAGTTAATTAATATTCATAATGACATAATCTTGAATGAATATTTATGAAGTAAAGGGTTAACCTTTTACTCCATAAATATGCCTTTCTACGCTTTTGCAAACAGAATAGACCCAGATCAGATGGCTCCTATAGGAGCCATCGGATCAGGGTCTGCTCTGTTTGCTTATTATATAGATATTTTTCTACAGTTTCTGCCATGGCAAAAAATCCTGTGTCCATTTGCTACTATTGCAGATTATTCATGACATCATTATTTCTTAGATGAATATTCATGGAGGAAAGTGTTAAATCCTTATTAGATAAAAAGTTACTTGGGTTCTGCCTGAACTACAGGTTCCATGCTTATGAACTTTTTAGGTGAGCCTTTTGCTCAAATCTGACCAATCAAAAGCTTGAGAACGAACTCGGACTCAACTAAAAAGTTTTATAAGCATGGAACCAGGTGTATAGCTACCTAAAGATTCAATCTTTTCATGGTAGTTAACCTCTTTTGTAACTGTTACAGGTAAGGGTACTTTCTCATCATTTCAGGTCAAAAGAATTAAGCTCTAAGTCTTTTACCATGATGAATTACCATGGAAATAGTTTTTCATCTGTAACAATATTTATTCAACTACTTTTATTTTCTTTGTGGCGTTGCTAATTTAATCCCTGAAAGCAAGACATTTTCTTGTAATCGTGTCCCTAATTTGCGGGTATTTACTGTGCCATTTCTAGCTCCAGTGTTTTGTCTTATTTGTGTTTACTTGCTATATCAATACATCTGTAGACCCAGTAGACTTACTGAGTCAGTGAACCCGGGCTCTTCTTTATCATGAAGAATGTTTGTTATGTATTACAGATGTGTATGGAGACCCCCGCCATCACTTACGATTCTGCTAAGTAGAAAGAAAGATTCTCAAAAAAGCAAAACCTTGCTTCTGGAATAAATTTGAAAGCACAGACTTAATTATTGGGCCAGTTTAGTTATTTTGGGGGAATTCGCGTCCTGACAAATTGTAAATTATTTCAGTTGGCACCTTTCTCCCTGCTTCCTTCATTTTGTTGCCATGGTTACCCAAATTAAAATTCTGATAAGGGCTGAAAACAACATTAAAGTGTAACTTGATCCCCCACAAGATGGTTGAAAGCAGGCTTGCTCCAACCTCAGTAAAAATAATCACTTCCAAATTTTCCAATTTGTCTATGCCAAGACTTGTCCAGCAAAAACATCCCAAAAACTACACACACTGAGCAAATTAGGGACCTCAACTTCTACCAGATATACAATGTAGATCATGGATGTGTTTATCGTCAAATCTTTTGAATACTTGATAAGTATTATGTCTTAAGCCATTACCTCATAGGCTATTTTTAGATCTAACCTCTTTGAATAAATCTACCGAAAAGGAGCATTAATTAGAGAAAAGGAAACTTTCAGAATTTTGTAGTTTAGAAACCATTGTGATAAATAGAGCATTTGCTCCTAAGGAGCAGATGCTCTATTTATCACAATGGTTTCAAAAAGTGATTTTTGTAGAGGCGTAGAAAGGCGTATTTATGGACGAAAAGGTTAAATGATGCTTATTTCTTGTTGTAACCTTTCATGAAGACTTCATGAATATTTAGTAACAAACACTGACATCACGAATATGTTATGACCAAGGGAATATTTTGCCTTGGCAGAATCATAGCTACAGTGCTCCCTCTCTACAACGACACCCTTTGGGATACGAAGATTGTATGTGTTGTTCAGAGGGAGTTGTTATAGTGAGGGAAAATCAAACATAATTAGCTTGTTTGCAGATCCCCAGATAAGGTGTTTTTCGAGAACTAAAACCGTTATGCCTCTATCAAACCCTATGTTGTGACCACTCTTTAGAATCGTCACTTTGTGACGATTCTAAAGAGTGGTCACAACATAGGGTTTGATGGAGGCATAAAGAAAACACGATGGAAAAAAGTTGTTTCTGGAGTCTTGTTGTTTCGGAAACAGTGACATGCGTTGTTGTAAGGAGGGAATCGTTATTGAGAGGGCAGTTATAGGGAGGGAGCACTGTATATTATTTCATAGACAAACAGAACAGGTCCTGTCCAGATGACTAGCAGGAGCCGTCTGATCTTGGTCTGCTCTATTTGCAAAGGAGGGTAAGTTCATACAATAAAGTAATTAATTGAGAATACATCTGCCTGAAGATGAGCACTTCTCCAACTGTAAACACTGAAATTCAAACATTTTATACATGCAACCTGCATTGAATATTAATCTTTGTGTCCAGAATCAAGACACTTTAAAAAACACTTTTACCTGTAAGTAGCAGAACTGTATGTCAGAATAGTATTTACAAAATCTGTGTAAAATATTTTTTATTATTCCCCGATCAAATTGTATCTTGTTGCCACTTTCCTCACCAAATTGTATCTTGTTACCACTCATTTCATTCCCACATATCGATGCATTTTGACACCTCTGTAAAAATCACTTTTTGAAACCATTGTGACAAATAGAGCATATTTCTCAAATGCTCTATTTATAACAATGGTTTAAATACTATACAATTCTTTTTTTTGTCTTTTCTTTAGTAATTGTCCCTTTTAGGTAGATTTATTCAAAAAGGTTGGATCTAAAAATAGCCTATGAGGAAATGAGTTAATCTGATGTGATTCTAATGTGTAGCAACAATATTTGATTTGGCCTAGAATCACAATATTTATCTTTTACATAGGCATACTCAAATATTTCAGATATTGTCAGTTCCAGACTAGAATTTATGAAATCTTAAGTTGCATTTGTAAACTCATGCCTCATACACAAACTGGAGAGGTGTTTGACATCACTGAGCTTTAATCTGTCTTCAGTTACTGGTAAGGAAATGTACAAGTTATTTATTGTCAATTTGATTGACAGGTCAGGATTTATGAGCAAGTGTGGGAGGGGAAACCGTGCAAATGATCCATAAGCAAGTGCCGAGTTGTTAGCACATCAAACTTTTGACAGAGCATGGCGAAGAGGCCATCTACCCGCCATTAACCCTTACAGTGATTTACAAATTGTCCTCTGTGTGAAATTTAAGCAATATTTCATTCAGAATAATAATTTTTACCTTCTTCATCTACCAAATTATGTCAAAAGTGTCAAACAGAATGGACTTAGATTAGTCCTGCGGTTTCTCAGCATATTATCTAGATCTGAACTGTATTCAAATGTAATCCTTAGTTCTCCTGCACTAATAAATAGGTCAATATTGTCTTTCTTTACTTAGTGTTTTGTAGCTACCACAAATGATCATTATTGCCTAGATGGGTTATTTTTAAAGGTAGATTAAGACTGACTTGGCTTTCATTAAGAGTTTCTCGATAAACATGAGTAATTTTTAATAATGAGATTTTAATGAGTGGGGATGTAATTCCGGAGGGTAAAAGAGATGACAGTTTTTGCTACCTTGAGGTTATAGCTAATAATGTGGCCAAGTGTAAATTAGTATTATTTAAGAAAATCATATTTTTTTAATACAGTTTTGTGGTATGTGTTTATTTTTTGAAGACTAAATGATTGTATCAGCAAAAATGTAATAATTTCATCACTTCTAATATGTGTTTTTTTCAGAGTTTAAAATGGGTTGTGCTCCTACACAGGATGTTAGCCATTTTAATTGCAGTTTGTTACTGGACAACTTTTTCTTTTGGTAGGTTTGTCCGGGTCAGGTTAATCTAAAAGCTGGGATCCTCGGACATCATGGTACCTAACAATGCACAGGTAATTAGATAATGTGTCCGGGCTGAGGTGGGCGGGTTGCACAAAGAAATTAGTGAAGAAATGGACACAAAACTAACAGTGGCCCCTCCAGTCAGGACAATGGAAATGCGAGCCTATGATAGGGGGGTTATTATAAACACATCAGTCCTGAATGAAGTTGGTTAAGCACCATTTTGTCAGGGATACAACACTAAACTCTGTCAGTCTCGATTACATCTACGTGACAAAAGATGCAAACAGCCAGTCAAAATTCTGTAATGATTTTCTTTTGGTCAAGGGTGACATCCAAAGGGCAGGTGAATGATTGGCCCTTAGAACGTTGATGGGGCAGACACCCGATGGTCTTTAATGTGTGCACTTGGCAGTATCTACGTTACCATCGACAGGAAATGCATTTGTTTGACATTATTTGTCACTTTTGAGAGGGTCATTTGAAAGTTCAGCCCCAAGGCAGAATTTTTTTAATTTTAAATTGATTTGCTTCATTCCAGCTCTGTCCTAGAATGCTCAGTTTCATGATTAGCCTATTTTGTGAATAATTCAAAATCAATTAGTGGACCAAGTCTCCTGATCACATGACGGAAATTCCTCATAATTCTTTAATTTAATATGTTGTCTTCATGTCTGCCATCTTGCTGCGGAGGCAAGACACACTCTATATGTATTGCAAAAAGCCAGCTTCCTAGAGATCTCAACACTTTACTCCATGAATATCCATGTAAGAAATAAATATTAATCAGATCAATTGTTATAATACCACATTGATACAGGAATCTTTAACCATGGCAGAAACTGTAAAGTCATTATTCTATATTGTAGACTTTAACCCTTTCCCTCATAGAAACGTGTTTTCACGCATTTGCAAACAGGGTAGACCCAGATCAGACGGCTCCTAGAGGAGCCGTCTGATCAGGGTCTGCTCTGTTTGCATATGGAATTTGATAGATCCGTGTCTTTACTTTCTAAAATAGCTACAATGCACCACCTTCCATATTTGATTATAACTGTTTTGTTCATGAATATTCAATGGGTATTAAAATTTGGAAGAAACATTGAACAGGGAAAGGGTTAAGCCCTTTTCTTCATACATATGACTTTTATCACCTTTGCAAACAGTAGACCCAGATGAGATTGTTCCTTAGAAGCCTACCCTGTTTGCTTATAGAAATTCTAGTTTCGGCATTGTCCAATCTCCTATAGGAGCAAATGCTCTATTTATCACAATGGTTTCAAAAAGGCGTAGAAAGGTGTATTTATGGAGGAAAGGGTTAAAGAGTTCAGTGTTCAAACCTTATCAGATGCCCAAATAAGATGCGTAAATTCAAACATTTTCAATGTAATAGCTCCTTAAATTTTTTCTCCACCAAACCCTGTGAGTTGACCACTCTTTGGAATTACCTCAGAGACATGATTTTCGGAAGAGGTCACCACTATCGTCTTCGAGACGATTCTAAAAAGTGGTCATAATATAGGGTTTAGCGGAGATTCTTGAAAATGTTTTAATTTATGCATCTTATTTTGAACTAAGAATTTCTAAGCATAGTGAACTTATAAAGAATGGAGAATTCATGGACAAAAAGTAATTACATGCTGTGTTTATGCCAGCTTGGTGACTGTGTTTACTTTTGGAACCAGAAAATTACTTCATTTATTTATAAACCCCACAGATCATAGCGCACATATCCAGGCTGCTGACAGATAGGGTTCAGAGGTCACAGATGATGTCATATCCTGTCTGATGTTTACCAATCCACTGTGATTCTACTTGGGACTAGACTGGTTTTCAATTTCAGCCTGTGTTTACTTTAGCTGGTATCAGTTTCAGGCCTATAACTGATAAGCGATCCATGACAATGCAGCTGTCAGTCAGGCCTCGGCACATATATCTGACACATGCAAGAGCTCCACGCCTGATTTATTTCCCATTATATTCCAAATAGTCAAACCAAAACTCATCAATTTCAATAGATCACTTTTGCTTAAGAGTTAAATGACAATTTCAATACAAATAGATTGATTTCTATTCTATGGTCGTTATCTCCTTTTGTCCAATTTTTACTTATTTTCTTATTGATTTCCCAACTTTCACTTTGGGCATTGTGGTGCTATGATGCTACCCAGAAACGTTTGAGCACCAAATGGGCTCTTGAGTTAACCCATAACCTCATAGGCTAATTTTAGATCCAACCTCTTTGAATAATATTACTAAAAAGGAGCATTTACAAGAGAAAAGGAAAATTTTAGAATTGTGTAATTTTTAAACCATTGTTATAAAATGGAGCATTTGCTCCTATGGAGCAAAGACCTATGATATCATAGGTCTTTGTATGGAGCAAATGCTCTATTTATTACGATGGTTTGAAAAGTGACTATCATAGGTGTCAGAAGGCATCATCCTGAAGGAGCTTTCTGCATAACTTTAATCCTGCGGTAAGCTACCACCTTTCTCAAAAAACCTGGAATTAGACCTAATTTTAATGGCTACAGTAGACATGTTTTACAGTATACTGGCAGGCTTACATTCAGTATAATGTTTTATTACTGCAGACAGATATGGTGTAAAGAGTATTGATGATACTTTTCAACTGTCCAGAAATTGTAACATTAGTCTCGAACATTTTTGACAAAGTCTTTCAATTTCCAATATAATCTAAATTCACAGCAATGAACAAGCCCTGTTTAACATTTCCTTCATATGAGCACAATTTCATCCATTTGCAAACAGAGTAGACCCAGATCAGACAGCTCCTTTAGGAGCCATCTGATCAGGGTCTGCTGTGTTTATGAGAAATACTATACATGTAGATATAATTCTACAATTACTGCCATATCAGTTGAATTACACAATACATAATATGTAGTAAAACCTCTCTAAACCGGACATTCAATTTTGTATAAATATCACTCTTAGAGACAGGTGTCAGCTAAATGCAGGATAAAAGTCATGCAGAAAGCTTGGAGCTTTCTGTGTGACTTTTACCTTGCATTAAGCAGCCACCTGCTTCAAAGTATCAAAATTCTTATCAACTAGAATTTTGGTTTAGAGGGGTTTTGCTGTATTTGCAAAGGTTTTCACTAACTTATCCAGCGCTTTACTTGATGTTGAGTAGGCTGTTGTTGGTCTTTTTCTCTTTTTTTTTTTTAACTTGAGAAAGTATCTTTGCCCGTAGGTTTTGTTATGTTTTTCAAAGAACATAAAAGTTAACATAATGAAATTGTCTGTAAATGTTGACGGGCTGATATCGTTTTCAGTTAATGAAAGGGTGCTGTAGTTTTTATGTGCTTTGCATTCTGGAGGAATACAAGCTTGCTGTTTACCACTTTTCTGAATTTATACACGTTTTAACACATTTGCAAACACAGTAGACCCAGATCAGATGGCTCCAGTCGGAGCCATCTGAGCAGGGTCTGCTCTGTTTGCTTATGGAATAATATTGATCTATTGATCTTCAGTCATGATGAAAAAAAATAATCACTTGTTCATAGTGCCTTTATTAAAAAAAAAAAAGAATGAAATTCATGATGTCATTATTTCTTATATGAGTTTTCTTATTTTACACCAGTTGGTATTTAGCGTGACCCAATAAATTACACTCGACCATAAAAATATTATTTCTGTTACAATTACTTCATTCTTTCATTAAGTAACAATTAATTTTGTGACCTATACTATCAACAGTCATCTTTATCAGTTTCTGTTTGCTAGTAATCAAACTCATCTGGTTTTTAGGAATTTTATGCCTATGATTTTAGTAACAAATTTAATTGACGCCAGTGGTGTATGACACTGTTAAAGTATATTTGATTTTGACACGGAGATAGCAAATTTTTGTAGCGCATAACTACGGGCAAGTAAAAGTGTCATATATAGACTGTATCGGTGATGGTATTATATCTCCAATGATTAATGGGGGTGCTGGGTATGATTTTATGTATTTGTATGTAGGGTCTTTCATCAGCGTAGCCCACCTTAACCCTTAAACACATCAGGAACTGTTGTTAACTTGTTAACAAAATCTAGGGTCTGCTTAATATCTGAATGCATAATTTTGTTTTATTATTACAAAAAACTTTGGTTAAGTGTCAAAGAGACTAAAGAGATATCTGGAAAATTCCATCACCTGGATCCAAACAACATAATTCAAAAATCTTCAGAAATCCTTTTTATAAAGTTCAAAATGAAACCCAGATGAGGGTCACTGATAATTTTTACTGTAATGGGACTTTATGATCTTTTTTACAGTCGGTACTGGAAAGTAAAATTCATTTATTGGACTGTGTATTTGAAATTACTTGTGCTTTGGAAATATATATTAAACAACCCCAACCCCAACACCAAGCACAAACAAAACTTTATTCCTATTTTGAATACATTTGTAATACACAAGAACCTGTCCTGAGAGGCCATTCATTTATAGAGCATATGAGTCTGAATTCTACAGTATTCATACTCCTTGAGAAATACAGTAGAACCCTTCTAATATGACCACTTAATGAATAAACACGGGTGTCTTTGTAAGCAGGTGGTTGCTTAATATAGGGCTCCTATAGGAGCTTTCTGCATTACATTTGACCTGCATTAAGCTACCACCTGTCTTATAGACCCATAATTAGACCTATTTTTGATAGCCATTAAAACGGGTTCTGCTGTATTTTTTAATTAAAGAAATTGAAAGTTTCTTAGTTGTTTTTTTCTTTCTGTAATGTGCCTATAGATCTTTCGAGTATACATTAAAGATGCATGTAAAGACGTTTACCTGTCTACATTATTGCACATGTTAGTTTTTTGACTGCTAATTACTTATAACCGTCATCAGCTGATTTGTAATTGTCATCAGCTGATTAAATTTTGTTTTTGTGTGTTCAACTTTTCATGTAAGAAATAATGTCGTTATGAATATTGATTAGCTAATTTTTATTATGAAACTGAAAAACAGGAATTTTAGGTCATGACAGACACTTTAGAATCAAATCAATTTTTGTGTCTAACCTGATTTGACTGGGTCTGCTTAGTGTGCCAAGGTGTTAACCCTTTCCCTTATGTAAGTTCATTTTTACGCATCTGCAAACAAAGTAGGCCCAGATCAGACGGCTCCTATAGGAGCCGTCTGATCAGGGTCTGCTCTGTTTGCTTATGGTGTAATATAGATCTGATTGTAGAGCTTCTGCCTGGACCAAAATGTCCTGTGTTCATAATTATGTCATCATAAAAAATAATCTTATTAATATTCATGACATCATTATTTCTTACATGAATGTACAACAGGGAAAGGGTTAACAAGCATATTCATGGAGAAAAAGGCGCAAGTTTTGAAAGCAGATTTCTTCCATTTCTTTTGTAAACAGTTTCTTTGTCAGACTGTTTAGATTTGAATGATGCAGTGAATTCTCATCTGGATGTGAACTGTTGTCAATATCATAAGCCATCAAAATGACATGCATATTTCTTACGAGTTTATGGTAGTATAGATAAATACATACACAGAAATTTATGATAGCGCAATATCATGCACAGCTAATTGTTTTCCTCAGTCGGAGATAAAATTCTTCATTCTATTTAAAGTCCACATGAACCCCGATCTGTGTCATATCCCACGATGATTGTTTTAGGAGATACTGTGATTTAACGGTAAAACAATACCCGAGACATATTCAGTTCCACATATTTCAGTCTTAACGAGATAGGTCGAGTGCCAATTTTGATGAAACTTGACCACCGTACTGAAGCTTTTGAATGAGATCCATTCATAATGGATCAGTTAATAATCAGAGCTGATCTAAGACAATAGGGGTTGGCCTAGGTAACTTTTGAAGACGGCTATGACAAGTCGTAGCCTGATTATGATATTGCGTGTGCCTTTACAATCACTATAAACCAATTACGCTGTCATTTACATGTCTCTAAAATTACTTATTTTGAACTGGTAGGTGTCAGAAGAAATTGTCTGTCGCTTTTGTTGGGATTCACTCTACAGTGTGAGATATAAAAACAGATATTACACGAGATTCAACATGTATCAACGAGCAATATCTCCTTTTCTATTTGCCCTTCATAATTTTCCATTTTCAATGTCATTTGGGTCTTTAATGCTATTTCTTTTGACTAAATTGAATGTATGTTTAAATGATGATTTCCTAAATTACTTTTTATCGTAGCATGGGAGCAAAAATTACCTAGATGACAAAAATCAGATCTTCGTCGTTTGTTATCTTTTAGATTAAATAGCTGATCTCAGGATGAATGTTTTGAAATGTGCCTACTAATACTTACATAGTTATTAGTATTTACAACAGTCAGGTAAACTGAAATTGTTTTACTTGATATAGATAGTGTTAAGAAAAAGGCCACAGGGGGATAATCTTGCCGATAGTTCCGATCTGACTTTTGTGATAAATGCCATATGTCATATGTGTCATTAGCTAAAATCGGTAAGCCACCTTAACAGTCACTGGTGACAAATCACAACACAGTGCTGTCAGTAGCTTGAAAAGTTTCGGGCAAAATGCAATGAGAAGATAAATTCCTGTCCAATTTGTCACATCAAAGGTTGAACATCACAGTTTTATCAATTAACTTGTAAGGTAATCTTTAACCCGAGGTTATGGGACTAAATTTGTATTCTGACATGAGGATTTAACCCTTTCAATGCAGGTACTGACACTTTGAACAAGTGTTCTGGTATTTGCAAACTGTAAACACAAATTGGAGTGCTCCTTGAGGAGCCCACTGATCAGGGTCTGCACTGTTTGGCATTCAGAATATTTGATAAAATTCACGTTAATTACTTTTACTAGTTGGATAGACAAACTGAATGAGTAGTTTGAAAGGGTCTACAATATTTGCTACTGGTACTACGTACGTCGGTCTAATTTTAAGTTTTTGTATTTCCAGGTAAATATCTCTGGCTGAAAGTGTCTGTCGGCTCAGCATTGTTTTCTCAGTATTATACCAGACATCTCATTATAACAGGTGAGCCTCTAGGTAGCCTCTCATAGAAACATGACCTACAGATCTTATTAACCCTTTCCCTGTTGAATATTCATATAAGAAATAATGACATTATGAATATTAATTAGGTGAATTTTTTGTATCGGCATAATAATTCTGTACACACTACACAGTGTTTTTTATATTGGTAGAAACAATAGATACATATCTATTATAATTCGTAAGCAAACCGAGCAGACCCTGATTCTTAGCCCTTTACTAAATGAATATTCGTCAAATAAAAAATGACAATGGATATTAATTGATTTGGCATCATGAACAAGGGACGTTTTACCATGGCAGAAACTGCAGAAATATATCTGTTATTTCTTCAGCAAACATAGCAGACCCTGATCAGATGGCTCCTTCAGGGGCCAACTTATCTAGGTCACATGCTGTTTGCCTAAAGGGTTAATCCTTTAATCCATGAATATTCATGTAAGAAATAATAGCATTATGAATATTGATAAGCTTATTTTGTATAATGTCACATGAACACAGGACATGGTGGTAACAACATAAACTGTAGAATGATATCTATAGCATTTCATAAGCAAACAGAGTAGAGCCTGATCAGATGGCTCCTGCAGGATCCGTATGATCTGGGTCTACTCTGTAAAGATGTAGAAAGGCATATTTATGGAGTAAAGGGTTTACATACGCTTTTCTATGCCTCTGTAATAACCACTTCTTGAAACCATTGTGATAAATAGAGCATTTGCTCCTATAGGAGCAAATGCTCTATTTATCACAATGGTTTTAAAATGCAAAATTCTAAAATTTTACTTTTCTCTAGTAAATGCACCTTTTGGGTAAATTAATTCAAAGAGGTTGGGTCTAAAAATATCCTATGGAGGAAAGGGTTAAGTATATCTGAAAGTCTAATGGAGTTTACTGACTCACACTTCTGAACTAATGTAAATGGTTTGCATCCAGATTAGACACATGGTAGCTTGAGCAACTGGTTAGGATCTAAACTATGGATTTAATGGAACTGTAGAATATGTTAGCAAATGACTTATCTATAGCAGAATACACTTGTGGTTGCCCAAACCGTATGCTTATAATTTCTACCCACAGCACCCACTAGCTATAAGTGGCAGGTAATTCCAGGTGAATGCAGTAGCCTGCTGGTGTAATTACAGGTGATCTCAGCTAATTATGAGTGGTCAGTTTTGTTTTGTATTGATATTAGGCATATCTGTGAAACAATTTGTCAGAATTTGTCATGTTTGTTTACACAGGTCTAGATATATTCAGGTTATGTTGCGGAGGGCTCCCTGTGTCGGTTATGTTACGAATTGTATCAGACAGGTCAATTGGGGAGGCTTGTGGTATGAGAACCTAATATACGGCAAAATTAGCAATTAACCTGATACTCAAATTACTCTTAATTGGACAGACAAACATTGACAAATAGTGCAGACCAAGATCTTATGGCTCTTGAAGGAAACTTTTGATCAGGGTCTACACTATTGGTTTCACTCTAATTTAAAATTATCAAAATTTTGAAAAAATAAATTATTCAACATTACAAAAATGATGGAGATGGGACATTGGGTATAAATACGGAAATTAGGGTAGGCTGTTTCTTGCCATTGCTTTTGTAAGAAAAGTGAGGGGAAACACAACTCCTCCCTCATCTGTCCATCTGTCCGTTCATCACACTCTTCATCACAATTTCTTTTGTCAATCAGGCCCGAGGTTATAAAATGTTTTGCTTGAGTCTTAGATCATTCTCAAGCATCTGATTGGTCAAATTCTGAGCTTGCTCAGAATCTGATCTATCAGATACTTGAGAATGATCTCAGACTCAGACTAAAAAGTTTTATAACTTTGGGCCTAGATCTGAACCATACTAAAAAACAAAGTAGACCTTGCTTAGGCAACTCCTACTGGAGCTCTCTGATCTGGGTCTACTCTGTTTGCAAAGATGTAAAAAGACCGGATTTTCTACTAAAGGGTTCAAATCTTCAAATTGACCTTGTTTTGAACAAACTAATTTCTTTTTCCTTTAGTTTAAAACCCCTTTGCTATTGTTGGTTGGCCGTTTGCTGGTTGTCATGGTAATTTCACTACAGTTGTGGTATCTTTTGGGGGGCATTGTTCTGCTTTGAATTCCTGCTTGGCCTATAGAAAATGTCTCTAATTTACTTTTGTTACTCTTTTTCAAGCCAACCTCTTGAGTTGAATTTGATAAAATCTGTATTCGACATCCCCATGATTAGACGTTGCTCTTTTTTGGGGATAAAAATTTGCCCCTAGCTTGTTCATTTAAGACATTAAGTTGGTGTTACCCGGAGATCATTGGTCTATGCCAGCGACAGAAGGTTTAAATTAGCGGGTTTAATTCTGTGGAGCCTTTAGACTGAGAGCGACTGCACGGGATAACAATGTGTATGACAATGCACGGGATTCGGGATAAATCTGCTGTTTAGATAGTAATGACTGGTTTGGTTCTGACAAAACACATTTCATTAATGGGCTCCGCTGAGAGATATTGTCTGTGCACCGCATGGAATAGAAACCATTTTAATTCTAAAATCTCATTACTGCCGCAATACACCAAAAATGAGAGAAACTGAGCAAGTGGGAAATACGGCTGCTTTCCATGAATTTCGTAAAAAAGCAGATACCACACTGGTTTAACCCTTTTTCTGTTGCATATGCATGTCAGAAATAATGACATCATGGTTATTTATTAGCTGAAGTTTTATAATGGCATATATATGTACACATGAGTGTTTTTGTATTAGTAGAAACTGTAGAGTCAGATCTGTTATAATTTCATAAGCCAACAGAGTAGACTCTGATCAGACGGCTCCTACAAGAGCTCTGATCAGTTTTTAAACCAATTTTAAAAGTTACAAACTCTTTTAACCCGTAACTCCATAAATACGCCTTTCTACACCTTTGTAAACAGAATAGACCCAGATCAGATGGCTCCTGTAGGAGCTGTCTGATCAGGGTCTGCTCTGTTTGCTCATGATGTAATATAGATCTAATTTTTTTTGCTCTTTTGCAATAATAAATATTAAGCTAATTGATATTCATACATACATTACAAGTTCTTAAATAAATATTCATGGAGTAAAGGGTTAACGTACGTGGAACTGAAGTGCTTTGGTTTACACTGGAGATTTTGTAAATTTGGACATGGCATCCTGAATGTCAGAGCTTGTGCCAAAATCGCAGGCACATGCCTTGCCAAGTTATGATGAGCAAAGAATGACTGAGAATGTTACATAGGTCAACAGTACCAAAGCCTTTGTCTGTAAACCAAAGAACCTGTCTACTGGTATCTAGATACAGTAAAAACTCGATACTACGAAGTTTTAATGAAGAATTTATGTCTTTGTAGGCAGGTGGCTGCTTAATGCAGGGTGAAAGACATGCAGAAAGCTCCTAGAGGAGCTTTCTGCATGGCTTTCACCCTGCATTAAGCTGCCACCTGTGTTAAAGATCAATAATGGTACGCATTTGAGTGTTCGTAGAATTGAGTTTTTACTGTATAAGTGGACTTGTCCGAATTGAGTATTTTGTAGGGAAGACTTGTCCGAATGAGTATTTTGCACAGAAGACTTGTCCGAATGAGAATTTTGTACGGAAGAGTCTATAAAACGTTTATATTACATGAAAAGTATGATGCAAACAGTGTACATTTTGTAGACTGATCAGAATGCTTTTACAGGATATCTCTAGTCTGGGTCTACACTGTTTGTTTATGTCTCTATTAACTCTTTGTTCCATGTTGTTAACTCTTTGTTCCTGCTCTGTTTGTTTTTGGATAAAAATATAGATCTAATTCTACAGTTTCTGGCATGGCCAACATTTCCCATATGTTCACAAACCATCATAGAAATTAATCTTATCTTTCAATATTTCATTCATGAATATTCATGGATAAAAGGGTTAATAAACAACGAGAGAAGCTGTTTTAAGAATAAACACTAAATTGCAAAACACAAAAAGTCCTTTCAGAGAAAATTTCATTTTAGCTGGAAACTGAAATTTATGTTTTTAAGTAAAAACGATAACTGATGGTTTAAAAAAGACTTTAATACATTTTTTTGTGAAATGCATGATTAGTAACTGAACTTATAGCCTTGTGTTGTGATAAATCTACACTACCATCAGTATAATGCTGAAAGGTTAATGACCAAAATAACTAAACAAGATGAAATCCATATGTTAGATAAATCTCTCTTGCCAAAATTTTCTTTTCTACAAAACTTAAAAATGAGCACAAGATTCTCTGGTAGACTCTCAATTTATTGCATTCTCCTAAATTAATTGGTTTCTTCACATGTCAGAACTATCAGTTTCTATTTCTAGTTTCTTCACACGAAGATTTTATCAGGGGAGACAATGCTAACAGCCATGAAAACAAAACCCTCTCAAACAAAACAAATGCCCTGTCATAATTTCAAGAGAGATAAAAACAGAATAGGAAAATGTGATCTTCAATATCCAAAGCAAATGAATGGCCTTATCTATAATTAATACACGGTGATAGTTCCCAAAAAACTATGAAGTTAATCAAGTCCGTGGTGGCAAGAGAAAAATCCATATCGATTTGTTTGCTGATAAAACTACAACTAATTCACAAACCTAGATGCACGGAGTTGGCTCGACAATCTGCAAGCCTGCGAACGAATTCCTCTGCCGAATAAACATGGCCAATATCGCATATTGTTTATTTGTGGTCGGTTAAGCTGAAGCTGTAGGAAGATAGAGCTTGGCATCTTATTCTGAGACCGTGAACAAAACATGGCATTGTTTGACTAATACTGAGAAAGGCAATCATCGGAATTAATTTCATAATCTCGAGAAAGAGAAAATGATCTTTTTCCCAATATATCTTCGACTGATTGCCGTAGTTTCTGATATCACCATATCGACCAAAATTCATCTATTTATCAAGACTGGGGATCCTGCCCCTCGTGTGTGAAATGTGGTTTTGTGTGAGCTGCTAGAACCAAACCACAACAGCTTAACCCAATGAACACAAATAAATGTTTTTTTTGCAAAAAGTAAATACTGTCAGTGTTAATTCTCCAAGTTAGTTCTTTTCTTTTCCATTTCTTAAACCCTTTCCCTGTTCTGTGTTTATTCCAAATTTCAATACTGAACATTCATTAACAAAATAGTTATGACGAAATATGGAAGGTGGAATATTGTAGACATTTTAGAAAGCAAAGAAACAGATCTATCAAATTCTATTAGCAAACAGAGCAGACCCTAATTAGACTGCTCCTCTAGGAGCCGTCTGATCTGGGTCTACTCTGTTTGCAAATGCGTGAAAACACGTTTATATGAGGGAAAGGGTTAAACCCTTTATAGCATAAATATTTGTGTAAGAAATAATGACATCATGAATATTAATCATTTGTTGGGTTTTTTTTATGATGAACACAGGAACGTTTGGCCATGACAGAAACTGTAGAACCAGATTTATATTATTTGATAAGCAAAAAGAGCAGTCCCTGATAAGAATGCTCCTGATCTTGGTTTACTCTGTTTACACAGGCAAAAAAAATTATATAGAATTAACCTTTTACTCCATGAATATTCATTTAACCCAATCCCTCATATTGACAACTCTGTAAAAGTCACTTTGTGAAACCATTGTGATAAATAGAGCATTAATTTTTGCTCCTATAGGAGCAAATGCTGTATTTATCACAAAGGTTTCAAACTGCAAAATTCTAAACTTTTTCCTTAGTTAATGGCCCTTTTCGGTAGATTTATTCAAAGAGGTTGTATCTTAAAAAAGCCTATGAGGAAATAATGACATCATGAATATTAATTAAATTAATAGTTATAAGAGCATATTCTCCACCGGAAGTTTTGACCATGGTAGAAACTGTAGAATCACATCTCTTTCATATCATAAGCAAACAGGAGTCGTCTGATCTGGGTCTACTCTGTTTGCATAGGCATAGAAAGGCGTATTTATGGAGTAAAGAGTTCAATAATCTCCTGCCTGTACAGACACACATGACTTAACATGTGATTAATTCAGTGGTTGCTTTAGAGAGGTTCAACAAGAGAAACTGAAGCCAATTATTTTTTGATCAATAAGTATCTACCTCTTGTTATAAGGCCTTATCCACATTGCTTTTTTTCAGGGAGGAAACATGTACATTGACTCTTTTCTTCATATAAATGCTGTTTCTGGCCTTTGCAAACAGAGTAGACCCAGATCAGACAGCTCCTGTAGGAGCTGTCAGATCAGGGTCTGCTCTGTTTGCCTTTGGAATTATGTAAATTCTGCCAAGGCTAAAACATCCTATGTTCATTTACTGAAATACAAATTCAGCTAATAAATATTCATATTGTCATAATTTCTTGCATGAATATTGATCAGGTAAAGGGTTAACATTTATCAACAATATAAAAAAAGATACAGTTGTTCTTTTATGCCCATGCTAGGTAGTTGCTTGGTATTTCCCATAAATGTTGGTTACAGGGAAGTGCAGTCGCCCAGCTAGTATTGGATTTGGGTTCAGGCTGTTCTAGCACCTGCCCAACAGGTACATAAAAATGAGTAATCAAAGACCCGGGGACTGACCGGGCTTTATCTCTGGAGTATGTGAAGATTCCAGTCCATAAATAGCATTGCTTGAAACAAAAGATGCTACAACAATCAATAGACATCATTGATTATTGTAAAAGTGATAGGTTTGTTTATATTGACTACAATATAAATCTTGCGACCTTGAGCATGTTAAAAACATTGCATTCTCATTGTCAGAAATATTGGTTATTTAACCCTTTCCTCCATAGGCTATTTTTAGACCCAACCTCTTTGAATGAATCTACCGAAAAGGAGCGTTTACTAGAGAAAAGGAGAATGTTATAATTGTGCAGTAAAGAAACCATTGTGATAAATAGAGCATTTGCTCCTATGGAGCAAATGCTCTATTTTTCACAATGGTTTCAAAAAGTGGCTATCACAGAGGCGTAGAAAGGCGTATTTATGGAGGAAAGGGTTAACCCTTTCCTCCTTGCAAATGCTTTTCTGTGCCTTTGCAAACAGTGTAGACCCAGCTCCTGTAACGGCCATCTAGTAACGGTTAGCTTATGAAATTATAATACATGTAGCTGTCACTACAGTATCTACCAATAAAAAAAACCCATGTATTTATGCCATTACATAAAACCAGCTAACAGAATGATATGCATGATGCCATTATATTCAACAGGGATAGAGTTCTAGACAGGTTTGTTCAGTGTCCCTATTTGCCATTCTAAACTGTCTTTTGGTTACCTTATTCTTTAACATACCCAGTAAAAGGCTCCAATCTATAGAACGGAGAATTTGAAGTACAGTCATAAAATGGTAAGTCTGTTTAACCCTTTCCTCCATAAATATGCCTTTCTACGCCTCTGTAATAACCACTTCTTGAAACCATTGTGATAAATAGAGCATTTGCTCCTATAGGAGCAAATGTTCTATTTATCACAATGGTTTCAAACTACAAAATTCTAAAATGTTACTTTTCTCTAGTAAATGCTCCTTTTGGTAGATTCATTCAGAGGTTGGATATAAAAATAACCTATGGAGGAAAGGGTTAAACCTTTCCCTCAAATAGACAACTTTTGGCACTTTTGCAAGCAGGGTAGACCTAGATTGGATGGGCCCCTGTTGGATTGATCATGAAATGATATAAATCTGACTCTACAGTTTCAGCCAGTTTTCATAGTAGCATTATAAAAATCCACCAAGTGTTAGTCATTATTGCTTAGTTGAATATCCATGAGAGAAAAAGTTAAGAAGGGCAAAATTACTACAACCCTTCATTTTATTGTATGTTTTAAAGTGCTTTAATGGAAAGATAATTCTTGGAAAACGTTTGACATATTTGTGGTGTTATTACAGACTTTCCATTAACCTTTTCGACCCGGGACATGCATGCACCATCATCGCACAAAGTTCAGACACATATCAAAGGCTTCCAAGAAGAGCCCTCTGATCCGGGTTTGCATTGTTTGTCCTTCAAGATCATCTAGCATGTTTACGCCTTTCATACTGAGTGGAGTGTTTAGTTAACCCATTCCCTCATAGGCTATTTTTAGATCCAACCTCTTTGAATAAATCTACCGAAAAGGAGCATTAACTGGAGAAAAGGAAATCTTTTAGAATTTTGTAGTTTGAAACCATTGTGATGAATAGAGCATTTGCTCCTATAGGAGCAAATGCTCTATTTATCACAATGGTTTCAAGAAGTGACTATTACAAAGGCATAGAAAAGCGTATTTATGGAGGAAAGGGTTAAACACTTATGGTTTATTCCTCTTTGAAAATTCAGGGCTGAAAGGGTTTTTATATGTATGTTTTACAGTTACCTGCTTTACGGTGGCCAGAGCTAGCTCTAGTATTTCTCAAGCATTTTTCAATTTGCTGTGTGTTTGCAGCCTTAGCATTTACATCCGATTGCAGTGACACTTTTATTGTTCTTGAAGCATTGTTTCTCTTATTGCATAGAGTACAAGTGGGCCTTGAAGAATATGTAACTCTTTGCCTGCTAAGTAATTGTTCATCTGCTAAACATTCTCATTTGATACAATTTAATTTTATTATTTTTCTGAGTTTTTTTATAGAAAATAATGTCAAACAATTTGAATCCTGATGAGATTCTTGGACAGTCAGAAATCTGGATCCAAACTGCTTGCAGATTTCATCATTAAATTGGCTGTCAGCATGCAGAGGGTTAACCCTTTCCTTCATATAAACGTCATTTCATGCATTTGCAAAGAGAAGACCCAGATCAGACGGCTCCTATAGGAGCCGTCTAATCAGGGTCTGCTCTGTTTGCTTATGGCATTATATAGATATGATTCTACAGTTTCTGCCAAGGTGCAAAATTTATGTGTTGATGTTCCATTATAAAAAATCAGCTAATAAATATTCATGATGTCATTTTTTCTAACATGAATACTGAACAGGTAAATGGTTAATCTTGAGAATGCTATCAGCAAATCCATATGTACGCTGCAAACTTCCTGGATCCAGAAGAGACTAAATCCCATGGCAACTTACAGGGATCTAAATTATATGATGCTACTATTTATAGATTTTTTGAGGAAATGTATGAAAAAATGTATAAAAATAATTTACATACCTAACATTGCTCTCAAGGCAAGATCCTAAATATAGCATTTGTCAAAGTTTTTTTTACTAAATCATGGATGGCAGTGCTTGATCATAATCCAAACAATATGACACATATAAAAAATACATATGGCAATGTAATGTAATATATTTACACCCTGTTAAATGGTTTCATTTCCCCATTTGTTTATATTAAATCTGGCAATTTTGGCTTTATGAAGGGTAATATGCACCAGTTTTTAGAGAGGGGGAATTGCTGTTGAAGGTGCTTAAGTTTTTTTTGTATACAGTTGAAGAGTTATGGACCAGACACAGGTAGAGCTCAGCCAATTCATGAGCAATTTATAGATATAAAAAGGCCATAACTGGCATCAGGACTGTGAGACAGGGCTATTTTAAAATGATCCTAAATCTTGACTCCTGGACTACGTGCAATCTTTACCAACTTTTCAAGGACTATTGATGTGTGAAACAGGGCAACAGAGAAAGGTGCATACTCAATTACTAAAATCGTCATTTCTCCACTAAATCCTATGCTGTGACCACTCTTTAGAATCGTCTCGAAGAGACGATTCTAAAGAGTGGTCACAGCACGGGGTTTGGTGGGGAAATAAAGGAAGTTATTCTTAAAAATATTTTAATTTACGCATCTTATCTTGACCTATGGTGAAAGTGATAGAGGTCATTTATGTCTTGTATTGCAACCAGAATTCAGAGGAAAAATAAACCTTACAGATGGAAGTTTTTAAGTGTCGGACGAGTTAGATAAAGATATAAGATGGAGCATGGCTCGTCTGAAGTGTCACCCTGAAGAAAACTTCAGCCATACTCCCCCTATAATCAGGCGTAATTTGTGGCACACATGGTTTCAAATGCTATTGTTCTGACTAATTCTGAAACCAATCTAGCCACCCTTTTCATCTGGATTTTGAGGCGACAAATTAATCAGATTCCTGCTTGATAACTGAGGCAGAAATTAGCCTACACCTTGGCAAGAGATTGGGCCTAATTAGTAAAACGTAATCTCCTTTTCTCTTACAAAAACTTCCCTGCAACTATTACCCTTAACTATTAAACCCTACTATACCCGAGTGACAGGTTTTCCACAGCAGTGTAGACAAAGATAAGGCCCCGTCCCCACCCCCTTTATCTATGCAATTTCTAGGTCTCTTCAACCTTATTCTGTTGTCCATGACGTGCATTTGCAAACTGCTTGGATTCAGATGAGATGCCACTTGGTCAGTAATTTCTCAAAAGAACTATATCGGACGTAATCAAAATTGCACCAAATCAAAATTTCATTAGAGTAAGACATTTGTTCACAGTGGGGTAAGGGTTAAGGAAAAATTCAGAATGGTTCTGTATTCATAACTAATTTTAATCATGAGATGAAACAGATGATGTTCAAACTATGTGAGAGGGTGACACTTCCAAGAAGCTGACATTGGGTGGCTATTAGTGATATGAAGTGCACTTGTCCACGAGTGACTTCACAAGACTACGGAAGCTCCTTTTTCTGTTCATTGCCGACTTTCTTCAGGGTGGGTAAATCAGAGCATTAACTTTTTGCACGTTAGTGGAAAATTTGCGCTGACCTGTGCAAAATGTTTGGATCCAGAAGTGACTAAGTGGCTTGATATCTCTTAGGAACAATGTAACTGAATATATGAAGAAAAATGGAAGGAAGAAACAGCAGATTTTTTTCAGATGACCTTTACATAGCATGCAGAAAGTCAAGTAGCAGTTTTTGCTGACTGAAATTGTCGAAGGCTAAGAGTGAACCATTCCAGGGGGATAAAAGATGCCATTTCAATTGTTATTGAAGAAAATGGCACAAATTAAGTAAGAGTGGCCCTGGAGTCAGGATAAAGTACTTGTTATTTAAAGAGTAACAATTAGAATTGCAAGAACTAAATTTGGAAGGTGACATACTAGACTGGGAGCATTTTTGTCAGAGCCTGCATGTGACCAATTTTGTCAAAAGTACAAAATTAGACGCAGACATTGATCCCTGTTAGGCACTAAATAACTACTGTCTGAAAACATATTTCTGTTAAATCTCAAAGTACAAAATGTTTTGTTTTTCAATAACTTTGTCAGAATTTCAAATACAGCAAAAACTCAATAACATAGGTACCATTATTTATCTTTAACACAGGTGGCAGCTTAATGCATGGTAAAAGTCAAGCAGAAAGCTCTTCAAGGAGCTTTCTGCATGACTTTCACCTTGCTTTAAGCAGGCACCAGCCTACAAAGTCTTAACTTCTTCATTACTATAGTTTGGATTCATATATGATGTGCTGAGTAACTGTGTCTCATTTGTATCCAAACTGTTTGAAAGTGTCCTCAAGTAATTTATCATGTCTGTGTCCCCAGGGAAACAGGTTGTAACAGGTAGTGAGGACTGTGTCCCTAGTAAAACAATGGTTGTAACAGATAGTTGGGACTGTGTCCCCAGGGAAACAGGTTGTAACAGGTAGTGAGGACTGTATCCCTAGTAAAACAAGGTTGTAACAGGTAGTGAGGACTGTGTCCCCAGGGAAACAGGTTGTAACAGGTAGTGAAGACTGTATCCCTAGTAAAACAATGGTTGTAACAGATAGTTGGGACTGTGTCCCTAGTAAAACAAGGTTGTAACAGGTAGTGAGGACTGTGTCCCTAGTAAAACAATGGTTGTAACAGATAGTTGGGACTGTGTCCCCAGGGAAACAGGTTGTAACAGGTAGTTTGGACTGTGTCCCTAGTAAAACAATGGTTGTAACAGATAGTTGGGACTGTGTCCCTAGTAAAACAATGGTTGTAACAGATAGTTGGGACTGTGTCCCTAGTAAAACAATGGTTGTAACAGATAGTTGGGACTGTGTCCCTAGTAAAACAATGGTTGTAACAGATAGTTGGGACTGTGTCCCCAGGGAAACAGGTTGTAACAGGTAGTGAGGACTGTATCCCTAGTAAAACAATGGTTGTAACAGATAGTTGGGACTGTGTCCCCAGGGAAACAGGTTGTAACAGGTAGTTTGGACTGTGTCCCTAGTAAAACAAGGTTGTAACAGATAGTTGGGACTGTGTCCCCAGGGAAGCTGGTTGTAACAGGTAGTTGGGACAAGGTTGTAACAGGTAGTGATTTTGAAGATCACAAAGTGCAGACCCTGATCAGAGGGATCCTCTATGTGCTATTATAACAATTATTCTAAATTAATACTCATAATCTCATTAATTCTTACATGAATATTCTTGGGGTTAAAGCGTAAAATGTCGGTGGCTGCTTAAATTAATAAAAAATATTTAAAAGTACTGTGCTAGGTTAATTTACAATGCGATCTATATTAGAAAAATTATGAGCTGGGACAGTCAGAAATCCGAGTTGCTCTGTGTGACTATGAATACGACTACAATTTCTTCTGAGGTACAGTATTCAAAGTATCGAATTTCTGTGATCTAGGTTCTAATTATTTTCTTGTATTATAATGATGACTTCCAGTGAACAGGCTGTGATTCGTGATACCTCTCTTTAGTGACTGCAGCTTTCCCCTGCACGCAGATTCGAGCTGTGTTTATAAGATCCTCCCAATCAGAGTGGAATATTAAAGGGCTCTCCCTCCGGCAGTCATAGTGTACGGTAATGATTTGTAATCACGCAGACAGTTCCTCAACCTACAGAGCTGTGCATGATTTCAAACTATTTAGTCATAATTAGATGTTAGTAGCGATAGCTACACGATGTAGGTAATGTGATATTCGCTATACCCCAGCCTTAAGATGGCTATCACTCCATTTAATAATTGATGCATACCACTGATAAATTTAAAACCCTAATGTATTCATAAGATATTTAAATGATGAGGGTTGTGTTTGGTTTTTTGAATGAAAATATCTCCGGTAAGATAACAACTTGTCAGTGGGTTGACATCGGCATGTTTTTTTGTCATTATTGGTTTTTTGTGATGGTTTTAAAAAAAAATGAGAAAGTGCTTTAAAACATTCAACTTTGCCTTCAATTTTAAAAAATTGGAGGTAGGCAAAATTTTGGGGAAAATTAATAAGAAATGCTATGAGAATTATGCAGAAACTACTAAATTAATGTTCGAATGTTCACATGACACTTATTAGTGACCAGTTACCATACCTTAGTTGCCCTTTACCTCATAGTAACACCATTAGGCACTTTTGCAAACAGAGCAGACCCAGATCAGATGGCTCCTGCAGGAGCCATCTGATCAGGTTCTGCTGTTTGCTTAACCCATTCCTTAGAGCCAACCTCTTTGAATGAATCTACCGAAAAGGAGCATTTACTAGAGAAAAGGAAAATGTTAGAATTGTGTAGTATTGAAACCATTGTGATAAATAGAGCATTTGCTCCTATGGAGCAAATGCTCTTTTTATCACAATGGTTTCAAGAAGTGACTATTACAGAGGTGTAGGAAAGGGTTAAGAAATAGTATAGATCTGAACATTTCCCATGATGATAATGCCTTTTAGCCAATTAATATCTTAAGACTACCTCAGATATTGTCATTCAGTGTTACAAGGGACATAACTCTGGTGACATTTAGTTATGGATTATGCCCCTTTGACTAAGTTCATTTGTGCGTATGAATCTTGATGAGAGTGTTTTTTGTCAATTGATTAACCCTTTCCCTGTTTGAATATTCATATAAGAAATACATGTAGTGACATCATGAATATTTACTAACTGAAGTTTTATAATAGCATACGTATGTACACAGGATTATTTGATGATAGAAACTATAGAGTTAGATCTGTTATTATTCCAAAAGCAAACAGAGCAGACCCAGATCAGACAGCTCCTTAAGGAGCTGTCTGATCTGGGTCTTATCTGTTTGCAAATGTGTGAAAAGGCACTTATATGAAGGAAAGGGTGAAGACCAATTTATAAAGCGTTATTATACTCCCACTTCTTTACACCTTTGCAAACACAGTAGACCTCAGTGTGGGCTGTCCCATAAGGGTCTCCTTGTATCTTACAGATCTGATTCTCTTATTTTTACCATGGCAACACAAAAATCCTTATTTTGTATTGATGAAAATTCATAATGGGTAGAAGATTGCATTAACCCTTTCCCTGTTCTATGTGTATTCCAAATTTCAATTGAATATTCATGGACAAAATAGTAATTAAATATGGAAGGTGGAACATTGTAGACATTTCAGAAAGTAAAGAAACAGATCTATCAGATTCCACAAGCAAACAGCAGACCCTGATCAGACGTCTCCCATAGGAGCCGTCTGATCTGATTTGATCTGGGTCTACATACTCTGTTTGAAAATGCCTGAAAAGGCTTTTATATGAGGGAAAGGGTTAATCTTCTGGTTCAGTACTCAAAGCTGATATGTTTCCAAAAACATGACTGAATTTTAAATAGCTTGGATACTGATAGGATGCTTGGATGAACCAACTGTTTGCAGATAGCAGTTTCAGAAGGAACGTTACTTACATGAAACATCTAGGTCTACTCTGTTTGTAAATGTGTTAAAAAGACTTGTATCTTTGCAGAAAAGAGTTAAATTTACTGACCAGTGGAGAGGGGAAATTGTGTGTTCTGATAATTAGGATAGAAGTGTGGTCGTCATTCTGGCCGAGACATGATATTGCAAAATAGCTTTCAGATTTCGTCATAGTCCTGATTTTATCAATGACCAACTATGATTGCATATAAATTAGATTTTATAATCCTAACCGTTTAGAAATGACTACATATTAACAGAAAGAAGTTGCACCCTTTATGATTTTTTATCAATTATTTTTTTGAAGACAGATCACTCAAAAGAATTTTATTTATAGATAAAGTACAAAAATAATCACTATTTCAGCATGTGTTTTTAATTCTTTTGTCAATTTATCAGTTCTTGTATTCCTTGTATTTTAACATTTTGATAAAACTGTATTCACTGAGTGAATTAAATGTTTATATGGCATTTATGATTTCAGGCGATTGAAACTTTACACCCATTCAGATGATATCACGTCTCCAGGCATATCTAGAGGGAGTAAAAGTGTCTACACACAGAACAATGCCCATTATATCAATGAAAAATTGAATACTCTTCAACAGAAAGGTTGGTTTGCTGCTTTGTACCTTAAATCTTTTAAAAATTAGACAAATTTATGAGATTTCAGACTGATAACAGTATAATTTGTTCCTTGAAATATTGAAGAATTGAGTTTTACATAATGAATTAAATAAAGTTTGGTATTCAAATTCTGAAAGAGTTTTGTTGGGAACTAAGTGATTTGGTAAAGAGAATCATTAAATCAGTCTAGCAATTAACATTAACCAAAATATGAAATAAAAATTAAAATAGAAATCAGTTTGGATTCAATTCCTTCATTGTACAAACATGATACTGGTCTTTTCATATCTTTTTTTTACATATTCACAAGTATCATACTGGCTAAAAGGAGTGTAACATGTTGAACAAAAATGAAGCAAAGGTGATTTTTATGCTGACTGACAATGGCTGGCAGGTTGAGGGTATATTAGGGAACTGTAGACAGTCTCTTTTGCTTTCTAATGATCCAACAAATCAGGTCAGATATATGTCTGGGCCACATCAATCAAAATTTTACTTTCAATTAATGTCCAAAAACATTAATTGTGAATAAATCATGAGGCAATTTACTTTTTTCAAACTTGAGCAATTTGAATTTGCCCGCATAATTGCTTTTTAATACGGAAAACAAGGGATCGGCTGTTAGTAGAGAGAAAAAATGGGAACAAAAACCTGTAACAAAGGTAGGTAGAGTGGTGATGTATTGGGAGGACCCATGCAATATTTTAAGTTTTGGGATTGGAGTCTCCTGACCTAGATTACCTAACAATGAAAATAATGTCTAAATGAGATGTGGGGAAATTTGTCGTCAACAATAAACACACCAGCGATGGATATGAACAATTAAAATGCCAAAGTGTGATTGTCAAATATGACCTTTAACCTCGCATGTTTCAGCCAATCTGAGAGCTGGCAAATCCAAACAATGGCTGATTAACGTGAAAGTCATACAGTATGAAGGTCATTAGTATGCTGTTGTCTCCTGGGCTCAATTTAGTTTTTTTTTTACTAGTAATAATATTTCCAATTAGGTCAAAACGATTGTAAATACTCCTCCCGTTAACAAGACGGAGAAAATGGGGGGGGGGGGGGGGGGGGGGGGGGGGGGGAATAGACATTTGTACATGAAATAATTAAGTATAGTATAACCTGTCTTATGTGACCATTCATTTATTGAACATAACATAAGTCTTAACCCTTTCCTCCATAAATACACCTTTCTATGCCTCTGTAAATGTCACTTTTTGAAACCATTGTGATAAATAGAGCATTTGCAAATGCTCTATTTATCACAATGGTTTCAGAACTACTACAGTCTAAAATTTTCCTTTTCTCTAGTTAATGCTCCTTTTCGGTATGTTGGATATAAAAATAGCATATGAGGAAATGGGTTAAAGAGCAGTTGGTTGGTTGCTTAATGTAGTGTGAAATTAAAGCAGAAAGCTCTAATTTAAGCTTTTTGCATTACTTTTGACCTGCATTAATCTACCAACTGTCTCAATGACCCTGAATTAGAGCTATTATCACAATGGTTTCAAAACATGACTTTTACAGAGGCATCAAAAGTTGTCAAAGTGAGGGAATGGGTTTAGAAATCACCTGATTTTCAAGAATCCTGAGTCAATATAATTATGGTCACTTAAGACTGGTTTTACAAATAAACTGTCGGTGTTTTTAATATCAACCCATTCCCGCATATTGACGCCTTTTGACACCTTGGTAAAAGTCAATTTATGAAACCACTGTGATAAATAGAGCATTTGCTCCAGTTGCTCCAAGGGTTTCAAAACTACACACTTCTCAAAAGTTTTCCTTACTCCAGAAAATGCCCCTTTTTAGTGGATTTATTCAAAGAGGTTGAGTCTAAAAAAAGCCTATGAGGGAATGGGTTACGTAAAGGTAAACATACTCTTTATTGTCCTACGTTATTTACTGTCACACATATAAACATGGATATAGGTACCATGTTTGATACATTATTTATTCAAAGTGTCTGTGATATTAATATTCAGCAATTTCTGCATGACATTTCTTTATCTCCGTAGACAAAGCCTGGTAAATCATCTGCATGTGAAGTGATCAAAGTGATATATGGCACAATATTTGTATATTCCTAGAACAGAAACTTGTTAATTCTATTTTGGACGAGCCACAAAATAAAATACATCTATACAAGCCTCGTAAGAATGTCTAGCTGTATATTATGTCACAAAATACTACACTCATATATGACATTATATGAGCATAAATCAGGGCTGATCACTGTATATTGGACATCGCTTTGACAAATCACCTAAACTACCCCAAAACAGCTCTTCATGGAAGGCTATCTCCTGCAAACCACAACTTCAAATTGGGACCCATTTATTACTTGAGGATGTCATATTATACCCATAGTATGTTTCTCATTAAGACCAGAGGATTTAAACTCCCAGAATTGAAACCATATTAATTTCAAGAGAAGATGTTTTATTGGGAGATAAAATATTGCCAGCGACACCATAGCTGCCAAGCTTCTTCATTCTTGGTTATTTATTGGTCTATGTTTCCTATCTCAACTGATTTTCAGGTTTCTCCGCTTTGCATTTCTCTGAACTTGATTATTTTGAGTGGTTTCTATTACAGAGCAAAAAATCCCACAATGAATGAATTTGCCTCAGGACAGATGTGTTGCATTCTGGATTATCTCCCTTGTCTTTGTGTAAACAGTAACCCATCACTTCATGTGAGAAATAATGATGTCATGAATATCAATTAGATTAATTTGTTATAATAGCACATTGACACAGGCATATTTGGCCATCGCAGAAACTGTAGTCATATCTATATTATATCATAAGCACACAGAGCAGACTATAGGAGCCATCTGATCTGGTTCTACTCTGTTTGCAAAGATGTAGGAAGGTGTATTTATGGAGTAAAGGGTTAACCCTTTTCTTCATGAATAATTATGTTAGAAATAATGACATTATGAATATTAATGTAATGAATTTTTATATTAACGCAGGAATTTTTGGTTGTGGCAGAAAATGTAGAATCAGATCTTTATAATTTGGTAAGCAATTGGAGCAGACCCTGATCAGGCAGCTCCTACAGGATTTATAAAGGTGTGAAAAGTTGAATATGTGGAGTAAAAGGTATCAATGTTTCTTTACTATCTGACTTTTTTTTTTACTTTTGCCGAATTCCTATTCAACAAACCCTTCAACAACAATGATAAAATTTTAAAGACATAAGTTCATTTGTTTTAGACAGTATATGATGAGATTTACAGATTTGTAGTTTTTGTAATGGTTGTATTGTGTGTGGTCTAAATGAAAATGTCACAAGATAGGCTTAAATATCATGTGACCATAGCACTAGGATTTTCACCTGCAAAAGTTCAGTGGAATGTTTCAGTTGAAAAGTTGTTTGTAGTGAATGATTTTCAAATATTTTACAATGACATAAATGCATGTATATGCAGCTAAAACCCCATCAAACAAGTTGAATTTGGGAATTTTATTTCTCAATTTGTCTTATACAATTTGTCATCAGAACAACAGATAACAGTGTATACCAAAAAACTAAAATCGTTATTTCTCCACCAAACCCTATGCTGTGACCTCTCTTTAGAAGGTCTCGAAGAGAAGATTCTAAAGAGTGGTCACAACATAGGGTTTGGTGGAGAAATAAAGAAGTTACACTTGAAAATATTTTAATTTATGCATCTTATCTGGACCTCGCATACTATATTCAGTCAAATGAGGAAATCTTTACCCAATGGATATTCATGTAAGAATAACAACATCATGTCAAATCATTAGCTGCGTTTTTATAGATTAGTTTTTTCCTACAGCAGTTGTCTGTTCTGGGTCTTCTTTGTTTGCAAAGGAATTAAAAGTTGTTTTTATGAAGTAAGGGCTAGTAGGCATTCTGACAATCTATGAGAAGACTCGGTACTATACATTACACATTGTTTTGACAGCTTTTGGTGAGGTGCACAGGGCAATTCTAGTTTACTTGTGTTCTGAATATTTTCATTATCCCTTTCCCTCATATAAACATGTTTTCACGCATTTGCAAACAGAGTAGACTCCTGTTTGCTAATAGAATTTGATAGATCTGTTTCTTTGCTTTCTAAAATGTCTACAATGGTCCACCTTGCATATTTCTTTATAACTATTTTGTTAATGAATATTCAGTAGGTATTGAACTTTGGTCTAAATATAGAACAGGGAAAGGGTTAAGAACTATTGAGTCCAAAGTGTTTGGTTTCAACATGATGTCACTATATATTGATAATTGTTTGTACGTTCTGTATTTCAGTTTATGACATATCTTGTGTACTGGGGAGCTGACTGTTCTGGATGTCCTGTCAGCAGGTGTGTTATCTTTCTATGTACAGAAGAAACTCTGTAAAATGGACCCTTTCCCTGAATGTTTATAATGGTATAATTATGGTACGTAGGATACTGTAGTATTGGTAGAAATTGTAAAGTCATGTCTATCATAATTTCATAAGCAAAAAGAGCAGACCCTGATCAGCTGGGTCTATTCTGTTTGTAAAGGAATAGAAAGGTATACTTATTAGGTAAAGAGTTAAAGAATAAATATGGGCAACTTTAAAACCAGGTGTTGTCTTAATCTAGAACAAAAGTAATGCAGACAGCACTTGAGGGAGCTTTCTACAGATTTTCCATCCTACATCTAGCTACCATTTCTGTCCCAAAGACTCAGAATAGGAAATCTTTCGAGTTACTGCTGTAATGAGGTGTTGCTGTACTTGAATATTATCCATAGTAAGGCTGACAGCTGTGGTTTTTATACAAATATATACGGATGTTTATTTGAGCTGTTGTACAGTGAAGAAGATTGTATTACAGAACAAATGTTGACACAGAGCTATGGATAACGGTGCATTCTCAAATATTCTCCACCAAACCCTATGTTGCGACCACTCTTTAGAATCGTCTCTTCGAGACGATTCTAAAGAGTGGTCACAACATAGGGTTTGGCTTTGAGACGATTCTAAAGAGTGGTCGCAACATAGGGTTTGGTGGAGAAATAAAGAAGTTATACTCGAAAATATTTTAATTTACGCATCTTATCTGGAGCTCTGTTGACGCTCAACATGTAGATGTGCACTGTACAAGTGGCCCTACATCTGTCCATGTTTTCAGGTAAATGTCCCATCTGATATTAGCAAACATCATGAGAATCTGTTGTCCTTTTCCTTCAATTAAATGCCTTTTCATGCCTTTGCAAACAGAGTAGACCCAGATCAGACAGCTTCTATAAGCAAGGTGGAAATTTATAGATCTGGTTATGTAGTTTCAACACCAGTGAAAATAATTCCTTTTCCATGTTCCATTTTATTGATTCTGTCCATGAATAAACAGTAAACAGGGAAAGGGGTATACTCTCAGATCAGTATGCCAACTGACCTATTCTAACGTTTTACTTGATGAATATTTATGTAAGAAATAATGACATCGTGAATATTTATCAACTGAATTTTTCTAGTGATAATATGACCATGATCTTCGGCCATGGCAAAATCTGTAGATTCAGATCTATATACATGTAATTCCTTTAGCCAATCGAGCCGACCCCGATCAGACAGTTCCTACAGAGCCATCTAATCTGGGTCTACATAAAGATGTCAAAGGGTGTCTTCATCAGGAAAAAGGGCTACCAAATAACAAGTACTGAAAACAAACACATCAAGCCCTTTAGACTGTTATCTAAGTTTGTTTTACACAGAAAAAATGTTTAACCCATAAAGTGTACGGAGTATATAAGAAGTTTGAAAACAGTGTAGACCCGAGTCAGAGCCCTTTGATCAGGGTTGGCGCTATGTTTCATAAAAAAATAATTTTCTTCAGTTAATAATTTTGATTCATCTTTTTTGTTTAATTAATATTTAGAAAGAGGGGAGTTATTTTTAATTATTCAGTAGTTTAAGGGTTAACTATCTCCATATCCTTAGTTTTTGCCATACTTGTTCTCTTTGTTGGACAACTTTAATGTCTGTTCCTCTTAGAAGAATAATGGTAAGCTTCAAGTGAAGAAGCTCCGATGGAGACGGGCATGGCCATGGAAGGTGTGGGGGAGGGGGATGGGGGAAGATGTCAAATATAACTCAAACTTATATGTAACTGCCGTATTTATGATGTTCTCTTTACTGAAAATTATATGAACAATACTTTTATAGTGAAGAAATTTTATACCTGTCCTTTTAACACCTTGAATGTGAAAAACAAGTGTACTGGAATACGCAAACAGTGTAGACCTCGATCAGAGGGCTCCTAGAGGAGCCCTCTGATCAGGGTCTGCACTGTTTGTCATTCAAATTCCTCTTGTAGATTATATCCCTTTTAACTAAATGGCCTCTATTGTTAAAACAAGCTGTGCTGAGCCATTCCACTTTGAAAATTCAGCATTTAAAATAATTATGAAATAGCTTTTTTATGTACTAAACATTAGAAAAGGTTGACTAACTCTCTGCACTTGAAGTACTGCAATCAATGCTCTATCCTGTCAACAGCTGCCCTTATAGCTGACACCAACATCATGATCACTTTCCTGCTCTTGCATGTTGCAAATTCTGTGCTTGTTTTCGCATATCAAGAGACAGTATTTATCACTGTAGGTCAAATACCGACAGACAGGGTGGTGTTCAAAAAAATGTGCTGTCTTTGTTTTCAATTGTTCATCTTTTGTTCCTCATGCAATAAGATATGCAGAAAGAACTGCACCTCGTATTACCCATAATCCATTCTGCGATTTAGTTGTGCAGATTATGTTGCACACATTAGTCTGTGTACTGGGGTGTTGGATCTCTGCCGGTCATACAGGTCAAAACTCACACAGCGATTGTCATGCAGCTTAAAGCATTACTAATTTAAGTTATGATAGACCCAAGATAACGTCCAACTTTGAGTAAAAAAAAAAGACAAAAACGTTATCTATCATCTGCTAATGTACCATGTATTGTATTGTAAACTACATGTAACACACAACCCACACAAATAAATCTTCAGCAAATATTACACAATAATTAAAGCTAATGAATGACATTTACAATGGAGTCACCAACTGACTGACTTATACTTAGCTGAAAAGCATTAGCAATAGCACTGCAGAATTTTAAAAAGAACGCTTTTCATTTTCTGTTTAATGAAAGTATATACAGTGTTGCTGCTAATTTGAATTCAGCACCATTGTCTTTCTTTCCAGTAGAAAAGTAGAATCCAAATAGTTATTGAACTTTGTTTATTGAGTTTAAGCAGGGTAATGATTGTTAGCTATCTTTTGTCTTTGTAATATTTAAATGCCCTGTGTGTGACATAGCCTTTTGTAACAGACAATGGCCATGTTGGATATCTGTAACTTAGGCTGAGATGGAACCCAAGGTCTTAGACATAGATAAGGAGTTTGATTCTATACAATGTTTCCTTGGTGACAGTGTCGTTTTGATGAAAGTTTTCTGATTGATGGTTCAAATCCCACAAGTCTTGAAATTTGAATTATATATGAAGTACCAAAGCTTTGTATCACCAAAACTTGCCACAAAATGACAGACAAAACTCCAGATGATAAATTTTCTGATGACATTGCTTGACAACCACCATAGCCACTCAGAAACAGGAAGTGCTACTCTTCAGACTGGAGGAGCGATGAGTAGAAGCCTTCAACAATGGAGATGTATTTGGATAGAAATTCAGGTAATATCTGTGGAGTTTTCAAGTGGCCTATACTTTAGCCCTTACCCAACAAAGCAATGCTGATAATATAGTCAGTTCCTTTTTGTATCTTTGTACATTATCAGTTCTTTTTTCTATACAAGTGCATGAAATGGCATTTTTGATCCAGATCAAATGCCCAAAACAGATTCTTTCAGAAAAAATGTTGATAATGACTGTAAGTGAACCCAAGTTTAGAATTTTTAATCGGAACAAGGCTGAAGTTTGCGGTGATAATGCATGAATATGTATCCAAAGTCCCTGTTGGATTACTGGGGGCATAAATAACAAACAATTAGAGCGAAGATCTTTCCTGTAGCAGGAGTTGGTCTTTGATGGCTTTATGATTTTCTGACATGATAATGCCCATATTATGGATGAGTTGTTGCTGGTGAGTTATGGGAAATTATATAGACAATGCCATATATGGTAGACTTGGCCAATAAGGAAGAAAACCTGCATACTTGTTGTGTTACCACACAGCTTACTTGGTATACAGTAGAACCTGTCTTAAATGGTCACCAAAAAGAGGTCCAATAATGGGTCTGTAAGGCAGGTGGTAGCAAGTCAAAAGTAGCGCAAAAAGCTCCTTCTTTTGCCCTGCATTAAGCAACCACTTGTTTTATAAGACTGCTATGTTCCATAAATAAATACCTGCATAACCCTTCACTCCATAAATTTGCCTTTCTACACCTTTACAGAGTAGAACCAGATCAGACAGCTCCTGTAAGAGCCGTCTGATCAGGGTCTGCTCTGGGTGGTTTTTTTTATAAAATATAAGATATGATTATGCAGTTGCTACTTTTTGCAAAAAATTCCCTTGTCAATGAGCCATTATAAAAAGTATTCTAATCAATAGTCATGATGTCATGAATATTCATTGAGTAAAGGGTTAAGACATTACCTCATAGGCTATTTTTAGATCTAACCACTTTGAATAAATCTACCGAAAAGGAGCATTAACTAGAGAAAAGTAAAATTTTAGAATTTTGTAGTTTGAAACCATTGTGATCAATAGAGCATTTGCTCCTATAGGAGCAAATGCTCTATTTATCACAATGGTTTCAACAGGTGACTTTTGCAGAGGCGTCAAAAGGGAATGGGTTAAGACAGGACTGGTTCAAATGTATGGCTGAATCTGTATGAACATAATTATGTTTCAGACAGGATGTCAAGAAGCTACATGTTTTAGGTGTGTCCTATGAAAGGATGATCTTTGACATTTGAAAAACTTCACTCCACGCCCATGATACTGGTATATATAAAACTGTAAAATGCAAAATACAGACATGTGGGTGAAATTGCATCTGGAGGGTACACAACAAAACATTCTCCATTTAAGCCATAATATACCCATATTTTTCAAGTGAGTACATCCAAAATCATTTTTGGATCAAGCCCATTTTTTTTATTTTGGGTGTTGGTATTATACAGTTTAGATATCAGATGTAGCAGAAGACATTGTGGATCCTAATCAAACAGTACCTGAAGGAGTTGTTTAACCCTTTCCTCCATAGGCTATTTTTAGATCCAGCCTCTTTGAATGAATCTACCCAAAAGGAGCATTTACTAGAGAAAAGGAAAATGTTAGAATTGTGTAGTATTGAAACCATTGTGATAAATAGAGCATTTGCTCCTATAGAAACAAATGCTCTATTTATCACAATGGTTTCATAAAGTGACTTTTACAGAGGCGCAGAAAGGTGTATTTATGGAGGAAAGGGTTAACTTGGATCTTCACTGCTTGCTGTTGCCCATTAACCTGTTATACCATAAATACGCCTTTGCAAACAGAGTAGACCCAGATCAGACAGCTCCTATAGGACCCGTCAGATCAGCGTCTGCTCTGCCTACTTGTGATATAGTATAGATATATGATTCTACAGTTCCTGCCATGTCCAAAATGTTCTGTGCCTATGTACTATTATTACAATAAATTAGTATTAATGATGTCATTATTTCTTACATGAATATTCATGGAGTAAAGGGTCAAAGGGTTAACCCCTTTCCTCCATAATTACACCTTGCTACACCTCTGCAAAAGACAACTATTGAAACCAATGTGATAGATAGAGCATTTGCTCCTATAGGAGCAAATGCTCTATGTATCACAATGGTTTCAAACTACAACATTCTAAAATTTTCCTTCTCTCTTGTTAATGCTCCTTTTCGGTAGATTTATTCAAAGAGGTTGGATCTAAAAATAGCCTATGAGGTATTGGGTTAAAAAGGGTTTATGGCTTAAACGGTTCCAAAGGAAGAGTTAAAGGTACTCACCAATTATTTACTTGTAATATAGTTAAACCAGTGTCTTGTGCTAATTGTTTCTTTTGTTCTTCAGAGGGATATGGATGCTGAAAAGAGAGAAAAAAACACATCAGTCAAAACATACTAGATGTCGCATGGGCATGAGTCGATAAAATGGATATAATTACGGTACCCGAAATATTCAGACATCCAATCTCCACTTTTCACCAGTCATGAAATCCCTTTTCACACCTTTGAAAACAGAGTAGACTCAGATCGGATGACTCCTGAAGAAGCCGTCTGATCAGGGTCTGATCGATTTTCTCATAAAATACTACATATATTATTTTACTTTTTCAGTCATTGTAAAATAATTTCTTTTTGATATTGACATTATAAAAATGCAGCTGATTGAAATGTATATAATCACAATATCTTCCTAAATATTCATCCGGTAGACAGTTAAGCAGACGCCTTTTTCATATCTTTAACCCTTTTTTGTATATGTATATAAACGTCTTTTCATGCCTTAGCAAACAGAGTAGACCCAGATCAGACTGCTCCGATAGGTCTACTCTGTTTTGCTTATAAAATTATCATAGATCTGATTGCAGTTTCTACCAATACCAAAATATCCTGTGTACGTATGCCATTATAAAAATTCAGCTGATAGGTATTAACCCGTCACTTGCTATTTGCGTCAATATACCTACCTGTAAATAGTGAAGACCCAGATGCAGGAGCTGTCTCATCAGGGTCTGCACTATTTACAAGTTGATTGTGCAACCAGTGCACTCCACAGCAGTGATTGCACAGCGGAATACTTGTACACAGTGAAGATATATGTAATTATACAACAGGGCATGGGTAAAGAAGGAGAAATGTATTTTAAAATTCAGCAAGAGAAGGGTTAATTATGTCATTATTTCTTACATATCTAATATTTCACCCAGGCTTTAATAGGGGCACAGTAATTTCTGATGAATATTCAAATAGGGAAATGTTAAACCCTTTCCCTCATATAAATGTGTTTTCACGCATTTGCAAAGAGCTTATAGGTTGGATCTAAGAAACAAAAAAAATCTTATTAATATTCATGATGTCATTTCTTACATAAATATTCATTGAGTAAAGGGTTAGACTAGACAGTTTTACTTTTCTTATCCCTGATATTTTGATGAAATCAACTATAGTAAATAATGGAGCCATCTGATCTGGGTCTGCTCTCTTTGCCTTAAAATTCCCTCATTTGTAAGACCATTATATAGATCCAGCTGATAAATATTCATGTTGTCATTATTTTTACATGAATACTCGACATGTAAAGGGTGCATCAACTTGATCAGCCCATGATCTATTGCCTGGATCTGCATTAATGGGTATTTGGATTTAGTTGGCTTACAGTATTACAGGGATGTGAGGTATAGTAGGTTTTTTTTTAAAAAAAACAACCAAACAATATATTAATCGCATTAACAAATTTAGTATATTCTGTGAAATTTCAGGAAAGAGGAGAGCCCCCCATTGTGGTGTGTATAGTAGCAGATAATTCAAAGATGTCAGTGGAGTGAGATGCCTTTCACTTTCAATATGTTTTGAAATCCCTAATCAACACCCGTCAACGGATTTGATGGAACACAAAATACAAGTCTCAAAATAGGTATGATAGCATTAACTCTTTCGGCACCAATGTGGCCTGTTGGCACCATTGAAAACAGTGCAGTCCCAGATCAGATGCCGCTTTTCTGTATTATTTTAGCCCAAGCATACAGGTTTTTAAAAACAAATCGTTTTACTAATATACCTTTATTATATTATGTTTAGAATTATATTTAATGTGAAATTATTATTGCAGACGACACTTTTAAATTTGGGGCCAAAAGAGTTAATGTTTATTCCTTTTCTCTGTAAATATGCTTTTCTACACCTTTGAAGACAACTGACCCAGATCTGACAGTTTCTGTAGGAGTCATCTGACCAGGGTCTTCTCTGTTTGCTTACCGGTATATGATATTATATAATATAGATCTGATTCTATAGTTTCTGCCATGGCCAAAAATTCTTGTGTCTATGTCCTGTTAGTAATTATTTTTTATAAAATTTAATCTAGTTACTATTCATGTGCTGGGTGTAATGGGTTATCAAAACTCTATATTCGAGAAGTATATGGGAAATTTTGGTAATAAAGTAGAACCTGTCTTCAGCAGACATCAAAAAGAGCATTTATTATGGGTCTGTAAGACAAATGGTAGCTTAATGCAGGTCAAAAGTAATGCAGAAAGCTCCTATAGGAGCTTTCTGCATTACTTTTGCCCTGCATTAAGCAACCATCTGCTTTTTAAGACTATATTCAATAAATGAATGGCTGCTAAGGACAGGTTCTACTGTACATTTTGTGTAATTCTCTGCCAAACCCTCACTTGTTGGTACTCATTAGAATTACCTCTCCCAAGGCAATTCTGATGAGTACCAACAAGGCAATTCAGATGAGTACCAGCAAGGCAATTCTGATGAGTACCAGCAAGGCAATTCTGCTGAGTACCAGCAAGGCAATTCTGCTGAGTACCAGCTAGGCAATTCTGCTGAGTACCAGCTAGGCAATTCTGATGAGTACCAGCTAGGCAATTCTGACGAGTACCAGCAAGATACGGCTGAGAAGTAAGTGATTTGGATAAATCCATACACCTCTTAGCAACAGCTCCATTTATTCATCATTGTTATTGTTTCCATAAGTAAAAGCCTTATTTCATTAGACTAAAACAAACAAAAACAAAACTCTTACAGATCTCAACAAAAATCAGATATTAATAAATCTTCAGCTTTTTTCTTCTTATTCCTGTTGACAGATCCTTAGGCATATACGCTAAACATGGCGGGGACAATTTCTATTTCTTTCAGTGGAAACTTTAATGGAATCAAGTAAATCAAATAAAGTTATATTCCAGAAGGAATTTGTTCTTCCCAAATTGCAGACCATTATCTGATTAAGTTCGGGTCATAAGATTGTCATTGATCAAACTTGATAAATGCACTTAAATGCTTAGGTTTAAAATCAATATTGAATTGATTTAAAGAAAAATGTTGCCATAGTAACTGATATTTTGGTAAGAGAATGCATCAAAGAATAGAAAAAAGGAAGATTTGGGAGAAAAAATAGAGATGCTCGGAAATTGTCAAATAATGATGATGTTGAAAGTTGGAATAAATTTAATCAAAGCTCTCGCAGCGATACATGCTTCCAGTTCCGTAGGGAATAAATAGTGAGCTAAAATGTCGACACAATTCAATTTAGAAACAAAATTGATCATAGTGATGCCTGAGCACATACAGCATGGGTCAGGAACATCCATGATTGCTCTCAATTCTGCAACTTATATCTTAGCATGAGGAGCAAGGTTTGGTTGATACGAAATGTTGTCTTTACAGATGGAAGTACTTTTCAAACACGTACCATATCATCTCTAATAATTGCCACTGGCCTTGTAACATCTTTTAAAACGAGCTTCTTGCATTTTGTACATAGGTGGTTGCTTAATGCAATATGTACATCGGGAAGCTTTCTGCCTTACATTCAGTCTATATTAACCCTTTCCCATATGAACTGATCACTTCAGGAGTATTCATTAATCTAATTTTTTTAAGGTAAATGTTTCGATGGACATTCTATGTTAGACACAAACTGTAAGATCAGAGCTATATATTTTCATAAGCAAACAGAGCAGACTCTGATCACACAGCACCTATGGGAGCCATCTGATCTGGGTCTCCTCTGTTTGCAATTGAGTGAAAATGTGTTTACATTTACATGAAGGAAAAGGTTATGTATTTTGAAAAAAAAGTGTATTTGTTCATTTAATTTAGTACACCATATACACACCTTTCTGCATCTTTACAAACTGAGTAGACCCAGATCAGATAGCTCTGATTGAATGGGTCTTCTCTGTTTGCTTATGGAATGATATAGATCTGGTGTTACAATTTCTGCTTTGGCAAAGAGTGCAGACCCAGATCAAATTACTCATGAAGAAGCAGCTTAGCTTAGTCTTGGTCTGCACTATTTGCTACTTCCTTAGTTTCATTTAACCCATTCCCTCATAGGCCATTTTTAGACCTCACCTCTTTAAATAAATCTACCGAAAAGGAGCATTTACTAGAGAAAAAGACAATGTTAGAATCTTGTAGTTTTGAAACCATTGTGATAAATAGAGCATTTGCTCCTATGGAGCAAAGGCTCTATTTATCACAATGGTTTCAAGAAGTGACTTTTACAGAGGAGTAGAAAGGCGTATTTATGGCGGAAAGGGTTAAAGAATTAAAAACCGTGCCGAATTTCAGCCGAAAGCTTGTCGCATTATTTAGACTAAATTGTGTTAAATATCATCTTATAGGTGGAATTGAAATTGATCAATTTTCCCATGACCATGTAACACTGAATATCAGTTATCCACTTTCTCTTTTCAGAAAGGTACCACGTACACTGATGCTGCCAACTGGTGTATTCTTTACTGGCCGCAGGTGATTACAAAGAAAATTAAGTAAGTCAGTATTGATCTTGTTCATACAAGCCTGGTACCAATCACCGAAATTCTAATACATCTAGAGAACTGGATAGCCGGCCCTAATTCATAATCATAATTAATAGATTTCTTCTCAAAAGAAGGATTGCAATCAGTCTGTTATGAAACAAGTGGTAGTAAAAATGAGTAAATCAGAGAGCGAGACAAATAAACCTTAATTTTAACTTCCACCAAGACAGTCAAAGTATCCAACACATCATAAACTTGGTTAACATGAAACCACATTACCCTATTTCCTCAAGATATTTGGAGACATATTCTTCCTTCTCCACCAATTTGTACAGCTATGCAAGTCATTTTGGGACCATTTATGTGCCTTAACCCTTTCCTCCATGAATATTCACTTTTAATAAGAAATAATGATGTCATGAATAGTATTTAGATTAATTTGTTATAATTGCACATTAAATCAGGATTTTTTCTCCATGACAGAAGCTGTATAATTATATCCATACCTATATTATATCATAAGCAAACAGAGCAGATCCTAGGAGCCGTCTGATCCGGGTCTACTCTGTTTGTAAAGGCGAATTAAGGCATATTTATAGAGTAAAGGGTGAAATTAGACTGACATAGTAGCAAATAGTGTAGACCATAATCAGAGAACTCCTTTGGTAGCTGTTTGATCTGGATCAGCACTATTGCCTTATATAGGTTCTGTCTGAATACTTAGATTAATTAGGGTATTTTGGGACATTCCCTCAGTTCGTTACAGGCAAAGAGTGATTCCTGCTAAAATGACAGATCAATATTTGAAACAGAGAGAGGAGGAAGTCTAAATCTTCCTATAACAAGGTAAAATCCTGTGAGATCTTTCTAGTTTGAACTATAATTATTCCCTGTCTCTTTTTGAATTACCCTAATTATTGTAAGTATATGGACATCCAATCTCCCCTATCGATGGGTTTGAATGAGCTGAATAAGTCAATTTGGCACCATTTCGATAAGTTTAACTCTTTCCCTTATATAAATGTCTTTTCACGTATTTACAAACCGAGTAAACCAAGATCAGAGGGCTCCTATAGGAGCCTTCTGATCAGGGTCTACTCCGTTTGCTTATGGCTTAAAATAAATTTGATTCTACAGTTTCTGCATGAGCCAAAATGTCCTGTGTTCATATGCCACCATAAAGAATAATCTAATCAATATTCATGATATCATTATTTCTGACATGAATATGCAACAGGGAAAGGTTAGATTAGACTGACATACTTGTAAATAATGTAGAGCCTGATCAAAATGCTCCTTGAGCAGTTGTTTAATCTAGGTCTGCACTATTTGCCTATGGTTTTCTGTCCGAAAATTTACGGTAATTAGGGTAAAATCCTGTGAGATCTTCCTACAGTAAAACCTCTCTATAACAGCCACTGAATTGTGTTAATTAGGTGGTGTTTAGGGCAGGTGGCTGATTAAAGCAAGGTGTAAGTGACACTGAACACTCTTATAGGAGCATTCTGTTTTACTTTCACCTTGCTTTAACCCTTTCCCTCATACAGACGTGTTTTCACGCATTTGCAAACAGAGCAGACCCAGATCAGACGGCTCCTAGAGGAGCCGTCTGATCAGGGTCTGCTCTGTTTGCTAAAAGAATCAGATAGATCTGTTTCTTTGCTTTCTAAAATGCCTACAATATTCCACCTTCCATATTTCTTTATAACTATTTTGTTAATGAATATTCAGTAGGTATTGAAATTTGGCCAATATGCAGAACAGGGAAAGGGTTAAGTAGCCACCTGCCTTTAACACAATTTATTTGATGTAATTTAGTGGCAGTAATAGAGAGGTTTTACTTTAGTTTGAACTATAATTATGCCTTGTCTCTTTTGAATGGTGTATGCTTTTTTTTCATGTATGTAAGGCCTGTTCATTCATTAAATATCACTGGAAAGATCAACTTTATCAGATTGTTCACTCTTTACTTGGGAGGGGAAAAAAAGAGAACTGTTAGTCTATTATGCCTGTTTCCACAGTAAACTTTTCCGAGCTGAATTTTTCTAACCAATCTCTTCTTGCATACCGATGGGGGTGATTGTGCACATACATGTAGTTCATATGTAATTCAGAGAAATATATAATTTTTATACACATTTTGACAGCAAAGTTAACAGTGTAGACCCTGATAAAATGTTGTCTCTAAGACACATCAGCTTGTATATGAGATTCTTGGCATATGTTTGTTGACCCTTTACGCCATGAATATTCATGTAAACAATAATGTATGCGTGAATATCTGAATATTTATGATGGCATATGAACAAGAGAATATTTAGCCATTGCAGAAATTGTAAAGTCAGATAAGATGTGTAAATTTAAACATTTTCAAGAATAGCTTCTTTATTTCTTCACCAAACCCTATATTGTAACCACTCTTTAGAATCGTCTCAAAGAGACGATTCTAAAGAGTGGTCATAGTATAGGGTTTGGTGGAGAAAGAACAATTTTTGTATTTGGGTACGCACCGTTATCTGTGGCTCTGCAGATCTATATAATCCTGTAAGTAAACAGAGCAGACCCTAATCAGACAGCTCCTACAGGAGCAGTCTCATCTGGGTCTGCCCTGTTTACAAAGGTGTTAAAAGACATATCTAATTATCTATGTATTAAAGGATTAAGTATTGTTGATATAAATTACATAGACAATTATTGTTGATACAAGTTACGTAGACAATTATACTAGTCCATTAATATTGTAGAAAAATTGAGACAGATTTTTATACTTTTCACCTTCAAACCCTAAGTTCATTATGGTTTGAACCCATTCCCACATTTTGACGCCTCTGAAAAAGTCTTTATTTTGAAACCATTATGAGAAAGTGCTTTATTTATCACAGTCGTTTTAAAACTACACAATTTTAAAATTTACCTTTTCTCTAGTAAATGCTCCTTTTCGGTAGATTTATTCAAAGAAGATGGGTCTTAAAATAGCCTATGAGGGAATGGGTTAAAGCTACGGTTTCCTCTGGATCTAGACTGTCTGCAAAAAGGTAATCGTAAGTGCACGAGATTAACCCTTTACCTGTTGAATATGCTTGTAACAAATTTTGATATCATGAATATTAGTTAGCTAAATCTTTACAATGATAAAAGAACAGAGGATGTTTTGGCCATGACCAAAGCTGCTGAATTGGGTATATATTATTTCATAAACAAACAGACAAGCAGACCCTGTTTTCATAAGGCGTCAAAAGGCACTTTTATCAGAGAAAGGGTTAAGAGACCTGATTTATAGACAACAATGAACACTACAAACAAACCCTCAGAAAACTAGCTATTTTCAGTGCAGGAAAAAAGGTCTAAAAATGCTAACAGCCTCATTTTAGGCATGGTGCTGGTATTTCCTTATGGTTTTTCCCACATACATTTTAATTAGCTTTAGAGGGGAAAACCTGCTTTGACAAACAAATCCAGTGTCTGATTAACAATTTCCACGCTATTGGTAAATACATGACAATTTTTGCAAACACTTGGGGATGCAGGCTAGTGCTGAGTAACTGAAATCTGGGTCTTATCAGGATCCAGACACATTGCATTTGCAAACAGAGAAGATTCAGATCAGATGGCTTTTATTTCGGTATTGATAGAAACTGTCAGATCTATTATAATTTTGTAAGCAAACAGAGAAGACCCTGACCAGATGGCTCCTATAGGAGTCATATTAACTGCGTCTTCCATGTTTGCAAGGGCTTGAAAAGGCGTTTATATGAAGGAAAGTGATAGTAGGAGCCATTTGGTCAGGGTCTGTTCTGTTTGCTAATGAAATGATATAGATGTAATTATACAGTTTCTGCCATGGCCAAAAAATCCTGTGTACATTATTATCTGATTTATTAATATTCATGATGTCATTATTTCTTACAGGAATATTCATGGAGAAAAGGGTTTAGAATTTGAGAAACTGCTGACAGAGTGTCAAGCTTGGATCCTGATGAGATTTGGCATTCCAAGTAAGTCTGTGTAACATCTGGATCCAAGCTGTTTGCAAATGCAAATAAGGTCACAATCAACACGGTAAGGGTTAACCCTTTCCCTCATATAAACGTGTTTCCACGCATTTGCAAACAGAGTAGACCCAGATCAGACGGCTCCTAGAGGAGCCGTCTGATCAGGGTCTGCTCTGTTTGCCAATAGAATTTGATAGATCTGTGTCTTTACTTTCTAAAATAGCTACAATTTTCCATCTTCCATATTTCGTTATAATCATTTTATCTATGAATATTCAGCAGGTATTGAAATTTGGAATGAACACAGAACAGGGAAAGGGTTAATATCTGTGAACATTAATCAGCTAATCAGTTCGTATTGCAATGTATCCCATGAAAGGCTTTCTCTGTCTCCCTATCTTTCTCTCTTATTGCTATCCATATTTCTGCTATTCACCACACAACGAAGTTGCCCGCTCTCGCCCTGTGCTCTATTGTCCCATTTATAGACGGCCTGTTATGGAATTAAGGAGACAGCTTGTATCGTCCCTTGGGACGGAGGCATTATAGATCAACATTGATTAACCCGCCATGAACCATGTCTAGCTTTAGACAATCATGGTCAATATTCTATCATAATCTTCTAAATCAGGCAATAAATTCCCAAGTAAATCGGCAAGATATTCCCCAAGTAAATCAGAATCCGGTATGGTGCATATTCTGCAGATATATCGCATGGGTCATAAAGTTGAAATATTGGCAAATGTAAACACCAGGAAATATGTAAAATTATTTGTTGTTCGTATGAAAACTTTGATTATTTAGTTACCCTCATATAAATGTACTTTCACCCCTTTGTAAACAGAGTAGATCCAGATCTGATGGCTTCTACAGAAGTTGTCTTATCAGAGTCTTCTTATTTTGCTTATAATAGATGTGACTCTAGTTTCTACCAATATACAAATATCCTGTGTATATACGCCATTATATAAATAATCTAATTAATATTCATTATGCCAATATTTCTTACATGAATGTTCAAAAGGGAAAAGAGTTTAATCTAATTATGTCTTCCCAAGTATAGTTTTTGTGGGCGGCATCTGTCCGTCTGTCGGATTTTAATTTGTCTGCACAGTTTCGCCATAAACTTTGGTCAGATTTTCATGAAACTTCATAGCTTGATCAGTTCCATGCCTAGTAGTGCATATCTTATTCTTCCTGTTCTGGTTTGATGATTTTCTGCAGAGTTATGGGACTTTAAATTTTTTACATTTGGGAGGTGGGGGGGGGGGGGAGATATCAGTTTTTGTATCAAAAACAGTTCTAATTAATATTCACATATATATGTACATACTTTCTCACATGAGTATTCACGAGGTAAAAGGTTAACCCTTTCCCTGTTCTGCATTTAGGGCACATTTCAATATCCACTGAATATTCATTAACAAAATAGTTATAAAGAAATATGGGAGGTGACCCATTGTATACATTTTAGAAAGCAAAGAAACAGGTCTATTAAATTCTATTAGCAGACCCTGATCAGATGGCTGATCTTGGTCTACTCTGTTTGCAAATGCGTGAAAGAGGGGTTCTACTGTATAACAATTTGAATGCAGCTATTATTTGGTTTGTTTACTAAAGTCGCAATTTAGTTATATTGAACCTTTGACTCGCTGACTACCTTAACCCTTTCCTTCATATAAACGACCTTTTCAAGCATTTGCAAACAGAGTAGACCCAGATCAGACCGCTCCTATAGGAGCCGTCTGATCAGGATCTGCTCTGTTTGCTTATGGTATATTATAAATCTAATTCTACAGTGTCTACCAATGCAATGCCAAAATATCCTGTAAATGTATGTCATTGTAAAGGTAATAAATATTCATGATGTCAGTATTTCTGGCATGAATATTCAACAGGGAAAGGATTAATCAGTTCCGATCTAGATGAGACACTAAGCAGCACAGCATTTCATTAGGAGCCAAACTGTTTTTTACTTGAATCACATTTTTGAAATGGAATGGGAGAAATTCTGCTTCCGAACCCGAATTAGAGGCCATTTTCTGATTATTTGGTTAGCATGCCAAAGATTGGGGAACAGGAGTTAATGATGATGTATTTTCTTGTAGATCACAATTGTTTCAAGTTTTTTGCATATGATTACATATCTGATGAGATGTTAAGAAAAAAATTGCAGAGGAACATTTGACTATCAGCCACTTGAATAAGATGTACGTATATAGTGAAAATAAATTTAGGATCTTAACCCTTTCCTTCATACACGCTTTTTCACGTGTAGACCTAGATCAGATGGCTCCTATAGACCTGATTCTACAGTTTTTGTCAGAGCGAAAAGTTTCCTTGAAAGTTTTCATTATAAAAAATCAGCTAACAAATATTTATGATGTCATTATTTTTTACATGAATATTGATCAGGGATTGTGTTAAGAGCGGTTACAACATAGGGTTGGTGAAGAAATAGTGATTTTAGTACAGTAAAATCTCGATAATGCGAAATTTGAATATTAAAGAATTTAGACACTTTTAGGCAGGAGGCTGCTTAATGCAGGGTGAAAGTCGTGCAGAAAGCTCCCAGAGGAGCTTTCTGCATGACTTTCACCTTGCATTAAGCTGCCACCTGTCTCAAAGATGGATAGCAATACAGATTTTAGTGTTTGAATAATCAAGATTTTACTGTATTTGCAATATTCCCTCAGTCTATGGCTCTTGTACTTCTAATGCAAGATTTCTATACAACTGCTATAGTCACATGACCAGACTGAAACTGACAGACAGAGATGAAATTGAAACTGTATCATTAACACCATTTAGAGCAACTTAAAACTGGCTGTAAAATATCATCAGGAAGGGTTTTAAATATTTCCCTCTCAACACTTTTCTTCGTTTGCTCATCATTTTATTATGTTTGCTTTCTAATAACTCTCATTTTATCAGTTAGGGCGGGTTCAGAGAAGAAATTAGATAGCGAGGTCCGTAATTAAAATCTGTTGATATTCCTTCCTTTCATATTCGCGATCGTTTTGCTAACCAAATAACTGAAACAGAGTTTTGTGCTTCATTAAGCCCTCGGAAATGAAAAGCTACAATTTTGAAAGAAGATACTCTTGTGAAGTGGAGATAGGAAAGCTCCAATCTCCCATGATGCAAATCAGGGGAGTGTTGAATAAACACTGCAGTGATTTGGGTGTTTGTTTTGCCAATTGCACTGGTCATTTTGACACTGGTCACTTAGGCTGGACACAGAATATTCCAGGATCAGGTTCTTGGACATTAGAGTAATGATAGCCCTGTCAGTGGTCAGTTGTTACAAGGTCCCCAGGGTGAACAGTAGTTAGCAAAACTGCATGGTTCTTTGGAATATCCATGCAATATGGGCTAGATAGTTTGATTGCTGTCAGTCACGGGTGCAATGACCAGGATCAGTCTTAGTAACTGTAACGTCTGATGTGGTGCAAAGATTTGTCACTAGAAAACGGTGCAGAATTCAATATTTTTCGGAAATGATAAGTACATGTAGATAATAATTTATTGTTTCCATTTTGGTGTTAGGATTCTGAAAAAGAAAAGTCTTTAAGTCTGTATTTAGTTGAATATTTATACTGACATGAACAAAACAAATTTTAGTCCTGGTAGAAACTCTAGACTCAGATCTGCACTATTCTATAAGCAAACAGAATAGACCTTAATCAGATAGCTTCAGATCTGTCTGATCTGGGTCTACTCTGATTGATTTGTGAAAATGCATAAATACAGATCTTTGTCATGTAAAGGTTTAACCCTTTACATGTTCGATATTTCATGTAAGAAACAATAATGAATATTTATTAGCTGAATTTTTATAATGATACATGAAAACAGGATTTTTTACGTTTAGTAGAATCTGTAAAATCACATCTATATTCAATAAGCATACAAAGCAGACCCGGATCAGATGGCTCCTAAAGGAGCCATCTGATCTGGGTCTTCTATGTTTGCAAATGGGCGAAAAGGCATTTATATGAGGGAAAGGGTTCAGATGGTTGGCCCTTGTTGACTGTCTGTAAAGAGCTGTTGTTCATTATGGCGAGTGGTTGAATTGGTTACTTAACCAGTTTATCTACTTTTAACCAAACAAGGGATTTACGACTGCTTGTTGTAAATTGGTCACTTGACTGACCCAAGGTCAACTTTAGGTGACCGCAGGTACAGTGATCTGTTATAATCTAGTCCAAACAAATTGGTATCAAACAATTATTTGATGTCACCCTTCACTAGGGCAGTGTCTCTGTGGGCCACACTTTGGCGGGCTTTACTTAGCCCTTGGAATATGGAATTTTTAAATATGATTGTTCCATCATTGTCTAATGGTAAAATGCATTCAACCAGAAAAGAATTGACATTGTGAGAGGATTTTAAATGACAAACAGTGTAGACACTGATCAGAGGGCTCCTGTAGGAGAGCTCTGATCTGGGTCTATAATGTTTGCAAATGCAGTTAAAGCAGTTCCCGGCATTCCGAGGATTAAACTTATTATTAGCCTAGTAAATACCCAGTTCTAAGCCAGTTACCTGGGTAGGGGGTCAGGCTGGCCAATTATCTCTTTGTTTGGTGACGTACTATGTTAGATACCTGCACACTGTTAGATGGTTACCTGTACATTTAAATGGACCTGTATCTTTGCACAATCAATGGCAGATGTATTTATGGTAGTGGAGATTGTGCATATACATGTATCATCATAGTGGTATTCAACATTTATTAGAGTATGTCATTCATTTAACATTTTGGATATCAAGAACAAGTCATCTAACCCTCAAAATATTTTTACAAGATGCATTTGCAAAAAAAGTAGACCCAGATTTGAGGCTTCTACAAGAGTTTTCTGATTTAGGGCCTTTTGTCCCTTTTTTGTTACAGATGTTTGCTATGACAATAAATGCCCTTATTTTTATCTTTTTGGATGCAATAATTAATTTGTTAATTTTCACCATGGGTAGAGTTTTGCTTATATATTAACCCGTTCCCAATTGAACATTTATGCATGAGTTGATCATTTCATGAATATTCATTAACTTAATTATAAAAGCTAAAACATTAACCCATTCCCATATAGGCTATTTTTAGATCCAACCTCTTTGAACAAATCTACCGAAAAGGAGCATTTACTACTAAAAAGGAAAATTTTAGAATTGTGTAGTGTTGAAACCATTGTGATAAATAGAGCATTTGCTCCTGTGGAGCAAATGCTCTATTTATCACAATGGTTTCACAAAGTGACTTTTACAGAAGTGTCAAAAGGTGTCTATATGCGGGAATGGGTTAAAGGGAATTGCTTAGACAAAAACTGTAGGATAAGATCTATATAATTTCATAAGCAAACAGAGCAGACCCTGATCAGAAGGCAATATAAAACAGAATTGGGAAAGAGAATGAGAAAAGAGGGAGCGAAGACCAAGGATAGAGAAAAAGATGAAAGAAAAAAAAATAGAGATGCTATTGTGACAGTCTTGATGAGAGGTAAATGTAGTCAACGTTTAATCTTCTACACCTAGCCAACCTCAGCAAGTCCAAATAAATAACCTTAATCCTACTATTGTCACTCTCAGTGGAAAAGTGGCCATCCATATTAGCTGACAATACCCTGACAGATATTTGTGCGAGCCTTCCATATATGGAGAGCATTTTGTAAAGCGTGAAACTGCTTCACTTTAGGGTGTGGCAGCCCTTAAAATACCCTTGGAGCAGGGTTAAATTAGGCTTGAAGGGGACAACAGTTGAGGTGAAAGGAGCGTTTTCCTGCCCTTTCAAGCCGTCATTTACTGCCACTGATCTTTGACCGGTCACTTTGAAAGGCCCAAACAAATAAGACAGACTGGTGACGGCTATTGGAATTTGATTGAAATCGTAAGACAATAAATGCCACAGACAGAATGGTTAATTGGCAGAGTGAATGGTTAATTGGTGAATAATGTGAGAACTATTGGGTGTCCACTACTCAGACAAATGGTCAAGCTCCAACCATTTTACATGGTCATGGACAGGGCTGGTCAGTCGCTAATTTATAGCCTTAAGCTAGCAGTTCCATGCTCAGAGACAAGAAAAGCTCTTTCTCCAGGGAGCAATACAGCTCACCTGTCGGATATATTAAGTAATCTTTTCCTGGAAAAGTTTGTTGTCCTTTTCAATGTTCATTTTATACCTAATTTAGAGGTTTAAATAGTTTAAATCCTTATCAGACATCCAGTTATTCAAAATAGTAGGTAGTGTTATCATTATTTCATCCATAATGGTGGCGAAATTTACTCTTTACCTGATGCCTTTTGACATCTTTGCAAACAGAGTAGACCCAGATCAGATGGCTCCTGTTTGAATTATAAGGTCAGAATCTGCTCTATTTGTTATTGAACTTATATATAGAACTGATTGCATTATCCATAAAGCAATTGCTCCTATGGAGCAATTGCTCTATATATCGCATAATCACAATGGTTACAAAAAGTGACTTTTACAGTCGTCAAAAGGCATCAGGGAGTATTAACTATTATATTTTTATAACATTTAACACTGTCAGTCTGTCTGTCTGTTGTTAGAATGTCCATCTACTCGTATGTGCATCACACTTTTCTATGTCATATATAATTGCCAATTATTGACCTGGTTTCATGAAACTTGGTAGAATGGGGATCAGTATGTGACCTTTTACACCTCGGGTATTGGTATGATATGTGCTCAGTAACACAGAGTTATAGTCCCATAACAGTCATATGTAAGTGGGGACATATGTGTCTAGTTTTCTTTTTGTGTTCAATGTCCTCTAGAGACACAGATACAGACACAGATACATGTAGTAAATTTGGTAGTGAGCAAGAATCACTTCTGTCCATTTTGTACTCAGGTGGCAATGGGTTTTTGATGGCATTAAAACCTGTCAGCTGACAACTTCCCAAACAAATGATATACCATAAAATGCTGAGTGTCAAACAACCTGCAGTTTAAATGTTTGTTTATTTCAAACGATAAAGAAAGCAAGTTCACATCTTCATAACAATTATCATGATGTGTATGATTTCTGTATGATATTTGCTAATAGTTTGGGTCCAGATCAGATGGTTTAATTCTGTGCCTATTAGGATCCAAACCATTTGACATTTTTTATCATTTATTTGAAAAGAAATGGAAGACTTGTATCTTTTACAGAATCAGCAATTGACAGTTTTTTTGTCAGAGGACAATGATTATTACCGAGTGGACAAACAGTAAAGCAATAAATGTCACATGGATGGTTGTGTTTGCATTTTGCTGTCACCTTTCTGAAGTAAAGACTGACAGAGTACAGGCCATAGTTATCAGTAGGACAAATACAGTTCCACTTGCTCACAACTATGCTCTCATGCACAGTAAATCCCCATTACACTGGAATTCTGGTAGAAAAGATTTTAGATACATTTAGGCAGGTGGCTGCTTAATGCAGGGTGAAAGTCATGCAGAAAGCTCCGACAGGAGCTTTCTGCATGACTTTCACCCTGCATTAAGCTGCCACCTGTCTGCAAGACCGATATTTATACAAAATTTAATGTCAGGTTTTGAGGGGGTTTACTGAACACTCCAGTTTGTAGACTGTTGAACACAAATTAGCTCATTAAAACCCTTTCCCTGTTCTATGTTTATTCCAAATGTTGATACCTATGGGATATTCATGGATAAAATAGCTATAATGAATTATAGAAGGTGGAACATCATAGCCATTTAAGAAAGTAAAGACACAGATCTTTGAAATTCTATTAGCAAACAGAGTAGACCCTGATCAGATGGCTCCTCTAGGAGCCATCATTCTGATCTGGGTCCACTCTGTATGCAAATGCGTGAAAACATGTTTATATGAGGGAAAGGGTTAAAACCCTTTCCCTGTCCTATAGTTAGTACGGTAGTCGTAATGCTATTATAAACAATGAACTGATCAATATTTATGCTGTCATTATTTCTGATTTCATTAGATAAAGGGATTAAAGGGTCCTAGGCATTATCAATCCTTTCTCTCATATTAACCCTTCGCTTGCTGAATTTTAAAATACATTTTCCCCTTCTTTACCCATGCCTTGTTGTATAATTACATATATCTTCACTGTATACAAGTATTTCGCTGTGCAATCACTGCTGTGGAGTGCACTGGTTGTACAATCAACTTGTAAATAGTGCAGACCCTGATGAGACAGCTCCTGCAGGAGCTGTCTCATCTGGGTCTTCACTATTTACAGGTAGGTGTATTGACACGAATAGCAAGCAAAGGGTTAACGCATTTTCATGCATTTGCAAACAGTGAAGACTTATATCAGATGGCTCCTATAGGGGCCGTCTGATCAGAGTCTACTCTGTTTGCTAATTGAATTTAGTAGATGTGTTTCTTTACTTTCTAAAATGACTACAATATTGCACTTTCCGTATTTTATTATAAAAATTTTGTCCGTGAATTTTCAGTAGGTGTTGAAATTTGGAATAAACATAGAACAGGGAAAGGGTTAATACATGTTGTTGTCGTATATAATATTATATTGGCCTTGTAAGTTGGAATTGACACTGTATGAACCTGTATACCACATTATCTGTTTTTCTTTACTCTCAAAATACACGGTGTAAAGATAATTATATTTGTAAATAGTTTGCACCTTATTTAAGTAGCAATCAGAATATTTTGGAAAACCTTACATGTCCAATAAAAGTGTCATAACTTTATGTGTATTTATAGGTAGGTAAAGTTCTTTTCGCTGTCAAGTAGTTCCCGGCTAATTGGTTATGCATGAGTAATGTAAACCCTTTACCTTATGAATATTTAGTAAGAAAAATAACGGTTTGAATTTTGATTAGCTGAATTTTTATAATGGCATTTTGAACAAGAGTATATGTTACCAAGGCAGTAATTGTAGAATCATATCTATCTTATTTCGTAAGCAATCGGAGCAGACTGATCAAAAGACCCTTGCATGAGCTGCCCGATCAGGGTTTACTCTTTGTGCAAAGGTGAGAAAAGGAATTTCTATGAGGTACAGCATTTTCTAAAGTGACTGTCAAAAAAATAGGATTCTGTAACTTTGACAGCTGATAAACATACTCTAAGAAACAAAAAATGTCTGGTAAATATTGAATCCGTATTTCGAAACTTGAAATTCATTTAATCAATGTCTTGTATTGATACACATAGACTAGTAATGTAGCCTGTGAATTATATCACAGCCCTGCTGAATTCTTTACTTTTATATCTGTCTGATTTAAAATCACTAAGACATATTAAGTTTTGAAGCTTAATTACAGAAGAATAGCCATTACTTCCCCCTCCTCAAACATTAATGTGATGCATATTTAGCATTAGCAGAACTTGATTGGTTTACATTGAATTGTACGTTTAGCATTAGTAGAACTGATTGGTTTACATTGTATTGTATACTTTGCATTAGCAGGACTATTGATTGGTTTATTGTGTTGTGTACTTGTGTACACTATTCATAATGGCATTTGTGTGCAATTTTTATAATGGCATTTGTGTACAATATTTATATTGGCATTTGTGTATAGTATTTATATTGGCATCTGTGTACAAACATATTTATATTTGCATCTGTGTACAATATATTGGCATTTGTGTACAATATATATAATGGCATATTTGTGAGGGTACAATATATATAATGGCATATTTGTGAGGGTACAATATATATAATGGCATATTTGTGAGGGTACAATATATATAATGGCATTGAACATGATTGTGTTCAATGTAGAATCTGTAGAATTCTGAGATCTATATTCTTACATGAATATTGAAGAGGGAAAGGGTTAAAAGAAGTATCTATGATGTAAAGGGTTAATATTCCTAGTTCATACTGAATATCTAACACAAGTCAAGAACAGGTCTAGACAGCATTCACTGTCAGACAATTTTTTAGTAAGCATAACAGGAGATTTTTTTGTATCGAAGGTATTGTCTAGGATAGTTAATATTTGGTTCTGGAGCATAGCTGTGGAACTATTTCATTGAGGTATGGGGGAATAACTCTGACAGGTTGATCAATATGGTCTGAAGCGTGGGAGAGTCGATGAAAGGTGTCAATGACAGATTACATCAAAATGTATCTTGCATAATCTCCACAGGTCTTTGAATGTCTAGGCAAGTTTGTTTTAGGATTACCAGGGACAATATGGATGTCGAATACTAGGTTGTTCCCAGATCTTCAACTATTTATGGATAACGTAGTTGACAAGGGACAGAATTATTGACATCAAACCACACATGTGCCTGAGAACTGTCATGTGAGCCTTATGGATTGTAACAAATGAAAATGATTAATTCTGTGAGTTTCATTTAGTACATTGTATTTCTGTACAGTAGTAAATTCATCTTAGAGAGACTTTGACAGGTGACAGATACGGTATAACCTATCTTAACCCATTACCTCATACGCTATTTTAGATACAACCTCTTTGAATAAATCTACCATAAAGGAGCATTAACTAGAGAAAAGGAAAATCTTAGTATTTTTTAGTTTGAAACAATTGTGCTAGTAAATGCTCTATTTATCACAATGGTTTCACAAATTATAGTGACTTTTACAGAGTCGTCAATATGAGGGAATGGGTTAATGCAGGTAAAAAATAATGCAGAGAGCTCCTATTGGAGCTTTCTTCATTTATTTTAGCTTGTATGAACCCTATCGCTGTTCTATGTTTATTACACATTGCAATACCTACTGAATAATCATGGACAAATAGTTACAACGAAATATAGAAGGTAGAACATTGTAGCCATTTTAGACACTAAAACAGATCTATATAATTCCATTAGCAAACAGAGCAGACCCTAAACAGACGGCTCCTATAGGAGCCGTCTGATCTGGGTCTACTAAGTTTGCAGATGCATGAAAACATGTTTATATGAAGGAAAGGGTTAAGTAACCACCTGAAGTTTAACGCTCCTATTTGTTCAATAAATGAATGGTCACTTAGGAGAGGTTCTACTGTATTTGGTTTCAGATAGTTGTTATTCTAGATCTATGCAGTGTACCTTTTTTTACGGAAGTCCATTATACATGGGTTAACCTTTTACCTGGCAGAAATGCCTTTTCTTGCCTTTGCAAACAGAGTAGACTCAGATCAGACAGTTTCCGTAAGAGCTGTCTGATCAGGGTCTGCTCTGTTTGTTAAGTTGTTAACCCATTCCCTCATAGATTATTTTTAGACCCAACCTCTTTGAATAAATCTACCGAAAAGGAGCATTTACTAGCAAAAAGGAAAATTTTAGAATTGTGTAGGATTGAAACCATTGTGATAAATAGAGCATTTGCTCCTATGGAGCAAATGCTCTATTTACCACAATGGTTTCAAAAAGTGACTTACAGGGGTGTCAAAAGGCATCGATATGAGGGAATGGGTTAATGACATCATTTAGATCATATTCTGCTTGTTTCTTCCATGGTAAAACATGACCTTTATGCCAGTATAAAATATCAGCCATTTAGTATTCATGATTTCATCGATCATGACATGATTTCTTACCTGAATATTCATGAGGTAAAGGGTTAATTTGCATAATTAATGCTAAGCCTTCCTTGCTGCTGAGGTATTTGTATACGGAGGTTAAAAAGCTTGCCAGTTCAAATACTTAGACTTGTACAGACATATTTAATGATTACACTTTGGCTTTGGTTTACTGCTTCAAAAAGCATTAATGACTTGCTTATCACAGTAAATTAGGCAGAATGATAGAAATAAAATGTCTTCACAGAAATGTGCACAGGTTAGCGGAAGACTAATGACAAGGCGGGCTGTCAAGGGTAAGTGACTTCACAAAAACTGGCTTGGGTATCAGCTTTTGCCGGGTAAAATCGCTTATGAATGAACACCGTGATTTATTTTTTAATTTACCTCATATCTTGCTCATACAAGAAAGTAATACAAGAAAGTAATTTAACTACATGATGAAAAGATGGGAAAACATAATTTGTTCACCAATTTCTTGTAATGTTTCCCTTCTATTTGTGTGGCTGGGTATAATATCATATTGTGTAGTGTATTTTAAAATTATTAAGTCGTAAGCATTGTTAATTTCAAATTTGCAATGGTCTAGTATGAACCTGAGGGAGATATTGAAATACAGCTGCCTTACCCTATTCATGCAAGATCAAGGTCTGCTCTGTTTGCTTGGGAAATAATGAAGATGTGATTCTTCAGTTTCTGTTATGATAAAAAATTGACTTGTTCATAGTGCCACTTGCTTGCAAATCAAAACTGAGACACTTACAGTTAGATGTTGGAAGAGCCACGCCCTCATTATGTTTGTGGCTACTTTTGGGAAAATGCCACGCTTTTTCTGCCGTTTTGCATTCCTCTCCTCGCAGTCTTCGTCGGCTGTCCCTTCCCCTGAACCTACACTGTTGTCTAAACAGTCTCCTGAAAAATACAAACGGATACATATGGAATACAGCATGTCATCAACAATTCTTTCTCCTAAACCTGTAATGTTGTTTTAACCCTTTCCCTGTTCTGAATTTAGGCCAAATTTCAATACCTACAGAGTATTCATTCACAAAAGTGTAATAAAGAAATATCAAAGGCGGAACATTGTAGACATTTTAGAAAGCAAAGAACCAGGTCTATCAAATTCTATTAGCAAACAGAGCAGACCCTGATCAGACGGCTCCTCGGAGCCGTCTGATCTGGGTCTACTCTGTTTGCAAATGCGTGAAAACACGTTTATATGAGGGAAAGGGTTAAGCCTTGTCAGGTGAATATTCATGTAAGAAATGACATCATGAATATTTATAAGTTGAATTGTGATGATGGAACATGTACACAGCATTTATTTGGGTATTGGTTGTGACTGCAGCATCAGATCTATTATAATGTGATAAGCAAACCCATCAGACCTTTATCCCGCTGTATAAAAATAAAAATGTCTGTTTAACCCATTCCTCCATAGCATCTGTAAAAGTCACTTTTTGAAACCATTGTGATAAATAGAGCATTTGCTCCTACAGGAGCAAATGCTCTATTTATCACAGTGTTTTCAGAACTGCACAATTCTAAAAAAAAATCTTTTTTCTAGTTAAATGCTCCTTTTCAGTAGATCCATTCAAAGAGGTTGGATCTAAAAATAACTTATGAGGTAATTGGTTAAGGGTTAACAGTTGCAAAATATAAACCGATGATCACATCTGAAACATGCATAAATTCACCATAATATTGTATACATGTATTAATATTTTTGCTTGTGTCAATAAAAGAAAATTGGTTCAAGTTTACCAACACTTTGGTTCCAGATAAGAATGGAAATACTGAGCATTTGAGGACAATAAAAACTTGTAATGCAGTTATCAGAAATTTAATAACTACAAAACTATCTTAATTCAATTTGGTACACATATCTACTGAAGCTGGGACTTGGCAGTCGGTATTTGGAGCAGATATAATTTTCTCTGAATATAATAATAAGTTAATTTCAGACATACCTGTTTAAAAAGCATAAAAACATTCTGCGATATTTTTGAATTATTACTAATTGGGTATGAAATACAAGAAGTCATGCTGTAAATATCTAAATTTACCTACCAAGTTCACTTTTTAAGAAACAGAATTTGAAAATCTCCCATATATAAAACCATTCACAGTTATGTAAACATCATCGCATCAAAGAAGCCATGTTTTAATGCGATAAGTTCCCCAACTCCTGTAAAGCGATACGGCCTTTTTAGATTCAGCCAAGATAGGGAAATCTGTTAGACTTTGGCGGTGACCTGTTTTCTTGCGTCAATAGTTCACATCAACACATTTCTGCCAGGCCTATGTTTCTAACCCATTAAATTTGATAATTATGATAAACCTGAAGGAATTTACCACAGTCTGTTTTTTACAGTGGTTTTTTCTAGGTCTTGGTCCGTTCCTCTATTATTTTCAAATTGCAAAGTCTGCTATGTCCTTTTTATATCAGACAAAGTTTCAGACACCGGTATCGATTCAGTTGCAAATTTGAATTTTATCACCAATTTTTACACTACTCTGTTTTCAGTTTATTCAAAGCCTGGGGATCCAGTAGTCAAGTGTGGTATCCCCGAGGCCTCATAAAAGTAAAATGTGAACAATAGATAGGCATCTAGTTACATACATAAAGATCGAGAAGCCCAGAGAAACCAAGAAAAGTAGCACTAATTTGGCTTTAATGATGGGATTTAGTTTAATTTGATATGTATCATAACGTTCCACGCATAATATGACAGACCGAGCAACCTTTTAATGTCCCAAGTGATAACAAAGAAATGACAAGTCTATTTTTGAATACTCGAGACGTCAAAAAATTTTACTTTCTCAATTTTTTTAACACACAGATGAGCAAGATTTGTGATGAAAGTGATTAATTTCTGGCAGTAGACAAAATTAGATAAACTTGATTGATGGTTTACCAATTTCATAACAATATTTTTCCAATCAACTTTTACAATTCAATTTGCTTGGCATAATTGGAAAGGACGAATTGCAAATTAATTACTTCTTCATTCACATTCGAGACTGTGTATTTGCCAGTGGAAAAGATACTGCTATTCCTAGCCAAATGAGGGAGGGAAGTATCGGTGGGAGAAAAGCAATACTGCGGCAGAACACGACTAAATATGTGCCATTTACCACACCCCGCTTTCTTATTTTCAACAAACTGGCATGTTGAAATTTAGAAATAAGACTTCAGTGAGTTCTAGAATTGCTTGGAGTAGGTAATACAATTACCACCTCGTGGACCAGTGTGGAGTGTCTATCTTCCAAACAGGAGGTGTCGTGATGCATCCAGCTTATTGCCTGTTTTTCCCATATACGGCATTTTTAATTATGATTGTGAAGCGCTTCTTAGTGGAGCACTATAGGACGCCTGTTTCATTATACCTTGACTGCTGAATTTCTTTATGGTGTTTTTTTGCCTCAATTAAATATTTCAAATTGGCCATTTTGAAAGGAGCTGCTCGGTAGAACAATATTCCTTTAGACATATTCATCAGATCCTGATCAGAAGACTTCTATAAAAGTCATCTAACTAGATACCACTCATTTTGAAGCACCAGTCTTTTGGTTCCCTGCATTCTAGCGGTGAAGGTCTTACGCAGAGGAACAGTTGCAGAGAAAGACAATTGGTAGTGTGTTTTTTTCTGGGAAAAGTCTTGTTACAGACACAATTGCCACTTAAATTAGTAGATCTTAGGAATTTAAGTAACATTATATATTGCCCATAGGAGAATTTGATCCTTGTAGCAATAAAAATGGAGGAACAATTAAAATTACCGAGCTAGTTCTTTAAAAGGTGTTATACAATATGTTCATTATAAGTACTTTATTATAAAAGCAAGGAATTGAGATAGAAGTTACTATTATAAAGTGGGGTTTAATTACATTTAATTACAGTATGTAGGTAAGGTTTATTGCATTTATTGCTCAAGACCTCCCAGACTTTCAATGTTAATTTTGTTCACCCTTTCCCTCATATAGATGACTTTTGAAGTTTTGGCACATTTGCAAACAGAGTAGACCCAGGTCAGACAGCTCCTATAGGAGCTGTCTGATCTGGGTCTACTCTGTTTGCATATGACATAATATATATGATTATGTTTCTATCAGAGCCAAACATTCATTGTTAATGTGTAAATATAAAACTTCAGGCCATGTTTTAACCCATTACCCCATGAATATTCATAAAAGGAATAATGACATCATGAATATTAATTAGTTTTTCTATTTATTATAATGACACATGAACATAGGCATTGTTGGCCATTGCAGAAACTGTAGTGTTATCATTTCTTTATTATTTCATAAGCAAACGGAGCAGACCTTGATCAGACGGCTCCTATAGCTCCATCATAGTTTTAATGATAAGCGTCAATTCTGTATGAATTCAGGCTTAAATTTTCTAAAGGAATGTGAATAGCAAACAGTGCAGACTTTGATCAAAAGGCTTACAGGAGCCTTCTGATCTGGGTCTACATTGTTTGTAAATGGCAGTACTTTTGCTAACCCTATACTCCACAGAAACCCTTTCTATGCCTTTGCAAACAGAGAAGACCCAGGTCAGACAGCTCCTATAGGAGCCGTCTGATCAGGGTCTGCTCTATTTGCTCATGATATAATATAGATATGATTTTACAGTTTCTGCCATGGCCAAAAGTTCATGTGTCCATTAGCTATTATAACAAATTAACCATTCAATACTAACCCTATCCCCGTTCTATGTTTATTTCAAATTTTAATACCTATTGAATATTCATGGCAAAATAGTTATAATGAAATTTGGAAGGTAGAACATTGGAGCCATTTTAGAAAGTAAAGAAACAGATCTATCAAAGTCTATAAGCAAACAGAGCAGACCCTGATCAGACGGCTCCTCTAGGAGCCGTCGGATCTTGGTCTTCTCTGTTTGCAAATGCGTGAAAACACGTTTATATGAGGGAAAGAATTAATGACATCATCATTTCTTAAATGAATATTCATGGAGGAAAGAGTTAACTGCCTTCAAAGGGCTGAAAACTTGGTGCATGTTCATAAACAAAAATTGTCCATCAATCTGTCTATGAAATGGAATAATCTCAGGGCTGATTTTCACAAATTGGAATGTTTGAAGTAATGTAAACAATATTTCCCCAGTTAAATCACCATAATATAGTCATGTTACAAAATTAAACCTTTCTTCCAAGAGGAGGGCATTCCTGTAAAGCTCTTTCTTGCTTTCATCATCTGTTGCTCAATGTTTTAATTTGTTGCTCAGAGATTAGTTAAATTGTAACAATTTTCAACTTCAAAAAGAATGGCATCCCCTCCCCCAACCTCCTAATCTTGTTTTGATGCCAACTCCAAGATAATTTCATTTCAGTTTTGAATTAAGATCTTGCTCATATGTATTCTGGTTAAAAATAAATATTTTTGTTTATTTTCATCCTTTTCAAATGATTTAACCCTTTCCTCCATAAATACATCTTTCTACATCACTGTAATAAATAGAGCATTTGCTCCTATAGGAGCAAATGCTCTATTTATCACTTTGGTTTCAAACCACAAAATTCTAAAATATTTTACTTTCCTCTAGTAAATGCTCCTTTTGGGTAGATTAATTCAAAGAGGTTGGGTCTAAAAATAGCCTATGGAGGAATGGGTTAAATAAAATGAAAAGTGGCAATGGTGGTTTGTTAACTTGGCATCTCATCAGGATCCAAGTGTTGACACTCTGGCTGTGTTTATGAAGAGAATTCAAAACTTTACTCCATGAATACTCAAGAAAGAAATAATGACATCATGAATATTAACTAGATTAATTGTTATAATAGCACATGGACACAGAAATGTTTGGCCATGGCAGAATTAGAATCATATCTATATTTTAACCCTTTTAAAATATGTTCCTCCTTCTTTACACATGTCCTGTTGTATAATTACATATATCTTCACTGTGTACAAGTATTTCGCTGTGCAATCACTACTGTAGAGTGCACTGGTTGCACAATCAATTTGTAAATAGTGCAGACCCTGATGAGACAGCTCCTGCAGGAGCTGTCTCATCTGGGTCTTCACTATTTACAGGTACGTATATTGACGTGAATAACAAGCAAAGTGATATCATAAACAAACTGAGCAGACCCTGAGTAATATTCAAGAGTTGACACTTTTTTGATTCAGATCACATGTGAGCCATTTGCCAAGTTAATCAGCACATATTGGGGATGATCAAAAATAGTAAATTTAGAACATGCAGGCAACAATTTTGAAATGGAAAAACTTCAAGGGGAAAAAAGGCATGTTTATGTCAAATGCTATATACAGAACTGGTCATAAATCAATGGGTAAAGATCTTGCTTGAAAAACTCTTATGTTGTCTAACACAACTTGAAGAACCCATAACATAATTAATTAGGAACTAAAAACAGGGCCTATAGATCAAGCCGGCCCTCATCTATCATCCCTCATCCATTGTTGACTAACTTGCCCAGGCTTAGCTGCTCTCAGACAATCACCAAACCGATAGGTTAGCCCCCTTACAGCACTTATGGCAATGTGGATTGAATTTTCAAATGGTTTTGATCCAATGCAAATGCCTAGTAACTCGGCAGCTCTTCCGTCTCCGAACTATTTGAACATGTATACATTTTAAGTAACAAAAAGACAAAAATGTGTACAAATTTTGCAAGAAAAATATCTTAACAGATATTTACATAGCTAAGAGGTAAGGGTGTTGTTTTTTTCTCACTGTCATTCTCGACATACATGTATATGGTATATATAGAAGTGGTAAATATAGAAAGCATTTTTGAAATAGCCTAGACACACAAGGATGACAACTAAGGTGATTACTAACATGTCCAACTCTGATAGCCCTTTCCCTTTTCTATGTTTATTACAAACTTCAATACCTACTGAATTTATGGACAAAATAGTTATTATGGAAGATGGAACATTTTAGTTATTCTAGAAAGTTAAGACACAGATCTCTTTCAATATCCATTAGCAAACAGAGCAGACCCTCAGATCAGATGGCTCCTGTAGGGGTCTACTCTGTTTGCAAAGGTGTATTATGGAATACAGGGTTGGTTAAACACTTTGATTTACCCCACTCTTTCTAAAAATGATATGGATCATCTAAGATGTGAAGAAAATTATGGAATTTAATGTAAATAATTAGCATTTAAGATTTTGATTGGTTGGAATTGCATTTAATTATGGAACTGAATATTGATTTTTCTGTTAATGTTGAACTTTTTATGTAGTGAGAAGTTGTAGAAATGTAGTGTTACTATGGGAATGGAAAAATATATATATAATTATGTATAAAACATATTGTAGTGCCGGTAATAACCGTTTACTCAATATATACACCATTTAACACCTTTACAAACAGTGAAGACTATGATCAGAGGTCTGATCTGTTTACTTATGGATTGATATAGATATAATGTTTCTGTCATGACAAAAAGTTCATGTGTTTTTATGTCATTTTTTAACTAATATTCATGACGTCATTATTTCCTACATAAATATTCATCGAGTAAAGTGTTAAAAGCATGTTGTGTGTGTTCAATGTTTTAATTGTATTATCATGATAAATGATTTTCCATCCATTAAGAAAATGACAAAAATGTTTGTTGAAATATGTTATTAATTATAAAATAAGTTTTCTACCTTTTTCATATTTGATATTATCCATAATTATTTCTTCTGTAATGATCCTTGCAGTAGTAAGTTCTTGCTGAAACTAATTACTGTCATAAATAGCCACAAATAAACTTATTGAGGAGCAGTTCAGTGTTCATGTTTATGTAATTATGAGAAAACAATAAGCTGCGGAGATTACCGTCCTGTTTATTGTGCCTGGATACCACACTCCTTACTTTCAGTCGCCTGAAAATGACAGGTCTGTTACATCCCCCGTGGGGGCCTCTGAGCTGTCAGCTCCATCTGATGTGTCATTATCTCACCCTTAGGGGGCCCCAAGAATCTGTGCTACAAACATCTAAATGCTTTTTGCCGCAAATTGAAAAGGTTCAGTTTTTGCCTCGGCTGTATCTATTGTCTATGTTTTCTTCAATGTTTAATGGGTTTGTTTTTTGCCATTTCTGTAAATTGGCTGTTTGTTGGATATTTTATAAGCTGTTGAGGCTGAAGAGTCGTTTTGACGGTTATGTATATTTTACACTGGCACTTAAGCTTTCACAAAAGTGTCACCTGGATGGGGTTATGACAAGTTCCTTAAAATGAGTGACATAAAATTCCAACCATTTGTAACCTATCTTGTCACTTGTCCATACCCGAGTGTACAGGGGTTTGCCTGTAAGTTATGGCAAGTTCTATTCCCCGTTCAGCATGATAATCAGCTATTGATTGTTATAATGGTGCAGTGACACAGGGAGGGGTGACAATGTTTCACCTAGTGACAACCCAAACATTGTGGAACACCCCACACTGGTCATTTCTGTGAGAAATGGACACTTTATGGAGAGAATTAAAACACAATTGGCATCCCTGTGGCCCCAATCACCTATTTATCCATATTGCAGTATTGCCTTGTCAGGCAGTGAATGGGCAGGCAGATTTTGAAAACTATCATTTGCCAGCAAAGAAAGCTAGGAATTACTGTCCCGTCCATGGTGCTGGAGAAGAATGGCAGAAATTTTTAAGACCATTTGAAGTTTTTCTGCATTATAGTCCGTGAATCATTGTGTTACTGTTGTAGGGGGCCATTGTAATCATTTTGTCATGCATATTTATGATAATGATAGCTTGTCTGCCATGATGGATGAAGACTGGTCTCCAATTTCTACAGACAAATTCTTGCAATACCTCTCAGTAATTTCTCTTAATCACTTAGAATGCTTGAAATTACTTGTGTTTTAATCCTTCACTCCATGAATATTCATGCAAGAGATAATATCATGAATGGTAACTAAATACATTTTTATAATGGCATATAAACACACAAAGGTTAGGTTGTGGCAGAAACTGTAGAATCTGGGTCCATGCTTATAAAACTTTTAGTTGAGTCTGAGTTTGTTCTCAAGTTTTTGATTGGTCAGATTTGAGCCTTTGGCTCAAATCTGACCAATCAAAAGCTTGAGAACTCAAATCTGACCAATCAAAAGCTTGAGAACAAACTCAGACTCAACTAAAAAGCTTTATAAGCATGGACCCAGATCTATATTATTTCGTAAGCAAACCTAGTTCAGTACAAAAATGCTGTGTACATAATTATAATTATGCTACATGTATTATAAAATTCGGCTAATATGTATGTCATTATTTCTTACATGAATAATTATGCATCAGGGAAATATTTATTAGCTGAAATTTTATAATGGTATCTGAAACAGAATATACAATGTATATATAATACACATAGACGAACAGAATAGACCCTGATCAGAATGCTGCGTCGGGAGCCATCTGATCTGGGTCTGCTCTATTTGCAAAGTGTGAAAAGGCATTTCTATGGGGTAAAGAGTTAACCCATTACTCCATAAATACGCCTTTGCAAGCATTGTAGACTAAGATCAGACTTATGAAATATATGGTTCCACAGTTTCTGTCATGGCCAAACATTCCTGTGTCCATGTCCTATTCTAACTCTTAATCTAATTAATATGCATGATGTCATTATTTTTACACGATAACTCATGGAGTTAAGGGTTAAACAGTATTGTGACAATGGATCTGACTGAAATTCCAGCATGTATTTTTTTAATTATTCTTCAACATGCTTTTGATTTCTGTATAAAGGAAAATTAAAGTTTGGCTGTAGGTATATATGAACTTGAAGAGGTGGTATTCTGAATGGTGAATAGCACACTGACTACAGTATTACTGCTTACATATTGGGACTCATTTTATCGCCTAGCAGACAGATATGATTCATTTAAATTCTTCCTAGTTACTGTGATAACAATGTTTTGAAATTTCAGCACTCTAAAGATTAAAGTGGTCAGGAATCTTCAAAAAGCAAATCTTTACCTACACAGAGATTGGATAACAGGTTCAGTCCTTGTGTTGAATATTGTTCAAGCTTCAAATTACCAGAACGAAGGTGTATTTAGTTATTTTGCAAGACATAATTGTATTGGTAAATTATCAATTATCTGCCCCTTGATGTTGGAATGCAGGAACTCTCCTGGCGGGAAGGTACAAAGAAACACCGCAGACATGATAAGTGGCTATATCCAGCATTTATAAACAATTAAACATGCATGGTAACCAGTTAATGAGATTTGAATGAATCAAGTAAACCTGATGTTATTGTACAAACTGTAACAGAATATTTCGGATTGTTTTTTTTTTTTATAAATTTACTAAACCTTTAATGAATAGACAGGAGAGGAACATGCATAGTTATATTATTGCAACCATAAGGTAATAATTCCATTTCGGAGATAGTACTACAGTAGCACTATCAAAATCTTCAAAAATGTTTACAACCAAAAACCCAACAATTTAGTAAAGGGCAATAACACTATCACCATCATTGATAAGAGTTCTGTCCCTTTAATGTATTTGTTTTGCTTATTGGTAAGGGGTAGTGTCAGTGGTCAGAATAGATATTTTGATTATAAGAATCAAGTGGTGGGGACACTTGTTATGGAAAACACAGTATTTAACTTTACAAACTGATACAAAATGGGAGTTTCAATATCTAGTGTACCCAGAGGTCCCGATAAGATGCGTTAAAATTTAAACATTTTCAATAATACCATCTTTATTTCTTCACCAAACCCTATATTGTGACCACTCTTTAGAATTGTCTCGAAGAGACGATTCTAAAGAGTGATAACAACATAGTGTTTGGTGGAGAAATGACAATTTTAGTATCCGAGTATGTACATGTATCTGTTGTTCTGGTAATTATGATAGTAAATACCTTGTTACTGTATTTACACTCTACAGTAAAACCTCTCTATAACGGCCACTAAATTGTGTTAATTAGTTGGTATTTAGGACAGGTGGCTGCTTAAAGCAAGGTGAAAGTTAAACAGAACGCTCCTATAGGAGCTTAAAGCAAGGTGAAAGTGAAACAGAACGCTCCTATAGGAGCGTTCTGTTTAACTTTCACCTTGCTTTAAGCAGCCACCTGCCTTTAACAACAAATACTTGATGTAATTTAGTGGCCATTAAAGAGAGGTTTTACTGTATATTCATAACCCAGTCTCCCCTCTCCACTAGTTTGAAAAGTTGAATCTGATAATTCTAATTATCTCCCTCCTGAATATTCATGTAAGAAATAATGACATCATGAATATTAATGGAATTTTTTTATAATGGCATATGCTGATCAGATAGCCCCTACAGGAGCCGTCTGATCTGTATCCACTCTTTTTGCAAAGACGTGAAAAAGCGTTTGTATGAGGGAAAGGGTTAAATTAAACTGACATAGTAGCAAACTGTGTAGACCCGGATTAAACTGAAGCAATTTCCAATGTTTTTACCATATTTATAAATGGTTTCTGCAGAACATTTAGTAAGACAGATAATATTTCCCTTTAACACTTTAGGTTTTTGTTTGTCTACGAGATTGCCACTGTTTATCGCTGTAACTTCCTTGTTTAAATTGTTTATGAACTGAACTACAATGCAATTTAAAACACAAAGGAACCAAGGACCGCAGGGTTGCCTGATATCTGTTAGGAACTACTTCAACTCATCACTTACATTTTGTTTTTTCAAACATTTTCTTCTTTGTAACTCTGTTCTGCCTAAGGCCCTTTGTTTCTTGTTCACTGTAAAAGTCTCCCATTCATTTTCGATAACAAAGTAGTGTAGTTTAGGGCTGTAAGATTTCTGTACTAAATTTTGTTCATCATAAACAAATGGAGAATACTGAGGTTCAGTATATATAACACATGAAAGTGGAATTTTTTTTCACACTTCGTTTCCTATAACCCATTACCTCATATGCTATTTTTGACCTCTTTAAATAAATCTACTGAAAAGGAGCATTAACTAGAGAAAAGGAAACTTTTAGAATTTTGTAGTTCTGAAACCATTGTGATAAATAGAGCATTTGCTCCTATAGGAGCAAATGCTCTATTTATCACAATGGTTTCAACCGGTGACTTTTGCAGAGGCGTCAAAAGGCGTCAATTTGAGAGAATGGGATACATTCACATTTACTTAATGAATATTCATGTGAAAGATAATTACTTGATGAATATTAATAAGCAGAATTTTATAATGGCATAATGAACTCTGGAAGTTTTGGCCATTGTAGAAACTAGGATAAATCTTAGATCTTAGGTCCTGATAAGATGTGTAAATTTAAACATTTTCAAGAATAACTTCTTTATTTCTCCACTAAACTCTATACTTTGACCACTCTTTAGAATCGTCTCGAAGAGATGATTCTAAAGAGTGGTCACAGTATAGGGTTTGGTGGAGAAATGATGATTTTAGTACTTTGTATTTGGGGTACGCACCCTTATCTGTAGCTCTGATCTTATTGTATAACCCTTTCATTGTTCTATGTTTTTCCAAATTTCAATATCCACTGAATATTCATGGACATAATAGTTCTAACAAACTATGGAAGGTGGCACAAAAAATAAAGAAACAGATCTATCAAATACCATTGGCTCCTTTTAGACACCTTTCAGCTTTGGGCACCTTTGCGAAAAGAGAACCGGTAGACCCTTATCAGATGGCTCCTATAGAAGTCGTTTGGTCAGAATCTGCTCTGTTTGGGTGCTTATGAAATAACATTTTACAGTTTCTGCCATGGTAAATATTGCCTTGTTCATGATGCCCTTATTAAAATTCACCAAATTAATATTTATACAGTCTTTATCTCAGATATGAATATTCATGGAGTAAATTTGTATGCACTTGTGGTAAGTATTGCATGGATTTGTGTTGGTTTTCAGGTCCATGCTGTGCTATTGTGTGCTAATGGATTTCCTGTTGAAATCGGGAACAGAAAAGGTCTATTGTTTGTATCCTCTAGTGTAATGAGCTGAAAAGCAATGGGACTTTAACCCTTTTCTCCATGAATATTCATGAAAGAAATCATGACATCATGACAATTAACCCTTTCCCTGTTGTATATTCATGTAAGAAATAATGACGTCATGAATATTAATAAGATTATTGTTATAATGGTATATGAACACGTGACATTTTGCCTCAGACAGAAGCTGCAGTATCAGATCTATATTACACCATCAGCAAACAGAGCAGACCCTGATCAGACGGCTCCTATAGGAGCCGTCTGATCTGGATCTACTCTGTTTGCAGATGCATCAAAATGCGCTTACATAAGGGAAATTAGTTAATTTTTGACATCATTTTATGAACACATGAAGTTTTGGCCATAGCAGAAACTGCAGAATCCTTTTGATATCATATCACAAACAAACAGAGCAGACCCTGATCAGACAGCTCCTAAATGAGCCATGCAATCTGGGTCTACTCTATTGCAAAGGCATAGAAAGGATACCCCTGTGAAAAAAATATTGTTTCCTTAAATTTGGATATGGTGCAATTTTGACTACTTCCGATTCAGTTTAACTTTTAAGACACTGTTGACTGTGTGTCAAACAACTTGAATCCTGATGAGATGCCAAGATACTTTGCATTTTATCTGGATCCAAGCTGTTTGCAAATGTTAACCAGCTAGTGGATGTTGAGATGAGGCTTGGTGTAGGCTAAGTTATGTTGTCTTTCCATCAAGTGATGGAGATTTGAAGGTTCATAGTACAAATTTATTCAAGTTATTTTGATCTCTGATTGACTGGCCTGGCCAGATGATGCTATTTTCAGATATTATTTCTGTTATTTTTTAACCATTCAAAGGATATTTTGTCATTTCTGAATGCTACAAGGGACTTGACACTCTAAACTGCACTTGTTTTAGCCTGACATATATGCTGCAATATCGGCCATTACTTTTCAGATTTCCGGTAACTAAATGTCCGAAATTGATTCCTGTCACTGACTGTGCTTTAATTCACTTTGTAATGTGAGGTTTGCACTTAGCAGAAAATAACCTTGGATCAATGGGCTTAGCTGAATAAAAGCTACAGGGAGGAGGTTAGAGAGAAAAGAAGACTTTGCCAGGGGAGGCAACTCATCTGCACAAAGTTAACTATATCTGGATCACGGGCCGTTCCACAAGATATAATAGATGTCTCTAGTGCCTGTCTCTGGAATTTTAAATCAATTTTCGCTGGAATCCTCTAATTGTTATCAATTTTAGTAGAACTCTTTAATTGTTCATTTGGGACGAAGCCTATGCGATAGTGTAACACATATCCACGATCATCGCTTCTTCTCCCCGCTAGTTTATTTGTTGTTCTGTTTAATAGCTATTAAAATAATTTATTGCAGTAGTAATTGATTTCAAAACACAATCAGTCTATAATTGATGTTTATTTTTATTGCTTTACTTGAAGTTATTTTTTTGGCAGTTTATAAATTGCAGTATCTCATGAAAGTTTTAGAAATCTTCAATATTGGTGAATTCATGCTGAAATAAATGATGCACTTCCTGGTGAATGACTAGCAAAATTGAAACATTAAATTGGTACATTAAAGTCTTACTTTAGAAGCCAAAAGTAGGTGGATGGGAAAGGGTTTTTTTTTTTTTTTTTTTTTTTTCCTACTGATAAAAAAGAGAACTTTAACCCTCTTCCTAACAGAAATGCCCTTGTAAACAGTGTAGACCCAAATCAGACTTTTCCATCTGAGCAGGTCTCTTCTATTTGCTTATGGAATTATATAGATCTGATTTTATGATTTCATCTTTGACTAAAAAATGCTGCGTTCATTAACACTGTCCTCCATAAATACAGCTTTCTATGTCTCTGTAAAAGTCACTTTTTGAAACTATTGCGATAAATAGAGCATTTGCTCCTAAGGAGCAAATGCTCTATTTATCACAATGGTTTCAGAACTACAAAATTCTAAACATTTTCCTTTTCTCTAGTTACTGCTCCTTTTCGGTAGATTTTTTCAAACATGTTGGGTCTAAAAATAGCCTACAATGTGTGAGGGAATGGGTTAATGCCACTGTACAATCTCAGCTAATAATTATTCGTGATGTCATTATTTCTTACATGAATATGTATGAAGTAAAGGGTTACAGTCCAAGCTACTGCATGTGGTGGTGGCGGTGGTCTAGTGGTAACGCGCTTGACTATCAGTCCGGAGGTCCGGGGTTCAAATCCCGGTCCCACCCGGAAATTTCAGAGACGCTTTTCCGTGTCTCCCACCCGCACATGCTCTCCACCCAGGGGTTAAAATGGGTACCTGTGAGGGTCACTCGCCGGTACTGCGGCTGCATGATTGCGCCATATGTTAGCAGTGCTCAATATTGTAGGCCAATGACTCAATGACCAGGGGAGTAAATGTACAGTCGGCTGAGCGGTCATTCGGACTGAAAGTAGACTATAACTAGGTACTTTACTTTTCTTTTTTTTTTTATGTGGAGAACAATGTTGACTGGTATCTACTCAAGTAGAGATCCAGATCAAAGGACTTATGTAAAGACATCTGATTATGGCATTGACTTTTGTGAAGTGTGAAGGCCAATTTAGCTCTTGTTGCTTAGCTCTTTACTCCAGAAATACACCTTCCTACACCTTCGAAAACAAGGCCATCTGATCTGGGTCTGCTTTGTCTGCTTATGAAATAATTTAGAAATGATTCAACAGTTTCTGCCATGGCAGAAATGGTAGAATCAGATCTTTATAACTCCAAAAGCAGACAGAGCAGATCTTGATCTTGACAGCTCCTTATAGTATCTGAGTCTACTCTATTTTTAAAGGGTCAAAAGGTGTTAAACCCTTTCCCTGTTCTGCGTTTATTTCAAATTTCAATACCTACTGAATATTCATGAACAAAATAGTTATAATGAAATATGGATGGTGGAACATTGTAGCCATTTAAGAACAAATAGAAACAGATCTATCAAGTTCCATTAGCAAACAGCAGACCCTGATCAGACGGCTCCTATAGGAGCCATCTGATCTGGGTCTACTCTGTTTGCAGATGTGTGAAAACACATTTATATAAAGGAAAGGGCTCAATTGAAACGGTCACAGTCAAACGATTGGCTGGGAAATGATCCCCACTGATTCCAGTGAGGAGTTTAAGCATGTCATTGCTGATGTTTCAAATGTCTTACTGAGAATATTCAGGGGCATTTCTTTCAAAATTTGTAACATGACAAATAGTACTCTAGGAACGCTCTCATCTAAGTCTGCACTGCTTCCAAAGGACATTAGTGACCTGTGTTCTACACTAAGGGTGTAAACATTATGCATTCTGAGTAATTGTCATCTGCAAGTTATGTCATCTGCTTCAATTCTTAAATTCATTAAAAAAAATTTCTTCCAAATATTTTCAAATGTAGTGGAACCAAACTGTTTGCAAAGGTAATAGAACTGTCACCAGTAGAGTGCTTAAACCATTACCTCATAGGCTATTTTTAGAGCCAACCTCTTTGAATAAATCTACCGAAAAGGAGCAATTATCAGAGAAAAGGAAATGTTTAGAATTGTGTAGTTTTGAAACCATTGTGATAAATAGAGCATTTGCTCCACAGGAGCAAATGCTCTATTTATCACAATAGTTTCAAAAAGTGACACTTACAGAGGTGTCAAAAGGTGTCAATATGAGGGAATGGGTTAAGGTAGATACCTATTATAATAAATTATGACAATATGACCATCATTGGTCCAACAAGGATTGGTGGTCCAGCATGAATTTGACCATCCTTGGTCCAGCATGAATTTTGTTGTTAACACAGGAGCCATAAATTCTAAAATTGTACAGTTCATATTTGTTGGTTTGAATGCAACAAGATTTGATTGGTTGACAAACCGTAGACTATCAGTACAACTGAAACTATTACCAGTGTATTGATTTATTGTTTTACACTTAGTAAACTGCGGCTATTTACAGAGTCTGCGCCTCCTCAGTGGAGAGTCTCTATGACAATTTTATTGCAAATCAATCCCGCCCAGAAAATATATCAACGAAATTCAGTTACAGGCTTCTAATTTGGCTTTTAGTTGAATCAGGCACTATCTCAATGCCATAACAGAATATATGTACTGTTTTATTAAATGAGTATGCAACGTAATTCTTTGCAGCAAGCATACAACTATTTTGGCTCCTTGTCGATTGAATAATTGTTATCTGAAAACTGAAAAAAGTATTGTCTCAACCTCATCTGACATAATTGGAACACAGGATTTGTTTTGGCCATTGCAGAAATATAGAAAGATCTTATACAATGTAATTTCATTTGCAAACATAGCAGACCCTGATCGGACTCCCTTTTGCAGGATTGTTTTTGCCAGTGTTTCTCAAATCTGGGTCTCTATTGTTTGTCTATGTCCCCTTTTAGGAACACTAGGAATAAATTGGTTAATTTTCCCCCAACGCTCTTCCTGCCAGCTGTCCTGTGTTAGTTGTAACACCAGCTCTTAGTTCACTGTTAATTCCAACACTAGTAATTTGTTAGAACAAAGACTCTACCCCGATCAGTTGACACTGGACAAAGACTAGTTATATGATAGACAACTTGCCTTTAACCCTTTCCCTCATATAAACGTGTTTTCACGCATTTGCAAACAGAGTAGACCCAGATCAGACGGCTCCTAGAGGAGCCGTCTGATCAGGGTCTGCTCTGTTTGCTAAAATAATTTGATAGATCTGTTTCTTTACTTTCTAAAATGTCTACAATGTTCCACCTTCCAAATTTCTTTATAACTATTCTGTTAATGAATATTCAGTAGGTTTCAAAATTTGGAATAAACATAGAACAGGGAAAGGGTTAACCCTTTCCTCCATGAATATTTATGTAAGAAATAATGACGTCATGAACATGAATTACAATAATTTGTTATAACAGCACATGGACACAGGCAATTTTGACCATGGCAGAAACTGTAGAATCACATCTATATAATATCACAAGCAAACAGAGCAGACCCTGATCAGATGACTCCTATAGGAGCCGTCTGGTCTGGGTCTACTCTGTTTGCCAAAGTGTGAAAAGGCATCTATATGAGGTAAAGGATTAACTCTTTACATAATATGCTTATAAGCGGCAAAAATATGATGACTTATGCAAGTGAAATGCCATGGAACTCGGTGTCAGTATTTTGATACTCTGCATTTTTGAAGAAAAATGAAGGAACAATTGTCTTTTTAAGAATTGCAGCAGACAAATGCTCTATTTATCAGAATGGTTTAAAAAATTGACTTTTACCGAGACGTTGAAAGGCGTCAAAATGAGGTCAACTGTTTGTACTTTTATTGCTAAATGTTAAATTCTTAGCAATTTTGAATATGGGGAAACAAGTGTATACTGGCATTAGCAAAACTGTGTAGACCCAGACTGGAGGGCTGCTTTAGAGTGGGCACTGTTTTTCATTAAAAATCATATACATGTAGGCAATTACACCCCTTTCATGGTGAATTGACCCTATTGTAATAAAAAGTAAAAGTCAACAATGGATAATTCTATTTTGATATTTCAGCAATCAAAAGGTTAGACGTAGCTACACACATCTTAACCTGTGAGAAAAACTGCCAATTGACTGCAAGAACTAAGGTTTGTGTTGAAAAGAAGAGTTCTTTTTTCATTGTGTTGAATTTTAGATCAATAGTAGTGTTATAATGACAAATTTGACAGCATTGTCCTGTGGAATCTCACAAAATATAGACAGAGTGTCAGAGAAGAACTTGAAACAGCTACTATCTGACGGTCTGCAGTTATTTTAGTTTCAAATTCTTTTTGACAAATTCTACCCTACTGTTAAGACTCAAATGCAAGCAGCAACGGACCTTTTCATTTGAACATCGTACATTTAAAGGATATACCTTTCGAATGTGAGAAGCAAGTACATTGGCATTTGCATACAGTGTAGATCCAGATCAGAGGGCTCCTGTTGGAACTGTCTGATCGGAGTCTGCTCCGATTGTTTATGAAGTAATACAGATATAATGCTGCAGTTTCTACCATGACAAAATATTGCTATGTTCATATGCCATTAAAAAAATGTATGTAATTCATATTAATCATGTCATTATTTCTTACAAGAATATTCCTGGGGTAAAGGAATAAGAATCAATTAAAAGTTAAGTATGCAATATTGGAAAAGTTACACACCAAACCATTTCGAATCATTATTATAATCGTAAGTTATATGTAATATTGAGTGAAATGGAGCTGCAAATTTAGTAGAATGAATATGGAGTATAATTTTTGCTGACTGGTAGCTTCTGGTAACAGTCTACTGTACGTTTGGGATTTGCTATGGATGGGAAGAGAAGATTTTATTTAGCCTCCATTTCTGATTGAAACTGCCAATAAGTGGGCAGATCTGCTGCAGAAAATTTCCACGTTTCCCAGGGGCAAAAGCGAAGCTCAGATCAGAGCCCGATAAGTCTCTATACCTTTCAGCTTTTTCAATGGAATCTACTTTTTGAAAATGAAAGAAAAAGGTTTGGGACAAAATTGAATTTGGTTTTAGATTACTGATATGGCAAAAGCGTTGTAATCGGCTATAATCAGTATTAAATGTGTGCCGGTCGGATCTGAACCCAAGGTCAATACATATTCATCCCCCTTGGAAGGTATTTAATTAGATATAATCAAAGATCTTTTCTGAAATCTTTTTGAGGTAATTAATACTTATTCATAAACATAATCGGCTATCTACCTGACAAAGCAAAACAATTTAAGTGGTATGAAATAGCTGTAATATTTAAGCAAGCAATTTTGATTTGTATCATGTAGTTACCCGACTTGGAGCTTAGACTGAGAGACTGTTGGAGTTATAATTACTAAAATAAAGTCTTGCTGTAATTACGTAAATGACGGGCTGTATATTTCCTATCATGGCCAGACTGTACAATTGAAGCTTTATGAATCTAAAATGAAATCTTAAAAGTCGTGATAATTTTACTTTCACTGGTGAAATTAAACATACAATAATGATGCATTTTTGTAGCAGGAAACAAAGACTTTCACTTTTCTTCCACAATTTTATTACATAAATTCAAGTTTAATTATGCAGTCAAAATATTTTTGTTCAAATGTTTGACAGTTTTATTGCACAAGTTTTGAGTGACACTAAATATGTGGCGTAGGCTTGATTTATTGTCTTCTTCACCTTTTATTTCTTTTCGAGTTTTTTTTTCTTCATTTTTTTCTTAGGTAATTGAAGAGTGGTAAATGCAAAATTCATGTACCAGCATACGTATTTGCTTATCTTGAAAAGCAATCAGCCACAGTTCAGATAAAAACAAAAACTGGTCCTGTACCATATAGCACGTACACCTCTTTTCCAGAGATTTCTACTGGAGATTGGTGGCCATCTAACCTCGCACATGTTGAGACACTATCGTATTTACTCTAAATTGATGTAGGACAGCATCTCCCCATTATCTCCACCAGTTCGTAAAGCTAAGTCAGGTTAGCACTGTTTTGACACTAATTGAACTTGCAGAGTCACAAATTTTGCAGACCCAGATCAAACTGCTCCTGTAGGGTCCGTTTGATCTGGGTCTACACTATTGGTCTAAATTTTCCTGTCAAAATAATTGGGTTAATTATGGTAATATAACAATATATGGAATATGTGGAGCAGTTTGAAATGAAGTATTTTGTTAAATCTTAACCCTTTCCCTGTTCTGTTTTTTCCAAATTTGAATACCTACTCAATATTCAGGAACAAAATAATAATTTATTATAATGTTATATGGAAGGTGGAACAGTGTAGTCATTTTAGAAAGTAAAGAAACAGATCTTTCAAATTCCATTAGCAAACAGAGCAGACCCTGACCAGATGGCTCCTCTAGGAGCCATCTGATCTGGGTACTCTGATTGCAAATGCATGAAAACAAGGAAAGGGTTAACCCTATACTCCATAAATATGCCTTTCTCTGCCTTTGCAAACAAAGAAGACCCAGATCAGACAGCTCTTATAGGAGCTGTCAAATCAGGATCTGCTCTGTTTGCTTTGGAAATACTATAAATGTGATTCTATAGTTTCTGTCATGGCCAAAACATCCTGTGGTCATAACAGTGTCATTATAACTAATTAATATTCATGGTGTCATTATTTATTATATGAATATTCATGGAGTAAAGGGTTAAATATAGCATCAGGACAACAAGAGTTGTTGCAGTAACCAACTCCTTTAACCCATTCCTGCATAGGCTATATTTAGATCCAACCACTTTGAATAATTCTACTAAAATGGAGCATTAACTAGAGAAAAGGAAATTTTTTGAATTTTGTAGTTTGAAACCATTGTGATAAATAGAGCATTTGCTCCTATAGGAGCAAATGCTCTATTTATCACAATGGTTTCACAAATTGACATTTACAGAAGCGTCACAAGGCGCCAATATGCGGGAAAGGGTTAAATGGTTTTCATACGAAAATGGTCGAAAAAATGTATTCTCCTTCAGCTATTTTATATGTATAGGTCTAAAGTCATACACCACTAAGTTTTCAATGTGAAAAATGCTGAGTAACCTGACCCTGCTTTTCAATTATTGAGTTTTTTCGTGGCATTTTTATGATTTATTTTTATATACACTCTCGTTTATTTTTTCCCTGCCGTCTCAATCAGTTTGTTTTTCTTTCCAAAAATGTGTAATTACTTCTGAGACTTTCTTACATGTAAAAAGATTTACCTCAATTTATTCTTTTTCTCTCACAGGGGAAAAATTATCCAGGTAAAACAAACAAAATGATGGAACTAAGTCGGCCCCCTAGCTATCAAAATAGATATAAGATTACTTAGGTATTTTCAATTCATCATGGTTTAGAATATGAGGGATTAAGTATATTAGTGAAATAGATTTACCGAAATTGTTTTATCTAGAGAGTCTGATACTACACTTATAAACACAGCTACGCTCATTTATCAACTCGTCCAAAATGTGTTTCTACAAAGGCCTTGTTACTGCTTGAAATATGTAGTCTTTTAAATGTTATCGAAGAAATTAACTGTAAGTCATTACTGCTCGTATTCGTTTAACCCTTTATTCCATGAATATTCATTTTAGAAATAATGACACAATGAATATTTATTAGATTGTTTTTTATAATGGCACGACTGTAAACAAAGGAAGTTCAATTAATAGCCTAGGCAGACGTTGTTTAACCCATTCCCTCATATTGACACCTTTTGACGCCTCTACAAAAGTCACCTGTTGAAACCATTGTGATAAATAGAGCATGGTTTCAAACTAAAAAAATCTGATTTTTTCCTTTTCTCTAGTTGGTGCTCCTTTTCGGTTGATTTATTCAAAGAGGTTGAATCTAAAAATAGCCTATGAGGGAATGGGTTAACAAGATCTATACTATTTCATAAGCAAATTGAGCAGACCTTGATGACACATATCTCCTGGAGAAGCCATCTGGTCTAGATCTACTCTGTTTGCAAAGTGTAAAAATGTATACATAGAGTAAAAAGTTAACCCATTACCTCATAGGCTATTTTTAGATCCAACCTCTTTGAATAAATCTACCGAAAAAGAGCATTAACTACAGATTAGGACATTTTTAGAATTGTGTAGTTCTGAAACCATTGTGATAAATAGAGCATTTGCTCCTTAGGAGCAAATGCTCTCTTTATCACAGTGGTTTTTACAGTGACTTTTACAGAGGCGTAGAAAGGCGTATTTATGGAGGAAAGGGTTAAGTGTTACTGAAAATATTAATTGTTAAGTAATTAGTCTGCTTGTGTTGTTTAATGGAAAAAAGTTTTGTGTAAACGATATGGACCTACTGGTATTTGAAGCATGAAGCGATGCTGCTTTTGAAGTGTAACTGCTTGTGCTCGTTTTTGTTGCTGGTTGTTTGTGAACTCCAAATTGGATGAAGACTGATCTGTTCTTTTTGTTGTGACGGGCCTTTTTGTCACCCAACTAATTAAGTTTTATCTAACGAATTTCGACTGGAAACATATCTTTTAACCCTTCCCCTGTTCTGTATTTATTCCAAATTTCAATACTTAACTGAATATTCATGGACAAAATAGATATAATGAAATACAGAACATTGCAGCCATTTGAGAAAGTAAAAAAACAGATCTTTCAAATTCCTTTAGCAAACCGAGCAGACCCTGATCAGACGTCCTTTATGAGCTGTCTGATCTGGGATTACTTTATTTGCAAATGCGAGAAAACATGTTTAATTATATGAAGGAAGGGGTTCACCCAGCTGAATGTTGCGTAATTTAGAAATATTTGGTCCATGTAGAATCTAGAACACTTTGCAATTTCTTTTATACCTTTAACCCTTTCCCTCATTTAAACGTGTTTTCGCGCATTTGCAAACAGAGTAGACCCAGGGTCTACTGTTTGCTAATAGAATTTGATAGAACCTTTTCTTTGCTTTCTAAAATATCTACAATGTTCCACCTTCCATATTTCTTTATAACTATTTTGTTAATGAATATTCAGTAGGTATTGAAATTTGGCCTAAATAAAGAACAGGGAAAGGGTTAACATAGATATACCTTTGCAAACAGAGCCGGCCCAGATCAGTGGCTCTTGAATCAACTGTCTGCCAAGTTTTGCTTCTGCCATGGTATAGAACCGATTCTACAGTTTTTGCCATGGTTAAAATATCTTGTGTTCATATACCATTATAAAAATTCAGCTAATTAATATTCACGAAGTCTTTTTTTTCTTACATGAATATTCATGAAGGAAAGAGTTAATAACTCCGAAATTGGCGTAACAACCAATTCTGTTTTTCCTACCAAATTAAAAAAGTACAATTCATCATGCCAATGTGTTTTACACAAACTGTAATTCTTGATCTTGCAACTTTAACCCGTTACTCCATGAATATTAATGTAAGAATTAATGTCAGTGCTATGCCTACATTAAAATATTACCAGTTACCCTTTGAATATCCATGTAAGAAATATTAACTGTATAAATATTACATGTATTTAGCTTAACCCTTTCCTGCATATAAACACTTTCCCTTTCCTGCATATAAAAGCCTTTTCAAGCATTTCCAAACAGAGAACCCCCTAGAGGAGCCATCTGATCAGGGTCTGCTCTGTTTGCTAATTCAATTTGATTGATTGATTTCTTCAGATTCTAAAATAGCTACACTGCTCCATCTTCCACTTTTCATTACAACCATATTATTCATGAATATTCAGTAGGTATTGAAATAAATTAATTTGTAATAAATATAGAACAGGGGAAGGGTTAATGTTTATAATGACATATGAACAAGGAACTTTTTGGTCCTGGTAAAACTTTTGAATCGGATATATATAATTCCATTAGCAATCTGGGCAAATAAATCCTGAAATCTTACAGAAGTTATATGATCTGGGTCTGCTCTTTTTGCAAATGAATTGAAAGGCATATCTGTGAAGTAAAGCATTAAATGTGCCTTTTTATTAAGATTTTCCTTTTTTTTCATATGCTAAATATGTTGGAAGTGTCTACAAAAAGAGTCCAGAAATGATAAGGTTTAATTCCCTTTACTTTGCCTTTATACTACTGATTATCTCCCTTATCTGCAATTTGCTTATGAAGGGATGCTGACTGGCTGTCAGTCTGGACGTATCTGGAGTTACCTAACATTACGGTGAGGCATTGGGATGTTTTTCCGGCTGGGGATGACACCTTTATGGGGGATGCCAGGTAATCACTTCTTAGAGATAATTGAATATAAAAAAATAGCCCATTAACTTCTGTCTGAGTTTAATCAACTTTGATTAGCACCCTTGGTTACCCCCTGCCAGATCTTTGACCATTAGAGAATACTTGGGGTAGAAACCGGTCATTAAAATGAAATGGACACCGCTTCCCTGGGTCATGACCCTCCAAATCTTTATGGTCCCTGCAAACAGATAGCCGTAATTTGTAATTTACACATTTTCGAAGGTGAACTTTTCTCCCAATCTTCATTCCACAGTTGCTATTGGAACCTTTCTCTCTTTGCATGCTAGTGGAAGATTTGTGAATACCAAGAAGAGTAATGGAATCTCATCAGGATCCAAATTTTTTGACATTCTGATCATGATCATTTATAACTCATTCCCTCACAGGCTATTTTTAGACACAATCTCTTTGAATAAATCTACTGAAAAGGAGCATTTACTGGAGAAAAGGAAACTTTTAGAAGTGTGTAGTTTTTAAACCATTATGAAAAATAGAGCAATGCAGGGTGAAAGTCATGATCAGATGGCTCCTGCAGGAGAGATCTAGTCTGGGTCTACTTTGTTTGCAAACATTGCGAAAGACACATATCTATGTTGATAAGGGTTAACAAGCATAGGTCAGTCTCAGATGGAATGAAGTTACAGACTACTGTAAAACCTCTCTAAACCGGATTTCTAGTAGAGAAGAATTTAGAATAAGATACTGTTAGGCAGGTGACTGCTTAATGCAGGGTGAAAGTCATGCAGAAAGCTCCTAGAGAAAATGCTCTATTTATTACAATGGTTTCATATATACATGTACATGACATTGTAGTGACTTTTACAGAGGCATACAAAGGTGTATTTATGGAGGAAACGGTTAAGTCTGTTGTTTCTTTTAGCATGCATATTTATTGATGGCTTGAGGTAAACTAGTTCATCAATGATTAGTATCTCTTTGTCACATCACTTTAGCTGGTTTCATCTACTAAATGTTCAGTTTAAACCACATTTCATTAAAGATTTATCAATGGCTGCTCCTCTGTATTGCATCACAAAGCCCAAATGGACATATCCTATCTTAAACATGTCATCATCATCATCATGGCAGTCTTCTTTCTTAACCCTTTACTCCATGAATATTCATATAAGAAAGTAAAAATAATGATATCATGAGTATTTATTAGTTTAATATTTATAATGACACATGGAGACAAGAACCTTTTGCCTTGTCAGATAGTGTAAAATCATATCTATATTATGTCATAAGCAAACAGACCAGACCCTGATCATATTGCTCCTAAAGTAGTCGATACTGGTCTACTGTGTTTGCAAAGCCGTAGAAAGGCGTACTTATGGGAGTAAAGAGTTATAATGTATGATGCTTTTGTAGCTGGTCCTGTGTTTAACTTTGTGGCATTATCTCCCAGTATCTTTGTAATGGCCAAGTTCATCTTGAACTTCATCTACAAGTAATCACATTAACCCCTATAATGCTGATCACAATGTAACTGCCATTTACAAACAGCTTGGATCCAGATGAGATGCCTAGTAACACACTCTCATTGGGATTCAAGCTCTTTGACACTCAGACAATCACTTCTCAAATGTTAAATGAACCAGAAGTAAGTAAAAATCAGAGCTACAGATAAAGGTGCGTACTCATATACTAAAATCGCCATTTCTCCACCAAACCCTACACTGTGACCACTCTTTAGAATCGTCTCTTCGAGACGATTCTAAAGAGTGGTCACAGTATAGGGTTTGGTGGAGAAATAAAGGAGCTATTGTTGGAAATGTTTAAATTTACGCATCTCATCTGGACCTCTGAGTAAATGTTAGAGTAGATTAGAGTTTAAGCTTACATATTTGTTTTTCATGCAGTATTAGGGTTAATTTACTACCATTTTCAGCCTTCCCCTTTGGCACTTACTTAGATCATGGATTCTTTGCATGCTAGCGGCAAACCGGTGATTACTGATACAAACAGATAGGACCCAGATGAGACGTGGCATAATGCAGCATCTCATCAGGATACAAACTGTTTTCGACTTTGACCATATTTTTTCAAAGAAATGAGAGAAGTTTTATTTTAAGAATTGAAGCAAACAACAATGGTGGCAGATGAAAAATTACTTAACAAGTTAAACTTTTAGCTTGCTGGCATGCAAGAAAAACACTGTTAAATTCTAAGAAACTGAGAGAATATTTTCATCTCATGGGAGTTTTCTATTCCTGTATAAGATGTATTTACAGTTGTAATTTTAAACGATGTGGATTTAAGTAAATTTCTGATCAGTGTAGATGTGAAATGCTTGTAAATCAATCCCTTACTGAAGATAATGCCTGGAGGTTGTAGCTGTTACGGTAATCCTTTAAAGTTTGAATTATCTAAGTGGAATAGTCTATTCAGTATGAAATGGTAGAAATTATTGAAAGTTTGCACTGTAGAGCCAGACTAGATATCTCATCTAGGTGCACTCAGATCTGGATTTACACAGAGGTACAGATAAGATGTGTAAATTTAAACATTTTCAAGAATAGCTCCTTTATTTCTCCACCAAGCCCTATACTGTGACCACTCTTTAGAATCGTCTCGAAGAGACGATTCTAAAGAGTGGTCACAGTATAGGGTTTGGTGGAGAAATGACGATTTCAGTATGTGGGTATATATTTGCACCTTTAAATGTATCTGTTTACAGCTTGCTAATGGCAGTACACTTGCTTCCTTACATTCACAAGGTTGAGTTTTATCAATTAGCAGATTTATTTATGGCACTAGGACTAGAAGTTATCTCAGATTCTGGCCATAACCATTAAAATCTCGCATAATCATTATCACAGAATTTCTTCTAACAGGTATTTTAAGTGGCCTCTATCAAACAAACAGTTTAGTCGAAGTCAATCTGTGTTAATTGTCCATTTTTTAGATGCATAAAACACTTTATAATATTTGCTTATGAATGCAGCAGCTGATAAGAACTGATCACTTCTTTAACCCATTCCCCCGCATAGGCTATTTTTAGACCCAACCTCTTTGAATAAATCTTCCGAAAAGGAGCATTTACTAGAGAAAAGGAAAAATTTAGAACTGTGTAGCACTGAAACTATTGTGATAGAGCATTTGCTCCTATGGAGCAAATGCTCTATTTATCACAATGGTTTCAAAAAGTGACTGGAGAAAGGTGTATTTATGGAGAAAGGTGTAGAAAGGTGTATTTATGGAGGAAATGGTTAACCCTTTACTCCATGAATATTCATAGAATTATAATATCATTATAATGACATGATGAATATTAGCTCACCCTTTAGTCCATGAATATTCATGTAAGAAATAATGACTCCGTGAAATATTAATTAGATCAATATTTATAATGGCATATGGACAGGAATTTTGACAATACAGTGCTCCCTCTCTACAACGGCCCTCTCAATAACGATTCCCTCCTTACAACAACGCATGTCACTGTTTCCGAAACAACAAGGCTCCAGAAACAACTTTTTTCCATCATATTTTCTTTATGCCTCCATCTAACCCTATGTTGTGACCACTCTTTAGAATCGTCACTTTGTGACGATTCTAAAGAGTGGTCACAACACAGGGTTTGATAGAGGCATAACGGTTTCAGTTCTCGAAATATGTACTTATTTTAGAACGCAAAGGAACACATCTATCAAATTCCAATAGCAAACAGAGCAGACCCTGATCAGACGGCTCCTCTAGGAGCTGTCTGATCTGGGTCTACTCTGTTTGCAAATGCGTGAAAACACGTTTATATGAGGGAAAGGGTTAACATGAAATCTGTGGAGTAGAGTATTCAGTATACAGTTTAATACACAATATTTGAAGATCAGGTCATTAAAATACAGTCAGTGATGGCGGTAGTTACTGAAAAGATATTTAGATAAATTTTGTCTATTTTCCTGAAGAAGCCCAGGTCCCGAGAGACTGGGTTTGAGTACAGAGGTAATTATGGCTCTAGATGTGTAAGCAGTCTAAACTAATTGACAAGCATAACTTACCATCTAGCTAACTACAGTAAAACCTGTCTTAATCGACCATTAAAATGAAGTCTAATTCTAAGTCTTTTAAAGCACGTATGAACTAAATGCAGGACAGAAGAAATGCAGAAAACTGTGAAAGATTGGCTTACTGCATCATGTGTGCACTGCATTAACCCTTTTCTCTATAAATACGCCTTTCTACGCCTCTGTAATAACCACTTCTTGAAACCATTGTGATAAATAGAGCATTGGCTTACTGTATCGTGCATTAATCAACCACCTGCACTTCAACCCATTCCCTCATATTGACGCCTTTTGATGCCTCTGAAAAAGTCACCTTTTGAAACCATTGTGATAAATAGAGCATTTGCTCCTATAGGAGCAAATGCTCTATTTATCACAATGGTTTCAACACTACACAATTCTAAAATTTTCCTTTTCTCTAGTAAATGCTCCTTTTGGATAGATTCATTCAAAGAGCTTGTGTCTAAAATAGTCTATGAAGTAATGGGTTAAGCAACCACCTGCACTTCAAGACTCCCTATTATATAATCAATGATTGGTTGCTTTAGACGGGGATTGACTGTAGCAAATTTATTAGTGCTTTCCATGATGGCTAATCTGTTTGTTTAACAGTCTCATTGTATCTCTCAGTACATCCCAAGGGTCACCACTTTGTAAATATCAAATTTTCAGAAAATTTACCACTCTAAACTAGATGTTTACTTGCATGCTTATGTGTTTCTTACACTGGATACTTGACATGTAACATGCAAATGACTGATTTATAATACATTTTGTTTGTCTGACTGCCTGCATGTGTGATCGTCTGTCTGTCTGTCTCTTAATCCATTCCTTCATATAAATGCTTGGCATGCATTTGCCAACAGAGTAGACCCAGAGCATAGGTCTCCTGTTGGAGCAATCTGATCAGGGTCTGCTCTGTTTGCTTATTAAATAATGATGGACCTGACTGCAGATTCTACCAATACCAAACAGCCCTGTGTACATATGACATTGTATTCAGCTAATAAATATTCATGATATCAAGTATTCAATGGTATAGAGTTCATAATAATAATGATATTCTTAAAGTTCAGAGCTTTAGAAAAAGATGTGCATTCAGATATTAACCCATTACCTCATAGCCTATTTTTAGATCAAATCTTTTTGAATAAATCTACCTAAAAGGAGCATTAACTACAGAAAAGGAAACTTTGAGAATTGTGTAGTTAAGATTCCAATGCTCTATTTACCAAAAAGGTTTCAAAAAGTGACTTTTACAGAGGTGTCAAAATGCATTTATATGAGGGAATGGGTTAAAGTCACCATTTAATTCTCTACTAAACTCAATGTTGTGACCACTCTTTAGAATTGTCTCGAAGAGACAATTCTAACGAGTGGTCACAACATGGGGTTTGGTAGTGAAATAAAGGAATTATTCTTAAAAATGTTTTAATTTATGTGTCTTATCTATTCCTCTGCAATGATTCATCCAAACTGCACTTTATTAGTATACCAATAAAGAAGAAAATTATACCTCTACCCCATGAATATTCTTGTAATTCATGAATAATTATAATGGTATATAAAAGTACGAATTTTTTTCTTTGGTAGTAACTGCAGAATCAGTCTTATAGAATAGCAAACAAAGACTGATTAGATGACTTCTACAGGAGTCATCTGATCTTGGTCTACTCTGTATGAAAAGGCGTAAGCATACGTCCGGTCCCTATCAGGTAGAGTTAACTCGTTGCACTAGAAATATTCAGTTTTCTGCAATAATTGTCATTTGCTATTTGCTATTTTTCTCAGATCTCAATGTTTTTTCTCTTCATAAATACTATACAAGAGACAAACAGTTCGAACCTTACGAGATGCCAAGTCATTTGATGTCTCATCTCGATCCAGAGGTCCAGATAAGATGTGTACATTAAAACATTTTCAAGAAAAACTTATTTATTTCTCCACCAAACCCTATGTTGCGACCACTCTTTAGAATCGTCTCGAAGAGACGATTCTAAAGAGTGGTCACAACATAGGGTTTGGTTGAAAAATGGCGATTTTAGTATTTGAGTACGCACATTTATCTGTTGCTCTGTGGATCTGCATTGTTAGCATAGGTTATCACAAATTCACAGCTTACATGCAAAGAGATAAGAATATGAAAACTGATTGCAAAAGTCAGATATGCTAAATCCAAACATAACTATTGTGTCAGTGTGAAGTGGTTATTTGTTACTAGTAGCAAGTAATCATTGCCAAATTTATCTTCTTTGGTCTGCCCGCTATTGTAGCTTTTCAAATGCCAGACAATACATAACAAAAGCAGAATTGAAAGTGAGGAATTTTTCACTCCCACCAAGAATATAGAAGAGCACTTTATCTCCATAACATTTAAGAGCATACACAAAAATATTTCACAATTTGTCAAAACTGGATTTATGCTGAAAAGTTTCAAGTTTAGAATGTTTTTTATAATTATTTTGCTATTAGTTTGTAAATGACTTCCCGAACATAAAAATGTCAAAACTGGTAGGGAACGGTGCAGGGGTTTTGTCTGGCTCTGGGGAAATCACAGCTCATCCATGTAGCTATGGTAACTGCACCTTAGCTACCTCCACTATGGAGAGCATTTCCTGCAATATTATTCAAATGGCTGAATATTCTAGTTTCTTCCTATCAGGCCAAGTATGCTTCCTTAAAATTTTATAACTTCGCTGAATTTTTAAAACTGACATTTTAACCTGTTGAAATATTGATGAGAGGACAAACACATTGAAAGTCACTGTCATTTTTGCCAGTTTAAGGTTATGAATATTTCAGTGAGAATTTTAAAACCAGATTTCATTCAAACCTCTTCAAAATTTCCTCGAAAATTTGTGTTAATAGCAGAATATAGCAAAAACCATACTTTTCAACTTGAAATTACTTTGTGACATGAAGGTATCAGGGTTTTTTTCAATGATGTGTAAAGCTGGATGTTCTAAACTTAGTCTGTTCTAAACCTGATATGAATCTAACCTATTTAATGTTAATATTCGTGAAATGTTTGATGCAATTCTCGTAATTATTATTTTTCTGATGTTTAATCCTGTTGGAAGCTAACCATTATCTGTTCTTAACCCTTTACCTGTTCAATATTCATGTAAAAAATAATGACATCATGAATATTTATTAGCTGAATTTTTATAAAGTAAAATTTTCCAGGGAATTTTCTTGCTTTGACAAAAATTGAGGAATCTCATCTATATCATATCATAAGCAAACAGAGTAGACACAAATCTGACGGCTCCTATGGGAGCCGTCTGATCTGGGTCTACTCTGTTTGCAAAGGCGTGAAAAAAGCGCTTATATGAGGGAAAAGGTTAAACGCATGGTGTCTACTTAAGACTCTGAACAGTTGCAAGTTTTTATTCCCTTTCGATTTTTTTCAGGAAATGCTGTCCTAGTGCCTAACAGCTTGGAACCTGATCAGTAAGTCAGAATCTCATTTGGATCCAAGATTTTTGCAAATGTGAGATTAACAAGATAGAGGATATTTCTGACCCAGATATGGGCTGAGTTTCTCAGAACTGAGAGCCAGGTGATAGATTATTTTGGAACAGGCACGCATCACAGGAGACTGGCACTTGCAAACAGTGTAGATAAGTCAATGTGTTAGATCTTCATATCTGTGTCTACAACGTTTATCGCTTATCAGCAACTTCATCAAACTGTGTAGAAGCAGATCAAGTGTCATTTTCCAGTGTGATACAATTGTGCTTATATGAAGGAAAGTGGTATCATGTGCTTTCAGTTACATTCGAAAATAACCCTTTTAATGCTGAATATTCAAAGTTAAATATGTTGTCCATTTAGTATGAAAGACTTAAATGGAGAATTTGAACTCTTGCCTTTATATAAATGTGTTTTCACGCATCTGCAAACAGAGTAGACCCAGATCAGATGGCTCCTATAGGAGCCATCTGATCAGGGTCTGCACTGTTTGCTAATGGAATTTGATAGACCTGTTTCTTTAGTTTCAAAAATTGCTTCCAAGTTTCCACTTTCCGTAGGTATTCAGTATTCAATATTCAGTAGGTATTCAGATTAGGAAGAAATATAAAACAGGGAAGGGGTTAAATGACAAGTAGTGCCTACACGGGTAAGAGCTGGGCTTATCAAGAAGCCGTCTTATTTGGATCTACACTGTTTGCAAATGGCAGCCCGTTCATTTCTCACATTCAAAGGGTTCAATAATTCAAGTGGAAGTAGGTCCACAACTGGAAAAACAATGAGATAAATAATTTATAAGATTAAGGAAATGTCAAATCGGCCTGCCCATCTTCCGCCTTGCACTAGCCTGATTTATAAGGTGTTATTGTATTGTTATGCGATCATAAACCCGGATGAAGGGTTGTATTCCCTGCAAATAAACCAGCCGTTGTGAAGTACCCAAATTCACATTAATGTCACTTAACCCTTTACCGGATAGAGAGGAATTTAGTTGCCTTTGCAAACAGAGTAAACCCAGATTGGACTGCTCCTATAGGAGCCATCTGATCACAGCTTGCCCTGTTTGCTTATGAGGTTAAATAGATTTGATTCTACAGGTTCTGTAATGGCAGAATAAATCCTGTGTTACTGATAAATATTCATGATGTTGTTATTTCTTACATGAATATTCATATGGTAAAGGATTAACTCTGTGCAAGCCGGAAGAGAATTTGTGATACTGTGAGCAAGCAGTCTAGATCCAGATCAGACTAAGTAACTCAGCATGTATTCAGGATCCAAACTGTTAGTCAATCTGATTGTATGTTTTTATGAGAAATGGAAAAAACATTAACCCTTTACTCAGTGTAAGAATTAATGACACCATTTTTATGATAGCATATTAATATTATGATCATAGGAAATTTTGGCCATGGCATAAAGTTACTGCAGAATCATATCTATATTATATCGTAATCATACAGAGCAGACCTGGATATGAAGGAAAGGTTTTAAGAAAGGATCAGTATTATTTCCTGTTATAATTTGAAAACTCTTTCATATATATAAATAGCTTTAATATATTTTGCCCAGCGATGGTCGATATTGTAGTATACTTTGCAAACAGTTTTGATCCAGATCAGACACAGAATAATGGGCCATTTCATTAGATTGTTTTATATTGATATGTGAAAAAAGAAACATACCGTATTATGAAATTTGAAGCAGTCGGCACTTTTTGAAAACAAAACTAGTTGGAGTTCAATGGTGTATGAAAGAAATGAAACCCGAACTGTCTTTACTTATTCTGTTTCCATCAGTTGGACATTTGGTATTAAACCAATTGGTGCTTAATTTTCAAATCGACTATTCCAAAATTCAAATATGTCAAGCTTACTGTGAATATTCAGGGATTTTATTTTTAAGGAAAAGTGTAAGATGACAAACAGTGCAGACCCTGATGAGAGGACTCCTCTAGGAGCCCTCTCATCTGGGTCTACACTGTTTTCAAAGGATATTTGTGACTGGTTTCCTGTATGGAAAGGGTTAATGCTATTTACCGTGGTTTGGGTTTCTAATGTGATAAGAAATTAAAACTAGTGTTGTCAAAATGACAGAAATACAAGCTGCCGTAGACAGACCAGCAAACACTCCGACTGATAAGCTAGATCCCTGTGATATTAAATGGCTATTATCCATTTCACGTTTTTAATGGACTCACTGAAGGTGATATTGAAATTATCTTACATCAAAAGTTAAATAAACACGGGTATCCTTTACACTCTAATTACATTGTACCATGTCACTTTGTGTCCCTGTTCCAATAATCCTCTAAATTGTGTACCTTTTTCATTTGAAGCACACCACCCTCTTTATTGAGGTTGAATAAATATTATCATAGCCAAATGGTTAATATTTATTTATATAATTCTATACAAACCTCTTTTCTATTAAGTATTTAAGCCCACAAAAGCCAGGTTCAGTCGGGACTTTGCCGAATGCTAACAATTATCCCCAGCTGAATTCAGCATAAAATGAGGCGCAAAAAATATTTTGTCAAAATAATGAAATCTCCACCCCATGTAAATAATCTGCTTAGATTTAAATTACTTTAACAGAAATGGAAAATATTCCATTTAGCAGGAGTCCGATCAAAAATGCAAATAGCTTCAAATTCTTTTAGAGAAAGTTCAGCTTCTCTGTGGTATGATTTAGATAAGACGATATTCAAATTTAGTTGACTTATGGACAGGATGCATTGTCTCTGACTTCTGACTTTTGAGTTTTTGTTGTCTTTGACAATTTAAGCATTTCAGATATCAGCTTGAAAGGCATATTTGAAGCTGCGTACAGTTTTAACAGGTTAAGTGGTGGAGGGTTTTATGCAAAGTTAGACACAGTCGGAGAAACTGGCACCCCTCTTTGTTGAAATACCATGTAAATGACATCTGCTTTTTCAGTTTGCAAAGGATCGCCTCATTGTAAATGACATAAAATGGCTGACTTGATTGTTATGTTCTAAATAGTGATGATACTTTAAATTTTTACAATACCCTATTTAGCATAGAAGCTACGGATCATTGGGTATATAAAACTTCGGTGCGGGTAAATCTGTAATAAATCCGAGCCCAAATATACAAACAGATAAAGACAGTCCCGCATAATAAAGGGAGGGTGGGTATTCATTTTCTTCTCATATATCAGGCAGTGTATTTTATTCATATATTCAATCATCGCATCATCAAGTTACTGTGTGCCTATAGTCTGTTTCAGGAATTTGACCAGTAAGTTGTTCAAAATGTGTAAAAGTCCTGATACTACTTTGAAGCAGGTTCTACACCATTTGTGGAGGTACCCTTCGGGCGTAACATTTCTTGAAAAGCAGCTTCTTAACCCATTCCCTCATATTGAAGCTTTTTGACGCCTCTGCAAAAGTCACCTGTAGAAACCATTGCGATAAAAAGAGCATATGCTCCTATAGAATCAAAATATCACAATTATCTCAAACAATTCTTTCCTTTTCTCTAGTTAATGCTCCTTTTTGGTAGATTTATTCAAAGGGGTTGGATCTAAAAATAGCCTATGAGGTAATGGGTTAAATTTTGTACACAGGTGGTTGCTAAAATTAATGCAGAATGAAAGCAATGCAGACTGCTCCTAGGGGAGCTTTCTGCATTACTTTCAATCTGCATTAAGCTACTTGTATTTTGGAACACCTATATTTCTGTATTAAATGGTTATTATAGAGTTTTAGTTGTCTTGTTCATCATTAATAGTAAGTTTTTCTGTCTGAATAATTAGGGTGTTATCAAGTCAGATGTTAGATGTCCAAATACTTTGGCTAATTAAGGTATGTAACGTTCGTATGTCTGTACATGTGAAGATTATCAGAATGGAAGGAATATAAAAACAGAAAATGTAATAAATAACACTAAATAAAAAAGAGAAGTCTTGCGGGACCAAGGAGATTTTTGTGTGATGTGCTTTTGTACTGAATAGTTTGCCTTTCCAAAAAGTAATCACAGTAATTAAACAGCTATAGGCTGAAACGGTGCCAGTTGGCGGACAAAAATCAGTCCCTAGGAAAATATAGAAATGTAAAAAATACATGCAGAGAGAAAAAACCTTTGTCAGAGTATACAATCTTATCTAACAATATGTTTTGAAAACCATTGGCTGAGAACCTGAGCCAAATGCTTTCCTACCAAGTTGAGGGACTGCTTATCATGGAAATTGTTTGGTAATCAAGCTCCTATCTTTCTCTACCAGCGGAATTAACGTCCTTAGAGATTCTTTTCATTCTCCTTGAAAGTTGCTAGGAGTAAGGTTTTGATTCAAGTTTCGCTATCGTTGTGTAAATTTTTCCCGGTGATGTGGTTCGAGCAGGGAATAAACCCTAGCATTATGGGGATGTTTGAACGATGATAATTGCGCAGTTGGTCTAGCTGTACGAGTAGACAATATTGAATTAGGTTAGTATTCACGCCTGCATGTGAGATGTGAAGCAACGAATTTTATCTTTCCTTTCCTTGCAGTCCAACAAGTCAAGTATTCTCAATTGCCGAGATAGCTGGCCCCTCCACGACCATCCCTATGTTTACAGTCTGCCGCTGCACATAGTGTACAGGTATAACACTGTGCAGTCCACACCACAAGACAAAAAAATATATGATGCACAGTGTAAACTAAATCCCAATCAACATTAATCCATTACCTCATAGGCTATTTTTAGACCCAACCTCTTTCGATAAATCTACTGAAAATGAGCCTTTACTAGAGAAAAGGACAATTTTAAAATTGTTTAGTTTTGAAATCATTTTGATAAATAGAGCTTTTGTCTCTGCCTGCACTATCTGTTGTTGTGCATTTTTGCGACATTAGCGGTGAAAGGGTTAAACCAGATCAGGTTCATCTCTCCCACCTATTTAACAATTAATCCAGAATTCTTCTAATTCAAAACAATTTGAAATGAATTTGGGCAATTTGAAAATGATGAAATGTAACAGATCACAATTATTTTCATTTTTGGAAGCACAGTCTGTGGTTGACGTATGATAAGTAAATTTGGTTCCCTCAATTAGCTCCGGAGTTTAACTTAAATTAGAGGAATGATTCAGACAGTTAAGTGATTATGTTTTAATCCAGTAATATCAATAAAACTGCAATTTACGTGAATTTAATTAAGCAGTAAAATGAGCCGCTGGAAAGCCTGCCATAACCTGTAGGTAGAACGGTTTTTGTGTTATTTCGGCTACTCAATTAACTCTATGCATGCTTGGTAATTGTTGTCTCCAAATATTGTTGTCTGCTCCAAATCTCATTGTAGATTTTTCTTTTTATTTCATTTATAGAGCACTATTAGGTTATTAAGCAGGTTGGTTCCTGAAGAGGCGCAGATTGTCTCAGCGTGTGTCTACTTCAAAACTGTCCACCAAGGTTGTAACAATTTGCCCGTAACATACTAAACGTTAAAGTGGAAGGGTGGGACTGAATTCTCCGACCAAAAAACCGTCAGCATTCAATTAACAATATTGCATGTGCTTGAAAAAAAGAAAGTGTCATGTTTTTTTGGGTCATGAGTTTATACAATGTTTGGTAATATCTGTATATTTTGTGAATGCAGCGAGATATATGGGAATGATTAAAGTGTCAAACATCACCAAAAAATCCAAAAAAATCCATTACAATATAAAAAAAAATTAAACAATTCTAAGCCATGTTTATATTTAGCTAGCACACAAACCGTAAGTCTGTGATTTAGAAAGTAGTCAAACAGTACTAGTTCATAAATTCAAAACCTTCACAGTATCGAGACTTTTGAAAAAATATAAAGAATTGCTCAAAAATGGTCTTAAAGCCAAGAATCAACCCAGACAAGCAGACTGGTTTACCATGAAAAACCCAATGTATTCATACAGACAAACATAGGCAATTAGTGCAAACCCAGATCACTTTTTGCTACTACCGGTATGTCCGTATAATTTAAAGCTATCAATCCCTTTCCAGATTTAACCTTTATTCCATGAATATTAAGAAATAACGACGTCATGAATATTGATTAGATTCAATTTCATAATGGCTTAATTATGACCACTTGAAATTTTAGCCATAGCAGAAACTGTCGAGTTAAATCTTTATTATATAAATCTTTATTATATCATAAGCAAACAGAGCAGACCATGATCAGACGGCTCCTATAGGAGCCGTCTGATCTGGGTCTACTCTGTTTGCAAAGGTGTAGAAAGGCGTATATATGGAGTAAATGGTTAAGTAGATATGTAAGTGTGGTGCACTGGTGTGATTGTTTGGACAGAATAGTGTGTTTGTATTGGTGTTGGTTGACCAGTGTTATGAGCAAGGTGGCTATGGTTGTGCAAATATTTCTAGTTTACTCTGACCTCAGATGACTTTGCCAAGTCACCTGTGCCCAGTTTGTTATCGTATACCTGCGCAATACACATGTATCTCCCACCCACTCTTATGGTCTTTTCACTGTAAAAACTTATCTGTCTCAAGCATAAATGGCTGATAAATCTTCAAATTAATTACACCCTTAACTGGTATCTTAACCCTTTATTCCATAAATACACCTCTCTATACGTTTGCAAACAAAGTAGATCCAGATCAGATGGCTCCTTTGGGAGCCATCTGATCTGGGTCTGCTCTGTTTGCTTTTGATATGATATAGATCTGATTCTACAGTTTCTGTCATGATAAAACCTTATTTTGTTCCTTGTACAATTATAAAAATGTAGTAAATACATTTTTGGATATTAAATTTATTTGTCAGGTTTGATAAGTGTATAAATGTCATTTTAGAAACAATTTGTAAATATGGAATGGCATTGATTATGATTGTTTCAATTCTTACATTTACCTTGAACTGATAAAAAAGATTGTGAGTTTTTTTAGGCCAAAAAGTAACCCTTAACCCTTCTCTTGCAGAATTTTAAAATACATTTCTCCTTTACCCAGCCCTGTTGTATAATTACATATATCTTCACTGTGTACAAGTATTTCGCTATGCAATCACTACTGTGGAGTGCACTGGTTGCACAATCAACTTGTAAATAGTGCAGACCCTGATGAGACAGCTCCTGCAGGAGCTGTCTCATCTGGGCCTTCACTATTTACAGGTAGGTATATTGATGTGAATAGCAAGCGAAGAGTTAACTCAGTACCTCATCGGGATTCAAGCCAAAAAGGTCAATAATTTAACCCTTTACTCCATGAATATTCATATAAGAAATAATGATGTCATGAATATTAATGAGATTATTTAATAGTAATAATAGCACATGGACACAGGAAATTTTAGCTTAGGCAGTAACTGTAGAAACATATCTATATTACAATGTACATCATAAGCAAACAGAGCAGACCCTGATCAGATGGCTCCTATTATTTGCAGCAGGTGCGCAGTGGGATGAATTCATTATGAAATTTCCTTATTTTCAAAATCATAATACTACAAGCGAAAATTATTTTTTTTGAGCTATTGAGGAGGCACTAATCCACTCAAGATAAAGTGGTAAGGACATTCAATTCAATCAGAAGAAATCAATGAAGAATGGACTTCAAAGGGGTTAAATTGGATCCACGATTATAATAATCTGTAATGTTATTTGTGTCATATTTTTCAGTGGAATATATTAAACACCTCAAATGAAAAAATACGAAATTTGGTAGCATACAACGGTATCAAGTTTCCTGAATGGCTGGACTTATTTAGGTCAGTAAAACGTGAATGTTATGACTAATTCACTATCTATCATATCACCGTAGGCATGTATAGTATCATCATCAGGTGTTATCAGCCAAGATCACATTTCTTAATGTTGACAAATACAGATAATTATGGTCCTGCATATAGACATTACCACAGAGACATACTGATGTTAATAAAGTCCTACGAGGTTTATTTTAGCCTTTACTCCTTGAATATTCATGTAAGAAATAAAATAATGACACCATGAATATTAAATTAGATTGTTATAATGGCATATGAACACAGGAAACCGTGGCAGAAACTGTAGAATTATATCTATATTGTTTCATAAGCAAACAGAGCAGACCATGATCAGATGTCTCCTATAGGAGCCGTCTGATCTGGGTCTACTCTGTTTGCAAAAGACATAAAGAATATTTATTAGATGAACTTTTATGTAAACCATTCAGGGAAATAATCTGAATTGACAAAGCTGTAGAATCAGATCTACAACATGTCAAAAGCAAACAGAGCAGACCCTGATCAGACAGCTCCTATTGGAGCTGTCTGATCTGGGTCTACTCTGTTTGCAAATGCGTGAAAAAGCGTTTATATGAAGGAAAGGGTTAACAAATTTTGGAAGCTTGTGGAAGACTTGTGAGAAATATTTCTATATCTAGGAAGATTGCAGCTATCGAGCTTTACCTGCATTTTAAAATTGAAACAGGTTTAATTTTTATTATTTTGTTTAATAGACTGGATACCTGAACAAGAGAAGGGGGAAATGTACCAGTGACTAAAAGAACTCTTGAAGTTGCTAACAATGACCACTCTTCATAGATGAATCAGACAGTTGTGTGAGAATGGTGCCAGAAAAAGATGAGTTTACTTTTAGAGCCAGACATATTATATAATGAGTAAATATGCAGACAATAAGTTTGTTAATCCTAGAGCTGGGGGTTAAGGCTTGGGGTTGACTCCTCATGGGTGGTGGGGAATCCAGTCATTGAGAGGGCGTAACATGCAGTAGGATTATGTTTGTACTTCAAAAGCGGGGTTGAAATTGGTAAATTACATGAAGTGCTCTTAGAAACGACAACAAAAATACTGTCAATTACCATTATCAATATGTTCCAACTATAGAATAATATTAACCCATTATAATTACCTCATAGGCTATTTTTAGATTCAACCTCTTGGAATTAAACTACCGAAAAGGAGCATTAATTAGAGAAAAGGAAAATTTTAGAATTTTGTAGTTTGGAAACCATTGTGATAAATAGAGCATTGCTCCTATAGGAGCAAATGCTCTATTTATCACAATGGTTTCATGAAGTGACTTTTACAGAGCCGTCAAATGTTGTCAATATGAGGGAATGGGTTGAGCACATAGAAATGAAGTTGGGTAAAATTTCCTAACCCCTTATCATGCTAAATGTGACCTGCTTGGATATGTATGAGTAAAGGGTTAACCCTTTCCCTGTTCTATGTTTATTTCAAATTTCAATACCTACTGAATATTCATGGGCAAAATAGTTTTAATGAGATATGGAAGGTGGAACATTGTAGCCATTTCAGAAACTAAAGAAACAGATCTATCAAATTATATTAGCAAACAGAGCAGACCCTGATCAGACGGCTCCCATAGGAGCCGTCTGATCTGAGTCAACTCTGTTTGCAAATGCGTGAAAACACGATTATATGAGGGAAAGGGTTAATATGCCTTCTATGCTTTTAAAAACAGAGTAGACCCATATAAGATGGCTCTAGTAGGAACTATCTGACCAGGATCTGCTGTTTGCTTTTTAAATCATAATAGTTTCTACTAATACCAAACACATCCTGTGTACAAATGCCATCATAAGAATTAAGCCAATAAATATTCATGATGTCATTATTTCTTGCATGAATATTCAACAGGGAAAGGGTTAAAGGCTCATTGTGTTTCGTGGTCATTCATAAATTTTGTTTTATTATTCTTTTCTTATGTAGATCTGATATTCAGATCATGTAGATAAACATGGAACATGTTGTTCAAGAATTTAGCTTAGTTGCCAAAATGTTTTATGATTCAAGTCTTATCGAAGCAGAGACTTAAAAATAATATTGAAAACAGATCAAGATTTAATCTTGATATCTCTCTACATCTATCGTTTTGAAATGGTTGGATGACTGCATAGAAATATTAAGCCTTTGCTTAACCCTTTCCTTCATATAAACATGTTTTCACACAGTTGCAAACAGAGTAGACCCAGATCAGACAGCCCCTAGAGGAGCTGTCTGATCTGGGTCTGCTCTGTTTGCTAACAGAATTTGATAGATTTTGTTCTTTAGTTTCTAAAAAGGCTACAATATCCAGCCTTCCATAATTATTTCATTACATGTACAATTATTTTGTCCATGAATATTCAGTAGGTATTTAAATTTGAAATAAACATAGAAAACAGGGGAAGGGTTAACCCTTTGTCTAATATTGATGTCTTTTTGAAGCCTTGGCAAATATAGTAGACCCAGAACCTATTTGTTCTCAAGCTTTTGATTGGTCAGATTTGAGCCAAAGGCTCAAATCTGACCAATCAAAAACTTGAGAACGAACGCAAACTCAACTAAAAAGTTTTATAAGCATGGATACAGGAGTTTTCTGATCAGGGTCTGCTATGCATGCAGAATAATGTAGATCAGATTTTACAGTTACTGCCATGACCAAACACTTCAGTGTTCAAAGTTGTGTAATTAATATTCAATAATCATTATATCATTAGTTCTAACATGAATATTCATGGAGTAAAGGTTTCAAAGACTGACTGTTGTCAGAATTGTAGAATCAACAAGTCTTGCGAACATTGGTCCCTCTTGTGGGACATTAGTTATTGCTGTAATAATCACAGTATTGGATTTTCCAGTTGGGCCGGTATACCTGTGTCTGGACCCATTGTTCCCCCACCCTCTCCAGACATTTACACCTTTCAACGCTTATTATTCTAATTGTAGAACAAAACAAAGCCCGGTGTCGCCTTACCTCTATTTTTTCATTAACAATCATGAAAAAAATCAATCAAAACGCCTCTACTTATCATTCAATCAATTCCATTACTGTTCTGAACAATAGCAGACTGTTTTAGTTTTTTTATACAATGACTGTCAGTGAGCTTTCCAATAATGTGATGCTGTCATGTGTCTAGTTTCTCTTTTAACAGTGTAGATTCAGATGAATCATTGAGCTGCTCTGCCTGTCACCAGGATTCAAAAAATTTGCCTAGATTACAGAAAATTTCGCCCTAGTGTTCATTGTTTTAGGAAGCATGGATAACATACTGGGTTTTCACTCTGCGCCCAATGAATGTTCATGTATGACTATGTCAATTATGTAAATTAACACATTCCATTTTGAACAATATTCAAGATATTTCATGACCATAATTATGCATAATCATTGACAGAACTTTATGATGAAACATGGACAGGACATACCGGGTACTTTTTTGCCAAATAATGAACTGTAGACACATGTCCACCAGATAGTATTACCTCTAACAGACAGAGCAGACCATGGTCAGAAAACTCCTACTCTAGGTCTACTCTGTTTGCAAATTCATGAAAAAGCATTTAACCCTTTCCCTGTTTTATATATGTTTAGTCCAAATTTCAATACCTTCTGAATATTCATGGACAAAATAGTTAAAATGAAATACTGAAGGTGGAACATTGATGATTGTAGTGATTTTAGAAAGTAAAGAAACAGATCTTTCAAATTCCACTAGCAAACAGAGCAGACCCTGATCAGACGGCTCCTCTAGGAGCCGTCTGATCTGGGTCTTCTCTGTTTGCAAATGCATGAAAACACGTTTATATGAGGGAAAGGCTTAACATTTTAAATATATTCTTTACCTCTGATTTTGTGCAGTTCATGTGGTCATTTCTCCCAAACTTGTTAGGTAACTCTATGTTGGTTTTTTATTCCGCTTTTATAGTCCCAGAAAAAGCATGAATTTGCAGCAAAGTGTTTATGACATATAACACTTTTTCTGAGCCAGTCGTTAAATGATATATATTGGTTGTTATCTCTCAGTGCTGTTTGCTCAGAAGTCTTTAAGAGTCAACCAATCAGGATTTATTAGAGTCCGGCCACTCAGAGGAAATCCGTTTTGACCATACAAGGTAAAGTCTAAAGAATACTTTACAAATTCAGTGTCCACAGAATATGTAGCATGATATGTTAACCCTTTCCTCCATAGGCTATTTTTAGACCCAACCTCTTTGAATGAATCTACCAGAAAGGAACATTTACTAGAGAAAAGTAAAATTTTAGAATTATGTAGTTTGAAACCATTGTGATAAATAGAGCATTTGCTCCTATAGGAGCAAATGCTCTATTTATCACAATGATTTCAAGAAGTGGTTATTACAGATGTGTAGAAAGACGTATTTATGGAGGAAAAGGTTAATGTCGTATTAACAGAATGAACCCCATTTATCCATGTATCTTGGTGCAATGACGGTGGGAGCCAAATTCGCGGCAATCATTGTCTGACACTGATTTCCCTGTTTCAGAGTTGAAAGAGATCACATGACCTTGAAATATCTACAAGGTATCATGTCTCACAATAAACCCCAAAAAACTTTGAACGAAATAAAATGTTCAGGGCATGTAGTGGTGGGAAAGCGATTTAAGATAATTTTGACTGAAATATCTCAGAAATGGGTACAGGTTTAACACTTTAAATGCAGGAAATGGGGGTACTAGCATTTGAAAACTTTGTACACCCAGATCAGGTGACTCCTAGAAGAATCTTGTGACAATTCAGATTTTTTGAAAAAAAGAATAGAAGAAAGTTCTGATCTGTCAATTGATGTACATTAAAACCTGTCCTTAGTGGCCATTCATTTATTGAACAAATGAGTGTAAAACAGGTAGTTGCTTAATGCAGGGCAAAAGTAATGCTGAAAGGAGCTTTCATCATTAATTTTCACCTGCTTTAAGCTACCACCTGCCTTACCAACCCATAATTAGACCTCTTTTTGATGGCTGCTTAAAACAGGTTCTTCTATAGATGTTAAGTTTTCTGACAGCGATTTGCTCAGCGTTCTAAAGGCTACATTCACACGGGTCATTAGAAGGATTCAGCAATACTGTTAGGTACATAAAGTGCAGGAGGGCAACAAAGCAATGTAAAAAATGGCTAGAATCTCTAAATGCACGGAATTCTTTGCCAAGATACAAATGGAGCATGTCTCGTGCGACGTAATGAAACTGTCTTGCGACCTTTTTAAAGGTACAGACAGTGCATCAAGACAGGAGCCGGTCCAAAATGCACGTCAACTGAGTCATATAATGTGCACTGATGTAATTTGATGATTTTCTGAGATAGCTTTGGTGCTACCTGTGTAATTGTTGTAACTTTTATCATCTGAATGTAGGGAACTAGTTAATTGCCATTGGCAAACAGTGCCGAGCCAGATCAGAGGGCTCCTGCTGGAACCAGCTGATCAAGGTCTGCACTGTTTTTTGGTTGGAAATTCTCTAGCGAATTTATCTCTTTTATACGACATTAATCTTTTGTTAACCCTTTCCCTATTCTGTATTTAGTCCAATTTCAATACATATTGAATATTCATGTACGAAATAGTTGGAAAATATGGAAGGTGTAACTTTAAATACCTACAATCAAATTCCATTAACAAACAGAGCAGACCCTGATCAGACAGCTCCTACAGGAGCTGTCTGATCTGGGTCTACTCTGTTTGCAAATGGATGTATATGAGGGAAAAGGTTTATCGAAGAAAATTCAGCATTGAAAGGGCGAAGCGCTATAAGCAGATCTTGTCTAACAGTGCAGTTGACATCTGAATCAAATCTTAGAATAAATCCTTCTTTTAACACAATTAGCCTTTTACCTGATAGAGACACCGTTTGATGTCTTTGCCAACAGAGTAGACCCAGATGGCTCCTCTTGGAGCCCACTTTTCTGGATCTGCTTTGTTTCCTTATGAATAATATAGATCTGATTCTACAGTTTCTGTCATAGCCAAAACTCCCAGTGTTCATATGCTATTTGTTAACCCATTCCTACATTTTTAGAACCAACCTCTTTGAATGAATCTACCCCAAACGGAGCATTTACTAGAGAAAAGTGAAATTTTAGAATTTTGTTGTTTGAAACCATTGTGATAAATAGAGCATTTGCTCCTATAGGAGCAAATGCTCTATTGATTACAATGGTTTCAAGAAGTGGTTATTACAGAGGCGTTGAAAGGCATATTTATGGAGGAAAGGGTTGATATTCATGACTGATATCATCATTTCTGACATGAATATTCATCAGATAACGGGTTAGAGAGATGGACAGTTTAAATTCTAATCTGACACCAAGTTACTTGGCATCGGAAGCTCTGTCTAAGGATCAAGATGTTTTGAAATGTTCATGTTTTAACGCTTTTCTACACCTTTACAAACAGAGTAGACCCAGATCAGATGGCTTCTATAGGAGCCATCTGATCAGGGTCTGCTCTGTTTGCTTATTATATAATATAGATATGATTCTACAGTTTCTGCCATGGCCAAACGTTCCTGTGTCCATGTGTAATCATAAAAAATAAACTAAATGATATTCATGATGTCATTTTTTCTTACATACCGGTAAATATTCATCCTGACGAAGACCTGAAGGTCGAAACCGGTAGATAAAATAAAATTTGTCAGCTAGACCGGGGCCTGTTCTTATTTACGATGACAAATATTCATGGAGTAAAGGTTTAAAAAAGAAATGGAAGAAAACATTTAATCAGATAATTGAAATAGATGATATTTGTTTCAGACAAAATTTCTTACCTGCTTCGCTGTTATTATCAGCATTTTGAGATGAGTTGGTATTCGATTGACTAGTAATGGGAGTATCATTGGACCGCGTGGACTGGGCATCGTCCGGCGAACTGAACGGAGGTAAATTGCTATTCTGTGACGGTGATCGCTGTAAGTAAAAAAACAAAGACTGTGAATTTACAAATTCAGAGAGTGTATAATCATTGACATATATTAATATATTTTACCTTTAACCCTTTGCCTGTTGAATATTCATGTAAGAAATAGTGCCGTCATGCATATTTAACCCTTTCTACTCCTCTCTAAAAATCACTTATTGAAACCATTGAAATAAATAGAGCATTTGCTCCTGAGGATCAAATGCTCTATTTATCACAATGGTTTCAGAACTACAAAATTCTAAAACAAATTCCTTTTCTCTAGTTAATATTCCTTTTTGGTAGATTTATTCAAAGAGGTTGGATCTAAAAATAGCCTATGAGGGAATGGGTTAATAGCTGAATCATTATAATGGCATATTGAGGGTTTGGTGCAAAACTATTGTAACTCCTTGAGTTACAATAGTTTTGCACAAAACCCTCGATATGTACTCTGAAAATTATTTGGTATGGGTAGACACTGCAGTCAGATCTACATGTATTATTATTTCATAAGTAAATAGAGCAGACCCTGATCAGACAGCTCATACTGGAGCCATCTGATCTGTGTGTACTCCATTTGAAAAGGCATTTTTATGAAGGAAATTGGTTAACCAATGAATATATTGAACACTGAATCTAGATTTTTTATGGTCATGACTGTTTAATGATCCGTCATTGAGCAAGATCTGTTTCAAGGATATAAACTCAAACGCTCTCTTGTTAAAAGTTTAATTTTGATTTAAGAGATATTTGCTTGTGTTTGTACCAATAACAATTTATTGAATGTACATAATTAAAGCAGTATCATTGATGTAGATCTGTTCTTAATAACTTTATGGATTTAAAGTCATAACTTTCTACTTTGATCGTTAATAATTTACAAAAACCAGTCAACTGTTGCAGAAATAGATACCCATGTAGCACATAATGATGAAAATTGCTGCACAAATGGGATTCTATAGGGGAAAATCACCAAAAAAGGGTTATGATATTATGAATATTTTAGATGATATTTTTTACAATGGCTTATGATCACAGGACTTTTTGGTCTTAGCGGAAACTGTAGAATCATATCTAAATTATTTCATAAGCAAACAAAGCCAACTTTTATCAGGTGGCTCCTATAGGAGTCATCTGATCTGAGTCTACCCTGATTGCAAAGGCATGAAAAGGAAAGGGTTAAATATCTTAAATGTATGTGAATTGATTATTACCAGCGCAAAGAGTTTAGATCAAAATGAGACATGTTACGTCATCAGAAATCCAACTATTCAATAATCCTGACTGTAGTTTTAAAAAGAAACTGGGAGAAAAAAGCAATAGAATTGAAGCAGAAGACAATTACTTAGCATGCACAGTTTTAATGCAGTTTTAAGTGTTTTTATATTTTGTTAATTAATATTCAAATGTAACAGCAACAGCTGGTTTGCTGGCTGCAGCAGTTGTAATGGGCGTGTCTGTCAGAAGTTTATTTGATCAGCCAATCAGAGCCTTCATGGGTCATTGCAGTTGTGACATGTTTGAATATTCTTATTTTAAAAAAACAACCTTGCCTGAGTGGTATGTCACTGATCAGGGTCTGCACAGTTTGTCATTCAAAATCTGCTTGCAAATTATATCCTTTTATACTGAATCGTCTCCATCGTTGACACTAAATTACTGTCTTATCTTCATATAATTGACTTTACACGCATTTGGAAACAAGGTAGACCCGGAGTAGATGGTTCCAGTAGGAGCTGTCTGATCTGGGTCTACTCTGTTTGCTTATGAAACTATATAGATCTGATTCTGTACCCTCTGCCACAGACAACAATTCCTTTGTTAACCCTTTCCTTCATACATACACCTTTCTATGCCTCTGTAAAAGTCACATTTTGAAACCATTGACGGTGATTGTGATAAATAGAGTATTTGCTCCATAGGGGCAAATGCTTTATTGATCATAATGGTTTCAAAAGTATATAATTCTAACATTTTTCTTTTCTTTAGTAAATCCTCCTTTTCGGTAGATTTATCCGAAAAGGTATGGTCTAAAATTAGCCTATGAGGGTATGGGTTAATAATGCTACAATATTATTCAGCTCGTTAATATTCGTAATGCCATTATTTCTCACATGAATATTCAACAGGGAAACAGTTAAAGGACACTGGGCTATTCCAGTTTGCAAATTCAGCATATTTAACCCATTACCTCATAGACTATTTTTAGATACAACCTCTTTGAATAAATCTGCTGAAAAGGAGCATTATCTAGAGAAAAGGAAAAAATTTAGAATTTTGTAATTTGAAACAATTGAGATAAATAGAGCATTTGCTCCTATAGGAGCAAATGCTCCATTTATCACAATGGTTTCACAAAGTGACTTTTACAGAGTCATCAAAAGTCGTCAATATGAGGGAATGGGTTAAAAGGTAAGTGTTTACTCTAAATTGAAATGTACCATGCAGTACTACTGGTCACAAGCTTATAGTGTTAGGTCCTCAAGGAAGCTTTGATGCTTTTTCACATACATTTTTAATGTACATTGTATTTTGAGAAGAGTTGCAATTTTTCAATAGTGCTCATCTGATTAGAAAATAATACTATGATAATACATTTGACAAAAAGAACAATAAGGACATTTTTACTGTGAGAATGCATGTAGTAGCAGTGGCCAGGTCTTGTACATGACAATTACTTAGAGTACCAAAATTTAACCCTTTCTCTGTTCTGTGTTTATTACAAGTGAAAGATTGTAGCCATTTTAGAACGTAAAGAAACATCTTTCAAATTATATTAGCAACCAGAGCAGACCCTGATCAGACTGCTCCAATAGGAGCTGTCTGATCTGGGTCTACTCTGTTTGGAAATGCGTGAAAACACATTTATATGAGGGAGAAAGTAAGTAAGTTAATGAAGGCTGGTATTGAATATTGCCAGTGATGATGGGCTTCAAGCTGCACTGGCCTGGCCCTGGGAGAGTAGTCAGGCATAGATGAAAAGTTTTAGTTGAACCCGATGACTGGAAGTTTGTTGAAATTTATAACTGTCTAGCCTCCTCCCAAGAGGACTGTGAACAGCCCACATCAAATGGGCAAGAGTTTATGATCTTTATCGCTGGATTGAGATAATCAGCCAAATACAGTCAACAAGTGAATGATGTAATGTAGGCTTGAATGAGAGGATGTTGCTGTGAGCTTCCCTTTTACTTGGATAAAACAATTACTTCAATATTAACCCAGTACTCCCTAATTACACTTTTTAAAGCCTTTGCAGATAGAGTAGGCCCAAATCAGACATCTCCTGTGGGAAACAATTTACAGTTTGGGTAACTCGGCTTCTCATCCGGATCCAAGCTCGTTCAGTAGTTTCTCAAAAGTGTGATCGAAAAAATTGCAGTAGTCACAAATGAACCAGATCCATACTTAACCCTTTCCCTCATAGAAACATGTTTTCATGCATTTGCAAACAGAGTAGACTCAGATCAGACGGCTCCTAGAGGAGCCGTCTGATCATGGTCTGCTTTGTTTGCTTATGGACTTTGATAGATCTGTTTCTTTACTTTCTAAAATGGCTACTTTGTTCCACCTTCCATATTTCATTATAACTATTTTGCCATATCCATACTTAAGCAGACATTATTTTTTTCATAGTGGGGTAAAAGTTCTTAGCAGATAGAGTGCTAGCATTGAAAGACTTGGATCCTCATTAAACATGATATTGATCCTTTTTTTATCTGGATCTAAGCTGTTTATAAATGGTAGTAATGTTGTGAGTAGCAGGTTAACCTCTTCGGATATTGAAAATGGAATGGATTGTCAGCACCTTTTAATGCCTTTTCAAACAGAGTAGACCCAGATCAGATGGCTCCTATAGGAGCCATCTGATCTGGGTCTACTGTGTTTGCAAATGTGTATTTATGGAGTCAATGGTTAAAGGCTGCTAGACACAAATGGTAATGGTGTGTTTCTCAAGAAGTAATTGCACCTGTTTATGCCTTTGCAAATGGAGCAAACCCAGGTCAGACAACTCTTCTAAAAGCTGATTGATCAGAGTCTCCTGTCTTTGCTGATCCGCTGCAGATCTGAATCTCTATGTCCATGACAATAAATTTATTTATATGACATTTTTAATACACAAATTATAGTAATATTCAAAATTGGCAGAGTCTTACATGAATATTCATCTGGTAAGGGGTCTCTGAGATTTCTAAATTCAAGGCGACCAAAAAAAAGTTTAATTTTAAGTTCTTTGCTGCAAAAAATCAGGTCGTATTCAATTTCATAGCACACTGATTAAATGAACTGTAAAAAGTAAGATGATGCCATCAATTGTTCAAATAAAAATAGCGAGACAAAATTTGGTGACAGATGCAGGAGGTTGTGCTCAGTTGCCCATGACCATCTTGAGAACATATTGCGTTGCATAGGTTTATTTTTGTTCATTTTTAACCCTTTACCTGTTCATTATGCATGTAAGAAATAATGACCTCATTAATAATTATTAGCATTCGTCTGATCAGTGTCTGCTCTGTTGCAGGTATTGAAATTTGGAATAAACCTGGAACAGGGAAAGGGATAATATCATCAGCAAACATAGCATACCCTGATCAGACTGTTTGCAAAGGTGTGAAAAGGTGTTTACATGAGGGAAAGGGTTAGCATAATTATATCTGATAGAGACACCGTTTGACGTCTTTGCAAATAGAGTAGACCCAGATTACCTGGATCCTGTAGGAGCTGTCTGATCAGGATCTGCTCTGTTTGCTTATGGAATAATACAGATCTGATTCCACAGTTTCTGCTCTAATCAAAAAGTCTGTTGTACATTATGTCATTACAGATATTTAGCTCATTAATATTCAGTAATTTTTCTGTACATAAATATTCATGAGGTAAAGGGTTGAATAATTTATATATCTAGAGATCTTCAATCGCTGAAAACTAAATAACTGAATTACCGCCACATCAGTTTAATTAGACATCGACATTTTTTATGATTTACTTGACTTTCGGCATAATAAACATGGTTTAAGGTCATGATAAGAGAATTTAAATCCCTGAAAGATTTGATAGGCAAGTTTAGCATGCTCCAAGATTTGATATACATAAGATAAGCTTGATTGTCTTGCAGTTTCAATTCAAACATTACGCACAGGTCTGATTTTTGTGAGATTCGTGTAACCAAAGAAGGTTGATCAGTGACACGTCACACTGCGTGACAAAATATAATACCGCAAAACCTGAAGTGAGACTTGACTGATTTGTGTTTTTTGGCCATTTTGCTTCAATTTTGACATTGTGCAATGTCAACAAGCAGTCGTCTGAGTGAACTGAATCATGTACCGTTGTATTTGTGTACTTGTGGTCATTTCTATTTGGCAGACAATTGGTAGGAAGTCATCAGAAGCTTTCACGGTAGAGCAGTTCTTAACCATTTCAACAGTTGGAAGATAAATTTACAAAAACAAGTTTTCTGCTACAATTGGAAAAAACATTTTTCTGCAATTTCTTTCAACTTTTTCCTTCATATAAACACCTTTTAACGCATTTGCAAACACAGTAGACCCAGAACAGAGGGCACCTGTAGGAGCTGTCTGATCAGGGTCTGCTCTGTTTGCTTATGGAATTTGAAAGATCTATTTCTCGGTGGAGAAATGACAGTTTTAGTACTTGAGTACATACGTTTATCTGTTGCTTTGATTAATGTTTTACATATGAATTTTTCCTATGTAGTCTATTTTGGCTTATGTTTAACCCATTCCTTCATAGGCTTTTTTTAGACACAACCCCTTTGAATGAATCTACCCAAAAGGAGCATTTACTAGAGAAAAGTAAAATTTTAGAATTTTGTAGTTTGAAATCATTAGGAGCAAATGCTTTATTTATCACAATGGTTTCAAGAAGTGGTTATTACAGAGGCGTAGAAAGGCATACTCATGGAGTAAAAGTGTCAAGATACGGATTTTAGTAATTGTCATTGCCGCATTATTTGTTGCCAGTATGTATTCTAATGTGAAATGTAAATTATATGTATTTTAACCTAAACAAACATCAATTACTTATCAATCAATATACCAACAAGATATGGTTGGCAGGTAGGGAAATAAAATATTTTACCTATATTTCATAAATACCCCTCTTACCTAGTTTTTTTGTATTCATTCCATTGATAATTAGACCCTGTTACATTAATGTATCAGTGGCACCAGGGAGGATAGCATGGGGGGCCTTGTCTCCATATCATACGAATGGAGACGTAAAAATATGGTAATTTCGGAATAATCGTAAACATCAGGTTCCGTACTGATGTATAACTCATGCTATTAGATTATATTTCAAGAGAGGCTTAGAAAATTAATAAATTGAAATAGAAGGATAGCATAATATAGATACTCTTTCATTGTAGCAATCATAACCGGGCCTATCATTTCTTCATAATGAGTAATTAATGCCAGCGAATTGGGTGGTTATAGATAAGTTACTCACATGAAATAAAACCTAAGCCTCTCTAAGCACTGCTTCAAATAGCTGATTTCTATGGGGTGATATGAAATCCATCAAACAAACACAAGAAATAAGATGTATGCTGTTGGATTTATAGGTGAACATTACAGCATGGATTGAAGTCATATTCTGAATGTTTGTGGCATAATTATACACGATCATTTCTTTAGGAAAGAGCATATTCTGAGTCTTATTAAGCTTTTACAATACCCCCAAACAGTTACACTGCGCATTAAGTGATTATTCTGACATTTATTTCAGTTCTTGAAGACACCTACCAATATGCTCTTGGATATACTGGAGGAGATGAGGAATCTGTACAGTTAAACCCGTGTTAACAATTTCTATGTTTACTATTCATGTCAGAAATAATGACATCATTAATATATATTACCTGAATTTTTAAAATGTAAACTTTTCAAGGAAATATTTTCCTTTGGTAATACTTTGATAAAATCTGTAGAATCTGTATCATGTCAAAAGCAAACAGAGCAGACCCTGATCAGATGGCTCCTATATGATACCGTCTGATCTGGGGCTTACTCTGTTTGCAAAGGCATAGAAAGGTGTATTTAATAAAATACTAGAAAGGCGTATTTAATAAATACTATTTATGTAGTTAAATGTTATTAGTCCCCCACCGGTTACCGGTTGGGGGACTATAGGTTTGCTCGATTCCGTCTGTCCGTCTGTCCGTCCGTCTGTCCGTCTGTCCGTCCGTCTGTCCGTCCGTCTGTCACGCTTCTTGTCCGGGCCATATCTCCTACAAAGTTAAGCCAAATTAATTATAACTTCACACATTGAAGAAGCATGATGAGGGCTAGTGTCATGCACAAGGGTCATAACTCTAGCATCAATATTTTTGGAGTTATTCCCCTTTTACATATTTTTTTGTCCGGACAATAACTCTTTATCTATTGGTTCAATTGATTTGAAACTTCACATATGGAACAATCATGATGAGGGGTAGTGTCATACACAAGGGCCATAACTCTAGCATCAATATTTTTGGAGTTATTCCCCTTTTTCATATTTTCTTGTCAGTCCGTCTGTCACACTTCGTGTCCGGGCAATATCTCCTACAAAGTTAGGCCAAATTCATTATAACTTCACACATTGAAGAAGCATGATCAGGAGTAGTGTCATGCACAAGGGCCATAATTATAGCATCAATATTTTTGGAGTTATTCCCCTTTTTTATATTTTTTTGTCCGGACAATAACTCTTTCTCTACTGGTTCAATTGATTTGAAACTTCACATATGGAACACGCATGATGAGGGATAGTGTCATGCACAAGGGCCATAACTCTAGCATCTATATTGTTGGAGTTATTCCCCTTTTCATATTTTCTTGTCCAGTTAGTAACTCTTTATGTACTGGTTCAATTGATTTGAAACTTCTCATATGGAACAAGCGTGATGAGATGTAGTGTCATGCACAAGGGCAATAACTCTAGCATCAATATTTTTGGAGTTACTCCCCTTTTTCATATTTTCTTGTCGGGACAATAACTTTTTATTTACTGATTCAATGTATGAAAGTAGGTACTAATACCATTCAGATGGTCATGTATATATACCATGGTCAACCACACCATGGGTGGGTGGGGTGGGGAGAGTGGAGGTTTTTTTCAGTCCGGTGGGGGACTCATGTCTTGCATAGCAATACAACATGCCCTTGTTAAAAACTACTATAATTTCGGTTTAGAAGGGTTTTACTGTATAATACATGTACAAATATGATTTTCTTTTGTCTGCTTAACCCTTTCCTCCATAAATACATCTTTCTACACCTCTGTAAAAGTCACCCGTTGAAACCATTGAGATAAATAGAGCATTTGCTCCTATAGGAGCAAATACTCTATTTATCACAACGGTTTCAAATTACAAAATTCTAAAAATGTCATTTTCTCTAGTTAATGCTCCTTTTTGGTAGATTTATTCAAAGAGTTTGTGTCTAAAAATAACCTATGAGGGAAAGGGTTAACAGGTGGATCATGAATATTTATGATGTAAAGGGCTCAATCTGCTCTTGTTTTGTAGCACATGAGGTGTCCTATGGAAACAATTCTAGTTATATCTAAATATTACAGTGTATTTATTGATTGCTTATTGTTTCTTAAAATTGGTTTAGCTGCAAAAGATTTTTTCTCTTTTAGTTTTCATATTGATCACTCACATTCAGAGATTTTTGCTTTTCTACTTTGTCATTTTGCTATGTAGAGGCCTAATGTGATTGGAAATACTGCACTTGCTCGAATAGAACCAGTTAGATGTAGATATATTTTACATTTATCAGGAATATCATCTCATATATTATTACAGACTGCTCAGAAATCTTGAATGTGAATGAATAAATTTGCAAATCGCAATTCCAGCTGACTGGAACATCTTCCGCTCAGGATGGCAAATGTCTGAGTGACAAAATTTATATATTTCCAAACTATAGCAACGTGCTGTAAATTTGTGTGTGGCATTAACTTCCACATTAACCCTTACATAGCTGAATTTTCAATTGGACTATTCCAAAATTCAACCAGGTCAAGCTTATGGTGAATATTTAGGGATTTTTCTAAAGAAAAGTGTAACCTGACAAACAGTGCAGACCCTGATGAGAGGGCTCCTCTAGGAGCCCTCTCATCTGGGTCTACACTGTTTGCAAAGGACATTTGTTACTCGTGTCTCACGCTATAAGTGTTAACCCTTGACATGCAAGACTTCTCGTCTAAATCAGTATATTTTGATCAATTTCTTTTCCAGAGCAGGGTCTTGGTATTCCTAGTCATAGATCCAAATGAGGTATCAAGTTAATTGGTGTCTAATTTGGATCCAAACTGTTTGCAAAGGTTATGAAAGATAGGCCAAGTGACATACCTAAGGTGATATTGTAAAATAAGGAAATACCATAAATAAGGAAATATCAACAAGCACAACAAGTGATGCTTCTTTTTAGAGCACATTTACATTTCTACAATTGAGTGCTGGTGTTTGGCACATAAGAAAACAGTTCACAAACAAATATAGAAATGTTTTTGCATTTATGTATAAGTTATGGACCTCCTGGCCCATAAATATTGTATATAGGGAACATAAAGAGGGCTCATAAAACTTAATCGAGCATTTGAATAATTGGAAGCGCGACTATAAATGTGCTACTAATGTCATACAGCTTCCACATACAATCGGAAATAATGATTGAAAATAGACATGAACACTTTATATACCACCCCTTGCCTGCTGATCAATGATTGACTCTAATCTGCTAGCATTTATGATCAGGATCAGAGTAAGAATAAAATAAGTTATAATTCAGGATCTTTAATGCCTTTCTCTCTGATTAGAATAGGTAGGCAGAGTGAGACAAGAGACCGTGATCAAATATGAGAAGTACATGTATCATCTAACCCTTTGACTCACAGGGGTGCCTTTTGATGCATTTGCGAACAGAGAAGACTCATATCAGATGACTCCTGTAGAAGCCATTTGATCAGAGTGTGCTTCTGTTTGCTCATGAACTAATAAAGATGTTATTCAGATCTTATATACAGATTCTGCTGTTATGAAAACTGTTGATAGCTCATAATTATAAAATATTTATACATTTGTTATTTATTATGTGAATATTCATGAGGTAAAGGGTTAACAGATGAAAGTGTAATTGATACTGTCTTGTTTTGTTGCTTGCGAACAAGTTTTTCTTTAGTGGAAATTCATAAAACAGAATAGTCCCAGATGAGACAGCTCCTGTAGGAGCCGTCTGATAAGGGTCTGCTCTGTTTGCTTATGACATAATACAGATATAGTTCTACTGTTTCTGTTATGGCCAAAACATCATGTGCTCATTTGCTATTATGAAAAAAAGTTATAATGTACTATATAAGAGTATGATGAAAGTCAGTGCTGGTATTTACTATTAGAAAAGTCATATATTATCCCTATACTGAAATGCTTCATACATCAAAGCTGCCTCCCAGCTCTGCCCACTAAATGAAGGAGATAATTGGAGGAATTTTTGTTTGATATCAAATGCAGGTGATATAAATTGACTCATGATTATAATATACTGTATATTTGGTAGGAAAAGATTTATAAATCATTTTTAAAACTTACTGGGCCATTAATCTACAGCGAAGGGTAATCCTGGGGTGAGGTAGGTCTAGAAGTAAATAACTACTTCAAAGGAGTTCAGTGCCCCAAGGCATTGGGGAAATAAAGAACGGATACAAAGATAGATATCTTAATGTGGGTGCTACAGGAGCTTATAATACAGAATGATAAATGCAAATAATGTGTGAAAAATGGCATTTTGCTTGTAAAGGTAGCAAGTTGAATATGATGCATGATATTTAATCCTAGTAATGGAGGGTGGATAATGCGCAACAAATGAACACTTAGGCTATGGGTAGGTCTTATTACAATGAAATTTATCCCTTTACATGTTCAATAATCATGAAAGAAATAATGACATCATGAATATTTATTAGCTAAGATTGTATGATGTAAACGTTTTGTAGGAATGTTTTGCTTTGACAAAAATTGTAGAACAAGATATACATCTTGTAAACAATCAGAGCAGACCCTTTTCTGACAGGGTCTACTCTGTTTGCAAGGGTGTGAAAAGGCATTTGTATGATGGGGGGGGGTAAAATATTACAAACATAACTGAAAATGATGCATGAGCATGTTTATTGATGACATTGTCAGTTAATTACATGCAATGGTCATACATGTATTTGTGCAACATGGTTGTTATCAACTACAGGATGTTATGTTGGTATCTCTTTGTATCAACTACAGGATGTTATGTTGGTATCTCTTTGTGTCAACTACAAAGAGGTTATGTTGGTGTCTCTTTGTATCAGCTACAATGGGTTATGTTGGTATCTCTGTGTCAACTACAAGAGCTTATGTTGGTATCTCTGTGTAGCAACTACAATAGGTTATGTTGGTATCTCTTTGTATCAACTACAGGGGGGGGGGTTGTTATGTTGGTATCTTCGGAATATATGTGATATGTTGGTATCTCTTTGTATCAACTACAAGAGCTTATGTTGCTATCTCTGTGTAGCAACCACAAGAGGTTATGTTGGTATCTCTTTGTATCAACTACAGGAGGTTATGTTGGTATCATCGGAATATATGTGATATTAACCCTTTACCTCATGAATATTCATGTAAGAAATAATGACATCATGGATATCGATTTGCTCAATGTTTTAAAAATGGGATATGAATACTTTATGTTTTAGCAATGACGGAAACTGTAGAATCAGAATCTATATTATTTCATCAGTAAACAGCAGACCCTGCTGAAGTGTACAGTTTAAGCTTTAAGAGTGTCACAACACAATATATAAAGCAATAGGGGTTTCACAACACGACCCAAAGCAATGTAGGAGTGTTGCAACACAGTCTTAAAGCAATAGGAATGTCCCAACCCCACCCAAAGCAATAGCAGTTTTGCAACACGGTCTAAAGCAGTAAGAGATTCACAGCACAGCCTAAAGCAACAGGATATAGATTTAAATTGTTTCAATAACAATTAGAAAATATTCAGGTCCGTAATTGTCTACTCCGGGCAAGAAAGTCTCTATGCTGACTTGTGATAATGTTTACTCCTATCCTTAATCTCGCCCGGGACAGGGCAGAATGTTTGACCAGAATGCATCTTGTGCAAAAGCAAACATGTGGAGTATGTACTCTGTCCAATTCACAACTATTCTCAATGTTTGCCTCCGCCACTAGTACTATTTCTTGGAGCCCAATATTTGGACATCAAGTGTATTTCAAACTTCTCCCTTTACAAAATATTTGTCAGTGCCTTTGTTTGGCATGTGTGCTTTCTACATTACCAGTATCATACTTAAGTGCCATGTGTGCTTAGAAAACTCGGTAATTCGCCATAATTCTAAAACAAATAAATCTTTGCATATTTCAAATACGGAAAAGTCTGGTGTCATTTCAGTGGTTTGTCTGTGTTGACCATTTACATAAAATTCCTTTTCTGCCAAGTTTTGTTCATTATCTTGGTTTTTCGAAGCTTCCCTCTTAACAGATTCTAGTATCTCAGGAAATCCCATTGATTTTTCCATCTAGAGGCTCAAGCAGGAGCGGAATCTAGTTTCTTAATTTAAGATATTCTTTATTTGCATGTCACGTTGAAAAATGCCATAAATACAGGATAGAACCAGTCAGGTTATACATTAATATAGCATCGCTAGATTGACAGGTGCTCCTATATAAGCAAGCCAGGGAGAGACAGATCAGAAACTAAATTAGTTTTGTCTATGCTAAAAACTTTCAACAACTTGGTAACTGTCAAACATACTCATGGGAAAAGATGTATTCACTGATTGTGTCAAGTCTGCCAATGTTGATATCCGTGTCGTTAGTATATTACACCATAGCAGTATTCAGGTCAGGTCTTCAATTACATATGTATGCATTATACTAAATTACATTTTAATATATTTGATGATTGATATTCCACGGTTGTAAGTTGTATAACTATAATTTCGAAGAAGTCGGTTTTATATACACCTTCACGAGCACATGAATTCTGTTACTTGATGTATAGAGAAAGTTGAATACGGATAAAGACATATCCTTCATGTATTCAGTGTTAGTCATTTTCTAAGGTCTTGATTTCTTCACCATATCTGTGTTATGACCATCTGCAGTAAAGAGTGGTCGGATTTAGTGGAGAGCTAAAGGAGCCATTCTTAAACACAGGTCGATTTTACCCATATTATCTGTGCCTCTCTGCACATAACACTAAAGGCAGCAATTGGTCAGATCTGCACTATTTTGGGAGCAATGTAGATACATTTGACAGTAATTTTGAAAGTTTAAAATATTACTGGAGGCAGTCTGAGAATGTATCCGTTAAGTTCTGTACAAACAGTTTTGACTCAGGCCTGCAGTTATAGAGAAGACCTCTGTATCAGTGGTGCACAGTATCTGACTTAGGTATACACTATGGTTTGTATCAGTGGTGCACAGTATCTGACTTAGGTATACACTATGGTTTGTATCAGTGGTGCACAGTATCTGACTTCGGTATACACTATGGTGTGTATCAGTGGTGCACAGTATCTGACTTAGGTATACACTATGGTTTGTATCAGTGGTGCACAGTATCTGACTTAGGTATACACTATGGTCTGTATCAGTGGTGCACAGTATCTGACTTGGGTATACACTATGGTTTGTATCAGTGGTGCACAATATCTGACTTAGGTATACACTATGGTCTGTATCAGTGGTGCACAGTATCTGACTTAGGTATACACTATGGTTTGTATCAGTGGTGCACAGTATCTGACTTAGGTATACACTATGGTTTGTATCAGTGGTGCACAGTATCTGACTTAGGTATACACTGCTGGCAACGTACCAGCACTGATACGGCTCATTTTCTTATAGAATGGCTCATTAACCAATTAAATGGAGTTTGTGTAGTCGCCACTTTCAGTTTTACTCTTAATTAGGACACCGAATACCCCTCTCCACCAATGTGTAGGCAATTACCCATTACCTCAGGCTATATTTAGGCCCGACCTCTTTTGAATAAATCTACAAAAAAAGGAGCATTTACTAGAGAAAATGAAAATTTTAGAATTGTGTGACTTTGAAACCATTGTGATAAATAGAGCATTTGCTCCTCAGGAGCAAATGCTCTGTTTATCACAATGGTTTCATAAAGTGACTTTTGCAGACGCGTCAATATGAGGGAATGGGTTAACTTAGTTATGGAGATTTCACACTCGGTCTGGTACTTCAGACATCACACATCTTTATTGCTGGAGTCTTGTTAGAACTACAAAGATTCTCTTCCTCCTGTACTCAGATCAAAACAATGACAGAAGATAATATCTTGGAAGTTTTGAAATTTGCATATATGCAAATTGGCCTGCGACATGCTATTGTGGCCCGGCACTTGAGGACAATGAGCGGTCTCATTTAGATTGGCCTGGTCCGGTAGCGTTATCTCCAACCTAATTGGAAATGGCAGCAGAGCCTTTTCCAGCCAATTTTCAAATCAAATTTAGCAAATCTTGGTCCCTTCCTTGTTGACAGATTCAAAACATAGAATTTCAATTAAAGGCACATATAGCTGTTACCATGGTAACCAATTTTTTGTGCCTACTACAGGTTTTATTTTTTGGGATAATAAAAGTAGATTATGACGGTGCTGTATATTTTGATTGAATGGTTGAAAATGTCATCTGCTAGGAATACAAATGTATATAAATTGTTTTAATCCTTTGCCTTATGAATATTCATGTAAGAAACGATGACATTATGAATATTAAGTGAATTAAATTTAACAATGGTATATGACCGTAGGCTTATTGGCCATTGTAGAAACTGCGCAGGGGTCCAGATAAGATGCGTAAATTTAAAACATTTTCAAGGAATTGATGCTTATTTCTCACCCAAACCCTTCCATACATTGATACGCATTTTAACCCCGTTGCAACATAATATATCAATATCAGATAGTATGATCAGCATCTGGGCCCATGCTTATAAAGATTTTTAGTTGAGTCTGGGTTTGTTCTCAAGCGTTTGATTGGTCAGATTTGAGCCAAGGCTCAAATCTGACCAATCAAAAACTTGAGAACGAACTCGGACTCGACTAAAAAGTTTTATAAGCATGGATACTGTTCTGTTTTCTTATGGAATCGTATAGATCTGATTCTACAGTTTCTCCCATGGTCAAAATGTCTCGAGTTCAAACGGCAATATAAACACCTATCGGAGTTAAAGATAAGGATAGGTACTCAAATATTAAAATCGTCATGTCTCCACCAAACCCTATGTTGTGTCCTCTCTTTAGAAGAGACGATTCTAAAGAGTGGTCACAACATAGAGTTTAATGAAGAAATAAAGATGTTATACTTGACAATGTTTTAATTTACGCACCGTATCTGGAACTCTGAGTCCATGTTTAAACACCTATGTTATATTAATGATGTCATTGTTTTGTTACAGGATAATTCAAAAGTAAAAGGTTATTCGCCTGACCCGGATTTAATCTTTACTTAAAGGAAACATTTTGTTGTCGTCATCCCAGAGTAGGTTGTCTGATAATCGATGATCAGCCTAGGCATGGCTGGGGATCTTTTCAGTAAAAAGTTTCCACAGTTTTTCCTTAATGTACCAAATCATGTAAAGATATTTCCGGATAATAAGTTCTTCGCCATTACTTCTGCTTCATGACCAACGTGTACTAAATGACATATGCGAGGGTTGCTTGCCTAAACCCAGTGATATGAGGGCATCAAACAATGTTTACAGATAAAAAATGTTTGTAAAAACTCTTTGTACGCGAAATAATTGTCGTCTGAAAAAATTAACTGCTACTATTCTCAAATTATGTGTTTCTTTTTAAACATACATTGCAGTGGTAAACCGTTTGGATCCTGATGAGACTCCAAAATGACTCTGTGTGTCATCAGGATCCACAATTTCGACTCGAGTGTGCAACGAGTTAAAATCCGATTCCAGGAAAGAAGGAGAAACGTCACCCATGTTAGAGATGAGGCTAGATAAAGCAGTATCTACAAGCAGTTTTCGAGCCGAATTGTACTTAGAAAATGACACAAACGTGTTGAACATAACAGTTGTCGTCACTTAGATCTGATAGCCGAAACGTAAATATGTACTTTTACACTTTTGCACTTTACAAGCTTGGAGCCAATCTTGAAATTACTCAAGTGACGAAATAAGTCACTAAATGAAAGCTGTCTATTTCCACACCAAGACATTACTGTATTTCATTGCTTACAATGTCTATGTATTTAGTGTAGGATGTACAGCCCTTGGGTGGTGGATCCTAGGAGTAGAGATATTTCTTTGAACACTAGTTTCACATTCGATAAATAATCAAGATTGTACAGCAGAACCAGCCTATGGCCATTATGCATTGAATAGATATGGAGAGGAGTTCTAAAACAGCAGGTGTTTGCTTGCAGAAAGCTCTCGGAGGAGCTTTCTGCATAACTGTCGTCTTGTATTAAGCTACCACCTTTCTTAACACCTCATAATTAGACTTGGTCGCTGTATACAGAGTTTACTGTAAATAAAACAATACAATAGTAGAACCAGTCTTAAGCGGCCGTAAAAAAGAGGTCTAATTATGTGTATGTAAGGCAGACGGTAGCTTATTGCATGTCAAAAGTTATGCTGAAAGCTCCTATAGGAGCTTTCTGCATTACTTTTGTCCTGCATTAAGCAACCATCTGCGTTTCAAGACTCGTATGTTCAATAAATGAATGGCCGCTTAATTTGGATTCTGCTGTATTGCTAAAACTATATTTCCTCGTTTCATCATTCTACGGAGAAATGTTATCCTATAAAACACTATTCCATCTTGTAGAGTATTGACAGAAAATGGTCACATTTGAATTCTTGTTTATACAGTCGTGGTAATTTAAACATGTTATAGAATACAGATTGAATGTATGAAATATTAAGCACACATCCTGCGAAATATTCCTCTTGGATATGGCCTCCTGCCCTCAGATCATAAGGGACTGCATTGAGAATGTAATGTGAAGTACTGATGAAATGTGAAAAAGCAAAAAGAAACGTTGTGTTTCAATTTAATTTACATTTTAATTATTTACTGAATATTGTCCTGAAGTTGACTTCTGGGACTATCAGTCTGCAAGCCTACATTAATCAGAATGTAAGCTAAAGAGCAGAGTGTGATGGAGCAGCTCAGCCTCCATTCAACAAAGCCGTCGGCATGTGCTGTAATACAGATCAGCAAAATCTGAGATTTAATAGATCTTAAATCATGTATATATTTCCCCGCAAAGTACAAAAAGATCTTTCAAAATGGGGGAAATGATATTAATTTCACTAGTTTTAGATATGGGTTGGACCCCATCCTGTATTGAATTGGACTGATGATACGATATTGCGCGATTGTTAAGCACGTTCTTTAATTTCTGAAGAGCTTTCTACCCCTGGTTCCACCTTGTCTAAGCTATCAGGCACATGCCTTTTTGTCATTTTGATTTCAATAATTGCTCGTCTAGATTGAATTAAAGATTTTATTTTGCAAGTTGCAGGGGATTGCAGGATTCATTTCAGTCGCTGTAGTGTTATGAATAGGGAGCACATGTGTTAATGTGATTAAAATATGAAATACAAGCCATTTATAAACTCAACTTTATGTATTTGGTTTCAAAATCAATTAAGGCGCGTTTGTAGATGTCTGTTAAATGGGAGAAAAAAATCTTTGTAATCTTGAGTTCTGACAATCAAGATTGATGATTACTATCATTGTATTGTATATACCTTGCCCAGTAACTGTAAATTGATAGGTTTTTGTATCTGTCTATTGTTTATTCAGGGATTGAAATTCACGAACTTAAGATATCTGGCTAATTTAAATTGTGAACACTTCTGATGAAAAGGTGATTTCTTGCAATGGATTCAAGTGAAAGCAATGCGTTTTGGAATGTAAATTGATGATTTTGAGATAAACAAAAGTTGAGTTTGATTTCCATGGTTATACCGACTTTGTTTGAATATCATACTAATATTCAACTGCAAAACAGTGTCGATAAAGACAATTATCATTAGCCAGGCTTGTGATCCGATAGATCAGGTGCGTATTCGAATATTAAAATCGTCATTTCTCCACCAAACCCTACCTAAAGAGTGGTCACAACATGGGCTTTGGTGGAGAAATAAAGGAGCTTTTTAAAAACTGTTTTACTGTACGCAACTTGCCTATTCCGACGATATATATTATTTGAAACACCTTTTGAGAACTTGTTTTAATTGTGATTTTTAGCTCGTCTGGTTGTTTTTAAAGAAACAAATACAAGGTTTTGTCGTAATTCCGGCATCGGCGTTGGCGGCTACAATGGAACAGACGAGCGCGTTGATATCCGCATGCGATACTCTTGTTTCATTCATATCTTTAACTCTTGGCGCCAAATTTAAAAATGTCGTCTGCAATAATAATTTCTTATTAAATATAATTCTAAACTAAATAATAAAGGTATAGTAGTTAAACATTTGTTTTTAAAAACCTTTATACTTGGGCTAAAATAATACAGAAAACAGTGAAGTCCCAGGTCAGATGCCGCCTTGAAAAGGCGGCATCTGACCTGGGAATGCACTGTTTTCAATGGTGCCAACAGGCGACATTGGCGCCGAAAGAGTTAAAGAAGATTCAACTAGACTAATTAAAGCATTAATTCAATATGATAAATAATACCATATATTTGATAGTGTGAGTTTTGCTACTGAACACTATTAACCCGTTACCTCATTGACTACTTTTACACCCAGCCTCTTTGAATAAATCCACCGAAAAGGAGCATGTACTAGAATTGAGTTTAGAATTGTTTAGTTTTGAAACCATTGTGTTTATCAGAATAAGTCAAAACGAGACGTTTATAGAGGCGTCAATATGAGAGAATGGGTTAAACAAATAAATCTTTATTTATACATGGGACAACTGCAACATTTACACTAAAATAAATAATTAGAGAATGATGTGTTGTACTGTAACACTTTATATACATTATCAAGTATTACAAAATAACAGATTGATCAGTGTATGGTGTATTATACTGTAACACTACCTTATCAAGTCCTTTACAAAGCAGATTGATTAGTGTATGATGTGTTATATTGTTGTAAAATGTAATATACATTATCAAGTATCACGAAACAGACTATTTCAACTGTATATTAGTTAACCCTTCTCTCCATAAATACTCCTTTCTACGCCTCTGTAAAAGTCCTCTTTTGAAACAACTGTGATAAATGGAGCATTTGCTCATAAGGAGCAAATGCTCTGTTTTTTTATCACATTGGTTTCAGAACTACAAAATTCTAAAATATTCCTTTTCTCTAGTTAATGTTCCTTTTCGGTAGATTTATTTGAAAATGTTGCATCTAAAAATAACCTATGCAAGAACATGGCAAAGCAATATATAAAGGCGCGTATTCAAATACGAAACTCGTCAATTCTCTACCTATTCCTATGTTGTGACCACTCTTTAGAGTCGCCACCTGGTGGAGAATAAAAGAGTAATTCTTAAAAATGTTTTAATTTATGCATCTTATCTGGATCTCTGCCTAGGTAAAACTAGATTTTAAATTAATTTAAGTTTTTATTTTATTGGCCTGTAGTTTTACACTGCCTTGTCCCCAAACGCCACACAGAAAGAAATTATAGCATACTGCGACACAGTTAGGTATGGTATACATATATGTATCTCAAACATTCTGCATCAGACAATGATGTATCGTTCACATTCCAAGTAGCAAATCAATTTTGTAAAATGAAAATAGAGAACCCATGTCTAAATAGCAGTAGTTTTGCATATAAACTGGGGTAATTTGTTAATTTCAGCAATGAGCCGATCAATATGCCCTATCAGTTAATTACAGCTTTTCCACATGCGTGATTCCTGCGACGACTATCAGGACAATCTTGCTTTTTAACTTGTAATTTCTTTTCCTTTTAGATTTGCCAGTGACCTGAAAAGTAACCATGCAAACTGGAGACCAATATTAACCATTGTGTTTGGTGGAGACGACCAACATATTCTTCAGACTGATGTAGAAGCAGTTCCTACAGTGTCATGGTAGACGTGTCATGTCTAAAAACCTCACATGTTGGGGTAAGCCAGTCAGTTCCAGGAAATTGAGGAAAATCTCCGTCTTAAGGAACAAAATTTGCATGAGGAAACTTATTGCATATTGATTTACAAATGTTCTGTTCAAACATGGCTGGCAGTTTTTAGATAATTTAAATTCTTATACTCTGGAGAAATTCAGGAAAATGACTGATTGACCTCGTCATTCTCTGACAGGATTTAGAGCACAATGAGATACAGTACCAGCCCATCACCAGTATTTGTTAGCTTATATCTTGTAAGAGTGTCAAAGTTTGGAAAGACGGCATCTGACCCATTGTTAGATTTCAATAGCTTGGACCTACTGCTTCAATCAACACGGAAGCAGTATTTATTATGTAATCTGTTTTCAAACAACCTCAACACTATTAAGAATTGCGCTTCTTTAAGAAACAGAAAATGAATATCACACAGAATAAACCAATCGTTTACATTGATGGATGTTTTTGTGTAAAAACAAATTTAAATGATTGGAAATTTACAGTGTTTGACATCGTTTCAGTTATTTTCATATGTTATCATTTCATGTTTCATCAAATCGTCAACAGTTCCAAATCTGAAATATTGTTTTTTTTATCTGCCGGTCGTGCAATCCACAATATGTCCCGTAGTTCAGTCATACATTGTCTTGATATACAAGGATAAATTCACATTTATGGCTTTACAGATGATATGTTGAATATTATTAAACATTTATAGGAATTGTATAACGAATCGATAAGTTACTGTTGTTTGTGCTTTGCTATTGTTGAAATTATAAAGAGATGTGAATAGTTTGAAATAGCTGATCCCATGTCAGCAAGACGTAGCTTTAAGTTAAATTGAAGTTTAACAAAAAACTATAACTTGGCAGGGACAAAACGAAGTTTGAAAAGGAAATATATGTATTTATTGTGATATAACATTGAATTATTGTATATAAGGGTACAAAAATTAGTCATGCAGGAAACACCACATACAGAACAAACAGTCGCCCGAACAGCAACACAAGGAAACAGCAAATGTACATAAATATAAAAACAACAAGAGACGCACAAAGACAAAACAAACATACAATAGGAGGAAGATGGAAGTACCGCCTTGGAACGGTCAGTGACAAAAGTCACTGGGGGGTTAAACCGGTTTATGGGCGCCCAACCTCACACTTATTCCATCCCCACCCTAAAAGACAAACAGTGTAAATAAACGTATCCCCTTCACATTCTTTAATGAGAGGAAACTCGAGAGAGCAATATAAACTTTTCGAAAAACAAATACGTGTATCAATTGATTTCTATTACTTGTCTTAATGTATTTCGTCTACTTAACCCTTTCCCTGTTGTATGTTTATTCCAAATTTCAATACCTACAGAATATTCATGGACAAAATAGTTGTAATGAAATATGGAAGATGAAACACGGTAGCCATTGTAGAAAGTAAAGAAACGTAATTCAAATTCTATTAGCAAACAGAGAAGGCCCTGATCAGACGGCTCCTATAGGAGTGCATATGCGTTAATATACGGAAAGGGTTAATCGGCACTTAATGATTCAGCTCATGTTTAGTCCTGAAAAACACATGACTACAAAACAAGATAAACTTTGAGACAGTGAAATGTCGTTCCAGTTCATTATAGTATTACACAATCAGACATTATACGTCCCCATTATGACCCCCTCTGTAAATATAGCACAGATCCCATGGAACACCTCAAAATACAGGTAAATACAATCACCTTAAAAAGGGGTTAAATTTTCCTGTTTCTAATGAAATGTCTGTGAACCTGGCAGGCACATGGGAATTAAGGCGAAGATACGGGTTGAGCACAGCGACACCAAATGGAGGCAATGGAATTTAAATTTTTTCAAATCCTTTGGATCAATTATCTTGTCCCCTGCCCATCATAAACAGATTATGTAGGTCTCCAAGTTCATTTATACAAATCCGGGGTATCTCTGGGTCTTCCTTGACATAATAGGGACATTCAGAAATGCTGGGTGACAAAATGTAGGAGACATGCAATAAATGCTTTAATGAAGACTGTATAAAACAAATTGTGAAATGATATATTGTAGTAAACTATTCATGATATTTGTTTGATATAACAGTTGTGTTGACAAATGCTGAAAATTGTATTGGATGATAAATACTTCTCCAGACAACCCTAACAAATAAAAACAGTATGCAACCTTTGTATATATAATGATAAATATATATTGGTAAATACCAGTAACATATTATGCTTTTAAAGAAAAACTATTAATCCAGTTTTTGCCTGTAATTAATACCTAGACTTTTCTCACCCATATTTAACAATATCGATATTTAAATTCTAAAAACGTTTGTTTATATTTTGATGATATTGAAGTATAGAGATACTAAAGGAGACGAACCATATACAGTAGCCGTAATCTTAATTATTCTCTATACATGTACTTATAGGCAGTATGTTTGTTTTCTGTCTATAACAGAAAACGAACACTTATGTACAACTGCCTCATCCCATATCACATGTTCCTATGTGGTGTAAATACAACTTTATATATAAAGACTCGTCTAAAACCTGGTCTTTACAGGCTTATCGTTGTTAACAGTTAACCTACAGCTTTATAGATATATTGATTTGACAATTTTCATTTTCTGCTGAGTCATTGTTTCAAACATGGCGGCTGGTGCGTCAGCTATTGTTTTTAGATATATATTTGTTTAGAGGTGTGTGCTATATGGTCTCAACCGTTCTGACTTAATTTAATCATCTTGCTCATAACTGAAGTGAAAGCCATTAATTTTTGCAATTTGTATCTGTCAAATTTCAATTGCTGATAGATGGGCTTTTGTATTCTAAATAACCTACGAAATTGGAACAGTAATTACTGTAATGTTCCTGGATAATGCTGCTCCCTGGGTGGGACATTTTCCCTAAAACAATTTAAACCCTTAGCACAGCATCTATGCATTTGTCTTTAGAAATATGTACAACCTTCATAGTATATAGTGTTTTCTCGTTTATCATATTGTATAAGTTTAAACTTAAACAGATATAACAAATAAGGTAAAGTGTTTACTATTTGCTTTACCCATAACCAACAAGCAACTGGATGCTGTTTAGTGTCGCAGTTCTTTAAAGATTAAGACAAATTGTCTCACTGAAGATATTGTTTGCGAAAATGTAATATTTTGTGTAAATTGTTGCACATTTGTCAGCGTTGTTACTTAGTGGGTAGTATGAACACATTTGCTTAATGGTGTGGTTATAAATATTGGCCCGTTTAAACTGGCAGTGTTGTAAGCTGCAAAATAATATGTTGATATGTTTTATCTACACACACAAGCGTAGATTTCTTTGTTTTTTATTCAACTTTTGCAATTACTACTTAGATGCGTAAGAGGAAAGTAGACTAAACTACTTAAATGTTTGCGTAATCCATTAACCAATAAGATTCTTCACGCTTTGTAGAACCAACGAGCGAATAAGAAAGGTAAGATGTGTTATAAGATTAACCCTTGAATAAATGTTAGTTCTGCACTATGTGGAAGGTGATGCAGCAAGTTTATCAAATGATTTATTGTCCAATGAACCTATTATTCTTTAAGATGTTGAGCAACGTTTCCTTAGCAGAACATATCGAGGGCTTGGTGCAAAACTATTCTAACTCCTTCACAAAGTGAAGGAGTTAGAATAGTTTTGCACCAAGCCCTCGATATCCTCTTCCACCCTAACATCATTGCAGCGTTTCCAAACTTGGTCCGTTTGGACACAAGAAGGCGACGAGTTAATTGACGTCCTATATGGAACCAAACTAACTGCAAAAATGATCACAGATAAGCCTATGTGATGATATGGTAAATTTTTCACTGTTTCGTAACATTTATGGGAAGATCAAAGAGCAATTCAAATAATTTGAATGAATGAATAACAATGTACTAATAGATTTGAACCAGGAAATTAGAAAGGTTGAATAAAATTACAAAAACTTCACTCGTCAATATTGAGGGATGACATGATGTTAGTGCAACCATTTTTAATATGCACGAATCTCCACGTTATGTTACTTTTCATCCTTTAACCTGTTGTGAAAGCCCCCCCCCCTCCCTTCCCTTTCAAAAACCTTGGTCCAGATAAGATGCATAAATTAAAACATTTTCAAGACTTAACTTCCTTATTTCTCCACCACCAAGCCCTATGTTGTGACCACTCGTTAGAGTCGTCTCTTTGAGACGATTATAAAAATGTTCACACCATCGGGCTTGGTGGAGAAAGGACGATACTAGTATTCGAGTACGCATCTTTATCTGTTGCTCTGTTTAAAAACATGCACCATTGGCTTGTTCTACTTTTTGTTCAGAGTTGCAATCACAGTGACAAACAGTATGGATCCTGATCGGACACCGAACAATATGGCGTCTCGTCTGGGTCCAAACTGTTTGCAAATAATATTGCAAATTCTCATGTAGCTTGATAAAGGTTAAATACATGTTTTCACTGGATATGCTAGCATTTATTGCGCCATTGTACTCAATAAAATTTACATGCACAGTTAAGTTTAAAACCATTTCGATACAGAAAGGCTTATTTCAATAGTCATATTTTAATAATCAACATTTACAGATCACGTAATGCTGTAAAAGTTGTTTACCAACCAGCAATAAGAAGAGGAAGTGGAGCGTATTGATGAGATTTGCCATATTATATGGTACCAAAAAAACTTGGAATTTTTTATTTCTTTTGTTGTTATGTACATGCATAAGATTTACGTTTTCGTCGTAAATGGTTTGTAATTACGTAAATGGTTTGTAATTATTTCAAATAAACATACGTACACAGCTACTAAGTCGATGTTGTGTTTCTGATACCTGGTTCATAAGCTGTTCTTAACCCTTTCCCTGTTCTATATATAGTCCAAATTTAAATAAATCATGGGAAAAAATCATAATAATATATAACATAATATGGCAGGTGGAACATTGTAGCCATTATAAAAGCTAAAGAAACTTGTCAAATTGCATTAGCAAACAGAGCAGATCCTGATCAGACTGTTCATAAGGCGTTTAACGAGGGTAAAGGTTAACTCTTCGAGTGCTGAATTTGTTTCCAACACGGAATTCAGTAATTATATAGCGATAGAGTGCATTCGGTATGAAAAGGGGGAAAAGCCAGTGGAATTTTGAATGGCAGTGCAAAGTATCCCAATGGAGCTCCCCTGATCTTGGTCTACGTTACTTACAAATGACAATGCACTCGTGTAACCCTTTCCCCTCATATTTACAAGCAGAATAGATCCACATCAGACGGCTCATACAGAAAACCCTTTAGCGTGACCACCCTTTAGAGTGGTCACAACAGAAGATTTTGTGGAGAAATGGCGATTTTAATATCTTGGTCCGCACAGTTATATGTTGCTCTGTGAATACATATTGACAGACCGATACAAAACCATAGTATGTGGGTATTTATGAAGGGCTAACGTTCCTTGATGTAATTGATTTAATCGATCGTTCTATCTCCCGCATTAAAACAATCAAAACACACCCGAAAAAAAAAATGCAATAATTCATCCAACGATTCTGCTTGACACAACCTATAAACACCCATCTTTATCTGTCGTTTGCCCAAGGAATTAATATGATACTTTTGCCCTTTGTTTTTCTGTATGCAAATTTGCAGTTGTTGATGAGTAAGTGACAAGATTAGGAAATACTAAGGCTCAATATCACACAATTTCTGACGAAAAGCTCTGTCCCCCATTATAATTATGTAAAATTCGCATTAATGAATCCCCAAAATCGATAGGAGTCTTCATTTTTTCTAGTCTAAGAGAACGTTGCCACATTCACGCTGGTTGATAGTTCCTGTCCTGATCTCTAGATTAACTTGACCTCAACTTGAGAATGATCAGGAATTGTAATAACTGTGGTTCGGTGTGACTTAATGAAAAATGGAGATAGCTCCAGCGGAAAACACAAACCATAATTGAGTTTTGTAAAACTGCAATTGATGTCGGCTAGATGCAGTATGATACTGGGTTCCCATTGCCTCGTTTAAAAAGGTTGTCTTATCTCGTTTCTTTTCGAAATAGAAGTCGAAACTTCCAGGGAGATTTCGGGGCTGATTGTAACTAGTCTAATTGCATTATCTGTCAGAATTTTTCTTAACGTCATTTCATCAAGTTGAATATCAGTTAGGTCATGAAAGTTAGTGAGGAACTGCATCTTGACAACGGTTGTATTACAATTTCAAGTATATATATTCATAAACTGTTGTGTATGGCATTTAAAGAGTACCCATTAATTATGTTCTAGTTGCACTATTCAACAATTTACGATATTTCTCTGATTAAAATAAAGGATTGATATTATGAGACTACATATAACAATAAAGCCAATCCTGAAATCATAAAACACTTCTTCAAGCGTTCATGCCATATTTATTCCTTTTGGCACATTATACAATTTTAGAACTTTAAACTATTAGTTTAATCCCAAGTACAGTGACAAACCCTCTAGACCAGGCAGACGTTAAAATAGTTACAATATCGGTCTTTAAGATAGGTGACTGCTTATTGCAGGATGAATCTCATACAGAAAGTTCCATTTGGACTTTCTCCATGCATTAAGCAACCACATGCTTTAAAGACCCGATTTCCTCTGTCTTAAAACCATTCCCTCATATTGACGCTTTTGACAACCCTGTAAAAGTCACTTTTTGAAACCATTGCGATAAATAGAGCATTTGCTACCTAGGAGCAAATGCTCTATTTGTCACAATAGCTTCAAAACAACACAATTCAAAAAATAAATTCCTTAGTAAATGCTCCTTTTCGGTAGATTTATTAAAGAAGGCTTGGTCTAAAACTAGCCTATGAGGTAATGGATTAACATTCCGGTTTAGAGGGGGTTAACAGTAAAACCAGCTCTGGATTTCGTCCTGTACAATGTGTTCTCAGGAGGAAAGCATAGCTTCACCTCTGCAGACAGTGACATATTCAATTATACCTTTATTATCACCTCCTACATCACATAGAGCAGGGAGTCTTCATATGCTTACTGTTATATTAATTTTGTTTAAATCACTTCAGAATGAATGATTATATTTTAACGATTCATGTGTGATGCCACCAGAGAGCAGAATAGAGGTTCCACCACCTCTCTGCGCTCACGTTCACGGTTAAAAAGATTTGTGCATTTCGTTTATGGCCATAAAATATTGCTTTAAACCTGCTTTTATAGAAAGATAATGTGTTTAAAAGGTGTATGAAAACTTTCTATAAAAGCGGGTAGTATTTCCCTCCCCGCCTTTGTATTCTGGCAGCTGTGGGCTTTATATTACAATTACCTGGGTGAGGGAAAATGAGAAAGGAGCAACAGAGAGCTGAACGAATGTGCTTAATGATGCGAAGGCTAGAGCTCGCCATGCTTGAGTGATTACCAACGATCGTTAGCTGTGCATATTATCTAATAAGACAGGTCTGTATTCAACAGTACGGAAATTCCAACTCAGAAATTGTGCATTTTCTTGATTGATAAACATCGTGAAGACTACCATGTACACTATAGAAAAGACCCGTTATACAAAACTCCACCATATTCTAACAATGAGAACCAGTCATACGAGTTTTGTGGCAACCATGGCGGTATATGCACTGCATGAAACTTTGCTATTTGCATCCGGGAAACGAATGTACTGACATCTACAAACAGGGTAGACCAGAACCAGAGTCGCTTTCTGATCAGGGTCTGCACTGCTTGTCATTCAAATCTAGCAAATTTAAGCAGCCTTTCATAGTTAATTGATTATTGTTAAACCCTGATGGTCATTCCAATTTGAAAATGATTGAGACATGCTTCTGAAATTGATTGAAGTGTTTTCGTCACAGTCAAATTGGTATTTCATCTTGCACTTCATGGTATAGATACTTTCATGATACTTTAGCTTTGTCGGGTAAACAAGTAGTTGATAGTACCAGTAGGTTAGTTTGCCTTTTATCTTAACTTAAATGGCGTTTATGGTAGTCTAGAACGAGGGTCAGTCAGTACGCAGTTGCAATTGTTACACATTAGTACAGCTAATGTGTATCGTAATTCCTTACTGCTGAATGATAGTGTAAATATTTAAATATTTATGTTTAATATGCACCTTTAGATATACCAAGCCCTATGGGACACTGTTTTTATGTCTCGTCTGAGTTCAAGTGTTGATGCACAAGAAGTACATTTTAAAATATACAAGGGTTATTTTATATTGTAATTTCGAATCGGTTGCATGTGAATGAATTGTATGTTGTTTTTCCCCCACCAGATCTACAGTGTTCATCAGTATTGAATATTGTCAATTATTCACGTTGTGTATAGAACGTGGTACATAATTGTGTACAAGTACACGTCGATAGGCAATTCCTGACATTCTAGCTTGTTTTACATTTCTAAACTGATCCGTGCTCCATATATGAATATATATTTTGGCACAGTACTTAACCATTTTCCTCATATAAGCGTCGTTACAGAAACCGTCTGATTATAGTCTGCCCTGTTTGCTGATAATAGAATATAAATCTGATTGTCTGCCTGGGCCGGAATATCCTGTCTTCATATGTCATTATAAAAAGAATTACTTTTTATTAATATTTAAGATATCATTATTTCTTACATGAATATTCAACAGGGAAAGGGTTAAACCGATGTGGTCTTGTATAGTTGAAAAGGGCAGTGTGTTGTCGTGAAGGGTGCTGTAATCACACCTGGTAGTTAAACAGTTTTGTCACATTGCTGTTGGACACTGTTTGTGTCGGAACACACTGTAAAACACTTCTCTTTATGGCCGTTTTATTTTTCATGATCAAATTATAGTGTGGATTCTATGAATACATGGTTTTAAATGTGGTGATTATTATAGTCCCAACATAGAACTTGTGTGTTTTATTGGCAGGAGCATGTATCATTTATGAGTTGGCAATATGGGGCAGATCAAAGGGTCCAGCTACAAGACATGGCAATAAAACCCCACCTTTTCCCTTTCAACAATTCTTTCATAATGACCTCCCTCACTCCTCAGCCTCTACCAATCAGCTCATTTATTACTGTCTAATTACATAGAAGATCATGTACACCCACATTTTCAGAGTTCTACAACAAGCAGAACGTGCGATGAACCACTATAGCGCATATCAAAAGCGCGACATTGCGTTGCTATAAATCTAAGGTATTCAAACTGAGCAACTTCCCTTTAAGAATGACAACCAAACCATTTGAAAAGCCCTACAATTAAAGCAACATGATTATATTCTTTGTAATAGATACCGGTGCCTAGGGTTCCAGATTTATGCTAAAATAGAAATGTATTTAATCTAAAAAATATATATAATAAAGGTGTTTATCAACCCTTGTAGAACTATAAAAACACGACACTATTTCTATGGTTGGCCTTAATTTATGAGTACATGTAATCGGTGTTTTTGGTCAGTTGGGTATTGTTTTGACCAGGAGCAGTATATATTTGAAGATGTTGATGGCCATTCCTAAACCCTTGCAGGTTCCATGGTCGGAGAGATGGTATCTAGAGTAATTGTATTACTAGATAGTATCAGCCGGAGAGAACTAGTGACCAGAGTGACCGCATCCCTAACCCCGACCGGACCACAGGCGTTATCTTGGATGCATCAGGAAGTCTTTGATGTAGGGGTCAGACCATGTTATTCTTATTACAGTGATATCATCACTAAGTGCTTCCTTTGTCTGCGGGGATTCCATGCAATGTCACACTTGAGTGCACACAGTTTGGCAGAGGATAAGAGACCGATCCACATCAACGTGATCAATCAGATGTTTTGTTTTACCAGCAGGGCAAGGACTCCGTGTTATGCTTACCTCAAGTGGTTTTGCAGGACAAGATAGTTCTTTGTAAAGGGCAATAACAGTATGGAAACAGTAACGTTAATCACCAGCATTGGTGTGTCGATGAAAGTCGCTCTTTGAAGTTTGAGGATTCATTGGCCTCGTCTCAATGAACGCACTAACAAGGCCAAATCGTTGAACATATTCTGTATATTTATCCTGCTTCCTGGAATACAAGCATAGCCTGTTAAACCGGCATTCGAGTGTAGTTTCGCTCTCTTGTATAATTCGATTGTCCTCCGAAATCGTTCTCTGATGTCCTATTTTGTATCGCTAAAAGCGCCTTTGTTGATGTTTGATGGAAGTAAGTGTGTTTGTGTTGTTGACAGATTGCATGTCGCCAAACATAAACGGTCACTACGCAGAGGTGATGTTTACAGTAATTAAGAATCGATAAGTCTATTAAACATTACACTCGGTCGTTAACATAATTGGTAAGATAATGTTTTCACTTGTTATCAGATAGATGTGTATTTACAAATACGTTGGCAAGCGAGCCTTTCTGGATTCTCGTAATTAAGTTAAAATAAATTACCTACTCTAAGCACGTGCCATTTACTTCAGACTATGAGGCCAAAGTCTAGTTTCTAGAAATGATGAATTTATAGAGCTAGGAGGCAATGCGAAGCTAATGTTTATTGTCATAGCTATCTTAATGTAGTCCCTGCAATAAACACACGTGTAGTTAGTTTTGTGCATTCGAACATTGGCGCTACAAGTATCGTACTTTCAAAGAATTTTACTGTGATCTTAAGGGATTATGGACCATTAAAAGAAGCATTTTTCGAATTCAAAAACTCCATGATTAAAAATGGCTTCTCTGATTATGATGAACGTACATGAAATGTATGTTCTTATTATGTTGGAAAACATGTTGTCTTCATGGAAAAGATAAATTTTAAAAATCAGTGGCTGAAGAGACAGAATCGCCAGTATTTTATATCTTATCATGGTGACATGTGTGAAATCACCATGTCTGCAAGGCTGTGTTGAATGGGATATTGAATAAATGCAAAGGTGTTCATTGGTGTAATGTTTGGGATGAATGGTGAGGATGATTTACTCGCGGTGTGTAGCTGCTGGTGTCTGACATTTGCAACTCGGGGTTTGTTTATACTCGCCTGTTTCAGTTTATAAGCACCAGTATATCAATGCAACACATGGGAGTGATAGGTCTTTCTTTCGCTGAGAGCGTGTTTGTTTAAGCTAAGCCCCTTAATGCAATGTGTAGACAGGCAGTCCCATAGACCACAAGGCCTCTGGTCACCAGCTGCGAGTAATAGGGGTCACTAGAGGGATTCATCATGGTCACGTTTATCACATGATCACATGAAATGAGAGTAAGTCATGGTGTTAAAATGATACCATAGCTTACAAGTGGTTCCAAACTATTGTGATATGAAAGTGGAAGTTCTACAAAACCATAGAAATATTGCAGTTAACGTGAGGCATATTTTAGTACTCGATAATAAACAGCATTCAATAATCTTATAACATCGCACTTCACTGAACGAATCGATAAGTATTTTACGTCTACGTTAGCCGTACGGAACTCTTGATTTTCTTTTGTTTATATGCAGAAACATTGTATCAAGCCAGCATGGTGGCGTATATTGTATGAACATTGGTTCCCAGCGTACAGACAGCGTGCACCTAGTCAGCCCCTGCTGCTCCATACTGGAATGACTGAATGAAGCCGAGTGCCAAGTCTGAGCCAGCCTGCCATCAACTGTTATCTTAGAATTCCAAAACTTTTGGCTTTTGTCTGAACCTCGAGACCTTTTATCAGTTAAAGCCTAGCCAACTATTTTCAAACTGAACATTCTTTAGCCAGCTTCAGGTGTCTGCAGAAACTTTAAAGCATCGCGTATGTTTCTTACTATTGTTAAATTCAGACTATTATTAGTACAACTCGGTTTTAATACTGCTGATACAGCTGGTCATTTCCAAGACGTGTCAACATACTTTCGTCTGTTTAAATCACATATTTGTAAATGTAAAACACTTGTCAAAAATTCCGGTTGTATATAGCTGACTGCCGAGATATTCCCGTTATCAAACTTAGTCACCTGTGTATTTATAACGCTTCCCTTTTTTCAGGCTAATCTCATAAGCTCGGTCAAATGCAAATACATGTTAACCAAATAGCTAATAATTATACCCGCTTTAATGCTCTTGGCAAACGCAAGTTGATTTCAACATTTAACCCTTTCCTTCATATAAATCCAAACAGAGCAGACACAGGGTACATGCTTATAAAGCTTTTTAGCTGAGTCTGAGTTCGTTCTCAGGCTTTTGATTGGTCAGATTTGAGCCAAAGGCTCAAATCTGACCAATCAAAACCTTGAGAACGAACTCCGATACAGGTCAGACGGCAGAAATGCTCATGAAATCATAATAGATATGGGTCCATGCTTATAAAGCTTTTAGTTCAGTCTGGGATCGTTCTCAAGGTTTTGATTGGTCAGATTTGAGCCTTTGGCTCAAATCTGACCAATCAAAAGCTTGAGAACTCAAATCTGACCAATCAAAAGCCTGAGAACGAAACTCAGACTCAACTAAAAGCTTTATAAGCATGGACCCTGACTACAGATTTTATCAATTCCAAAATATCCTGAGTCCATATGCCATTGTAAAATTTCAGCTAATAAATATTCATGATATCATTATTTCTTACATGAATATCCAACAGGGAAGCTCTTCATGTAATTATGAACTATCATGTATAAGAATAGTAGGAGGAAACACACTTGACAAATGTTTAAGAGTTTGACGCAAGGAAATATTCCGTTATGAGTTTGAAATGCTTCAAGATCCAGACTAGATTATAAAATAGTGAATATAACGATGGGTGTCAATGTAGGTCCTCACCGGACTACACTTCTTTTACGTGACAGCTGTTCAGGATCTACACAGTTTTCAAACCCCATAAGCACTACCTTTTTCGTGACGATGTCCATTTGAGTGTTTCAACAAGACCATTGCGTGTCACTATCGTCAATAAATTTCCATCTGTACATAACCATGTCAAAACCCCAACATACAAAAATCAACAAGTCACAAATTGCCCCTGAATCAAGACAATTTTCACGGAAATTGATGTAAATTAGTATCATTGTTTCAAATATTTTCACTTTCTCATTACAGGGTGACCTTTAAGTGAAACTGCAAGTCAGCTGTTCAACCCCCCCCCCCCCCCCCCGCACCAAGCCTTTATGTGTGACATTCAGAATGTTCGAGCAAAACACGAGACACACATCAGTCTATATGTTGATTGTTGAACTGTACGCAAACACTCTGTGACATTTTACTATAATTCAAATATAATATGTTACATGTGTACAAGTATCTTTTAGTAAAGTTGACTTCTGGTCGCTTTTCATTACAATACGTTAACCCATTCCCTCATGTTGAATGCTTTTGACGCCTCTATAAAAGTCAGTTTTTTAACCCATTGTGATAAATAGAGCATTTGCTCCTTAGGAGCAAATGCTCTATTTACCACAATGGTTTCAAAATTACACAGTTATAAAATTTTCCTTTTCACTAATAAATGCTCCTTTGTAGTAGATTTATTCTAAGAGGTATCTAGAGTCTAAAAATAGACTGAGGTAATGGGTTAAACGCTCAGTTTGAATATTTTGCATTGATTTTGACTGATGCAGTAGAACCTGCCTACAGGAACATAATAGTTAATAAGCATGGGTCTGTAAGAATAGGTTGTTGCTAAATGCAGGATGTAAACTATGCAAAAAGCTCTAAAAGCTTTCCGTATAAATTTCGCCCTGCATGAAGCTACTTGCAAGACAAGTTTGTCTACTGCACTGCTAGCTGGTGCATTTTAAGAATTTAAGAGGTGTTGACCTACTTACTACTTGTTAATTTAACCTTTGAATGCAACTGACAAATAGTGCAGACCCTTAGCAGATGGCTCTTCTGCTTGTATATGCAAGTACTCATTTCCCGCATTAGTCGATTGCCTCCTAGACTATTTTTAGAACGCACCTCTTTGAATAAATATACCGAAAAAGGAACGTCTACTAGAGACAATGAAGCTTTTAGAATTGTGTAGTGTTTAAACCATTGTGATAAATAGAGCATTTGCTCCAATGGAGCAAATGCTCTATTTATCACAATGGTTTCATAAATGATATTTACTTGGGCATCAAACGATGTCAGTAGGAGGGAATCGGTTAAATACTTAAAAAAAATATTTTCTAACTTATTAAGTCTTGCATATTGAAACGTATAATTAGCACGAATATGTGAAGTATGATTACAATTATTAAATGCTCACATCGTGAAGATTTATTTGGAGAATAATTCTTGAAAATTGTAATATTAAACTTAATATGCTACAGCTTTGAATTGCTATTTGATTACGTAATATCATCCCGTGAGAATTCTGAATTAATAACTAGGTCACACATAATCAAACTATCAATATCAATACTTTAATTGACTTCATACTTCTATTTCTGTGTGAAGCCTTCTCTTGCTAATCATGGCATTCGCAAACCGATTAGATCCAGATCACATACCAGGGATCTCGCCATCTGATCAGGATCAGCTCCGCTTGATGCCAAGTCAACTGATTCTACTAAATCTAATGGATACTGTTCAAATATGAAACGGGTGAAAATTTGAGCGAATCAAATTTTCATGTACGAGTAGTAAGAAAAAGGTTAAAATTGGCCTTCTAACTTCCGTGTGCCTGTGTATACATCTGGTTCACTGGAATCATATTTTGGTTCTCAGGAAAGAATTCCAGCCCCGTTACTCATGCTGTTTATTTTGTGGATGGTTGGTTTATCGTACGCGAAAAAGAAGTAACACTATCACTGAAAGTTAAATTCACGGAAAATCCATAATATTATCTAGATTAAATCAGTAATTACCGACACCTTATCTTCCGAAGACTCCGAAATGGGCGGAACTGTAGCAATGCAAACATAGGGTTATTTTTGTTAGGGTGGATACAAGTTTTCGAACACACAGCATAGATAGCATAATCGGTCGTCAAACCAACCGCAGTGTCAGTTCTCTGGGGCGTTTGTTATGAATTAGAAAATATTTTGACACATATAGTGGTAATTTATGTAAAATATTAAACCTGATTTTAATCTATATGGCAGGATCTGTCACTTGTATGCCGCGGTTTGTCAGAGTTTACTGTCTGTACGCTGGAGTTTGTCATCATTATGCAAGGGTTTGTCATCTGTATGCAAGGGTTTGTAATCTAAAATCTGAATGCCAGGGTTTGTAATCTGAATGAAAAGGATTGTCATTTTGTATGCCAGGGTTTGTAATCTGTATGTTTGGATGTGTCGTATATATGCCAGGGTTTGTAATCTGTATGTTTGGATGTGTCGTATATATGCCAGGGGTTGTTCAGGTTTGTACGGGATGTTAAGAAGTAGCAGTCAACAAAACATTTTTCTTCGTTTAACTTATTTTAAATCGATGTTTTATAAACGTCATCTTTTCAGAAAGAAAACTAGCGATATACCGGATTACTGTTATTAAAATTACGCACTAATTTACATATTTTTATTTGTGAAAATGTGTTTTACTTTCAGTTCTGGTGCAAAACGAAGATATAAATGGTCCATAAAACCTTTTATGTGTTATGTTGACCTAATCATTTAATAAATATATCCACATTTTACGCCTTTAAAACAGAGCAAACCCAGATCAAACAGTTCCAACTGGAGATGTCTGATCGGGATTGCCTCTGTTTATCTCAACTGATTCTCTCCTGTGCTATTTTTAGACCCAACTTTTTTTTATCAATCTACCGAAAAGGAGCATTAACTAGAGAAAAGGAAAATCTTTAGAATTTTGTAGTTTGAAACCATTGTGATAAATAGAGCATTTTCTCCTATATGAGCAAATGCTCTATTTATCACAATGGTTTCAACAGGTGACTGTTGTGAAGGCGTCATTATGAGGGAATGGGTTAAGGAGTAAATATAGACCTGATTCTACAGTTTTGCTAGGATTATACATCCTTTTGTATAAGCCACTTTAACAATAGTCAGTCAATTAACATCCGTATAGTCATTTTATCTTACATGAATAATCATTAAATAATAGTTTAATCAGTCATTTTATGACGTCACACTGGCATTGATATTGTTGTCCACGTTCCTTTCTGAATTGATGAAAACCACGTATTCCAAGATAGTGAAAACTGGTGCATGTGAGACATGTTCAGTATCCTAAGGTACTATTATGCTGCATTAACCCATTCCATAATATTGACGCCTCTTTCAAAGCCACTTCCTGAAACCATTGTGATAAATAGAGCATTTGCTCCATAGGAGCAAATGCTCTATTTACCACAATGGTTTCAAAACTACTCAATTCTAAAACATTCCCTTTCTACAGTAAATGCTGCTTTTCGGTAGATTTATTCAAAGAGGTTGTGTCTATAAATAGCTTATGAGGTAATGGGTTAAAAACTTGAAATTAATGACAACTGCGGCAGTTTTACTATCGAAGAAATGGGTTTTCATAATTGGATGTATATCTGATAATCCACAGGGGCTTTAACATAATTAAACAGGTCAGGCAGTCTGTCTAAATAGCTAGTTTTCTAGACGTGTGTGGTATTGAAATGGTAGCATGACATCATTGTCATAGCGATGTCATAACTGAGCAAAACAACCTACCGCGTACGTTATAAATAAGGACGAAATTTCGCTTTTACTCTTTCCTTTATATAAACGCTTTTTCACGCCTTTGTAACCAGTGAATCAGATCAGGAGCCATATTTGCAAACAGAGTAGACCCAGACCAGATGGCTCCTGATCAAGGTCTTGCTCTGTTTGCTTATGACATGATATAGATCTGATTCTACATTTTTGTCATAGTGAAACCTTCCCTTGAAATTTTTGCATTATAAAAAGTCGGCTAATAAATATTCATGATGTCATTATGGCTTATATGGATATTGAACAGGGAAAGGTTTAATATGTATATTAACAAGTTCATTGCGAACACATTAATAAAATTACAATGCACTTATTTCATTTATTATTGACGCTGCTACAAATATACGGATTTATATGCAACGTGCCATTAATTTGTAACTCCAATGTGTTTGAACAATTTCCAAATTACGGACTGGTTTGTTATTTCAACATTATGTTTTCGAGGCTTTTCCACTCGCGACAATTATACATTTAATCACGAAGGCAAACACCTGACATAATCAGCACGGGACTCGCTCAACCCTTTGCCTGATAAAGAAACTTTTGTAGAGCCAGTAGAGAGTAGAGCCAGATCAGAAGACTCTTGTAGGAGCCATCTGACCAAAGTCAGCTCTGTTTGCTTATTGAATAATATAGATACCAAAAAGGAGCAATTTACTAGAGAAAGGGAAACATTTAGATTTTGTGTAGTTTTGAAACCATTGTGATAAATAGAGCATTTGCTCCATAGGAGCAAATGCTCTATTTATCACAATGGTTTTAGAATGTGACCTTTACAGAGGAGTCCAAAGGCGTCAATATGTGGGAATGGGTTAAACCTTCACACAATACAGTAACTGAATATTTATTATGTCAGTATTTCTTAGATGGACATGCACGAGGGAATGGGTTGAATGATTTCGCATCAACTCTGGAAACATCAGCACAAACTCCGTTCAGACTTTCATGTTCATTTATTAACAATAAAATGTTTGACTCTGCACCAATTTATAACATACATAACCCATACAGACAGAGATAAGTACTAAAGGAAACGTTCGCATAAGTCACACAAGAGTTTGAAAACAGTATTCTCCTGCACAACCGAGGTTCAATTCATTATCCTGATAACACTATAGGTAGACTGTTCAAAAGCGATTTTATTGTCGCTCTACAGAGCGAGATCTACAAGTGTTCTCCTCACTTGGTGATTGGGATGCTGAAAATTCCAAGTGAAATATGGTCCACCATTGTTTAACAATGTGCTACATTTAGTACTAACTCTTTCGCTGCCAATGTCGCATATGTGATAACCTATGTAGACAGTTTGGATCCAAATGAGACGCCGAGTAACTCGGCGTCTCATCAGGACCCAACGTGTTTGTTACTGTGACTGTTTTTTTTAAACAAAAATGAAGCAAAATAATTAAAAAAAAAGAAAAGAATATTATAGCAGACGACAACGTTTGCAGACAAAAACAATTGGCAGTGAAAGAGTCCCATATGATCTGCAGTAGACTCGTCCAAATCAGATTTGGAACCTATCCATTTGTTATTGAGGAGGTGTCGTACAATAAGCATAATTATACTGGTATTTATAAACCAGTGACATCAACATATTGGCCCTGATTAAAGGCTTCCTGCAGAAGCTCTCTGGTCAGGGCCAAGACTATTTGCCCATGTTCAATATAAGGGATCATGATAGTTAATTGGTTAACCCATTACCTCATATGCTATTTTTAGACTCAACCTCGTTGGATAAATGTACCGAAAAGGCGCATTTACTAGAAAATAGGGAAGGGGAATTTTAGAAATGTGTCGATTAGAAACCATTTTGATAAATAGAGCAATTTGCTCCTATGGAGTAAGTGCTCTATTTATCACAATGGTTTCAAAAAAGGACTTTTATAGAGGCGTCAAAATAAGGGAACGGGTTAAAGAAAAGAATTGCTAAAATGAATTCGAAATTGCCAACAGAGGACGCCCTGATCAGTGCCCCCTACAGGAGCCTTCTGATCTAGATCTACACTAGGATGGTTTATAAATCGCGGTTGGTCTTGCCCCCATGGTTTGTAACACATGTATTTCACAGAGAAACTCGTATAGTTTATGCTCTACTGTGTTTATCGACGTGGAGCCACATCTTGACCAGTGTCCGGTAATTCTTAGCCCATTCCCTCATATTGAAGCCTTTTGACTCCTCTGTAAAAGTCACTTTTTGAAACCATTGTGATAAATAGAGCATTTGCTCCACTGGAGCAAATTCTCTACTTATCACAATGTTTTTAAAACTACACAAAATATTTGTTTCATTTTCTCTAGTAAATGCTCCTTTCTGGTGGATGTATTCAAAGAGGTTGGATCTAAAGATAGCCCATGAGGGAATGGGTTAATAATTAAAACTATAAGGAAAAGTAGAATTCTGAGTCTGATATATTGTCAACCTGAAAATGTCTCTAGTATATCAGAATATAATTAATTGCAGGTTGTCATATTTGTATTCTTACGCTATAAATTATGTTAATCATTAAACGTTTCTGAGAATGAAATGGTTGTCATAGATATATAATTTGTATAACAAAAACTACTATTTTAATTAACCCTTTAAATCACTATTTGAAAATTATCTTCAAAAGTATTCCAATTTCCATGCACGTGTAATGTCTTAATTGCTCTCTTATAATCTTAGAATATTCACTTCAATTCCTAATATACATACAAAAGTATAATACATATAATTATTGTTTTGTACGCTTTCTTAGTTGCTTAAATGTGCCGTATTTAGTGATTTAATGGATAATATTTATGGAACAAAGTGCATGGATAGCTTTATATGGATATTAGGTATGCATTGGTCTATATAGTAAATATTTGCACAGTCCTAGGATAGTGTGAGATGTCAGAAATTGAGAATATTATTTACAAAACATATATCTAAAAGCTAAACAAATAAACTGTGTACGAAAAATATAATTGAACTGTGTATCCCCCATGGCACGAGAGATGTGGACTATATAATATATTTATATATATAATATAAAAGACAGCGATAAGCAGTGAAAAATCTAATATAAATGTTACAAAATATGAAAAATGCGAGATGGCACAAACAGTTACGAAACAGACTATAGACATGGGGTGAACCCAAGCAATGGTTACAAAGTTGGCTATCGAGTGGCACGGCTATATCTTCGTAAGAGCGAGTACCTTGAATATAAACGACTATTTAACGCGCGTAATGAGTCGCGGTGTTGAAATTTAATTCAAACCAGAGATCTGGGCATAATATAAAGTAACACACAAACATTCAAATGATGTTGGACCGTTTGATGAAACACGAGTTCACAGAGATTCTCCTTTGAAGAAGTGTTGCATGCATAATGTGTGATAACAAAAACATTCTGTTCTTTGAACGATTAGAAAAGTTGCTAGCAGAGCAAAAAGAGTCTAACATCAGGGTTGTATACAGGTGTATTTAACTCTTTACACCATGATTATTCATGTAAGAAATAATGACATCATGAATATTCATTAGCTGATTTTTTTATAATTACATGTAAACACTTTAAATACGGGAAAGTTTTACCATGGCAGGTATTGTAGAATCTTAACTATATTATGTCATAAGTAAACAGAGCAGAGCTGAGTAAGACGGTTCCTTAAGAGCCATCTGATCTTGGTCTTCCCTGTTTGAAAGCGCGTGACTATGGAGTAAAGAGTTAAAAAAATAGATACTGTAGTAACGCCTCACTAATGCGACCTCGTAACTTATTAACACAGGAATTAGTTCTGTAAGCTTCCATCAGTAAACAGAGAATACTCTGATCAGACGGCGACAACAGGAGCCATATGCGATATGTCTACTCTATTTGCAAATACAGTAAAACTTCGATTATTCGAACACTAAAATACGTATTATTATCGATCTTTAAGACAGGTGGCAGCTTAATGCATGGTGAAAGTCATGCAGAAAGCTCCTCTAGGAGCTTTCTGCATGACTTTTACCATGCATTAAGCAGCCACCTGCCTAAAAGGGTCTAAATTCTTCTATACCGAAAATTCGAATAATCGAGGTTTTACTATACGTATCTATTAGCTAAAGAGCTGAAAATGAGTTCAGAATATAATTAAGTTACAACCAAAACAAACACGGCAACTTTTAAACAAAAGGTGGATGCGGTTCGTTTCAGTGAGTCCGGTCTACGATTAAATGTTAGTTTTGGTTCATCATTTTTAATACAAACGTATTATGTAGAACGGAAATAACTGATGCATGCTGTAGTAACTTTTAACCCTCTACTCCATAAAACGCCTTTGTAAACTGCGTAGACCTTGATCAGACGGCTCCTTTAGAAGACGTCTGATCAGGGTCTGCTCTTGTTGCTTATGAATGTGATTCTGTAGTTTCTGCCATGACCCAAAATTCCTGTGTCCATGTGACATTACAAAAATTCAGTTAATTTATATTCATGATGTCATTATTTCTCACATGAATATTCATGGAGTAAAGGTTTAAAGCAGCTAATTGTGTGTTGTTTTGTAATCCATCTAGATTAGAAAACCAGAATTAACCAGAATTAATGTGGAATGCTGAGAGTTTCTCTTGTAAGACAATTCATAAATAGTGATAATTACAAATACAAACAGAGAGAACATATTTTACAAATAGGAAAGCATTTGTTGCAATAACAACACAGAAAAAGCCAACAATCTGTCGTGAAGTACAATTATATAAGAATATTTAAGTAAAAATAGCACCTTACAAAAACTAGAAATAAAATTAGAGAACACTTTTTAAATGCCATTAGACCGTAAAGAACACCAATGTCCGTACACAGTATTTACAAACAAGTTTTACTAGATAAAATCCAGTTCGGATTTCCAAGCTAAAAATAGCATAACTCTTTTGCTGAACAAAACAACGCGTTTACACTACATTTTGTATTAAAGTTAACGCAAAGACTGACTGCAACAAGCTAAAGTTTAAACAGTGAACTGTTTAGGAAGGATGCAGCAACGATGGCAAGAATAAAGGCAATTGACAAGACTGTGTCTTTAAGCTATCCAAATGGATTGTATATATTTAACCTTTTACTCCATGAACATTTTTTTAAGAAATAATGGTATCATCAGTAATAATTAGATTAATTGTTATAATATCACATAGGTGCAGGAATATTTGGTCATCGTAGAAAGTGTAGAATCATATCTATTTTCTACCTCCAGTGAACAGAGCAGACCCTGACAAGACGGCCCCTAGAAGAGACGTCTGATCTGGGTCTACTCTGTTTGCAAAGGCGTAGAAAGGCGTACTTATGGAGTAATTCACAGTCAATGTGTATTTCATGCATGGAAAACACTAAAAATAATACACAGTTTCATTCCAACAAAGCTATTTATAATTTCTTATAAGCAAAAGACTTACATTTAAAAAGAAAGTTGATATTTTGCTTTTAAATAGATAAATTGGACGTTGGTAAAATAGTAACTTGGTTTTTCGCTTTCTTTGTTTTGTGTTTGCTTTATTTTTGCCACTGTTGCCTAGCTGAGGAATGGGATTTCGGGAAACACACTTGCCATATTATGCTTAGAAAAAAGGTTCAGACGTTTAAACGGACAGTCTACCACTCTGAGAAACTTATCATATTCAGAAAGTACATAAATAATCAACTATAGATTTGTATTTACATATAAATAAAGCATACCCGAACACTTTCATCTTTTGAAGGTAGAAATATGTTCTGATGTGCGTAAAAAGTCATACTGATATGATAAAATGTATTCGTAAACCATACTGAAAACATGCACATTTCGGAAAAACAGTTGAAATGGACACATTACCAGTCTTCTGTCACAAATGCATATAATGCACCAGACCTTTATATGACGATATCATATCATACCGAAATCTATCAACAAACCCTTTACAATGGTCTGACTGACCGCCCATGTATCCGGATCAGACTAGAAGTCGGATAATGATGTATAAAATGATAGAATACATCTCATGTAGACGACCTTTCTGTGTGATTGGGTCACAAACTCATAAATATAGAAAACTAATAAAATCCCTAAAATGGTCCATGAAACCCTTATGAGTTTGAAAGACCATCACGCATCAGAATGCGTTTCTCGTTTTAAAACAGTTGCTTAAAAGTGCAACATGTACTTTGTATTCTAATTGCATTAGTACACACATTATATTGAAACTGATAATATTTAACATGATTAAGAAAATAATATGCCAAATTGATTCATAATGATTTGCATTCGCTGAATTGTTTTGAACTTGTATTAACTCTTTCGTTGCCAGTGTCTCATCTGTGATTTTGTATCAAACAGTTTGGATCCAGATGCGATGTCAACTGACTCGGATTCAAACCCTTTAGGATCCAAACCCTTTGTTACTTTAACTGTCTTTTTAAACTAAAATGAAGAAAAACAATAAAATGAGGATTGTAGCGGACGACAAAATTTGCAGACGACAAATTTGGCAGTGAAAGAGTTAATGAGAAGTAGAAGTAGTAGTAGTAGAATTAGCAGTAGTACTGGTACTAGTAGTAGCAGCACTACTACTACTACTACTACTAGTAGAAGTAGTAGTTACAGTAATAATAGTTATAATAATAGTGTAGTTGATAGGACAGTAGGTGCGGTTGTGTTTTGACAAACGTGTATACTGCCACTTGATGGATGTATCGTTTGTGTCATTAACAATGCGTAAAAAAGCCACTACGTTGCCTTGATTAAAAGTAGATGAAGGTCTTTTAGGATGAGTGTGATATCATTTCTTATCACATCAATACTACGAGTAGGTCAACATATTATAAATGTGCGTATTTAAATGCTGAAACCTCCCTTTCTCAATCAAACCCTATGTTGTGACCACTCTTTAACTCATTCTCTCCAACTGACGCCTTATTGCGCCTATGCAAAAGTCACTTCTTGAAACCATTGTGATAAATTGAGCATTTGCTCCATAGGAGCAAATGCTCTATTTATCACAATGGTTTCAGTACTACACAAATCTAAAATTTTCTTTCTCTAGTAAATGCTCCTTTTCGGTAGATTTATTCAAAGAGGTTGGGTCTAAAAATAGTGTAGGAGAGAATGAGTTAAAATAGTCTCGAAGAGAAACTTGAAAATGTTTTAATTTACGCATCTCATCCGGATCTCTGTGTCAGTATTATTTGGTTTAGATAGTTCGCCTAGCTGCATGGCGTCAGTTCATATGAGTTTTGCCTATACATACTTACTTCAGACTTGTAAATTTAAATCTGAACGAGTTATAGTTGAAAATAATTATTATGAAATGCTTTAGGTTAAATAAACTTCTAAACATCTATGTGTCCTCAAAATCATATGCAAAATTTGTTTCCTGTCAAGCATTCATATATCAAAACCATTAGCATTCACAAAAAACGATACAATAAGACTGAAAATTTAACCCAAGACATCTTTGCGTAAATATGTGATACACATGTATATATTTCCAGTTCTTGTTATTGACAACCGCTATATATATATACCTTAAACAAACCAACATGTCTGCTAAACATGTTGAACAGACCCCGGATAAGATGCGTGAATTAAAACATTTCAAGAATAACTCCTTTATTTCTACACTAAACCCTATGTTGTGACCACTCGTTATAATAATCTCTTTGAGACGATTCTAAAGAGTGGTCACAACATAGGGTTTGGTGGAGAAATGACGATTTCGCTACTTGAATACCCATATATGTCTATTGATCAGAGTCAAAGGTTATATAACTTCTGAGTCTGAGGGCATTCTCAAGTATCTGAGCTTGCTCAGAATCTGACCAATCAGATGCTTGAGAATGATCTCAGACTCAAGCAAAAAGTTATAACCTTCGGGCCTGGTTGAAGTATGCTTGTCATTGTAGTTTTGAATTTCCAGAATCAATAATGTAACCCTTTACTTGATAGGAACGTAATTTGCAAACATATTAGATCCAGCTCTGACGGCCCATGTCTGATCAGGATCTGTTCTGTTTACCTATGGGGTTATACAGACCAGATCTTACAGTTTCTGTCATGGAAAAGTTGTCCTATGTTCATATACTATTATAGAATTTCAGCTACATGTAGTAAATAGTCAGGATGAAGTTATTTACATGGATTTTAATCAAGTAAAGGGTTAAATACAACATATCAGAACTAAATCGTTGTACTAAGCACGTAACAAAACAAAATCAACCGGCCAAACAACGGGTGAGTGCACACTTGGTCTACAACACTCCTCTTCCTCTCCGAGGAAATTGGTATTGGACAAACTTCTCTACGATCGCCTTATTATGTTCAATTTACTTTCGAAACGATGTACAAAATGCATGCGTAAACTTAATTGAATAAATAATTCACATAATAAAAACCGGCAAAGGGGTTCTGAAAGCTACTCTTGTGACAGAAATAGCGTATAACGCTGGTAATTTTGAGGCATGTATAGGGATCAATGCATGCCGGCAGGCAATATGGTCAAAATCCACAGGCCTCGTCACGCAGTGCCACAGTTTATGATTATGATTAAGTCTTTGTCGTGACGAAAGTCTTGTTTCGCTGGTGATTAAGTATGCAACAGGGTGGTTATGCTAATTCTGTAACCATGTCTTTTAGACAAAATAATTTGTAAAACATCTTTATTCCATAGTTGCATGCACCCGTGTTTTGCATCATGAAAGGTGGAATATGCATGCGCAGTTCCAAAAGGAAAATTTATGTACTGTCCCTTTTATAGCCAAATTACAAAGACAGAAAAAGGGATGATTTGTTTCTGAACAACTTTCAAATACATGTTATTGAAAACAAAAATACAGATTTTAACCTTGAACCTGCTGTGGGTGGAAACAGTTTGGATCCAGATGAGATTCCGAGTAATTGGGACGTCTAATTGGGATCCAAACTGCTTGTCACCCTGATTGCATTTTCGAAGGCAGACTTATTATAGCTCGAATCTTGAAAATGTAGTAGGTGAAAATTTTCCAAAAAATAATTTGCTCCGCAGATTAAAGGTTAAATTGCATTTCGCATACACCACCAACATTGACACAAACCATTGTGAGTGCAGGGAACTTTGAATAATGTGCGTGCAGAAAGGTACAGTGCGTACATTAGAATGATAAACAGAGTAGACCTCTTGTATATATACAATGTTAAGCACAAAAACATTTCCCCCTCTTTATCCGGCTTCCTCCTGAGATCCGAATGTAATCAGAATCTTTGAAATCGTCAGAAACCAATTATTACCGAAACCGTGAACAACAGTAACGAAAATTATTTCACGGCTTATTAGAACTGCACAGTTGTTTCTGAGTCTTGAGAACGGTATTGTGAGCAATCCTCCCCAGTAGCCTATATATAACAAACAGGCTTCCCAGATGCTCTGGCGAAATGATACACGATTATATATAGCACACTGTATAAACTATGACTAGACAATGTGAAGTTCGTGTCATTATTTGTAAATTGAGGAAATATTCAGGATGCAACTTTATTACTCTAGACTCACATTATTCTCTCAATTTGGCTTGCCTGTCCTTTCAATCACAAAGCTGGAACGACCGAAGCTTGCATTCCTTTATACTTGCTTTGAAATAATCTTCCAGACTGGAATATTTGGCTTCAGTTTGAATCGAGAAAGCACGGCGTTATGAAACCGTCTTAAGTATAATCAAAACACTGTTAGCACTGGAACAAATTACAGTTACCAAACACCCTGGCTACGTCTTATTTTGCGGCATCATCACAGAAGACTTGTGTCCCTTGGTTATGGTCCGATTATGATTCAAGTCTATGAAAGTTGCCTTCAGTGGTCACCAACAACAACACACAAGATGCGTTGAATTCGAAGAGGAATTGAATCGTTGAATGGTGGTTCTGAGTTGAAGGTCAAAGGTCAAGGTCACTCAACATCGTCACCGCCCATTCCATGATGACATCGAGTACATTGAAGGGTCCTGTCAACGAGAAACCAATGTCAGGGTGAGAATTCAGAAAAGCCCAGTTTCGAAAATATTGGAAAATTGAGATTTTGAATATTTAAAAATAGATGTTGCTATAGATACAATGTTTGACATGACCACCTATATCATATTCAGTCACTGCTGATTTGTCCGTTAGACCTTGATATCACTTCCGCATACATAAGTTTTTGACTGCCTTGTCCGCGTAAATAAATGATGTAAGAGTTTTATGAATGCTAACAGAAATCGCAGGGAGCTATATGAGAAATTCAGATCATTACAAAAAGAATTATTTAGTCTCGAAAGATCAAAATCTCCCTGTCCAAAAATTTAATTTCAGACGGATAAACTTCACATCAAGCACTATGTACATGGAAGTGGTTCGTCAAGGTTAATCATAATACAATTACAAAATATAGAATCTTCTTTTGAATTTACTGGACTTGCCTTAGTTTCTCACCCTGCATGGTTTCTGTTGGCATGCACTTCAACTCTTAATCATTTATAATACTATATCACATCAAACAGACACTACATATAATTGTTTCTACAACTGTTGTGAGACGGACTGCCCTGTTCCGTGTTGGCGTATTTTCTCTTTTTTCAACAATCTCTACATATACACAGAGATCCAGATAAGATGCGTAAATTTAAACATTTTCAAGAATAGCTCCTTTATTACTCCACCAAACCCTATACTGTGACCACTCTTTAGAATCGTCTCGAAGAGACGATTCTAAAATGTGGTCACAGTATAGGGTTTGATGGAGAAATGGCGATTTTACTATTTGGGTACGCACCTTTGTCTGGAGCTCTGTATACACCTATCCTAGCCATGCACTCTGAACTTTCTACGGAATGCTAAGTACATTGGTTAAAATAGAAACTTCTCCCAAAAGTCTATGGTGAGAAATACACGGGTGTTAACAAAGGTACACAAACCGCCATAAGCTGGCAAGCCCCCTCCTATAGCGGGTGTTCTGGCAGGGAAAAAATGAACAGATTTTTGTATATGATAAGTATTGACATAATCTATTAAGGTCAGCGGAACTGCATATGAACTGTGGTGCAATTTAGTTCTTTGGTTGAGATGTAGAGACATTCACAAAAGTTTAGCACATACATTAAGACGAACAACCCTTCAAAATAACCCGTTCCTTGTGCAAAACGTGCTTTTTGTTAAAACATTTTTTTGCAGTTTTTGGGTGTAACTTTATATTTACTTATGAAAATGCATTAATACATTTTAATGGATTGGTGTCAAGAACTGTAAACCCTGTTTCTGACATGCCTCCAGTCAATGAACAATACTTCTGTTATTTTTATTTCAATCTAAATCTTGCTTTAAAGCTAGTTTTGTTTCGGTTTCTTCGTGTGGGATGGGGAATTCTGAGATCTTTGTGTTCGTATATCTATCACACAGCGCAGTGGTGTGAAGCCTATCCTATTAGAATGAAAATATTAGCTTTCTAGCAACTTAAGTAATTCGGTAGTGAGATTTACAGAGTAAACATTTTCCAGGGAAGAGGTGTATCAGTATGTAAGTTCACCTGCTGGGTACCACTTAACCCTTTCAATCCTTAAGTTTCAAAATGGAATAACCCACCAGTCTTTAAAAATACAGTCAAATCAGTATTAAAGGTGTATACCTGCTAGATGATTTTGAAAGACAAACAATGCAGACCCTGATCAGGACGCTACTGTAGGAGCCCTCTGATATTGGTATACACTACTTGCAAATGACTTGCATGTGTGTCCCGGGCTGTAAGGGCTAACTATTATACTGTACACCAAACCAGTGTCGTTATCATGGAAAGCATGGTTATATAGTGATGAGTTCGAAACAGTACTATAACGATTAACGTTTTGATTTCAGAATAATGGTATCTTGATAATTTATAAACAGCCAGCAAATGTATACAGCCAGTTGTGTGTATGCATACAGAATGCATGCTAGGTAGACAAAGTGTGGGGTTTTAACATCTGTAACACATTTGAAGCTGGCCTCTTCTTGTATTCTACACCGGGAGAATGAAGCTTTCATTTAGAGATTTAAGAGAAAGAGACGAGGAACAATGACCACATGTAGGTCAATGTGCCACGTTATTAAAAGTTAGTTCGTGTAGAATAAAGTTTATCTGAATGGATGCATCATCTCAGTTAATATAGCTTGTCAAGTTGTCGTTCCATGCAGTCCTAGATAAATGTATGCATTTGCAGTGTCCAACATTTCATTATAACATATGCTTTAACCCTTTCTTTCATATGAACGCCTTTTCACGCCTTTGCAAACACAATAGACCCAGATCAGACGGCTCCTACATAATCCGTCTGATCCGTCTACACTGTGTGCTTGTGGTACAGTTCCTGCTTGAGCCGAAATGGCTTTTGTTCAATTGCCATTATAAAAATAATCAGGGTCCATGCTTACAAAACTTTTAGTTGTTGAGTCTGAGTTCGTTCTCAAGATTTTGATTGGTCAGATTTGAGCCGTTGGCTCAAATCTGACCAATCAAAAGCTTGAGAACTCAAATCTGACCAATCAAAAGCTTGAGAACGAACTCAGACTCAACTAAAAAGCTTTATAAGCAGGGACTCTAATTAATATTAATGATATCATTACTTCTTGCATATTCAAAGGGTAAAGGGTTTCGATGTAAACAATTTAGCCAACAATCTAGGGCATGTATTTTCCAAAACGCCAGTAGATAGGTGAACACAGATAGGTTCCACTAGAATCTTAAATTCAGTCTTTCTTGCCCAGCTCATCCACTTTTAGCAATAAAACATCTGGTCTGGAGTGGAAAGTCATAGAATCAAGCACCCAACCGGCGAGGGCACTCTCGGCTTCATCTGGTCAACCTCTTGACCTGTCCAAAGCCGCTGTTATCCTACCCCAAATTGCGTTACCCTTTGACCTGGTCAGACCGCAGATCGCCTTATCAAACACAACCATGGAATGTTATTGTAGTTAAATACGTTTAAGTAAGTCAATTTGCCTTAAGCTTCGGAGGCTTTCGATTCCTTTGATAAAAATATCTGGCCCTTTTCAACGTTGGGTTAGTTATATATTGAGTATTGAGGGAATCGTATTACCAACTTTTACACAAGTGTAGTGATTCAAATGTTCCAATGCTGGTTTTACCCTTTTAACCCTTTCTCTGTTTTATGTTTATTTCAAATTTCAACAGCTACTGAATAATCATGAACAAAACGGTTATAATGAAATATAGAAGGTGGAACATTTGTAGCCATTTTAGAAAGTCAAGAAACAGATCATTCAAATTCCATTAGCAAACGGAGCAGACCAATAATAGACGGCTCCTATAAGAGCCGCCTGATCGGGGTCTACTGTTTGTAGATGCGTGGAAACACGTTTATATGAAGGAAAGGGTTAAAGCTGAATTGTCTCAGGGAAAATTCAGTATGATTTGCTAGAAAATTTTGAAAACGACAAATAGTGTAGACCCTGGTCTGGGTGTACACTGTTTACAAATGACAGCATTCAAAGGTTTGGGTAGTCTTTAAAACGTATACCCATCTGACTTGCTGATCAACGTCTATATTACTTGTATATGTAGCGCAATATGTGTAGGAAACAGTATACACAAATATCAAACACCATGTTTCCAGTGCGGATGTTGATCTTGGTTAACCCATTCCCGCATATTGACGCCTTTTGACGCTTCTGTAAAAGTCACTTTATGAAACCATTGTGATAAATAGAGCATTTGCTCCACAGGAGCAAATGCTCTATTTATCACAATGGTTTCAAAACTACACAAATCTGAAAATTTCCTTTTCTTTAGTTAATGCTCCTTTTGGGTAGATTTAATCAAAGAGGTTGGGTCTAAAAATAGTCTAAGTGGGAATGGTTAACCCATTCACTCATACTGACGCCCCATTGCCTCTGAGTCTCTGTAGAACTCGGTTTTTGAAACCATTGTGATAAATAGCGCATTTGCTCCATAGGAGCAAATGCGCTATTTATCACAATGGTTTCAAATCTACACAAGTCTAAAAAAAGCATTTTCGCTAGTAAATGCTCCTTTTCGGTAGGTTTATTCAAAGAGGTATCACCTAAAAATACCTTATAAGGGTATGGGTTAACACTGTTTATGGTTTTATTTGGCGTTAGCTTGCGAGGAATTATCCCTGAACTTCAAATCTACACAAGTCTAATAAAAGCATTTTCTCTAGTAAATGCTCCTTTTCGGTAGGTTTATTCAAAGAGGTATCACCTAAAAATACCTTATAAGGGTATGGGTTAACACTGTTTATGGTTTTATTTGGCGTTAGCTTGCGAGGAATTATCCCTGAACTCCATGAATATTCATGTAAGAAATAGTTTATTTATAAAAAAATTAAAAAGCAAATGAACAAATATTTTTGGCCACGACAGAAACTAAAGAATAAGATCAATGTAATTAAATAAGCAAACCGAGCAGACCCTGAATAGACGGCTCCTTCAGTAGCCGTCTGATCTGAGTCTACTCTATTTGCATATTCATAGAAGGGCGTGTTTATGGAGTTAAGGGGTTAAACTACTAGCATGAACAGGGAAATAAGCATCGGTTTAACATAATAATTCATAACTGCCTTTGTACTTGCTCGTTCAAATTGTGGACGCTTTCAGATTGAGATTGAATATGTGTTCAAATATCGTTATATGAATTACTAATAACTAAACTTAATTCTTTGCATGCTAGCGGCGAAATATGGTCACCTAAACAGTTTGGATCCATATGAGACGCCGCATAATGCGGCGTCTCATCAGGATCCAAACTGTTTGTTACCTTGACCATATTTTTGCAAAGCAATGAGAGAAAGTTTATTTTAAGAATTGAAGCAGATGACAATTGTTGCAGACGAAAAATTACTAAGCATGCAAAGAGTTAAAGAATAGCTATAAACTCATTTAACTGTTTCGCCGCCCAAATGTTGCAAAGAAACTCACAGGGCTTGTTGCAATGTTTCAAATCCTATTGGACCCAGCTGAGACGCCAAGTGACTTGGCATCGCATCAGGATCCAAACTACATGACAAACCCATTGCGTTTTAGAGAAGACATTGAAGGGAGATCCACTCTGAGACTTAAAGCAGACGATATTTTGCCGACGAAAATTACTTGACGCCAAAAGAGTTTAAACTCGCCTGTGAATCGTTCTGAATATTTGGTTTAATTGTAAATTGCAGGTTAAACAATAAGTCCCAACCTCTACAAACAGTAATGTCAGTTACCATTTATAATGGGTTAGAACAGCGAGCATTGATTACAAGTATGTGCAGTAGAACCTGCCTGTAGCGACCATATAGTGAATAAACATGGGGATCTGTAAAACAGGTGGTTACTTAATGCAGGATGAAAGTAATATAGAGCACTCCTAGAGGAACGTTATGTGTAACTTTTGTACTGCATTATTATGCCACCTGTCTTATACCTCCCAGAATGAGACTTATTTGGATGGCCGCTGTAGACAGGGCTGGCTGTATGTATAACTATTTGGCTGTAGAACAAAACAGTCTCAGGTTTAGTGGCTGTTGACAAAAGCGTCAAAGTATGCAACCCTGTATGACAAGTTTTTTTTCTCTCTAAAAAGCATGGTAAACAGGGGAATAGATAAGACTGGAAAATTAAAACGAATATCTCTTTTATGTTTCCACCAAACCCAGTGTTGTGACCACTCTTTAGAATCGTCTCTTTGAGCCGATTCTAAAGAGTGGTCACAACTTTGGGTTTGGTGGAAAAATGACGATTTTATTATTTGAATACGGACCTTTATATACAGCCCTGAGAAACAATTGCTTTAGTTGGGTATCATGGCTCACGCCCCAGGACGACCCGCCATGTGGAAATATTGCAATCTATTAAAACATTCCAACGGTTATATGCTCGCATTGTTTACAGCCAAATAAAGCTATACGGAATCTTATAATTCATAATGAAATGTATCAATAGTGTACGGTAATGGCGCCTCATTGCACTCCGTCGCTCCACTGTCAAATAGCTGATTTTAAAAGATCAGGAATGCAATTAAAGCATCGGCTAATAACGAGTTAACGCAACGCTGATGACAGTTTCTGGGGTTGCAGGGACATTGTCGCTCTAACGCGATATTCTTCACTTCAAGTACCCAATTTAGGGATAGAAAGGAATTTTAAGTGTCTTACTCCTAATTCGCCGAGGAATAGGTGAACGAGTTTTTCTCAGAGTTTTGTAATATGGCAGAATTGGCTGAATTGTCAGGGTCACACTTTCGGCATATGCTAAACGATCTCCGCTTAGGGCTTCTTCAGCGGAGGGGCCACATTGTGGTGGGCAAACAATAGGTTAAATACTAGCTGTCGGGGCTATTTCTGGTGCAAATGTCACAGTTTTTCCTTACAAATACGATAATTGAGCTTCTGTTTGCATTTCAAATAGAATTTATTCTATCTCATTAAAAGTCAGAAAGCATCCAAATTTACAAATCGCTAAGAATAATTTCCCGCCTGCTCATGATGAAGGTCCTTTATGCTCGGCCACGCTACGTTACCTTGCTTACCGGAGCAGCAGTAATCCATTTTGACTAGAATATCCCAAGTCATATTTTCTTTTGGCGAAGTTTTGCATATGATTTCATACGGTTTAATGCTATTTTGAATCGGCTCATTTAGCTCAGGATAAGAACTTTAATATGCCCCGGGACTATAGAAAAACACCGCCATATCACTGCAAATTATAATCCCATAAAATATTTTATGTTCGAAAACGCTGCAAATATTAGTTTTAATACCGTAACCAGACGTTAGTGGGTAAGCTGTAAATAGGTTTTAATCGCAGACACGATTAGTATTAAGTCGCATGTAAGAAGTCGAAAATCTAGTTATGTTATAATATGGTAATATGATACAGAATGATTGATGAACGAATAAACCAGGCCCGGTTGGTACTGTTGATCCGGAAAACGTATTAATGGACACAGTAATGGCCCCATTTACGATAGGGTGAACTGGGTCAGCTATGTATCAGTTTGTTGGTAAATAGCATGTTTGTATTTCAAATAGGAAATGTTGAAAAGCACCATATGCACGTGAATTACATGTGTAGTAACTATACTAGTATATTTGGTAAATGCATGGAATCTGGAATCGTATAGTTTTAATTTCTTCATAATAGTATACGTTATTTAAAAAAATGTGTGAACATGAATAATTTAATGACGTGAATTGGAAGGTTTAATGATAGACTGAACGTATTTGATTCCAGCGCAGTTTTACTATAGACATTTTCGTATAATGCTGACCTCGATCAATGGTCATTGGGCGAACTTCTTCTATGTTCCCCGCTCCTAGTTTGATTTATTTTCTGTGTCTGTGTGCTATGTGGTTAGTTTTAAAAATGTCTCCATACAAAAACTTACTGCATTAACTACCTTGTATCAATTCGAATCTTTCTCGGTAGTGATTTGATTAAGTTATCCCGCGGAATTGGCTTTTGTGAAGCAGAAATCTCGCAGAAAATGACAATGGAAACGCGTTCCTTTCACTAAGGCATCAGAATGTATTGAAATTGTTCCATCTGCTACTTGGTTTGCGCCTCAGCGGGATCGGTTTGTGTAATAATAGATTCAGGGCCTGGGCTAGTAAATGAAATAAACTATATGCATTCATGCCTCATTGTAAGGAACGCGAATTCATCTCCGAGTAAGATATGCGGCTCGATAGGGAATAGAAGAAATTACTAGCTATTTCATATTCCTTGTAAATGATCATCACTCCTGTACTCAGACGAGCAGCTCCTGTTTCTGTGGCACATTTAAAATAATTTGAAACAATTAAAGTGGAAACATACTATTCCGTAATCTAATATAATTCTGTAATCGCACGCGATGGAGGTATCGTACTCAGTACGAAATTATATTATCCCTTCTCATGCTGGAAAAAAAAATGTCTGTCCTATCTCTGAACTGCTAACATTTTCACTGACTTCCAATTCGTTCAATCCTTTAAGAAACTACTGACCGAGTGTCAAACAGCTTGGGTCCTGATGAGACGCCGAGTTACTCGGCGTCTCATCTGGACCCAAGCTGTTTGCAAGTGCGAGACAAGACGTGCTTAACACGAGAAGAGTGAGCAATCAATATGGCCTGCCACCAGCGCTCGATCGTTCCGCTTCCGAATCAATGAAATATGATCTATGTGCATATTTATGTCAATGAAAGTGATAGCGCTCCATTCGGGCAAATCTACATCTGTTCTTGTCAGTTTTATTGTGCGCAAAACGCATCAATCGCTTTGAGCCAAGTTTTACGGATTTTCACATAAACAACCCTATAAACTACAACCACTCGCAAACCTGCCTTCAGTCATTTTTACACAATAAAATGATTTTGATCTTTTGTTAAGGAAATTAAGACAACATTGAAAGGTATATCGGAGAAATAAATCAGTTTTAAAACACATAACTCATTGCGCATACTACCAAAAAAAGACCCACCACTAATAACCTGTGTCAATCACTGCAAATTTGAAAGGTGTCTGATGAGATTCCCGATACTGTCAAACGGGACTGTTTTGTAGCCATATCGGTAACACCCAGAAGTTGGAGGATAATAAATGAAGAGCTGGACGTTGTCATTGATACTCATAAGGTTTTTTTATAATAATATATTCCTTCGTCTTCTTAAGGAAGAGCCAAACCTTATAGCGACATTAGAACATTTCGCTTGAGTTACAAACGCATGTGTTTGGGTAATTAAGCAGTGACTGTTGACTCACTTCAAAGGTATTACCTAACGTGGTAATGACGGGGGAGTCACAGATCGTACAGAAATGACATAAGCCAGCAATTCAATATGACATGTTTTCAAAACAACAATTATTTTTGTCTAGTCAGGGAAACATAGTGTCAAAGTTCAACTTAAGTATCCAAAGTGTATATGACTGGCATGTCCTTATGTGGCACACCGTACGATGTAGGTGGGGAGTTTTGGTTTTAACCCTTTCCCTGTTGAATATTTCATGTAAAAATAATGACATCATGAATATTAATTAGCTGGGTTTTTTAATCGCATATCTACACATTAATGTTCGGTATTGGTAGAAATTGTAGAGTCAGAGCTATTAAAATGTATAAGCAAACAGAACAGACTCTGATAAGATGGCTCCTAGAGGAGCCGTCTGATCTTGGTCTACTCTGTTTATAAAGGTGCTAAAGGCGTATTGGTTAACTTTCAGTTTTTGCCTCGTTTCCCAAGTACATTTACCAAAATGTAAAATAAGAATGTAATCTAAGTTTCATTTAAAGGTGTGTTGTTTTTCTAAAACAATCGTGGAGCCTTTAGAAAATATGGTTTGGAGCAAACAGGGCATACCCTGATTAGCAGGTCCTCTGGTATAGTCTACACGGTTAGCTTATGTCTCTTGTTACTGACACTGGACAAACATGGATTAATGGCGGAGTGGATGGTACATGGTGGACTAAGTTGATGCTACATGAAGCAAATTTTGTTTTTTAATAAACCATTCCTGTGAAGAAGCTACCAAAATGAATACCTTAGTACAGAAAGAGAGAGATATGCGGTATAGTCTCTGTGGTCTTAAAGTATTTTGTATGCAAACTTGAACTACATTGATCTTGATGAGAGTTTATCGGTGGTAACGAACGCTATGTGTTGCCTGGGGCGTACAATTTATCTATACGTTAACACGTGTTTAAACCCTTTAATATGAGGAAACGAATTCATTGGAATTTGAAAAGAGTATACAACCAGAACAGGGCTTCTGATCAGGGTCTGCACTGTGTGTAATTCAAAATTCTCTAGCAAATTTGCTGTTGTCATACTGAAGGCTACAAAGTCCAATAATGGACTATTCCATTTAGAATACACAGCATTCAAAGGGTTTAACGCATACAGGTGGACAACCTCCATGTATGTATTTGGCTATTTCTATACAGTAAGATCTCTCTAAACCGGACGTCAATTTTAGCATAAATATCGGTGTCTTGGAGACAGGTGGCAACTTAATGCAGGGTGAACGTCCTGCAGAAAACTCCTCTAGGAGCTTTCTGCATGATTTTCACCCTGCATCAAGCAGCCACCTGCCTAAAACTATCTTAATTCTTCTCCACTAGAATTCCGGTTTGGAGGTATGTTTTTTTTTTTACTATACATCACTGTACAAAAACCATAGCTTTCAACACGTCGTGGTGATCGCGGCAGTTAGAATGGCAGATAACATCTGATGTTAGTGGTCGTATGTATGAGGTTCATGATGTTCAATAAAGCATACCTGAAGATTAACCAACCTGAGACAGGTTAGCCCTTACTCTATTAACCCCGACCCAAGACGCATTTGCAAACAGCCTGAATTCAGATGAGACGTCGAGTGACGCCGAGTGGCGCCGAGTGACGTCTCATCAGGATCCAAGCTATTCAACACTGGGACAATAGCTTGTCCGAAGCTGGGATGAGTATACGGTGAAAAGACTGCCACATATCTGAATTGAAACATATTTTATTTTTACAGGAATATAAGGGTTAAGGTCAATAGTTTTGAACAAGCCAGTTAGGATGACAGGGTTCACAAGTCACCAAGTCTAATCGTGTCGGTGTAATTATACACCTGTCTTTTATTGCATGGATGTGTCACATTCTAGGGTGACTTTACAATATTATTCAATCAGCATTTGTTTTAATTCTGCATAGATGCATTATTTGTGGAAATGTTGCCACTGTCGACTGACTACTTGTCATTTAACCTTATTCATATAAGAATTAATGATATCTTGAATATTTATTTGCTGGATTTTATAAATACATATGTTTACAGGATTGTTTAATAATGGTAGAAGCTGTAGGGTCAGATCTATTAACCCTTTCCTCAATAAATACGCCTTTCTACGCCTTTGTAAAAGTCACTTTATGAAACCATTGTGATAAATAGAGCATTTGCTCCTATAGGAGCAAATGCTCAATTTATCACAATGGTTTCAAACAACAAAATTCTAAAATTTACCTTTTCTCTAGTTAATGCTCCTTATTGGTAGATTTATTCAAAGAGGTTGGGTCTAAAAATAGTCTAGGAGGGATGAGTTAAAATGACATAAGCAAACAGAGCATACCATGATCAGACGGCGCATGTAGGCACAGTCTGATCTGATCTACTCTGTTTGCAAAGGTTTGAAAAGTAGTTTATATGAGGGGAAGGGTTAACTATTCATCCTATATTACATACAGTTCAAAAACAAAACGATGGCGTTGCATTGTCTGAATACAGTATCGTAGGCTTCAATGGTTTTCAATAGACAAACATGTTTACTATATCCCAAAGTACGTGATTTGCCAAATAAAGACACTTTAACAATCACCACCATTCTATCGTCATTCAAAGACCATTTCCCGCCGCCTTGTTCATTTAATGTGTTGTCTTTATGTGAGCATCCAACTATCCTATAGGTTACAGTTCTTCATTCCAGGCAGTTACACTTAATTGCCTTACACTAGAGAAACGCGACAAAATGAAACTGAGCGGGGCTGCTCTCCTAACAAATGAGCAACGTGAACGTAAAGCCGTCCCGTATCCTTTTACTGCAGTTACCGCCGTTTTCACGCCTTTCTGTCCTCTACTCCTACTGTTTTATAGACTATTGGTTGATTGGGTCCCCCGTTTGGTCAAATCATTGCAATAATTATGTTAATGGTGGTACTGTCACCGAAAGAATGTTTTGTCATATTAAAACATGTACGGTGAATCATACGTTTTTAATTTGCTTCTGTGCAATTATCCACGTACGACCATGCAGCTAACCAAGGCCTTATACAATACAAGATGGTTTAAAGGTCGATTAAATTTTCTTTTCACCATAAATGACTTAGGTATGGCAAAAGACCGCGATGGGGTTAGAATTGTATGTGCATTTGAAATTTGAAATGGATTTTGTTAAGCCAGTGGAGCACTCAAGCTGGGGTGAACAAATCAAGGTAGTACCGTGCAGGGGACGACATAGCTGGTCGTCAGTCGCGCCTGCTCAGGCGTGAGTGTCCTCTAACCTCATGTAGACTACGGCTCCATCCTGGGACGAACATTTAAATAGAGCTTCTCAACCAAAATAATTTTTGCTGAGGGCTTGTTTTGTTTGAGTTTGCCTTTTTACCCCATTCACATCTGACGGAGATGACAGTGTTTACATAAATTACAGCGCTAGGCTAATCCCGTGATATATTCACTGGTGATGATTCTTTCACAAGACAGTCGAACACAATGAGACTTAACCGAGAAGACTGCTTCGTTCTGCTTGTGTTTACCCCTTTACTTGACAGAGATAATTGTGTGGCGTTTGCAAATAGAATTGAACCAGATCAGACAGCTCATTTATGAACTGTTTGATCAGTATCTGCACTGCTTGCTTGTATGTCGTACATCTCTGATTCTCTTCTGTATGTCGCTATGACAATAAATTTCCTTTTTCTTATATTATGTTTTAGTACAATGATTAATAGTTATCCATAGTGGACGGGAGTTTTGAAGGTTTAGTGCGGTGTTTTATGGGAACGCTGTCGTCAATATGGACAGCTTTAGGAAGAGTCGCAGTAATGGAACTAGAGCTATCTTCAGCGTTAAGCATGGTGCTGCTTTTGAAATTTTCACGGACAACCCTGTGTACATTCAAAACAGTTTTGCTAGCGTAGATAATGGTACATAGGAAAGAACTGATAATTTAATGATTGTCCCCATTATTATCAAAACTCTTCATTTAATGGTGCGGACCAGTGCTGACCTTCTAGGCTTCGGGAAAATTAGGTCTATTCCCCTGACTGCGAGAAAGGAAATGAGCGATAGCCATCTCAAGCAAGAGGCCAAGCCATTGTCAATTGTTTGATAATTTCCCCAAGTTTTCTATGAAACGGGACTGGATGCTTCAGTTGCTATGTATGTAGAGAGATAAAATCTCGGCCTTCAAGTCCATCCACCCTAACGACAAGCCATGAGCTAAAACACCCCGTTCTCTATAGACCTTGGTTTCAAAACGTATGGTAATTAAGACAGGTGCTATGCACTCTTTCGGGTACCTAAATTATGATAATAATAGGGAATGCGAGTCACAATATCATTTTAATAAATAACCCTATAACCTTGGGATTGATCGAGAACACCACTGACTGATAAGGCCCTCTCGTTGATCTTTTGCCGCATAAACTGGAATAAATCTCTCGCCTAGCGGGCTTATATAGCTGTAGTGGGGATAGACAGATCAGCTATATACTATCAAACAGGGTATTTTTTATTGAACAATCATTTCATGGAAGGTTATGTTTCCAGTTAGGAAGCGAACCATTAGCCGAGCGATCTGATACAAGTCTCTCCTGAGTGTACTGGTGCATGTGTATTCTGTAACTACTCTATAACCGTTGGATTGCTTGGTATACAGTAGAGTCTGTCTTAAGCGGCCATTTATTTATTTAACATAGGAGTCTTAAAAGCATTTGGTTGCTTAGTACAGGTTGAAAGTGATACAGAAAGCTCCTATGGGAGCTTTTTGTATCACTATTGTCCTGTATTAAGCTATCACCTGTTTAAGAAATCCACATTTAGAGTTCTTGTGAATGGCCGCTTTAATTAAAACCAGCTCTACTGCATTCATGAATAAAAAGATGTATTTACTCTTTACTCCATATGAGATGCTGCTTAACGTCTTTACAAATATAATGGACCTAGATCGGTAAGCACCTGTAGAAATTTTCTGATCAGGGTTTGCACTGTTTTCTTATAAACTTTAATAGATCTGATTGAATTGTTTCTCTCTTGTTTATATACAGTAAAACCTCTCTACTTATAACGGCCATTAAATTACATCAAGTATTTTGTGTTAAAGGCAGGTGGTTGTTTAAAGCAATGTGAAAGTAAAACAGAACGCTCCTATAGGAGCGTTCTGTTTTACTTTCATATTGCTTTAAGCGGCCACCTGCCCTTAATACCAAATAATTAACACAATTTAGTGGCCGTTAAAGAGAGGTTTTACTGTATGATAAAAATATACTCATACATACATTTTTGTTACATGTATATTAAAGTAGTAAATTGTTAACCCTTTCAGTTTGGGTAACGAATCACTAATGTCATTTGCAAACATTGTAAACTCAGATGAAAGGGCTCATAGTGGATCCCTGTCATCAGGTTCTGTACTTTTTGCCATGTTACACTTTTTTCTTTTTCTTTTTTTAAAAAAATCCAACAAACATCCTGAATTTAGTCACGGTAAGCTTCACCTGTTTGAATTTTGGAATAGTCTACAGTAAAAACCTCTCTATAACGGCCACTAAATTACATCAAGTATTTTGTGTTAAAGGCAGGTGGCTGCTTAAAGCAAGCTGAAAGTAAAACAGAACGCTCCTATAGGAGCGTTCTGTTTTACTTTCACATTGCTTTAAGCAGATACCTGCCCTAAATACCAACTATTTAACACACTTTAGGGTCTGTTATAGAGAGGTTTTACTGTATTTGAAAATTCGGTATGGAAAGGGTTAGAATGACGCCAAATATCAGCAATTGTCCGAAGTTGCGAGAGAGCTGTCAGCAATATTTCTAGTGAGATACATTTGGAAACTTATAAAATATAATGTAATTAAATTTCGATATATTTTAAAGTTTAAAAATTATAATTATATGTGTTGTATCATTTTTTCTTAAAATGTGCGTAAAATAATATGTGAGTACATACTAGAAATTAAGTGCAACTGCTGTCATGCACTCAAATACGCGACGAAACCTTATATTGCTGATGATTAATTGAAACAGCGATTTCTAAAATAATTGTTCTAAGTTTACATTTCCTTCTAACGCGTATACTTGTTAATGGGTGCAATATTACAATTACTCTAATCCCCGACAATATCGTGGTAATCGAAACAATCGCCAGTCTGTTTGTACAGAACATATTCGCATGTTTAAAAGAAAGTGACATTTTGAAAACTATGGAGAGGCCATTGGGTCATCTGATAAAGCGGCAAGTGAAACACGAGAAGCGCAGTTAGTACACGGTCCCTGGTGTGGAGTAGAGCATTATTCTTACACGTTCGTAAAAATAATTGGCATGCTTCCTATCTACCAACACACGGTGAAATATCATACTGCCGAGTAAAAAACGTGTTTTTTATTTGTATTCAGGTATTTGGAAGGGGTCAGTGATCTCGTGAACGCTTTATTGGTAAATCATACCTTGTCCAGATATTGTAAAGAGACTAAGATAATATATTGTTAGTCAGGCATACAGCGCTGCCGAGATGGCATGGCTCTGTCCTTCCATTGTGATCCTTCTTGTTTTAAATAACAGATATGTCCGGTTAACAATGACTGATGGTCATATGTTTGGGCCGAAGACTGAATAGTTGAAGTGCTTATCAAATACCACTGATGACCTGATGTGACAATTTGGCACTACAACTGATATTATTGTCATATAATCGAAGTTTTAAAACAATCTCTTGCATTATCGGCATAAATAAAGTTTGTTAAACTTCCGCAAGTTTATATGTAACATTGAACAATGCTGACCCCAAGAAATTTGATCCTCTACTTAGTAAACTATAAGTAAGTGTATATTATAAAACTGAGCATAATAGTTTGCAACATTTTTCTTTTCATTTTCGACTACCTATGGTTGCGATTGCGCATATCAATAACACATAAATTCTACAGTTTTATAATAAAACAAGCTTCTTTCCGCGTTTAAAATATTCTTCAAAATACTTCTGAGATTTACATATATCGCAAAAATACAAGAAATATTATGTGTTCCTGTGTATTATTATATTCTGTTTTGAGTAAGCACGTGAGATATATCAGACTTTTACGTAAAGTGACTGACTTGTAATTGATACAAACAGAATGGTTCCACTTGAGACGTTGGCGCATATATCCGCCATTAATATTTTTAAAGGTAATTATACATGTCATTTTAGCAAATTTAAGCTAGCTAAATTGGCATTCGTAAATTATGTAATTTCTTTGAGTTTCATTTTACAGTGTTATTTATGACTTGAGTTATTGTGTCTTTGTGTGTGGTATCATATTTCTTCGAGCAGGATACGGCCCTTAGCGTGGTCGGGACAGAAGGGGCTTATGCTTACAGCATTGCATATACTTTGGTGTGTTCAACTCATTTTTTTTTTTATCTCAATGTAAAAATGCATTGAATAGATATCTTCCATAGTACTATTTTAACAGAATGCACAAATGTTTAAGGCGAATGAGACAGTAACAAACACACAGTGATATTTTTTGACAGGTAATTGAGAAGAATGTCATGGCGAAGTTTAACGTTTTTGTGTAGTCGTAAAATCTACCAATACGCGTGCATTGTTTTGAATTTATTCTGAATTAACATGACATGCCCTTTACTTTATTTTAAACACAAACTACATCAGTATGTGTGTAGAGTGTGTCCCATAACAATAATTAATACTGTGTATGTCAAATATCAGTGCTAGTTTTTTTTGTTTTTTTTTTGTTTTTGTTTTTTTTAAATTTGCAGGCGCGATTGAAGATTTCTTCGAAATCATTGTCCAATTTAGTGTCTAATAGTCCATAATAAAGGCACGGAAACAATGTAGACCCATCTGAAGGACGCTTGAAGGACCCATCTGATCAGGGTCTGCAGTGTGTGCATCACAAATTATTTTCTGATAGTAACATTCACGCAGAAACACCCCTTAGAATGAAATATACTGTCATCCAGAATATATATTTGGACGAGTTTACTACGGAATACAGGTTAAAATATCAGTGATTTGAACATAAAACATAATATTACAATTGAACTGGATTCATGTAAAATAATTATTACAAAAGTTTCACTTGAAAACAATATTTGTCATTTTTTTTATTGACACACTCCATCAAAGAGGCATCTTTTGGTACCTTTGTGAATAGAGTATACCAAGATCAGACGGCTCCTATAGGAGTTGGTGTCATTATAAAATTCTGCTAATTAATATGCAAACATCTCCTGTATCTCATATGAATATTCAATAGGAGAGTGGTTAATTAACAAATTGCACAGGAGACCCGCGATCTTTCAGGAAACACATCAAATTAATTGTTGTTTTTGTAATATCAAACACGTATTCAACCCTTTCCCTGTTCTTTATCAATACCTACTGAATATTTATAATTAGATATGGAAGGTGTGACATTGTAGCCATTTTAGAAAGTATATAGACAGATCTTTAAAATACCCTGAGCAAATAGAGCAGACCCTGATCATGCGGCTCATATAGGAGTTGCCTGATCTGGGTCTACTCTGTTTACAAATGCATGAAAACACCTTTACATGAAGGAAAGGGTTAAGACACCTATAAATGCTATAGCTAGCAGACTAACAGACTGAAATTTTCTGAGGTATGTAAAGTTTACATATTCCGAGGCATCACTTGGAACGCGAACCCTTTTCTGTGTAAGACATTTGTAAACAAAAGAACAAGAAACCGGAACGCACTCGTGACGAGAGCTCCATTCCGTGTCTCAGCCCTCAAGTAGAGCTGGTCTGCTATCGTGGAAAATTAAGAAATAATTAATTACTCTTGAAACAGTCCTCACCAAACCGACCATTATTTCCCTAATGAGAAGTTTGCATCTTCCTCGTATAATATTTACATTAATAAATCTCTCCTCCGAGATCGCTTCTCTCTTCTATTGATTTTATATAGACGCCTGGATCGTAAACTAAGACCTCGCCATATTATTTTGAAACCAATAATTGCAGCAATATTGTTTACACATGAATGTATAATTTTCGTATCATTCAATAATTGGTTCACTGCAGACCTTCATATTTCAGAACAGCGCACTTCTGTCATAGAAATTCGTTTACATATTACGTTGTTCTTGTATTTACGTTGAGTTTACGAGTATCTGTTGTAGAAGTGGTTTGATATTGAGAGCTTATCTAATTGATTTATTGATAGTTAAAATTTTATTTGAAATTATTGAATTTTCTGTAGTAAAGATTGTTTTAATTCTTAAAATGGCTTAAAGCAGTCCGATTTCAGCACTTTATTTTATTTCAACTTCTGGCAATAAATTTTATCATGCATTTATGCAGATAATTAAAAACATCAATGTGGATTATTTGATATTTGAAACAGAATTAACTCTTTCAATTTGCAATGCGTAAATTTCTAAAGATCTTTTCAAACATTTTAGATACTGATGCTATATATAGCTATATCAGGATCCATGCAGTTGGTACTCAGATACTGGGTTGAAAATAAATGGAACATATATGCCCCTTTAACCCTTTCCCTCATAGACTATTTTTAGATCCATCCTCGTTAAATAAATCCACCGAAAAGGAGCATTAACTAGAGAAAAGGAAACTTTTAGAATTTTGTCATTTGAAACACTTGTGATAGATAGAGCATTTGTTCCTATAGGAGCAAATGCTATATTTATCACAATGGTTTCAACAAGTGACTTTTGCAGAGGCGTCAAAAGGCGTCAATATGAGGGAATGGGTTAATGTTTTTGCAGATCTAGTAGATCTAGATCAGACGGCTTTTGCAGGAGCCATCAGGGTCTGATGTTTGCTTATGGTGCATTATACATATGATGCCACTGTTTCTACAAATATCAACATATTCTACAAACATTCTTGTATTCTTGTGTCATTATAAAATTTAGCTAATTAATATTCATTTTGTCATCATTTCTTACATAAATATTCATGGAGTATAGATTTAACTATGTTTTTTTTAAAAATATTTATAAAGGTATTGCTAGTTTAGACAAATACTGTAGAATTAGATCTATATAATTTCATAAGCAAACATAGCAGAGCAGACCCAGATCAGGCGACTCCTACAGGCTTACCCTGTTTGAAATTAATTTTATATACTAAGGAAGGGGTTACCCCTTTCCTCCATAAATACGCCTTTCTACGCCTTTTCAAAAATCACCTATTGAAACCATTGTGATAAATAGAGCATTTGCTCCTATAGGAGCAAATGCTCTATTTATCACAATGGTTTCAAACTACAAAATTCTAAATTTTCACTTTTCTCTAATAAATGCTCCTTTTGGGTAGATTCATTCAAAGAGGCCTATGAGGTAATGGGTTAATTACCCTAACCCACTAGTGAAAAACGTGTCTGCTCAGTTTTGAATCTGATGCCATTTTGACTACTTCAGAATCGATCAAATGTTTGAGAAACTATGGAAAGGTTGTCAAACTGATTGGATCCTGATGAAACACCGAATTACTCAGCATAGCATCTGGATCCAATCAATCTGCAAATGCGAGCCAAGTCTCAAATAGCGAGATACACGGTCGCTATAGCTGTAATAGCTGCCTAACCCATTCCCTCATATTGGACGCATTTTGAAGCCTTTGTAAAAGTTACATTTTGAAACCAGTGTGATAAATTGAGCACTTGCTCTTGTAGAGCAAGTACTCTATTTATCAATGGTTTCAAAGCAACACAATTATAAAAAAAAACTTTTTTCTCCTAGTAAATACTCCTTTTCAGTAGATTTATTCAAAGCGGTTAGGTCTAATAATAGTCTATGTGGGAATGGGTTAAGAGACATGTATATAAATAAAATATGCATCGACTTCCATTCTAAACGGAAATGATTTTAAAGCGATTTAAAACAAAATGGTTTCTCATTTAAAAACCTAGGCAACAGGCTTTATATATATATATAATGATTTCGTCCCATAACCAAGTTTACCACAGAACCGCGGGCATCACCACGTTAAAACAGACTTGTAAATACAATTTCGCACCGTCTATCAAAATATCATATTTCTCTCATATAAACGGGATTTCTTTCACGCCTTTGCAAATAGAGTAGACCAAGATCAGACGGCTCATAGAGGAGCTGTCTGATCAGGGTCTGCTTTGTTTGCTAATAGAATTTGACAGATCTGTTTCTTTGCTTTGTAAAATGGCTACAACGTTCCACCTCCCATATTTCGTTATAACTATTTTGTCCATGAATATTCAGCAGGTATTAAAATGTGGAATAAAGATAGACCAGGGAAAGGGTTAACATTTTACAGTCGCCTCAAATAAGGGGATCAAATGAATAGCTGCAAAATAGGGTTTAGCGGAAGTAATTTTTAACCCTTTCTCTGCTGAATATTAATGTAAAAAATAATGACATCGTGAATATGTTTAAGCTCATTTTTATAATGACATATATACACGGGACAGTAAACAGAGCAGACCCTGCAGGAACAGTCTGATCTGGATCTACTCTGTTTGAAAATGCTTGAAAAGGCGTTTATATGTATTCAGGAAATGGTTAAAATACTTTAGAATTCCTAAACAATCCATTTATATAACATTAATGTTGTTCTTAACTTCAATTCTGGTGAGTTTGTATGTCATGTGGTGTACACGATTATCCACAGTTTCATTCTAGATCATGCCACCAGTAGCATGACATTTAATCTGAATAAAAGCTATCATGAAATCAATGACCATAATAACTATAATCTTTTACTCCATAAATATGTTTTCTCCGCCTTTGCAAACAGAGTAGCCCCTCCTACAGGAGCCGTCTGATCAGGGTCTGCTCTGTTTGCTTGTGACAATAATATAGATATGAGTACAATGTATACAGTTTCTACAATGGCCAAAACATTCTTGTGTTCATGTACCATTATAGAAATTAATCCGATGAATATTCATGGAGTAAAAGGAAAAGCTATCTGAGTCTGATAAATGCGTTCTAGTTGCGACTCTAGTAAACAACAGTTGCTATGACAGGTCAGCTGTCCCTCCTGTACATAGTGACTAGCTATAATCGGTGGACACATGTATGATATATTATCAATTACACATCGTCTCTTGTCCTACATACTTCAGTGTCGTCACTTGTTGACAGGTAGGTCCCCCAGTTATGACGGCCTCCCGTCATCCCAATATCAAAACCCAGTCCATTCATAACAAAACGAGGACAAAGTGTATAGTAGAAAACTCACATTTCGAGGGTTTGGTGCAAAACAATTGTAACTCCTTCAAAAAGTGAAGGAGTTAAAATAGTTTTGCACCAAGCCCTCGATTTGCAAACAGCTTGGGCCCATATGAAAAGTCGAGTGACTCGGCGTCTCATAAGGATCCAATCTGTTTGTCCCATTCGGCCAATATATTATCAAAATCCTGAACGAATTGGACGAAGACAATAATTTCAACATATCAGAACTGGTGCAGATATTATTTTTAACATCGGGGTAACGGCTACAATATTACAGTTAAAGCAGTGACTTTGTTCTCGTTTCTGGCTGTCTGTACTACAAATGTCAATGTTAGGAGAAATGGTTATTAGTTTTGGGTTATTATTTTAGGTTATTATTTAGAAACCAGGGGGATGCGCGTTTGTAGATTATGGAAACTATCGCCAACAGTTGCCAATTTATCTTTTATTTACTTTCGTTGCTGCAAATTCCCACAGCAAATCACGTGATTACGGGGCGATTGTTGGACAGATTACGCCGAATAATGCCGGCCCACATGCATATTGATCCATTACCTAACGCTTTCCACACGGTGGACAAAGTTGTGATATCATGTGAAAAACTGTTTGGATCCAAATGAGACGTCGGGTTACACAGTGTAATGTTAGAATTTCAAACCGTTTGACACGGATATTGCATTTGGAAAGACGTAGATGGAAACATTATTTAGAGAACTGAAGCAAAGGAAAAGTGACCATAGTTGCACTTCAAGGGGACGAGCAGTGGGCAATCCTTTGTCTATGGGTTGAGAGAAAGTTTCAAATTTTGCACCCAGTTTGCAAACAAATGGAACAAGCGATAGCTTTTAACCCTTTAATCCATGAACATTTTTGTAAGAAAATAATGACTGTATGAATATTAATTAGCCGAATATTTTATAATAACGTCATGAACAATGGAGTTTTACAATCACAAAAAATTAGGAATGGATCTATATAGTATCATAGGCAAACAGAGCAGCCCTGATCAGACGGCTCCTGCAGGAGTCGTCTGATCTAGGTCTACTCTGTTTGCAAATGCGTAAAATGCGTATTTTTGGAATAAAGGGTTACTATTACAATGTTTGTTTAATACACATGAAACTAAAATTAATATTCCAAATAAATGTCATCCAACTCATCTGTCATCAACATTTTAAATACACGCGCGTTTACTTCCTCTAAAATATTTAGGACGGCCATTTACTCATTTCTTAGCCCAAAACATCATTTTGCTATAAATTCCTTTTAATAATATATAATTCGTGCTTTTATAACAATTAAGTAAACTTCATATGTAGCCGTATATTATAGTGCACGCTTATATGTATCTATATTAAGTGCCCAAAACAGGAGAGCATCATGCATCTATTGAAATTTATCCAATCAATTTAAGACGACCACGTTTAGTCATTCAACTAATATTGGCGGATTTTTCGCCCAAATAAACAAGAGAATTTGATTTATTGAGATAGACGTGCAGATCAATACACACATCTCTCTCCGCCGTTACTGAGGTCACTTAGAGTACGGAAAATGAGGTTTCTCGGAAAAGCCCTAATGGTGAGCAAAACTCGCGGATTAATACATATCTCGAAGATACACCTTTTAACGTTTTGCCAACATGTAGACCCAGATTAGACGGCTTCGGTTGGAGCCATCTGATCAGGATCTGTTCTGTTTGCTTGTGGTACAATATAGATTTTGACAGGGTTAAAACCGTCCTTATTTATAAGTCTTGTAATAATTAAGTTAAATGACATTAATGCTGTTATTATTTCTTACATGAATATGCATGACGTAATTAGCTCACATATGTAAAAAGTCGTATTCAGTAAAACAAAATATTTATCAACATTAATGATACATTAATTTCAACCGGTGTATATGGGATGTGTATAAGAGTTTGTGTTTTAAGGATATACATATTTTCTGTAATATTAATTATCCAAATGTGCTTTATTTTAATACGGACCTTTCAGAGTGTTATGTTTATATAACAATAGAGTAATTTCACGAGTTGTGGTAATTGGTGTAACCTTTAATTTGACACATGTGTCAAGGGGGTTGTTAATAAATGTGGATATTCAGGGCACTGGGTCTGTTAATGACAACATTGTATTATATAACACAGCACCGAGTAGGCTCAAATTGTACTTACCGGGTCTTGGAGGTCTGTCGGATCCGGATTTTCCGGACTTTTTGAAGTCGTACTTCCGGTGCCTTCCCTGTCGTCAATCACTAAGTCTATAGGCATCTTGCCTTTTAAACAACTTATATACCGATGGCAAAAATTGTCACATAACTCATGAACCTGAAATAGACCAAAGTAAACAAACTTTAAGCATTTCCCTCATAGGCTATTTTTAGATCCAACCACTTTGAATAAATCTACTGAAAAGGAGCATTAACTAGAGAAAAGGACAATTTTAGAATTTTGTAATTTGAAACCATTGTGATAAATAGAGCATTTGCTCCTATAGGAGCAAATGCTCTATTTATCACAATGGTTTCACAAAGTGACTTTTACAGAGTCGTCAAAAGTCGTCAATATCAGGGAATGGGTTAAGCATTTTATCAGTAAATACAAAATAAAATGGTTAAGAAATAATTTTCCTATCTTAAGTAGGGTTGGTTATTTGATTTCGCCATACTTCAGTCGCATCGAGAAAATACAAGCATTTGCGTAAATGGTAAGTTGGGCAAAACAAGGTATCTGTGCATTCACGATTTTTCTCCTGCATTAAGTATTCTCGGCTTAAATATAATCTGTGGAATTTCTTCTCAAAGGCATTTAAACCTTTAATTTTGAATTTGTATATCTCCCTATATTAGTGCACACATTATCTCGATCAACCGAATACATTTACGGATATAATATGATTACCGATAGGGGCCCAGTTAATTGTGTGGACAGTGTAAGAAAGCCTGATAAAATCTTTTATTTGCTCAAATAAAACAGGACAAACAAAAATATTTTAAGGCGAGTAAATTTGTTAGCTTATTTCTTATCAGTCGGGATTTTTGTACGCTAGGAAGGTCGTATCCAGTCCTACATAACCAAATTGTTAAGTTTGTCGAATATTAGCAGCGATAACATTGAAGGTTTGCCGCTCCAAGCGCTTTAACTGGACAAGACACGAATAGTCACGGTGCTTTAAATCTAAGGTTTGAAATATTATACGACAATTATTTCTACCAATTAATCACCAATTTAACTAGGATGGGTAGATGATTTCATATCATTATAAGCATAATTTAGGGACAGATTATAATCCTTTGTCAAACTATAAACGATCCAAACTTATTTTAGTGTGGATTCTGATAGCCAAAAATGGTGTTCTTCTTACACACATAATTACATTGAAATGTATTAATCAAAAACTAATACAGCAATATATATATATTAACAAGAATTTAACAATTTAAGCAGCTGTCATTTTAGGTCGATATATGAAGTCAGAAAATGATTTGGTAATAATTCAACCCTTTACTCCATAGATACGCAGTTAAACACCTTTGATAAAAGTGCAGACTCAGGTCAGATTGTTCCTGTAAGATGATTAGAGTCTGTAGGATCAAAATCTATATCATATCATAAGCAAACAGAACATACCCTGATCAGATAGCTCCTATAGGAGCCGTCTGATCTGGGTCTACTCTGTTTGCAAATGCGTGAAAAGGCGTTAATATGAAGGAAAGGGTCGAGGAAATAAAAGGTTAAATATCACGTATAATTACCTTTTCTAATTCCAACAAATGGAAACGTAGAACCTGAATCGCCTGTATCATCTGTGAATAGAAACAGAATAAAAAACGCTTTAAATACTGTCTCACAGCAGAAAATTGACTTAGCGCAACAAAAACTGCAAAGATAGTCATATAATGTTAATTAAATTATTTTCAAGATTCTTTTGCGTAATTTTAATATTCGTTAGAGTTATTGTTGTTCGTCTGAGGAACCCGCTGCTGTGGAATTTGACATTTGTTGTTCAAAGGGGTTGACCAGGTAGGGTCCCGTAATATTTTTCTCATTTAGATAAGGGACAAATGGCTATAAAATTAGTCAGGGATGTTAGAGACGCCAGGAAGATGGAACCAGTGTCGGGAAATGCCGCCACCATATTGGAATTAGAATACTTCCAACCTGGCGAGGTGCTCCTGCTGAGGTCTACGAAATTAACACCTTTCTCCTAATGTCTGCCTCCTCTCATCAGAGAGCGAGCCCATCTGCCTATTTATGAGTATTTTTGTATATTTCTTCAGTCAAGCCATGTGTTTTAAGACTGCCATTACTCCAGAACTATGCAGGCCGGGCATGGTTGGCTGCTATAGTCTATTCTACGCTACTTAAATTCTGGTTATAAAAAGCGAAAATCTGAGCGAATTTTATTACAGTTCTGACATTCAGTTAACTTAGGGGTAATTCAAAGAGTAGTAATTTTCAACGCTAGATGTACAGAAGACGTTCCGTTTAACACACGGGTCGGCCCGGCTAGGGCCGAATTGTTATCATAAAATCTTAGCGGGTTTTGGATTTCGCTCATCCATCGTGCACTGTGTGTTGAACTCGTTTGGTTTTCCTTTTACACAATTAATGGAATGTTATCTCGAGTTTTGCAGACTACTCAGACGAACAGACAGAACTATGACAAGGAGTTAAATGGGTTCAAAGAACCGCAAAAACTATTTTTCATTCATAAAAAATATAGGAAACAATACAAACAAATGCCCGACATAATATGATAAATGGTAAACAATGCATGTCAGGAAATAAAATGTCATTGTTGCAAATTGGCAACAATATAACAATTATGATTTGTCTTAAATGAAGAGAAAATATTAGAGAGAATATTGAATATCTAGTAGGTGATAATGAAAGGCAGAAACACGTTAGCTATGATTTAGCCAAATTCAAATACAAACGCATATGATAGTTTTTTAACCTCCGTTACCCTTTACTCCATATATACATTTGCAAAGAGAGTCGACCCAGATTAGCCGGCGCCTGTATGGGCCGTCTGATCAGTATCTGCCCTGTTTGCTACGAATATATAGGTTTAATTCTACAATTTTCATCGCCAATTTTGGTGTATGTTCATATGGCATTATAAAAAAATAATCTAATCAATATTCATTATGTAAATATTTCTTACATGAATATTCATGGTGTAAAGGGTTCCCAGGGCTACTGATAAAGGTGCGTACTCAAATGCTCCACCAAACTCTATGTTGTGACCACTCTTTAGAATCGTCTCTCCGAGACGATTCTAAAGAGTGGTCAAACATAGGTTTTGATGGAGAAATAAAGAAGTTATTCTTGAAAATGTTTAAATTTACACATCTTATCAGGACCTCTGGTTACTATGGAAACAGTGCAATGCATTTCAACAAATCGTACAGATTGTAAAAGAGAAAGTTCTACGTACCAGACTATCCAACTCGTGATTTGATGAAAATAAGGGTTTATCCGACCTCGCCTAGATGTGGTTGAAAAAGAAACAAACAAAAATATCAATTAACTATTTACTGTATTAGTGTAGGGTAGGTGAAAATGTTTTCACTGTCTATGTACATAAAATTGCAATATTCTCGTCAGAAAAAGCATTATCATCTGCGTTAAACGGCCAGGAAGGCATTAGAATGTATTACTGGAGGGGGAAATTGCTTTCCGCGAGAGAACTGGCCTTACAATTCTTTAATTTGTTTCTTTCTCCGATGGAAGTCCGGATTCTCTCAACACATTAGGTGGAATGGCTCCTAAGTGATCATTTCTTGTTACTCGCGGACAATGGGTTCAATTTGATTTTATTGTCCGTCTCATTAGTGTGTGCGGGGCCATTTTCATTATTTCTATGATTACTAAGAACCCCCGTGTCATGTTTAAATACAGACAATATTGTAAATAATTACGTAAATATGTGCTATAAAACCGATCGGGCAGGCCTTCTCTCGATAACATTGTGGTGTATCGCCTGGATTAGTCATAAACCAGAATTTGTGTACGGTCGAAATTAGGAAATGCATTTCAGGGACGGTTGACTAATGGAATAATGGAATTATCCAACTTTCATTATACCCAAAGATAATTTCCGCATGTGCTCCGTGAATTTTTGGCAATGTTAGAAAAAAATCTGTGACTGTTATTTGTCCCGTATGATTGTTCCACATTAACGCTGAGTCAAAATAGAAACCAATCCAGGATAAAGTCTTTAAGCTATGATTTAAGTAAATTATTGCAAGTAATTGTCCTTAATTGTTTGAATACGAGACCATATCATTTTAATCCGTATTTAACTTTTATAAGTCTTTATTTAGCCAAGGGTCATTTGGGCAAAGGATTTGCTGTATGTAAGTAACTTAGCGAGTGTGTTTTTGACAAATATTGAACCAGTCACAAATGCAAACATTTACTTAACCTGTTTAGTACAATAACAGAAAAAGAAAGATTTATCGAGTGGCGTATTTAGACATTTGATTTTAAAATATGAAATAAAATAAATCTTAAGCTTGCAGTCTCTACTGCGTAAACTGTAACATAATTATGTTTGGTGATAACAGGAGTGGATAAAAAAATATCATAATTTCAGAGTTTTAACCCTTTACTCCATGAATATCCATGAGAAATAATGACACCATGAATACTGATTAGATTATTTTTAATGGCATGTGAAAACAAACTTTAAACCATGGCAGAAGCTGTGGTAGCATATCTATATAATTCAATACGCACACAAAGTAGACCCTGATCATACGGCTCCTAATGGGGTTGTCCGATATGGGTCTACTTTGTTTGCAAAGGAGTCGTACTGCGTCTCTATGGAGTAAAGGATTAAACGCATTATCAGAGCAGACTTTATGATGACAAACTGGAAGGAAACTGGAAACTGATAATACATAGAAACAAACCACTATGTAATTCATTTAAAAATGACACGAGGCAATAAGAAATTTAACAAATGTGTATTTTGTGCAACCTGTCTGTAGCTACCATATGATAAATAAATATTGAGACTCTCTCTATAAGAGCAGGTAGTTGTTTAATGCAGTACGAAAGTAATACAGAAAACTACTAGACTTTCGCCCTGTATTAAGCTACCACTTGTTTTAACCCTTTCCCTGATATTGAAGACTTTTGACGACTCTGTATAAGTCACTAAGTGAAACCATTGTGATAAATAGAGCATTTGCTCCTATAGGAGCAAATGCTCTATTTATCACAATGGTTTCAATCTACAAAATTCTAAAAAATTTCCTTTTCTCTAGTTAATGTTCCTTTTCGGTAGACTTATTCAAAGAAGTTGTATCTAATAATAGCCTATGAGGGAAAGGGTTAAACACACAGAATCATAATTAATTTGGATGGTCGCTATAGACAGGGTTTGTGCATTTTCGGACAGTATCAAACAACATATTCCCTCCTACTGGTGCATTTTGGCGCCTCTGTAAAATACACTTTTTGAAACCATTATAATAAATAGAGTATTTGCTCCTATGGAGCAAATGCTCTATTTATCAAAATTATTTCAAACTACACAATTCTAAACTTTTCATTTCCTCTAGTAATTGCTCCTTTTCAAAAGATTTATTAACAGAGGTTGAGTCTAAAAATAGTCTAGGAGGGAATGGGTTAAAATGACAATATTTTTACACAAATATATACGCAGCCTAGTTTGTTCAAATAATTAAAATATATAATTATTTGAACAAACTATGTTGCGTATATATTTAATTGCGAGTGATTTCCATTTTTAAACGTTTACTTTGAAAGTAGCAATACATGTTCGTTTACTTACAAGAACCTGTTTGCTGAAGACTGCGATATCTTCATTGAAAGACTCTGAGGAGCACACGTCTCCACCCGCCACCCCAGGTTCCCGGGGCGTACAGGTCGCCAGCTCACACTTCTCAAATATGAGCGCCAACAACGGAAACAGCGGGTGCCTAAAAGTGAACCAGAGGGCTACATTAGGCCAGACAGTCCAAGCTCGAGCACCAAACAGCGTTTGCTTGTCAAGTTTTGAATAACAATTTCCCATGTTTGTATTATCAGAATTAAGAACAAAACCATCTCTCATTACAATCGTTTGTCTGATTAACATTTACTTGTTTATATGATATTCGTAAATGAAAATGAGAACTCAAAATACTCTTTAAACACGAGACAGTGGTGATTTGTTTCTGATTCGGTCACTAATACACACATTTCTAACACTAACTCAGATCTATGTATTTGATATTTTCCTCTCGGAGAATTCTCCAAGGCCCTTGTAATTTTATAAATCAATGTTAAAGCTGTGCTATCCTTATTATAAAGTCCTAGACACATTTTTCATGACCTGTTTATTTTATTGCATTACAATGGCGAAACATTTGTGTTAAAAATTGTGTTGAAAAATAAAATTTCTCAAATATTTATCACATTTTCTGGAAAAAAAATAAACTCCAAAAATAAAGAGAAATAATAATTTTAATCGATGACCCATGTTATGGCAGTCCGTGTTTACAATGATATGCTAATTTGCACGGGCCGGCCATCTTGCTAGTCTGTTTATCTGCCTGATATATTGGTCTACTGGCCTAAAGGCACCGCTAGATGGAACCTGAAGTTTATAAATTTTCGCAAGTTTTTTTCTGACGTGTATGTCTGTTATTCTGTGTTGATGTGTTGTCCCAACGTGTGTAGAGTGATGAATACGGCGTGTACTGAGCATGTGTACATCTACTGACGTATCAATTACGGGAGATTTGTTTTACCGACCAGTTGTCAAACATTTGATGGCTTGAAATTTATCTCCTCTCTGGCCGGCCTACACAGGCATTTATGGCCGTGTAATGATGTGGTGTGTGAAATCACCGTGTACTGAAGCCAAACTACCAATTCAACCACGCAGCAAGGTTTTGAAAGTGTTTGATATACGATAGCCTTAGTGTAAAATATAAGTTTGAGGTTGAACTATATGTGTGTTTTAGTTTTAGATAATCTGAATGGCTCAAATGACAGGCGTTTATGATAGTATATATTTTATCATAGAAAATGAATAATTGAATGGAGTGTCCATTATAAAGTTGATTATGATTTTTGTGACGTTCGTTTTGTACGTCACTATGAAATGGGCATTGGTTTTGTTTTGCAATGTATATCTCTGTGCGTCAAGCAGAGCTACAGATAAAGGTGCGTACACAAATATTAAAATCGCCATTTCTCCATCAATCCCTATGTTGTGACCACTCTTTAGAATCGTCTCTTCGAGATGGTTCTAAAGAATGGTAACAACATAGGGTTTGGTGGAGAAATAAAGAAGTTATTCTTGAAAATGTTTTAATTTACACATCTTATCTGGACCTCTGGTCAGGTGTTCATTTTTGCGTGGACATTGTACGATATCTGTGTATGTCGTAATTTGTCCGTATATCATGTAACAACGGTCCAACTTTACATCCGCGAGGCGGCTCTACATTTCCACTTTGGCCACGCCTCCACACTGTGGTACTCTTAATATTTCCTGACAATAACACTGCACTTTCTTTTTCCAGCACAAGAATTCCATTTTCTGTCTCCGAACTTACCCATATATAGAGTCTTTATCCCGTTTTAATTGACTGTCTTGTGTGGAGTTAGCCCCCATCCCTGACATTGAGTTACTAGTGGAGTACGGGGGGTAGGAACTGTGCATGGAACCCCCATGGTTAACCCCGGAGTGAGGCGGCAAGGAGTGACCACTGGTCATAGATGTCCGGTGGGGATCGTACAGACTCTCCATGCCTGCCATCGCGTTCCCGTAGTGAGCCGGGAATTCATTTTCCAACTGAAAGTATAAACAAATACACAATGATAATCCCAGGTGAGCACATGTATCCTATCCGAAATATTTTAAACCAACAATAAACTAATCACCGTTAAACACTATCCTACTCCGATCCAAATACCCATAGAGCACGGTTATAAACTTCCATTAAAACACAGACACAAACTTCGCGTATTGCGCTGGTTAACCTAATTATCAAAGTTATGAATTGCTATTCTTACCCTTTGGGCCATGGACTTGGATCACTCAGTCCAAGGCAAAGGCTATGGTAAATCCGAGCCGGGAAACCCTTTCCTATCCGTATCCACTGTAAACTCCCCGTTTCCCGGTCTAGTATATCCGGATGGCATAAACAAATCCGAGATTCTGTCAAAGAAATACAAAACTGTCAATGTTGGTAAACGTTTCTACACACTATCATCACAATCCTAGTTTAGCAAGAATGTTGTCTCTTCTATCGGCCAAGGACCGTAAAGCTGTCAATCATTTAGGTACTTCTACGCTATACAGCACATTGAGCGAACGAATGAGCTGTCAGATTTAGATATATGGTCCTAGGGCGGGACCGAGCGAGAGAAAAAACGAAGGCGAGGCGCTGCTGAAGCTAGCGGAGAGGCGAATACGACACAGTTACCCACAGTGGATAGAATACTGGTCGGACCACACTTGGGGAAACTGTAGATAAGAAAAATGATTTCAGTTATGATATATCGCATTTTGATATAGTCTCAGTATTCCCCATTCCTCGGCGTCTACATATGTCAGATGTGATCAAGCGGCTTATGCTTTCGGTTGTCGGTCGCTAAGCTAAGACTTGCCTTCTTTCAAAGCTATCCATTTTCCATACTTGTGCCATATATTACCCGATAATCATTCCGAAATAACTCCTGCCTATATATTGACGCAGGTTTTGACTTCTTTGGCCACTTTCTTCATTTCTCTATAAATCTTAATATTTTTACTTAAAATGACAAATAATGTCTAAAATTAATGCAAACATAATCACATATTAAACATGGCCTAATTTTGCTCTAAAGTAATTGACAGTTTATAATTCAACTGACAGCATTCTTGCTAAGCGGGAACTTTCGTGACTGAAAAACTGCAGATATGTTTAATACTAACACTGATATTTACGATGGTAGCACGTCAACTAACCGATTTAAATTGATGTGACAAAAATAGTATAAGCTAGATCATAACTGTATTCCACTAGGTTGATAGAAGACTACAACACTGTGTTAAGGTTTCCTTCTAAGTGATATATGTAATCTTCCTGTTCATGTATTATCATTCTCCCACTGCGAGCCTTTCAATCGCTCACGCTACGAAGGCGTGGAATATCGACCAGCGTTCCGCCTCCTAAGTATGCACCGCCTTCAGAGACCACCCTCTGAAATCGATCCGCCTTGTGACCTATGAAAATTGTAAACATATGAGAGCTAAGCCCCGCCTCAGTATTTTCCTATCGACTGCAGCAAGTCTGGATCTGAGAACGAATGTAGAAAGTTTCAAAACGGAAACTTTATTTTTGCGAGGAAAACTGATGTCTGAAACATAGAATTTGCCTGTTTTGATATTTGGTTGAAAATATTCTCGCCTAAAAGGCATAAAAGATGTGTACTGTGCTTTGCACAAATTACTTTTGAGACACTGATTGTAGCTAAATAACACCTGGGGATACTAGTTTGTTTTTGAAAATAAGTTTGATCGCGAAGCGTTTGTTGATTTCACTAACTTTGTATTGTAAAAATGCACATGTACGTGTTTTGTTAAACTGAGATTTATACCCAATCGACTGTATTACTTGTAATTTCAAAATGAGGTAAGATTAATTTCGATCAATGTAACATTTATTTGAAATTACTTTCACTTGTTACAGCATTTTTGTAGGTTTACGTAGGTTCTCAGAACATTAAAACCAGAATTAATGACAATATGTTTATTTTGCGAACGGTAACAATTTTAAGACAAACAGAAAACATTGAACTAATTCACATATAGATGAACTGGGTACAAATAGAAGTTCCAATGGCAAAATTATGTATGAAAATTTACAATAGGAAATTAGGTACGAAAATTTACCTTAAAACTAACAAATGTTGTTCCAATGTTTAATGTTTGTTTTCTTTGATAAATAAAAACAGTTGTTTTCAGTTTGAAGAAAGTGTTAATTTACAAAAAAAGACTACAAAATGAAGTAACGTATATTTAGATCAACACGTGTTAACTCTTTACTCCATAAATATGCCTTTCTACACTTTTGCAAACAGAGCATACCCAGATAAGACGGCTCCTATAGGAATAATACAGATATGATTATACAGTTTCTGCCGCGGTGAAATATATATGTGACCATGTGATATTATAACAATGAATCTAATTAATATTCATCATGTAATTATTTCTTACATGAATATTCATGGAGTAAAGGGTTTAACATCAAAATCATTTAGCACAACAATAACCAGAACATATATGACCATTTACGCCAGTAATATTCAGTTAGGAGTAACGACACCATGAATATTAATTACATGTTGTTTTTTAACCCATTCCCACATAGGCTATATTTAGACCCAGCCTCTTTGATTAAATCTACCAAAAAGGAGCATTTACTAGAGAAAAGGAATTTTTCAGTATATTGTGTAATTTTTGAAACCATTGTGATAAATAGAGCATTTGCTCCCGAGGAGCAAATGCTCTATTTATCACAATGATTTCACAAAGTGGCCTTTACAGAAGAGTCAGAAAGCGTCCATATGCGGGAATGGGTTAAATAACATATGAACAAGAACGGCAGTAACTGTACAATAAATTTTATATTATCCCATAAGCAAATAGAGCAGACCCGGATCAGACGGCCCCTGTTAGGGCCGTCTGATCTGGGTTTTCTCTGTTTGCAAAGGGGTTAAAAGGGGTATCTATGGGACCATTGCTAGTTTAACACGCATACATATCCTTAACGTTCTGTAATGCACTAGTTTTATTTTAGAACTGCAATTCTTTATCCGTTTTCTCCATGAATACGCCGTTCTAAGTATTTGCAAACAAATTAGACCCAGATCCTGTAGGAGCCGTCTGATCAGGGTATTCTGAGTTTGCTTATGAAATGACATAGATATGATTCTACAGTTTCTTCCATGGCCACACATGTCTGTGTTGATGAGCCATTATACAAACTGATCTAATTAATATTAATGATGGCATAATTTCTTACATGAATATTCATTGAATGAAGGGTTATAGGACTTCAGTTAATGTAAACTTCCGTTTTGTTTACCCGATGGTATCTATCTAAAGTAAGGAAAACCCAGATTCATTTTTAGATACAATATAACCCTCTACCCCATGGATAAACGAGGCCATGAATATTATTTAGATTATTTTTTATAAACCACATATGAACGAAGGAATTTTTAGTCATGGCCGAAACTGTAGAATAAGATCTACATTATTTCTTAAACAAACAGATCAGATCCTAATCAGATAGCTCCTACTAGGGTCGCCGGATCTGGGTCCTCTCTGTTCGGAAAGGTCTGTTTAAACCAACTTATTTAGTTTATATAGCACCGAGGAGATGCTTGTATACATGGATGGACTTGTGAGACGTCATTGTGGTCATACAGACATGTAGCACTTTACTCCATGAATATTCATGAAAGAAATCATGACGTCATGAATATAAATTAGATTATCTGTTGTAATAGCACATGGACACAAGACGTTTAAGCGGTCGCAGAAACTCTGGAATCATATCTATATTATACAATGTATCATACATTAACAGAGCAGACCCTGATCAGACGGCTCCTATAGGAGCCGTCTGATCTGGGTCTACTGTTTCCAAAGGCGTAGAAAGGACGCTAAATATCACAAGTTAAGGGTGCCATAAAATACATCATCAGATGACAACTTTTGTCGCCTTAGCAACACTTGTCAACCACAAATACAGACCAGGCCTTCATTATATACGGGTATATGTTTACGTCTAAAACTTTTACTCAAATATGAACGTCACATTTTCAGTGCGCTTAGTTTTACGTACGCGATACGTCTATAAATACTTCTAATTAGTTGTAAATACCACATCCTGAAGATTTTACAAATATCAATAGTTACAGAGAGCTTTGAGACCAATATCCCGTCAAGTAAAATTAACGACAAGAATAGAAATAACATGGAAAAGTAGGTCGAATTAAGTTTGCTATGTATTAACAATTACTATATAGGATGCATTCCTCACAGACGTTTTTGAAACTACATTATATTATTAACCATTTACTTAATAGTAACGCCTTTTCATGCCTTTGCAAAAAGAGTAGACCCAGCTCAGATGGTTCAAGTAGGAGCCGTCTAATCATGGTCTGCTCTGTTTGCTTACGGACTAATTTAGATATGATTGTACAGTTTTGCCATGGATAAAACATCTTGTAGTATTATAAACAAAATCATATTAAAGTCCCAAAAGCGATATAAGAAAACAATGCAGACCGAGACCAGACCTTGTACCTTTTGCTTTACCTCGGCAAACGAATTCTTGCAGAGAAGTCCTGATAAGATATGTAGATTAAAACATATCGAAGAATAACTTCTTTATTTCTCCACGAAATCCTATGCTGTGGGCCACCCTTTAGAATCGTCTCGAAGAGACGATTCTAAAGAGTGGTCACAATATAGGGTTTCGTGGAGAAATGACGAGTTCAGTATTTGAGTATGCACCTGACACCATTGATGAATATTAGATTCAATCAACGTGTGGACTAGTTCACTAAGTATTACAGGTTGAAACGGATTAAACGAACCATACAAGACACTAACCCAACCCAGCTGTGTATCAAAAACTCAACGAAATATGACAAAGATTAATTATAATTATTATCTTGGTTTTGCATAAACTGCATAAAATCAGGTTACATAGATTTGTGTATGAATTTTAAACTGATGTTGTTCACAACAGGAATGCTTTAATAAAACTATTCAAAAGCACGGTCCATTTAAAATTAAATACCAGAAACGTGGTGTGTTAAAGGGTTTTAATTGTGTCCTTTCTTTCTTTGTGTAAAATAAGGTTTACTATTTTGATAATTGAGTGTAAAATACAGAAACTATGGTAGCCGTGGTAACCGTTTTGTTAGGTACACAAAATAAACGTAATGTACAGGATGTAAAATTTAATCTACAGTAGAACCTCTCTAAATCGGAATTTTAATAATGAAGAAATTAAGACTATTAAGATTTGTCTAATGCACGGTGAAAGTAATGCAGAAAGCTACTTCAGGAGCTTTCTGTATGACTTTCTAATGTGTTCCGCATTTAACTGCCTTCTGTCTTAAAGGCGTGGTACTACATTTTACTCCATAAATACGCCATCTACGCTTTTTGCAAACAGAGTAGACCCAGACCATACGACTCCTGTAGGAGCCGTCTTGATCAGAGTGTGCTATGTTTGCTTATGATAGAATATAGACATGATTCTGTATTTTCTGCTATGGCCAAAACTTCCAGTGTCTATTTACTATTATAACAATTAATGTAATTAATATTCATGATGTCATTATTTCTTACATGCATATTTATGGAGAAAAGGTTAAACATCCGGTATAGGAATTGTTATCACTCACTGTAAAGTGCTACACAAGTTTTGATACTTGTTGATGGTTGTGCAAGATAAATATGAAAACTAACTGCAGATGAACTGAAAGTACTAACAAAACATAACCGGCATGGTATTAATTAATACAGCAATCATTGGATCATTTAGACGATGAAACGACCCCGGCGTAACCCGAACAGGGCGATAACAATAACGCAAATGATGAAGGGGAGATAAGCAGGACGATAAGGCACCGATAACTCCCGGGCTTCGATGACATTCCGAGATGACGGCGATAACAGAAGTCTAATTTAGACCATTCCCAAGGGTGACCGGATACCCCCTAACAAGAAGCAGAAATACAGCAAAACACCCAATAAAGGGTTCATAATGACCCCTAACTTTCGGTTTTATCCCCGTATTATGTCTGAATGAGACGCAATGAGCCCCTATCTTGCAGGCCAATCAGGTGGAAATGCATTTTTCTAGATCAATGAATAGGTCAAGATAGCGAGCAGATTTTAATTAATTTTGTTGATAAATTGATTTTTAAAACCAGACAGAACTGTCATTTATTTACATATGAACACGGCCAGGGTTATTGCTTGTGTCAGTTAACCTGTCAGAACAAATGGGACGGAGTGACACGTATCCTATTGTGACACAGGTTCTGCGGTTCGGGCAATATCTCCACGAAATATCGCAACCTCTCAGACACGAAAGAGCTTTTTTAATAAAAATGGTGAGTTTTCTTCTTCTTGTCTATTTATTTATTAAAACATACCGTGTCAATTCTAATCATGATTTCACACACGTTTGACACCAGCGCCCTATAACAGACACGCGCGCTATTGAGTACACTTGTCCTAATTACATTAAGTATGTATTTAGACAGACAAACTTAAGAAAATAGTGCAAATCCAGATCAAACTGCCATTGAATGAGCCGTTTGATCAGAGTATATGCTATTTGTTACTATATCAGACTAATTTAAAATTAAAATGGTGCCAAAGTGATATATTCAGCTTCACAAACTGGTTAACCCATTCCCTCATATTGACGACTTTTGACGACTCTGAACAAGTCACTTTGTGAAACCGTTGTGAAAAATAGAGCATTTGCTCCTATAGGAGCAAATGCTCTATTTATTACAATGGTTTCAAACTACAATATTCTTGTTTTCCTTTTCTCTAGTTAATGCTCCTTTTCGGTAGATTTATTCAAATATGTTGTATCTAAAATATTCTATGAGGTAAAGGGTTAAGAGTATATATTTGGTGTCAGAGTAATTAGGGAATAAAGAAAACTCGTGTAAAGTAGAACCAGACCTAACCGGCCATTCATTTATTAAACATAGGAGTCTTAAAAACAGGCTGTTGCTTAACGCAGAGCAAAAGTAATTCAGAAAACTCATACAGGAGCTTTATGCATTACGTTTGACCCTTCGCTTGCTATTAATGTCAATATACCTACCTGTAAATAGTGAAGACCCAGATGAGACAGCTCCTGCAGGAGCTGTCTCATCAGGGTCTGCACTATTTACAAGTTGATTGTGCAACCAGTGCACCCCACAGCAGTGATTGCACAGCGAACTACGTGTACACAGTGAAGATATATGTAATTATACAACAGGGCATGGGTAAAGAAGGAGAAATGTATTTAAAAAATCAGCAAGCGAAGGGTTAAACGACCAACTTCTTTACAGACCCATAATCAGACCTTTTCGATGGCCGCTTAAGACAGATTCTTCTGTATAGTTGGAAGACTAGGCTCAGTTTTGTATTTTTTCGGGGAAAAAATCCACACATCTAGAGCGATGTCTTTGTAAAGGAAACTTTCTGCCTAGGCACTATACGAGTTTCTCTTTTCATTTGCTTCACTCTTAATCAAATTCAAATAAAGAATATTGATCAGAGTACAGATATCATTGCTGCTTTGCAAATGCTATAGACCAAGATCTAGTCACCGCATTAAAGAGAGGCATCTCACCGAGGCCTAAACACACAGGGTCTGATAAGCCATTGACAAGTCTTTGAGGCAACGATTGTTTAGGTTCTACACCGTTTTTAAACCATTTTTTGGTGCCGCTCTTTTTTTTCTCAGGAATATGAACTGGTATTGTTTTGATCTCGATCATAATCTGATACATATCGGCTCAGCTTTCCGTTGAGCGTGTACAGTAAAACCCCTCTAATGTGACCACAAAATAAGTATAATTCCGAGCGGTAGAGGCAGGTGTTATCATAATGCAGGACGAAGGTAGTGCAGAAAGCTCCTATAGGAGCTTTCTGCATTACTTTAGCCCTGCATTAAGCAACCACCTGCATATAAAGACAGCCATGCTTATTCATTAAGTGGTCGCATTAGAGGGGTTCTACTGTACTTATTTTAGACATATTCCAGAAAATGTCGCTACCCTTCGATACTTCGATACTTTCTTTTCTCTCGCTTATTACTTATGCACTAAAATTTGCGCAAACATGTATTTTATTGCTTCGTTCGCATAGTTACCAATATTGTCACGTTTTCCCTTCTTTTTATGTTATTTTGACGGTTTGTTTGTACTTTTTGTGTTAATTATTTTTTTCATTAGATTAACCATCCATCCTAGTTTCTCAAAATCTTGTTCAAAAGATGAAACAAAATTCTCCGCGCTTGTCTTTCAGGTCGAAGCATGTGTTAATTTAGACTTTTGGGGATATACACGGTCTTTCCCTAATCATTACATGGAGATTTACATGTATCTTCAATTGACCGTGTATATACAGTGTTTGTTCGTACCAGCAACATTGAGTGTACAACAAAACTTCCCTAAACCGGACGTTTAAATTAGCATCAGTGTCTTTAACCATTATACGCCTTTACAAACAGAGTAGACTAAGATCAGACGGTTAGACTTAAAAAGAATTAAATTCTAATTCATTACTATTCAGGGTTGGAGAAGTTTTTCTATAGACGCTAAAAATCTCTCTGACTTACAATGGACCTGGTAATATTAACCATTTACTCCATAAATACGCCTTTCTACGCCTATGCAAACAGAGTAGACTCAGATCAGACGGCTCTATAGGAGCCGTCTGAACAGGGTCTGCTCCGTTTGCGTATGGTATAATAAAGATATGCCATGACCAAAATCTCCTGTGTCCATGTACTATTATAACATTTAATCTAATTAATATTCATGTCAATATTTCTTACATTAATATTCATGTAATAAAGAGTCAGCGTTATGTAGCCATGGACCAAATTTTCCCTAATTAACTTGATACTCGACTTGTATTGCAAAATAGTCTTTTCATATTACCACCATACAAAATGTTGGATATCAGCGACTAACATGCTTTTGTCAGCAGCGAAGGTTGCTGAAGTCGGGGGATTCTGGCAAGAATTTAGGTCGCCATAGATACCAAACACAATGCAGACTCTATTGTTGCTTCGACAAACAGAAGTCTTTTTGGCGTGGGCTTCATTTGGAAGGACCGATCCATCTTCTAGCCAACTGAGTGAATGCTGGCGCTGGTAATGCTTAAACAAGTTCTAAATTAACCAAACCTTCCCATATAAATTTGGTTGTCTCATATCAGACACATTTAAGTCATTTCACTAAGTGTTAACAGCAACGCGAGTACATGGCCTGGTCCCCAGCGGTCGCATTGAAGAGGGAGCCAAAAGCCTACCACCCTATATGAGGAAATTGAATTGTACTTCCGTCAAGATGAATTGTGGGTAGAGATTTAATTGGCGGGAGGATGGAGTACTGCACAACGCCACTGCAAACCTTGGAAACTCTCATTCACGGAGATTGTGGGAAACCGAGCTAAAATAGGTAACCAGACAAGCGGTAACTGTCCAAATGCTCCGATTAAATATTCATGGGTAGCAGCAGAAAAAGCACTCGTATTGATGTATCTACATCCGGGAATTTATTACCGAACACTTTCGTTCGGAAGACACGTGCATGCTTTCAGATACGTACACTTCCCAGAAAGTTCCGCCGAGCCTCTGATCAGCTTATTTGGAAGTTCTGGGAGCAAGAGGAAAATTTCCAGAGACAAGAGATAAAAAAGCGGTGAAGAGCTTCAGAAACTGCGCGGAGAAAGTCATTACCCATTATAGATATATTTCCTGCAAGTGTTACCCAGTACGTGTAGCACTTCTCGTGACTACAATAAAACCACATTTAGTGGAAACGTTCGCACCTTTTACAGGTTCTACCAAAACTGGCTCCATTAAAATCTTAACTTGCAAAACACATCGTCTGCTCCTGGGCTGTCGTCTGCTCTAGAGTTGTTGTCTGCCAAATTTCGTTGAAGAAAGCGTCATCCTGATTGGACGACGGTATAAAAGACAAAATATACTTGACATATGTTAAGTTAATATTCTAGTTTATTTTGATGGTTATGACAATCTCTCAAAATGATTTTGAAAAGGAAAATTGATTTTCACTAACTAAACTCCTTTCTCGTTAAGTAAATGTCCTCTACAAAACAATATTGTCGTATGCTACAGTTCTCAAACGCATTGATTGTTTTCATTTTTCTTCAGTACACCAGGGTTAAGAACTGTTTGGATATTTATGACACGTCGTGCTACCCGGCATTTCATCTGGATCTAAACCATTTGCGTAGATTACACAAGTTCACAGATAGCATGCATATGGTTAAGATTGATTTCTAGATTCAACCCTTTCCCTGTTCTATATTTAGGCCAAATTTCAATACCTACTGCATATTCATTAACAAAATAGTTATACAGAAATATGGAAGGTGGAACATTGTAGACATTTTAGAAAGCAAGGAAACAGATCTATCAAATTCTGTTAGCATACAGAGTAGACCCTGATCAGACGGCTCCTCTAGGAGCCGTCTGATCTGGTTTTACTCTGTTTGCAAATGCGTGAAAACACGTTTATATGAGGGAAAGGGTTAACTCGAAACAAACCTCCAAATGTGGACGATCTTGCGTCCAGTTCTTTTGCACGTTCCATGTTCTATGTTTATTCCAAATTTTAATCCCTACTGAATATTCATGTACAAAAGGGTTACAAGGAAACATGGAAGGTGAAATATTGTAACCATTTTAGAAAGTAAAGAAAGAAACAGAGTTTTCAAAATCCATTAGCAAACAGAGCAGACCATGACCAGACGGCTCCTATATCACGTTTATATGAAGGAAAGGGTTAACTCTTTTCTCGCTATCCGCGATCTGACCCGTATCTGCTAACACTTAGAATCAAGATGGGAACGCCGAGCAACCCGGTGTCTCATCAGGATCCAAGCTGTTTGACAATCGGTCAATATTTTCTCAAAACTTGACCGAATCAGATCTAATCAAAATTTCACCATGCAGATCCAACAACTTGGAGAAGACAATAGTTTTTCACACTGGGATAAGGTTCCAACGAAATAAGTTTAACCCTCCCGTTCCTGGTTCTGTTAATTTCAAATGTCAATACCTACTGAATATTCACGGACAAAGGAGTTATAGTGAAATATTCAACTATGGATGGTGGTACATTGTAGCTATTTTAGAAAGTAAAGAAACGGACCTATCAAATTCCACTGGCAAACAGCAGACCCTGATCAGACGGCTCCTATAGAAGCCGTCTGATCTGGGTCTACTCTGTTTTCAGATGCATCAAAGTGTGTTTACATAAGGGAAAGGGTTAAGACATGTTCTACTGTAAAGTTTTGGTAAAACAAACAACCTGAGAGCCAAACAGTTTTGATGCTGATGAGACAGCGAGTCACTTTGTGTCTCATCTTGATCTAAACCGTTTGCACATGCATTCATAAATTCGCTCAGCGCATGCAAATGTTAACCCCGTTACTTCATGATTTTTCATGACTTTGCAAACAGAGTAGACCCAGATCAGACGGCTCCTATAGGAGCCGTCTGATCAGGGTATTCTCTGTTTGCTTATGACACTTCATAGATCTGCATCTACCGGTTTTGTTTATAAAATCCTTTGGATATATATATTACAAAAATCCAGCTAATGAATATTCATTACGTCATTATTATGATTATACATGAATATTTAACAGGGAGAGGGTTTAAGATGGGAAACATGACCCGACCTCTTTCACAAATGCATATGTCTTCTAGAATATATTAACACAATATCATTGGCATATAAACCGCTTCATATATTTAGCCCTAGAGAATAGGGGCGCATTATACATCATTCAGTGAATATTTATAGAAATGAAATCTGCATTTCAAAGTCCTATTAACACTAAAAGAAATTTGGGGAATATTTCTTCTCTTTCTTCTGTTTTTGTTATTGAACTGCAAAGATATGACGTGTATTTGGTGAGACCTTATTCAAGATACTAAATAATTCAATGAATGTGAATGTAACGTGATAGCATCTGGGGAAATGAATTATGTGCAAAAGAAATGAATTATTTTATTTATTCTTTCCTCGTCGATTTTATTGTCCGCGGGGAGTAATTGTTGAATAGACCCTACTGTTACTTGCAAAATATGAAATGATGACGGGAAGCAAGATCGCACGTGTATCACGGGCAAGGAAATAATTATACATGATGTCGTTGTTTTAGAGAAGCTCGTAAATTGAGAATTAGCTGGTAGTACACGATGAATGTAACACGTCACCAATTAATTCTCATTTCTACAATAGTCCCTGTAGATAGTTTGAACATACGAGAGACATAAGCCGTCTAATTATGTATATACAAGTACATGCAGAATGTCCCAGCATTGATTGTAAACAGAATTATGTCAAAATTACGACCGGTTTCAGGCAGATTGCATGATTCAAAATCGAAGTAGGTTACTTTCTCTACTATTAACCCTTTCCCTGTTACTTTCTCTACTATTAACCCTTTCCCTGTTCTATGTTTATTTCAATGTTTAATACCTACTGAATATTCATGGCAAAATAATTATAATGAAATATGGAAGGTAGAACATTGTAGCCATTTTAGAAAGTAATGAAATAGATCTATCAAAGTCAATAAGCAAACAGAGCAGACCCTGATCAGACGGCTCCTCTAGGAGTCGTCTGATCTGGGTCTACTCTGTTTGCAAATGCGTGAAAACACGTTTCTATGAGGGAAAGGGTTAAAACTAGGTCGGTACGTTTGAACCTGAGCAACAGATAAAATATCCAAGTACTAAAACCGTCTTGTATACACCACAGCTTATGGTATGAATAAAGAAATTATTCTTGAAAATGATATAACCATTTCCACCATAAATGCGCCTTTCTACGCCTCTGTAAAAGTCACCTACTGAAATGATTGTGATAAATAGAGCATTGTTCATATAGGAGCTCCATAGGAGCAAATGCTCTATTTATCACAATGGTTTCAAACTACAAAATTCTAAAATTTTCCTTTTCTCTAGTTAATGCTCCTTTTCGGTAGATTTATTCAAAGTGGTTGGATTTAAATATGGAGGAATGGGTCAATTTACGCAACTTATCTGGATCTCTAATTTAGACTCTTCTGTGAAGAAAAAAGTCATATAAAATGTTCATTATATTATTGTGTCAATCTCAATGTTTCGTTTGATAATTATGCATATACAAAAACAAAACAAAGAAATAACGTTATACATGCACAGCTCCAGATAAGATGCGTAAATTAAATCTTATTCAGAGATAATTTCTTATTTCTCCACCAAACCGTATGATGTGACCACTCTTTAGAATCGTCTCTTCGAGACGATCCTAAAGACTGGTCACAGTATACAGTTTGGTGGAGAAATAACGAGTTTAGTATTTCGGTACGCGCCATTATCTGTAGCTATGTGTAACATGTATTTTAAATCTCTAACATAGGCGTTAGTGCCAGACCAGTCTGTAGGACTTATATAAGTATCTCAACACTGCAACGGCAACTTGAATACAGTACAAAGTATCAACTCTTTACAACGAACTCTCACAGCTTATTTCTTGGGCTTGTAAGACACCCGGTAGCTTAATTCAGAAGAATACCATGCAGAAAGCTCCTACAGACGTGTTCTGCACTACTTTGTGCTGCATTAAGAAAACACGTGCTTTAAAAGTAAAGTTTATTCATTATGTGATCGGTATTGAGAGGTTCTGCTATATGCTTGCTGTATATTTAATCATATCATAGTTACAGGTTTCTGCTTGGTTTCCTTAAAAAATGCAGACCCAGATCTACATGTACATTGTTTTGGAAGTAAATAAATACTGCATATAAACCGCCCATACTATTGTTATCAGTGCAAGGACAGATACAGATCGGGGTTGCTGATAATCTATCTAAAATCTCTCATCGCTCCACCTACACCACATTGTATCAGTATTTATTAGAATCGAATCAGAGAGGCGAGTCTAATGGATACAGTTAACACTCGCTATAACGACATTCGATATAACGAAATGTTAATTATTCTGACACGCATTTTGGAAGCATATTCAATTCAATTCAATTCAATTTCTTTATTGCATAAAACATACATAGTATGCTTATAGCAAGCACGATAAAGAATACAATACAGTGATATATGAACATGTTAATAGACAAAAATGAATGCTAGATCTATACCTCTTTCAAAAAGAAAAAGATTACTCTCTCTAAACAAAATTTTTTAGTAAAGAAGAAATTAGATCTTTTTAGGCAGATGGCTGCTTAATGCAGGATGAAAGTCATGACATTCACCCTGCAATAAGCTGCCACCTGTCTCACAGACCAATATTGATGCTAATTTCAACGACCGGTTAAGAGGCATGTTACTGTATAACTTAACTGCATTTTCAATACAACGACATTTTATGTGGGGACGAATGTGGTCGTTGTAACGAGAGTTGGCTGTACCGACATGACGGGGTCGGGGAAGAGAAATTCAGAATGCATTTTACTCAGATTTTCTAAACGCCCCTATCATTTAGAGTACTGCAGTATACTCTGGTATACTCTGAAAACAAAACATCTACCGAAAATGAGCATTTACTAGCAAAAAGGTAAATTTAAGAATTGTGTAGTTTTTAAACCATTGTGATAAATAGAGCATTTGCTCCTATGGAGTAAATGCTCTCTTTATCGCAATGGTTTCAAAAAAGTGACTTTTTCAAAGGCGCCCAAAGGCGTCATTTTGAAGGAATGGGTTTGTGTAGAACAAAAGCAATGCAGAGAGCGCATACGGACGTTTTCTGCCTAGCGTGTGTCCTGTGTTAAGCTACCACCTGTCACGTTGTGTTGTTGTAATCCACGCCTTAACATTAAATGCGGGATAATGACAATTGATTTGGATCTAGAATGCTTGTACTCATCAGAACACATACGGTATATTTTCTAAAACAGTCAATGCTTCTTTGATTTTGAAAAATGACATTCGTGGACTGACTTCCATGTGCAAGCTGGCGCAAACATAACACCAACGACCATAATGGCCCATATTACCTCAGTCTCTGTGCTGCTAACACAAAAACAATTGATTTTCATGGATTTTTAAAATCTTTACAATGTGCTGGGTACTTTGATATGCACAGAGACTATTTTACAGTACGCTGAACAGTTAGAAACCATTATAACGCCTGCTTTCAGAATGTCGTTCGCACAATTATTTCAACAATAGTATCTTATTCTGTCTAATTGAAATGTGCCATGAAGTTTGATTCAGGTCTCGCTTCAAGTCATACGTTCAGATGGTTTGCAGGACACGGCTAGATCTCTCTAGATTAAGACCGACTATTATCTGTGATCTCCGTTTTTTTTTAACCCTTTTCCGCATATAACGCATATATTTACGCATATTCAAACAGAGTATACCAAGATCAGACGGCTCCTATAGGAGCCGTCTGATCATGGTCTGCTCTGTTTGCTTATGGAATAATAATAGGCCGGACTCTACTGTATCTACCAATACCAAAATAAGCCTGTCTACAAATGCCATTATAAAAATCAGCTAATACATATTCATGATGTTATCATTTCTTACATGAATGCTGAACTCGGAAAGGGTTAAATGTTTTACATCCAGTTACTTTCAAGAAGTGACTATTATTTAGGCATAGAAAGGCGTATTTATGGAGGAAAGGGATACCATCATGAATATTTATTAGCTGAATTATTATAATGGTATGTGAACACGGGATTTATTTGACTTTGACAGAATCTGTAAACATTAATGACCTAAGCAAACGGAGCAGACCCTGCTCATTCGGCTCCTACAGTGGCCGTCTGATCAGGGTCTACCCTGTTTGCATAAACATCAAACGGTGTCTCTATGAGGTAAAGGGATATAACCCTTTGCTTCATGTAAACACTTTTTATGCATTTGCAAACACAGTAGATCCTGATCAGACGGCTTCCATAGGATCAGGGTCTGCTCTATTTGCCAACAGAATTTGATCGAAATGTTTCTTTACTTTCTAAAATAACTACAATGTTCCACCTTCGATATTTCACTATAACTACCCGGTATTTTATCCATATTTTCTCCAGTTGGTATTGAACTTTGAAATAAACGCACAACATGGAAAGGGATAAGCAGGCATTATTGTTGAGCATATATCATGATTATTTGGTAAGAAAATTCAACATTAGTGTGAACAGTCTCGGGAAAAGGGAGATAATTGACGTGTATTTAGTGTAAGTAAAATTAGTCCAATATCATTTCATAACGAGCGTATTAAGTGCAGAACCCTATCGAACCCTACCAGAATCTTACCAAAATCTACTAAAAACCCTAAACCATACCAAAACAACCGTCCAAAAACTACCAAAACTCTAAACTCTATCAACACTCTACCAGAAACTACCAACACTCTAAATACTCTATCAAATCTCGATCAAAAACTACCAACACTCTAAACTCTATCAAAACTCTACCAAAAGCTACCAAAACACTAAACCCTATCAAAAATCTACCTAAACCCTACCAACACCTAAACAAACCAGAAACTCTACCAAAATCCAACCAAACCGTTGGTAATTGTGCTGGTCGTTATTTTCGAATCGGAAGTACAGTAAAACCTCTCTATAACGGCCACTTAATTGATTAGTTGGTAGTTAGGGCAGGTGGCGGCTTAAAGCAATGTCAAAGTAAAACAGAACGCTCTGGAGCATTATAGGAGCGTTCTGTTTTACTTTCACCTTGCTTTAAGCAGCCACCTGCATTTAACACAAAATACTTGATGTAATTTAGTGGCCGTTATAGAGAGGTTTTACATGTAGTCCAAATTGAATCAAATATAGATTTGAAAAGCCACTTTTGTTTTTTTCATCGGGGCAATCGCTAATCCGTTACTCCATAAAAACGCCTTACTACGTCATTGCTAACTAAGAAAACCCAGAACAGACGTCTCGTGTAGGGGCTGTCTGATCAGGGTCTGCTCTATTTGCTTATGGAAATATATAGACAAGACTGTATGAATCAGTTTCTGCTATGGTCGCGCAAATCCTGGGTTCATATATCATTATACTCAATTAGCTAATACATATGCATAATGTCATTATTTCTTACAAAATATTCACGAGGAAAGCGGGTGGCATGCTAATAGCAACAACAACATAACATAACATAACATAACATAACATAACACAACATAACATAACATAACATAACATAACATAACATAACATAACATAACATAACATAACATAACATATCTTTTATTAGTCAAGTCTTATTACAAGACACATGACAGCATGCACGGTCACGGTATAACTATGCAGAGAGTTAACATTTATAATATCAATAGCATACAAATATATCTCTGATCAACATATTATTATAGAAATGAGTACATATAAGTGTGCATAGTATCATGAATATAGTATCAGAATAGAGAGCTTATATAGGATGTTGAAGAGGAGAGAATATTTTGTAGTTGTTGTGTGTGGTTACTGTCGTTGCTAATTATTGAAATCTGAAATCATACGCGTAGCAACGTGACACTCTTTAACATATGTGTGTAGACAATAACACAACAAATGTAGATACATGTACATGTATACACTATACATGGATAGACAATATACAGAAAGGATATCTGTTCGTATTTTAACCATTCCCTGTTGAATATTTATGTAAGAAATAATGACATCATTAATATTAATTAGATTATTGTATAACGGCTAATGAGCATAGGACATTTTTGGTATTGATATAAATTGTACAGTCAAACTCTATTATAATTTCATAAGCATAATTATACAGCAGACCTTGATGAGACGGTTCCTGCAATGACGGTTGACCTATACAGGTAAACCGCCATTGCAGGAACCGTCTCATGAATGCCTGCTGTATAATAATATAATCTGGGTCTCCTCTGTTTACGAAGGTGTGAATAGGCGTTTATATGAAAAAAGAAAAGAAAGCAGTTCAATTTCTAAGCGGACGAACAGTTAAAACTGAAGCACGTTACCACTTATCTACCAGACGTGTGGTTTGTGTTATCAAACATTAATAGTTCGTGGATTAGGCCAATTGCGATCCTTATGACACTCCAGCTAGATGTATCAGGTTCGGGTGGATGCCTGTGGCGTATTACGTGACAACGACACGGTTACCCAGACGGCTCCCTGGTGGGACTGCAGCCGTTACACCGACGATACATGGACTGCCCGGCGAGGTGCGAACACGATACCGAATAGCAATACCGACACTAGAGACATTTATGCTCAGTGGTGGAGCAACATTAAAATAAACATCCGGAAAGGCCACTCCAATTTTCCGGTTCACTCAAATGAAGATATATTTTTACCCTTTACTCCAAAGGTATGTTTTTTGCAATGTTCCACCTTCCATATTTCGTTATTACTATTTTGTCCATGAATATCCAGTGATATCACGCATTTGCAAACAAAGTAGACCCAGATCAGACGGCTCCTCTAGGAGCCGTCTGATCTGGGTCAACTCTGTTTGCTAATAGAATTTGATAGATCTGTTTCTTTGCTTTCTAAAATGTCTACAATGGTCCACCTTGCATATTAACTATTTTGTTAATGAATATTCATTAGGTATTGAAAATTTGAATAAACATAGAACAGGGAAGGGTTAAACAAAACGCAGGGACAAATTAACCCTTTCGCTGCCAAACTCTGTTGTCTGCTAACTTTGTCGTCTGCAACAAATTTTCATTTTTTTGATTGTCTTCTGTAATCACAGATCCGGCATTGGCAGCGAAAGGGTTAAATAACGACAATATTTTGCAGCCAAAGACTTAAGCCCAGTAACATTTAACATGTTGAGCTAATTTGCGTCTTAAGAAAATATAATCTACAGCAGCTTTCAGATTTTCATCAATTATCTTTTCAAAACTCTGCGAGAACGTCAAGTAGTTTGTATCCTTATGAGAATTACAAAATTACTCGTCCTTTCATCTGGGTCCACAATGCAAAGGTTATGTCTGTTTTCACCAGAGACATATACAGTAAGTATAAGTCTCTGTTTTCACCCAGAGCATGCTGGATGCAAGACAAGGTTTATTCGCAATGTGCTTAGAACGTTCGCCAGGCCTCTAAACAGCAAGACTATTGAATAAATGGTGATATATTTCAGAAATAAAAATACATATATTGAATATAAAAGTCTGCCAACGGTTTATCTAGATATAACTTTCGTCGATATAAATACTGCGTCTGTTCAAATTCAAAGTGTGTTTCAGGGAGATGAGATTGCAACAGAATTGGGCTGACTATCAGAATGAGCATGTTGTGTGGCAGACTTATCTAGGACAACTTCCCGTCGCTTAACCATTCACAGAGGCCCAGAAGAATGCGTAAATTAAAACATTTTCACGAACAACTTCTTTATTTCTCCACCAAACCTCATGTTATGACCACTATTTAGAATCGTCTCTTCGAGACGATTCTAAAGAGTGGTCATAGCATAGGGTTTGGTGGAGAAATGACGATTTTAATATTTGAGTATGCACCGATATCTGTAGCTCTGTATTGTTATGCTTTAGTTCCATCGCTGCCAATGGGGATTCTGTTATTACTAATGCAAACAGTTTTGATCCAGATTGATGCCGAGTAAATCGGCGTTTCATCTGGGTCTATACTGTTTGATGCTGTAATTTAGTTGTTAACACATTACCTCATAGGCTAATTGAACCTCTTTTTATTAATCTACCGAAAAGGAGCATTAATTAGAGAAAATATTTTTTTTAGAATTTTGTAGTTTGAAACCATTGCGATAAATAGAGCATTTGGTACTGTAGGAGTTAACGCTCTATTTATCACAATGGTTTCACAAAGTGACTTTTACAGAGTCGTCAAGAATCGTCAACATGAGGGAAAGGGTTAAAATATTGAGGAAAATTTAAAAATAGTCTTGCAGACTACAATTGGTTTTGCGACAATACTTTGCAACGAAAGACAGGAATATGGAATATATTATATGCAAGCAGTTTTGATCATCAGGATCCAAACTAGGCAACGCCATGATTGTTTGTTTAACGTTTTGCATGTTTACGGGACATTCATGATTACCCATGTATACAGTTTGGAATCAGATGGGAAACAAAGTAACTTTGACGGCTCCAAACTGTTTGACACTCGGGGCAATTTGGCATCTAACCAGTCTCCAAAATGTTTGACACCGCGTTACATTTGAAGGGAAGTCAGAACTGAAGCAGACGACAAATATATTCAGGCGACAAATTAATTAACTTGAAAGAGATAAACTGTAGTATATTTTGAAATCATTATGTATGTTATTGAGAGCTGTAAACAGAATACAAAAAGTATCTAATCTCTCCAAAGTCAATCCAGACTGATGTTCTAATGACGTGTGCTTTAACCCCTCCCTTTATACCAACGCCTTTCAATGCCTTTGCAAACAAAGTAGACCTAGATCTGGTTCTGCTCTGCTTGCCCTTGGGTTTATAATAGACCTGTCTCTACAATTTAAAGTTTTAAACCAATACCAAAAATGCCTGTGTAGGATATGCGTTTATAATAACTCAGCTAACAAATATTTATGATGTCATTATTTCTTATACATTGTACATGACTATTCAATAAAGAAAGGGTTTACTTCAGTTCTTGTGCATTTTCTGACTTTTATAAGAATTGTTCAACCTTTTTAGAAACTAATGACCGAGTCTCATAAACAGTAAAACCTCTCTATAACGGCCATTAAATTGTGTTAATTAGTTGGTACTAAGGGAAGGTGGCTGCTTAAAGCGAGGTGAAAGTAAAACAGAACGCTCCTATAGGAGCGTTCTGTTTTACTTTCACCTTGCTTTAAGTAGCCACCTGCCTTTAACACAAAATATTTGATGTACTTTAGTGGCCGTTATAGAGAGGTTTTACTGTACATGTAGTTTGGATCTCGATGAGATGCAGAGTTTCTAGGCTGCTTGCTACCGTCAATCAGTACCCGAGGCTATAAAACGTTCTGCCTGAGCCCGAGGTCATCTCAAGCATCTGCCTGGTCAGATTTTTGTGCAATATTAAAGCCTGGCCAGTCAGATATTCGTGAATGAACCCTGTCTCAAACACGGGAGTTTTATCATCTCGGGACCAAGACGTGAAAAAACAGGATAATGGTTTAGTTTACTAATTTATCAGTGTGTTACAACACAAGCATTCACGCAAAAATCAATCTTCTGTCTACAGTAAAAACCTATCCTAAATGGTCATTCATTTATAGAATATAGGGGTGTTGAAAAGCAGGATGTTGCTTAATGCAGGGCATAAGTAATACAGAAAGCTCATATATGAGCTTTCTGCATTACTTTTGACCTGCATTAAGCTACCGCCTGTCTGACAGACCCATAATTAGACCTCTTTTTCGATGGCCGCTTTTGTCATGTTCCATTGTACACCTTATCATTATGACTTAACCTTTCACCCATCGTGGGTCAACATCCGGGCGCCTCTCAACAGTGTAGATCCTGATAAGGGCACGTTTGGACATTGATTACATTCAAGACGTAGGTCAAAATGTGTCTTTAATGTCTGAATAAGTATTGAACGATGGTAGTTTTAAAACAACGGAAGACCGTTTCGAAAGGATTAAAACTGAAACTTCAAACTACTCTCCCAGACTGTAAGGTAGATAAGCAGGAATTGGTTTTGGGAAACTTGTAAATGCAGTACTTTTTTAGATTACCATTATTTGAACGCGCCTGTAAGATAAAAGGCCCGTGAACAGTTTATAAGCATTGATCGTACCTCGTATCTGGGTGCGCGACAAGTTTTCAGATCATTTATGGATTCCGTAATCAGAGCCCAAATCCAGATGGTCTCAAAGGATCATGGGCGACAAATTGTACCCCCACACCGCACAAGCACCCGGCGACACACTCACGGCACAGGAATGTTGTTCATAGGGACAGCCTGTCCCCTTACAGACGAAAAATGTCCACGGCAAAGACGGTATCACCAATTAAACGCTTGTTATATATGTTTTTTTTCTCAACACGTTAAGCCAATCATTGTTCGAGTCTTACTGTGTTTGATACCTGTGAAAAAAATACCTTGCGCCCGATCTGGGAGAGAACTCTTGTCCCTGTGAGCCACTTTATAGACAGTAGTATTAAAGGTTGTCACCTGTTTTATTTAAAGCAGAAATAAGAGATTTCTATGTACAAGTTTCATTCATTCAAATTATGTCACAACATTATAGGTGCAGTCTTGTTCCATATTGCATCAACGAGAATAATAACGGATTTAATCAACTCTTTTGACGACTAATAAGTTTCGACTTCAAACAATGTCATCTGATTTACATTTCATGGTAGATCTTTCTCTAACACGTTATTGGCGTGTCAAACAGCTCGGGTCATACTAAAACGCCAAGTTACTTATTTTTCAAAGGTAATCAAAGATTTGCCCGTTGCAGCAAGCCCCGAGACCCGCTTTCGGACGACTTCGTTTATTAACCCTTTACTCCATGAATATTCATGCAAAAGAAATGACGTTATGGATATTAATCAGATTTATTTTTATATTGGCATATGAACACAAGAAAGATTGGCCATGTCAGAAACTATATTATTTCATTAGCAAACAGGACAAACCCTGATCAGATGGAATTCTGCATTATTGTTGCCTTGCATTAAGCATCCATCTGCCTTTAAGACTCCTATGTTAAATAAATGAATGGTTGCTTAACCCATTCCCTCATATTGACGACTTTTGACGACTCTGTAAATGTCACATTTGAAACCATTGTGATAAATAGAGCATTTGTTCATATAGGAGCAAATGCTCTATTTATCACAATTATTTTAAACTACAAAATTCTAAATTTTTCCTTTTCTCTAGTTAATGCTCCTTTTCGGTATATTTATTCAAAAAGATTGGATATAAAATAGCCTATGAGGTAATGGGTTAAGACAGGTTCTACTGTATTTTCAAAGGTCAATATGCCTCTTATCTTCGGCCCAGAAAAATACAAGAGAAAAGCCAGAAATACGAGTCCCGAAAATACTGAATTTATTGCAGTGTTTGATTATTCTGACTTACAAAATGATGAATCACATCATTCAAGAGTTGGTAATTCCAGCACCATGATTCTCTTTGTTACTCAGGGAAACCAATTTGAATAAAGAACCCCTTACATGGAGTATACATGACAGCTCTGGTGAATGTGCAACATAGCCATATGTCTTTTCTCCGGTTATGAAAGCCAGTAAGTTGCATGAAACATTTATTTCCTCGGTAAAAACATAATATAAATAAGTAAATGTGCTGTAAGACTAAATTATTTGCAGCGGAAACTCGCTGAGGACCCGCGAAATGCCTTCTGGGAAGGTGGTTACGTTGTTTGTTACATCCGGGCCTTTGTCAACAGGCTTAGCAACATGTATAAGAAAGCTTCGAGTCCTGAGGGAGAACATTTATAAGAAATAATCAGAATTTAAATTCAGAACAGATGACAGGAAGGGTAATTCTAAGTCTTGGCGGATGATAAAATCGTCTAAATGTTTCGTCTGTTTCGGGATAATAGAATAGAGCCGGTGGAATATTTTCCGAGTAAGTGGCAAGCTAGACGTGATTATGGTTTATATAAATGTCTTTACGCGCACCACTTGCCTCGTATCCCTGGAAAAATCAACGAGAAACATCCCTACACAACATCTATATCTTACTTATACTGAACTGAATTGAACTTACTGACTTAATTCCAGATCAAGTACATTAAAGTTTCTGTATTCATTTTTTTCTTTAACGTATTCAGGAATAGCATCCATTTTAAAATGTACTCTTAAAGAGTTCGACTAAGAGAAAGGAACTGAATTTGAAACAAACTCATAGTCAAAATTTAACAGAACCTATCGCGTTTTTGTCGCGCATTTTAAACGCAGGCGTATTTGATAATTTTTACGTTTTCTAGCGTTCTATTTTATATGTTTTAACAGAATGTCTGGCTCAATGGAAGTGCATTAGTATCGACTTTTGCGTACAGTTGTTTCTTAACCCATTCCCTCATATTGACGCCTTTTGACGCCTCTGTAAAAGTCACTTTTAGAAACCATTGTGATAAACAAAGCATTTGCTCCATAGGAGATAATGCTCTATTTATCATACAAAATTTGAAAATTCATTTTCTCTAGTAAATGCTCCTTTTCGGTAGATTTATTCAAAGCGGCGGGTAATGGGTAAATTGAGACATTGAAGTAAACTAGGCGTAGTTTTCTCTTACTTAAAACAGATACTGTACTTTACAATAACTAAAGATTTAAAAACCTATGTGACCAGAACGCGTGTGATCCGTGTGTTAACCGTACGTAAGCGATCCATGTATGAACCGTACGTATCTATCTATGTGTGAACCGTACGTATGTGATCCATGTATGAACCGTACGTATGTGATCCATGTATGAACCGTACGTATGTGATCCATGTATGAACCGTACGTATCTATCTATGTGTAAACCGTACGTATGTGATCCATGTATGAACCGTACGTATCTATCTATGTGTGAACCGGGCGTATGTGATCCATGTTTGAACTGAATATATGCGATTGAAAGTTTGTTATTCATGCGTGAACTAAGTAAACTGAACGTATGTGATTGAAAGTATGCGATCCCTGTGTGAGATTAACGTATGCGATCCATATATGAGCGAAACATATATCAGAACAGAACAGAACAGAACAGATAGTTTATTAAAGACTTGTACATAGTACATCGTCATAATATACATACAAAACATCAAAACATTTTGAACAGTAAGAATATCAAAACGTCTTGATAGCAAACTCACAATAATCACGTAATCATCAAGCTTTGTTTCTTTATATCATTGAGTGTATGTGAGCCATGTGTGAACGGAATGTATGTGATTGAACGTATGTTATCCATGTGTGAACTAAGTGAACTGAATGTATGTGATTGAAGGTATGTGATCCCTATGGGAACTGTGCATGTGTGATTGAAGGTATGTGATCCCTATGTGAAATGAACAAGTGTAATTGTACGTATGAGACCCTGTGTTAACTGAATTTTAAGTGCTCAAAAGTATGTGATCGTATCTATTATTTTGTCCTTTAAGTATACACCATCAAAAATAATGCATAACTACTTGAACTGCTTTGATCTAATATTTCGACCACTAAGGGCCTTTTCAAAGCTTTGATTTTATGGCTGAATGCATGTAACAAAAATGTGACGTGTATTTTGACATGATAATCTTCGAAAAAGGCCCTTAGTGGTCGAAATATTAGATCAGAGTAGTTCAAGTATTTATGTATTATATCAATTCCCTATTTTGGAATATTTTCTTCATTGCAAAAATAATATGTATTATACTGTCTATTTCATATAAAATCGTGAAGTTAAAATATTGATGATAGTAATAATAAGTATAAAAGTAGTAAAAATAGTACATGTAATAATGATGTTGGTGATATTATTATTATTATAACGATAATAAATAATTATAATAATAATTATACTAATAATCTGTTATTACTACTGCTAATGATTAAATAATGCATATATAGGAAGTGATTAATTTACGCATAACTGTTTATTAAAGGGTTTACACTTTACAAGACCTAAGGTATGCACAATTGTATTGCATGTATAAAGGCTCACTGTACAAATTTAGTAATATTTACAGTAGAACCCCTCTAAACCGGAATTCTAGTAGACAAAAATTTAGATACTTTTAAGCAGGTGACTGCTTAATGCAGGGTGAAAGTCATGCAGAAAGCTCCTAGCTTTCTGCACGACTTTCACCCTGTATTAAGCTGCCACCTGTCTCTAATACTGACATTTATGCTAATTTTAACGTCCGGTTTAGAGGGGTTTTACTGTATACAGTTTCCAATTCATGCATATTGCTATTTAATGCCCGGGAACAGTTCAGCCTTACTACAACTAAAGTGATCAGATTTTGTATGTCATAAAGTGTGCACAAATATTATGGCAATGAACTATAGAATGTGAACTTTTATATCTATTTGATAGTTTGATTTTTATGTCAATAAACGTGTCGTTACAACTGCAGAATTCTATGAAATGATCTTAAAACTATAGAAACAGAGGTACGGATAACGGTGCGTACTCAAATACTAAATTCGCCATTTCTCCACCAAACCCTAGACGATTCTAAAAAGTGCTCACAGCATAGGGTTTGGTGGAGAAATAATGAAGTTATACTTAAAAATATTTTAATTTACGCATCTTATCTGGAGCACTGATAGAAGGAAAAAGAACGAATAGGAAGTAATAATACGTGATCAGATAAATTAAAACATATAGTAAAGTATTAACCCTTTCCCTGTTCTATATTTATTACAAATTTTAATACCTACTGAATATTCAAAGACAAAAACGTTATAATGAATGATGGAAGGTGGAACATTGTAGCTATTTTGGAAAGTAAAGAAACGGATATTTCAAATTTCAATATCAAGCAGAGCAGATCCTGATCAGACGGCTCCTATAGGAGCCGTCTGATCTGGATCTACTCTGTTTGCAAATACGTAAATATACGTTTATATGAAGGAAATGGCTAAACCTCCACCCAAACGAGACGCCTTCTGACGCTTTTGCTGCCAGATCTAGACAGCTCGTACTGGGTCTGCTCTGTTAGCCTAGGATATAATATAGATACGATTTTATAGATTCTGGTATGGCCAAATTTTCATTGTTATGTAATTATTATAAAAATCTGGCTAATATTCCCGATATCATTTTGCTTGCATTAATATTCATCAGGTAAAGAGTTTAATGCATCCCTGTTCCATGAGACTAGCAACATATTGAGAATAACCACGTGACCCGGACATGCTTCACATAAATTACCCAAAAAGCCCTAGAACAAATGTCTTTATATTCCAGGCATTAGGGGTAATAATGTGATATCTAAAATGAAAGAAACATGACATAAACTGGAATGCAATATAGCTACAATTGTCAACCACACTACTGGTTAAGGGAAACCTCTCTAAAATGGTTAAGCCAAAATGATTTAATTCTTGGGATTTGATGACGGTCGCAGCTGAATTCATTGGAGCTTACTGCATTACTTTCGTCCTGCGTCAAACATTTATGTGGTCATGTGGTCATGTATTTAATGGCCTATGCACTAACATGTCATATAAATGCTCTTCCATGCCTTTGCAAACAGAGTAGACCCATATCAGAGGCTCCTGAGGGAGCCGTCTGACATTGGTCTGCTCTGTCTGTTTAGTGTGTCATGGTAAAACTCCTTTGTTAATAATGCTGTTAAATTTCGGCTAATAAATATTCAAAAGTCATTATTTCTTAATAACTTCCATGGTAGGTCTAACAAAGTCAGGCGGTAGCTTTTTCTAGCACATAAGTAATACAGAAAATTCCTGGAATGTAATTTCTACATTGTGTCCTGCTTTAAGCTGTGAATACTTTTTAAAACATGTTCTTATTCCAGTTATTGGTCGCTGATAATTTGCATACCTTTAACACTTATCATATAGAGCTTTAAACCAAAATTAAACTTGTATTTTGAAATGAAGAAGATGGGCATTTCAGCAAATATCAATTTCTTAACGCACCCAAAATATAACAATTAACAGTAAGTTGTTACATGTTATGTTAGGTATAAAAACTGCCAATGGGGTGTTTAGCCAGTTTCTTGTTTTAATGTCCAGTAGCATTCAGTAGCGACTACTTATGAATAAGCATAGTAGGTGACTGCTTTATCCTTTTTCTCCATAAATACACATTTCTACGCCTTTCCAAACAGAGTAGACGCAGATCAGACGGCTCCTATAGGATATGGGTCTGCTCTGTTTGCTTATAATATAGTTATGACTGTACAGTTTCTGTCACGGTCCAACATTCCTGTATCCGTGTGCTATTATAACAATTAGTCTGATTGTTATTCATGATACCGTTATTTCTTACATGAATATTCACGGAGTAAAGGGTCGATGCAAGATCACCCATAATTAGACCTCGATTTGATGATCTTATTGGATTGTACTGTATATGCTTTTAGAACTATCCGGTTGTCTCCCATTCAACTGCCAATTTTCTATTTGTCGTGTACGTTGGTACGGCGAAACAGTTCTACATACCGAGAGAGAGACACCGTGACCATAAATAGAAGTCAGGAAAATATACTGCTCCTTTAAAGTAAGAAAATGAGCACTCAATTCTCCTGCAAATCCAGAGTTTAGTGTATGTTTTTGCCGTGGAAATTACCTTGCCGCGGACTTTTGCAAGAGTTAATGCAACTCCTAGCGCCAAGTTGGACAGCAGAAACAGTTACGATAATGCAAAACGTGAGTCAGCGGCACGCTGGGGGATTTTACTCCTTTCTCAGACTGGTACTCGCTCTTACAGATATCTACAAACGGTTGGATCCAGATCCCTAGCACTAGTAGTTACTGTATGACTAGGATGTTACTGTATGACTAGGATCAAAACAGTTTCAGACATAATGCAGTTTCAGAACAACATCATGATGCCATACTTTCGGATATTTAAGAAAGAAGATACTATTTTCAAATCACATAACATTAAATAAATAATGTTTTTAATACTTTTGCCATAAGTGTCTTATGCTCATGGATATGGTGCGCTGTCTCCATTCGACTCCAGGAAATGTCCAAGTAGTGCTTATTCTAACTTAGGGCTTTGCCCTGTTGCTATTTATGCAAGAACTAATAACATCATGAATATAAGCAAACTTAATATTAACCAAGACACTACATGTATAAACAAAGGCAGTTTCATCATAAAATGAACCATATTGTGAGATTTATATCATTTCACAATCAAATAGAGTAAATCCTGATCAGACGGCTCCTGTAGGAGCACATGCATAAAAGGAGTATCTATGGGGAAAAAGGGTTTACCCATAACAAATTATTCGTTATTGTTAATAATTTGATACATATCGCCACTATTTGCTGTGCCAGTCTAAGCACGGGTGTGATCTATGTGTCCAGCGCCATAGTTATCCGTCTATTCCATCTGTACAGGGACACAGGACTGGTGTCGCTGCCAGGCAAGATAACAACTCCCGGCCATGACCATAATTCTCAGCAATTATCTGCTTGCAGATTGCCTGCCATTGACTGTAGAGTGCGAGTGCGGCCCTTTGTGCTCGAAATACATTCACTTCTGCCTGATTGGAATGTGGTTTTGTCAAAATACATTGCATATTGTTATGTAGGTCGCAATACGTTCAGATGAATCATACTAATTAAACCATTTGTGCCGTGTGTCCCTTAAAAAGGGACGTAGAAAAATAGTGTAGATGAGCCCTCTGATCATGGTCTGCATTGTTTGGTGAAGCGGCCGATGTCAATGGCTTATTCCAACAAATATTTTGTTACCTGTTTCCCCTCAAGATAAAACATGGAGGCTTACCACAATGAAATTTGGCCGCATTTTCTTCAAATAATGTGGGAATAAATGGGTTAAACCTTAACCCATTGTAAACAAAAACAATACCTGCTCAAGTCTGAATAATTATGTTTGAATTGTGACTACATCCGAATCTATTAACTCTTTCCCTCATATAAACGCGTTTTCACGCATGTGCAAACAGAGTAGACCCAGATCAGAGGAGCCGTCTGATCAGGGTCTGCTCTGTTTGCTAATAGAATTTGATAGATCTGTCTCTTTGCTTTCTAAAATGTCTACAATGTTCCACTTTCCATATTTCATTATAACTATTTTGTTAATGAATATTCAGTAGGCATTGACATTTGGAATAATATAGAACAGGGAAAGGGTTATGGCTTTGAGAAAGTATGGACCCAGTCTGAAACAGATTTGATCCTGATAAGACGCTTGGTTACTCGGTGTTTCAACTGGGTCCAAGCTGTTTGCAAATGAGAGTCTATGGTCACGTGATTAGTTGGATCCCGTCCGTATCGACCTGGAAAAACGAAACAGCTGCAACGCCGACCCATCCTGATTTATTACGTTTCCAATTAAGATTCCAATTTTTGGCATTTGAAATTTGGAAAAAACAGTTACGAGGCAGCAGCATATTTAATGTTATTCGGAAAGAAATATTAGAAAATACAGCTTGAGTGAACAGTTGTTTCTGTAGTCGCTTTATTGTATAGTAGAGCCTGTCTTAACTCGTTACTCACAAATACGCATTTCTATGCCTTTGCAATCCTAGTAAACCGAGATCAGAGGGGTCTGTTTGTTTTTTGGTATCATAAAAATCTGATTCTCCAGTTCCTTTCACGATAAAAAACATTATTTTGTTCATAGTGATATTATAAAAAAAAGAGTTAATTGATATTCATTATATCATTATTATTAACATGAACATTCATGGATTATAAGGTTAAGCGGCAATTAAAATGAGGTAATACTCTTAAGGTAAATCTATATGTGGTCGCTTAACGCTTTCTCTGTTTAATAATCATGTAAGAAATAATGACATCACGAATATTCATGAGCTGAATTTTTTATAATGTCATATTTATACAGGATATTTTGGTATTGAAACCAAAGAGTCATATCTATTATAATTTCATAAGCAAGATAGAGAGGACCCTGGTCAGATCTGGTCTGGGTCTTCTCTGTTTGCAAATGCGATAAAGGCGTTAGGACAGGTTAGGAGAGGGTTAGGACAGGGTTAGGACAGGTTAGGATAGGGTTAGGATAGGTTCTGTTGTATTACTTTCTACGTAAATACTCCCGACATGTTTTAACCATATGCACAATAGATGTTATCTCAAATTTTCATCGGATGGTATTTATCAAACGTTATCTACTCAATAATGCATCGAGGAAAGGTTAACCCTTTCCCTCATATAAACGTGTTTTCACGCATTTGCAAACAGAGTAGACCTAGAGGAGCCGTCTGATCAGGGTCTGCTCTGTTTGCTAATAGAATTTGATAGATCTGTTTCTTTGCTTTCTAAAATGCCTACAATGCTCCACCTTCAATATTTCTCTGTAACTATTTTGCTAATGAATATTAAGTAGGTATTGAAATCTGGGCTAAATTTAGAACAGGGAAATGGTTAAGGTAACCAGCTAACCTTTTCCCTGTTCTATGTTTAATCCAAATTTCAATACCTACTGACAATTCATGAACAAAATAATATAGAAGGTGGAGCATTGTAGTCGTTTTAGAAAGTAAAGAAATATCTTTCAAATTCCATTAACAAACAGAGCAGACCCTGATCAGACGGCTCCTATAGGAGCCGTCTGATCTGACTCTACTCTGTTTGCAAGTGCGTGAAAACACGTTTATATGAGGGAAAGGGTTAAGTATGTGCTTGTTTAGCTTTTATTTTGTACTCAAGATTACATCCCCATCCCCTTATATCAGGTAGACACAGAGACTATACTTAGATGATGTCACCAATCGCATCTACTTGAAGTGAAACAGCATAATATACAGAATATTAGATCTAGACAGACAAAATCAGCGAACTGTAATTAGAATCCAAACAATATATTAAAGGAGAAGAAAACAGGCACCAATATAAATCAAATTATGGCAAACTAACTCCACAAGCAGGCAACAATTTCAACGCGTGAATGAAACCCCATGTTACCATCAATCTGTCATTATACGTTTAATCACCATTAAGACATTTATATGTAACTATTTGATTGTGAATGCACAAGACAATTTCCCTCGAGTGGATTGATTTGTTTTAGAAGTATAAGAAAAATACTTTCTGTATAATTTGTAGCTCGATGCAGAATGAAAGCAATCCTTTCACAAAGCTAAAGACCGAGTTTAATCAAACATTAAATAAAGTTAAATCAATATAGCCCACAATTTCAATGAATATGTTTTTCGGGTTATGACCCCTATTCTATCAGCGAAATTGCTTGTTCCCCTAAGCTAACCCCTGCCCGTTCCCGAGAGAAACGCTAGGAACGTCACTAATTCAGATTGTCAATCAAAAACAAAGAACGAATCTGAAAGAAAGCCAGGGTTTTCAAGTCATAAGAAAAAAGATACGGACGTGTCGATATTGAGCGAGGTCTTGTAATTTTCGATATTACCAGTACTTTGTTAATCCTGTATTGGCTCTTAAGACTCATCCTGCTCAATCCTCGGAATTAGCGGAGATGTCCCGGGTGTTACCCCGTCCATCAGACGCAAGGGATCGGTCGACAGGTTTAATGAATTAAATACCACAACTGACGAAAACGGGGTCGGCAAAAGACGTATGGATTATATCTGCGAGCCTGCTAGAGGTGGTAAAAACTCTTTAAATGAATCATGTCTCTAAAAAATCCAATGGCTTCGCATCAGTTGTCAACTATGGTGCATCACTCGCTCGAAAGACCCTCAGAGATTGCCTACAACTTCCGCAACTCTCAAGTTGATACGGCTTCCCAGCCTATGTTCCTCGGCCCGGTAACATGCTGCACGTCAAAGACCGTAAACATACCTGAAGCACTGTACAGGATAAATATTTCTGAAACGATTGAACTTGTCACTACGATTAAAATTGGGAAGTTGGTCATTGGATATTTCAAACTTATTCGATTCTACAATAATAAACATTTCCTTTTATGAAAAGCAAAACAGAAAACAAACTGTTTATGATTGCCCGGTGCAATATCATACTGGGCGCAGAATTTGTCACTCGAAAATGCGGTTTTAACCCTTTATTACAGGAATATTTATACAAGAAAATAATGACATCGCATCTATAACGGCCACTAAATTACATCAAGTAATCTGTGCTAAAGGCAGATAGCTGGTTAAAGCAAGGTGAAATAAAAACAGAACACTCCTATAGGAGCGTTCTGTTTTACTTTCACCTTGCTTTAAGCAATCTTCTACCCTAATACCAACTTATTAACATAATTTAGTGGCCGTTATAGAGAGGTTTTACTGTACTAATTAGATGCTGCAACCTCTGTACGGATAAACATAGGGAACTTTAAAAGCAGGTGCTTGCTTGAGACAGGGCAAACGTGATACAAAAAGCTCCTATAAGAGTTTTCTATAGGCTGCCGTTCCGAACTGTTTCTCGTTCTCGTAACAAGCATCTTTATTATTTTCTCCATGAATATTAATGAAAGAAATAATGGTAGTATGAATATTTGATTAATTATTAAGTGAAATAGGAACACAAGCAGTGTTGGCCATACAGAAACTGTAGAGTTATATTTTTAGTAGTTAACCAGCAAACAGGGCAGACCCTGAGTGCAGGGTTAATTCATTTACTTCATATAAATGCCATTTCACTCTCCTTTCAAGGTTCCTATAGAACCGTCTGATCAGAGTCTACTCTGTTTGCTTGTGATATGGCATATACAGAGTAAAGGGTTAATCAATTGAACAAGAACTGATACGACATGACCTATCACTGTGACAACCTGTGCAACATCTATCAATTAGTCTTAACCTGTGATATAAAGTCCAGTAAACTATCACAATACAGTAGAACCCCTCTAATGCGACCACTTAATGAATATACATGGATGTATTTATAATCAGGTGGTTGCTTAATGCAGGACACAAGTAATGCAGAAAGCTCCTTGGAGCTTTCTGTATCACTTTTGTCCTACAGCAAGCTACCACCTGCATATAACACCCATAATTATACCTCTTTTAGGTGGTCGCATTAGCGGGGTTTTACCGTACTACACCTACTTATATTCAAATATATAGAACACATGGAAGCTATTAAATAATGGTTTGTTATATTACTTAACCGACGTTAATTGGAAATATGTTGAGCGAATTAGAGTGCATGTTTTTCAGTGATTTGTGATGAGGATCATTGACGTTATATATTGTTTTTGTTGTTTTAGACCTTTACATGGTATAGATAGATTTTGAAACTTTTGCGAAAAGAATAGACCCAGATCAGACGGTAGTTATGTAGGAGCTATCTGACCAGAGTCTGTTCTGTTTTCTTGTGATGTGATATTATATAGATATAATTTACACATTCTGCCATGGCCAAATATTCTCGTGTTCATATGCAATGCCATTATTCCTTACAGGAATATTCAGCAAGTAAAGGGTTCACCATTACCTCATATGCTATTTTTAGATACAACCTTTTTGAATAAATCTACCGAAAAGGAGGAGCATTAACTAGAGAAAAGGAAAAATTTAGAATCCATTGTGATAAATAGAGCATTTGCTCCTATAGGAGCAAATGCTCTATTTATCACAATGGTTTCACAAAGTGACTTTTACAGAGTCGTCAAAAGTAGTCAATGCGAGGGAATGAGTTAATAACTAAATTGCGGTAACATAATTATCGCCAAGGTACTCGATCGGTTAGGCCGGACAAGGGTTTGTATATCCTGTTAAAACATTGTGTACAAAAGAGGCACTCGATCTGGATAGTCACTGTGTTGATAAGATAACAATATACGAGCATCGCTAGCATGTGTGTTTTCTCTGCTGAAGCATGTTTGATAACTCCAGTATATCTTAATAGATACATGTATTTAGTAACTGTTAACTTACATAGTATAGATTACATGTATTAATAGTTTTCTGAAAGCAATGGTTCGTTCTACATATACTATCAAAATATGACTTCCAACAACAGCAGCAACAATAACGAAAATGACTATTATGATAAATAAACCATTTACTCCATGAATATTTCATGTAAGAAATGATATCATGAATATTAATTAGAAATAATAAACAAATCGAAAATGGCAAATCAGCACCTGAATTGTTGTCATGGCAGAGACTGTTGAATGAAAACGTTATCCATAAGCCAACCACGTGGACACCATCTGATGAGTGCCTATACTCTGTATGCATAGGCGTTAAAATGGCTTATACATGGAGAAAATAGTTTCCCTTTCCTGTTCTATGTTTATTCCAATTTTGATACCTATTTTGATAGTCATGGACAAAACAGTTATAATGAAATATGGAAGGTAGAACATTGTAGCCATTTTAGAAACTAAAGAAATAGAGCTTTCAAATTCTATAAGCAAACACAGCAGGCCCTGATCAGACGGCTCCTTTAGGAGCCGTATGATCTGGGTCTACTCTGTTTGCAAATGCGTGAAAACGCGTTTATATGAGGGAAAGGGTTAATTAAAGAAACTCCAATGTTCTGAACAATGTTGTCTATACAGAATGTACACCAGTGTTAATTCTAAGACGGTGTTAAATTTACGATCTCGGCCGAAAACTGTATCTGTTCTAAAATGAGATATTTTATGATTACTGTTTGGGCAGTTTTTACGCATTAGACGCATTTAGGAAAACGTAGAAATAATTGGTTTGCCTTTTTGCATTATTTATGTATGAAGATGTTTTGACATTCACCGGATTTGCTGACATATACTTCTGTGTGGCACGAGCAGATCTAAACGAGGATCAAATGGTTCTGGTTTGATTCGTGTTCGATTTAGCCGAAACCTTTATGTGACACAGGCGCTTGTTCGGGCTGTCAGCGAAGTGCCAGGACTAACGGAAAGCGCCGGTGCGATATGGCTGGTCATTAACACCTCCCAACGCCCGGCAATGTGTGAGATAGCTGGTTCTTGTCTGTCAACCTGTCCGTATGTCATGTCAAGTGGTCTTGTCAGGTAGATTTCATCGAGGCAATGGGCAAACGATTAGACATGTAATAAATACACAGGTTTGCAATATTTTGGATGGGTCAAATGAACACGTTTATTTCTCCGATGTGATTTTGGTGAAGACTTATTGGGCGATGTTGATGATTATGTTTATACAGCCGGGCAAAGTTCGATGGTGTATTGCAGAGTAACGAAGTGGTACGAGTAAAATGCTCGAATATTAAATAAATTGTTCTTTGATTAATTACTTGCAATAGGAAGGAATAGATTTAGATGGATTTGGGTTGATGGAAAATAAATAAGATAAGATACACTGCGTTGATACAATACGGGACAAACAGGAAAACGTAAAAAATGACAAACGTAAGAAACAAGTATTATAGCAGATGTGTCATACCATTGAATGGCTATTTATGAATCCTTTATTCCATAAATACGCATTTCTACGCCTTTTGCAAACAGAGTAGGCCCAGATCAGACGGTTCCTGTAGGAGCCGTTTGATCAGGGTCTACTATGTTTGCTCTTGATATAACAGATATGATTCTACAGTTTTTGCTGTGGCCAATAATTCCCGTGCTCGTGTGCTTCTATACAATTACAGTAAAACTTCTCTATAACGACCACTAAATTACAGTAAAACCTCTCTATAACGACCACTAAATTACATGTAATCTGATTTATATGCATGATGCCCTTATTTCTGACATGAATATGCATGGAGTAATGGCTTAACCCCAGTTGTTCACGAAATGAAATGCTACTATTCACTTGTTTTCAACAGTGAACTATCTACTGAAATGGATAACCTAGGTTTCAAACTACAGACAATATCCGTCATGTTCTTGTAACATGTGGCCAAAGAAAATGATAGTTTCTGTTACATACAATGTTACCCTTTTTATGCGAGATTTCTGATATTCTTCTACACTCTTTACAAAGTGTCATCTATTGTGATATTACTATGTCTTGAAGCTAGTGGGTGTTGGAAAAATAAATAAAACGGCAGTCATTTTACTGATCATACAAGCTTCTATTTAGAACTAATTATGGGTTTGACTAAATCACTGCCTGTCAGACTTGTCATCGTCATCGTCGAAGAATCTCGACATTATCAATTGGTGAATACGTGAATTTTACATGATGGCGGTAAATGCCAAAAGTATCGAATACCGAACGATAAATGGCAGGAGTCTTAATGATGGTATATAATTTCAATTATAATATTCTCTAAGTGTGAAAATGCAAATATATCAACTGGAGAACTCGACAACATGACAAAATGGAAAAGATCAGCATCTAAATGACAAGAAATAAATCACGCTAATTGTTCAAAATTAACTGTTTTATTATTACTGAACCAGATTAATGATCAGATTTAACGATCTTAGCACAACTAGCAAAGCATTCGTTATAAGACCCTTTTACGTCGAAATTCTAATTGCATTCAAATGTTTGTCATATACAAAGGCGCAAAATGCTCTTTTATGTGTAATTAGTAGATAGACGAGTACAAACGTCGCCATTGATCGCTTTACTTGACGAAACCTCTTTTCACACCTTTTCAAACAAGATAGACCCAGATCAGACGGATCCTGTCAGTTTGCTTATGAAATATATTAATAAGATTCTATATTTTCTGTCATGGCAACTATTTATTGGGGTTTTATGCAAGCATAAAAAGTTATTCTAATTGATAATCATGATGTCATGAATTTATAATAAATATTCATATAGTAAAGGGCTGTATATAGTAGTTTTGACTGTCTAGTGACGAATGCTCAACTATAATATATCATGGGCAAATCTATATTACCTTTTGACAGCAGTTTGGAACCGGTTGGGCCACAAAGCAACTGGGTCCGAGGTTATAAATCTTTTGAATCTGAGTCTGAGTTCATTCTTAAGTATCTGATTGGTCAGATTTTGAGCAAGCTCAAAATCTGACCAATCAGATGCTTGAGAATGATCTCAGATTCAAGCAAAATGTTGTATAACCTCGGGGCCTGGGCGTGCTACCAGAATCCCAACTGAAAATATTTTTGTGATGAAAACCTACATTGAAATATGATATAGCCGACACTTTATGCAGAAGTCATGGTGTTAAGAGGTCAATCTTCATACTTTGATCCGATTGGATCCTGACAAAACACGAGGTAAAAAGACGTCGCATAAAGATCGAATCCGTTTGATGATTTGTCAGTAACTTCTCAAGAGACTTACAATCAGATAAATGTTAATAAAATCCTACAGAATTGAATAAAATTAAGACAGAGCTACCTATTTCCGTTGCTCATGTGAATGCAGGCAAAGAAAATTATGAAAATTATGAATTACATAATATATGCAGTTATGTCTCTTAATAGTAAAAAATCACGATTCGTTTTCTTGTCGATCAATCAATCTTCTTCCCCGGGGTAATTAGCTCAGGCACGACATAGCTATTCACGAAACTCTCAATAATGGTTATAAAATGTTTTTAATTCTACGACGGTCCATTAAAACAACGGAAATCTTTTTTTTACTCGTTTAATGTCCTAGCGTTACGCCGTTTTCACGTTAACGCGGGTTGCCATAATAACGCAGACAAACGGGCGGTTTTTGTTTTATTCCGTTTTATTTCTCCGTTTACCACAACGTACAGGTAGAATAGCCTCAGGGACATTTTTATTCATCTCATCAAAATCCTAAAACGGGGATTCAAGGGTGACAGATATATAAATTTTGAGAAGAGAATGAACGATCTGTCAGGGGATGATTGACGGTAATGGCTCGGGAGAGGTCCCTCGCACCTGCCCGTTCATTGTGTATGCCGTAACGGCTTTTTGTTTTCCGAAACGCAACGGTGACCGTTAAGCTAATTGGTGGACTTGTAATTTCTGCTGAATAGTAGATGGAATTATTGAACAGGATTCTGAATATAAGCCGGAAATAGATAATATTAAAGTGAGCATCGGGGATATGGTTATGGAAGTTATTGTCACATTACAAAGACGGTTTTAATATTAACAAGAACATACACGTGGACATATTTTGCAAGCTGCGGGGCGACTGGCTTATGTTTGATATAAACTTCCGCATGAACACGGGTGCGAAATAAGTGTTCATAAATTATATTCAACTGGCAAATTGAAACAGATTTAACAAACTGGAGATAACTTAAAAAGAGCCGTAGATTATATACTTACAAATTTATAAAAATATTCGATCTTTCAGCAAAACCCTATCTTGCTACTACTCAATAGGATCGCCTTAGAAAGGCTACTCCAATGAATAGCCTTAGCCCTATACTCTCTACGCATTTGCAAACAGAGTAGACCCAGATCACACGGCTCCTGTAGGAGCCGTCTGATCAGGGTCTGCTCTGCTTGCTCATGATATCATATAGATAATCATGATTTTACAGTTTATGTCGTATGTTTTTATAACAGTTAAACAAATTAATATTCACAGTGTCATTTTTTGCTGACATGAAAATTCATGTAGCAAATTATTAAATGGGTGGATGTATTGTTTATTAACATATCTAAATATAGACCGATTTCTGGACGTACCTCATCAAACCCATTTTAATCTTAGAATGTGAACTCGTTCAATTACATGTATATATTTTGATTGATGCTAATTTTCATTCTGAGTTTTTTTTAGCAATAATTCCTTTGCCGATGTCGACGTTGAGAAGTTATTTTCGTTGCAAACAGTGCTGAGCCTGGATCTATAACTGAAATGTTCCATTATTGTCCATATACCATTTTATCTGAAAATGAACACTTTGTCTAACACCAAAGTAGTAAGCAGGGCAAGCCTTGATCAGAATGTTTATCTAGAGTCCATTGATCCGAGTCTGCAATGTTTGTAAATGCCAATTCATTACTTCCCCGCATTCAAATGATTGACCCATTTGCTCCCAGTGGATTGTTCCATGTTTATATATTGGATTATTCCATTTTTTATCTAAGGGGTGCCTGGCCTAAATTTTTCAATTTCGTTTTGTTTTATATTGAAACTTCTATCAGCAAACAGTGTAGACTCTGATCAGACGCCGCATTATGCGGCGTCTGATCAGAGTCTGCACTGTTTGCCTACGTCCCATATATGGGATCGTGGGAGCAAATGGTTACTGACAGTTGCTATAAAGGTGGTGACTGGTCAGGGCTTACACTGTTTGCAGTGATAATGAACAATATACTGTGGTTGCCGAGTAGGGACATACCCTAACGTGAATGCTGATCTGGATACATCATGTTTGCTAATGTCCCAGTGCGCGTCTCCGACGACGCCAACTTTATGTGGACGAATGTCGCAAAATGATTCTTACAGTCTCTGGACTTCCAAGTGGTTGATAAATATTTGCGTGTTTCCATACACTGAGCATTTCCACATACATAAATGTATGTAAACGGAAACTTCTGTATTTACAACCCATATAACAAATACATGTATAATATAGTATCGTGTAAATACCGCATTGGTTTTGTTGATAGATTGACCATTGCCCTTCTGTGAAAAAAAATAATTTCTCCTAACATTTGGATCTGGTGCAATATTGTACTACATCCGATTGGATCAATCTTTTGAGAAACCATCAACCGGTTATCAAACAGCTTTGATCCTGATGAGACGCCGAGTTACTCGGCGTCTCATCTGGATCTAAGCTGTTTGCAAATGCGAGTCAGGTGGCGAATGGCGGGGGATAAGGAATGAATCCATAAATCTAGGTGTATTACCGTTGTATGGATATATCCAGACGCGGATCAAAGATGTTTCTAACAATATTTAACTGTAACAGAATACATTTTTATGAACTTTTCAAGTCATGTCATCATCCTGTATCGACTGTAGTCTAGTGAGACTTACTGTACTCAGTATTTTAAACATAGTAACGGATAATGGTGCGTACTCAAGTACAAAAATCGTCATTTCTCCACCAAACCCTACTATGTTTTGATCACTCTTTAGAATCGCCTCGAAGAAAAAAGCTTTCTTTGGAGAAATAAAGAAGTTATTCTTGAAAAATGTTTTAATGAACGCATCTTATCTGGACCTTCAAAAAATATACTTTAAAGTATAATAATAATTACAATAGTGTTCTCTTCTACAGTATCACTTCCATGAATAAGAACCTTTAACCATTTACTCTATGAATATTTATGTTAGAACTAATAATCTCATGAATATTAATTAGATTAATTGTTTAATATACTATAACATGGACACATGTTTTTTTTCCCATGACAGAAGCTGTAGAATCAAATCTATATTATATCTTAAGCAAACAGAGCAGACCCTGATCAGACGGCTCCTATAGGAGCCGTCTGATCTGGGTTTACTCTGTTTGCATAGGCGTAGAAAAGCGTATTTATGGAGTAAAGGGTTAATTGGGTTTACTCTGTTTGCATAGGCGTAGAAAAGCGTATTTATGGAGTAAAGGGTTAATTTATAGTGATGTATATTTCAGTTAGACTTTTACTTAATGCATATTCTTTAAGAATTTATTATTTAATGAATATTACATGTACGCAAGTAGTGTTGAAACTTACAAAATAGGAATTCATTGGCAACATGACAAACTATGTAGTATAAGATATATAACATTTAACCCATTACTCCATAACTACGCCTTTGTAAACAGAGTAGACCCAGATCAGACGGCTCCTATAGGAGCCGTCTGATCAGAGTCTGCTCTGTTTGCTTATGATATAATATAGATACAATTCTACAGTTTCTGCCATAACTAAAACTACCTGTCCCCATGTACTATTATAAAAAATAATCTAAATGATATTGATGGTGTCCTTATTTCTTACATGGATGGCTATGGAGTAGGTATCACATTCATTGGGTGTCTAATACTTAGGGTAATTAGGACAGAGTCTTTGATGTAGGTTACTGCTGATTTGTTGTATTGTTTTGGATAATGTTTTTAAAGAAATATTTTACATTATTTTGTATAAACATAAGATTTCTTTTTAACATGTACCTATGATAATATATAACTTGAAGGTTTAGTTGCATGAGGTAGACATTAGACGTTTGCTCAGGGAAGATTTCTTATAAAAGATGACAAGTAAGACGCCACTTAATGATAACGTGGGAATTAATGCATTTTATATGACAAATATAAGTACAAATATAGACACAATATACAGGAAAATGACAATGAAATCTGATATGAATATGGCGGGCTCGTGTTTGTTTACAGATGACTGACATAGTAAGAAATATATATGCATATAAGCAACGTTAAGTATTGTCAGTGCAACACTTCATACAAATCCTGTTATCGTGTATTTGAAATAGCAAAGATTTAATGATAACGTAAACTTATAACCCTTGACATAATGAATATTCATGTAAGAAATAATGACATTATGAATATCAGTTTACTGAAAATCTTTACAATGGCACATAACCATGGGAAGTTTTGTTTATTACAGAAACTGTAGACTTATATCTTATTCCATAAGCAAACAGAGCAGACCCTGATCAGACGGCTCCTATAGGAACCGTCTGTTCGGGATCTACTCTGTTTGCAAAGGCGTCAAAAGGTGCATATATGGAATACCGGATTAATGGTAACTTAAACTGTTTATAAAGCGTTGACTGAGATTTGATTAACATGTAAAAGTTACTTTTAATGTTTAACGTATCATTAATTGATTGTTCCATCTCCGCAGCGTGAGTTTGAGATGGATTAATTACGCACTTGCTTTATGAAATGGAATGTACGGGAATACGATACTTACACATTTATTAACCTATAAACTGTGAAGCAAAGTTTCGCCCGATCAAAATCTTGTCAATTTCTTCATTAAAAAACATGACGTTTTTCTTGTCTTATTCTGCAAACACACATTCTGAGGATCATGCAGTTTGGATCCTGATCAGATCCGGTTTTTATTCTGCCTCTTCTGGAGCCACACAAAAGTCAATTGCCATAGCAACTAAAGGTTTAAACCATAGCTATATTTGCTACTGTAACGAAATAGCAAGAGCACTTAGGTAGTTGTGAGTTTATGATTTCATATTATACCGACATGGTATAAAGCTGCTCCATTTACTTGCTTGAAGAAATTGAACACAATAATTACATGGAGAAATATTGTGAGTGTTTTATTGTTTTGTGCATTATTTAACCCTTATGCTGCTATTCAAGACTTTGTTTGCATTTTCAAACAGCTTGGAATCGGCGTCTCATCAGGATCCAAACTATTTGACACTCGATCAAAAGCTTGTTCAAATTGGAAGTAGTCAAAAGTGCATTAGATTTATATTTGAAAATATATGAATGTGTACAGTCAGGTAAGGATGAAGAAACTTCTAATTCAACTGATTTTCAAGTAAGTCACGAAACTTTGAAAATAAAAGCTGATTACAAATAAAATAAACTGACAATGATTTTGATATTCATTTGAAACGCATACAGTATAACATGTTTAAGCTGCCATTCATCAACTGAACATAGGCGTCTTAAAAACAGGGGGTCGCTTAATGCAGGGCAAATGTAATGCAGAAAGTTCCTAAAGGAGCTTTCTGCATTACCCTTACCATGCATTAAGCTACCACCTGCCTTACAGACTCATAATTAGACCTATTTTTTATGGACGCTTAAGACAGGTTATACTGTATATTTAGAATGCGTCTCGGCTATGACAGAACACTAGTCATAAAGTATCTACTAATAGTAATAATCCAGCACTTTCTCCGACTCATTATAATTCTTCCGGGAACAATAAAGCTTTATTTCAAAACATTTTCTGTTATATGGAATACAGTAAAACACTTCTTAAGTGACCATTCAAATGCACATTAAAATATACTATCAGTGCCTTAATACAGAGAGCTCCCAAAGAAACTTAATGCAGAAAGCTCTAAATGAAAATGTCTGCATTATATATTCCTGTTTTCAAAGACTCGGCGTTTATTCATTAAGTGGTCGCTACACCCCTTTACTGCATAGCACCTTGGGAAACAGAGTAGACCCAGATCAGAGGACCCTTGTAGAAGCCGTCAGTTCCGTATGGTCTGTTCTCTGTTTCCGTATGAAAGTACAGTACATTTTCGATTATTCGAACGCTAAAATACGCATCATTATCTTTCTTTAAGACAGATGGCAGCTTAATGCAGAGCTTAATGCAGAGTGAAAGTCATGCAGAAAGCTCCTCTAGGAGCTTTCTGCATAACTTTCACCCTGCATTAAGCAGTCACCTGCCAAAAAGAGTCTAAATTATTCTATACTAAAATTTCGAATAATCGAGGTTGTACTGTATATTTATTTCTACAAGTTTTACCAACATACCTTGTTCATGATGCCAGTATAAACATTAAACTATTTTATATTCATTCAGTCATTATTTCTGACATGAATATTCATGGAGTAAAGGGTTGAAACCGGTCTTATTGTACGCACATTTCTTGGTAACTAAGAGGTCTGACTTAGATAACAGTGACTACATGATATCAGATCTATGAACAATCACGAGAGATCATAATACCTGATATTGGTGAAAAGGGTAAGTTGTAAAATCAGGCTGAAACCTTTACTTCATGAATATTCATCTAACAAATAATGGCATTATGAATATTAATTAGATTAATTTTTATAATAGCGCATGGGCACATGAATATTCGGCCAAGGCAGAAACTGTAGAATCACATCTATAGTAAATCCTCTCTAAAACGGCCACTTATTATATCAAATATTTTGTGTTAAAGGCAGGTGGCCGCTTAAAGCAAAGTGAAAGTAAAACAGAACGGTCCTATAGGAGCGTTCTGTTTTAATTTCAACTTGCTTTAAGCAGCTACCTGCCCTAAATACCAACTTATCAACACAATTTAATGGCCGTTATAGAGAGGTTTTACTGTATATTATATCATAAGCAAACGTAGTAGATTCAGATCAAACGGTTCCTATAGGATCCGACTGATCTGGATCTACTCTGTTTGCGAAGCGATAGAAAATATCGCTGAGCTCTATCCATTTACTTGATAATCCCACCGTTTATACACGTTTGCAAACAAAATAGATCTAGATCACACACCTCATGTAGGATCTGTCTGATAAGCGTATGCCCTCTTTGCTGATATAGTACAGATCTGAGTTGCTACTGTTTATCATGGTAATACAATTCTTTATTTTGATATATATATATATATATATATATACCGGTACACGAGTTTATTATTATTAAACTGGCCGGGATATTGCATGAATATTTAAAAAGTAAAGATTTAAGTATGTACGGAGTATTATTCTCAAATATTTTTCAGACACGAGAGATGGTCTGTAACATTATGGACACACAATGATTTTGTATGTGAGCAAATCTATTGTACTACGTTCTATGTATCGAAATGGTGATAACTATTAAATTCAAGTAACAAATATTTGTTAATATTGTTGTAAGTTTAATTTTTACACCGACCCTAGTTAAAAGAGCATTGAAGAAATCTAGAAAACACATTTTCCATGTTGGTACTCAATAACATTGCCTACCCGAGGCGATTTTAATGAGTACGGGCAAAATAAAGTTTTGGCGGAAAACTATGAGATTTGGAAAACTTGGTATACCCCTTACCTAGGTCTGGTACGATACCGTGTTTTTGTTTACAATATATACATTCGGGTCAGTTATTGGTAGGACAGATAACAGCAAAACTAGACCAATGTTTTACGTTTCCAACACAACGTAAATTTAATATGTAAAACTATCGAAAATTTCAATTGTAAAACAGCGTTTTCCCTCCACTTTCTTTGAATAAAAATGTGTCAGACTGGAATCTGTCAGAAAACCAAAAAAAACACAGTCTGGAATCTGATGAGACACGGAGTTACTGAGGATACCGAATTGATCTAACATGTAAATGGGGTACGTACGAATTAGCTAAAATAATAGAAATAATTAACCATGATATATCTCCGAATGTGGTTGCATTCCTTTAACTTTGGTACGAAAATCTACAGAAATACATAGTAACATTCCACCCGCCCCCTTCTCCTGTGTGAATAAGGATTGAAAATATCACATATAAAGGCAGCTGAATTGTGAATAAATAAATAAGCAGACCACAAACTGCAGTCGCATATAGCGAGCGATACGGATTGTGTACACTCAGAGATTGTCAAGGACAAGATAGGAAGAGTTCCCTCCCTTGCATCAGTTGAAAACAGCAGCGTGTGAAGTCTATGGACAACTTCATCATCATTGTAATCCCCCCGCTTCAACGGGTTGAGAAAAATAATTCATCGATTACGAAATATTTAGGAGTGATTAAGAAGGTACTCTAGAACATAAAAGTCCAAAGAGAATATTTGATTTATTGCACGTGCACAATTAAAGACACATTCGATACAAGATCAAAGGTATGGAAAGCGAGTCATTGCGACTTTGTGCTGAAATTCATTCAGTTCGAGTTAAATTTTAACGAGATTAATTTTTATGTTTCTAATTAGGCTTCGAACAGATTTTTTACAGTTTAACAGGTGAAATTGAATGAACGCGAATGATCTTGAAGGCTGGTTCAGATTGAATTATCGCAGTGATTCACTTCTGCTCATTTTTATATGACTTCGAACAATGTCAACATGTGGTACATGAAAAATATTTTGGTGTAAATATTCTTATGCATCTGAAAAAATTGTTTTAATCGAATAACAAAGAAACCCATAGCTATGTAGCACTTACTATTCTGTACAAGTACCTTATATCCATGAATATTCGTTTAAAAATGTGTGTATACGTATTAATAACCTTAACATTCATAATGGAATATGAACACGAAAACATTTGGCCATGATAAAATAGTAGAATCTATCTATATAATTACATACTCAAATAGAGCAGACCTTGATCAGACGGCTCCTGTAGGAGCCGTCTGATATTGGTCTACTCTGTTTGCAAAGGCGTTAAAATGTGTATTTATTGGAGTAAAAAGTTAACGCATATTCTCAGCAGTAGGCATACGATTTTTTTTGCGGAATTTCGCTTTTTTGTCTATAGAACAATTTGTACCCGGAGCGCAATTTAATATGAGTATTTATGGGTGCTTAGGAAACCTAGATAAACACTAAACACTTTAATATATTTCCCTCGCTAAACTGTCTCGTTGGTATGAAGTGATTTTAGTAAGTACCACGCCAGATAAGAAGATTTTGGTTAGGAAATAAGGTAGTTGGTTAGAACAGTTCTCATCCTGTCTGCACTTTTAGTCTTATCCAAGTATTGGGCCTAGTTTGTGTTTTATATTTTTCAAAATATAAGACATGATTTCTAGGAAAACAGACTTAGGTCATTTGTTTGTTAGTCCTAAAGGAGATTTTGACAAATTCTCAGAATTTTATACTTAATAATTGTAGTCATTTTAGCATTTAGAGGCAAATCATTTGTTTTCAAGTGTTTGTAAACAGAGTAGACTCATATCGGCGTCTCCTGTAGGAGCCGTCTGATTAGTGTCTGCTCCGTTTGATTATGAAATTATTAGATCCGACTTTACAGTTCATGTATCATTGTAAACATTTAATTAACAAATATTCATGATGTCATTATTTTCTGTCATAAATATTCAACGTAGAAAATGTTAGCCCCCCGAATGCGTAGAAACTGGCGTGAACAAAAACACCACCAGCTTCAAAATTGTCAAACATTTTTTGTTTCATTCCTCTCAAAAGCGTGATCGGAGTTTCAAACAGTTTAACTGAGCTATTCGTTGTTGCGTTTGGATTCAAGTTGTTTGCTATGGTTTTCATCATTTCACCCACAGAGTGGAGAGATTTAAAAATCGTGACAGAAACAGGAAACGGCGACACTTGTCGTCTTTGTAAACGCATTAAGTCAATATAAACACAACTTTTCCAAGCTTGCACGGCATAGAGCATCGTCGGACAGGTGGGTTCTGTCAAGTCAACGACTCGCCTTATCAAAAGCTTGTTACGGCGTCTTAGCTCCGTGAATTGTGTTCTGTGCTAGTTACAGACTGGGTAAACACCTCGGAACTTTTTATCCTTACAGATCAGAAACTTCATAAAGAATATTTAATAAAAAGAACTGTTCACTGATGAAAACGTGAATGAAACAAAGAAAAACACACTGCGGACGTGTCAGTCAAAGCCTTCCGATTCTAGAAAATTTACACATTTTTTAAAAATAGTTTTCCCTGAGCATGTCATTTAACATTTTGTGTTCAATGCGCACTATGAACTGATACAATACCGGTATAATTATGCGAACTCAAATTCGCTGAATTTTAATCTCTTTATATCTTACAGGAATTCAAATCATAAAACAGATTTTAACCAGTTGACAACATTTACATACCCCTAGCGTGAACTGATTGTAAGAGTAACCAGGCAAATACCTTGGACAATTAGATTAACACCCAAATTAAAATACCGTAATATGCATCTAAACCTATTATGCCATTGGCGGCATAAACCCGTGACTGCCATGTCAGACTAGGCCTGATACGGATCGGTAATTCTGTACACTTCATTATTCTTTATTTTAGCATCATACAAAACAAACTGTGCTTAATCATATTATAGTGACAATTATTGCATTTCGATACAATCACACGCGCAAATATCCCTCCAGAGAAATATATTCTGCATCTGACATTTCATATCGCAGGGAATATTGTGCAATATCAAACTGAGATGAGTGTTTTAATGGCATCAAGTATTTAGTTAGAATATCACATTACATTACCCTATGTTCACAGTCTCTTAATAAACGCAGGCAGTTCTCTTTTCATATTTTTTTGCCAATCTCACCCGATATCACAAAGTCTTTCAGTTCCTAGCGGGAAAATTCAATTACAGTGATCTTATCTTTTCGATCTAGAAATGTAGAAATGGAGATCGATTAGCACATGCAGATTTATGCCACACATCAAGTCATTTTCATCACCTACTAATTAGCTTACGTTTTGAAGAAAATGCGTCTAGAGGGACAGGGAAAATATGGAATCTTCCCACCCATCCCCCGTAACGTCGCGTAATGACGGGGCTAATTGAAAAATGCAAATAATATTTTCCATGTTATCCCAGCACAGCATCAGCGAGCGTCTCCATATTAAAATACGAGTCTTTTTGATGTGTCCTTAGTGGAAGTTATCAGTTAAGATAAATCAAATTTATTAGCTCTACCCGTCCACCCGGCGAGCACCACAAGGAAATATTTGAGGAGTTTCGCCCAGATGACTTGTTTACGGTGACTATTATTATCTCCACACCGGAGAGCTCCTTAAATCGTTCTCCGGGGGACGACTGACAGAACGCATAAGTGATGTACACTTCATTTTGTCCAAATCACATTTGACAATCGAAAACAAATGGGCGATCAGACACGAGGCTTCATTTCCAATAAATTCATCTCACCATGTATATAGTATTTGCGAATAAAACCGAACTGATTGTCATAACATAACAGCTTGATAAAAATAAAACCGCCAAACAGTTGTTAATCACAACTGTAAAAAATCAACAATGCATAAAATAAAAAAGAATCCAGAGTGCAGCATGATATGCCGGTCTAGTATAAAATATTGAAATGAACCTACCTTATTTTTTAAGGCTGATAGAGCGTCACAGTGGAAGATGGATGAAGACAAGAATATATCCGTATTGAAACGCTCAACAATACAAGTTAAATTTTAGCAATGTGTCAAAGAACGGGCTGTCATTCCGCAAGGCAACCTGTCAAACTAAACCTAGGCTAGTTTACGACATTCCCAAACTAATCTGATGGGTTCTGTCATGCTTTACCGGTCTTCGTTTTCATAATGTATCAGTCTACGCCGACCTATTGCCAGTGGGCGGAGTCTGCGCAAGTATCGGTCATGAATATTTATCACCGTGGCTGCGCTGTGGCTAATACAACTGCAGCGAGTGTTCTGGCTAGGTACAGAGACAATATCGAGGCTGTAACACCGAATACAATTAGAGAGATAGATCAAAATAAAACGGAAAGAAATCGAAATGTTTATTACAATGGGTTTGCGTTTTTCTCATTTTATAATGGCTTTAGACTTGGCGCGCTATCATTAGATACAGGCGAAATGTCTAGAGTTTCAAAACTAGTTTTCTTATTAAAGTAAATAGACGGCATAGTTAGAGAAGCAAATATAATTATCTTTTCCAGGGAAAAATATTTTCGTCTGCTCGCAGTAATTTCTCATTTGTTTCAAATCAAACGGTGTCTGTTGCTAGGGTATAGATTGGAATAAAACCATTTGGCAAGTTATAGAGGCGGAGAAAATAGCATCTTGTAAGATGGGAGAACGGTATTTTCGCGTGATGCCATTTACTCATAAAAAATTCCAAGACACTTTCGCTGATAAAACTTCGTGCGATCAGTGTTATTATATTCGAGCCTGAGACTGAAATGAAACACCATTTCATATCACATTTTGGAATTACAGACCACAGTTAGAATGTTTTTTCTTCTATTTATATTGACTTTGACGAACCTCCTCTCGGTCAGTAGACATCAGATGTCAGTATCGCCAGATCCACTATGACCAACGGTATGTTTAATTTTAAGCCGATCTCTGATCACGGAATCTCCCAATAAAGCCCTCGTTGTCCAGAGAACCATTAAAATATGAAATTTCCAGAGCACACTGGCTTCTGTAACCAAACTAGTAGAATGATAAATCACAGTTCAAAAAGCAAAAGTACTGAACAAAATAATAAAACGCTCAGGGATGGTTGGAGGGAAGAGCCATTTCCATTAAATATGAGCCACAAATTAAATCTAAACATTATGCTTAGGTTCTAAGGCTGATAATCCAAATATCACTGATCACATGCCTTTGGACAAATCAGTTGCAGCATTAACTAGTTACTCCATGTAATATACCCTGTCCTCTCTACCCTTTACTCCATACATACTCCTTTTAACCATTTCCCTGTTCTATGTTTATTCAAAATTTCAATATCTACTGAATATTCATGGACAAAATAGTTATAATGAAATATGGAAGGTGGAACATTGTAGTCATTTTAGAAAGCAAAGAAACAGCTCTATCAAATTTTGTTAGCAAACAGAGCAGACCCTGATCAGACGGCTCCTCTAGGAGCCGTCTGATCTGGGTCTACTCTGTTTACAAATGCGTGAAAACACGTTTGTATGAGAGAAATGCTTAATGCTTTGCAAACGAAGTAGAACCGAATCAGACAGCTCATGTAGGAGCCGTCTAGTCAGAGTCTATTCCGTTTGTTTGTGGAATTATATGTATACATGTAGATCTTATTCTACAGTTATTACAAGGCCAAACACATTTCTTGTTCATATGCAATTATAAATATTTAAGCTAAAAATATTTATACATACTTTGTTTTCTTACATGGATATTTAAGGAGTTCAATGTTTATTTCTAGGGATTGTCAAATACAGTAAAATTCCGCTATTATGTTAGGTAAATGTTTACAATGATACATGAACTGTAAAGTCGGATCTAATAATTTCATAATCAACAGCAGTCACGCGTTTATGTAAACAGTAAAACCCTCCTAAACCAGACGTGAAATTTAGTATAAATATCGGTCTTCGTGACAGGTGGCAGATTACTGCGGGGTGAAAGTTTCACCCCGCATTAAGCAGCCACCTGTCTAAAAGTATCTTAACCATTCTCTTGCTGAATTTTAAAATACATGTCTCCTTCTTTACCCATGCCCTGTTGTATAATTACATATATCTTCACAGTGTACAAGTATTTCGCTGTGCAATCACTGCTGTGTAGTGCACTGGTTGCACAATCAACTTGTAAATAGTGCAGACCCAGATGAGACAGCTCCTGTAGGAGCTGTCCCATCTGGGTCTTCACTATTTACAGGTAGGTATATTGATGTGAATAGCAAGCGAAGGGTTAATTATTCACTACTAATCTTCAGGTTTAGAGGGGTTCCTCTGTATTATAACTAAAAAGGGGAAACACTAACAGTGTAGGCCATAGAGATCAATCAGCAACATTACTCAGCACTGTTTGCTTCACAATGTAGTTTCCAGTGATCTCAATGTCAAAATAAATATCGTAGAAATAAGCCTAAAATTGAAAATTAAATTCACCAACCCCATTACTATTCATGGTAAGAAACAATAAAATTGACGCACGGAAAAGGGGGCTTTTTCACTGGTGTGGAGAGGACATATTTAGATCTACAGGAGCTTTCCTTATGGGTCTACTCTGTATGCAAAATTCGTGAAAAATGAGTTTATATGACGGAAAGCGTTAATACATGTAACCACTGGCGCATTGGCTTATTACATAATGCATACACGAGGTCAATAAAATAAAACAGAATAAAATAGAAAAAAATATTCTAAATAAATCTTGATATCCTTATACATATACATACATGTCCATGTATATTTGATATTGTTCGAGGCTTGGGTGTTTATATTTATACATATGTTTGCTAACCAAGTACGCAAATTGCAAATGTGTAAACCCTTTACTCCATGAATATTCATGTAAGAAATAATGACATTATGAATATTAATTATTATACTAGCTCATGGACATAGGCTGTTTTGGCATCGGCAGAAACTGTAGAATCATATCTATATTATGTCATAAGCAAACAGAGCAGACCCGGATCAGACGGTTCCTATAGGAACCGTCTGATCTGGGTCTACTCTGTTTGCAAATCCGTAGAGAAGGCGTTTTAGGGAGAAAAGGGTTCAGGTAAATACAACAACGTCATCTAAATAACACCTTTCTATGGCTATTCTCACCGAACTAATACTTTCCTGAAAATAAATAAATAAATATTACATAGCAAAATAGTTGTCGTTTGAATATTTGATTGATTTAAGTTTCAGACAGAATATAAATTCCTTAATTTCACCAGCAGCACGCATATTAACCCCTTTACTCCATAGATACACTTATTAACGCCTTTGCAAACAGAGTAGAACCAGAACAGACGGTTCCTGTAGGAAACGTCTGATCAGGGTCTGCTCTGTCTGCTTTGGAAATACTGTAAATATGCGTCTAAATTTTCTGCCATGATCAAACTTTCTTGTGTTCTATTATGTCATTATAAAAAATCAGTTAATCATAATACTTAATATTCATGATGTCATAATTTTCTACATGAATATTCATGGAGTGATGGTTTAAAGATAGATATTGTGGATCCCGATTCCTCATGTATATCCGACCAATATGTAACAGTGACCAGGATTTAGACTGTAGAGTATCCCTGTGGTTCCATTATTCGACTCTTTTATCACTATGGGCAAAGTTATAATTGTTTTTCCGAACAGTTTGGGGCAAGGTGAGATCACGAAGTAAATACAGATAGAGTATTTTGGCGTCTGGTCAGAATCCAGACAGTTTTGGCACTTGCATTGTGCGGTTGAAATGAACGATTAATGCATCAAATAAAACGTATAAAAAAATATTTCGTGTGAAAATTTGATAACATTGTCAACAAGACTATAAATGTTGCAATAAGCGAACACATAACATACAAGAATAAATTAATAAAAATAAAATGAATGAAAATTAAAGCTAATGAAATTAAATAGAAATAAAACGGTAATCAGTGATGCATAAACAGATGTTTAATGAGTTAATACGAACATTCTACGGAGTACATTAAAATATCGATGATCCGAACTTTTAGTAAAGAGCCGTCTGATCTGGGTCTAATCTGTTTTCAAATGCGTGAAAACACGTTCATATGAAGGAAAGGATTAACACTATGCCTCATATAGACTTTTGGCACGTTTGCACACAGAGAACACATAGTTCCTTTAAACCTTTCCTCCATAAATACGCCTTTATACGCCTCTGTAAAAGTCACCTGTTGAAACCATTGTGATAAATAGAGCATTTGCTCCTATAGGAGCAAATGCTCTATTTATTACAATGGTTTCAAACTACAAAATTCTAAAATTGTCTTTTATTTTGTAGTTAATGCTCCTTTTGGGTTGATTTATTCAAAGTGGATGGATCTAAAAATAGCCTATGGAGAAAATGGTTAAGAGTTATCGGACCAGTGTATGCTCTGTGAATATTCAAGCATTAAACAATTCTTAAATTAATTATTCATGGGAGGAAAGAACTACAATATTCACCGAGTCTCAAGCATGCAAATATGTCCGTTGATTCAAGCTAGGATTGATTAACTCTGACCTTACTGTTAACCCTTTACTCCATGAATATTCATGTAAGAAAATATGACATCATGAATATTAATTTTTGATAATGATACATGAGCACAAGAATAGTTAGCCGTGGCAGAAACTGCACAATTAGACCTACCTTATTCCACGAGCAAAAAGAGCAGACCCTGATCAGACGGCTCCTGCAGGAGCCGTCTGATCTGGATCTACTCTGTTTGTAAATTTATGGATTAAGAGTTAAAATGCTTGCACAGATTCACTTAATTTCGATTAATTTAACCTTTAGCCTGCTGCGGGCAGCTGAGCAGTTACTGACACAAACAGTTTGGAAGAAAAAAATGCACGATTAAAATGAAAACTTATAATAGAGACATTTTCGTCGCTAAATGTTTAACTTAATCCTTGAGAAAGTAAGTGTCAGACAGTGTTGATCCTGATGAGACACCAGTGATTTATTTAGTATATAAGCTGGGTCCTAGCTGTTTGCAAACGTCGGCCATTTCGCGCTAAGCACGACAAAGCGGATAATTTATTACCAAACTGTAACATTTTTGTTTTATAAATATTTTACTGAAATACAGTAAACCTCCTCCAAACCGGACGTTAATGTTTGTACAGATATCGGTACCTGTGACAGGTGGCAGCTTAACCCTTTCCCTGTTCTGTGTTTATTTCACATTTCAATACCTAATGAATATTCATTAACAAAATAATTATAAAATAAATATGCAATGTGGACCATTGTAGACATTTTAGAAAGCAAAGAAACAGATCCATCAAATTCTATTGGCAAACAGAGTAGACCCTGATCAGACGGCTCCTCTAGGAGCCATCTGATCTGGGTCTACTCTGTTTGCAAATGCGTGAAAACACGTTTATATGGGGGAAAGGGTTAATGCAGGGTTAAAGTCATGCAGAAAGCTCCTGTAGGAGCTTTCTGCATGACCTTCATTCTGTATTAAGCAGCCGCCTGCCTAAAAGTATCTAAATTCTTCTCTACTAGGGTTCCGGTTTAGAGAGGTTTTACTATAATGAATAAATAAACATTAATCTGCTGAAAAATTAAAACTGGCACATCCCTATCGGAACATTAATTAAGCAAAAACCTGTATCAACATTTATCATTGACAGAAATAGTTTTATGACAAATAGTGCAGACCCAGCTCAAATGACTTCAACAGGAATCCTTTGATCTGGGTCTACACTGTTTGCAAATGTTTTAGATATTCGATTCCCGCACATTGAAACAATGTGATTTTCTGTGTTTTGTTTTGCTTTGAACTTGCCCTTTAATTTATTGATACTATTTGGTGTGACGCTGATATTCTCGAGGTCCAATTCAAGCATATGACCAATCAGAGCTAGAAACGGCTTTCGATCAATACAGAAAATTGGGTAATTTCTTGAGTAAATTAGAAGAAGCATTGACCGTAGAAACAACGCAACGCATCAAAACAAAAGCTACAGCTTAGTACACACACTGGTATGTTGTTTTAACCTATTCCCTGATATTGACGCCCTTTGTATTGACGTCCCTGTAAAATGTCAACTATTGAAACCAATGTGATGAATAGAGCATTTGCTTCTATAGGAGCAAATGCTCGATTTATCACAATGGTTTCAAACTACAAAATTCTAAAACAATCCTTTTCTCTAGTTAATGGTCCTTTTCGGCAAATTTATTCAAAGTGGTTGGATCTAGAATAGCATATGGAGGAAAGGGTTAAAAGGCAGAAGTTCAAAGGTTTTCCTTTCCTCTAGTAAATGCTCATTGTCGGTAATTTATTCATATAGGTTGGATCTAAAAATAGCCTATGAGGTAATGGGTTAACCATGCCAACTCTGTCTTGATAACTACAAATTATTTATATTTATACTATGTATATATAGACATTGCACCTCACTTACAGCTACCGAAATATCAATCGCATATTTATTGTATTTGGCAATGAAAATGTAAATATTGTAGCTGAAATAAACTTCTAAACTAAACTAACCACTGCCCGTTCAATATTCATGTAATATATAAGACATCATGAATATTAGTTAGATGACTTTTACGATGATATATGAACACAGGATAGTTTTGCTCAAGCAAAACCTGAAAAAATCAGATCTGTTATAATTGCATAAGCAAACATAGCAGACCCTGATCAGATTGCGCCAACAGGAGCCGTCTGATCTGAGTCTACTCTGTTTGCAAATAGGTGAAAAAGCGTTAAGGAAAGGGTTAACCATTTTTCTCATAGACACGCCCATTGATGCGTTTGCAAATCGAGTAGACTCAGATCAGACAGCTCCCGTAGGAGCCGCCTGACCAGGATCTGTCCTACTTGCTGATGGAATGCTATATATTCCACAGTTTCTGTCATAGTAAAACGTCTTAAGTTCATAACTATGTTATAATAAAAAAATCAGCTAATTAATATTCATGATATCAGTTTTTTATTATATGAATATTCATGAGGTAAGAGGTAGTCTGAATGGAGGGAGAATTGTTAGCCGCAAGCAAACTGGTATAATTCGTCTTCCTGTTATCTCAGTGTACGCCAGGAAATAACTTCTCCAAGGAAGTAAATCAAATTAATTCGCTGAATATTTATCACTTGGAGTATTATTCTATCTAACATCTGATTAGGCGAGAATGAGACGGTTACTTCTGACCCCTCGTAGCTCGATTTCAAATAAACAAACGCACGTATGTGTATGGTATATCTCAAAATATAATTTATTTACACTTTACAATCGCGGACACCAAATGATGGAAAACATTTAGCTAACAAACACTTCAGTTGTTAATGAAACACTTTTGAACAAATTCACGAACTCCTTAGGCAGGGACCTCGCATGTAAACAACTCTGGTATCTAAAAAGTGGAAACAATTAAGTACAGTAGCACCTGTCTTAAGTGGCCATTCTTTTATTGAACATAGAAGTCTTAAAAACAAGTGGTTGCTTAATACAGGGCAAAAATAATGCAGAAAGCTCCTATAAAAACTTTCTGCATTATTTTTGCCCTGCATTAAGCTAACGCATTCCTTACAGACCCATAATTATTCCTCTATTTAATGACCGCTTAAGACAGGTTCTACTGTAGAATATTTTCAGGTTTGCTCACAAAAGCCACACAAATAAATGGTACATACTTGAATAAAGGAAATTGCACAGTTTAAACTGTTCTTTTCTCATAGGAACATATATGACAATATATATTGTATTTCGGCATGTCACAGTTTAACCAAATTACATTGAGTTTCTTCGTCTTAACAAGTCATCTATTTTGTCATTTTGACAATAGAGAATAAACGAACAGCACGGCTGTCAGAAGTCGGTAGTAGAACTAACACAGTTTCCAAACAACCGCAATACCAAGATGAACATAAGACACTGCATTATACAAGACAGCTGCAGCATTCAAACAAAGCTATCCAACAAACCTCGGTCACGTTATCTTAGGGACACTAATATAATAAACAGTCACAGGATTCAAACGAAGCTATCCAACAAACCTCTGTCACGTCACATTCGGGACACTGATATACACAACAGTCACAGGATTCAATCAAAGCTATCCAACAAACCTCTGTCACGTTACATTCGGGACACTGCATTATACAAGACAGCTGCAGCATTCAAACAAAGCCATCCAGCAAACCTCAGCCCAAGTACCTACGGGACACTATTGTACATGGCAGCTGCAGCATTCAAACAAAGCTATCCAACAAACATCAGACCCGGTAACTGCGGGTCACTGTATTATACATGAAAGCTGCAGAATTCAAACAAAGCTATCCAACAAACCTCAGCCCCAGTACCTACGGGACACTATTTACATGACAGCTGCAGCATTCAAACAAAGCTATCCAACAAACCCTGCCACGTTACCGTCGGGACACTATTATACGAAACAGTCACATGATTCAAACAAAGCTATTCAACAAACCCCTGTCACGTTACCTTCGGGACACTGTTTTATATAAGCCAGTATCAGCATTCAAGGCAGTTACAGGATTCAAACAAAACTATCTAACAAACCCCTGTCACGTTACCTGCGGGACACTGTTTTATATAAGCCAGTATCAGCATTCAAGACAGTTACAGGATTCAAACAAAACTATCTAACAAACCCCGGCCCTGTCACGTTACCTACGGGACACTGCATAATACAATACAGCTGCAGTATTCAAACAAAGCGTTTCAAGAAACCTCTGTCAAGTTACTGTCACAAGTTTCCACTGTACTTGGAGAGTTAGTGAAATCAAAAAATAAATACCACTGCTCATATTTAACGGCATATTAATACATACTATTATCAAACTTGTAGCATGTAAGTCATCCTACATTAATGTCACAACTCACTATACCTCAATATAAGTTAAGGCCACACAGGCAAATAGACCCAAATTATAACACACAGGATAATCCACATAGGATTCTTTTGTCACTAAGGCTTAATGTCAAATATCTAGTCCACACAGGAATATATCGCCACCAAGACCTTAGAGTTAATATATGTCCGCACAGGATAATACGGCCACTAAGGCTTAGAGTCACTAAATATTTCACTTAAACTTATTAGTAACTTGAGGTAATTCTTCACACTAGTATGTATCTTATCATCACAATGACTTTCTACACAATCACTTGTATATACAGATAGACTGTACCGCATTAGGATATGCACTAATCGGTCTCTTGACTATGCTAGTCACACTTTACAATTACTGCTAAAATTTATTAAAAGTCACTTGTTAAAACTAAAAAAACATGCGGCATCTTTGCATCGTCTCTAAGGATAGATCCCTTGGTCAATTTAAGCACTGTGGTCATAGGTATACGTGTTTCCATTTGGACAGGACAACCTACATCTAAAACGCCCCTGATACTATCTGACTGAGGGGATACTAACTACCCTGAATTGCAGGAATAATGCGTAAAAAGGAATTCTATGAGAATAACAAAATGCATTTCAATACAATTACTACACAGGGCATGACGGGGACAGGGAAACTTACATACGTTTCTGCCGTGCCATGTGTTGACTCACTGTGCAATAAGACTGACCAAGATTACACATAACTCTACTTGAGATAAATTAGAAATAAGTCATTCGTGACTCAATCATACACTCAGGTAGATATACACGGATACACAGTAGAGTAGGTAGCTGATTTTGAAACCACCGTGTATATTTGTTACATGATCGATTTAGAGGGCTTCTGCTGTATGTTAAATATACAACCATTAAACTATTGTAATAAAGCGCGATCTGGCTTGCATTTGCAAACAGTTTGGATCAAAATGAGACTCCGAGTTACATGTACTCCCATTTTTACACACAGTTAAAACATATAGTTACACCCAGTTAAAACACATAGTTACACGCAGTTAAAACACATAGTTACACATAGATGAAACAAATAGTTACACACATTTAAAACACATATAGTTACACACCGTTAAAACACATAGTTATACACCTTTAAAACAAATAATTACACACAGTTAAACGCATTGTTACACACACTTAAAACACAGTTAAATACAGTTATGCACATAGTTACATACAGTTATAACACATAGTTACACATAGTTAAAACATATGGTTATACACCGTTAAAGTACATAGTTACACACAGTTAAACACATAGTTACATACAGTTACACACAGTTAAACACATAGTTACATACAGTTATAACACATAGTTACACATAGTTAAAACATATGGTTATACACCGTTAAAGTACATAGTTACACACAGTTAAACACATAGTTACATACAGTTACACACAGTTAAAACACATAGTTACACACATTTAAAAACATATAGTTACACACCGTTAAAACCACATAGTTACGCACCGTTAAAACACATAGTTACACACCGTTACAATACATAGTTACAAACTTTTAAACACAGTTTACACTCAGATAAATCACAACAGAGTTACACACAATTGATGCACATACGGTTTTCGTAGTTACAAAGAGATAACATCAGCTTTCTGAGCTATTAACACTTTATTCCATATATACGCATTTCTGCGCAAATAGGAGCAAGCAAGATAGACGGATCCTGCAGGGGCCGTCTGATCAGGGTCTGCTCTATTTGCTTATGATATGATATAGATATGATTCTCAAGTTTCTGCCATGGCCAACAATTCCTGTATCCATATGCTATTATAACACTTAATCTAATCAATATTCATAATGTCATTATTTCTTATATGAATATTCATGGAATAAAGGGTTAAACAAGCAAGAGGCCTACTTTAAGGAAGCTTCCGAATGTGAGAATTTTGTAACTCTCGACATTTGAACAATACATGCTGTTCACATGGTTTTTGCCAAATATACAGTAAAACCCAGCTAATGCGACCGCCTAAAAGAGATATAATTGTGGGTTCCATATGCAGATGGTAGCTTAATGCAGGACAAAAGTAATGCAGAAAGCTCCTAGAGGAGCTTTCTGCATTACATTTGCCCTGCATTAAGCAACCACCTGCTTAAAAAGACACCAATGTTTACTCATTAAGTGGTCACATTAGAAGGGTTTTACTATATGTATGTAACGATGGTTGTCGTGGAAATCTACAATACCTTTCTGCTCATTTACATATTTATATAGCTTTGTAAGAAGCTTTTTATTGAAATTAAAAAAAAATAGGTCATCTGTTGAGATTGAGAAAAACACTGATTTAACACTGTATGTTATTGCTGCACGGTGTTTAACCTATTACCTCATAGAAACGTATTTTCACACCTTTGCAAACAGACTGGACCCATATCAGACAGCTCGTACTGGAGCTGTCTGATCAGGGTCTGCTCTGTTTGCTTATAGAATGAAATAAACCTGATTCTACGGTTTTTGTCATAGATAAAACTTCCTTCGTTCAGTGGTAATTATATTCATGTAGGAAAAAATGACGTCGTGAATATTAATAAGATTATTGTTTTATAATGGCATACGAACACAGGACAGATTGGCTCAAACAGAAGCTGTAGAATCAGATCTATATTACACCATAAGCAAACAGAGCCGACCCTGATCTGGGTCTATTCTGTTTGAAGATGCGTCAAAATGCGGCGTTTACATAAGGGAAAGGGTTAACTGGGCCATACAAAGAAATGCAATAGAACCTGACGAAAGCGTCCACCAAAAATAGGTTTATTTATGTGTTTGTAAGACATGTGGTAGCTTAATGCAGGTCAAAAGTATGCAGAAAGCCCCTATAGGAGCTTTTTGTATTACTAGTACTTTATCTTTTAAAGATTTTTATGCCTTAAGATAGGTTCTACTGGAAAGACACAGTGATGATACATTTTACATAAAATGTATACATGTACTTATTTCTGTCATTCAGATATTTTAAAACTCTGATATGCTGTATTTTTAACTTACCCACGATTCCTTAATGTATTTAGAAAGTAATTGTCTGATAAAAACCTTGGATCCTAATGAGACATCGAGTTACTCGGCCTCTCATCTGGATCAAAGCTATTTTGCAAAGTCGTGTTTGGCTGGATAATGATTAATATAAAATACATTTTTCAACAAACTACAAAGAATGACCGCCAGGCAATCAGAAACCAGACCTCACGCGCGCACGATACGCACGTGCTGTGCGTGATATCGACAGGTAGAGAGACCTGTAGCGGACATTACGTTATTGTCCTCAGACGATAAACCTTAACGAATTGTTTAATTATGTAATATGATAGAAAAATCTGTTCTCAAGAATTGATATACGATAACTCATTAATGTAACAGAACGTAGGGCTAACCATCGTGCAATAACTCTGATTTAATTTGAAATACAGTTGAACCTGTCTACGGCGACCATCCAAAAGGAGCCTATTTCTAGGTGTTTAAGAAAACTGGTAGCTTAATGCAGGACGAAAGTTAAGCAGAAAGCTCCCATGGAGCTTTCTGCATTACTTTCGTCCTGCATTAAGCAACCACCTGCTCTTATAGAATCTAATGTTCATTCCTAATATGGTCGTTATGAGCAGAGTCTATTGTATTTCGCACTGATAATTAAAATCAGAGTCAAACGTTCAGCCTTGATGGTTGTGTATAATTGGAACTAGGTTGTCTAGAATATACCGTGTTCTTCCTAGAGTTTCACTGTATATATATATAACATTTCAAGTTGGTAAATGATTATTCTCAATTGAGCTTTGTTCCCCTATACTTGTGTCTGAATTTGTGCATTAAGAAAATACGAAAATGGTTGGAACAACCAAGAAATTATAACATTTTCTTGTTTACATTCATACCAGGGCCAAGGTTTGAAAAAAGTGGCTTTGCGTTGAGTATAGAATAACAATTATCCATTTCCTTCATACAAACACCATTTCACGCCTTTGCAAATAGAGAAGACCAAGACCAGACGGCTCAATGTCTACTGTGTTTACTTATGAACTTATAATAGATCAGACTACAATTTTACCAATACCATCAATTCGTATGTACATAGGCATATATACAAATACAGCTAACAGATATTACAATAAATAACTTTATTGCAAATAAAACATTATTACAATGTTTATAGCAAAAACATATAATACATTAATGAGAATGAGATATAAATATATATTCATGATGTCATTATTTCTAACATGAATAGTGTTAAAACAGCGACTACTCAACATAGTCTGTTTTTGTGTTTAAGGCACCAGGAAGTTACATGCAGGATGTAAGAATTGTTCTGCTTTACTTTCGTAATTGCTTTTAGTGAATGTTGTGTTTCTTTACTATGCGACTGGTCATCATAGACGGACTCGGCTGTATATTCATTGTGCACTGACACATTTTTAAATGTTCACCAGATGGTATGTAACTGCATAATGACAAGTACAGTATCCAACAATAGTGTTTTCTGGAACATTATGGTGTAGTCTGTAAACAAGGGTATGAGTAATGTGATCAGTATGAGTATCCTATAAACAAATATATAAGTACAGTAAAACCTCGATTATTCGAATTTTCGGTATAGAAGAATTTAGACCCTTTTAGGCAGGTGGCTGCTTAATGCATGGTGAAAGTCATGCAGAAAGCTCCTAGAGGAGCTTTCTGCATGACTTTCACCATGCATTAAGCTGCCACCTGTCTTAAAGATCGATAATAATACGTATTTTAGTGTTCGGATAATCGAAGTTTTACTGTACATGTATATAAAGAAGTATGATGTACTCTATGAACAAATATATCAGCAAATAGAGCATTAAGCAGTGCCCTGTGAACAAATATACATGTATCAGTTTACAGAACATTATGCTGTACCATATAAACAAACATATCAGTGTACAGAACATAATGTGTACCTTATAAACAAAGATATCAATATACAGACCATTTCCTTGTATCATATGAACCAAGATATGAGTATATAGACCATTATCTGGTATTCTACAAAACAAAGATGTCAGTATATAGACCATTTGCTTGTATCCTATAAACAAAAGTATGAGTATAAAGACCATTATTTTGTATCCTACAGACAAAGATATCAGTATATAGACCATTATCTTGTATCCTACAAACAAAAATATGAGTATAAAGACCATTATCGTATATCCTATAAACAAAGATAAGAGTAATTATATAGACCATTATCTTGTATCCTACAAACAAAAATATGAGCATAAAGACCATTATCTTGTATCCTACAAACAAAGATATCAGTATATAGACCATTATGTGGTATCCTATAAACAGTGATATTAATATATAGACCATTGTCTTGTATCCTTTAAACGAAGACGTGTGTATAAAGGCCATTATCTTGTATCCTATAAACAAAGATATCAGTATATAGACCATAACCTTGTATACTATAAACGAAGATACAGTATATAGACATTATCTTGTATTCTATAAACAAAGATATATGAATAAAGACCATTATATTGTATCTTTTAAACAAAGATATCAGTATAAAGACCATTGTCTTGTATCCTATAAACAAAGATATCAGTATATAGACAATTGTCCTGTATCCTATAAATGAGGATATTACTATCAATACCATTATTTTGTATCCTATAAACAAAGATATCAGTATAAAGAGCACTGTTGTACCTATAAGCATGACTTAAGTAATAATAGCCCTTTAAAAACAAATACATGTATATCAATATACAGAATATTATGTTGTACCATATAAATAAAGATATCAAAATATAGAACATTATTTTGTTCCATATAAACAAATATATCTGCATAATGAACAGCATGTTGGACCATATATGTACATATTTCAGTATAAGGGCCATTATGTTGTACTCTTTAAACAAAGATATTATAATGAACACTATGCTGTACATTATCTCCAGAAAACAATTACCTGACTGATGTTTTTATGTATTGCTATGTCAATTGTAGTTTTGTCAGTTATAGTTTTGTCAGTTATAGTTTTGAATATATGTTTAATGTGTATACTATGTTTACACTTTCTAATGAGCCGATGGCCTTCTGGATTTGAATAAAATTAAACGTTAAGTCATTATCATCAAAAATATAAGAAACAGAGCATTTCGTTTCATGGCATAAACAAAGATATCAGTACATTGATCATTACTTGTACTCTATAAACAATACTATCCATCAGTATAATGGGCAGTGTGTTGTGTCTATAAACAAATATATCAATATATAGAACATTATGATGTATACCGTAAACAAATATATTAGTATATTGAACAGTATGTTGGGCCATTAAGATATATATAGAGATATCAGTATCATGAAAATAACGTTGTACTTTGTAAACACAGAAATTAGTATAATAAAAAGTACGTTGTACATCATAAATAGAGATATCAGTATAATCGACATTATGTTGAACACTAGAAATAAAAATATCATTATAGTACCATTACTCGTACTTATTAAACAAAGACATCGGTATAATGAAAATGACGTTGTACTCTATAAATAAAGATATCAGTATAATCAACATTATGTTGTACTCTATAAATATAGATATCAGTAGAATGGTCATTACTCGTACCCATTAAACAAAGATATCAGTGTAATGAAAATGACGTTGTACTCTTTAAAAGAATGATATCAGTACAATATACGTTATGTAGTATCCTTTAAATATACCAGTATATTGCCGTATAAATAACGATATCCGTAACATGACAGTAGTTTTTGTACCCTTGAACAAAGATATCAGTATACAGAACCTTACGTTTTACCCGATATGCAAATAAAATGATTAGTATACAGGGTATTTCAACGTATGTTGTACACACATATATCAAGTTTAATGAACATAATGTATCATTTCAACAGCGATACCATTACAAGAGGATTTGCCCGAAGATCAACGGACAGAGTAAGTTAAGAACAATTCTGGACATTGAACAAAGCCTGGCAGATATCTGTTTTATATGTCTGTTGAGTCATTTCCCATGTATCCATGACAACTTTGTCGGCTAGCCAATTATTTTGAAGTTATTCTCATTATTTAATTCATATATCTCTGACATCATTTTTTGCCTGACGGCTGTAGACTTAGAACTGGGTAATATATGGGTTTGTGTTTTAAGAGGAAGTGTTTGTATAATCGAACAGGCTGCTTCCTCAGACAATACTGAAGAACATGTGACGCCAGCGGGTTTAAACTGTCCTAAAACGTAAAGTGCCCACTCTATCAAGGGAGAGCAAATTAGACCTTAGATGAAGCGCACGAAAATAAGCAAACTGAACCGATATGTTTTAATTCAACCAAACCTCGTATTTATATAAGAGAAAACCAAACTAATGTACATACCGGATACTACAGATATTGCAGTCTTCATGTCTGACAAAAACGTTCTATCAACAGTTTACCAAAAAATATTAATGCTGTAAGAAAAAGAATGCAGTCAATACAGCTTAAATCACTTTATGTTTTGTTATGTATTGTCTTTGACTGCAGTATCACGTATATTGTTAAACACAAAGCACGGCAAGATACACCAGACGCATAAAACAAACAACACCAATTCAGAGCTCAAAATACAGTGCGTAAATTAAAATATTTTCAAGAATAACTCGTTTATTTCTCCACCAAGCCATGTGTTGTGTGACCACTCTTTCGAATCGTCTCGAAGAGACGATTCTAAAGAGTGGTCACACTATAGGGTGTTGTGGAGAAATGACGATTTTAGTATATGTGTGCGCACATTTATTTGTTGCTCTGGTCATTGTCAATCTTTTACCTGGTGACTTGACTATTCATGTACACATGATGTTAAAGCCCGAAACTGTATATTCAGGTCTATATTATTCCATAAGCAACGACAACAGATCTGGATCGGACGATTTCTACTATGCCGTCTGATCTGGGTATGCCCTGTTTGCAAAAGCGATATGATGTGTTTTAATCAGGATAAGGATTCAAACATATGCACGTGAATTGATTAGTACAATATAATCTGTCTTAAGCCGCCATCAAATAGAGGTATACGTATGGGTATGTAAGGTAGATAGAAGCTTAATGCAGGTCAGAGTAAATCAGAAAGCTCACATAGGAGCTTTCTACACTACCTTTGTCCTGCATTAAGCACCAACCTGCCTTTTTAGACTCCTATGTTTAACCCTTTCCCTGTTCTGTATTAAGGCAAAATTTCAATACCTACTGGATAGTGATTAACAAAATAGTTATAAAGAAATATGGAAGGTGGAACATTGTAGACATTTTAGAAAGCAAAGAAACAGATCTATCAAATTATATTAGCAAACAGAGCAGACCCTGATCAGACGGCTCCTCTAGGAGCCGTCTGATCTGGGTCTACTCTGTTTGCAAATACGTGAAAACACGTTTATATGAGGGAAAGGGTTAGTACATGAATAGTCGATTAGGACAGATGCTAATGTATACGAACAGTATCACACACAACGTTCCTAAAGACATAGGTAAATAGGTGAGCATTTTGATAAGGGTTTTTACAATTTGCTTCATAACATACTTTCTACCGACACACACACATACAATATTCTCAACCAACATCTCTAAACAAACGAGAATTTGATTTATTGACATCGTAATAGTAGGACGAGTTAACTAAGGAATAAATATTTCGATGGATGCACTATGAACCAACCGACATACTCGCTCAGCAGTAAACAGCGTTGCGTTATGACCTAGTAAATGATATGTCCTAGTACGAATCACATTCAGTTTTAGATTCACCACAAAGTATGGCTTAGAATTCTGAAAAACAAACACAAACAATAACATGAAACATTGTCATTAAGTATTAGGCGTGTGCTGTTGTCATTGGCTAAACCGAATATACCGATATTATTACTTGAAGAGTCCGTGGATTGATTAGCAAATCAGAATCAAGATCGATATATCGGTGAACGGGTTAGTTTGTGGGTTTCGCTCTCTGTGTATACGTCGTTAGCCGTATAGGCTGCACTCCTGTGCTACATTAACTGAGTTATAATACGAAAAGGCTTGTCGTATTCGCTCGTACCTGATTGAAAAGCAACAAATCGAGGTACTGTCATTGTCTCGCGGTCGTCACCAACGTTGTTGTCGTCCAAAATAACTCTGACATTTGGTCATAATTTCAGCATTAGTAAAATCATCTCTGTCGCACTTAACACGAAGAGGCGCTGATCATGCATATTTAACCCATTCCATATTGACGACTTTTGACGACTCTGTTAAAGTCACTTTGTGAAACCATTGTGATAAATAGAGCATTTGCTCCTATAGGAGCAAATGCTCTATTAATCACAATGGTTTCAATGTACAAAATTCTCAAATTTTCCTTTTCTCTAGTTAATGCTCCTCTGGGTTAAAGAGAACACTGATAACGCATATTAACAAGGTTATGGTTTCTTATAACAATTAACACAAATGGTTCACTGATAAGGCATAGTTAACCCTTTACTCCACAAACACGTCTTTATACGCCATTGTAAACAGAGTAGACCCAGATCAGACGGCTCCTATTTGATGTGCTCTGTTTGTTTATGGAATAATATAGTTATGATTCTACAGTTTGTATTTGGCAACAATATTGTGTTTTGATATCTCATTTTAAAACTTAATATAATTGATATTCACGATGTTATCACCTATCTCATGAATATTCATGGAGCAAATAGTTCAACTGTCATGACCTCTTATAGCATTTACATCACGATAACAGATCGCCGGCTTGTGGTGCTCATATTTTATACCCACCGTTCAAACATGTGTGATAACTTCTAGAAGACATTTTCATAGCAGTCATCTTCAATAAATATGAAACTAATGCAGGTTTTCGACTCAACTAACGGTATATCGAATGTTGAGCCCAAAACAGCCGTCAAACCAGATGAGTGCCAGAATAACTCGGCGTCGTTAATAAAAGTGAGAAAACAATTAATTTAAACAACTGAGTGAAATAAAGTACATCAAATGTTTATAATAGTTTTTTTAGTTAAATTATGTAGCCACTACTGCCATGTACATGTATATCTATACACAGAAATGTTCCGATGGAGATTATTGTTTTAAAAACTTATCATTGATTGGTCCGCTGTCAGCCATCTCCTTCATAAGCTAATACAGTGAAACCTCTCTATAGCGGCCACTAAATTACATCAAGTATTGTGTGTAAAAGGCAGGTGGCTGCTAAAAGCAAGGTGAAAGTAAACCAGAACGCTCCTGTAGACTTATGTATAAACCGTCTGATCAGAGTCTGCTTTGTTTGCTTATGGAATGATATGGTAAAGTCACATGCTCTGTTTACATGCCATTATAAAAAGCAATTTTATAATTATTCTTGATGTTATTATTTCTTACCTGATTATTCACGAGAGAAAGGGATATGAGTTGAAGGCATATCGGTTTAACTTTTTATTGGATGTATATTCATAAAACAATACTCTGTCGTTTATAGATATCTATCATAATATAAAACACTTTATTAAGAATAACATACTGAAATATGTTGCAGTAAAAGTCATATCTGTAACATTTAGCCCATTCCCTCATAGGCTATATTTAGATCCAACTTCTTTGAATAAATGTACTGAAAAGGAGCATTAACTAGAGAAAAGGAACAATAGCATTTTTTAGTTTGAAACCATTGTGATAAAAAGAGCATTTGCTCCTATAGGAGCAAATGCTCTATTTATCACAATAGTTTCAATAGGTGATTTTCGCAAAGGCGCCAAAAGGCATCACTATGAGGGAATGGGTTAAGTAAACATAACAGACTCTGGTCAGATAGCTCCTACAGGATCAGTCTATTTGAAATTGCGTAAAAATAAAATGTTGTATTACACACTACAGTAACACAAAGTTAAATGTTGGTTTATTATTCAAACGTGTGACATACACTTAGAGCCGGAAAGCGATCCTTTACACCCTGTCCCCCATTCATATTTTAATCTATTCAAAAGCGACAGCAATTAATAGATAAATATCGGTGTTTAAATCGTTAAGTAGACAGAGCGCGATTTAATCGAGTGTTATTTTTGATGCTTTTTAAGATAGACATTTGAGATGAGGTGGTAAAATGGTACCTGGTGAATTAAACGGGGGCTTTGAATGCAGGCTTTATACGCTGATACCCCGGGTACAATAGGTGGAGGATGCGAGTGATCATTCTCGGGTGTTGGGTTACAATAAAACGATCCTGTCCGGGGTGATTGCTCGGTGTCACAGAGAGAGGGAATTGTAATTTGGAGAAAACATATACCCTAATAGCCGCGAGGAATTTTAGAAGGAAACGTTTATCAAATGCGTCATTACTGTGTATAATTGCTAGGCTGTTATATACTCCTAACCCTTTCCCTGTTGAATATTCATGTAAGAAATAATGAGGTCATGAATAGTTAATAGCAGAATTGTTATACTGGCATAAACATACATGGATATTTTAGTATCGGAAAAAACTGTAATGTCAGTTCATGACACTTTCAAAAAAAGGCAATAAGGGCAGACCCTGATCAGACGGTTCCTATTGGAGCCGTCTGATCTGGGTCTACCCTGTTTGCAGAGGCGCGAAAATGCGTTTATATGAAGGAAAGGGTTACGACGAGGTATTATCTAAAGCGCTTAGATGTGCAACACCTTCGAATCTATTGTAAAGAATAAGATGATATTTATCGGATGTCCATAACCGATTATCAGTAAATCCTCGATAATTCGAAATTATCAGACTGTCACTGATCGATAATGACACGCATTTGAGTATTCGAATAATCGAGTTTTTGCTACATATAATTTTTTCTGTCTTTTTTGCAGCATAAGTATCACGTGAATAGTGATACGTGTATGTCTAGATTCCTTATTCATAACAATAGGAACGAGAAGCGATTATGCATGGTCTACAAAGTTTACATTTCAGTAATTTGTTTTTAGAAATCTATAAGCTAAGATAATTCGCACTATCTGTACTGCGACCTGCTTTTTACACACTTCATTCCGGAATTCATTGCAAACAAGGCAACATTCTGGACATTAAATAATCAACTACATGTACTAATATCCCGTGGAAGAAACATAATCTGTGGAAAAAAGATAAATTCTGTCCTGCATACCCGAAATGCTTGATTAAAAGAGTCTGCGCAATTTCTTAAAAACGAGGTTTTGTTTGCTATTGTCAATTCTATACAGGCAGAGTAGCCTTAATTTACTGTTTACCCGCTCTGTCTCCTAACCTAAAGCAATCTTCTTAAAGCGCTGAATGACCACAGTCTAAGATATTAATATTTGCTTAGTCTCTGGTATTGTTTACATTTATGGCACGTGCACGATATTAGAATTGCGCCCACAGTATAGTTTATCACCCGTATATCCAACAATGTTCTCAGGGTCAAGTGTCATGTATGAAACTCGAGCATCAAACCGCGAGTGCCATCCCAATCGTAGTTAATTCTTAATACCGCTGTGAAAAAACTATGTCGGCACAACGTTGGATCTCGTGCAGTTATGGATACTTCCGATGCTAACAAACGCACGAGAAACAACTGAACGTCTGTCAAACAGCTTGGATCCTGATGAGACGCCGAGTAAACTCAGCGTCTCATCAAGATTCAAGCTGTTTGCAAATGAATGCGAGCCGGCTCGCGAAGAGCAGAGTAAGGGTTAATAAATGATTTCTTTCATGGCGATATTATATTGGTTGCAGGCCGAGGTCGCTTGCTTGTGTCACAATGAAAACTTTGATGCGTTATTAAATGACTTCTATATTACTTTTCCGACGACACACAGCCTCTATAATCTCAATAAAAGCTATAAACTAGTGATAAAACATTCTTATTGTAATATTTCTTTGATGTTACTTTGGTGGAGAAAACGTATACTCTGTATGATTTCGGTGAAATCAACTAGGATCCCAACTTTGAGACCATCGTTGAAATGTCTGAAGAAGTGTTCTGACTTCAAAAGAATCTATCGCGGTGTGGGTTAAGAGAGCTTAAGAATGTTATAAGAAAAAACATCCTGCAAGGTTCTGATACGGAAAGATGTATTTTTATTGTTTGCGAAAATGTTCACATTGCTACTGAAACCGAATCTATGTGATGTGGACCGCATGAAAAAGATATTAAACTTTTATTATCTGACACATAATGGACTATAACCCCAATGAATCCATGAAATGGACATCATATTTTCTAAATAGTGTGTTGACATTAGTGTGTCGAGTGTAAATTTAAACCTTTGTTAACATCCTTTAAATTAATTATGTAATTCTAAACCCTGTTATGTCTTTCAGGATTTATAATTGATTATTTCCTGAATTTTCATTGTAAATCAGTGACCGTATCAAACTAACGCCGTATATAGTTTTGCCACCTGGTTTACGAGCGCACCGTATATTAGAAACCCTTAAACTACCAGCTAACAGGCAGACATACACTGACAACTGAGTATGATGTGTACAAGACGCCAAAGTACTCAGTATCTTGTGCAATGATTATCAAGTCTTCCATCAGAAGTAATTATACATAGCATAAACTGCCAGCGCATTATATATGCGTAGACTATCAGCAAAATAACCCGAAGTAGAAGACCTTTTCAACACCTTATCAGAGCTTGTATTTACAAGGATTTTGGCTGTGCTTTATTTCTTCTGACGATGTCGGACATGTTTAGTATGACGTTAACGTTTCACCTGGAGTGTGAAGTATGGCTGATATGACCGCAGAGGACGAAAGCACAATGATAAATAGCCTGACCGCAGGTGACCGCCGCTTGTTATTTGATTTAACACGGATTTAAAAATGCAGTTGAAGAGAATAGGGTCATTTAACGCTTTCCCTGTTCTATATTTAGGCCAAATTTCAATACCTACTCAATATTCATTAACAAAAAAGTTATAAAGAAATATGGAAGGTGGAACATTGTAGCGATTTTAGAAACTAAAGAAACAGTACTATGAACTACTATTAGCAAACAGAGCAGACCCTGATCAGACGGCTCCTCTATGAGCCGTCTGATCTGGGTCTACTCTGTTTGCAGATGCGTGAAAACACGTTTATATGAGGGAAAGGGTTAAGACATTAGACAGATAATGACGCATGCTTAAAATAACTTTGTTGACGGACAATTTGATAGATATTCATTTTTTCCAATTTGACATAAGACAACTTGGAGAGCATGCAATTATGTAGAATATGGACATATTTTATCTTAACATTATTTTCTTTATCGTATCGACAGAAGTCGCAGTAGTATGCTATATTAATATTGAAATCTTAAGTCCTACCTCGTTACGAACACACAATGTCTACTGACATTTGGATCTCCAATTTGATCAAGATTTTGAGGAACTGACCGAATGTCAAACAGCTTGAATCCTGATGAGACACCGAGTTACACGGCGTCTCATCTTGACCAAAGCTGTTTGCAACTCCATGTCAAATCGCGGCTAGCGGGAAAAGGTTTAATAATACCATACGCTTTTAAGTACAATATACATCAGCACAAACATCGAACTTCATGCAAAACAAACATGAATTACACGACTCGTTCCATGAAAAAATGGGATTGTGGCGTTTTGCAAACAACTTAGACCACTGGAAGCGCCAAGAGCTTACACTCATTGTCCGATTGTAAACTAGACGGTATACTATTTAAAAAAGGAAATATAAAAAAATAATAAAAAGTTGTAAATAAAATTATTGCAAACAGTGATGTAAAAAGCAGAAATGTTCGCCCTAACTTTAGATGCAGACGATGGTCTGTGTTTACAATGCTTGTCAACCTAAACTGTTGATTTCTCACTTAGGCTATAACACATTGTTATACAATAGCACCTGTACTGAGTGGCCATTCATGCAATGAATATTGGAGTGTTAAAGCATGCGTTTGCTTAATGCAGGGCAAAAGTAATACAGAAAGCTCCTATAGGAGCTTTCTGTATTACTTCTGACCTGCATTAAGCTACCACCAGTATTACAGATCAATAGATTAAGAATAAGTCAGGTTCTGCTTGCTGTAAGGACAAATACACACAACGTGTCTCTTTGCGAGTGACGGTCAGCACTTACCACAAGTATGCCAGTGGAGTGATGTACAAAACCAGCCGTTGTTTAGTTCAGAGGTTGTTTTGTCTGTTTTGAATGAAACACGATGTACAGTTGCATGTTACTCCTTTGTTCTGGCTTGAACGATGAGAACATTTGTCCAAACTGACATTGATAGCTGGTGAACCAGGTAAACAGAAAGTGAAAAAATACAACCTGGTGGTCTTTTAATTTTCGGAATATGATTTAGAGAATAGACATGAGGAAAAATTATGTAGTTATGTTAAGTATGCAATTAGGCGAGAATAACAGGTATCAAACCAGGGTTGGACTCAAGGTCAAATATACGACAAGCTAGCATCCGTTAACCCTTACTCCACGAATATTCATATATAAAATAATGACGTCATAAATATTAATTAAAATCGTTTCTACAATGGCACACGAACACAAGACTGTTTTACAGTGGCAGATGCATCTGAAACAGATCTACAGTTGAACTTCGATATCTCGAACTTCAAGGGACCATACAAATATGTTCGAGATAACCGAAGTTCGAGTAATCCGATTTGTAAACTGGGCAATTTATCGAGTTCACAGATTAATGAAGGTCTAAAGTAATGCTGAACGCTCATGTAGGAGCTTTCAGCACTACTTTAGACCTGCATTAAGTTTGGTTTGTAATTTTCTAGATATCCGTAGTGATACAGTATATTTTAAAACTATTCTGTATTGTAAGTTTTGGAAGGACCGAACTTTTAGTTCGAGTTAACCCGAAGTTCGAGTTATCCGAGTTCGAGATATCGAAGTTCAACTGTATATTACTTTATAAGCAAACATAGCAGACTGATCAGATGGCTCCTATAGATGTATATAATGGTTTTGATTGATTGATTAAGTCTCCTCATATTGACGCCTTTTGACGCCTCTGTAAAAAATTATTTTGAAACAATTGTGATAAATAAAGCATTGGAATTTTGCTCCATATGAGCAAATGCTCTATTTATCACAATGGTTTCAAAGCTACACAATTCTAAAATTTCTTATTTTCTTGAGCAAATGCTCATTTCCAGTAGATTTATTCAGACATTGGATCTAAAACCAGCCTATGAGGGACAGGGTTAACAACAGCACTGTAACACAAAAAGTTATAAAGCGCCGATTGGCGTATTGATGGAGTGAAAGGTTATGGAAATGAAAGAGAGGTCAATGGCTATTATATAAATATGTCAAAGTAAAGAACAAAGCAAAATAGAAACTCGTTTAATACATCATATACTCATACATACATTTGTACAAATAACGTCAGATTATGGAACTATTTACTTCACAATCCAGTCTTTGTATACTACAGTTGATATCTATCTCGAACTCGAATAACTCAAACTTTGGGATAACTCGAAAAAAGTCCGGTCCTTCCAAAACTAACACTACAGAATTGCCTAAAACGTATCGCTACAGAGATCTAGAAACACATGTGACAGCTTAATACAGGTCTAAAGAAATGCTGAAAGCTCTTGCAGGAGTTTTCAGCATTACTTTAGACCTGTATTAAGCTGTGGTCTTGGCAAGTCGTTCAGATTAGAAATCGGATGACTCAAACATCTGTTATCTCGAACTAATTTGTACGGTCCCTTGAAGTTCGTCTTATCGAAGTTAAACGGTACATGTATTGTCAACCGAGTAGATTTCATTCAGACAGTTCATGTGTGCATTGTGTGATTGTATGTTACAGATATGCAAACTTATTTGCAATGACAGTGAATTACATTGATTTGGTTTTATGGAATACAATAGTCAAATTATACTAAATATTCACTACGGTCGAAGGCATCAATGAATATTCATGAAATAAACGGTTGACCCGCACATGAAACTTCAGTGCCATTTTCACAGTATCTTTTTATTTCGACATTGGAAAATACAGTAAAAACTCAATACATGTAGTTCGAAACTTTGATATTGAAGAATTGATGCTTATTAGGCATGTGGGTCCTTAAACCAGGATGGACGTCGTATAAAAAGCTCCTAGAGGAGCTTTCTACACAACTTTCACTCTGCATTAAGCTGTCACATGTCACCTTTACAAACAGAGTAGACCAAGATCAGACGGCTCCTATAAGAGCTGTCTGATTAGGGTATGTTCTGTTTGCTTATAATATAATATAAATATGATTCTATAGTTTCTGCCATGGCTAAACATTCTTGTGTCAATGCGCTATTATAACAAATTAATCTAATTACTATTCATGACGTCATTATTTCTTACATGGATATTCATGGAGGAAAGGGTTAAGGTCCGAAAATGATATATACTTTAGTGTTCGAACTATCAGGGATTTGCTGTATCTCGCAAATATATCATTTTACGACGGATAAGGCTGGCGGTGGATTAACCCTTCTCTTACTGAATTTTAAAATACATGTCTCCTTCTTTACCCATGCTCTGTTGTATAATTACATATATCTTCAGTGTGTACACGTATTTCGCTGTGCAATCACTGCTGTGGAGTGCACTGGTTGCACAATCAACTTGTAAATAGTGCAGACCCTGATGAGACAGTTCCTGCAAGAGCTGTCTCATCTGGGTATTCACTATTTACAGGTAGGTATATTGACGTGAATAGCAAGCGAAGGGTTAACCCTTTCCCTCTTCTATGATTATTCCAAAATTCAATACCTACAGAATATTCAACAGAAAAATAGTTACAAAGAAATATGGAAGGTAGAACATTGTAGCCATTTTAGAAAGTAAAGAAACATATCTTTCAAATTCCATTAGCAAACAGAGCAGACCCTGATCAGACAGCTCCAATAGTAGCCGTCTTATCTGAGACTACTCTGTTTGTAAATTCGTGAAAACATGTTAATATGAAGAAAATGGTTAAGTTTACAAACACTTTTAAAGATACCCATGCTTATTCATAACATGACCGCTTTAAGAGCAGTTTTACATTAATTACCTTAAGGTTAAATTATTTAACATCATTGAGAAGCTGTATTAAAGTCTATATGTATAATAAGTATACATATGCATATAGTGTCTTTGTATCTACATGTATCTACATCCGATTTCTAATCTGAACGACTTGCCAAGACCACAGCTTAATACAGGTCTAAAGTAATGCTGAAAGCTCCTGTAGGAGCTTTCAGCATTACTCTAGATCTGTATTAAGCTGTCACGTGTGTTTCTAGATATATGTAGCGATACGTTTTAGAGCAAGTCTGTAGTGTTAGTTTTGGAAGGACCGGACATTTTGTTCGAGTTATCACGAAGTTCGAGTTATCCGAGTTCGAGATATCGAAGTTCAACTGTATTTACTATAATAGTACGGCCTCCTGATATGTAACAAAATAGTTCTGATCCATGCCCCGATTGCAAATTCTTCATCAAAGACACACATTTAAGAATAGTTATTTTCTTGATAAAGGCATTGCGGAATTAGATTGTGGTTTAAGAATTAGTTTAAGAAAGGTACACTATTTTCTTACATTATGCGAATTTGTCTGGAGTTAATTAAGTGGAACGTTCAACTCTGGTATTATTTCAAGTTAAGCAGTTCAAGTCATTACTGAAACAGAAAAGAATTGATAATTAGATTTTGAACTGAATTAGCACGAATACAAGCTTCTCGTACTGTTTTTAAAGACGTCATCTGGTTTATTATACATTCTAATTATGAAGAATGAACGATGCCAAAAGAAGAAAATTAAAGAACTTTATTGAGCAAGTTCACATATCCCATGCCGCCACATTGTCAGAGAAAACAATGGTTCCCCATGACAGATTCTTCTGAACATCGAAATCATCATTCATGACACGTTTACAAGCAAATTTGAGATAAATTGGTCAAGAAATCAAGGTGCTAGATGAGCAACAATGTACGAAATTATGATACACGGACGGTGGGACGGGCGGAAGGGCGGACGAACTGACAGACGGACCGGTGAAAACGATATAAACCGGGCAACTCCGTTGCGTGGGGGTATAATAACAAACAAAATGTATCGATGAACTGTTTAAAAGTATGAATCCAAATGAGATAAAATAGTATTGGTGTCTTTTTCCATCCATAGCAAAGCTATGACTCTTAAGCTCGTATATTTCCTTGTCAACATAGCACTCACAGCTTGCCCTGTCATCATAACACTTAAGCTTGTCCTGTCAACAGAACTATTCAGGTTCCCCTGCCATCATAGCAATGGCAGCTTGCCTTGTCAACATGGCACTCGCACCTTGCCCTGACAGCATAGCACTGACAGCTTGCTTTGTCAACATATTACTTACAGTTTACCTCTCAACAGAGCACTTGTACCTTGTAAAAGTAAAGTAACTAGTTATAGTCTACTTTCAGTCCGGATGACCGCTCAGCCGACTGTATATTTACTCCCCTGGCCATTGAGTCATTCGCCTACACTATTGAGCACTGCTAACATATGGCGCAATCATGCAGCCGCAGTACCGGCTAGTGACCCTCACAGGTACCCATTTTAACCCCTGTGTGGAGAGAAGGTGCGTATGGGAGACACTAAAAAGCGTCTCTGAAAAGCTTGTCTTGTCAACATAGCACTCGCAGCTTGCCCAGTCAACATATCACTTAAGCTTGCCTTGTCAACAGAACTCTTCAGATGTCCCTGTCAACATAGCACTGGCAGCTTGCCTTGTCAACATGGCACTCGCAACTTGCCCTGTCCAAATAGCACTGGCAGCTTGCTTTGTCAACATATCACTTACAGTTTGACTCTCAACAGAACACTTGTACCTTGTCCTGTCAACATAGCACTCGCAGATTGTTTTGTCAACAGAACACTCACAGCGTGCCCTATCAACATAACACCCAAAGTTTGTCCTGTCAACATAGCACTCACGGCTTGTCTTGTAAACATAGCACTTACATCTTGCCCTGCCAACATAACACTCACATCTTACTCTGTAAACATAGAACTTATCGCTTGCCCTATTAACATTTACAGGTTGCCTTGTCAACATTTCTCTCGCAGCTTGCATTGTCAAAACTTTAGTTCTTTAGTTTTTTGTGTTTGATGGGTGTATAATACTACATGGTTGACTCGCTCGGTCAAATTATTTTGCCTGTGTAGATTATCAATGACATGCATGCCCCTTTGATGTTTGTAACCCTTTACTCAATAAATGTTGATATCATTCTCAAGTATCTGATTGCTCAGAATCTGACCAATCAGATGCTTGAGAATGCTTTTTAATGGTATTTCTGGAAAATACAATTTGTTTGATGAGCTTAAACAATACGCACATCCCTTTACGACTAGAATTGTTCCCATTCATTTCTTATATTCCTTGTACATTTGTTATACCATATTCAAATATTTACTTTCTGCATCAACATTTAAACACAGCATAATAATACTATTCTTCTGTTGTACAACATTTACTGTTTCGTAACTGCAGTAAAATCTCGATTATTCGAACACTCAAAAACGCATCAATATCAATCTTTAACACAGGTGGCAGTCCTCTGGGAGCTTTCTGCATGACTTCCTTCCTGCATTAAGCAGTCATCTGCCTAGAAGGGTCTGAATTCTTCTAAATAAAAATTTAGAATTATCCAAGTTTTCTGTCTATTTCAAGCTACTATATATAAACAACCTAATTTCGTATATGCGTATTATTAGACTCCGTCACATCAAGTTTTTACCAAATAACCAAAGACTGCCATAATGTGACAAATTGACCTTTTTCACCAGTTTGAAACCTGCTTTCATATTAACCATTTACTCCACAAATACGCATTTTCTACACCTTTGCAAACAGAGTAGGCCCAGATCAGACGGTTCCTGTAGAAGCCGTCTGATCAGGGTCTGCTCTGCTTGCTTATGGTGTAATATAGATCTGATTCTACAGTTTATGCCATGGCCAAACTTTATTTTGTCAATGTGCTATTATTACAATTAATCTAATTCATATGTCATTATTTTACATGAATATTCACAGAGTAAATGGTTAAAGACTGTGGAGGATATTTCCAGTGAACAGAGGTACGATGTATTCTTGTATTGAGACAATACTTAACATGTCTGCAAAGAAAACAAACGAGAAGACAGTGAAAGACATATAATGAATCAACGTGTGCAAGCTATCAGACTAGAACGGAGAGACAACGAGAGTAACACAAAGAAAAAGAGGCAGAAACTGAGTAATAGAAAGGCAAGAAGTTATTTTAATGAGGAATAAAGATCATGTCATTACCTTTACTGTTGCGAATAGAGAATAAAACAGTACAATACTGTTGATGATGATGAGACTGGTACATTTGAAGGTGATATATTAGACGCTGATGATACATCGAATAGTTTTTCATAAACAAATGTATTGGTTTAACTCATTCTCTCCAACTGACGCCTTATTGCGCCTATGTAAAAGTCACTTCTTGAAACAATTGTGATAAAATAGAGCATTTGCTCCTATGGAGCAAATGCTCTATTTATCACAATGGTTTCAATACTACACAATTCTATTTTTTTTTCTTTTCTCCAGTAAATGCTCCTTTTGGGTAGATTGATTCAAAGAGGTTGGATCTAAAAATAGTATAGGAGAGAATGAGTTAACTCTTATTTACTCCATACATATATCTGTCACTCCTTTGCAAACAGAGTAGACACATATCAGACGGCACATGTGGAAGCCGTCTGACAAGGGACTACTGTTTTTGCTTATGAAACAATATTGATCTGATTCTACACATTTCTGTCACGATAAAGCATTCACTGTTTAACATTTAGCCTGCTATGGGCGGATGAATGAATACCTATGCAAACAGTTCGGATCGAGATGAGACGCCGAGTAACTCGACGTCTCATCAGGATCCAAACTGTTTGACACCCTGATTGCATTTTGTTATCGACTATAACTTGAATTTTGAAAATGTAGTCGGTGAACAATTCTGTAAAAATAATTTGCTCAGAAGGCTAAAGGTTAAACTGCCATTGCTAAACGAAATAGTTAATTATAACATTCATGATGTCATTTTGTCTTGCATGAATATTCATGGAGCTAACCCTCATGACTATTAATGTAAGATATAGTGACATCATGAATATGTATTGAATATGCATGAATAATTAGCTACAGTAAAACCCCTCTAATGCGACCACTTAATGAACAAGCATGGCTGTCTTCATAAGCAGGTGGTTGCTTAATGCAGGATGAAAGTTATGCAGAAAGCTCCTATAGGAGCTTTCTGCATTACTTACGTCCTGCATTATGCTACCCCACCTGCTTTTGTCACTGTGAATTATGCCCCTTTTGGTGGTCGCATTAGAGTGGCTTTTCTGTAGCTCAATTTTCATATTGGAATACGAACACAGGGTATTTTGGTTTTAGCAGAAACTATAGAATCAGATTTATATTATTTAATAAGCTTTAGCAGATCAGACCCTGATCAGAGGCTCGTACAGAAACCGTTTGATCTGGGTCTGCTCAGTATGCAAAGGTGCCAAAAGTCGTCTTTATGGGGAAAGGGTGTAAGTATTAAGCTTAGGGGAGTGTTTTGTTTGCCTTGCTCCCTTAACATAGAAATAGATGGGTGATAAAATAATACATACCGCCGGTATTTGTCAGTATCTCTTTCACCGGTATTTGTCAGTATCTCTACCACCGGTATCTTGCAGTATCTCTACCACAAGTATTTGTCAGTATCTCTACCACAAGTATCTGTCTGTATCTCTACCACAAGTATTTGTCAGTATCTCTACCACAAGTATCTGTCAGTATCTCTACCACAAGTATCTGTCTGTATCTCTACCACAAGTATTTGTCAGTATCTCTACCACAAGTATCTGTCTGTATCTCTACCACAAGTATCTGTCAGTATCTCTACCACAAGTATCTGTCAGTATCTATACCACAAGTATCTGTCAGTATCTCTACCACCGGTATATGTCTGTATTTCTACCACAAGTATCTGTCAGTATCTCTACCGCCGGTATCTGTCTGTATCTCTACCACAAGTATCTGTCAGTATCTCTACCACCGGTATCTGTCTGTATCTCTATCACAAGTATTTGTCTGTATCTCTACCACCGGTATCTGTCAGCATCTTTACCATAATGCACAAGTATCTGTCAGTATCTCTACCACAAGTATTTGTCTTTGTCAGTATCTCTACCACGAGTATCTGTCAGTATATCTACCACCGGTATCTGCCTGTATCTCTACCACAAGTATCTGTCGGGGGGGGGGGGGGGGGGGGCGTAGATTTGTATGTTTGATGACATGAATAAATAGTGTGTTTGTAATACATGTTGAAAAAGAGCTTAATTGGGTGAGGGAAATAGAACACTCCTACTAAATAATTGTTTTATTGATATTTAGTACATACAACGACCACTAAGTTACATCAATTATTTTGCGTTAACGGCAGATGACTGCTTAAAGCAAGATGAAAGTAAAACAGAACGCTCCTATGGGAGCGTTCTGTTTTACTTTCACCTTGCTTTATGCAGCCACCTGCTCTAAATACCAACTAACATCATTTAGTGGTCGTTATAGAGAGGTTTTACTATATATAGATCTAAAAATATTACTAATAAAATTGTTTTGGCAATTTTAGGGGAGGAGTACGCCGGCTCCGACCCCTCTAAATCCGCGCCTGTACAAGCAGAGGATTCAGTGATCCTGAATATACAATGGCAGCATCCTTTCTCATCATATAATATTCTAATTCCAGCTCTCTTCAGGCGCGGATTTAGAGGGGCGGAGCCGGCGTACGCCCCCCTAAAATTGCTGAAACAATTCATTTAGTAATATTTTAGATCTATATACGGTAAAACCGCTCTATAACGACCATTGAATTGTGTTAATTAGTTGGTATTTAGAGCAGGTGGCAGCTTAAAGCAAGGTGAAAGTAAAACAGAACGCTCCCATAGGAGCGTTCTGTTTTACTTTTACCTTGTTTTAAGCAGCCACCTGCCACCTGCCTTAAACACAGCTCTTTTTAAACATGTATTTCAAACACACTATCTATTTATGTCATCAAACATAAAAATCTACGCCCTCCTCCAAAAAAACTTCTACGCCCCCAACCTGAATTCCTGGATCCGCACCTGCTCTTAATCATTGAACAAAGTCATGGAAACTACTCACGGTACTAACGATATGAATACAAATTCGTTCGGTTTTGTTTTTGCATCAGTCTTCTCAAATAGTAACCAAGTAATGTGGAGATCAGTTATTGATATAAATATGCACATCGTGTCGATAGAAGTTGTCGATTTCAGTGAAATATCAGAAAGCTAATCACACTGTTAGGCGAAAATGAAAACAACACTAGGTGAAACACGGTCCGTCGTAGACGCTATTTTTCTTGGTACCTCTGAGTGGTGTGGTGTTTCGAAGAAAAAGAGTTATGACAATAACTAAAACCGACGAGACGTTCTCAGATCTCAATGTTTCGAATTCATTTCATCAATTGTATAGACCATTTCGTTCTAGATACACGTGATCGTGTCATAAACATTTTACAGTTTTGTTTCGTATAAAATGCCTTTTCATGCCTTTGCAAACAGAGCAGACCCTGATCAGACGGCTCCTGTAGGAGTCGTCTGATCAGGGTCTGCTCTGCTTGCTTATAAAATTATAAAAATCTGATAATACAGTGTTTGTCTAAGCCAACCATTCCGATCTAAATGATTTTATGTTGTTAACCCTTTCGCTGCCAATTCCAGATCTGTGATTACCTATGCAAACAGTTTGGATCCAAACTGTTTGTTACTGTTACTATGTCTTTGAAATAAAAATGAAGAAAATAAAAAAAAATGAAAATTTGTAGCAGACGACAATGTTAGCAGACGACAGAGTTTGGCAGCGAAAGGGTTTACATTAAGTTAATGAATATTCATGAAGCGATCAATTTATGCATTGATGTGTTGTTACTCCATAAATACCCTGGATAAAATAAATACACCACTAACTGACTTTAACCCTTTCCCTGTTCTATGTTTATTCCAAATTTCAATACCTACTAAATATTCTTGGACAAAATAGTTGTAATGAACTATGGAAAGGGGAACATTGCAGCCATTTCAGATACTAAAGAAACAGATCTTTCAAAATTCCACTAGCAAACAGAGCAGGCCCTGATCAGACTGCTCCTATAGGAGCCGTCTGATCTGGGTCTACTCTGTTTGTAAATGCGTGAAACCACGTTTATATGAGGGAAAGGGTTAATAATGGCATCATGACTGAAACTGAAGAATCAGATTTATTTCATACAGTAAAACCTTTCTATACCGACCTCTATTTTGTGTTAATTAGTTGGTTTTTAGGGCAGGTGGCTGCTTTAAGCAAGGTGAAAGTAAAACAGAACGCTCCTATAGGAGCGTTCTGTTTTACTTTCACCTTGTTTTAAGCAGCGACCTGCCTTTAACACAAAATACTTGATGTAATTTAGTGGCCGTTATAGAGAGGTTTTACTATATAATAAATAAACAGAGTAGACCTTGATCAGAGGCCTCTTATAGCAGCCGTTTCATCTGGGTCTACACTTTTTGCAAAAGTGTAAAAAAGACGTATATTTCACCTTTATGAACAAGGAGCAAAGGCGTAGAAATGCGTATTTATGGAGTAAAGGAAAAAGAAACAGACCAGATCCTTATCAGACGTTTCTTTCAAGTGAATAGTTTAGAGTTGTGATATAGTTCGTGCATTTTGAACTGAGTACATGTACAAACAAAACATGGTTAGTCAGGAAACATGCTCTAACACGTGCAGCTTAAAGTTTCTTCTTGTTCAGTGAATATATACAGTAAAACCTCTCTAAACCGGATGTTAAATTTAGTACAAATATCTGTCTAGGAGACAGGTGGCAGCATAATGCAGAGTGAAAGTCACGCAGATAGCTCCTCTAGGAGCTCTATGCATGATTTCGCCCTGCATTAAGCAGCCTTCTGCCTAAAAGTATCGAAATTATTCTCTACTGGAGATAGGTTTCACTGTGCAGTAAAACCTCTCTACAACGGCCACTTAAGTGTGTTAATTAGTTGGTATTTAGGACAGGTAGCTGCTTAAAGCAAGGTGAAAGTAAAACAGTACACTTCTCTAGGAGCGTTCTGTTTTACTTTCACCTTGTTTTAAGCAGCCAGCTGCCTTTAACACAAAATACTTGATGTAATTTTGTGGCCGTTATAGAGAGGTTATACTGTATTACTTTAGATTAAATTTATACTAGTAATTAATTTAATTGCTATAACAACTCTTAATACTGATGTACTACAAAACGCATGCACGTAACTTAACCATTTGTATGAAATAATTGCATCATGACTATTTATTAGCTGACTGTTCATAATTGCATAATTTTATGAACTCAGGCTTGTTTTGCCATAAGAGAAACTGTAGACTCAGTTCTATAGTACCCATTTGCTCCCAGTGGATTCTTCCATGTTTATATATTGGTTTCGTCAATTTTTTATCTAAGGGGTCCCTGACCTAAATTTTCAATTTCGTTTTGTTTTATATTGAAATTCCTATCAGCAAACAGCATTATGCGGCGTCTGATCAGAGTCTACACTGTTTGCCTACGTCACATATATGGGATCGCGGGAGCAAATGGGTTAATCCATAAGCAAACAGACCCTGATCAGACAGCTTCTACAGGAGCTGTCTGATCTGGGTCTACTCTGCTTGCAAAGGTCCATCGGGACAAGGGTTAATGTAATATTTTCTGCAATCAGTCTATTCATGTTAAAACAAATATTGTAAATGTGGTTCTATTCTGAAATGCCAATTCTACTAATTGAGCAGATTTAACGTTCGCTCTTAAGATGTATGTTATTATGGGAAGGCATAAACAATAACCAACAGACTTTTGGCAGTTACCATGGAAACAAAAATGTTTGACATCGGCGTGATGCTACGATTGTTTTGCGGCATAGTATTTTAATGAATATATGCAAATGTATTTTGTAATGAAATAAGGACGTGAATGGCTGTGATTGGTCATTTTGGGACTGTAATTATAGTTATTTTATCCGTAAAGCCTGTTTCTATGACAATTATTTTCTGGAGTGTACAAGTTTACTTGTCAAATTTAAAATGATGTATCTGCTTTGGGAACCTGATATTGCCTGCGAAAACCCATCTTAGAAAATGCCTATTATTTAAAGCAGTATGCTATTAGTAAAAACTATTTTCTTGGTTCTTTAAGGCGCAGGTGAGAAAACAGAGGTCCGGCCCGTCACCGCCGTGGGAATTCAGGATCCTATTTCCCGTGCCAGATTTAAACAGTGGTGGGAGGAATTTTCATCAGTAGTCTTGCATATAAAATGCCCGAAAACAACAGAAACAAAACTTTGTCCAAACGCTTTTTGTCTCAGCTTCGGGTAATAGAGACGTTTCAAGTTTCAGTTGGCAGAGTTCCTTGGCTGTTAAATGTCGAATTCCTTTATTCATCTATCAGTCAACTGGTTCAAGCTAGAATACAAACTGGGCGGCAGTGACAAATGTTTTATTCCAGGTTGGTTGAATGAGATTAATTTTCTCTTCGGCTTTATCAGATTGGATGAAGCTAACAGGAAAATTTGGTCTGAAGTTATCCAAACAAAAGAACCTGCAAACGAACTGTGCAACAAGCTAAATGACTCGTTTATAAAGATATAGTCGGATAAGGATACGTTAATGAATGTACAATAAGTAAGTAGATTTCGTTCACTGTTGCCATGGATACAAAATGTCTACCACTCGTTGTTTCTATATGTGTAAGGGTACATTGCAGCTATTGTTTTCAGTGTAATGGCCTTGGATAGGGATCAAGGTTGATTTACACCTAGGTACAAATATCCGCATGTAATGGGGTTGGTAGTGAACATAAGAAAACACACGTTTTAGAAAGAAAATATGAAACAATCTATTCTAATATTGTTTTCTCAATAATAATTCTACAACTGCTGATTTTACGATTTTCTTGTTAACTTCACCATTTATGGCATGTAATAGTTGAACAAACGGCTTGTAAAAGGTTTCTAAATAAACGCAATATTTCGTTTACGGTGATAATAATTTCAAAGAAAAACACGTAGCAAATATGACTGTAAATCAGGAAAAAACTACATTGGCCCTTTCCTACATACAATCACCTTTTCACGCACTTGCAAACAAGGTAAACCCAGATCAGAGGTATGCCATTATAAAATGTCAGCTGAAAAATGTCCATTGTGTCATTATTATTGTGTTATTATTATTAGTATACATACGTTCACAAGTGTCAAGAAAAGATACTGTTGCCGCAAGATTTAAACACGGAAATACCTTTTGAAGGACGCTTGCGCGACAAACAATTGTGTAGATATATGAACATCTCGAGCTGTTTTTATCTGTGGTTTGAAACATTATCTAATGAATATAAACACAGGTTAAGCTCAATTTTTATGCAAATACACATGGTTAGCTTTAGAATAAATCCCCGTTTGATAATATAAAATATAAACTGAAAATTGGGCAGTTTAATATCCTACTTTATATTGATAAACCTTTTACCTTAAAACCCATTTCCTCCATAAATACGCATTTCTACGCCTCTGTAAAAGCAACTTTTTGAAACCATTGTGGTAAATAGAGCATTTGCTCCATAGGAGCAAATGCTCTATTTATAACAATGGTTTCAATACTACATAATTCTAAAGTTTTCCTTTTCTTTAGTTAATGCTCCTTTTTGGTAGATATATTCAAAGAGGTTGGATCTAAAATAGCCTATGAGGGAATTGGTTAATATACAGGCATATCTTTTCAAGCATTTGATCTGTTTGCTATATGGAATAGTACAGTTTTCGCCATGACCAACTATTCCTATTTTCAAACGCAATTATAACAATTAAACTGATTAATATTCAACAGATCAACAAATAAACGAGCGTACTCAAGTACTAGAATAGTAATTTCTCCACCAAGCCCTATGTTGTGATCACTCTTTAGAACCGTGTCTTCAAGACGATTCGAAAGAGTGGCCACAACAAAGAGTTTGGTGGGGAATTAAAGAAATAATTATTAAACATGTTTTAATTTACGCATCTTATCTGGAGCTCTGATTCAAATGTAATTATACTTATCAGTGACTACTGGTAATTTCTAGCAGCTCGTTTTATGTAAATGGTATAGTCGTAAGTAAGCGACTCTCTAGTGTTTAGAATTGTTGATATAGGTATTGAAGTTTGTATCTAGTAGTGTTCCGAATGTTACGAAAATATTTATTTGAAATCAGGCATGTTTTGTGTTGGGTAACAGCTGACTTAAGTCCTGGTCTGAGAAAGGTCAAGAGTGGGAAACTTTAACTTTTAACAGCGCCATTATCTCACTAATCATATCGGATCAATTTCCGAGCTTACCTCAATCGTCACGAAATCTCACCAAACTATGCGATATCTCCCGAGATTTATTATTTACGTTATCATTGGAATGGGAGCCGCGAATCCCAGACGCGAGGAAATTTTACCGTTCCATCTCATTTCCTATCTTGTAAACACTAAGATTGTGTCGCACAACGAACATTAGAAAGATTTAAAGCATATTTTGGTTTCCTTGTCCTGATAGTAAGGGAATCAAGTTGCCCATTACATTTTATCGCGGGAGTTTATGGCACAGCGTTGACCTCTGCAATTAAAGTCGTTAGCATTTAGGAAGGGGTTCACGCGCTACCCCGCCAGCCCCGCCAATCCCGCCAATCCCTACCTTACTACAGTAAAACCTCTCTATAACGGCCACTAAATTACATCAAGTATTCTGTGTTATAGACAGGTGGCTTCTTAAAGCAAGGTGAAAGTAAAACAGAACGCTCCTATAGGAGCGTTCTGTTTTACTTTCACCGTGCTTTAAGGAGCCACCTGTCCTAAACACTAACTAATTAACACAGTTTAGTGACCGTTATAGAGAGGTTTTACTGTAGATTGCTGGAGAACAAACACCCACATCCTACCAGAATTAAGATTTTCAGCTTGCATATTTTTTTCTATTCGGTAAAGTAGTTGCATCACAGGAACGTAATAACTGCACGAAACAACCTTTAGACATACATACGCGTAGTATTAACACGCGCATTTTAAACCCTTTACCACACGAATATGCATGTAAGAAATAATGATATCATGAATATTGATTAGATTAATTGTTAATCTAGCACATAGATATATGAATTTTGGCCATCACAGAAACAACGGAATCATATCTATATTACAGCATAACCAAACAGAGCATACCCTGATCAGACGACTCCTGCATGAGTTGTCTGATCTGGGTCTACTTTGTTTGCAAAGGCGTAATTATGGAGTAAAGTGTTAAAATTATAAAACATATGAAATTCGTTTTCTATAATGAGCAGTAAACAAAGAAGATAACTATATATCATATAAGCAAATAGTGCAGACCCTGGTCAGACAGATTCTAATGGAGTTTTCTGCTTTGGGTCTACTCTGTTTGCAAAGATACAACAAGACGGGACTATCACGTGAAAGTGCATCTTGGGTGCTCTTAATTTCAGCACCGTATTTCAACACCATTTTTGTTTTGTTTTCAGCGTCTCTTGCAAAACCGACTTCACTGTATTAACCGTATGTTGTACTCAATAATAAAGCTTTAACGTCATTACAAGAAAACATTTAACATTCGAGCTTTCTCGTGTTATTATTTTTTTTACGATTTCAGAAGTATTGTTGTCTTATATTTGGGCCATTGTTGTTTCCTTGACGTTTATTTATAATTGTGTTCGTTTCGTGTTTTTATGGATATTTTGAAATTATCTAATAGAGAATCTTTACAGCGTTTAAAAAGTAATAAATTAGTGACTTTTTGTTTCGCTTTATAGTAAGACGCCTTCTGAACTGGAAGTTCAAATCCGTATCAAGTTCTGTTTGTAAGACAGGTGGCAGCTTAATGGAAGGTGAAGGTCATGCAGAAGACTCCCAAACAATATTTACAATGTTTAAAGTAATCAACTAGTGACTCTGTTTCGGTTTACAGTAAACCCCCTCTAAACCGGACGGTTAAATAGGTATCAATGCCGGTCTGTAAAGTCACGTGACTGCTTAAGACTGCTTAACACGTTCCTCCATGAATATTCATGTAAGAAATAATGACGTCATGAATAATAATTTAATATTTTGTTATAAAAGCACAAGGACTCATGAATGTTTGGCCATGACAGAAACTATAGAATCATATCTATATCATGTCATAAGCAAACAGAGCAGACCCTGATCAGACGGCTCCTACAGGAGCCGTCTGATCTGGGTCTCCTCAGTTTGCAAAGGCGTATTTACGGAGTAAAGGTTTAATGCATGGTAAAGGCCATATAGAAAACTATCATAGTAACTTTCTGCATGACCTTCATCCTAGATTAAGCAACCACCTGCCTAAAATATCTAAATTTTTATTTGCTAAAATTCTGGTTTTGAGGGGTTTTACTGTAAATCCTCGTAATGTTTAAATTTGTTTTGTATCTCTGTAGTACGTACAATTGAATTGAATTTTAGTTTTGTAATTATGCTCATTATTCAATGTGAAAAAAACTAGAAACAGATCATATAATTTATTGTCGTTTTTGCTTGCACTGTTTCGTCTAAAATGTATTAATAAGGTATATAACAACATGACACAAAATCAAAATTTGATCTTAGAATAACCCTTTACGTCATGAATATTCTTGCTAGACTACGTCCATTTTGAGCATCCATTAACTAATTCCCAACTAGACTATTTTTAGACCCAACCCCTTTGAGCAAATCTACCGGAAAGGAGCATTAACTATAGAAAAGGAAAAGTGTAGAATTTTGTAGTTTTGAAACCATTGTGATACATAGAGCATTTGCTCCTATGGAGCAAATGCTCTATGTATCACAATGGTTTCAACATGTGACTTTTACAGAGGCGCCAAAATCCGTTGCTAGGAGGGAGTGTGTTAATATTTAATTCACTTCTTGCTATCAAAATATGAAGTAAGGGCAATTATTGCCATTGCAGAAGATAGTCAAATTTATAACAGATCAAACAGAGCAGATCCTTATCAGATAGCTCCCACAGGAGCCGTCTGTTTTAGTTGCACTCAGCAAATATGTGAATATCAGGATTATGGAGAAAACCCTTTCCCTGTTCTATGTCTATTTCAACTTTCAATACGTACTGAATATTTATGGACGAAATAGTTGTAATGAAATATGAAAGGTGGAACATTGTAGCCTTTTTAAAAAAGTAAAGAATCAGATCTTTCAAATTCCATTAGCAAACAGAGCAGACTCTGATCAGACGGTTTCTCTAGGAGCCTTGAAAAACAATTTATATTTTTACACCAAATATACAGAGCGATATAATACGTCTTTAACCTTTTTACCTCATGAATATTCATGTAAAAATAATCAGTTCATGAATACCAATTACCTGATTGTGTATAATAGCATTATAAATAATGAAAGGTTTGAACAATGGTAAAGCATTCAGACTGAGATCTATAGAATCTGATATATTTAAAGTACATAAGCAAACAGAGTAGAGCCAGATCTGAAGTCTCCTTCAAGTGGGAAATGTGTATAAAGGTAAGTTAAGCGAAGTCAAGTAAGGTTCTTTAATATCTGAGATTTACACTAACAGTAAAAAGACAATCTCTACAGAGCTTTTAACCATTTCATTCATATAAACGCCTTTTCACACATTTACAAACAGAGTAGACCTAGTCAGGAGCCGTCTGATCAAAGTTTGCTCTGTTTGCTGATGGAATTTGAAATATCTGTTTCTTTAGTTTCTAAAATGGCTACACTGTTGCACATTCAATATTTCATTATAACTTTTTTTGTTCATGATTATTCAGTAGGTATTGATTTTTGGAATAAACCTAGGGCAGAGAAAGGTTTAAACCGGCGTATATATTGAATAAATAATTAATTATTTTGTGATAAATGTTGCTAACGGTTGGTGTCCAGCCTGCGTCTCTGCGGAATCCAACCTATTTCATACTTTGATCATATTAACCCTTCGCTTGCTATTCACGTTAATATACCTACCTGTAAACAGTGAAGATCCAGATGAGACAGCTCCTGCAGAAGCTGTTTCATCAGGGTCTGCACTATTTACAAGTTGATTGTGCAACCAGTGCACACCACAGCAGTGATTGCACAGCGAAATACTTGTACACAGTGAAGATATATGTAATTATACAACAGGGCATGGGTAAAGAAGGAGAAATGTATTTTAAAATTCAGCAAGAGAAGGGTTAATAAAAATGAATAGAAGAAGCATACATTTATGAATGAAGGAAAAGTCATTAACTGCCGATGACGATTACTCAGAGTTCAAATGGTTATTACATGTATTACCGTGTGGTATGTTCTCCGAGTCGCTTACATGTACAAACTCATCAGTAACATACAGGAAATCAATGGGATTGATACAGATTCCCTGAGAAATATATTCCCCCGGCCGGCCGTTCTCTAGTTTATGTGTCAAACATGTCTAGATGGTAAGTTTCTGTCACCGTTTCTTGAATCACCCAAAGCGTCTATCAGCTGCAACAGAACTTGCAAAACTGTCCACCATTTGAAATAAACCCGACAGTTAGGTATTTGATGTCAGAAATATTGTCATCTGCAAAAGACGGTATTGTCGTATAATTGTTGACGAAATTTCTTTGTCTTTTTCCAAGCATCTGAAAACAGAAAATGAACATACAGAAATGTAAAAGAAATGTAACAATTAAATCACGTCAAAGACATATATATACTTTTCGAAGTTAATAGTTTTTGAGATGCCGTTGTGATTTGAATTCATTTTAAGTTTTTAACACTTCTGGTGCCAAATAATGTTCGTCTTCAAGCATTGTCGTCTGCTTTAAGTTTCACAATATAATATCCTTCAATTTCTTTCAAACGCCCACATGTGTCAAACAGTGTTGATCCCGAGGAGGCTCCGAGTTACTCGGCGTCTCATCTGGATCTAAACTGTCAACAAACGTAACTACAGATTCGCCCTTGGTAGCCAGCACTCGGTGTGAAGGCTGTTTAGCAATCACTCTATAGTCTATAGTTTTTCAAATGTTTAACCCTTTACCCCATGAATATTCATGAAAGAAATAATGACGTCATGATTTTTTATAATGGCACTACTAACAAGGGGTTTTTATTCTCACAGAATAGGTAGAATTATATCTATATTATCTCGTAAGCAAACGGAGCGGACCCTAACCAGACGGCTCCAACAGGAACCGTCTGATCTGGGTCTACTCTGTTTTCAAAGGCGTAGAAAGGTGTATTTATGGAGTAAAGGGTTAAATTAATCGATAGACAATACAATTTACTACATATCAAACTTTAAGGAGACAGTCAGCTTTATCAGGCTACGGGTTAACCTTTTACGCCATGAATATTCATGTAAGAAATAATGTATTGATGAATATTAATTAGCCGGGTTTTTATTATGGTATATGGAACAGAGAAGTTTTGATCAGTGCTGACACTGCAGAATCAGATCTATATAATATCATAAGCGAACATGCAAAGGCGTAGAGAGGTGTATTAACCCTTCCCCTCTTTAATATTCTTTTTTGACTATGACAGAAGAATATAGAATATGATCTTTATAATTCCATAAGCAAACATAGCAGATCCAGATCAGACCGCTCCTACAGGAGCCGCCTGATCTGGAGTTACTCTGTTTGCATATACGTGAACATGCTTTTATATGAGGGACACGGTTAAAGGGTTACAACAAGCTGTAACACATATGGACGCGTTGAATAATATTGTTTAATCCTTTACCCCGCAGTCAAGCTTTGTATGCCTTTTGCAAACAGAGTAGACCCAGATCAGACGGCTCATGTCTGCTCTGTTTGCCTACGGAATAATATATATCTGATTCTACGGCTCCTATGGGAGTCGTCTGATCAGGGTCTGCTCTGATTGCTTTTGGCACGATAAAGATATGATTCTACAGTTTTTGTCAAGGCAAGAAATCTCATGAAAAGTTTACATTTTAAAAATTGAGCCAATAATTATGCATTCAGGTTATTTCTTACATGAATATTAATTGGGTAAAATGTTATACTACCAAAACACTACGGATGTCCCGACAATGGAAATTAATTATAAAACAAGCTGAAACAAAGTTTACATATTCCCTCATAGTGACACATTTTGGTGTCTCTGTAAAAGTCACATTTTGAAACCATTGTGATAAATAGAGCATTTGCTCCATAGGAGCAAATGCTCTATTTATCACAATAGTTTCAAAACTACACAATTCTAAAAGTTTCATTTTCTCTAGTAAATGCTACTTTTCGGTAGATTTATTCAAAGTGGTTGTGTCTGAATATAGTCTAGGGGGGAATGAGTTAAATTAATTAATATTTGCAAAGTAATTATCTCGTACATGAATATTCATCAGGCAAATAGTTATAATACCAAAACACTGTCCCGACAACGGAATTTGTTTATAATACAAGCTGACAAAAATACATCAATGAATATTGAATGTGTCTACTATGAAGTATTGCTTCATTATATTACATTATCCGTCTGCACATTAACCATTTACACTATGAATATTCATGAAAGAAATAATGACACAATGAATATTAATTAGATGATATTTTATAATTTCACGCGAACATAGGTCATGACAGAAACTGTAGATTCGGGTCTAAAATAGTTCGTAAGCAAAAAGGATAGACCCTGATGAGATGTTCTTATATGAGCTTCCTTGTTTGGGTATATTCTGTTCGCAAAAGCTTTAACAAATTAGTTTTACATGTAGACTGTTGAATTTAGTAAGTGGCGCGGTGGTGGAATACTAATGCAACTGCATGTTGTTTCAGCAGAGAAAGATAACAATTAACCTAATGAATATTCGTGTAAGAATCAGTTAATTCACGTTGAATGTTCATCATTGCATTATGAGCAAGGGGGTCTAACGATGGTAGAAAATGTATGACCAGTCTTTCTTTTTGTAGGAGCCATTTGCATGTGGTTTTCTGTGTTTTCAAAAGCGACAAAGTGCGCCAAAGGGTTTAATGTAATTGATGTTCTTTTCTCTCATGACGATGCTTAAACTATATATGTAAACGTCTCGGGATTGTTGGTCTCCATTGAAACACACATGATAGATAATCCGTATCATTGCCAGTGATAAATTCAATATATATCAAATAACTATTAATTCATATAGAATTAAACGAGATACTTGTTTCTAGTACAACCTGGGAGTTACAGCAGTTACTGAAACCTGCAGTCTGAAGTGGATAACCGAATGCCTTTTCATACAAATGAAATGACACGAAACTCAGTTCAGGATGATGGTTGTAATAATCTTCGAAGGAAACAGCAAATAATAACAAGCTTTGTTCTAGTATCTTTCAAACGCGAAGCACTGCAGCTATTGTCAATCAGAATGCTGGGCTATTTAAAGAATGCTTTTAATATTGTCTTTAAGCACCGAACAAATTATGTATGCAGATGATCTGGTCATTACTGGAGATTGGTTCTCTTCTAGCTAATTGTTTAATGTTCCCCTGGTGTTTCTTGTTTGCCTTTCGCACACAATGGTGTTGTTTCGCACGTGCGTTAAGGATGGAAAATACATCATGCTGGACAGACGACTGGACGCGTGCCATCGCATGTCCAACCAGCTAAAAGGCCAAAGTGATGAAATTTCAATGACCAGTTATAAATTGGATGTTTATGTTGAGTGTTGGGGCCGTTCTGTAAAAGGTTAACCACTACATTGCTGCGAAATAAATCTGCTTCAATTTTGATCTGGAGTAATTTTCACTACTTTTAATTCAATCAAGCTTCATGGTAACTACTAACCGAGTGTAAAATAGTTTGGATCCTGATCTGACGCCGAGTAACCCGTCGTTTTTAACTGGAGACAATGTTTGCAAATGCGATTCGGGTAACTGTAAGGATGTTAAGAGTTCAAAATCCCTTGGGTGACTTTAATTTCGCCCGTTTCGACATTTTCTGATATGTTTTTATGTATAACTGTCTACAAATAAATGGGTGAATTGTTTGAAGATGACTGGCATGACATTACTCCATAAACATACCATAGAACATGTCCTAAGCGGCCATTCATTTATTGAACATAGGGGCCTTAAAATGCAGGTGGTTGCTTAATGCAGGGCAAACGTAATGCAGAAAGCTCCTATAGGAGCTTTCTGCATTACTTTTCCTCTGCATTAAGCTACCACCTGCCTTACAGACCCATACGTAGACCTTTTTGATGGCCACTTAAGACAGGTTTTATTGTACATGCATTCAATGCACCCAATGAAATAAAATTATATCAGTGCAGCAATGCGTCACCCACTATCCCACTATCCAAGAGCTGATGTGCATTTACAAACAGGTTGGATCCAGATGAGACGCCGATTAATTAAACCAAGCTGTTTGACAGTCGGTCAATAGTTTATCAAAAGCATTTGTTTTGTCCTGTTTGCTTATGGAATTATATGGATCTGATACAATTATTTCAGCCATGGTCACACTTCGCTTGTTTATAAATTCTGAAGGGAGGTGATCCACCGAAAGCAAAAATTGCAACACACACAAAAAAGAGAAAATTGCAGACGCGGGTTTATTGGGTCTGTTCATGAGCAGTAATTGAAAGTGCAACACTGCTCACGCCCCCTATAACTCACGTTTATACAGTAATTATTTCTTACATGAATATTCATCAGGTAAAGGGTTAAGACGTAACGGATTTCTTTTATTACGAACTATGATCGGAATGTTATCTATTGATTGGGATTTTAGAAATTGGAGGGGCGTTATAAACATTATATTATCTTTATTTACTACTATATTGATTTCATAGATCACCTTCCATTGTTATCAGTGTATTGCATTATTATCAAAGTGCAAGAAAGAAGAACTGTAGCTGGGAACAGCCTCATACGAAGCTTGATACAACGCGCACACACACACGCACATGCGCTTGCAAATGTTTCTGATGTATGTCTATCATGTTGTATATTCCGTTTGATAATAAGAAGCAGTAGGAAAACAAATTACCATAGAACATTTAACCGTATCCCTCATATAAACACTTTCTCCTGTAGCCGTCAGATCGAGGTCTACTCTGTATTCTTGTGAAATTATAATAGATACGTATATTTCTACCGATACCAAATAATGTGTATAAATGTTATTATAAAAATCTGATAATAAATACGCATGATGTCATTATTTCTTACAAAAATATTCAGCAGGGAATAATAATACAGATACAAAAATACATTTCGTTAGAGTTTTGGCATCCAACTGCATGTTCTTATTTTTAAACTTTATCTAGGCCGCCATTCACAACAACTTCAATATAAAATACAGGCTGCAAAAGCATGTTGAAAATAAAATACAGCCGTGCCCAACAAGCCACCACGTCCCGCCATATAGAGAGCTTAGGAAAGTAACGAGCCGGCGCTTTAGTGACTGCATTTATCAGAGACCCTATATCAGCCAATGCAAATACAATTAAGCTTTTAAAAAGATACTTTTTATTTGCACTGCTGTTTGGAAAACGTTGGTTGATCTTAGATTAAACTACGATCAAACCCTTCCCCCCTTTAGCATGGATTCAATTTCTGGCTTTAAATCAAATTTTACTTTTGATGATGATAAGAAGGCCCAAAATGTCGGCGTGTATTTATATACCCCAGACAGAAGTGATAGGGACATTTCAATAATCGGAAGGAATTTATTTTACAATACGTCAAAACCCCTTCAATCGCTTATCAACACGGTGTGGTCTGGTGCGGCATGCTGCGCCGGGGTCATTACAGGTGAACTGGCCAGTATAGGACTGACCACATAGGGGTAAATTATGGACAGAGCATGTGTCGGTTTAACACCTCGCCGTGTCCCTATCAAACGCTATCTAATGGTTTATACCCCATAACTCATTAAGAAAGACTTCAAGAAGTTGAGAGTTTATGGATTAGATAGAGATTTTATTGCCGTTTCCGTGCTTTTATATTGATGGGCAGGTCAGTAAAATATGTCATATGGACAGTTAAAGTTTTTACTCGGGTAGCTTCACACCGCAGAATCCATGAGTCATCTGCAAAAACACAATAAGCGAAATAACTTGCATGCCAGGAAGATCACTTGCAAAGAGTTACAAATCGCTAAATCTGCACATAGCAGAACTGTATTAAGCGGTTTAATTGTGGGTATGAAAGACAGGTGGTGTCTTAATGCAGGTCAGAAGTAATGCAGAAAGCTCCTATAGTGTAGTTTATTTGTAAAAAATGTAGACACAAATTTAAAGGATCCCAAGAAGAGCCCTCTGACAGGGGTCTGTACTATTTGTCATTCAAAATACTGTAGCTAATTTAAATAGAGCCAAACCTCTCTATAACGGCCATTAAATTACATCAAGAGTGTTGTGTTAAAGGCAGGTGGCTGCTTAAAGCACGATGAAAGTAAAACAGAACGCTCCTATAGGAGCGTTCTGTTTTACTTTCACCTTGCTTTAAGCAGCCTCCTGCCCAAAATACAAACAACTTAACACAATTTAGTGCCCGTTATAGAGAGGTTTTACTGTATTCAGTTTTCAAATATGTAACCATTCACTCCATAAGTACGCCTTTCCACGCCTTTGCAAAAACATAGGAGCCATTTGACCAGGGTCTGCTCTGTTTGCTTATGATATATTATAGATATGATTCTACAGTTTCTGTCATGACCAAACAGTCCTGTGTCCTTTTGCTATTGTAACAATTAATCTAATTAATATTCATGATAATAATTATTTCTTACATGGATATTCATGGAGTAAAGAGTTCCACTTTGAATATTCAGCATTCAAAGGATGATTCAAGCCTTTGCCTAATGAACAATTATGTATGATCGCATCATTAATATTCATTAACTTATTCTATTAAGGTTAAGTAAAAAAGGGGGATACCTTGGCTTAGACAAAAACTAAAGAATCAGACATACGTAATCAGAACATATTTTGATCAGACGACTGTTATATATCTGTTTATCTGCTTTTTGACGATAAATTTTCTTATTTTCATTCTTACTGCAATAGTTAAATCAATTAATACAGTAAAACCTCTCTATAACGGCCACTGAATTGTTTTAATTAGTTGGTATTTAGGGCAGGTGCCTGCTTAAAGCAAGGTGAAAGTAAAACAGAACGCTCCTATAGGAGCGTTCTGTTTTACTTTCACCTTGCTTTAAGCAGCCACCTGTCTTTAACACACAATACTTGATGTAATTTAGTGGCCGTTATGGGGAGAGGTTTTACTGTATTCACAACGGATAGAGTCGTGTGTGAACGTGCTAATACAGTAGGTCATGTCTTAAGGAGGTTTAATTATGGGTCTGTAAGGCAAATTGTAGCTTAATGCAGGTCAAAGGTAATGCAGAAAGCTCTCATCCTCCTATAAATGAATGCCTCTTAGGACCGGTTCTACTGTATAGTGGTACCATAAACAATCAACATCCTTTTTAATTGTTTGCTTAATACGCACTATTTCAACGGATGATCTAATATAATTACTACAAATATAAAAAAAGTAACTTCAAACAACTGAAATCGAGTTTGGTTTTATTGGAACAAAACTAGTTTCTCTTTCGTTAAAGGACTAAACGACAATTTTGGTAATTACCCCATGGCAGTTGTTTTTACCGTGTTACTCGGTGTCTCATAAGGATCCAAGCTGTTTAATAATGCGAATGAGGTCGCAGTTAAAGAAAAAAGAGTAAATCTTTACTGCGGTGTAAGTAAAACATTTAGTTTTGTTCAAACCCATTCCTGCATATTGACGCCTTTTGACGCTTCTGTAAAAGTCACTTTGTGAAACCATTGTGATAAATAGAGCATTTGCTCCACAGGAGCAAATGCTCTATTTATCACAATGGCTTCAAAACTATACAATTCTGAAAATGTCCTTTTCTCTAGTTAATTCTTCTTTTTGGTAGATTTAAACAAAGATGTTGGATCTAAATATAGCCCACGAGGTAATGGGTTAACCTTGAACTCCATTTCACCAGTACCACTGGGCACTTTCTCATCACACCACAGCTGAGTCTCGTTATACGAAAACCATTTCTTGGGACACTGTAGGACCGGACTAATCATAGTGTTTGAAACACAGCGTCCGCTTATGTTCTACACTGCTTTGGCAAACAATTTTAAACTAGTTGTCTGATCTGTTTCTATACTGTTTGCAAAGTCATTCTGTAGGTGGCTAATGTATATATGTGTGTGAATTATTCAGTATGAATTAAATCGTGCCAGTCGTAACATCAAAGCCCTTCTAACTTTTATAGGCCAATGAAACTTTTAGTAGTAATTCTGATTGTTTTAATTATTTAAGAGACACTTAATTCTAGTGACAGTTATGCGATTGGTTTATAGGTGGCCAGTAGTAAAACTGTTCAGCCTGAGGGATGAGGGAGAGAGGTGTTGCTGAAGCATAACACTTCAGTGATGCGTATCACTACAACTGGATGGTCAAAGGGGTTGTGATACAAACGGTTTGATAGACAAAGGGCCTGTGTTAGATAACAATCCTAGTCAGGGTTGTGTTACACATAGCCATAGTCAGGGTTTTGTAACACATGTTTTAGGCAGTTTTTTGTGCAGCGTGCGGTCAAAGTCAGAGTTTGTGTTACATACGCCCTAGTCAGTGTTTGTGTTACATACGGTCATAGTCAGGGTTTTATTACACACGGTCCCAGTCAGGGTTTGTGTTACACACGGTCCTAGATAAAGTTTGTGGTACATGCTGTCCTAGTCAGGGTTTTGTTACCCACGACCCTAGTCAGGAGTTGTCTTACATAATCATGGTCCCAGTCAGAGATTTGTTACACTCGGTCCTAGTCAGGATTTGCATTTCATATTGTCCTGGTCAGATATTTTATTACACATGGTCTTAATCAGGGTTTTGTTACCCATGGTCATATTCAGCGTTTGCGTTTCATATTTGCCTAGTCAGAGTTTGTGTTACACAAATTATGGTCTGAGTCAGGGTTTGTGTTACACATGGTCCAAGTAAGGGATATGTTAAAAACGGACCTAATCAGGGGTTGTGTTACATTGTCCTAGTCATGGCTTGTGTTACATCCATTTCTAGTCATCAGACTTTTTGTTACTTATGATCCTAGATAGGGTTTTGTGTAACACCCACTCTGAGTCAGTGTTTGTGTTACACATGGTCCTAGTCAGGGTTTTCTTACACACTTTCCTAGTCAGGGAGTGTGTCTCATATGGTTAAGATCGGGGTTTGTTTTACACACGGTCTTAGTCAGTGTTTATGTGTCACATGTACATGGTAACAGTTTGTTCTAGTTAGGGGTTTGTTCTACACAAGTTCCTAGCTAGGATTGTGTTACACATGGTGATAGACAGGTTTATGTTACACATGGTCCTCTTCAGGGTTGTGTCACACATGATCTTAGTCAGGGATTATGTCACAGACGGTCCTACTCAGGGATTTATTACACACGGCCCTAGTATGGGGTTGTGTTACACAAGTCAATGTCAGGGTTTTGTTACACACGATTCTTACACACGGTCCTAGTCAGGGTTTATGTAACATACGGTCCTGGTACATAACGTTCCTAGACAGGGTTTGTGTTACACACGGTTCTAGCCAGGGGTAATATTGCACACGGTCCTAGTCATAGGGCTTGAGTTACACACTATCCTAGTCAGGATTTGTGTTACACAGGTTCCTAGTCAGGGTTTGTGTTATACACGGTCCTAGTCAGGTATTGTGTTACATATTTTACAATGTATCATTGACATTAGATATGGAAAGTTGATGTATCGAATAAATGGTAAAAGTGTCTTAGTATTCTATGCAACAACATTCGTTTATTTTATTGCTATCTATATGCAATTGTATGATATTGAAACGATAAAAAAACACACCAGTATACGACATTTTAGTGATCGCATGTTCATTCAGTATCGAATAATGACTGAAAGAATTCACGTTTATTAATACAGTAACACCCCTCTAAAGGGAATTCTAGATGAGAAGAATTTAGATACTTTTAGGCAACTGGCTGCTTAATGCAGGGTGAAAGTCACACAGAAAGCTCCTAGAGGAGCTTTCTGTATGACTTTCATCCTGCAATAAGCTGCCACCTGTCTCCAAGACCGATATTTATACTAAATTGAACGTCCGGTGTAGATGAGTTTTAATGTACGTGTTCTCCTTGTATAAAACAACTAAGTAAACGATGATAAAGATGATGGCAGCGATAATGTACAAGTTCGTATGTTGGTTTTATTTAGATTACAACTTTCGAATAGCAGCGCTGTTTACCCATTTTGACATATTCCCTGATGTATTTGATCTCTTAACCCATTCCCTCCTAGACTATTTTTAGACCCAACCTCTTTGAATAAATCTACCGAAAAGGAGCATTTACAAGAGAAAAGTAAAAAAATAATAGAATTGTGTAGTTTTGAAACCACTGTGATAAATAGAGCATTTGCTCCTATGGAGCAAATGCTCTATTTATCACAATGGTTTCAAAATGTGACTTTTACAGAGGCGCCAAAAGGCGTCACTAGGAGGGAATGTGTTAATATATTGTTATATAAAACTAGTAAATGCATTATCATGAAAAATGCTGTACACTCAGTTATAAAATATTCTATAAGTTAACAAGGCATCCCCATTTCAGGTCTAGGTCTACTCTATGTGCAAATGTGTAAAATGTATATCTATATAGCAAAGGATCAAAGTTAAACTCCATTCTGTTTTGCCTCAGAGACTATAAAATCTGCTATTTTTCAAGATTGTATTTAGACATCGTTTTCTGGAAGTTTTCGTTTTTCTTAAGCTTTTTAGAGTCACGTTTGTCCCTTGCAAACAGTGTAGACACATACCCAGGGTCTGCACTGTTTGTCATGTTTCACTTTTGTTTACAAATATCCCTAAACAGTCAAAGTAAGCATGACCCAATTGGATTTTGGAATAGCCCATTTGAAAATTAAGCTTTTAAAGAGTTAAATAATGTTATGAACCAAAAACACATTTGCTTATTATCAAAGTCGGCTGCGTTTACATGGTTTCTGGTCAATATTTGTTACAAGTACTGTTTCAAATACAGAAAAAAGTAAAGTACCTAGTTATAGTCTAATTTCAGTCCGGAGGACCGACCGCTCAGCCGACTGTACATTTAGAACCTGTCTTAAGCGGCCATTCATTTATTGAACATGGGAGTCTTAAAAAGCAGATGGTTGCTTAATGCAGGGCAAAGGTAATACAGAAAGCTCCTATGGGAGCTTTCTGCATTACTTTTGCCCTGCATTAAGCTACCACCTGCTTAACAGACCCATAATTAAACAAATGTACCTCTTTCCGCTGACTGCTTCAGATTGGTTCTACTGTATATATTCATATACTGGCCATACGTTTTGCTGTTTGTAATGAAGCTGTACATACTTCAAGCTACTTTCTCTGAAGACACTGCTTAATTTCCTGCCAATGTTATTGTTCCCCAGGGATCGCGGCTATATTATACACGATTTCCTCGTCTGCATCTACCAGTCCGGCCGTCCTCTCCAAGGAAAACTTAAAGCGATCTGGTTATTGAAATTCTATCATATTTCACTACAACGCTTACACATTGCCCCCGTAGTCGTATGCCTGCTGTGTTTCGTTACAAGACTGACCTAAACCATAACTGGGGTCTTCATGATGATATCAACTTTTCCAGTCATCGATAGTAACTATTGTTTCCAAAGATACATGTTATTATACTTACAAGCACTATTGCGTTATACGTTTTCCAATCTGCATAAGGGATTTTTGTACAAATTTTCCTATTTAGTGCACACAAACAATATACTTTAGTGCAAACCGCTTTGAATAATATTAGCATACACTAGATGATATAAGCGTCTCTGTCGGGAAATGCTTGCAAATCGCGTAGACCCATACAGAGGTTCAGATAAAGACGCGTAAATTAAAACATATTCTAGAATAACTCCTTTATTTCTCCACCAAACCCTATGTTGTGGCCACTCTTTAGAATAGTCTCTTCGAGACAATTCTAAAGAGTAGTCACAGCATAGGGTTTGGTAGAGAAATGACGAGTTTAGTATTTGAGTACGCACATTTATCTGTTGCTCTGTCCATACATTGCATTAATGTTCTATTTGTCATTAATACTACACCCAACAGTGCAGACCTGATCAGATGCTGATAGACCTATCGAAACGATTCATAATATTAACTTATTTGAGCATGCGCATTATCTGATATAAACACATATGCAAACATAGTAGACCCTGATCAGACAGCACCTGTATGAACCGTTTGTTCAGGGTCTTTTCAGATTGCATACGAAATCATATACACCTGATTGTACAATTTGTGCCATGGTTAAAATGTGCATTATAAAAATGCAGTTGCTTGATATCCATACCATCATTTCTTACATGAATATTCATAAGAGAAAGGGTTAAGAAACGGAGGCATAGCCATTTCCGTCGTATAGACCCCCTTTCACGTACATTTTTGTATTTGCAAACATAGAATGCTAGATAAGATGGCGCCTGTAGGAGCCGTTGACCAGAGGCTGCTCTGTTTGCTAATGGCATTTGATATATCTGTTTCACTAGTTTCTAAAATGACTACAATGTTCCCCGTTCCATATTTTATATATAACTACATAACTATCATAGCTTGTTAGCCACGGCAGGAACTGTAGAACAGAACCTATATTATTTTATAATCAAATTAGTAGACCCAGATCAGATCACTCCTGCAGGAGGCTGGTGTGGAGGTGCTCTGTTCGAACATGCGTTAGAAAAGCGTATCTATGGAGTAGATGTTTAGGAAGGAGTCCCATACTGTCCAGACACGTTTAATGTCACTAGTCTCTTCACGGAAAAGCTTACTCTTTAACCATGTCCAGTCATCATATTGATAAGATTTTCTGTATGCCAAAGTAGGCATAGAAATTGTCCTAACTCTGCAGTATTGAAATATAAGTGTGCAATGTTAGGATCCTGATCAGTCTGTGAGTTTTCGAGGAATGATGTGAATATTTTCTGTTTGTATTGGCTATCACAAAATGTTCTCGAAGCATGTTAGAAGTTAAAGGCTCAGCCGATATCGACTCATCAGGTTTGGTCATTAAGGAATGGAGTAATCACAAACCAATTGATGTTTTGCCGCCTCGGAAATCCGTAAAGTCATTACTAATCAATACTTACCTTCATTGAACTAAGGCTTACGAACGTTACATACAGTACATATTCAGTACAGACTGACGTGAAAAGCAGCGTAAACATCTTTCAATGCTATATAATTATTGTTAAAGTTCTGACCATCAAAACATCCAGAATGAAAATTATTTTGATCATAATCCTGAAGATAAATCTGGCGATGTTTTCAGCAGTTAGTGGACTAAGGTGGTCCATTTGGTCGTTGATGCTCGGCTGTGGCCCCGGGGTTACTAAGTGTTGTCAGTCCGTGTCCCCAGGATGATGAAGTGGCGATGTCAACGTTAATGCGCGCAAAAACGCGGTATCCTTCAACATTGTCAAAGTTAAATCATTTGTAATTCGTAAATCCTTAAGTTTAGATCCATACTAGACAGCGATGGGTCCGGTATTGTACTAACGAAAGCTTTATTATTGTCCGACTCCAATACTTAAGGGCTGGTTATGCATGCATCAAATGTTGCGCATTCCTAAGCGACAAAGTATTCAACTGACGATATGCACAGCCATGAGAAGGCTTAAAATGTGAACCTTTTCATCGCGAATCAATTTACATCTACCATCATTATTGCATATTTCAATTCGTAAAGTACATTTTCTACCTTATTTTAATTCAGATCTGTTCAAAGTGTCAAAGGGTGTAAATATTGATGATACATCGAGTGGCTTGACGTCTCATATGGATGCAACATGTTTGCAAGGATTATCATAACGTAGAGCAGCTTATAGAGAGATTTCAGTGACACCACGCGCTACATACACAGTATGACCTGTCTTAAGCGGCCGTTAAAAAGCGGTCTAATTATGTGTCTGCAAGGCATGTGGTAGCTTAAGGCAGGTCACAAGTAATGCAGAAAGCTCCTGTAGGAGCTTTCTGCATTACTTTTGCCCGGCATTAAGCAACTACCTGCTTTTACGACTCATTTATTCAATGAATGAATGACCGTTTAGAACAGTTTCTTCTGTATTCGGAGGTTATTAACCCACAGTCTGCAAAGCGCGTTCTCACTGCAAACAGCTTAGATTCGGATAATATGCCGTGTTTGTCGGCGACTTGTCAGGATCCAAGCTGTTTGACATCCGGTCAATAGTTTCTCAAAAGCTTACGCGAACCAGACGCTATTAAAATTGCAGCAAATCTGTTTTGAGCTGGCGTCCTTTTTTAACAGCGCGTTAAGAATTGTTATGTAGTTAGCCTAGTTTGTACAAGGTAAAGGTGAAAAGAAAGACAAATTGTGTGGCCAGTAAGTAGGTTAAAATACAGTAGAACCAGTTTTAAGCGACTATCAACAAGAGATCTGATCATGGGTCCGCAAGGCAGGTGGTTGCTTAACCCTTTACTCCATGAATATTTATTTAAGAAATGATGACATCATTGATAGTAATAATTATTGAATTAAGTTTTAAAATGGCGTATTAACACATGATGTTTTTGCCAAAGCAGAAACTGTAGAATCAAATCTATATTGTTCCGTAAGCAAACACAGCCTTCAGGGACCGTCTGATCTGGGTTTACGTTGTTTCCAAAGGTGTAGAAATGCGTATTTATGGAGAAAAGGGGTTAATGCAGGTCAAACGCGGTACAGAAACCCCTACAGGACTTTATGTATCGCATTTGTCCTGTATTAAGCAACCACCTGCTTTTTAAGATTCCTCTGACTAAACAATATAAAGACACTTAAGTTCTACTGTATGAATAAGTCAAACACTGAAAGAACAACATAATGTTATGTACAATGTGAGCTGTGAAAAAATATGTCTGCTCAAAATTGGAGCTTGGTGCAATATTGACTACTTCAGATTCGATCAAAGTATAGGGAGAGTGTCAAACAGCTTGAATCCTAATGAGACTCCCAGGTATTCGGTGTCTCATCTTGATCAAAGCTCTTTGACACAGTATAACCTCTCTAGACGTTACATTTAGTATAAATATCGGTCTTCGAGACAGATGGCAGCTTAATGCAGAGTGTAAGTCATGCAGAAAGCTCCTGTAGGAGCTTTCTGTGTGACTGACACCCTGCATTAAGCAGCCACCTGCATAAGAGTATCTAAATTCTTCTCTGCTAGAATTCCGGTTGAGGGAGGTTTTGCTGTTCATGTATCGGATAAAGGATACAATAAGTACGAGAAATATAGAATATAGAATATAAACACAGACAAGATACATATTAAATCGACAACTAAATTGGATATAGGTTTACTAAGCCTTGGTGAGATTTGTGACTGTTTCTGTGTTGATGAGTGATTTGCAATGTTAATGGAATCATTAGTCTGGTCGAAAAACTGACTGCAGCTATTATTTTGCATTTGTGAAAATCGTTAAGAAATAAAACGTTTTCATGGAAACGAAAAGGAAGACCAGACGTTTCCATCATTCTCCGGGTGTAATAACAAGCCATGTGATGTCCAATTTCACTAATATAAAATTGGGAGTTCTGACCTTTAAATATTTCGTGCTTTGTCATTTAAAGCAGTTTAGACCCAGATCAGAGGGCTCATAGAGGAGCCCCTGATCAGGGTCTACACTGTTTGTCATTCAAATATCATCTAGTAAGTTTAAGTCTTTCCTACTGGTTGGACTGATATATTCCACTCTGAAAATTTAGGGCAGGAAGAGTTACCATCGATAAATATTTTTTTTTTTTTTCAATATAGTATATCAGATAGTCACCTTTCAAACTGCAACACGTAAAGTGTGTACCCTTGCCTCGTTGTGCAAAATAATGTCTGCTTAAAATTGGACGTGTTTCAATTATGACTATTTCCGATGCGATCAAGTTTTTGAGATATTATTAACTGAGTGTCAAACAGCGTCAAACTGAGTGTCAAACAGATTGAATCCTAATTAGACGCTGACTCGTTCGGCGTCTCATCAGGATCCAAGCTGTTTGCAAATGATAGCCAGCCCGCGGATAGCGGGATACTCCCTCTGCATTTTGGTCTTCACTGCTGACTTAAGGCTTTCATGTAACAATGTGTGTAACTGTGTTAACCGTTTGCTCCGCACACAGTAGAACCCCTCTAATGTGACCACTTAATAAATAAACATTGTTGTCTTTATAAGCAGGTGGTTGCTTAACCCATTACCTCATAGGCTATTTTATACCCAATCTCTTTGAATAAATCTATCGAAAAGGAGCATTAACTAGAGAAAAGGAAAATTTTAGAATTCTGTAGTTTGAAACCATTGTGATAAATAGAGCATTTGCTCCTATAGGAACAATTGCTCTATTTATCACAATGGTTTCCCAAAGTGACTTTTACAGAGTCGTCAAAAGTCGTCAATATGAGGGAAAGGGTTAATGCAGGGCAAAAGTAATGCAGAAAGCTCTTCTAAGAGCTTTCTGCATTACTTTTGTCCTGAATTAAACTACCACCTGCCTCTACTGTCAATAAAATCATACCTCTTTTAGTGTATATATGCAATAGTACGCCTTTGCAAACTGAGCAGACCCATATCAAACAGTACCAGTAGGACCAATGTCTGCTCTGTTTGCTTAATATGTAGTAATTCTATATCTGGTTCTACAGTCTTCCCTGTTCTTATGCCACTAGAAGTATTCAGTTAATGCATATTCATAAAGTCATTATTTTGTACATGAATAGTCATTCAAGTAAAGGGTTAAGACGTCCTCTGTATGCTTCAATAACTATTTGTGTACATACGTAAACAATACTGGAAAAAACAGAAACCGCATGCATTTAACCCTTTCGGGGCAAACTTTCTAATTGTCGTCCTAGTTTGTTAAATCACTCAGTAAAATAAAGAAATGAGATAAATAAATGCAAATTTCAAAGGAATAAAGGGTTACGGGGTTCGACTGTACATATTCTGCTGATGTACCACAGAATACAAATTAAACTGGAAAACTCCTTTTGTGCGTTTATATTAAAATGCAAATGCGTTTAGTACATAATGTTCACACAATCATTTTAAGTTGCACACGCCAATTATTTTATAGGAGCAAGTCACTAATATTCCCATAAAATGATTAGCTGTAAACGTCACCGCCGCATATCTCTGATGTTTATCTGATTTATACCAATATTGCTGTCTGATGTTTAGTAAATACCTTTAAACAGACCGATTAAAGCTGATTACCAATAGGTGAACACGTTTCAATCCAAAATTGAAACTGTGGACATTGAGTTATGTTACGAGTCAAATTGTCCGACTTGCTCTCCCTGACTTACATTAAAAACAAGGTCTGTAAATATATTAGATAATGCATTTTCTGGAATCTAATGTTGTTGAGAGCAGTGTTTGTTTCACTAAGGGTTTATCTTTTATGCACCACGCATCATGTGCGGCGCAATGGTTAAAATGGCTGCTTTATGACGCAGTCGGTGTGCGACCAATCAGCCGTGACCTTCGCATTGAAAGAACCCAGTAAAGCAGCACCGGAGAGACAACAATTAAATAATTATACGTCAAATCATAAAGCAAGTTTTATTGTCAGTCTCGTTAAATTTTTTCTTATTTTTTTTGCTATAGAATTTGCCTCTGTGGAATTTCATCATGGATATTCTTTACAATTAGATAAAGTTAGATCTATCTGTCAACATGGATTATGAATCAGTTAAGTAATCCAAGTTTGTTTTCAGCTGACATGATTAAAGATAGTAATCACGTGTTACTAAAATAAATGAGATCAGAACACCGTTTGAATGTAACTCACATCCAATACCTGATAGAAATGTCTTCCACGCCAAACCCAGATCAGAAGGTTCCTGTAGTCGTTTGATCAGGGTGTATTCGGCTTGCTTCAGTTGCTTATGGAATTATATGTCATATACAGTGAAACCTACCTAGACCGGACGTTAAATTTAGTATAAATATCGGTATTGGAGACAGGTGGCAGCTTAATGCAGGGTGAAAGTCATACAGAAAGCTCCTCCATGAGCTTTCTGTATGACGTTCACCCTGCATTAAGCAGCCACCTGCCTAAAAGTATCTAAATTACTCTCTATTATAATTCCGGTTAAGAGAGGTTTTATTTATGGTCAAACATTCTTGTATCACATACCATTCATTACAACAAAACAGCTAAGTAGCATTCATGATGTCATAATTTCTTATATGAATATTCACGAGGGCTAGGGTTAAAGTAATATTTGATTCAGGTTTCGGAAGGAAAAAAAGTATTATCATATTTTTATGAAAAGCCTGCATGATGGCTACTCGCGTATTAGTTACCTCTTTCGCTGCCAATGTCGCATCTGTGATTACCTATGCAGACAGTTTGGATCCAGATGAGACGCCGAGTAACTCGGCGTCTCATCAGGATCCAAACTGTTTGTTGCTGTGACTATGATATTTTAAAAGTAAAAAAAGAAAAATTGCACCAGACGACATAGTTGCAGACGACAAAATTTGGCAGCGAAAGAGTTAACAATGTATAGCTAACTCTTTACATGTTCAATGTTCATGTAAGAAATAATGACGTCATCAATATTTATTAAATTAATTTCATAAATAGCATATGAACACATGACATTTTCGAACAGACAGAAACTGAAGAATCAGATCTATGTTGTATCATAAGTAAAGAGAGCAGACCCTGATCAGACGGATTCTGTAGGATCTAAGTCTACACCGTTTGCAAAGGCGTGAACAGAAAGGGTAAGACACAGACATGAATTCCATCAATACTTCTAACACTATTAACACAATAGTCGACTGCAAATGAGCAGCAGCCGACTCTTTGTGGGTCGCAAGAAAACCATGGCAACATGCCGTCTCTCAGTTCACACCTGGTGTTTGAAACTTTAATTGCCACTGACGTTCACTTCCCGCTGTTGCCAATTACCTCAGTATTTCTAGGGTTGCTATATAATGTTACTCCGTGTTAGCGACCTGCATAGTGTAGAGGCACCTACAAGGGGTGGCACAATTTAAAAGAAACCCACCAAAGATAAAGTTAACGAGATATATTTTACCAAACGTCATAACATTACACCGCTAATAATATTTTTATTTTCAGCAAACATGTATTACTGTCTTATTCAAGCACCTATATTGGAATTAATTAACATTAATAAAAATATCACGTGAATGCCAAAAATGCTTTTGGCGCCAAATTTAAAAGTGTCGTATGCAATAATAATTTCATCTTAGATATAATTCTAAACTAAATAATAAAGGTATATTAATTAAATTTGTTTTTAAAAACCTGTATGCTTGGGCTAAAATAATACAGAAAACAGTGAAGTCCCAGGTCAGATGCCGCCTTTTCAACTGCACTGTTTTCAATGGTGCCAACAGGCGACATTGGCGCCGACAGAATTATGGCATATAAGCAAGAACAGTTTTGGCCATGACAGAAACTGTAGAATAAGATCTATATTATTCCAAAGGCAAACGGAGCAGATCCTGATCAGACGGCTCATACAGGACCATAGACATTCAGAGTAAAGGGTTAAACAGACATAGAGGTATGAACCTATATTCTTCTAACATCTACAAACAGAAGAGACAGTCTAAAGGATCTTCTATTTTGAGTCTATACTGTTTGATTGACTGGTTGTGTTTTAGAGACGATTCTAAAGAGTGCGCACAGTATAGGGCTTGGTACGCACCCTTATCTATAACTCTGTATAGCGACGCTATTGGTAGGTCTGATATTAATAAGTGGGAATGATTCATAACACTGTTTTGCAATTATGCAAACTCTGATACAGAGTCCCCTGGTCTGGATCTACACTGTTTGTCCCATATTCCTATTAAGGACACTTGGCGCACATGACTTAATTATAACTCGGACATGATTGAACGTTTATGGAGGCCACCCCAGCAGAGAGACATCTCAGGTTTAAATGACATGTTTGCTATAAAGATGTGAAGTTTTAATCTAACTGGGTGGTCCCTGCCAGGAAATGACCACACCTCCTTGACATTTATTAACTCGTGTTATACGAACATGTAGTTATCTCGGCAAGGTTTATAATATAAATACCAATTACGCATTGATCAGGAATATAGAAAATAGGACTCTTTCAAACGTGTTTAAAATGCCATGATAACTCAATGAGTGTCACATAAGTGCTTAGCTACGATGTGCCCAGCTTCCCGAGAGAGAACTTTTCTTCTTCAAAATTTATTTCAAATTTTATATAGCTGATTATTTAACAACTTGGTATGAAATAGCATTATTCAAGTTACATAATATGGCCATTACGCAGATCAGTTATTATTAATTTCAAGTTAAATGGGGGAACTGGATGCTTTTAAGTATAATAATTAAATAATGTACATTTTTGATGTGGATTTTAAAGGAAGTGTTCGCAAGTACAAGTATCGGGACCAATTATGGAATAATTAAGACAACTATATAACCTAATAAGTTGTATCGAATCCAGAAATCCATTTCAGACTTTGTACATGCAAAGTTATGTTAGATTATTTTACGTTAATTAGTTTTAAAGATAAATTATCTGGTCATATCTTCGCACATTTTGCGTTACAAAATTACTTCTGAATCGGCCTCTGTATGACTTGAGCATGACAAGGAAAGAAACGATGTATTGTTACGGAAGCTGACGAAAACACCTCCGTCATGTACCAGGATCAGCGATTTCTTTCTTTTCTTCGCGGATTTGGTCACTGTAAATGCTCTCTTTCACTTTCCCATGTCAGTCCTTGTTACAAACATCCAAATATTATTCAACATGTTCATCCGAAATCGATTCGGAGATAATCGGTGTTTGACCGAATATGTACGTTGATATTTCCATAAATATCATAGTGGCTTAACTATATATGCAACTTAATACGTGGCCATGGACAGACAAATCAGGAACTTTTCATATTTTTCTTCTGTTTACTTAAACCAAGAATTAATTACGTAGGATTGGCAGTTTTAATAATTTACTTCGTCAGTTCTTCTCTGGATTGGATCACAAGACCAGCAGTTATCACACATGCATATGCTCAATGGCTTGACACATTTACTGACACGTTTGGGATACTGTACGCTAAATCGAATAGATGAACCCATTTCACCCTCATATTAACCCCTCAGATAACCGTTTTTTCACGCCTTTGAAAACAGAGTAGACCCAGATCAGACAGCTCACGTAGGAGTTGTCTGGTCAGGGTCGGCTCTGTTTGCTAATGGATTGTGATGGATGTGTTTCTTTAGTTTCTAAAATGGCTACATTGTTCCACCTTCCATATTTCATTATAACTATTTTGTACATGATGGTATAATAGGTCTTACTCTACAGTATCTACCAAATACAGACGCACCCAGTGTACATACGCCATAATGAATATTCAGCTAATACAGTAAAACCTCTATAACGGCCACTAAATTGTGTTAATTAGTTGGTATTTTAGACAGGTGGCTGCTTAAAGCAAGGTGAAAGTACCTATAGGAGCGTTCTGTTGTACTTTCTCCTTGCTTTAAGCAGCCACCTGCCTTTAACACAAAATAGTTGATGTAACTAAGTGACCGTTATATAGAGGTTTTACTGTACATGTTCATGGTGTCATTATTTCTTACATGAATATTCAACAGCAACATGGTTCCATCGTCTGATCTGGGTTTACTCTATTTGAAAAGACGTCTTTGGTCCATGCTTATAAAGCTTTTTAGTTGAGTCTGGGTTTGTTCTCAAGCTTTTGATTGGTCAGATTTGAGCCTTTGGCTCAAATCTGACCAATCAAAAACTTGAGAACGAACCCAGACTCAACTAAAAAGTTTATAAGCATGGATACTGATTGTGTAAATGATAACGTTATATATTTATAAATGCTGGGAGTCATTCAGTTGATATAACACACGAGAAATAGTGTATGAATTATGAGCTTTTATTCTACAATGTACATTGATGTTCTAAGCGGTCAATCATTTATTGAACATTTGACTCTTAAAAAGCAGGCAGTAGCTTAATGCATGGCATAAATAATACAAATAGCTCATATAGGAGCTTTCTGTATTACTTATGACCTGCATTAAGCTACCACCTGCCTAACAGACCCACAATTAGACCTAATTTTGATGACCGCTTAAGACAGGTTCTAATGTCGATCCTTATATTGGGTAGACTGCATTATGACAGGTCGTCATGAAATAGACTGCGCGACGCCTCAGCGAAGCCTATCTATTTCACGAAGACTTGTCATTGGCAGTCTAACCGATTTAAACCGCAGTTTCATTTTGGCGGCAATAACTCTGATTGGCCAACGCCACAGCATTATCAAAAACTGCAGTTTAAAAAGCCTTACCTCTTTAACATTAATGTAAGAAATGATGATTTATGGATATAATTCAGCTTGAGTTTTGTAATGGCATGTGATTGTTTACCATTTCAGAAAGTGTAAACCCGACCTATAATATTTCTTTAACCCATTACCTCATAGGCTACTTTTAGACACAACCTCTTTGAATATATCTACCGAAAAGGAGCATTAACTAGAGAAAAGGATTTTTTTTAGAATTTTGTAGTTTGAAACCATTGTGATAAATAGAGCATTTGCTCCTATAGGAGCAAATGCTCTATTTATCACAATGGATTCAAAAAGTGACTTTTACAGAGTCGCCAAAAGTCGTCAATATGAGGGAATGGGTTGATAAGCATACCCTGATCAGGCGGATCATGCATGTAGGTGTTCCAATTGTCTATCATGTTTTAGTGGCTCGACAGGTACAGTCAAAAATCTTCCGTATCTGATGTCATCATAAAGTTTCTATTTTCTATAAACAAAGATCTTCTTTCGGAATTTTGACATCAACCATTTGCTGAATATGGCGTTTTATTATCATGAACCCGTCTGTTTTGTGTGTCTTACTCGACTTATCTATTGCAGCCCTTAGGGTTCATAGTTATGATGATAAGAATATGCCCCTATGTCTGTCACGCCTTACAGCAAGGGTTTCAACTTAACTGATCAGGTTAACATCTGCTCAATAGGAGTGACAATATTTCTAATGTTATACAATAGAATATCATTCCTGAACCACGCAGACGACACCGATTCCAGCAGACGACAGTTTACATGCACCGGCAGGGTTTAAAGCCATATGGTTTTGAAGATATACGTATAATTCTCATGTTTTATGTCTGTCTAATTTCCTCACTAGCACTCTAGTCTTCCTTGATATCAGTTACCAGCGAGTTTATTCCCTCCCTATAACTGAGATTGGCACTGGTGCAAAGGTGTTGGTTCTGGATCAGGCGGTAAATTGTTTCCAATCAGAACGGACATTATAAATTGTTATACCAGAAAACATAGACGGAAACAGCAAATTTACTTCTACAATTTGTTATTTCATATTTTTATGAGTACAAACAACGGTCACGTTTATTTGTTTATAGAGCAACAACACAGCTATAGGGGATTTCAACGCGTTATGTGATTTCCACAATTTTACTATTCATATGAATGGGTTTGTCCAAACGTTATGTTGAATATAACCATTGGAAACTAGTTAGTGAAACAAACCACATATATACCTTACTCATTCTCTCTTAGGCTATTTTAGACTGTATCTACCGAAAAGGAGCATTAACTAGAGGAAAGGAAAAATTTAGAATTTTGTAGTTTGAAACCATTGTGATAAATATAGCATTTGCTCATATAGGAGCAAATGCTCTATTTATCACAATGGTTTCATAAAGTGACTTCTATAGATGCGCAAAAATGCGTCACTAGGAGATAATGTGTTCTCATGGTATGGGCATATCAGTTTCACCGCATCCAGTGATGTGGACATAATGCGTGAATTCGTGATCAGAACCAATCTTAAGACTGATCTAGGGGCAATATAACTATATCTGACAAAATTAGGGAGCAAATCAATAATATTGTTGTAGAATGCGAAATACATGTCGTCAAATTTAGCATCTTTGAAACAGTTTCATAAAAGTCCTATTCGGGAAAAAAATAAAAATTCTTTCAGAACTGAACCCTCTTAAGGTAGTTCCAGTCATAATGAATTTTCATTATGGAACAGACCTCATCCGTCTAATTCTGTTTGCAATATTTTCACAAAAATAGCAAAATTAAATCAACTGCTTTAACGGGCAATTGTTTTGGTGCTTAGCTCTTTTTGCTCCTGAAATTACGACAGGTTTCTTTATTGCAGCAGGCTTATTTTATTAGACATAACGCTGCTTTTGATGCAAGATGACAACCTGTTACTTTTTTGTTTCAGACTGATTGCTTCTAATATGCAAAAATTAATAATTTCCCCAGCAAATCTGACAGCTGCTTCTTTGCGGTTTTAATTTTGCTGTTATTGCAGCATTTACAACGACAGTTAGTCAAATCGTTAATTTGTACGTTGTTACACAATGCACTACAGAGTTATTTGGAATATACTAGTGGTACAGAAGTTATTATATTTGAAATAAAATAATACTTGTTATATATAAAATCCTCAAAACGTTTGCCAATTAAAACAAATATTTATGCAACTGTCATTTCTTACAGCTAATTTGAAGCCAGCATGCAGAGTCCAAAATGCCAACAGAACATTTAGAAACTAAAAATAAATTTACTGTCTTGTGGCAAGCGCAGTGCATTTGTTATGTTGTCCCTGCACTCAAGTACGTTGACTCTTATGCCGGTAATTCATGGCATCGTTCCTAGGTTTGCTAACCACTCCACATGCCTGTTAGCCAATCTGCTCGACGTAACCATATCTATGCCGTCGTCAGGATGTCAGAGCCATCTAGTGCTCTCATTTCTCTTTCAATTCACTTTAAAAAGTTCGCTTATCGCTGCTTTTGGCGGCTGATAAAGCGGATAAACCATCAAAAGAACTTTCATTATCCATGGCCCTTGGCTGTATCCCGTCCTACGCCATAGACAAAGACCCGGCGCTCCAGCTCGTCCCGTATCACACCGTATGTCCATATTGGCAAACTGGTTTCGATTAGCGGTACCAAGATTAATTGACGGACATATTTACTTTGCAAGAACGTGAACCTACAATTATACGGCTGGAACTTCTTGGAGTTTTCTCAAACTGATCGTCATTTCGTTCTTAAAATTAGACGACGCCCCAATCGGATGCTATTCGGAAGAAACGACCGAAAGCGGACTGAGATCAGATTCTAGTTTATCAAAGGAATTTATTTAAGCAATTGTTCCACATTGATCTTTCATCTTTATTGGAAGAGCCAGCAATTAATTTGAACTTTTTCACAATCAGAGTGTGTAAACAGAATTCGGTTTGTAATAGAAACGATTTATCAAGCGAATTTATTCACGGCGCTAAATTAAACAGATCCATCCAGACTCATTGCTTTAGGTATATAAAGCCAGGCCTTGATGTGCCCGAAAGTTTGTGGGGGTAATTGGAGCCAGCCATTTAACTTGCAGATTGTCGCTTAGCACGATGCGGGTAAAGTAAATAATTGCTCGTTCTCCAATTCTTAAGAACTTGCTCAGAAAATGTGTTATGATTATTAATATGGTTTAATTGAATAAAGTCTGCATTTTCGCAGTTATCTAGTATAAACATGGCCGTAAACACATAATCAAAACTGCGTAAAATTGAGGCACATGATCAATGCCTTCTTTGGAAGCCAGCCGGATTGCAACACCATCTATAACAATACTACAGATAATTTTTCATTCAGCATGTTTTGGTCGCGATTTTTTCTTATCTAGTTGAATGTGGGGAACGAGTTTACTGAGATAGACAAAGACTGAAGACCCAGATCAGAGGGCTCCCGCTGTTTGTGATTCAAAGTTCCCTCGTAACTTGACACCTGCCATCCTGATTTGACCTACCGTAAACACTGTTATACGATTCCACTTTCAACTTCAGTATTCAAAAGGTCAAACCTTAACCCTTTGCTTCATGAATATGCATGTAAGAAATAATGACATCATGAATATTAAATAGATTATTGTTTTATGATAGCCCATGGACACAGGATGTTTTGGTCAAGGCAGAAACTGTAGAATCATGGTTTTACTATTTCATAGGCAAACAGAGCAGACCCTAGTCAGACGTCTCTGTTTGCAAAGACTTTGAAAGGCATATTTATTGAGTAATGAGTTAATGGTGAATGTGTTGATGGAGTATCGGATTGTCTGTATAAATGAAACATCAGCTTAATCTGGTATGTAGCAGGTTAGATTTGTCTGGGTTTGAATCATATTCTGCATCGGACAAAACATTGCAAGATTAAACTCAGAATTGAAAATTTCAGTGTTGAGACTGTAAAACTTTGAATAATAAAGGAATAGAACTTGTTTGTTAGAAATAATAGTTGCAGTAATTAATACACCAGTCTTCCGTCAACTTAGAAACGGTAAAATTGCCGACGAAGCCGTCATGTCGGAATTTTCTTTCACCAGATGATTACTTGTAGACTTCTGAGCAATGGCTTCACAAATTCCGCCATGACTAGTTGGTTAATTGTGAATAAACAAAATGTCGATGTACATCACGCCATAAAATGGATGGTCTAGGGCCGTCAGCCTTGTCAGGTTTTGAATTAAAAGATGATTACATAGGAGCTAGCAATCTTCAAAGTGTCACTGAAGCTAACCATGAATAAAATAAGAGCAATCTTCACAGTGACTATTTGGTCTCCGCTTGTTAACAATCCACGTCACACAGACATATTTTACCCATACTAATTCGTGTTTAATCTCTTGTGATAGACATATACCATTACAAAGGGGTATTAGCTATAATACATTCGTTCGATTAACGAACGGAAAAGGCAACTGGCAAATATTCAGTCATTTTGCTTCTGTAGCAGACAGTTTACTGGAAATGTTTGTTGCAACATCTGTTCATGTATTGCTTGCCATGCATTGTTTTTATAAATAGTATATATATAGTAACTTAGGACACATAAGCTGTGTGTATACGGATCAATAGATACACGTGCGTACTCAAATATTAAAATAATCATTTCTCCACTTAACGTTTTAGAACCGTCTCTTCGAGACGATTCTAAAGAGTGGTCACAACATAGGAATTAGTAGAGAAATAATGATGTTATTCTTGAGAATGTTTTGATTTACGCATCTCATCTGGACCTCTGTTTATGTATTTCATTTTTAAATGTATCATATCCTATTTCGCATAGCATAGGAAATTTGTAAGGGAGAAATAGCAAATGTAATATTTCATCCAGACTGTGTCTAGGAAATTCTGATAGAAACTGAATCACTTACTTGATGCTCGTCAGTCAACGACAGAACTATATGTAATTTATTTCGATTCATACCTTTCGTTGACAAAGTCTGGTAATAAATTTTGTCAATGTTTCTTTCCTACCTATATCAAACCAATGCTCTGCAATATGCCAAGCCATAATAAATTCCTTCATGTACAGTTATTTTCTTTCACCAGTAGATTGTAAAGGTCACGAGATTTAAACCCCTTTTGTGAGTATGAATCGTGTCATGAGAAAGATACTGAAATCACTGCCGTAAGGTGAAGTGTAATTCTGGATCTAGACAACATATAAAGGGGTTTCAGCCTAGCTTGTGTCCTGTATTAAGCATCACGCTGCTTTTTAAGACTCTTCCATCAGTCAGTAAGTAGTTGCTTCAAACATATTTTACTATAATTATACACATTTAACATAATATTCGTATTATCAGTTAAGCCTTAGAAGAATTGAGTGTTTGTGTGCAAATGGCCAAACCTATAAAGCCGAAATAAATCCATATTGTTGAGTAGGGTACTCACACGTATTCCATGCTTGAAAACCTCTCCAGTACGAAGGTTAAAATATAACTTTGAGTTAAAACGTTCAACAAATGAAGACTTCTGTACAACTGTGTTATATATTAACGTGTTCCGAATGTTTGCAAATATATCAAACTTTAATCTATTACAGTAATACCTCTCTATAACGGCCACTGAATTATGTTAATTAGTTTGTATTAAGGGCAGGTGGCTGCTTAAAGCATGGTGAAAGTATAGGAGCGTTCTGTTTTACTTTCACCTTGCTTTAAGCAGCCACCTGCCTTTAACACAAAATACTTGATTTAATTTAGTGGCCGTTATAGGGAGGTTTTACTGTAGTTGTTAGAGTCACCCCTTGACACATTGGCAAACAAAATAGACCTAGATAAGACGGCTCCTGTAGGGACCGCCGGATCTGGATCTGCTCTGTCTGATTATTTATTAATATACATGAAGATCTGATTCTACAGTTTTTGTCATAGGCAAACATGCATTTGTCCATTTCGATATTACATATTATCTAATTATATCCATGCTGCCATTATTTCAAATATCAACATTCTTCAGGTAAAGGGTTAACACATTCCCTTGTATTGACGACTTTTGACGACTCTGTAAAAGTCACTTTGTGAAACCATTGTGATAAATAGAGCATTTGCTCCTATAGGAGCAAATGCTCTATTTATCACATTATTTGACACAATGGTTTCAAACAACAAAATTCTAACGTTTTCCTTTTCTCTAGTTAATGCACCTTTTCGGTAGATTTATACAAAGAGGTTGTATCTAAAAAATAGCCTATGAGGTAATGGGTTAATGATGCAATGCATATCAAATTAACTGTCTCCAAGCAATTATTGCTTAATGTGCAACTACAACAGTATTAAATATGTTCCCTGTTAACAGCCTGAAATTATTTCATTTAAAAGTTATGTTATTCCGAAAGTTGCGTTTTTATCTTTGTCTAGTACTCCATTTTCTGTTTCAAAGTAGGTGCTCGTTTTTTGTGGAACCCCCATTTCTCGGTTGCACGGAAACCGCCTAGTGCCAAACAGAAGATCATTAATCACGACTAAGCAGCTATGACGTTTTCTGTATAAGAGCATGTGCCATCTTCAATCATGTGAACCTTATCTACAAGATCTGTCCGTGCCTATACTCTAAACAATGGAAACAAAAATCCGTGAGAACCATAGCATTGTGTGAGGGGCAGAATGGCGTATATATATAGACATCCTTGTAGAATATGAAACTGTTTAGCAGAATTTGAACAAATATTTACCAAAGAATTACCGATTGCTAACTCGTCCAGTCTACTGAATGTTCCGTTCACGTTGTTGACGGCGGTGCAATAAAAATAATTACAGTACAAACTAGGTATACTTTCAACACTTACAATACAATTTTACGTTGGAATGAAACCAATAGACATAGAACAAGTAGTCTTTGGTCGTTTAATTGCTTCTTATAGTTTGAGATTTTACCATAGGAAGGTTTAATTAGGTGATGCACATCTTGTATTGCGCTAGCCATTTGTTGCAGAAGTTGTGAGGAAACTATAAAATATAATGTATCTATTTTCAAGTAAGGAATATTTTTGGCACTTCTTGTATTTGAACATAAGATGGGAAAAGTGTAAAATAATAAAAATACAGCAATGGGTTCTCAAATACAGCAAAACCTCTCTATAACGGACACTAAATTATGTTAATTGGTTGGTATTATGGACAGGTGGTTGCTTAAAGCAAGATGGAAGTAAAACAGAACGCTCCTATAGGAGCGTTCTGTTTTACTATCACATTGCTTTAAGCAGCCACCTACATTTAACACAAAATATTTAATGTAATTTAGTGGCCGTTATAGAGAGGTTTTACTGTACTTAAATCGTCATTTCTCCATCACACCCTATGTTGTCACCACTCTTTAGAATCGTCTCATCACAACATAGGAATTGGTGGAGAGATAAAGAACTTGAAAAAATGTTTTAATATGTGCATCTTAGCTGGACCACTGAAACAAAATGTGATTGAGAAAGGACGAAATTTACTCAACGTGTTAAAGGCAACCACCATACAATAATAACCCAGCGCGACCACCATGAAGGCTTTGTCTCGTGCTTTGTCGCGCCTAGAAACAGCTGACATAACAGTCCGTCGGCGGAAATGTTTTTGCCAAGAACTAATGATTTCCCATGGAGACTTTGGTGTGACTTCGCGGGAACAAATATTCCGACAATTGTATTGGCATTTGCAAGTCTACATTTCAATTTATTCTCATTATTAATTGATAGAAAATGTTTTATCCGTCTACAGTGTTCTAGGATGCATGCGGTTTAATTATGTTCGAAGCTATCGCAAAATTATATACATATTAGGAAATATAGCAAATAACCGGATATAGATATGGCTGAATCTATGTGATTAATCCATTTTGACATTTTCACCAAAATTAACGTTTCAAAAACTAAATAAACTTTCCATGCACTTTGCGTTCGGGATATAATTCTTAAAAATAGTGGAAAAATTACCAGACCCTGCGGCCCACTTTTGTCGGTATTTAAGTCTGTAAGAAGCAAAACAATCGAGGACAATTTAAAATTCTTCCATTTCTCAAAGGAATATAAAAATTATTAATAACACTGCATTGCCTCTGAAAATTCATTTATGATTATTTTCTCTCGTTTCCTTGCGTTTTAACGCTTTCATTTTCCACCACAAACATCTAAACAGAGTGTTTGTCCTAATTTCCTAGCCAAATCTATTGCTTCGATTTGCATTTTCTTGAATAATGAGCCGTTAATACCGGCAGTTTCGAGGGACTTAACAGTCATGTCGGTGATTAGGCTTTCATATCGTGCTCTACATGAAAATAATATGAATTTAGTTCACATAACAAAACATCATAATTACCAGGAACAGACCCAGTCTTGCATTTTAACTTTTAGCACGCTTCAGGGAAAAATGTGATAAGCACTATAAACAATTTAGACCCAGATAAGACGTGGAGTAAGTCAGTGTCCCATAGATGTACATTTGTTTGACACCCAGCTTCACAAAGCGATCTGGATGGAAACTGCTTTGAAAATTGAATCAGGTGATAGTGATTATTCCGGCTGTACGTGGTGTCTGAAAGAGCTGAAATTAAAACTAGATATTTTAAAATCAGTCTAAGTGAAGCTTTCGTTTTCTTTTTCACATTTAGCTGTGCACAAGACATCCAGGCTTTTTCTAATCAATTTTGTGACAATTACTACTGAATGCGGAACATGAGTGCACTTGCATTTGCAAACAGTGTAGACCCAGATCAGTGGTCCATATAGGACTTTCCCTGTTTTATTATTCGTATTAGAAATAATGCCATTATTCATATATTGTAGCTGATTTTTATTATGTACACTTTTATAGGGAATTTTGACAAAACTAAAGAATCAGATCTTAACCATGTTATAACCAAACAGAGGAGACCCTCTAGGAGCCATCCGATCTGGTTCTACTCTGTTTGCAAATACATCAAAATGCGTTTATATAAAGAAACCGGTCAATTACCTAATTGTCTTATACATGTATTTTTATACGTTATAAACCAAATGTATATATTACTATGACAAACAGTTTTGAATCCCACCAAAGCATAGTTTAGAATACAAACAGAACAGAGGACTAGAGGATCTCGGTTGGATTTGTTTGCATGGTCGTCAAAAGGCGTCTCCATCAAGAAAAGTTCTAGCGTCATTTTTGAGAATGAAAACATTTAAAGTCCAAGACGAGTCGGTACCTCGGTGCATTTGTGTGTGTAACACTTGTTTATTTTTATCATCCATCGTTTATCATTGGAAAGTTTAGATAGAGTCGCTATGCTTCTGTTCACAAGCCGACAAAATTGCTAATTGGTGAAAACTTCAAGACATCTAACAGCTCTCGGGGTTTCCCGCACCGATACAGATCTTGTTGAGGTACAGTCTCATGAACAAATGCGATATGTCAGCGAATTTGTCAGATTGTTAATAACAGTGAGCCGTCTAATGACGATGGTCAGAACACTTCAAAGTCACCGCAACGTACGCACAGTATATAAAATGCTAATGGTGACCTACCATACAAACAGACAAATACCTGACATATTTCTTACAAAAGAAATATGATGGAAATAGAAATTATTACCACAATGAGAAAAGTAAGCCTTTTGTGTTCAATTTCTATACAGTGTTTGGCATAAGGTATTAGCTAGACTGTATTAAAAATTAACGTAATAGGTATGATAATTATAGCGCAAAATACCGCTGGAACGCTCAATGAAGCTTTATTATTGTTTTATAGCAGGGTTCGCACCTAGCTTTCGTGTGTAGGTAACACATAGACCATTGGACTAGCGGCTAATGCCTTTGTACGCACAGTATCGTGTGTCATATTTGTATCAGTCAAAGCTCGAACTTGTGAATTGAGGTTAAAATACATCCAAACATAAATAACACCTACCGTGCTGTAAGACAACAATGTCTGCCCAAAAACATGATCTGGTGCAATTTTGAAAACCTCTTTTTCGATCAAGGTTTGAGGAAACTATTGAACACGTTTAAAACAACGTGACTGCCTGATTAGATGCCGATTGACTCGGTGTTTCATCTGGATCCAAACCTTTTGCAAATGCGAGTCAAAACGCCGAAGGCGGGATAAGGGCTAAAATATCAATTTCACTTAAGTAAAATGAGGTTTTAAATACGAGCATGGCCACATTAAAATTACTGAAGAACTTTAAATATCACGTTTCCTTGTTTAAATTTGTTACTTACACTAAATGGGATTTGAAATGTCTAAATATCGTGCTGGGGTGACCTCGGCGGCAAGCTTTAACATTCCTTTTGTTGTCTTTTCTTTATACATTTAAGGCAAACTCAAAATTATGTTCGTGAGGAAAGTATATAAAATATGTTCCTTGGACATGAGCAAAAACATTAATTCTAAGTGTAAAGCACTGCAACACGGGATTGGCGATGAAGCAGAATGGATAAATCACCGCCTGGGGACGGCAAACAACCCTGCATGCAATAAACTACTCAACGGAGGAAGATGTATTGCCAAAAGCAAATAATATTTAGGGGCTTTGAAAAAGTTGTTAGACAAAATGTAATGTATGGCACAGGAGAAAATTAAAGGCAAAGTAGAACAGCATCAGGCAGCATCTTACCAGGTCTTCAGACAATACGTATGAGTCAGGACAGCTTGCAATATAGACAGAGCTGAATCTAGTATTTCGCAGGCAAAGCCCATCTTGGTGGTACTCATTAGAATAGCCTCTGGTATGGTACTCATAAGAACAAACTCTGGTATTATAATCATTAGAATAGTATCAGAGGGTATATCACCAATATAAGCCAGGAGCGTAGCTGAATCAAAATGTAATGTACGCACCGTGGCTATAGGGGTTCGGGGCATACTCCCCGAGATAATTTAGAATTGTGTAGTTATTTTTAAAATCATTGTGATAAATAGAACATTTGCTCCTACAGGAGCAAATGCTCTATTTATCACAATGGTTTCAAAAGGTGACTTTTACAGAGGCGTCAATATGAGAGAATGTGTTAAGGCGTACATGACAAGACCGAACGTTTATCAAAATCTTGCCCACTTAACATTCGATTTTTGTTCCATTTTGGCAATAATAATGTTTTCACCTTTCAGATTTGTGTTACTCAAGTGCATAAGTGTGTATCGCTCGCGACGCGGCCTACGCCCTGGCCCCTGTAAGCTTCCGGGGGAGAAGTACTTTATCTACATTTCCTATATTGAATTTATCTACAGCCCTGATCAGCACTAATTGTACATTAATTCTTCAATTGAATAAAGATTTAAACCTTTACTCCATGAATAATAATCATTTATACTCCATCCTATTTTTATATTTAATATAACGAATTTATTATGTATTTATTTGTGTTTTTATGAAGCGCAATTACTTCTAAGAAAGGCAAGCTAATGCATGCAAACATATCACGAGTACAAAGTATGCAGACCCTGATCAAACACCTCTTATATGAGAATATTTATGGAGTAAATACAATAAATGACAAAAAAGTGCAAATAGCAGAACCGTTTAACAATGACTATTGAATTATTCAAAATTACATAATTGCTTACAGATATTATAGCAAGTGTATAATATTGTTTGCTGTAGTTTTATATACGAGGCTACTGGGAAAACACATAATATAGCTTATATATATTCATTACAATGTAGCTTACATATATGAATAAATTCATTATGGTTTAGGTTATATATATTCCCATCATGGAGTAGCATACGTATATTTACATTATCCTGTAGCTTACATTATGTTTTCATTATGATGTGAAGTACATATATGCAGCTACACATAATTGCATTGACTGGAATACATTTTAGTATGCTGTAGCTTGCATGTATTGGCAGTGTAATGTAATTTACATGTATTTACATTATGATATAACTTACATATACATGTATTTGCATTAACCCATTTACGTCTGAAGATAGCATTTTGATAAATCCATTATTTGATCTAGGGATAAATGCTTACAACATTAACCCTTAACCTGATACATATTCATGCTGCAAGAAACAGCTTAACCCATTTGCTCCCAGTGGATTCTCCCATGTTTGCATATTGGATTAGTCTACTTTTACCTAAGAGATGCTTGGCCTAAATTTTCAATTTCGTTTTGTTTTATATTGAAATTCCTATCAGCAAACAGTTAAGACTCGGATCAGACGCCGCATAATGCACAAGTCTACATTGTTTGCCTACGTCCCATATATGGGACCGTGGGAGCAAATGGGTTAAACTAAATTCAATCCTTCGTATCTAACATGCTTGCTAGATTCAGATTTTCTGCAACATTGTTGTTAGTTGAGTAAAATATATTTTTTTCACAAATTTGGCATGGTTGCTTGAATTTTAATATGTGTGTTTATTTTTGTCAGTGACATTTTCTGAATAGTTTGCCTTTGTAAAATGCAAGTACGTTAAACACTGGGATCAGCGGAGCCATCGTTATCTACACTGTGTATTAAGTATTGTGTGGATATCTTGCATAAGTAACCAATTCCCTCTTATTGACGTCTTTTGGTGCCTCTGTTAAAGTCACTATTTGAAACCATTGTGATAAAAAGAGCATTTGCACCACAGGATGGATCAAATGTTCTACTTATCACAATGATTTCAAAACAGCACAAAAGTTCTCTTTTTATTAAATACTCCTTTTCATTAGAACTGTTCAAAGGAGTTCGGTTTAAAAAGCATGCGAGGGAATGGGATATACTAAATATATGGGCATGTGTAAAGATAACAGGAAAATGTGGTTGTCTGGCTTAATTGCTATTCATTATAACAGATACAATGATGTATCACTAGGAGCATAAAACATAAGTATCAAATGCAGTATAAATATTTGTTCAGCTGAGCGTTTGACAGTAAAACAATGCCCATTGTTTCCCGGCTGTTTTTATTTAATATCCTCAAGCATACTTGTCCATTTCTCTCTGGTTTTTACGTTTAAGTGAAACCCGTGTGTGATTTATATCCGGTTTATTGTTTATACCGCTGTCTAATTCGACTGCCCACGTTGGACATGGCATCCTTGTATCTATTCACACTACCATCTAACCATAAGCATGTAAATGATGGTCGAAATAGTATTTCGATTGAATTAAATCGTTCTTTAAACTGTTCCTCTAGACTTGTCGTAAAAAAACATTTGTACGTAACATTCAGGGAGCCAATGGTTCCGGGCTAACAAATGAGACACGGCTTTGACGGGCCAGGCACACTAACAGGCCGCCAACCTATCACACCGGTCATTCATTATTAATCCGGACAGTATTGATAACCTTAACTCTTATCACCTCCAAACCCATACACATTTTGAACCTTCAATTAAACCACTATTACTTCTATCAGTATAACAGACAAATTTATTGCCACACGAATATCTCAGGACAAAAAAAGTGTTTTGGGAGATGCCTCTGTAGTATCAACACGTGACCTCTGTGAAGTCATTTCAAATTCTTTTTATTTATTTCTTCATTTTGAATCTGTTGTAGAATAAAGCGGTAAACGTCGGAGTCTCTGACAGATTTAGACGTTGGTGCACTCCATTTCCGATAGAAGGGCAATATGTCAACCTGTCTCGTCGATCTTTCTTCACAAATGGTAACTGGCAACTTGTATGCACGGAAACATATATAACTCGGAGTTACTGGCAATATGAACACCAGCCGTATGACAGACATGACAGCCTGACTTTATGGAAACGACAGTGAAATTGTGGTTATCAGTTCGTGGTGTATTATGATCACAAACAGTGCCGTCTTTAGAACCCTCCTCCGTCAGTTACAGGAATGATGGCGTTCTGATTCAGACAGAGTTAGAAGAGGATTTTCACTTTTCAAACAGTCAGTGAAAATATGGCAGTACGTTTTGTAGAAGGGATCGGATGTGTAACAGATAGCGTAGAACACCGATCTTCGCCGAGTGCCGGAAATGTATAAAATGGAGAGAACGGAAATTCTGCTGACTATCTTTTACTTACATTTCATTTGTTGCGCGATTTGCCTTCGGGATATCTCGGATACCATCAACCTAACACAGTGAAGCAGTGGAATATTTATGTTGTGTATAAAACTGAGTGCCCACGGCCCTCTGGAGCTGTTGTGCATGACGTAGTAATGACGTGATCTGTCGAAGGTTTAGCTTAAGTGTGTTCACTTTCCTAATACACCCAGATAAGTGCTCCTGTGACTGCTTATTGTATATGATATGTCGTTCAGAATTGTGATTATAGATCAACGTTATGTGTTGAAGTTTTAATTTCTGTATGGCAACCAATATAATGATAATACGAGAATGTGATAAGTTCAATAAAGACGTTTCTCTCTTAATGGATTTGATCAAATTAACATCAATAATACAAATCAAATAGAATTCTTATCCTAATTGCGACCCTCTGTCCAACAATAGACGACGCACATTTTTATTTTCATTCATAATCGTACTGATAGAATATTACCCTTTTAAAGGCGGGAATAAGTACAGAAACAAATATATGACTAAAACGAATGTAGTTAAGCCTTCTCTGTCGATATATGCCGTTGCATAATTCTCAATATCTGAATTTTGATTTACTTAACTTGATAAGGGGGCTTACGGGTAGCGCTGGGTAGTATTTAAGTGACAAACACAACATTTACATCAAAGGATTTTGACTCATTGATCTTCATTGTACACATTGTAAAACAGATCCCTTAATCTACCGATGTCCTCAGTTTGAATCTCCGGGGTTGCGGGATTTGTGCTTTATCGCTTTCGTCTCCCCGTGTATTTACAATTTGTCCATGGCCACTGGATATTTCCACTACCTGGTTCCCTAGCTCTCGAACCCATGAATACTCTAGTCACATTGAACAGCGTAAATTATGTTTATAGTTTGTATTTTGTGCACAGCAAAGTAACAATTACCACAGAGGAATATCGTGCAGGTGTTAAATAACACAATAACTTACATTCTTATCTGTCAATAACTAACGCTTATTAACCCTTTCCCTGTTAAATATTCATGCAAAAATAATATTGACATTATGAGTATGTATTAGCTGCAGTTTTATTTTGACATATGTAAATTGGATATGTTTGCTATTGGTAGTCACGCATACGTGTATATTAAAATTTAATAAGCAAACAGACCCTGATCAGACTGCTAATGTAGGATCCGTCTGATCTGGGTCTGCTCTATTTGCAAAGGCGTCAAAAGGCGCCTATATGAAGGAAATATTAAATGAAGCAGATATGTAGATAAGAGACGTAATAAGAAAATCTAAGTAAAACTATTTTTTACATTTCTACGCCAAACTGTATCTTGTTGCAAATCACTAGCAACGCATTCACCCATTCCAACAAATTGCCGCCTTTTGATGCCTCTGTAAAAAGTCACTTTCTGAAACCATTGTGATAAATAGAGCATTTGCTCCAAAGGAGCAAATGCTCTATTTATTACAATGGTTTCAAAACTACACAATTCTGAAATTTTCCTTTTCTCTAGCAAATGCTCATTTTCGGTAGATTTATTCAAAGACGTTGGATCTAATAATAGATTATGAGGGAATGAGTTAAGGACGCGATTCATCTGAATAACAGCGAGGCCGGGTTTGTCTTAGAATCGCCACTATACATAACATAAATAATATAATAATATGAGGACTCAACTGACCTCATTTTATACTTCGGAAAACGCCTCTCTACACCTTTGCAAACAGAGTAGACCCAGAGCAGATTGCTCCTGTAGGTGTCGTCTGATCAGGGTCTGCTCTATAAGCCTTTGGAATAATATAGATATGTTTCTACAGTTTATGTCATGGTCAAATATTCATGTGTTCATGTGCCATTATAAAACAAAACAATTCATATTAATGGTGTTATTATTTCTTGCATGACTATTCATGGAGTAAAGGGTTAATTATTAAATGTATACCATTGTTTACGTGTAAAGAACTAAGATAAACTCCACATCTGCCTAGTCGTGATTTTATTTCTGACATTTGAGGGGATTATGTTATAATGGTAACACATCAAATTCAAATAAATAAATAAATAATAAAAATGAATAAACCGTAATTTCTGCTATTCTCATCACCTTTATCTAATTTGAAGCAAATCTAAATGTTGTTTAAAATCATGTTATTACATGAAAATAACATGCAAAGGAAGTGTTTTCTCTCTGTCTGAGATATTAGCAATAACATGTTAATAAAACAATTAAATAATTCATGCCAGATGGGGTTTTCCTTGCATGTTTACAAGAACTACTAACTAAAGACAAATATAGTATTTCAGTTATGGATTGGATTTTTTCTGTTATGGTTTAATTACATATTGTATTTTATTTCTTCATTTAGTTTTAGGGATGAGACGAGTCCAATTTCAGACGATTTGTTTAGACTTCAGTCTGATCAATCGAAACTTTTATTAACCACAAACACAGGAAGTAACATATATAAAGGGAAATAGATACAAACGCACTAACATAAATATAACATCATCTTTCCAGTTTTATTAGATGTCTGTCGTAAATAAATGCCTTCCTGACGGTCGCCATTTTAAATTTCACATTGCTGTGTGTAATGTGCACCACGGGCTAGCTTATATGCGTCATAAACTCTTTAGTTTTCTTAACCGAACGTCAATTAGTGAGTTGTCTGTGATCTATTATCAATTTTTGTATATTTACATAAGATATAAAAGCGAATATAAGAGTTTTATTGGTGAATTTAAATGACACTTTTGTTTGTAATGCTCAATGTAAAAACCATAGTTTTGAAATGTATGTTTTATTACAAGTGTTAGTTTAGAATGTATTGGTGCTTAGCATTGCCTTGTACCTCTGTTTATTTTATTTATGAGTGCTTAATGACTGCTGTGCATGTAAATATCATTCGTATCTTGTATTAACCATCATTTGTCAGATATATGCAACTGCAAGAAAATTCTGTACAACCAACATATGTACGCATTTATAGAAAATCGCTTTGACTATTAATGTAAAACTGCTATTGGCTAGTGTCACAAAATGAATTAAATCTACAGTATAGATATATCAGAGAAACCTCACAATTTGTTCTAGGAAATGTATATTGCATCACAGAAATAGTGTGAGAAACAATAACATCGCAGCGAATAAAACAATATAAACCTTAACACTGTGGTTCAGATAAGATGTGTTAATTAAAATATTTTCAAGAATAACTTACCTATTTCTCCCCAAACCTCTATATGGTGATCACAACTTAAGGTATTTTGGAGAAAAGACAATTTTGGTATTTGCACATTTATCGGTTGCTCTGTTACTATAAACGTAAACCATATATAACAAGAATAATGCATTTCTTGTATTTTCTGTATTCATGTACACAATGCACGGATTGCTTAAATAATTGAAATATTTTAGCAATAATTTAATAAGAATAAAAATAAAACATAAAGTAAATATCGAACTAAAATCAAATGAAAGGCTCTTTTGTTCTCATGATATTGGCGAAATCCAAAACTAGGTTACATATAAAATGTAGTTAGGGGTACATGCATGTTTTATAAAGTGACAATTAGAAAACTATAAATAGTCTTCTGAGCCTTGCTAAAAATGTCAAGTTAAACCGATAAATGATAGTTGCTGCGAATTCATAGTTTTCTCTTGTTAAATACAATTTGTCGGCCGTAATATTTTGCATAATAAATGAAAATGTTACAATGTATATTTAAATTTGAAATATTCTAATTTTAAAAGCAAAAACAAACATCTGATCTGATGTTATTATTCTATTTATAGTATATCGCTTGAGCATCTTTGCAACTTCAATTCGTCTTAATAATTATGTTAATTGTTACTGGCTGAAATGAATGTATGATAATATTTACTTAAAATTCACGAATAATAAAAGTATTTCAAAATTTCAATTTTGACGGGAACCAGTTTTACGGGGACATTAGTTTTACGCAATAATCAAAATTATAAAATTGAAATTTTGCCTGCCTCTGTCTAGTCCTTTCCCGTTTTCTCATGTGAGCATTTCAATGATATATTCATCACAAATATGTCATTTATGACTCTCTTCGTTAAGATATTCCCAACAGCCAGGGGGTGATGTAAGTCAGGAATATCTTTAAAATTATCGCATTTATACATTACGTTTTGCAGATAAACATGCACGCCATAACAATAATTTTGTAATTAACAGAAATTATTGAATAAAATCTATTTACACGTTACGGGTAATTAATATTAATTCTATTTATGACAGAAGAAATTGAATTATAAAGGCATGATCCGCCGGAGATGATATTCTGTGCAATATAATCAAGTTGAAGAACATTTTTAAACATTTACTGAGAGCGAAAAATGAGAAGCGACCGTCGTTATACATCTCCATGGAATACCGTAACTGTAAACAATTTATTTTGCTGTTCTCTTCTTCCTGTAAGACTGGATTATATTATCCTGAAATGCAGTTACTCAATACAGTATTAATGGTGTGATTTAAGGTTTTAAATATGCCGTAATATAGGGCCTGTGTGAGTTGAGATGTTAAGTTTATATACTGCGCGTGCTGCAACTTAAAACCTCTGCCATATTTACAAGTCATGCATTCTCGAATGAGTAACAAATGCGATGCGGTTTTCTGACAGCAAATGCAGTATTTATTTCATATCTCTGATGGAATTGTAATTATTTATCTGTATTGCACCAACAGAAATATTAAAAATAAATTTAGGGATTTTGAAGCTATAATTTAAACTAATAACTGTAATATTTTCTAATAATTATGATCATTTTTTACATTTTCTCTTGGAGAACATGTAATGCATTACTATAATGAATGGTATTGTTCATGTATATAAAACAGAAAAAGATGTTTCGTGAAGGATCCACTAGAAATAAAACAAATACACATGTCAAGGGAATAATAAATTGGAAATAACATACAGTAAATCCTTCTAAACCAAAATTCTAGTATTTTGATACGTTTAGGCAGGTGGCTGCAGAGTGAGAGTCATACAGAAAGCTCATAGAGGAGGTTTCTGCATGACTCGCCATGCATTAAGCTTCCACCTGTCTCCTATGCCGATATTTATACTAAATGTAACGTCCGGAGGTGTTTTTTTTTACTGTATTGGACAAAGTGTTGGAGTTGATTATGTGTCAGAAACACAACAACATGATATTTTATTTACTGAAATAAAGTTTACACGGAGTCTCATATGGATATCAAAATTTAAGGCTTATTCCACTGTCAAAAAATCCCCAACAGCAACTGTCTGCTCTAATTCGGATCTGGTTCAATTTTGACAAATTCTGCTTCAATCAAACTTCGTGAAAATATTGACAAAGTGTCTGGTGATTCTTGTGATGTGCATGGCGTCTCATATGGATCCAGTCTGTTTCTAAATGAGAGTCTGTCGCGATATATGTTATAGACGTTTAAACCATTTCCTTCATACAAACGCCTTTTCATGTATTTGCAGATCAGACCCAGATCAGACGGCTCCTGTAGGAGCCGTCTGATCAGGGTCTGCTCAGTTTGCTAATGGAATAGATATGTTTCTTTACTTTCTAAAATGGCTACAATGTTCCACTCTTCATATTTCAGTATAACTATTTTGTCCATGGATATTCAGAAGGTACTGAAATTTGGAATAAACATAGACCAGGGAAAGGGTCAAGTTGTAAATTATACAATTGGGCACTTATCCCCTCGCCACACTCAAACTCTCTTTTCACACATTTGCAAACAGTGTAGATCCGTACTATATGAGTCGTCTGATCAGGGTATGTTCTGTTTGCTTATGAAAGTATAATAGATCTTATTGTACAGTTTCTACCAATACTAAACAACCAAGTGTACATATGCCGTCATAAAAATACAGCCAATAAATATTCACGATATCAGTACTTCTTACATATGCCTTCATAAAAATAGAGCTAAAATATATTCACTTTATTATTATTTCTTACATATGCCTTCATAAAAAGACAGGTAATAATATTTACTTTATCATTATTTCTTACACATGCCTTCATAAAAATACAGCTAATAAATATTCACGCTATCACTATTTTCTTTTTTCTCTCATTATTTCTTACATGATTATTGAACAGAGAAGGTGCTATATCAAAGAACAGTGTTTCTAAATTTAAAAGTTTTAATTTTTTATATCAACGTCAATACCCGCTTGATTACGAACAATTTGAACTATCCGAGTTGTTATTATCGAGTCAATGTATTCACAATGATAGTCCATGTTTATCTATCCATGTTAAACTCCCACCCCATGAATATTCATGCAAGAAATAATGACATCAAGAATATTAATTATATTAATTGTTACAATATCGCATGGACATAAGAAATCTTGACCATGCCAGAAACTGTAGAATCATATCTATATAATAGCATTTGCAAACGGAGCAGACGCTGATCAGACGGCTCCTACAGGAGCCGTCTGATCTGGGTCTACTCTGTTTGCAAAAGCACAGAAAGGCGTGTTTATCGAGTAAATGGTTAAAAAATACTGATTTTCAGAACTCTACAAAAAATACCGAGAACTCCGTGTTGGTGAAGTATGTACCAGCAATCAAAATTGGCAATCTCTTTTGTTTTTTCTCTTCGTTGCAGATGTTGAAAATTAACGGAATGCGGAATATGTTTGGCTTATCACACTATTTATAGGATAGTTGGAAACAGCGTATAGTCTGACATGACTGAAAAAGCATACCCCTGATTAATTTTGGCATTAATATGTGGGGCGGTTAGTTCACCCTTGTGGCTGCCGCGGCATACAAGCTTTCGATTGCAAACTGTTCGGGTTAGACCAGGGCGACAACATAGTAATAACGCCTTCTATATATAAAATACGTGTTGCCCATTCGCTAGAATTTGTTTCTAGTAAAACGACATTTACATACGTTTAAATAAATAAACAGTAAACTTTTCTAAAGCAGCTGGCATTAGAATAATCATGTTTAGGAACGCTATCTTGATCGCTTAGGTCGACGGAGTGAGCAGTGTAGCTGTATTGTCTTGGTTTTCACATGGCGCCAATAATCGGCCCCGTTACTTATCACTCTTGAGCCACCTCTGATATTTATATACTTCTGTTAGAAACAAATCTAAAATAAAAAGCAATTTATTAATACGTAGGTTAGGCTAGGACCAGGGACAGCTTGAAATCTCCTGTAAATCTATACCGAACTAAATATCAAAATAGTTTTGTTTAATATCGTTAACAATTATCAGGGTTTTATCTATAAAGTATGTTTGTTTATTTGTTTCCAAGTATAATTTAATGGTTTAGTATACAAAAGCGATTGTTGTTTACATTTTGTGTATACAGTAATACATCTATAATGTCGATAATCTGTCCCCACCGACAGCTTTTATAAACAACAAAAATAACAAACATCAAATTGCATCGCTTGATGTTCACGAGGGTGATATTTACCACCAGACCGGTTACATTGTGGGATAAAGAGCGAAATCGTTGATATTTGTTAACATTACCTGTTCAATATTCACATAAGATATAATGAAAACATGAATATTTTAGCTGAATATTTATAATGGCATATGTACAGAGGACGTTTTAGTATTTACATAAACTGTGGTGTAAGATATGTTATAATTCCATTATCAAACGGCAGACCCTGATCAGACGGTTGTCTGATCTGGGTCTACTCTGTTTGCAAATGCGTGAAAAGGCGTTTATTTGAAGGAATAGGCTAAAAGAAAAGTATGTCCCAAATTGGGTCTAGTGCAGTGTTAATTACTTCCAATTCGACCAAGCTTTTGAGAAACTATAGACCGAATGTCAAACAGCTCGGGTTCCAATGAGTCATCGAAGTACACAAATGGCAGTCGCGACTGGCGGGGAAAGGTTTAATAAAAAAAAAGTAGTGATAATATATGGAGGTATCGTTGATTTATTTTATTTCACAAATATTTTTATACAAAAATACAACCAATTTCCTCATACACAATAGCAGATAGATAGTCTTTCCCCCCCCCCCCCCCCCAAAAAAAAAGAGAGAGAGAATCTGCTGAAATCGTCGCTTTCGCTGTGTTTACCCAGTTTCAATCAATTAATCCTTTACTCCATGAATATTCATGTAAGAAGTAGTGACAGTATGCATATTAATTGGCTGTACTTTTTAAATAACACATGATCTCACGAATATTTAACCAAGACAAAATGTGTACAATTAGATCTATATTGTGTCGTAAGCAAACAGCAGACTCCTACAGGAACCGTCTGATCTGGGTCTACTCTATGTGCAAAGGCGTAGAAAAGTGTATTTATGGAGTAAAATGTGAATTTTCTTAATGGATGGGCCTTATATGTGTATTCAACAGGTACAGTAAAACCCTTCTAAACCGGAATTCTAGTAGAGAAGAATTTTGATAATTTTAGGCAGGTGACTGCTTAATGCATGTGAAAGTAATGCAGAAAGCTCTTAGAGGAGCTTTCAGCAACACATTCACCTTGCATTACGCTGCCACTTGTCTCCAATACGATATTTATACTTAATTTAACGTCCGGTTTAGAGGGTTTTTTTACTGGAAAGAGTTAGAAATTAGTGTGCACATTGCATGGGCAACTCATCTGGCATCACATTTTCAAAATAACATGCATTCTTTGGGATGTATTACTGATGCAGTGGTTTAGCTGTTAATTTACGAGTGCATGATTCAATAACTACCTTTGGAAAAAGAGTATTTATTAAAATGCTTGTCAATTCTTTAACCTTTATTTGGTTGTGAAAAATATACTGTTTGCATAAATTTGGATTGGTGGAATTTTTACTACTTCCGATTCGATCAATCTATTAATTAAATTATTGACTGAGTGTCAAACAGCTTGGATCCTGATGAAACGTCGTGTAACTCCGAGTTGTTTATACTGTGAATAGGGTCACGATTTGTGGGAGAAGAGTTAAGCAATGACTAAATTATACGGTGAATTTTCACGCTGTTTTAACTCTGAATTGTCAGGGTGGGTCCAGTTTTGGCTTCGCGCAACCACGGTTAATTGTAGATGTATTAACCCGGCATCTCGTGTTCTGCTAGAATTCACTTAGCTTCGTTTGCCCCGGATCCGTCCGTTTGTAAACTCGATGACACGGTGTCGTTAATCATATTTTTCGGATTGTGGCTGACACCTGAAACGGTACACCTCTAATAATTAGACGGAAACTACACAAGTAAACTGAGCAACATCATACAGGGAGGTAGGAAATAGGGACACTACAGCAACCACTGCAGCGACAACAGTAAATATACTGTAAAACCTCGCAAAACCGGAGTTCTAGTAGAGAAGAACTTAAATACTTTCAGGCAGGTGGCTGCTTAATGCAGAATGAAAGTCATGCAGAAAGCTCCTGGAGGAGCTTTCTGCATGATTTTCATCCTGCATTAAGCTGCCACTTGTCTCACCGACCAAATTGAACGTTCAGTTTAGGGACGTTTTACTGTACACTGGATTGGAGATTATTAAACCATTTCATACTGAACAAAAGTATGGCTGCTTAAACACTGATATGTTGCCCTTTTTACTTCTGTTTCTTACACGCATTTGAGAAACCGTTGACCGAGTGTAAAAAAGCTGAGACCCTAATGAGACGTCGAGTTACTCGGCGTCCCATCTGCATCCAAGTTGTTTGCAAAATTATGCGAATCAGGTCGCGCTTAGCAACATGCTTGTATACTTGTAACAACGCATTTTTGTCAAGTTTGACATATTTTGCATAGCATCAGTGTGAGTTTAATAATTAGTTATCAATTCGATTCAATTCAATTTCTTTCTTGCATAAAACATACATAGTATGCTTATAGCAAACATGGTAAATAATACAATACAGTGATATATGAACATGTTTATAGACAAAACGAATGGTAGATCTATACCGCTTTCAAAAGGAAAAAAAGACAATTCTTAAATCATTTCTTTTTTAATTATATAATTTACTAGTACCATTTATGTTCAGTAAAGTGAACACTTAAATAGATTTAGCTCTCTGCTCGACTTCCACTCTGCAGTTAGCGGTCACCGGCCTAAAACTTCCCAATTCTTCTTTGAAAAATGTTCGTTTTTACAATATGTGATTATGTCGTTTTCTTCCTTGAAAAATAAAAACTACAACTATTGACAATTTGCGGTGGCTTTGAAAAAAGCAAACGAAATATTCTTTTGTCCGTGTCGAAATCAGTGAATTGATTTACAGTAGTTGGTCCGAATATATCTGGGCGACCGAGACGCACACACTGGGTCCATAATGATATACCCATACCACCAGACCGCTAGTTAAAATACCATTGGGGGAGCATTCCTGGTCATTAGTATATATTCAACGTGTGAACTAACGGTGGCGAGGCTATAAGGTCTTCTAGGTTCGGGACACTAATTTCACCACAATAGTTTTACGACGCCGTAAGGGAAAAAATAAAACTTAGCGGCATAAACCTGCTACCAAGCAAATATATCAAGAATATAACCGGTACGAGTGGAATAATTTCGTATTCTAATCCTTAACTTGATGAATATTTCTGTAGAAGAAACAATAACATCATTTTTATTAATTAGCTAAGTATGTATATTGCATATAAACACGAGATGTTTTGACACTGTAGAATCAGATCTATATAACGCATTAACCCTTTACTCCATAAATACGATTTTAAACGCTTTTGCAAACAGAGTAGACCCAGATCAGGAGCCGTCTGATCAGGGTCTGCTCTGTTTGCTTATGAAATCATGTAGATATGTTCTTTAGTTTCTATCACGGTCAAACTTGTGTTTGTTCATAATGCCGTTATAAACATACAGTTCATTAATATTAATATATTCATAATTTAGATAAATATTCATGGAGTTAAAGCGTAATTACGCGAACAGAGCAGACCCTAATCAGGCGGTTTCTATATGAGTTAACACTGTCAGTAAAAATGCTAAAATACGTCAGGGTTAAACTATTGTAAATGAATTGTTTGATAATATTATAGATCCAGCGTGGGGTGTTTTTTTTTATCAATTTTGTAGCTCACACGAACCCGTATTCGTAAAGCTACTAAGGAGGAAAATAAGACACTGCCTTAGTTTCTTGAATGTTCCCTGTTCTATATTTATTCCAAATTTCAATACCTACTGAATATTCATGGACAAAATAGTTAAAATTATATATGGAAGGAAAAACATTGTAGTCATTTTCAAAACAAAAGAAACAGATGTTTCAAACTTCATTAGCAAATAGAGCAAACCCTGATCTTATAGGAGCCGTCTGATCTGGATCTACACTGTTTGCAAATGCGCGAAAAGGCGTTTTAATGAAGGAAAGGGTTAACCGCTTCAATGCGGGAAACCAATACATTTTATTTTTTGCCCCTTGCAAACAGTTCGATTCAGATGAAACGGCTCCAAGAGGACTCCTATCACCAGGATCTTGACTGTTTGTCACGTTACTCGTGTCTTTAGAAATACCTGAATATTCACAAGTAAGCTAGATCTGTTTGAATGTTGGGATTGTTATTGCCGGTTTGTTGTACATGTACCTATGACTACCGTTCTTCTTTTGTCAAAGTTTATTCCACAGATGAAAATCTACTCAATACTACCAACACAAAGCAATAAAGCAAAAACGTTTCTATCTCGCTTGACCTACAAATCCAGGGAGAAAATCTGCTGTTTATCAGAAACAATAGAATTCTAGAGACGCACAAATCAAATCATACGTATCACTAACTTCAGCAGGCCCGCCGAGCGGCTGGGCTGGGCGCGTACTTACAGTATTATGATAAGGTAGGCGGCAGCGCTCTCAATTGCACACGGGTCTAATCTGATCTATTATATCCAAATTTGATCAGACAAATAGTGAAAAACAATACTCATGGGTCCAGCAATTCTGACCCCACCAGAGATCGACTGCTTAACATTTGCACGCATCCCTGTGCGTCACGCGGATTGCGATCTATTTGACAGGATTGTTTAAAATGCGATGTGACGCGTGCTTGCAGAAGCGCTGGACGCTTGTTGTTCCGATGTAATTGTTTTAGCCTGTATCGTATGCAAGCATTATTGGAATGTATATTAATAAAGTTCCGAGATAATGGTGCTTGCACAGTGACAAGCGAAGCAGAAAAGTACTAGTTGCTGTTCATTTTATTCGGTTGGTCCGTGTGATTGCTTTTGAATTAAAGGTCAAGATTTCTATAGGCGAATTGTCAAAGAATATTCTAACAATGCTTCATATTAACGTGCATTCAAGCGCTTCATTTCCTCCCGATTAATTTTGGTGAAGCAAAGGAATGAATTAAATCCATGAAAACACAGGACTGGTAAATAGCTGGCCTCCTTTCTAAAAATGAAAACAATAATTCCACAGCCAACAATGCTTGCTTGTAATCGCGGAAGATCACACAAAGTCTAATCTAATAAGAACTTCCTTTTTTTCAATAACGCCATGCACAAAATAGTTCAAATTCAAGATGGTGATAGGTTTCAGAAATTGTAATCATATCAAGTCTTATAGTTTTGTCTTTGCATAAAATTCATTGTACAGAGTCGTTAAACACGTGCTTCAATCATAAGGTAAATCTATATACATGTATATATATGTCTATAAGTATCTTGAACTAAATACCACACACGTATCATTCATCTTTCTATAATTTCATTCATAGACCTGGCATAGTATTCCGTTTTTGGTATTGTTTTTGCTTTGTTTAAGTTTCGAACGAATACGGAGCCATACAGAATTCCTTTAATATTTTACCAGAAATTGTCGTGTGTCTTTGTAACATAAATTCATTGGGTACTACAATCGCCCTAATTGTACCACATGGAGCATTGCATTCATCATCATTGTAAATATTGGTGATATATTTCTTAACCTTATTTACGAGTTTTATTAGGTTTTGGAAAATTACAACTGTCTTTTATAATAAAGAAATGTCCAACATTTAGTGGCATTTTATTTATGAATATATTTCTGTTATAATTGCACGTTTGTTTTTATCACAGTGAATACACATACTCTTATAGATATCCATTTATAACGTGGGTAATTGTGCGGCCAATCAATGGACAATTAATTGTTTGTTTATATATTTTGTATTTTCGTGTTTCATATAATGCTGTGATATTTCAAAGAATACCTGATTTTGATACTTCCATGTTTATGTACAGATCTATTGTGCGATCAATCGCTGTTCTCTGTCATTTAATGACTGTTTTGTCCAAAGTAAACGTCGATCATTTTTGTATTATAGTTTTATGATTCACTTTGAAATTGTTATATTGGCTTCCAATGTCTTTCATGTGTTTAGCACTAAAATTACGTGATTGTAATAAATTATTCTTATCAGTATGGCCTTTATTCTCTGTTAGTTAAATATACAAACCTTAATTGACGAAAATTAATTTAGAGTCATTATCATAAAAATATCTAACATTAATTTGCAATAATTCATTATACCATTATACTGTAATGGAAGTGCAGTGGCGTATCTGTGCGATTTAGAGTGACATTACTGACACATGAAAAGCGAGAAGGCTGCATTGAATGCATCGTTAAATTCTGTCAACGCATTTATCAGTATTTCTTCTTGTAAGTGACGGTGTTCAGACTGGCTGTTAGAGATGTGAATATATTTAGTCGTACTTGTAGGTTTCCCGTTACTCTGCTGGTCGTATCGGTGCTAATAATCAATCAGCCATCTTAACACCCGGTTCCCGACTATCGCTGTAATTTTCTGTAGCACTAACGGTAGTTGTGGCACGTTGTTACCGTTCATTACCGACTGCAAAGCTGCTCGTGCTACGAGTTTGGCTTTCCTACCAGGCTGCCGAGAAGTCCTGTGAATAATTAATGGAGATTACTTCTGAGCCCACACTTTTGTAAAATCAGTAATAACTCGAGGCCATAATGATGATCGATTTTCGCGAATTTGGGAGAATGGTATAATTCCGGTACGCGAGTGGCGTTTTGTACGGAGATGACCGGCTAAATTAGACACTGAGAGACGCTGTCTAATGCTGCTTTCCTGCTTTTTTACATTTGTTTTTATTTTCGTTATCTGCAAATTGAAACGCACAAAGAAGGCGGAAAAAACCAAATAACAGAATAGTTTTAATGCAGTTACCCCATTATAGCGCCATCTTCTAATTGCACTTGCCCAGATATGTATAACGAACAAATCTAATTTTCATTTTAAGGGTTGTTTCTGCAAGAGTTGTTCAAAGTGTTAACGCTTCTTATGCTGAGAGCGGTTTCACTAGCATTTGCAAACAGCTTCGATCCAGATGAGATGCTTTGTAACTGGACATCCATCAGGATCCAAGCTGTTTGACACTCAGTATCAATATTTCCCCCAAACTCTTGATCGAATCGGATATAGGTAAACATTGTACCACATTAGAATTGAGGCATACAATAATGTCTAAAGTGAGATAAATGTTAAGAGTTTTGTAGTAATCAGCATGAAGGAAATTTTTCAACAGTTTAGAAAATATTTCATCTGTCTAGTGACCTGAATGAGCTAACAAATAATAAAGCGGCTCAAGCCGTCTTGATTAAAAAGATACCATCATAGAGCGTTATCGAGCTTTAAATGATGATTAAAGTGATAAATAAAACGTTAGGGCTTATTTAGAGTTGACTTACAAGCGGAAAACATCCTCAGTAACAATGGGTATTGATATACGAAGCTGTGATGAAATGAAAACCATTCTTTGTTCGTCAGATGTATCTTGTAAGGATGAGTTATAACAGTGACGAGGACTCTAATTGTAATCTCAATACTATCTGCAGTGAACTTGGATATAAAGTTCTCCGTTAAAGTAATTATTTAGATATTTCATTTCACGAGTAATAAGTCTGTTTGGGGGTCGCTAACCCTTACGTCTTTTAAATACTTTACAAACAGAATAGACACAGATCAGACAGCTTCTTAACCCTTCGCTTGCTATTCACGTCAATATACCTACCTGTAAATAGTGAAGACCCTGATGAGACAGCTCCTACGGGAGCTGTCTCATCAGGGTCTGCACTATTTACAAGTTGATGTGCAACCAGTGCACTCCACAGCAGTGATTGCACAGCGAAATACTTGTACACAGTGAAGATATATGTAATTATACAACAGGGCATGGGTAAAGAAGGAGAAATGTATTTTAAAATTCAGCAAGAGAAGGGTTAAGGGACAATTTTTATCAAATTCTTCAGTATCTGCCATGGCTAAACATTCGTGTATTTATGTATCATTATAGAAATTAAGTTAATTAATATTCTTGGTTGTCAATATTTCCTACATGAATAGTGTACATTAATATTTACGGTTTAACCCTTCTCTTGCTGAATTTTAAAATACATTTCTCCTTTTTTACCCATGTCCTGTTGTATAATTACATATATCTTCAGCTTGTACAAGTATATCGCTGTGCAATCACAGCTCTGGAGTGCATTTATTGCACAATCAACTAGTAAATAGAGCAGACCCTGATGAGACAGCTCCTGCAGGAGCTGTCTCATCTGGGTCTTCACTATTTACAGGTAGGTATATTGACGCGAATAGCAAGCGAAGGGTTAACACAGGGACAGCTTAATGCAGAACGAAAGCTCCGAAATTTCTGCCTTACTTTCTTCTGTATAAAGTAATAATCTGCTTTTAAAAACATTAACATTTGTTCATTTGGTGGTTGTATCACGGAGGCTGTGCTATATATCTCCATGTTCTGTGTTTATTCCAAAGTTCAGTACCTACTGAATATTTATGGACAAATAGTTATAACGAAATATAGAAGTTGGAACATTGTAGCCACTCTAAAAGGTAAAGAAACAGATATTTCAAATTCCATTAGCAAACTGAGAAGACCCAGATCAGACGACTCCTGTATGAGCCGTCTGATATTGGTCTACTCTGTTTGTAAAATGCGGGAAAACACGTTTATGTGAAGGAAAGGACGATACATGTTGAAGAAAGAGTCGGATAAATTCTAACACTTTGATGATTCACTAGACATACCACTGGGTATGATGTACGCTGTGTTACTAAGATTTATATCAGACACATAATATCCTAAAGAGTATTAGCAATCAAATTTTCATAATTTAGTTAGTATCAATTTTTGTTGTTGGTGGTTTGAATAAATAAATATCTAATCATTTATTGGATGAAGATTTATGTACAGGTAATGACATCATGAATAATAGTTAGCTGCATTTTGTAGAATGTCATTATTAACCCATTCCCTCATATTGACGACTTTTGACGACTCTGTAAAAGTCATCTTGTGAAATCACTGTGATAAATAGAGAATTTGCTCTTATAGGAGCAAATGCTCTATTTATCAAAATGGTTTCAAACTACAAAATTCTAAAATGTCTTTTTCTTTAGTTAATGCTCCTTTTCGGTAGATTTATTCAAAGAGGTTGGGTCTAAAAATAGCCTATGAGGCAATGGGATTCTAACCACATGGTTTCATATGTAAACAGATAATCGTATTCTGAGTGTTCTCTGCAAAAGCGCAAAAAATAAAATAATTTGTATGAGGTAATGGGTTAAATATGAGAACTCGAACATGAAACAAGTCGATTCAATTCAATGCATAATACTCATAGGAAATATTGGTGATTATGTTTTTGGTAAGAATTTGCAGTTAAAATTCGACTGTTCGAAGTTTATCAAAAATGAAAACTTTTAGGCAAGTGTCCGCTTACTGCAGGGTGAAAGTCGCACAGAAAGCTTCTAGAGAAAGCGTCTTTCTGCTTGATTTCCATCCTTTATTAAAATACCGATAATGATACTTGTTTTTATTAGAGTTCGATATATCGGAGTTTAACTGTATTAGTTATTCCTACACATACTTTTTTCATTATTATTTCGTAATGTCTTTTACCATGAGGTATTTTTATCATGTGTCAAGAGTGAGTATTTTATGTCATTTTGTCTTGTATAAGAAATAATGAAAATGCCAGGGTTACGATTTGTAAATGCAATATTTATAAGATATCTCTACAGTAAAACCTCTCTATAACGGCCACAAAATTACATCAATTGTAAATTACATCAAGTGTTTTATGTTAAAGGCAGGTGGCTGCTTAAAGCAACGTGAAAGTAAAACAGAACGCTCCCATAGGAGTGTTCTGTTTTACTTTTACCTTGCTTTAAGCAGCCACCTGCCCTAAATACCAACTAATTAACACAATTTAGTGACCATTATAGAGAGGTTTTACTGTATTAGACTTTCTACAAGATAACCTTTCTCTCGCTAAACGCGACCTGTCTCGCATTTGCAAACAACTTGTATCCAGATTAGAAGCCAAATAAAACGGCGTGTCACCAAGGTTATAACGCCTTTGAACGAATCTGAGATCATTCTAAAGCATCTGATTGGTCAGATTCTGAGCTCGCTCAGAATCTGACCAATCAGATACTTGAGAATGATGTTTGTTTTTTTAACTTTGGACCCAGGAATCAAGTTGTTCGACACGCGGTCAATAATTTTCCTAACGTTTTTGATCAATTCGGTCAATTTTGCACCTTATCCAGGTTTCATAAGATATGGATATCACAGCGGAATGATAGTTAACCCTTTCCCTGTTCTATGTTTATTTCAAATTGTCAATACCTATTGAATAATCATGGACGAAAGTAAAGAAATAGTTCTTTCAAATTCCACAAGCAAACAGAGCAGACCCTGATCAGACGGCTCCTCTAGGAGCTGTCTGATCTGGGTATTCTCTGTTTGCAAATGCGTGAAAACACGTGTATATGAGGGAAAGGGTTAAGGCAAACTTTACAATTACATTTTGCTCAAATTGATCATTTACCTGAATTTTTGTATTGTTTCTATAATACATGTACTATCTTAAAAATAAAATGCGGAAATTGTACACTATATCTGTGATAATTATACCTCCAGTTATGCCTTTAGAATAAAACGCTTCCCAAAATCTGATATCTGATCACGCGCTGTATTATGAATTAAACCGAGATAACTGTGAAGATTGCGTTGATAAGTAGAAAGCGTCTTGTAGTTTTTATAACTTCCATTGAAAAGCTGCAATTTAATTATTGTCAAATGTCAAATATCTGAATCTTACGAGGACATATATATTTACTGCATGAGTATCATATAATTAATAATGTATTCATGACTATTAGTTGAATATAATGACAAATGAACAAGTGTAAGCCCTGCTTAAAACCTTAGAATTATATCCATATCTGATTATTCCATAAGCAAACATAGCAGTTCCTTATTAGACAGCTTCCACAGGAGTCGTCAAATCTGGGCCTACTCTGTTCGCGAATGCGATCAAATGCATAGGGCCTTTCTATGGAGTAAAATTAAAAAAAAACGTGCATTAGGAAATGTAAGAAACAAAAATTAAAAGTGCCTGATCATTTACAACTGCCAAACATACAGTTGTCACATACATGTACAACGATGTAACCAAAGGTATATCTGTCGTTAAACCTTTCCCTCATATAAAGTTTTTCACGCCTTTGCAAACAGAGTAGACCCAGATCAGACGACCACTTCAGGAGCCGTCTGAACGGGGTCTGCTCTGTTTGCGTATGAACTTATAATAGATCTGACTGTGCCATGTCTACCAATACCAAATAATCCAGTGTACACATGTCATTATAAAAATATCAACTAGCGAATAACTATTACACGAGTATTCAACAGGGAAAGGGCTAACCCGTTCTAAAGTGCTCCCTCTCTACAGCGACACAGAGGGAGTTGTTAAAGGGAGGGAAAATCAAACATAATTAGCTTGTTTGCAGATCCCCAGATAAGGTGTATTTCGAGAACCAAAACCGTTATGCCTCAATCAAACCCTATGTTGGGACCACTCTTTAGAATCGTCACAAAGTGACGATTCTAAAGAGTGGTCGCAACATAGGGTTTGATGGAGGCATAAAGAAAATACGATGGAAAAAGGTTGTTTCTGGAGCCTTGTTGTGTCGGAAACAGTGACATGCGTTGTTGTAAGGAGGGAATCGTTATTGAGCGGGTCGTTGTAGGGAGGGAGTACTGTACAGTTCATGTAGAATTTGGAAATAAATCTATACCTGGACATGATGCATCAATGTCAGACATATAGGTTCTATTCGGCTTTTCAGTGCCATAACTGTTTGAGAAAGCTGGTCATCGTACTGGAAACATTTAAGTTTAAAGGCAAGTCATACTTCTGTCAAGGATTATTCTGGCCCACGTATGCTTAGTGTCCCATAACGGAACATGGGCAAATCATGTATATCCTTCAGCGGTCCTCCAATCAGAATCTGCAACTGTTTGTTTCACAAAATGTCTTTTCAAATATCAATTTGGATGTATTGCTGTAGAAGATTCCATTCAAATGAAACTTATATTGGTATAACCCTACCTTTCATATAAACGCTTTTTCACGCATTTGCAAACAGAGTAGACCCAAATTGGTCTGATAAGGGTCTGCTCTGTTTACTGATGAAATTATAACATACCCGATTCTACAGTTTCTAAAAAATAGAGTAAAACCCTATGTACACAATTATGCCATTATCAAAACATTCAGCTAATAGATATTCATGATGCCATGATTTTTAAATGAATGTCAAACATGAACTTTCCCTGTTCTATGTTTGTTTCAAATTTCAATAGCTACTGAATATTCATAAAAAATAGTTATAATGAAATATGGAAGGTGGAACAATGTATCTATTTCAGAAAGTAAATAAACAGATATATCGAATTCCAACAGCAAACAGAGAAGACCCTGATCAGATGGCTCCTATAGAAGCCATCTGATCTGGGTCTACTCCGTTTGCAAATGCGTGAAAACACGTTTATATGAGGGAAAGGGTTAAAGACATTTGGGCAATTGGACTTAAATAACTAAACTTAAATGGGATTACCTACATGTATATCCTTGACCAGACCCACACTTGCAAATGGCTTGAATACAGTTTCATTAGGATTTAACCTGTTTGACAATCGGTCAATAGCTTCTCAAAAGAGCTTCTCAAAAGAGCTTCTCAAAAGCTTCATCAAATCGGAAGCAATCAAATCGGAACCAGATCTAACTTTCGGGTGATGTTATTTTTTCTCAGCAGGGAAGTGTAAAATTAAGGTAAACTCCCTCTAAAAGAGAATAGCTTAGATGCTTTTAGGCATGTCGCTGCTTAATGCACGGTGAAAGTCATGCATGAAGAAAGCTCCTGGAGGAGCTTTCTGTATCACTTTTACTCTGCATTAAATCTGCCACATGTCTGTAAGACCGTTATCTATACTAAACGTACATCTGGTTTAGAGAGGGTTTACTGTACATTATAGTACTTCCCCATGTTCTCCACTGTGTTTTGCTACATGTTTGGGACATGTCCATATGTCATAACACTGAAACGACTGTAGTCGTCACACTTAGCAGGCCTTGAGGAAAATTATGACGACAAGCTATTGTCGTTTATCTGCAAAAGGGTCTTATTCGGAAACAGAAACCATCTTATATCAGACTATTTGAAATATAGAAGCAAGATCAGTCGGACCTGCTGAAATCGTGAGTTGTGTTTACAACTTCAAGATGTTTTGTACAGAAATCAACAACAGATCGGCCATGTTGGACCCCACACCGTCGCTCCAATTCTCATTAACATAGATGTGTTTAATTGATGACGGGATGGTGTCACAGCCTGGCCTAATCTGTAATCGGAATTCATCCATACGGGACAGTCTGCAATTTATCATGTCATCTGCCGACTAAAGCGAGTATACTTGATTTATCTTCTTCCTTACAAAATAGCCTGCGCTGCATATATTAGACTCCAAACATTATACAAAGCCTACACTATCCTTTGCGCTCAGTTCTGTAAACAGAACTATATATAATAAAAGTATAGAAGAATATTCGCCATGCAATCAACAGAGACGATGAAATCAGACAACATTTTAATACAAATGTATTTGCTTTCGTGCCCAACGGATTTTAAAATTCAATTCATGTCACACTAGTATTACATCAAATCTATTACATTTAACCCTTTCCTTGATATAAAAGCGTTTCCGCGCATTTGCAAACAGAGTAGACACATATCAGACGGCTCCTATCGGAGCCGCCTGATCAGGGTCTGCTCTGTTTGCTAATGGAATTTGATTGTTCTGTTTCTTTACTTTCTAAATCGGCTACAATGTTGTACCTTCCGTATTTCATTAGAACTATTTTGACTATTAATATAGATATTGCAATGTGTAATAAACAAGGAACAGGGGGAATGGTTAACATTATCCCACTGTGGTATCTATTACTCTCTGACTTTGATCAAGGTGTACCCATTCGTTCATGTCTTAGAGTCAAACAGGTTCGATCCTGTTCAGATGTCGTGTTACTTGGCATCTCATCTGGATCCAAGCTGTTTATAAATGTCAGTCATAACGCGTCTAGTAGGACAAATGAAAATATCGTTTACAAAAATATGGTGAATTCGGACAATCTAATTACTTGGGTTAACCCATTTGCTCCCACGATCCCATATATGGCCGTAGGCAAACAGTGTAGACACTGATCAGACGCCGCATAATGCGGCGTCTGATCAGAGTCTACACCGTTTGCTGATAGGAAATTCAATATAAAACATGATAAACATGAAAAGTAAGACCAGACATCCCTTAGATAAAAGATAGACTAATCCAATATATAAACATGGAAGGATCCACTGGGAGCAAATGGGTTAAATAGACCGAACTACCTTTCACAAGATGATCTTCTCTAGAATATCTACTTTAAGAACTACCTTCTTAATACTGAGTACCTTCAACCCTTTCTTTCATTTAAACGCCATTTCATGCATTTTCAAACAGAGACGACCCAGATCAGATGACTCTAATAGGAACCGTCTGATCAGGGTCTGCTCTGTTTATAAAATTATAATTTGGTTTTAACCAATATCAAAAGATCCTGTATATACATATGCCACTGTAAACAATCATTATGTCTTACATGAATATTGAATAGTGAAAGGGTTAGTACTATATTCCCTAAAATGACCACCTATAAGTACTATATTCCCTAGATTGTCTTCCACTAAGAACTATCGTCCCTATTATCATTACATATAAGCACCATGTTCCCTAAAAGGTCTACTTCTAAGCAATCACTTTCCTAGAATGATTACCTCTACGCACCATATTCTTCAGTATGACAACCTCTAAGCACTGGCTCTCCTAGTATGACTAGCTCTAAGCACTTCCCTAGATTTTTTCTCTAAACACTAGCTTCCCTAGTATGACTAGCTCTAGCTCTAAGTACCATCTTCGCTAGAATGTTTACCTCTAGACATTGTCTTCCATAGAATGCCTACCGTTAAGTACAATATCCGACGGATATCTACCCCCTGAGCGTTAATCAACATCTTAACTAGAACGACTACCTATCAGCTTAACATTCCCTAGAATGACATCCTCTAAGATCTTTGTCCCCTAGGATGACAACCAGCATTATCTTCCATAGAATGGCTACGTCTAAACACCATCTTTCCTAGACAATCTACATCTAAGCACTGTATTCCATAGAATGACTAATCTCTAAGCACCATCTGTCCTAGAATAACTACTAGGTATCATCATGAATGAGTACTCTAAAGCACTATTTTCAAAGAATGTCTAAGCACTATCTTCCCATAAATGTTTACCTACAAATGGAAAAGTAGTAAAGTCAAGCAGGCAAAGCAACATACAAGACTCAACCACCACCATATTGCTGCTTAGAATGGTTACATCACCATCTTAACTAGAACGACTACCTATCAGTTTAATATTCCCTAGAATGACAACCTCTAAGATCTACAGTGCTTTGGTGATATGTAGTGATTTCCATAGAACGGTTACATCTAAATAATATGTCCTATACAATGACTACAAACAAGCATCTTCCATAAAATAGCTACATCTAAACACCATATTTTCTAGAAAGTCTGTCACTATAAGCATATCTACCTCTTTTCACCATCTTAAGTAGAACTACTACCTCACCCTCAAGCACTCTCTTCCCTAGAATATCTACCTTTGAGCACAAATTTCCCTGGCATGTCAACCATTAAGTACCACCTATCCTAAAATGATTACCTTTCAGCTCTGTGTCCCATAGAAGGAAGGACTACAACCAAGCTCCATCTTCCATAGAATGATTACATCTAAATTCTATGTCCCATACAATGACTACAAACACGCATCTTCCATAAAATAGCTACATCTAAACACCATATTTTCTAGAAAGTATGTTACTAAGCATTTGCCTATATTTCCTAGAAAGGTTATCTTTTAGGACTACATTTTATAAAATTACTTCTAAGCAATATCTTCCCTAGAACGTTTACCACTAAACACTATCTTAACTGGAATGACTACATCTAAGCATTGTCTTCCCCAGAATGACCAACTCTAAAGATTATATAAAAAGAATGCCAACATCTAAGAATTATCTTCCCTAGAATGACTACCCACCTCTAATGAATATCTTTCCTGGAATAACTACTGAGCTCTAAGTACATGTACCACATTCGTTATAACTATTACCTCTGCGTACGACCTTTGTTATAATTATTACCTCTAAGTACCACGTTCGCCCAGTTTAAAACCTCTAAGTACCTCCGTCGCTGTTTACTACATCTAAGTACCACCTGCCCTATGAGTATAACCTCTTAGTACCATCTTCGCTATAATTACTATCCCTAAATACCATCGTCGCTATATTCACTACCTCTAAGTACCACCGTCGCTATATTTACTACCTCGAGGTACCACCATTGCTATAATTACGACCTCTATGTACAGCCTTAGTTAGAATTATTACCTCTAAGTACCGCGGACGCTATAATCACTATCTTTCAGTACAACATTACTATAATTATTGCCTCTTATTACTATATACGCTATAATTACTACCGTTTAGTACTACCTTCTTGTATTTACTACCTCTAAGTACCATATTCGCTATAATTACTACCTTTAAGTACCACATTCGCTGGGATTACTACCTTTAAGTACCATCATCGCTATAATTACTACTTTTAAGTACCACACTATCTGTGATTATTACATTTAAGTACAACCTTCGCTATAATTACTACCTTTAAGTACCACAATCGCAGTGATTATTACATTTATGTACGACCTTCGCTATAGTTACTACCTTTGAACAGTACCTTTGCTGTGATTACAATATCTAAGTATCACCTTCACTATAAATTATACCTGTAAGCACTACCTTCGCTATGGTTACTACCATTTTGCACCACATTCGCTATAATTACTACCTTTCATTATTACTTCCGCTATAATTATTATCTATAAGTAGTTAAGTACCATATTTGCCATACTTACTAGCTCTAAGCACCATTCTCCCTATAATTACTACCATTGAGCACTACCTTTGCTGGGATTAATACCTTTAAGTACTACCTTAACTGCCATAGTTACAACATTTAACTACCACCTTCGCTGTGGTTTCTCTGTACCCTCTCCCCTTTCTCAGGGGCGTCGATATAGCCCACAATGAGCAGAAATGGACGTTAATTAACACAAACAAATTATCCAAGGCCTCAGACAGACATGATTCGCTGCATGAAGATGTTAAAAAGGGTGAATGGCAAAGGGTATCCTTGCCTGACTCAAACAGTTGTTTTGAACCATTCACCTAGGTTGAAATTGAGCAATGCACTGCATATAACTGCTGAATGGTCTTGACCAGATTCCCACTGACGTTGTCCTTTCTAGTTGCCGACCGTGATGCATGTCAGACTATGTCAAAAGCCTTCCTGAAGTCAATAAAAACATGACGTAGATCTTGCTGGTGTTGCAGGTAATCATCACAGATAATTCTGAGGTTAAATATCTGTTCTGTGGTGCCAGCTCTCAATCCTGTTTGTTCCTCGGTGATGGTCTATCCTACTTATGGTTTCAGTCCATTCAGTGTGACTAATGAGACCTATTGTCTGGTAGTTCTGGCACTGCTGAATGTCTACTTTCTTGGGAGTGTTACGGCCAGTGAATGGGTCCATGGAGTGGGCCAGATCCCTATTTACTATATTTTGTTGCAGATTGTTGTTTGTATAAGTATCTACGGTACGCTCACTACCTGTCTACACTAATTCAGCTGGTATGTTATCAACCCCCTGTGCGTTCTCCTTCGTCAGTGATATGACAGCTACCTCCACTTCTCTTAAGATTTGAAGAGGATCTTCATAGGCAGTCTCATGGCAATTTAATACTGTTCGCTCCCCTGTTATCTGATGGTTGTGCAGTTGGTAGCACTATTCAATCCATCTATTTAGGATATCCTGTTCCTCTTTGAGACATATTCCTGACTTGTCATTGACAGTTTTTGTGTTGGTGTGCTTGTCTTTGGTAAGGTCTTTCACCAGCTGGTAAGCCTTTTTGTTGTCATTTCTTGTCAGGGTTTACGCCATGTCTAAACAGCCAATGCGCTCTTGAAGGACTTCCTCTAAAAGATCAATATCTGCTGTAGACTGTCTACATCTAAATGTCCTCTAGGCTAGAATGACTCTATCTAAAAGATCTGAATATTCCCTTCCATAGAATGACTTCCTCTACAAGAGCGATTTCTACCGTAGAACAAATACCTCTAAAATGATACATCTTCCGTGGAATTACTACCTTTACGCGCCGGTGTCTTTACTTCTAAGCACTATGTCCCCTAGCATGAATACCTCCAAGCACTGTTGACCCTTTTCTGTCTAACTTGAAACAAGTTCCGTCATAGAATGACTACCTCTAAAAGTACATATATGAGTCATGCAGGAAACACCACATACAAAACACAGCCGCCCGAACAGCACACCAAAATAACAGTAAACGTAAGTGCATCTCAAAAGACACAAGAGACACACAAAGACATAACAAATAAACAATAGGGTGAAGATGGCAGTACCGCCTTGGAACGGTCAGTGACAATTGTCACTGGGGGTTAAACCTGTTTAGGGGCGTCCAGTCTCACACTTATTCCATTCCCACCCTGATAGACAAACAGTATAAATAAACATAATTTTATCCCATCGCCGATTTATCAACAACAACCACAAAGGCAACTACAGTGGTAAGTTGCACGTAAAATAAAAACATACTTAAGTGAAACAAACTGGATCCACTTATCACTAGCGTACTCAATGATTGAACTGCAGAGTAACTGTAGAAAAGTAATAGAGGGTACGACAAAAACGACATCCTCCTTCCGTTTCCGGATTTAAGAGGGCGTTTTCAAACAATATTTTCCGTGGAATGACTGAAAATAAATATCTACCTTATTTCTAAGTACAGTGTTCCTACCTGTAAGCTCTATCTTCCCTATGACTACTTCTGCGGCAATAGTTCCAATATAACCGCTAAGCAAAATTATATACAAGTACAATTTATCATTGTCTATAACGAACACTTCAAATGTTTAATGATTAGGTTTTGTTTTGCATTAACTCTTTACTCCGTGGATAACCATATAAGAAATAATGACAGCATAAATACTGGTTAGATAATTTTTATAATGGCACATATACACAGGGAGTTTTGCCATGGCAGAAACTGTAGACTTATATCTAAATGTATATTATTTCATAAGCAAACAGAGCAGACCCTGGTCAAACGGCTCCTACAGGAGGCATCTGATCTGGGTATTCTCTGTTTGCATATGCGTAGAACGGCATTTTATGGAGTAAAGGGTAAAGCAACTACATGCTCATATACACAGCTGTGTTCGTTCATCAAGTGGTCACTATAGGGAAATGTTACATATAGTTAGGATTACGTATGAGTCTCTAACAATGACATATGACACGTGAACAATGACGTATGACACGTTAACAATGACATATGACACGTGAACAATGACGTATGACACGTTATTAATGACGTTCGACACGTGAACAATTATGACTGCATGTTTCGCGTTGTAGGTCTCATCAATCAGCACCTCAAACAACATATCGTTGGAAAATGAAGCGGAGGTGCATCAATATAACTATTGCTGTGTGTTACGTCCTTGCTGTATTCCAGGAGAGGGGAAGAGAGAAATGTAGACTATGCTTAAGCGCGAGTTCCACTGTACGACAATGAATTATGTGTAATCTACAACAGACTAATTTGAAGTGTTAGAGATATATTAGAATATATACCAGATCGCAATATTGAACATTGAACTTAAAAAAACCCCAGTTTATGTATGCCTGCACACAGTCCTTTGTGTTCCGCCTGTATTGTAATTCAGTTAAAGTAAAAAAACAAACACTTAACCCTTTCGCTGCCAATGCCGGATATGTGATTACCTATGCAAACAGTTTGGATCCAGATGAAACGCCGATTAAATCGGCGTCTCATCAGGATCCAAACTGTTTGTTACTGTTACTATGTTTTTGAAACAAAAATGAAGAAAATAAAAAGAATGAAATTTTGTTGCAGACGACAAAGTTAGCAGACGACAGAGTTTGGCAGCGAAAGGGTTAAGGGAGACCGCTATATGAATAAACATAGTACTAGTTATTTTTACTGATTGTTGCTTAACATGAATATTCATATACGAAATAATATCATCTTGAATATCAGTTACATTATTTTTTATAATGACACATTAACAAGGGAATATTTGGTATTGACGGACACTGGGGAATCATATATACACCATTTCATAATTAAACAGAGCAGACTCTGATCAGACAGCTCCTATCGCGCTGTCTGATCTGTATATACACTGTTTACAAAGGCATAGAAAGGTGTATGTATGGAGTAAAGGGTAAACCCTTCCCTACGTCAGCGCATTTTGACGCAACTGCAAACAGAGTAGACCCAGATCAGACGTCACCTATAGGAGCCGTCTGATCAGGGTCTTCTCTGTTTGCTTATGGTGTAATACAGATCTGATTCAAAATGTCCGGTGTTCATATGTCACTATAAAACTAATCTTATTAATATATTCATGACGTAATTATTTCCTACATGAATAGTCATCAGGGAAAGGGTAAATGCAGGAGAAAAGCAATGCAGAGCGTTCCTGCGGGAGCTTTCTGTGTAACTTTCGTCCTGCATTAAGCTACCAACTGTTTTAGGGCCAATAACAAGACGTATTGTTGGTGATCACTTTTGCGAGTGTATACTGTACATATCATTGTATGCGCTTAAGACAAACCATGTGATAGATTGGCGTTTTAGCAAAAACGCATTAAGGTGACAGATATGGGTAACGAGATCACGTGATCAATACTTTAGATGGAACGTTTGGTATTATATAAATGTATTGTTATACGTCATGGTATCGGGCTTCCCAAACATCCCATCATTTACCCTCTTCATATGCCTGATTATAAACAAACAATATGATCTCACTAAGTGCCTTGTCTACAAAAGTGTGTTCTCCTGTTGTTTTTGTTGTTGTTTGTTTGCTTGTCTTTTTCTCTTCACAGGTAGTGTCAGAGTATCACATGTTTGGATCCTAACTCTTATCCCGATGTGTTCAAATGTGGATAAGTTAATTTTTTACTACCTCCGATCGGAACAAATCTTTTGAGAATGTTTGTATATGAAACACATGTCATACTACAGGCGTTTGAGAAACTATTTACCAAGTGTCAAACAGCTTTGACCCTAACGAGACACCGAATTACTCGGCATCTCATCTGGATCCAGCCAGATCGCAAATTCGACTAAGCGGTCGCGGTAAGCGGGATAAGGGCTCTTAATACAATAGAACCTGTCTTAACCCTTTCCCTTATTTAAGCGCATGTTGACGCATCTGCAAACAGAATAGACCCAGATCAGACGGCTCCTATAGGAGCCGTCTGATCAGGGTCTGCTCTGTTTGATTATGGTGTAATATAGATCTGATTCTACAGCTTCTGTCTGAGGCAAAATATCCCGTGTTCATGTCATTATATAAATTAATCTTATTAATATTCATGACGCCATTATTTCTTACATGACTATACAACAAGGAAAGGGTTAATCGGTCACCAAAAAGAGGTCTAATTATGAGACTGTAAGATAGGTGGTAGCTTAATGCAGACCAAACGTAATGCAGAAAGCTCCTGTAGGAGCTTTCTGCATTACGTTTGCGATGCATTAAGCAACAATCTGCTTTTAATCCTTTCCCTCACATTGACGACTTTTGACGACTCTGTAAAAGTCACTTTGTGAAATCATTCTGATAAATAGAGCATTTGCTCCTATAGGAGCAAATGCTCTATTTATCACAATGATTTCAAACTACAAAATTCTAAAATTTTCCTTTTCTCTAATTAATGCTCCTTTTCGGTAGATTAGTTCAAAGAGATTGTATCTAAAATAGGCATTGAGGTAATGGGTTAAGACTCGTGTGTTCGATAAATGAATGACCACTTAGGACAGGTTATTCTGTATAGTGGTATTTATAGCGTGTCCTTTGAATCAGGACAGAAAGCAGAGGGTACAGTCTAGGAGTAGACAGTACAACCCCTCTAATGCGACCACTTAATGAATAAGCATGGATGTCTTTATAAGCAGTTGTTTGCTTAATGCAGGGCAAAGTAATGCAGAAAGCTCCTCTAGCATTACTTTTGTCCTGCATTAAGCTACCACCTGCATCTAGCACCCATAATTATACCTCTTATAGGTGGTCGCATTAGCGGGGTTTTACATTTCATCAGACTATAGGGAAACCCTTCAGCTGTGATCAACGGAAGTCAGTTGTGTGAAAACTGAATATGTCATTTGATCAAACATTGAAGTCACGTTTACACTCTAATGCGATTATTAATATGATAAATCAATTGAAATCACCAGTGGATTCTGGGATAATGATGACGGCATACCGTAATTCTCCGTATCAGTCCGTAAAGATTCGATAACAGTAGACACCCTACATAGCGGCTATTATACGGTGGTGATTTTAAAATCAGGCGAGTGCTTAACACTTTTCCTGATAGAGAAGTCTTTTTACGCCTTTGCAAACAGGGTAGACCCAGATCAGACGGATCCTATGGTGTTTGTTCTATTTGCTCATAGAATTATACAGTTTCTGTCATAGCCCAATGGTATTATTTTCATATGCCATTAACAATTACAGTAAAACCCCTCTAAATCGGAATTCTAGTAGAGAAGAATTTAGATACTTTTAAACAGGTGGCTGCTTAATGCAAGGGTGAAAGTCACGCAAAAGCTCCTAGAGGAGCTTTCTGCATGACTTTCACCCTGCATTAAGCTGCCACCTGTCTCCAAGACCGATATGTATATCAAATTTACCGTCCGGTATAGAGGGTTTTTACTGTAATCTAATTGATGTGTATGATACCATCAGGGGTCCAGATCAGTATCCATGCTTATAAATATTTTAGTTGAGTCTGAGATCGTTCTCAAGTTTTTGATTGGTCAGATTTGAGCCTTTGGTTCAAATCGGATCAATCAAAAGCTTGAGAACGAACTCAGACTCAACTAAAAAGCTTTATTTATAAGCATGGACCCTGATGTGTAAATGTAAACATTTTCCATAATAACTCCTTTATTTCTTCACCAAATCCTGTACTATGAGAAATGAAGATTTTAGTATTTAGGTACACACAATTATCTGTTGCTCTGAGTAACCATAGTTTCAATCACATATCTGAAGGCCTATCACATATCTGAAAGCATACCACATGTCTAAACGCATACAGCATGTCGGAAAGCCACAAATTAAGACATTATTTTGGCATTTTCGAGGATTGCTGTTCCTGATACCTCTCGAATAAAATTGATCCGTATCTCGCCGTCTCATCAGGATCTAAACGGTTTGTCGCATTGGTACTGTTGTTTTGCAAACTAATTGAAGAAATATGTATTGTTGTTTAGATTTGAAATAGACAATGTTTGCGGACAACAATTCTAAGAGTACTGAAGGTTAACTTTTTAAAAAAATTATTTAGATGTTGGCTAATATCATATCACAAATGATTTGCCTTTGTGAAGCTAAGTGGTACGGATAATCAAAGATGAAGAAACAACGAAGCTAAGTGGTACCAACACCTAAGAAGAAGAAGAAACAATAAAACTAAGTGGTACCAGTAATCAACAATGAAGGTAAGTGGTACCAATAATTAAAGGTGAAGAAACAATGAAGCTAAGAGGTACCGATAATTAAAGATGAAGACACAACGAAACTAAGTGGTACCAATAATTAAATATGAAGAAACAATGAAGGTAAGTGGTACCAATAATTAAAAATGAAGACACAATGAAGGTAAGTAGTACCAATAACTAAGATGAAGAAACAATGAAGGTAAGTGGTACCGATAACTAAAGATGAAGAAACAATGAACAATGAAGCTGAATGGTACGAATAATCAAAGATGAAGAAAAAATGAAGCTAAGTGGTACCAATAATCAACCATGAAGATAAGTGGTACCAATAATTAAAGATGGAGACAAGCTGAAGCTAAGTGGTACCAATAATTAAAGATGAATAAACAATGAAGTTCAGTGGTACCTATAATTAAAGATGAAGACACATTGCAGCTAAGTGGTACCAATGATTAAAGATGAAGAAACAATGAAGCCGAATGGTACCAATAATTAAATATGAAGAAACAAAGACGCTAGGACCTGGTTGGTATATCTAAGTGATACTCAAATCCTGTCATATGTAATGCATATGAAATTGGATAAGATTTTCGACAAGTGCATTATGCTACTAATACGAGAGTTTCATTGCAAATAAATATCTTATGTTGATTTAGAAGCAGTAACGTGTAATTTCGAACAGCATTTACAGCCAACAGATTTTACAGATATGTCATTGCCATGATCTTATCAGTGTCAAGACTAACTCCTCACATGATAAAGACACATTTTGGCGTCTGCTCAAGGTCTGTTCTGTTTGTTTATAAAGCAATACATACAGTACAACCTCTCTTTAACGGCCACTAAATTACATCAACTATTTTGTGTTAAAAGTGGGTGGCTGCTTAAAGCAAGGTGAAAGTAAAACAGAACGCTCCTATTGGAGCGTTCTGTTTTACTTTCACCTTGCTTTAAGCAGCCACCTTCCCTACATACAAACTAATTAACACAATTTAGTGGCCGTTATAGAGAGGTTTTACTGTATCCGATTCTTCAATTTCTGTCATTAGTTCATGATGACGTTATAGAACATGGGCTAACAATTTTATCCCGTCACTACAGCCGCTAGTGACGTAATAAAGGGGTAGCATAATAAACCTAAGTTTATACGTACAGTAGAGGTTTATTTGTATAGTAGGTGTAGGAATTTTTCTTACGACAGGAACTATTTTTAATTTTTCTTCAAAATTGTTTTACCAAAAATAACGTATTAATTGGAAGAAAAAACACTTAATATGGATAATTATCATTAAGTATCCCAGTAAAAACCCAAACCGTCATTACAAAAATAATAGAAAGGAAAAAGACAAAAAAAAAGATTCGTCAGAGGTGAGAATCGAACCGGGGATAACTGCACGGTAAGCGACCATCGTAACCACTACGCTATCGGGCCAGACATACTGTAAGCGAAATTTAAGATGTATATAAAGTTACCATGCTACTATATTGACGCGTTTTTTTTAAAAAAACAAAATAAAACAATAAAACTTCATTAAAATATTTATCACTCTCATGATAATTTAATCGATAAACTCTTACAAGGGCGGCGATGGTCATAGACCTAAATATAGCCTGTTCAGTTCCATTGACGAGTGACGTTAGCCCTATCTAAAAATAGAAACCGAGACGACGGAACTCGAAGCCTCCGATAGAATAATAACCATGTCTGTTTGAATTAACATATCGACTCTCGATTCAAACGATCTTATTTTTCAAATTCAAGCACGTTTTCCCGTTAATCGATAAACTCTTACAAGGGCGGTGATGGTCATAGACCTAAATATAGCCTGTTCAGTTCCATTGACGAGTAACGTTAGCCATATCTAAAAATAGATACCGAGACGACGGAACTCGAATTTGACAATGTAGAGCCTCCGGTAGAATAATAACCATGTCTGTTTGAATTAACATATCGACTCTCGATTCAAACGATCTTATTTTTCAAATTCAAGCACGTTATCCCGTCTTGTAATGTAAATATCCAAACTATTTTCCTCTGCGGTAGCTCATTATTTACGTCTTTAGAACGGAAATGAAAAGGGAGGTCCGTTGATCGAAAAACCGCATTTTCAATGCAAATTATTTCAATATTCGTATGTTTTATGAGTCTATGAAAAAAGATTTAACTAAATTGACTGGATAAATAGAATAATAGGTTAGTGCCGTAGATGGGACGCCTTTATCCGACTCGGAGAGAAAACAGTTGAGGCTCGGCAAGCCTCGCCTCAACGTTTTCTCCCCTCGTCGGATAAAGGCGTCCCATCTACGGCACTAACCTATTATTCTCTATATATGCGCACTGTTCACAGTGAATTAAAGTTGTGATGCTAGTTCACCAAGGCAACAAAGTTGACATACTGATACGAAATAATGACGAAGAGAACGTGTACTAACCCTGAGTATTCAGCCTGTTTAACACGTCATCAATAGTTCCTTAAAAGCTTTTCTGAGTCGGAAGTACAGTACATCAAGTATTTGATGTTAAAGGCAGGTGGTTACTTAAAGCAAGGTGAAAGTAAAACAGAACGCTCCTATAGGACCGTTCTGTTTTACTTTCACCTTGCTTTAAAACAGCCACCTACCCTAAATACCAACTTATTAACACAATTTAATGGCTGTTGTAGAGAGGTTTTACTGTACTCCAAATTGCACCAAATCTAAATCTAGTTTTATTTACTCCATATGTACGCTTTGCTACGCCTTTGCTAATTATTATTTGCAACAAGCGAACGTAATGGGTCAGACATAGTAGTCATTATTCAGGCCGTTTGTAAAAACATTCAAGATTCAATTTGTTTATTGTAACATTTTAGAATTACTACTATGAACCTTAAAGCACTCTTTTTGCACAGTATGACTGGTGATTTATCGATGAATAACGTTTGTGATTAAAACTTCATGAACAATACTATATGCATTATTTAAAATACACTGCAAAAAAACCCACAAACACATATACAGTTGAACCTCGATATCTCGAACTCGGATAACTCGAACTACGGGATAACTCGAACTTAAAGTCAAACTGTCATCATATCTAATGCAACTTTTGTTTTTATTCATTTCATTCCTTTGTTTCTTTAATTTATTCAGATAATTTGCAATTCTTCATATATTTAAAGTCCCTACAATATACACATATTTTAACATAAACATGGTATTTGTTATGTTCAACCATTATTATATAATTATATTGAAAACATTTCCTGTTATACAAATTAAACAGTTTTCGTCGGTACTTGTATTTTTTTTCTTGTATAGTAAAAGTTTATCGACTTGTGTCGAACAGTTTCCACATTAAAATCGAGCCGAAAAAACACTAATAGATCGGCGAATCGTCGATATCAAACTCATGCAAGTTTTGTCTTCTCTGACGTTTTTCTTGCGATATGTATTTCATTTCTTCATATAAACATATAGTTTATGTATTGCTTAGGTATTTTAAAAACGCGTCGCAAGTAGAGACTACCACCTTAATAATTATATGAGTCAGTAATTGATGTATTGACATTCATTGAAAATCTATATATTTATTATTCAGTTGTTCATTTGTTTATTTGATTCTTTCTTAACATTATGTTATTTATTATCACATATAAAGCAAGTTATTTCAAACCTTTAAATAATGTTTTCATTGTTAGACTCAGCCTCTTTCAATAAATCCACCGAAAAGGAGCACTTTCTAGTGAAAAGGCAAATTGTAGAATTGTGTAGGTTTGAAACCCTTATTCGTCACAACGGTTTCAAAAAGTGACTTTTACAGAGGCGTCAAAAAGCATCAATATGAGGGAATCGGTTAAATATTACTAGACTGACCCATTCAGCACAAAGACAACGGATCCACATGCGATATAATATGCAACCAGTTTGGATCAAGATGAAACGCCGAATTACTCCGCGTCGCATCAGGATCCAACCTGTTTGACAATCTGTTCATCTTTGTATAAGGAAATTGAACAAGCACCAATGTAAACTCGAATCTTGCGAAAATATGTCTAACAGACGGCAAAGCTGGCACTGATATGGTAAGACCTGCCAGTGCAACAGTGAAAGGTGTTTCCTCCATCATACTAGTGCAATCTAAAAACTGAAGAAAAAAAACTTGTTTGAACTCTGCAAATAGATGCTTCATATCCTTTATGCATACCCAGGGTTTTGATAATTACGTGTTTCCTTTCGTTATATATTTATTTGTTTTATTTAACAAGGATTTTATGCAGACGCTTTTCAATTTACTTTTAATTTCGAGGTCGTAACAATATGTGGTCGAATCATTTGGGACCGAATAGAATGCTGTAATTATCAGTAAAAGACAGAAGTTCCAATTAACTGTCTGTATATTAATAGACTAATTAGTGGAGGGGACTTAAAACTGAATGTGATACAATAATTAAACATAAACCCTTTACCTTATGAATATTCATGTAAGAAATAATGACTGCATGAATATTAATTAGCTTACATTTTACAATGGCGTTCTGAACATCGGACTGTTTCCTTAACAGACACTGTAGAATAATATACAGTAAAACCTCTCTATAACGGCCACTAAATTGTGTTAATTTATTGGTATTTAGGGCAGGTGGCTGCTTAAAGCAAGATGAAAGTGAAACAGAACGCTCCTATAGGAGCGTTCTGTTTTACTTTCACCTTGCTATAAGCAGCCACCCACTTTTAGCACAAAATACTTGATGTAATTTAGTGGCCGTTATAGAGAGGTTTTACTGTATATCATTCGATGAGAAAACAGAGCAGATCAAAATTAGACGTATCCTGCAGGAGCCGTCTAATCTTGGTCTACCTATTTTGTAAAGTTGTTAAAATACATTTCCATTAGATGTTTGGTTAAGACTGACGAATGTGCATAATGTTAACCCTTTCCCTGTAGCATATTCCTGTAAGAAATAATGACATCATGAATATTAACTACTTTTAAGATTATGTTTTATAATAGCATATGAACATAGGGCATTTTGGCTCAGGCAGAAACTGTGGTATCACATCTTATCTATTATATTATTATGTACATTATGCCACAAGCAAAAAGAGCAGGCCCTGTTCTGACGGCTCCCAGAGGAGCCGTCTTATCTGGGTCTGCTCTGGTTGTAAAGGTGTAAAAAGGCGTTTATATGAAGGAAAGGGTTAAAACCAAATACACGTGCCGGCCATTCTTCGTGCTTTCGATGACACTGTGAACGAAAACAACACAAATGATCAAACACATCCTCCACTATGTATGACATATCGAGGGCATTAACCCCAGGTTTCTTTCTCACTCATTCAATTAATAAAGTCCTTTGAATCGGTTCACTAATGCAAACTATTCGTCTATTGTGTTGCGCATGTCTTGTCCTTTGTTGTTTTGTTTTATTGATACGTTTGTCATATAACTGTTATTTATAACAAATCAATAATTGTTAGAGAGATATATAACCAGTATCCCTTTATTTCATAAATATGCCTTTTCTTTATGCATTTGCAATCAGAGTAGATCCAGATCAGACGGCTCCTATAGGAGCCGTCTGATCAGAGTCTGCTCTGTTTGCTTATGGTATGATATAGATATGATTCTGCAGTTTCTGTCTTGGCCAAACATTCCAGTGACCATGTGCTATTATAACAACTTGTTCTAATTAATACTCATGACGTCATTATATCTTACATGGATATTCATGGAGTAAATGGTTATTCCGCTATTCGCGACCTGACTTATGACAGCTTATGTCCCGACGATTCACCGAACTCGCTCGGTGTCTTATCAGGGTCCAATCTATTTGGCACTCGAGCAATAGGTTCTAAAAAGGTTAATCGAAACGGAAGTAGTTAACCCGTTACTCCATACATACGCCTTTCTACGCCTTTGCAAAAGATTAGACCCAGATCAGACGGCTCCTATCAGCGTCTGCTGTTTGCTTATAATATAATATGGATCTGACTATACAATTTCATACAATATATCATGTATTCATGTGCGATTATAAAAATGAATAATTAATATTCATGACGTTATTATTTCTTGTATAAATATTCACGGAGTAAAGGGTTAAAATCGCACCAGATCCAAATTTTCACAGCGCTTTAAGGGTTTTAGAATTAATGATAAAATTAAGACCTTTCCGTACTCTAACAGATATTTCTCGTTAACTCTTTCTCTGTTTATTTCAAACTTCAGTACCTACTGAATATTCATGGATAAAATAGTTGTAATGAAATATGGAAGATGGAACATTGTATCCATTTTAGAAAGTATAGAAACATGTATATTAATTTCCATTGGCAAACAGAGTAGACCCTGATCAGACGGGTCCTTTAGGAGCCGTCTGATCTGGGCTTACTCTTTTTGGAAATGCGTAAAAAGGCGTTTATAAATATGAAGGAAAGGGTTAAGAATTATATTGTTAGACTATGTTGTTTATTTCTGTTTTCTGTTAATTAAGATACTATATATAATTTCGTTTACGGTGTATGTTGTATACGGCAGACACATATTAAAGCTAGAATAATAGCTTCCTTTGAGCATGCCATAGTTTAACTAACTTTGATAAATGCATTAAGATCTATATACCCCAAATGCTGTTCATCTTGTTTTATTTTTTCCAGTTGGATCGTACACAACTCAAAATATACAGTTGGAAACATTGAGACAACAAGTGAAATATAAGCTATAAAACAATTTAATTCAGACGATAGTAACAGTCATGTAAAGGACATTAAATTCGTTTACAAGACATGCCAATTTTGTTTTCTTTCCTTTACGGAGCGTCTGTATTTATTTTGTTTTATTTACCTCAGCAAATGGGTATCACGAAATGCCGGTCTCTTTAAGACGCTCGAGTTATTTACCAGTACCCCATTAATCATCATCATAAATACCGGCCGTGATCTTAGTCATTAGATCTGTGAAACAAGGCCGAAATTACATCGGTCCTGTCGGAAACAAAGCATAATAGGACCGCTGTTTTCATTAGTGGATGGAGCACCCGAAAATTGAAAATCGGATTTATTTCAATACGCTATTATGGTGCTGTAATCAGAGGTTGGAACTATTTTCTTCCGCGGAAGCTTCGGTCTAGCTGAGTAAAACAAGTGATAGAGAGGGAAAGCATAGAAAGTATTTTATTTCTAGTCGAAGCCTACAAAACTATATCATGAATGTCACCTTTCGGAAAATATCTTCATTTTATTTTTATTTTCAGCGAGTTATATCTTCTTTAATGTGATGAGTTATAGTTTGATGGTCGTTTCATTGCAATTCGTTTGGCGCTAGCACCACTCTCAAAAACTCTAGCTCGCCCTATCTGCAGGAATAATGTGGGTTTTGTTCTCCCAGTGAAATTATATCGTCTCAAGAAAGTCACAAATGCCAGGAGGAAAGGGTACCTGATACTTGACGGAGACACAAAGAATGCGTCTCAGATAAGATCACAAGTCCACGTGCAGCCGATGGGCGTACACAGCAAACACATTCGTTATTTAAACCAAATGTTGGCAATTTTTATCTTATCAAAAATTTAATTTCTTTATGGATAAAAGTGTTTTTATGTAGGAAAAAATTAAATTTAATATATACTAAATGTACTTGATTATTGATTATTGTTGTTTTTTTTCCATGTCATGCTACCTTCACACCATACTGTCACCCTTTACCTCATAAACATAAAAGAAATAATGACATCATGAATATTAAACCTTTCCCTCATATAAACGTGTTTTCACGCAGTTTTGCAAACAGAGCAGACCCAGACCTATAGGAGCAAAGTCTGCTCTGTTTGCTAATGTAATTTGAAAGATATGCTGTTTTACTTTCTAACATGGCTATAATATTCAACCTTGCATATTTCGTATTAACTATTTCCGCATAAATATTCAGTAAATTTGTAATAAACATAGAACAGGGAAAGGGTTAATAAGATAATCTTTATCATAGTATACAAACACAGGATGCATTTGGCCGTGAAAAGACCTTGTAGGACCAGAGTTATGTGGCTTCATAAAACATTCCTGTGCCTGAGTGCTATTATAACAATTATTCTAATTAATATCCAGTGATGTCGTTATTTCTTTCATGACTATTCATTGAGTAAAGGGTTAAATGAATATTAATCTGGTATAGGATTAATGCAGATTATCCATTTTTGTGTGGGTCGTATTTGCTTTGTCTTAATTTAAGTATAGCACACTATTTAACCCTTTCCCTTATGTAAGCGCATTTTGACGCATCTGCAAACAGAGTAGACCTAGATCAGACGGTTCCTATAGGAGCCGTCTGATCAGGGTCGGCCCTATTTGCTTAGGTTGTAATACAGATCTGATTTTACAGCTTCTGCTTGAGCTAAAATGTCCTGTGTTCATATGTCATTATAAAAGAATATCTTATTAATATTATATTCATGACGTCATTATTTCCTACATGAATATTAATCAGGGAAAAGTTTAAATGACATGCTTAATAACATATTTAGACATTGTTACTCTTTATAGCTGAATGCGTAGGCTAAAAATGACCTACGTTGTAATATATATTAATTCAAGGAAATCTTCTTTGCGTCAAAGAGCCTTTGGACGTCTTTAAACCCTTAATGTATGATTTATAATATCGTATGATACCTGTTTAGATAGACAAGTTGAATAAAACATTGTCCAAGCAGGATACAAACTGAATGAACATATAATTATGCTATGGAAAATGAAAAAAAAATAAAAAAAATTGTGGGTTGAATCAAACAGGATGTTCTCAATGATAATTGCTTAACGTACTTTTAAGGCTAAACTCATCTTTGTCACATTTTGCTGACACATACATACCCAGAATACAGATGACGACAATCGCACTGCGGCAGTGGATTGCGTGATGTAGGACTAAACCTTATCATGATAACAGCGACCTGGTTGGAAATTGCAAACAGTTTGGATCCAGATGAGACGCCGAGCAACTCGGCGTCTAATCAGGATCCAAGCTGTTTAACACTCGGCCAATTGTGATTCAATAGCTTGAACGAATGAGAAAGGAAGCAAAATGCATCAAATCAGATTTTTGAGAAGTTTTTTTCCCCAACTGTTTAAAGGTTAATGCACGGACTTAAAACCATACAGTACCTCTAATGCGCTAAATTAAATGTCAAATGCGAAAATATGCTCACGACATATGGGACTTATGTCTCACGCAACGCTCATGCTATAGACAATGCTTTTCTCGGGTGTATTAAATCCAGGATGCCATTGCTGTGCCAGTGTTTACAATAGAACCAATCTTAAGCGGCCATTTATTTATTGAACATAAGCGTTTTAAAAAGCAGATGGTTGCTTAATGCAGTGCAAAGGTAATTAAGAAAGCTCCTATTTGAGCTACCTGTATTACTTTTTACCTGCATTAAGCTACCACCAGCCTTACAGACCCATAATTATTAGACTTCTTTTTAATGACTGGTTTGGACGTGTACTGCAGTAAAACCTCTCTGTAACGGCCACTAAATTACATCAAGTATTTTGAGTTAAAGGCAAGTGGCTGCTTAAAGCAAGGTGACAGTAAAACAGAACGCTCCTACAGGGGCGTTCTGTTTTACTGTCACCTTGCTTTAAGCAGCCACCTGCCCTAAATGGCAACTAATTAACACACTTTAGTGGCCGTTATGGAGAGGTTTAACTGTATTTCTCCAGAAAAATGCAAAAAAGTGTATTCAAACCTGAAAACTCTTGGGTAAAACATAATAACTCAAATTCAGGAATGACTTACAGTAACTCTTGGCCTGCTAAATACACATCCTGACATCTCTACAAACAGGGAAGAGCCAGATCAGATGGCATCTGTGAGATTCGTCTAAAAAGGCCTTGCTCTCTAAGCTAATTACAATTTCTATCATGGCCGACAAGTCCCGTATCCATGTGCTATAATAAAAACAATCTAACTTAATATTCATGATGTCATTATTTTCTAAGTGAATATTCATTTAGCAAAGGACTAAAAAGAAACAAAAACTATTATATGATTCTAGAAAGTTCCACACATTCAACTCCTCGGCAATTTATGTAAACAGGAAGGCAGAGGAAGAACCCTAATTTTCCAAGATATTAGGTCAGGCAAACTTAGGCAAATAATGAAGACCCAGATCAAAAATGTACCAGGTTGACTTATTCAGCTTTAAAAAGCGACCGAGAGTGTCGATTGGGTGTTTGAATACTTGGAGTAATTAGGATACCTACACTGTTTCACTGGTTTCGGAATTATTCTGCCCACGAAACTATCTCTCTCACCGGCTTGGGATATCGGTTGATTCCGGCAATCTTCGGTAACTTATAGCATAAACATTAGTTCATGAGTACATTTAATTTACATGTCTCGTTGTTGTAAGCGGTGTATAAATGTGCCAACCTGCATGCCAAACAAAACACAATGGCAACGAAACAGAGACAATATTTAATATTTCAGTAGCTTTTAGTTTCACTAGATTCTCAAAATTAAGTTTAAATCACTCTTCCTGATTCTGTAACAGCATGTAGAAATTGGCCTATCAAAATGGCGGTCGTAGTATCCGAGATGTTTTACGTAGAAAGTCCCGAGGTGATCCGATTTGGGCTATTGTTGTAATGAACATAACATTCTGTATTTCGGCATTTTTCGTATTTTATTTTACCTTCGTGACATTGTTATAATAAGTAAAGGTTATTGATCCATCTCCATTAATTATATTTTTTTCAATATCAGAGAACTAAACTATCTTACTCCAATCTCCATGACCTCTTTTTAGATCCAACCACTTTGAATAATCTACCGAAAAGGAGCATTTACTAGCAAAATATTTTAAGAAAATTCAAGAATTGTGTAGGTAACCATTGTGATAAAAAACAGCATTTGCTCCATAGGAGAAGAACATGCTCTACTTGTCACAATGGTTTCAAAAAGTGACTTTTACATTGGTGTCAAAAGGCGTCAATATGAGAGTTAAAATACATAGTAACCTCATAATAAGGCAACATCAACATGTGTCTTGGTTTTTGTTATTTCACATAATTTTGAATTTAGTTTGCTACATCTTGTTCCAGAACAGTGAATGATTCTCTACAATTATAGTAACACTGTACAGTACTGTACATGAGCGATACAGAAAGTTCAAGTTGATACATGTATGTAAGTGATAACTCGAAGATACAGTAAGTGCCGCTAATACGACCACCTACAAGAAGTGTACTTCTTAATTTTACAAACAGATGGTAGCTTAACCCTTTACTCAATGAATATTAATGTAAGAAATAATGACACAATAAATATTAATTAGATTAATTGTTATAATTGCACATAAACGGGGGACTTTTTTTTGGCCATGGCAGAAACTGTAGAATCATATCTATATCATATCATAAGCAAACAGAGCAGACCCTGATCTGATGGCTCCTATAGGAGCCATCTGATCTACTCTGTTTGCGAATGCGTATAAAAGTGTATTTATAGATTACAGGGTTAATACAGAATAAAGTGTATGCAGAAGTTTTGTCCTGCATTAAGCAACCGCCTTATTTTACAAACTCCTATATTAAATATAGTATGTAGTCGCTTTAGTGAGATATTTTTCAGTATCTCAATTAAACACACTCGGACAGGCAAATTGGGACACACAAAATGTCGAGTAAGGTTTAAACCGGTAAGGAATAGCTTCCTTTGCATCAGTTGAAAGATGGAATTTTTAATATTTGATCATTGAGTGACCATGTATCAGTGCTGTATCCATTATAGTGCACCCAGCTATTATATGTTGAGTCTATCCGTGCATGTAATATTTGCTAAATTAATGTAACTCAAATTCGACATTCACAGACAGCAAGATTGAAACGTCTACCTAATATACTATACATGTACATGTATTTAAATTGAACAAAATGTACTTCTATATTTTGTGGCGACACTTTTAACACATACAGCCTGGCAATGAGTTGAAGAATCTCTATTGACTTAACTTGTCAGCAGTTTTTACTGTTCGAATAAAAACATATAAAACCCGAAGCTACAGATAAAGGCGTGTACCCAAATACTAAAATCGTCATTTCTCCACCAAACCCCTTATTGTGACCACTCTTTAGAATCGTCTCGGAGAGACGGACGATTCTAAAGAGTGGTCGCAGTAAATACTTTGGCGGAGAAATAAATCAGCTATTCTTGAATGTTTAAAATTACACATCTTATCTGGACCTCTAAACCCTTACCTCAAACATCGTACGCATCTTATCTGGACCTCTGAAACCCTTACCTCAAACATCTTACGCATCTTATCTGGACCTATGAAACCCTTACCTCAAACATCTTACGCATCTTATCTGGACCTCTGAAACCCTTACCTCAAACATCGTACGCATCTTATCTGAACCTCTGAAACCCTTACCTAAAAAAATCGTACGCATCTTATCTGGACCTCTGAAACCCTTACCTCAAACATCGTACGCATCTTATCTGGACCTCTGAAACCCTTACCTCAAACATCTTACGCATCTTATCTGGACCTCTGAAACCCTTACCTAAAAATCGTACGCATCTTATCTGGACATCTAAAACCCTTACCTCAAACATCGTACGCATCTTATCTGGACCTCTGAAACCCTTACCTCAAACATCGTGCGCATCTTATCTGGACCTCTGAAACCCTTACCTTGCAAACAGAGTAGGCCCAGATCAGACGGCTCCTATATGAGCCGTCTGACCAGGACCAACTCTGTTTGCTAGTGGAAGTTGAAATATCTGTGTTTTTACTTTCCAAATGGCTACAATGTTCCAACTTCAATTTTTCATTATAACTATTCTGCCCATGAATATTCAGTAGGTATTTAAATTTGGAATATAGAACAGGGAATGGGTTAAATATTTCAACAACGGCCCATTAGTTTCAGAGTACGAGAAAAAAATGTAAACTTAAATAGATCGGTGTTAGAGCTAACATTATTTTTACAATTTGACAAGGATTGATGAGGTTATTCTGTAAAAGAAGATGCATTTGTCATAATTATAAGAATTGAGTTCATAAACGAGTAAAGATTGCTTCCATTATTGGCAAAATGTGTGCATAGTCTTTTCGGAATAAATACCTTCTCCGTTTAAGAATATGTTTATTAACTCCCTTTGCAAGTGTCCATTAAAGCATCGGTGATACAATAATGACCACTTTAACCGATTTGATAGAATAGACCCAGATCAGAAGGTTCCTGTAGGAACCGTCTGATCAGGGTAATATATTTGAATATCGAATAATGTATACCTGATTTTGCAATGACCAAATTATTCTTGGGTCCAAGGTTATAAAACTTCTGAGTTTCAGTCTGAAATCATTCTTATGTATCTCATTGGTCAGATGCTTGAGCATGATGTCGGACTCAAAAAGGTTTTATAACCTCGGGGCCAGGTTTCACATGTCATTACAAAGAAACCTAATTACTACGGTGCTCCCTCTCTACAACGACACCCTTTGGGATACGAAGATCGTATGTGTTGTTCAAAGGGAGTTGTTATAGGGAGGGAAAATCAAACATAATTTGCTTGTTTGCAGATCCCCAGATAAGGTGTATTTCGAGAACTAACCCCGTTATGCGTCTATCAAACCCTATGTTGTTACCACTCTTTAGAATCGTCACAAAGTGACGATTCTAAAGCGTGGTCACAACATAGGGTTTGGTGGAGGCATAAAGAAAATACGATGGAAAAAAAGTTGTTTCTGGAGCCTTGTTGTTTCGGAAACAGTGGCATGCGTTGTTGTAAGGAGGGAATCGTTATTGAGATTATTGAGAGGGTCGTTGTATTCATGGTGTCATTGTTCTTGACTATTCATGTTGTAGAAGAATTAAATATAGACTGATCATCTCGGTTTTCAATAGGTCTTTACATAGATAACAAGTATAGAACATGGTACTTGCTGGTATAGGTGATCTCTGGTCAAGCGATGGCCATCACAAGGGCACAGATGGCCAGTATCAGAGGTGATGGCCTTAGTATACAAACATTTACTCTGCTGTGAGAGATGGTTTTCAAATGGTTTTGGTCCTTAAAAAAGACAACGGTTGACCCATTATTTCGTCAAAATACATACTACGAGATAGTATGTCAATTGTGCATTAGAGAAATAAAAAAGAACTATTCTATGAAATGTGGAAAGCGTCAGTTTTGCCACCGATAATGCAATGTAATCATTGCACTGAAGGTAAACATGTACACATTTAGGTCGAAAAGTGACAAAATGAGGTCAGTTAATTTATCATGACTATGTTCAGCTGTAGTGGAACGATTTCGTCCCTTTGCCACCTGCATCATAACAGTAATGTCTGCATCAGTTCTTTAACCCATTACCTCATAGGCTATTTTTAGATACCTTTTTTAATAAATCTACCGAAAAGGAGCATTAACTAGAGAAAAGGAAAATTTTAGAATTTTGTAGTTTGAAACCATTGTGATAAATAGAGTATTTGCTCCTACAGGAGCAAATGCTCTATTTATCACAATGGTTTCACAAAGTGAATTTTACAGAATCGTCAAAAGTCGTCAATATGAGGGAATGGGTTAAACCTTTTACACCATGTATAGCCTATTAGTGTAAGAATAAATGACATCATGAATATTAATCAGATTCATTGTTGTAATAGCACATGGATACATGACTTTTTGGCCATGGAAAAAAATCTAGAATCATATCTATTTTATTTCATAAGCAAACAGAGCAGACCCTGATCAAACTGCTCCTACATGATCGGCATTATTTTCGTGATACGATTTTTAAAAAGTTTGCAATTAGAATATACTGAGACTTGACATGTCAGGTAGGAGCCGTCTGATCGGCTCTGCTCTGTCTGCTTTAGGATACAACCTGTTTGAATAATCTACCGAAAAGGAGCATTAACTAGAGAAAAGGAAACTTTTAGAATTTTGTAGATTAAAACCATTGTGATAAATAGAGCATTTGCTCCTATAAGAGCAAATGCTTCATTATCACAATGGTTTCACAAAGTGACTTTTACAGAGTCGTCAAAAGTCGTCAATATGAGGGAATGGGTTAAGAGTTCATATGTCATAATAACAAATCATGTAATTAATATTCACGATATCATTATTTTACATGAATATTCATGAAGTAAACGGAGTCAAACCATTTGCTTTTCAAAACCCATATATGGTCTAGTAAAACAAATCCTTTTGACTGTATTTTGATACGCTTAGATTCCTGTTACTGTATTTACGTGCAAGTCATTGCAGTTTCTTTCCCGTAAGCACGGGGTTGTCACTGTGCCAGCGTGCTTCTATTTCTTATGTCGCCGAAGCATTCCAATTTTACCCTTACATCATTTTACGTTGACAAGCACGGCCATAACTTCTCTTTCGGAAATTACCCCTCGCAATAAAGCACTCTCAAGACCATTGATGGAATTCTCACAAAATGTAGTTTCTCACCCAACCTAATGAGTGCGCTATATTAGGACACCGTCACTGTCAAAAGAGATAGGCCTATAATACTCATTAATGGCTCCCATCATAGGCGTTTCATACCTTCCCGTCTCAAGGGTTTTGTAAAATTCCTTTACCAGAGTGTTTTGAATTTAAACTCAGCGCAAACAGAAATATAAGAGAGATGTACGTCCATGTTTAAAAGCACCCATTAGCATAAATTCTAACCTTCTAAAACCGAAATCAATTAAGGTTTCCCTTAAGAGGTTATGCAATGTTCCTATGTAGCCGTTTACAGTCATTCGCCAGAACTTCCTAAATCATATTTGACAAGCTAATACTGTTTTTAAGCATCGTCCTCGTAAACAAAGGCATTTGCAACTCTTTCTTTTCCCCATTACATTTTTGTCTCGCCTAATTCTTTACAAAGCCTATCGATTTGTTATGAAGCAAATGGCTCCTTCTCAACATTAAATGTCTCTTTTGACATTGAACAGTTCAGTTCCACTTGAAGAAAGAGTTATGAACTTCAGTAATGTGATTATGGGTTCGAGGTTCCGATCAGTATTTTTTGTTTTCATGGTTTTTTCACCGTCCTGTAGGAAAGCATCCCAACAAGTGGGGGTAGCAAATCTCATTATGGTTTGCTGGGGGAACGTTAATGATCGATACGGAATGACATCTGGAAAGATATCGTTGTCATCTGTCACGGTGTAGGACACCTAAAAACCGCCACGGATCAGAAGTGTTTGATCACCGCATTTAAGTGTGTTTGCAATTCATTTTAATCAAAAATGATTTTTGTCCATGCTCATGTTGATATGAAAATAAAACTCACTTTTCATCGCATTTGCTACTTATGTAGAATTTCAACTTTGAAAGGTGGAAGGAAAAATGTGGAAGATCGTCCGCAAAAATCTTACATGTCCTAGTGAATTTGTAAAACACATAACAAGGATAAAATAGCATGTTGAAATACAACAATGTCACAAAACGCACGCTCTTGATTATTTCGTTGAGAAACTTGTCAAAATATGTATTTGGAATGGATATAGCTTTCTTATGAACGCGGCTTTGTAAAAATAAATTTATGAAGAAAACCGTGCAGATCCTGATCAGAAGTACAGATGATTCCTGAATGGTTAAAAGGGTTATTTGTGTCGACGATTGTACCATTTCTTATGATTTATTTACAAATTATGTAAAACCTAACCCTTTACTACATAAATATGCCGTTCTAAGCCTTTGCAAACAGAGTGCATCAAAATCAAACGTCATGGGACCATCTGATCAGGATCTGCTCTATTTGCTTATAATATAATATATATATGATTCTACAGTTATTTTGCCTTAGCCAAACAATCCCGTTTCTATGTGCTGATTCAACATTTAATCTAATTAATATTCATGGTGTTATTATTTATAACATGAATATTCATGGAGTAAAGGGTTAAGGAAGGAAGCTGAAAACATGATACACGTAATACAGAGGTCTTAGATGACACTGTTTGCAGACGAATATTATATAACGTCAAAAGAGTTCAAATGAAAATAAAAGCAACACGGAAATAACACAAAATATGCTTCCGCCTGCCAACAATCAAGTCTGTCATAAGGATTGACATAGGCAACCAATGTAGATCCAGATCAGATGATTTATTAAGGAGCCTTCTGATCTGGATCAACACTGCTTGCTATATCGATTAACCCATTCCCTCATAGGCTATTTTTAGATACAACCTCTTTGAATAAATCTACTGAAAAGGAGCATTAAGTAGAGAAAAGGAAACATTTTAGAATTTTGTAGTATGAAACCATTGTGATAAATAGAGCATTTGCTCCTACAGGAGCAAATGCTCTATTTATCACAATGGTTTCACAAAGTGACTTTTACAGAGTCGTCAAAAGTCGTCAATATGAGGGAAAGGGTTAATGTCAAAGGTTTTCGTCAGCATGTAGCTCTGTTTCGGGAGCCCGTAACATGAACAAGTTGAAAGATTCAGGTTATACAATATGGGAGACAATGTATGCCTATACCACATGATGTGTTTGCAGCAGACGAAAGTTTCATCGCAGACGATATTGCAGCGTAAGAAGGCTGTCTTGTTCACGTGTATCTGTGGGTTTTTGTGTTTTATTGCTCTTATGAAGATATAAACAATACTTTCTCGCCTGGTTTATCTGCTCAGGTATTCATGAAATATTCCAAGTTCTGCATTTTATTTTACGTACGTTGCATTAAAATTTTAAATTTATAATCCGTGCTAGCGTGTTTGCCCGGGGGACATTCGTAAAACAAGGAGGAACGCTTACGATTTGACTACAACTGAAATTTATGGAAATCTTAGATGCAAATAAATGTATTTTTGACGGGACTTCGTATAATTAATTGTATGTATGTTGTTTTATATGCCATAAATTGCTGAAATTATCATAATGGGAATCAAATGAGGAAGAATAAATTGCTGTAACTTCACAATATGACAATGTTTATGTTTCTAGTGGTTATTAATGTATGTACAGGTGACCAATTGTCCCTTTCAATCAAATCTAAATACTACGAAAAAATGTGGTTTGCACATACAGTAGAACCTGTCTTAAGCGGCCATTAAAGAGAGGAATATTTTATAGATCTGTAAAGCAGGTGGTTGCTTAATACAGGTCAAAAGTAATAGAGAAAGCTCATATTACTTTGCCCCGTATTAAGCAACCACCTGTCTCTTAAGATTTCTGTGTCCAATTAATTTAACCCATTTGCATCCACGATCCTATATATGGGATGTAGGCAAACAGTGTAGACTCTAATCAGACACCGCATAATGCGGCGTCTGATCAGAGTCCACACTGTTTGCTGATAGGAATTTCAATATAAAACAAAACGAAATTCAAAATTTAGGCCAGGCACCCCTTAGGTAAAAAATGGACTAATCCAATGTATAAACATGGAAGAATCCACTGGGCGCAAATGGGTTAAGGTCGCTTCAAACGTAAGGGGCACAGTGTAGACATAGACAAGCTACCGTGTCAGAGACAAGACCTCTGATTAGGATTGATGATACACTACGAGTCATTTAGTACACAGTACCGTCCCTCTAAAGTTGAACAAATTAGCTCTTTCTTAGACAAGTGGTTGCTTAATGCAGGCTGAAAGTCATGCATAAAGCTCATAAAGACACATCCCGCACACCGCATACAGTACACATAAACAGATAAGTACCAATATAAACATAACAAACCACAAAAGTACAAATGTACATATAAAAACGGTCTTAACTAGGAGAGGTTCTCAATCAACATTACATCAACAAATTGTCTCAAACCTACGAACATTACGTCAAAGAAGTTTGAAAAATTAGTACATTTACCGTCCTCGTGTTTATGAATGGGGTTAATCGTTTCATATCATCAACAAAACAATTGTACTCTTAATTAAATCAATCTTCTATGTCGGTATTGCATAGTATGCATTTCCTTATCATATAATGCGTGTCGTTGGGTACCATTCAAACGTCCAGTCCCAATAGGTAACTTAGTATGACAAATTCTATCATGTTTATATCATGTTTCTGTTTCTCATCATGAATTTATACTACACATGTTTAATGGATAAAAACAATGTAATTTCCTTTATGTTGGATGAACCATGCGAGTTGTATTGTTTTACAATGTCTAAAGTGGTTACATTATAAAATAAAGCTCAGGAAAATTTATAAGGTAGTTTTTAAAAGTATGTCCAGATTTAAATGAGCTTACAGTGTTGTTCCAAACTTGGTTCGGGGATTTTAACTGATTTTTGTTTGTCGTTGGATGGGATATTTAATTAATTACTTTTTATCGTTAGTGGTGAGGCTGCAGCATTTCCTTTACAGCAATAATTATATGCGGCATACAAAGATAATGACATAATGAATATCAACTAGATTAATTATTATAATGTAGCATGTTCATGGGAATATTTGGTCATTGTAGAAACTGTAGAATCATACCTATATTATTTCATAAGCAAACAGAGCAGAGTCTAATCAGACGGTCCTTACAGGAGGTATCTGATATGCGTCTACTCTGTTTGCAAATGGGTAGAAAGGTAAACTTATGGTGTAAAGGATGTGTTTCATAACATATGCATGGACAATTTCCAAAATATTTCAAAATTCCTAGTCCCAAAGCATCCAACATTTTAGCTGCAGTAGAATCTCTCGTAAGAGACAATCAAAAAGAGGTCTAAATGTGGGTCTGTAAGGCAGGTGGTACAGTGCTCCCTCTCTACAACAACACCCTTTGGGATACGAATATTGTATGTGTTGTTCAGAGGGAGTTGTTAATGGGAGGGAAAAGCAAACATAATTAGCTTGTTTGCAGATTCCAAGATAAGGTGTATTTCGAGAACTAAAACCGTTATGCTTCAATCAAACCCTATGTTGTGACCACACTTTAGAATCGTCACAAGGTGACGATTCTAAAGAGTGGTCACAACATAAGGTTTGATGGAGGCATAAAGCAAATACGATGGCAAAAGGTTGTTTATGGAGCCTTGTTGTTTCGGAAACAGTGACATGCGTTGTTGTAAGGAGGGAATCGTTATTGAGAGGGTCGTTGTAGGGAGGGAGCACTGAAGCTTAATGAAGGTCAAAAGTAATGCAGGACGTTCCAGTATGAACTTTCTGCATTACTTCTTTTGCCCTGAATTAAGCAAACACCTGCTTTTTAAACTCTTCTTTTCAATAAATGAATGGCCGCTTAAGAGAAATGCATGCTGTTTTAGAAACTCTCATGCTAAAAGTCCCTCTATGCAATGAATGAAACACCGAAGATGCATTTTCTACATACCAATTCGATTAGCTGATTGGCCGCAACATGACGCATTTGCGCATGTACGGAAACAAAGAGTGGAGAGTAGCATTTTTCAATAGGAATGTATTGCATACAGATATGGAAACAAATGACGTAGTACATATCAGACGTCAAATGTCTAATAATTATACAAAACATCCGAACAAATCGAATGTTTCACGCATTGTGTAAACATTCTTTTTAGGTATGAATTCTTATTTCAGTATGGCTTCCGGGGAAAGTTCTTAAAAACCATGATACAAATGATTTAACCCTTAGCCTGCCACATATTCTTTTATGATTCTACCCTCTATGAATATTAATTAGGCAAATCTTTACAAACATATACAGGGTTATATTGAAATGATTTCCTAGGCAAAATCATAGATAATGCAGGCATGGATTTTCCATGGCAAACAGTGCAGACCCAGATGAGATATATCCTATAGGGGCTCTCTCATCTGAGTCTACACTGTTTGCAAATGCAACAATAGTTGTGACTGGCAGGCTATGGGTTAAATTTGCTCTCAAATCCGCTATGAAATGAAACAAATTCTTGACACAAACTGTGTGACAAGAGTGAGTGAATAACACAGTATATATTATATTCTAACAGGTTTTCTGTTATTAAATGTTTATCAGTACAACAAAGTTTTGTTATTGAACATAAAACATGATAATATAATCATATTCATTTCTATGGAATCCAAACTATTAAGCATGCATAGTTTTCCTAACAAAGCCGTGGCAACTACACATGCAATGTACACAACCGTACTGCATCGTACTGTATATAACCGTACTGTATCGTACTGTACATAACTGTACTGTACCGTACTGTACATAACCGTACCGTACTGTACCGTACTGTACATAACCGTACTATATCGTACTGTATCATATCGAGTACTCGTTATCCGATATCAAATAAATGTTATATTCTAACAGCAAATGCTTATAAATGCTTATAAGATATGATATTGGACAGTACGTCTCTTATTTTTCCTTCATATAAACGCCTTTTTATGCATTTCCAAACATACTAGACCCAGATCAGACTGCTCCAGTAGGAGCTGTCTGATCAGGGTCTGCTGTGTTTGCTTTTGACAAGATATTGATTTTATTTTAACACATTGTACCCTAGTGACGCATTTTTGCGCCTCTATAAAATTCACATTGTGAAACCATTGTGATAAATAGAGCATTTGCTCCTGTAGGAGCAAATGCTCTATTTATCACAATGGTTTCAAATTAAAGAATTTCTAAAAATTTCATTTTCGGTAGATTAATTAAAAAAGGTTGGATCTAAAAATAGCCTAGGAGAAAATGAGTTAAAACAAATAATTCCTTAAAAAGTCAACATTTAAAAAAATCAGCTAATAAATATTGATGATGTCATTACTTCGTGCACCAATACTAAATAAGGAGAGGGTTAAGAGGCCACTTAATATATAACATTGGTTAAATTTTAAAAGCAGTTCCGTGTTAAATGCAGGACGAAGGTAATGCAGAAAGCTCCAATGGGAGCTTTCTGCATAACGTTCGTCCTGCATTAAGCTTACATCCGCATTTAACACTTTACTCCATAAAAACGCCCTTTCTATTCATTCGCAAACAGAGTAAACCCAGAATAGATAGCTACTACAAGGACCATCTGATCTGGATCAGCTCTGTTTGCTTATTATATAATATAGATATGATTCTACAGTGTCTGCCATGACCGGAACAAACATTACTGTGTCCATGTGCTGTAATAACAATATATCTAATTAATATTCATTATGGCATTATTTCTTACATGAATATTCAAGGATGCATAGATGTATTTCCCTTTTTGTTGACACAGTAGAGATGTATTACTCTATAAAGTAGAACCTGTCTTAAGTGGCCATAAAAAGAGATCCATTTATGAGTTTGTTTGACAGGTGGTAGCTGAATCAGGTCAAAAGTAATGCAGAAAGCTCATATGGGAGGTTTCTGCATTACTTTCGTACTGCATTAAGCAACCACCTGTTTTTCAAGACTCCTATGTTCAATAAACGAATGGCTGTTTAGGACATGTTATACTGTGTTTATATATTAATGTAAATGGCACATTAACTGCCGGTGTCAATATGACATGTACTGAAGTGTGCATGACAGGATATCCTTAAATATTAAAATGTTCTGTCACAGCACAGACATTATATAGATTGCCACCATCTGTGATGCAGAAATGAAATCGACAACTCTGTTCTATTTCACCCTTTGCTGTATGGCTGCTTTGTTTTTAATTTTAGAAATATATATTCAAAACTTGCATTTCATTGAAACAATGGATCAACTACACAGCATTCAAACGATTTAGAATAATTGATTGTGCAACAATGTATGTTAATTCTCAAAAACTTGTGTCATGGCACTTGGTCAATAGTGTCTCAAATGCTTGTGTCATGGCACTTGGTCAATAGTTTCTCAAAAGCTTGTGTCATGCCAGTTATCAATGGTTTCTCAAATGCTTGTGTCATGACACTTGGTCAATTATTCTCTCAACAGGTTGATCGAATCGGAATAAATCAAACTGGTACACATTTAAACTTGTGCAGATGTTATTTGTTTAAAGAGGTGTACAGGTTAATTGGCAAATATCACTATAGTCAAGACAAATGAGACACTCTTATCTTTCATTTACTAAAACATGTAGTAAATCTATATAAAAACTAATTATTATAAATTAAATATATGCTTCTAAAAGTTGCTTTGATAACAGTTTTGTACACATTTATCGAAAATAATTGTTCATATATTAACTCTTTACTCCATAAACACGCTTATTCTCTCCTTTGCAAACAAAGTAGACCCAGACCACACGACTTCGTTTGATCAGAGTGGGTCCATGCTTATAAAACCTTTAGTTGAGTCTGAGTTCGTTCTCAATTGTTTGATTGGTCAGATTTGAGCCTTTGGCTCAAATCTGACCAATCAAAAGTTTGAGAACTCAAATCTGACCAATCAAAAGCTTTTGCTGATGAAATGCTCAAGATCATACTACAGTTTTTACCATGGCTAAACCTTCTTGTGTTCATTTGACATTATAAATAATGATCTAATTTAGTATTCATGACGTCATTATTTCTTACATGAATATTCATGGAGTAAACGGTTAAAGATGTTGAAAGAACAGGTACTAGGAAGGAGCATGTTTTGCCCAATCGTGCCGTGGGACATATTAAAATGAATTTACAGTATTTATTCCGTCGTCCAAGACTGAACAAATGAAGACTATTATTTGTTTCTGTGATATATATGACGCTGGAATATTCTATTATGACTTAAACTGGAATATCCATCCTGCGACTCTATCAGAGAGACGTCTGATTAAGCTATATATTTATTTCTCCGGTGTTGACAACAGAGAGAGACATGGATTCCCAAGGCGCCCTCAAGTTCCTTCAGCCGCTGACAAACTTTTATATTTTTACATCCATCACCTTCGCACGAATTTTGTAACATAATTTGTATCCTAAAAAGTATTTCTACCTTCCGAATTATACTCTCACATGTGTAATTAATACTATCCAGAAACGACGAGCTAATTTCTCTACGGACGGAAGCTGAAGTGTGTCGCACCGGAAATTGTTTTCGGATACCTTCAGACAGATCCGTGTTGACGTATTGGACAGCGCGCAGACACGGCTGATAATAGATCGGCAATTTGTATCGCCTGACATGGTAACTCGGGTGGACTTCAAAGAATGGCTACCTCTCAGCTAACGTGCGACATGGACATAAATCATAACAGTCCGAGGTAGATGAGAAAGTCGGAGACAGTTAGCAAATATAACAAACAATTCAAAACTTACGATGAGTATCTCAGAAAATAAGTTATATGCATATTTGTAAAACGATGATGTTCCCTTTCAAATTTATTTAACCCTTTCCTCCATGAATATTGATACACATGTATGAGACATAATGATGTCATGAATATTAATTTGATTAATTTGTTATAGCAACACATGGACATGGGAAATTTTGGACCTGACAGAAACTTTCAGAATCATATCTATATTTTTATCATAAGCAAAGCGAGCGGATCCTGGTCAGACGGCTCCTATAGGAGCCGTCTGACCAGGGTCTACTCTGTTTGCAAAGGTGAGGCAAATATTTCTATATGCAACCCAGACAACTTAACCCTTTTCTTGCTGAATTTTAAAATACATTTATCCTTTCTTTACCTATGCCCTGTTGTATAATTACATATATATTCACTGTGTACAAGTATTTCGCTGTGCAATCACTGCTGTGGGGTGCACTGGTTGCACAATCAATTTGTAAATAGTGCAGACCCTGATGAGACAGCTCCTGCAGGAGCTGTCTCATCTGGGTCTTCACTATTTACAGGTATGTATATTGACGTGAATAGCAAGCGAAAGGTTAAAACTCAGTTATAGTGTGGATTTGGAGGAACCCCATTGTTGGTATATGCTTGATTTGATAATACGGAACAAAAACTAAAATATGTGTTTGCCACTATCGTATATATACATGTACTTGATCTGACCTTACACATACAGTAACACTTTGATAGCTCGATATTTAAGATTGGTGACAGCTTAATGCAGGATGAAAGTAATGCAGAAAACTCATTTAGGGGTTTTCTGTATGATATCCAGCCTGCATTAAGCACCTGCCTCAAACGCATGAATGCTTCATTGCTAAATTTCGAAGTATTGAGTTTTACTGTATTAGACTGTAGCCAGGTATGTTTAACCCATTAACTCATATGCTATTTTAGATACAATTTCTGTGAATAAATCTATCGAAATGGAGCATTAACTAGAGAAAAGATTGATTTTTAGAATGTTGTAGTTTGAAACCATTTGCTCCTATAGGAGCAAATGCTCTATTTATCACAATGTTTTCACAGAGTGACTTTTACAGAGGCGTCAAAAGTTTCGAGTTTTACTGTATTAGGCTGTAGCCAGGTATGTTTATAAAAGATCGCACAAAACTGATGAATACATAAATAAAAACATTTGCAAAACCTAACATTTTCTTTATCAAATCAATGGGCATACACATATGTAACACAAAGGCAAGATTCATCATATTAATAAAGACATTATTCACAGTTACAATAGTGTTGTTATTTATACTCTATATTGACATATTGACGTATGAATACAGTAGAATATGTCTTAATCGGCCATCAAAAAGAGGTCTAATTATGAGTCTGTAAGGCAGGTGTTCTGTTTTGTTTGTTTGTTATGGAATTATATAGATCTGCCTCCACAGCTTCTGTCATGACACCGGGTGGTCATAAACCATAAAATCTGGGCAGATAAGTATTCAAGATGGCATTATGTCTTATATAGATATCCACGAAGGTAAGTATTAACTCATTCTCTCCTAGGCCATTTTTAGACCCAACCTCTTTTGAATAAATCTATCAAAATGGAGCATTAACTATCGAAAGGGAGAATTTTAGAATTGTGTAATATTGAAACTATTGTGATAAATAGAGCATTTGCTCATATGGAGCAAATGCTCTATTTATCACAATGGTTTCAAACTGTGACTTTTATAGGGACCCAAAATACGTCACCAGGAGGGAATGACATAATTATTTATAGATATGGGTTGTTTCGTTGGTCAGTTGGACATTACTTGGTTTTGGAGTTTGAATATATTGGGTGTGCAATAATGCTTAACTCTTTTCCTGTTCTATATTTAGTCTAAATTTCAACTGAATATTCATGGACAAAATAGTTATAATGAAATATGGAAGGTGGAACATTGTAGACATTATCCTATAGGAGCCATCTGATATGGGTCTGCTCTGTTTGCAAATGCGTGAAACGGCGTTTAAATGAAGGAAAAGGATAACAACATTTTTGTGTACTGAATGTTCAAAAATGTTTTCCTGAAATAAGGGACATAGCAATGTATTGTCTGGTTCCCCGCCACATTTAAAGATACGTAGTACCAGGCAGGTAATCCATACCAGACTACCAGACTAAGCAATGTATGGTTCTGAGACAGTTCGTACCATTCTATATATAACTAAGTGTCTTTCGTCTCTACCCCATTATCAAACCACTCAAAATTACCTTTGTAAAACAAAGAGTGTAATAAAGAAATAAATCCAAGGACATATTGGTCAAGCAAAACAAATTAAATTTCAAAAATGGTTTATAAGGCTATCTAATATTGTAAAAAGTACCCGATGCGCATGCGTGTAGCGCTGGTAGTCCCTATTGGCTCAAAGGACAATATATCATAACTATATTTTCTTCGTTTTTGTCGGCGCTCGTTTGATCTTGACGCCGTCGTGATTTACTGCGCATGCTCAATGCATGTCCTCTGTTCCTTATCTCACAAGTGTTTTAAGTGGGTTGTTCTGTTTCAGTCTCATAAACACTCATTGTAGCGCAACACTCAAGTTTTCTCGCCGTTATCATGACTAACCTTAAGATGTCTGTGCCTGGTCGCAAAATTGCAATTCTTCACAATAGTTTTTAACTAAATGTGTCAGCTAAATAAAACGCCTCCTTGAGCAAACAAACGACCAGAGTTGATTTCAAATCATAAATGTATGACAAATTTAATAACGTATCCATTTTCTTACCTCAGCAGTTCGACGTTGATAGTCAATAGGCTCGAGCTTACAGTATGTTGTTATTGCTGTTGTGGATTGAAATAAATCTGCCGTTTATTCAATTAACAAAACTAACATTTTCTAAAGTCCACTGGGCCAATTCTTACTGCTGTTTTGCCGTAGTCAACCAATTTACTTTACGTGACGAGACCCGGCAACACTGTGAACAACGGCATTGAAAATGCTTTCACACATTTTACTATTTCATTATGTATGGACTCTACTAATAAGCAAATACTGACCATTCCATATTAACCCATTTGTGCCCATGATTCCATATATGGGAAATAGGCAAACAGTGTAGACTCTGATCAGACGCCGCATAATGCGGGGTCTGATCAGAGTCTATACTGTTTGCTGATAGGAATTTGAATATAAAACAAAACGAACATGAACATTTAGACCAGGTATCCCTTAGATAAAAAATGGATAAATCCAATATATAAGCATGGATTAATCCAAGCATTCAAAAGGGTAAAAAACAAACTCAACTCCAGTGACTGTCGATATCTAACCATTTACTCCATAAATACACATTTCAGCACTTTTGCAAACATAGCAGACCCAGATCAAACGGCATAGGGTTACTATGTAATATTTGGGCAATGCAAGAACGTGCTTATGTCATTGTCTATTTATTTTTTATGGGCAGATGACCGATATCAATGACGGTACTTTCAAATATTTACCCGATATAATTGTTTTATTATTTGAACAGGGTGTCATATAAATTGTTCCGCTGCTTTATTTAGCAATTGCTATGGTCTGCATGCTTAATATGACCGGTTATAAATTCTTACTTGCCTTTCAAGATCTCCTTAAGAGGCCTGTCTTTTTACAACCGCTGTGAAGGTTAGAAATCATAACGAATCGACGAAATTAGCGTATACAGTAAAACTCTCTCTGCAGCGACCGCGACAAAAAGTCTCAACCTGGGTCTTAAAAGCAAATGGAATCTTAACCTTTTCCCTGTTCTCGGTTTATTTCAATTTCAATACCTACTGAATATTCATGGACAAAATAGTTAAAATGAAATATAGAAGGTGGAACAGTATAGCCATTTTAGAAACTAAAGAAACAGATCTATCAAATTCTAATAGCAAACAGAGCAGACCCTGATCAGACGGCTCCTCTAGGAGCCGTCTGATCTGGGTCTACTCTGTTTGCAAATACGTGAAAACACGTTTATATGAGGGAAAGGGTTAATGCTGAGCAAATGGTATGCAAGAAAGCTTCCATGAGCGTTTTTCAGCATTTCACCTTTGCGAGTACGTACATATACACATGGCTCTTTAGAAGGGCTCTACTATACGGCATCACAAGAAACAAAAAGGCGACCCTTGTTTATTCTTGGACCCAGATCAGCTGTCACTAGATGGCGGTCTTTGGTCAGGATCTATATTGTTCGACGACAGCTAAACAATGTAATAATATTTTGGACACGTGACAATGCATTTAAATCATAATAATACGTTTTGATGAAACTGCTGCCTGGGTTCAAACTCATTTAAATACACATTTACAAATAAAAATCGGTTTATTCGAACATATAAATACGCATCATTATTGAACATTAAGACAGATGACAGCTTAATGTTGGATGAAAGTCGTACAGAAAGATCCTCTTTGAGCTTTCTGAATGACTTTCATCCTGTATTATGCAGACAACGGTCTAAAAAGGTACAACGTCATCGTTTAATCGAGATTTTACTATATTACCTATACTATTGAGCCCAAATGTATATTTCTTTCTGAATACATACCAATGTGTATTCCTTAGTGAACCCGTCCCTCTTTGTATATTTCTTAGTGAACACGCATAAATGTGCATTTTAATGAACCCGTCCAAATGTATATTTCTTAGTCAACCCGTGCAACTATTATGTATTTCTTAACGAACCCGTCCCAGTGTGTATTTCTCAGTGAACCCGTCCAAATATGTTTCTATGTGTACTCGTCTCAATTTGTAGTACATAATTAACCTCTCCCATTGTGTATTTCTTAGAGAATGCGTCCAGATATGTATTTAAGTGAACCCGTCCAAATGTATATCCTAGTGAATGCCTCCCAATGTGTCTCAATTTGCATGTCTTAGTGAATCCGTTCTAATGTATACTTCTTGGTGAATCCGTCCACATATGTACAAGAAGAAAAAAAAATATATAAAAGTTATGATTGTACTGGAAATATATGTGTTACAATCATATAGTACAACTGGTGTGTTCGGGCATATTAAGCAAAATCCACCACGTGATATTTTATTTATAGTTTGATCTCTTGTAGAGGTATATCTTGTACACATTTGCAATTTGACCCTTTGGATATACTTTTGTCATTTTAAGAGTGCTTTTGCGAATTTTCCTTAACCCTTCCCCTCATATAAACGTATGTTCACGCATCTGCAAACAGAGTAGACCTATAGGAGCCTTCTGGTTCATGGTCTGCTCTGTTTGCTAATGAAATTTGATAGATCTGTTTCTATACTTTCTAAATGGCTACCGTGTTCCATATTTCATTATAACCATATTGTCCATCAATATTCAGTAGGTATTGAAATTTGTAATAAACGTAGAACATGGAAAGTGTTAACCGACCTTTGGAAAAATTGTGATGAAGTGTACAGTGCATACTCTGACCAGAGAAATCCTAAGTGAACCTCTGACCTCGTCTTCACAGAGGATCAAGTAATCAGTAACAGGACCAAGTTCAAATTTAAATCTCGATATTCACCCGAAGAAAGATACAGTGGAAACTGTCTTAACCCTTCGCTTGCTGAATTTTTAAAATACATTTCTCCATCTTTACCCATGCTGTATAATTACATATATCTTCACTGTGTACAAGTATTTCGCTGTGCAATCACTGCTGCGGAGTGCACTGGTTGCGCAATCAACTTGTAAATAGTACAGACCCTGATGAGACAGCTCCTGCAGGAGCTGTCTCATCTGGGTCTTCACTATTTACAGGTAGGTATATTGACGCAATTAGCAAGCGAAAGGTTAAGTGGCCATTCACTTATTGAACATACGAGTCTTAAAAATGCAGGTGGTTGCTTAATGCAGGGCTAAAGTGATGTAGAAAGCTGCTCCTATGGGGGCTTATGCAATACTTTTGACCTGCATTAAGCTACCACCTGCCCTACAGACCCGTAATTAGACATATCTCTTTTATGGTCGCTTAACCCTTTCCTCCATAAATACGCCTTTCTAAGCCTCTGTAAAAGTCACTTTTTGAAACCATTGTGTTAAACAGAGCATTTGTTCCTAAGGAGCAAATGCTTAATTTATCACAATGTTTTATAAAGTTACACAATTCTAAAACTTTCCTTTTCTCTAGTCAATGCTCCTTTTCGGTAGATTTATTCAAAGAGGTTTGATCTAAAAAAAAATAGCCTATGAGGTAATGGGTTAATGGTTTGCATAAGACATGTTCTGCTGTATTAAATTGATCCTGATAAAATGTTCAACTTCAGGATCAATACTTAAATAAAAAATATTCCTTCGTAAAATTACGAATTCGTGAAATAGCACTCTTTGTTAACTGGTTTCCGTATTATATTCTTAAATCGTTGCTAACGTATCTTGAATAGAAAGAAAATCATGTTAGAATACCTTGTAATCCTGAACCTAATGGTGGTCACATGATCTTTTGTAAAACGCGGGGAGCTGGACTGAATCAACGCTTTCTGCTTACACGTATGCTCTGCATTACGCAACCCCTTGTTTTGCTTCTGAAGCTGGGTCTACTCTGTTTGCAATGGCGTATTCACGGAGTAAAGGGTGAATCCATTACCTGATCAATATTCATGTAAGGAATAATGAAAACATGAATATTAATTACAGAAGATGGACTGTACAAAACAAGGGGTTGCGTAATGCAGAGCATACGTGTAAGCAGAAAGCTTCTGTATTGGCCCAGCATTTAACCAGTGTAATGGTCACTTAACCCTTTCCCTGATGAATATTCATATAGGAAATAATGACAAATTACTTGACGTCAGATCAGGGTTTGCTTTGTTTGCTTTTGGATGTATATAGATCTGACTGTACACCTTCGACTTTGGCAAAAAGGTCTTGTGTTAATACAGTAGAACCTCTCTATAACGGCCACTAAATTACATCAAGTAATTTGTGTTAAAAGCAGGTGGCTGCTTACAGCAAGGTGAAAGTAAAACAGAACGCTCCTATAGGAGCGTTCTCTTTTTCTTTCACCTTGCTTTAAGCAACCACTTGCCCTAAATACCAACTAATTAAAACAATTTAATGGCCGTTATAGAGAGGTTTTACTGTATACCCAACTAAATATTTATCTAATTAATATCCATGATGTATTTCTGTGACGTTAAACATACAGTTTCAAACCCCTTGTATTAAAAGCTATACCAGAACTCAACGTTAACCTTTTCCGTCACGAATATTCATGTAAGAAACACTGACGTCATGAATATTAAGTAGATTAATTTGTTATAATAGTACATGTACATGGACACATGAATACAATGCGATGGCAGAAACTGTAGAGTCTCACCTACATCAGATCATAAGTAAACAGAGCAGACCGATATGAGCCGTCTGGTCTTGGTCTAGTCTGTTTGCAATGCGTGTTTATGGAGTGAAGGGTTAAGTTAAATATTTTGTTGTTACACCTTTATAGATATTCATTCCGAATAAAAAACAACTCTGTTTAAGTATTTTCTAAGCGTGGCTCTTTTTAAAGCAGCAACGCCAGGGTCCTGACACTCGATCTAGACAGATCATGGCAGTTTGCGTAAAGTTACCCCGGATCCATTCTTCAGATGCAAATGTGATGGAAATGTATCGTGCACATCGCGGCTAGAGTTTGTTTTTCTAGAGTCAGGGGATGGTTTTCACCTTTTTCACACACCTACAATGCAGTTGTATAGTATTACTGTCTAATGTGCGCTCTATTCTTATCCGCGGCCTTAAAACACGCCAAACGGTCGTACAAAGGGGTGTTTAAAGATAATACAACATTAAAAGTCGTTATAAAAACCGTATCAAGTTTCTCTAAATCCACACGAAACTGAATATTATAAAATCTTGTTAAAATTGTTTCCAATAATGCCTTGTATTATTCTCAAATCTGGGAACAGTGTTAGGGGCTTTATTCGTAAATAAAGATGCATTAAACCGACGGTTCGTCATCGCCATCGCGATTAAACACAAACGTTAATGTGTGAGTGAGGGATATTAAATATAGATTATTCAACATTGTGCAATGAAAAGGTTCCTTTAACCCTTTTGAACGCGCTGAATTTCCATAATGAAATAGTCAAACAGTCTTTAACTGCATAGTCAACTCAGTATTTAAGTCTGAAACTTGCTTGATGATTATGGATGAAAAACAGTGCAGATCCTGATCAGAGGGCTCGTCTATGAACCCTCTGATCTGGGTATACACTGTTTGCAAATGTCAGTGCACGCTTATACCCCATTCAAATGGTTAAGCATAATACTATGCCTGGTCATGATGGATGGGGGATCATTTTCATAATAAAGATTTAGAGATACAAAATGAGAAATCTCTCATTTGGCATTTAAACATGCTTAGGTTTGTATGGTGTATCGGCAGAATTATTGTTCAAACACAGTTTAGTTTTATCGGTTAGACAAACAGAAAAAGGAAAGAAAAATTGAAATAGTTCGATTATATGTGATTCATAATGGACTCTCAGGTTTTGTTTTAATTTTTAGAATGCTGAATTTTCAAATGGACTGTTCCAAAATTCATACAAAACAGGCCAAGCTTACGGTGAATATATACACGTATTGGGATTTTTTTTCAAAGGAAAAGAGTAACACGACAAACAGTGCAGACCCTGATGAGAGGACTCTCTCATCTGGGTCTACACTGTTTACAAAGGGGTTGACTGATTTGTTTCCCGCATTGAAAGGGTTTTTATCAGTAATGAGTGGTCTTAATAGAATTGGCAAGACAAATTGGATCCAAATTTTTGGACATTCGTTAAATAGTTCCACAATATCTAAACCCCTTTTCTTCATAGACATGCAGATGTGATTTTAAAGATTGATTAGAGTTAGAAATACTTCACCATTTTGATTCATGATTTACATTATTTCAATGTAAACAGAGCAGACCCTTATCAAACGGCTACTACAGGAGTGTCTGATCTGGGTCCACTCTGTTTGCAAAGGTGTAGAAAGGTATATGTTTAGAGCATAGAAAGTTACTGCCAAATGCCAAAATTGTCCTCTGCTTCGACTCTGACGATAATATACAGTAAAACCCCACTAATGCGACCACCAAAAAGGGGCATAATTCACAGTGGCAAGTGCAGGTGGTTGCTTAATGCAGGACGAAAGTTATGCAGAAAGCTCCTATAGGAGCTTTCTGCATAACTTTCGTCCTGCATTAAGCAACCACCTGCTTATGAAAACAGCCATGTTTGTTTAAGTGGTCACATTAAGTGGTCGCATTAGCGGGGTTCTACTGTATATATTTTGGTTTAATTTCGAAGATATCGATGATCAGTGTGTCGATGAATGTTAGTCTTGGCGAGACAACGTGTAAACTGCACTGCCATCTATACTGTAAAACCTACATACATGTCTAAGTCTGAGGTGTTGAGACGAGTGGTAGCTTAACTCTTTACCTCACAGGCTATTTTAGATATAACCTATTTGAAACAATCTACCGAAAAGGAGTATAAACTAGAGAAAAGGATTTTTTTTAGAATTTTGTAGCTTGAAACCATCGTGATAAATAGACAATGGTTTCACAAAGTGACTTTTACAGAGACGCCAAAAGTCGTCAATATGAGGGAATGGGTTAATGCAGACACGAAAGTTATGCAAAACGTTTCAATAATTAACTCTTTCGCTGCCAATCTCACATCCGTGATTACCTATGCAAACAGTTTGGATCCAGACGAGACGCCGAGTAACTCGGCGTCTCATCAGGATCCAGACTGTTTGTTACTGTTACTGTTGTTTTTTGTTAAGAAAATAATAAGAACACTAAGGAAATGAAAATTGTTTTAAGTTCATCCGTAACATGTTAAAGTCTTGCATACAATTGTAATGGTCTCTCTTACTCGGTGAATAAATCGTGTTTTTGTGCGTTTAAAACGGGTAAAGCGTTGAGGTGCCATTCATTCACCATTTGAATGCTTAAACTGGCTTAAATAAGTTTGTAACCAGTGTAGGCCCATACCAGAAGGCTGTTTTTCCCAGTGTCTGTTTCCTTGCATTTAAAGTTCTTTCAGCAAATATACTGAAATAATTCTTCTATTGAAAATAGTAGTCGAATTCCGCTTTAAAATTCAGCATTCCAAAAGAATTAGGTTCGGAAAATTCAATTCTGAAAGAAGAAGATTTGTTTCTCCAACAGAATATTCCAGTTCCGATGTAAATTGTGCATTAACTCTTTTGCTGCCAATGTCGCATATGTGATTACCTATGCACACAGCTTAGATCCAGATGAGACGCCGAGTAACTCGGCGTCTCATCAGGATCCAAACTGTTTGTTACTGTTGTTTTTTTAAAAAAAAATTAAGAAAACTAAAGAAATGAAAAATGTAACAGACAACAAAGTTTACAAAAAAATCTGGTAGCGAAAGAGTTCATCCTTATTCCGTTATCCACAATCTGACGAACCTAAGTAAACATCTTGGATCCAGATGAGACGCCGATGAACTCGGTGTCTCATGTGGATCCAAGCAGTAGGGTTCTCCGTCAGTAGTTTCTCAAAGGCATATTCAAATCGGAAGTAAGCATACATACACCAGATCCAAATTCGAGCAGACACTACTGTTTTCCAACGGGGTTTACAACTTAAGGTTTGGTATCCATTACATGGTGCTCCCCTGTTGTTGTCGTGATGGATTGGTACACACACGAACCCCAACTGTCGTGATCAGACTCGTTTAACCGTGCACATCCTAAACAGGTCGTCTGAATAAACACCTCACCACCAACAGCAAGTGTATCTTACAACTCTAAACAAGACTTATCGGAATTAGTGGCATACCTCGATCTGTTATTTAAATCAATCTCGATACATGTACTATACTAACATCGATATATCTATTCCCAAATATATTAGGATTTTAAGTGAGTATTTATAATATTGAATGAAAGTATGAGTCTTAAAAGGTTTAATTCGGGGTAACAGTATTATAGAAAGCTCCCACAGGAACGTTAAGCATTGCTTTTGACATGCATTAAGCTACCACCTGCCTTAAATACCTTTCTGCTCGCTTAAAGAAAGGCTTTACTATACAGTTTTACCAAATCTAGTAAGCAATAATCATCTACATAGTCAGATGCTAGAGAATGAACTTAAACAGACTCATACTCGGGACCATGCGACGTGGTTCTAGATGGCATTCATGAATCAATGTACAACGAATACTGCAGTTATATAGGTTTTGTCGACATTTTGAATTATGCAGATGACGTTACTTAAGTATTTTCTTAGGTGATCCCACTTTAACCCATTCTCTCATACGGACGCCTTTTTGCGCCTCTGTAAACCTCATATTTTGAAACCATTGTGATAAATAAAGCATTTGCTCCATTGGAGCAAATGCTTTATTTATCTCAATGGTTTCAAAACTACACGATTCTCCTTTTCTATAGTTAATGCTCCTTTTCGGTAGATTAGTTCAAAGAGGTTGGGTCTAAAAAATAGTCTAGGAGGGACTTAGGTAAAATAACCTTTGCAGTCAGAGTAGGGCCTAATTCAAACAGCTCCTACAGGAGATGCTTTGTTAGTGTCTGTTCTGTCTGCTTCTTTGTTAAAGATCTTCTACGACTCTCCATGGCGACAATTGTTCTTAGTTTGTAGTTTTAGTACTATAATTGAATGCAATCATATCTATATCATTCCGTAAGCAAGCGGAACAAACAACCATATGATCTTGGTCTGCTCTAGTTGTCACGCAGATAACTGATCTTTGTTTGTAGTTTGTTTCTACTAGGATTAAATTAAGTCATATTCAAAATAACAGAGTCTGACATACATATTAATGACGTACAAGGTTGCAGAGACGCCACTCCACACAAACAAGCACTACCACCATCCCCTGGTCTAAGTGTACATTGTTTTCCCGTGTCTGTTTTTATTGCAGACACTAGCCATAAACGGGCAAGGAGTGTGATCCTGTATTGCTTTGTTTCGCTGTTCATTTGTTGGATCTCTTAGATCAGGATCTTTTCTGATTGCCTATATGTATGTTACAGATATGATTCTCGGCTGTTTTCCACGACAATCAATTTTCCTTGTTCTATATATTTCAAGAAATTATTAAATGGATTAAGATTGATAATGGGTGGAGTCTTGCATGAATTTTCATAATACTAATTGAATTATGTTTATGACGGCCTATGAACAAAGCACATTTTTGGCTCAGTAAGAAACTATATAGTTTGATTTATTTTATACCATAAACAAACAGAGCAAACTCTGATCAGACGGCTTCTATAGGAGCCGTCTGATCTGGGTCTACTCTGTTTGCAAAGACGTAGTAATACGTATTTATGGAGTAAAGGGTCAGGGAGACGTCCCTTTTATTTTGTTAGATTCATAAGGCATGGAGGGAGCGGGGTTGCTCCGGTAGCCATGGACGAGTAGTGTTACACCATTTGCTGGCTTCACACGCGAGGTGGATGCCAATTATGTTTATTTTCAAAACTCGTCGGAGTCTCTTTTAACACATGTCAGATATCTAGCGGGATAAAACGTCCATTGTCAAATAGTGACAAAATGACGATCATATTTCTGTAAATTTGTCTGTAAATTAATTACACTGTAAGCGACCCCGCCATGGGATGCTTCACTTCAGTAATGGACACCAGGGACTTCATGCCGTAATTCAACAACCTCATGTGGTGATCCGCAAACAGTTGAGATCCAGATCGAATTTCACTTGTTCCTGTCTTCGATCGAATTACAAATACTCACAATATAGGTATGTAGTTTTCATGGTGATATCATACGGGAGATATTTAAATGGTTTTACCAGACAATAAGTTAAACAGTTGACAAATAGTTCATGATTAATCCCTTTACCTCATATGTTATTTTTAGAACCAGTCTCTCTGAATAAATCTACCGAAAATAGGCATTAATAAAAGAGAAAAAGAAATTTTGTAGAATTGTGTTGTTTTGAAACAATTGTGGCAACTAGAGCATTTGCTCCATTTACGACAACGGTTTCAGAAAGTAACTTTTACAGAGGCGTCAAAAGGCGCCAATATGAGGGAATGGCGGCTTAAACCAAACTGTGTTCCCAACACGACATTCTTTAAAACAGTTCAACATCTTCAGTTCATTATTTTAACATAATGATACCGTGTCTTATTTTTGTGCTGTCCTTGGACATAATAAAACAATCTATATACACAAGTTTATTTCTTTACTCCCATTATAAGCCATTTAGCACCTTTGTAAAGAGAGGTGCCATTATTTCGTTCACGAATATTCTTCCAGTAATGGCTGAACCTCTTTACTCCACGAATACGCATTTCTACACCTTTATAAACAGAGTAGACGGCTTTTACAGGAGCCGTCTGATCAGGGTCTGCTCTGCTTGCTTATGGAATATATAGATCTGAATTTACAATTTCCGTGTACATGTATATGTGCCATACATTCTAAAATTAATCAGTGAAACCCCGCTAATGCGACCACTTAATTAACAGCCACTGGCGCCGTTTAAAGCAGGTGGTTGCTTAATGCAGGACGAAAGTTACGCAGAAAGCTCCTATAGGAGCTTTCTGCATAACTTTCGTCCTGCATTAAGCTACCACCTGCCTCTGTCACCCAGAAGTATGCCCCTTTTTGCTGGTCGCATTAGCGGGGTTTTACTGTAATTGATATTCAATATTACATGAATATTCATGGAGTAAGTAGGTATCATTTACCTGGCAGAGACCTCTTTTGGCGCATGTGCGAACAGAACGGATCCAGAACATACACGTATCAGAGTAATCTATTTTCGAGTATGGAATAATATAGATATAATTCTGCAGTTTCTGCCTTTATATGCCATTTTAAAGATACAAATGTATCAGCTAATAAATATTCATGATGCCATTATTTTTTACGTGAATATTTACCAGGTAAAAGGTTAAGTATATTAATCAATGTCATAATTACCTTAAGTATCCGAACAAACTAAAACAAATAGTGCAGACCCAGATCAAACGGCATCTGATATAGTCGTTTGATCAGCTATTACACTATTTTCTACTACCTCAGCATCATTTTAAATTATTGTCCTCTTTTTATGGGGCATTGTTTTTTGTAAGACGTCAGGTGAAACATGTTTAAGATTGGAGTTCAAAGCAGAGAGAACAAACAAGACACTATTTCATAAACATATTCACTATTTCAGTAGTTTTTTGTAGTCCATTGCCCATTATCTATAAAATCAGACGCTAAGAAGCCAAACAAATAAACAAATATTTTTATGTTACTGTTTAAAATAAAAACAATACAATTCACACTTAACGATATATTTATGTATTTTCAAATTTACATGAGTGCATACTGCTATCAAAAAGTTCCCTTCCAATGACAAAAACATGACAAAATGTCTATACATTTAACATTTTCAACGCTGAAGTTTCAAATGGACTATTCAAAATTCAAATAGGTCTAGCTTTCCTTGAATATTCAGAGATTTTTTAAAACGAAAAGTGTAACATAAGAAACAGTACATACGCTGATGAGAGGGCTCTTCTAGGAGTTCTCTGATCTGGGTCTACACTGCTTGCCAAGGACGATAATGACTCGATCCCCGCACTAGAATAATGAAATGAATGTGGTTCCTTATTTCTATGCAATCAAGTTTTCAACAATATATTTGAATAAAACGGTCTCGTGGAGTATTTTTGTTTTTGCGGGGATTAAGATTTAAAGCATACATTTGGAGAAGTAAGTATGTACCCTTTCCGACTCTTACAATCAGACGTGCGACTAAAGCGTCTAACAGCCTCTTCATCTACACCTTTTGTCTTTCGTCGTTATTTATGTACCAGTAATAGATGCTCTAATAAGGATTCCAGTCCGCGATAAATCCGCATTCTGGCTTGCTGATTCTGTCATTAATTTGACTCCAAAGCGACTTTGCACTTTCTCTAGCTCTGTGAGCTCGTTACGGCGTCCCTGATTGCAGCGCTCCACGCACATTTATAACTTCATTTCCAAGGATTCTTTTCCGGACCTAATGGATGCTTTAATAGCGGACTCTACACCGAGTCGATGGAGAAAAGACATTTAATCCCAGCAAAGGAAGTTATTGACAAGTCGGTAAAATCCTCTCAATACTCTGTACATATCAGTTACTGCTGATTAGTTCGCGCTTTCGTCATTCGGGTAACGAAGGTAACACGTAAAAAGCTAATTCTCGCGCCTTTCTTGGGAATGGTCTCGGTTTCGATTCAGTGGTGATTTCCGGTTCCGGCAAAATGTCGCGTGCGATGAGATAGTTGCACAGAATGGCGGTAACATATCAACGGCAAATTCCGGAATGACTTAATTACGAAAGTAGAATAAAAGTGTTCTTCAAACAATTCATGCTGGAATTTAAAAGGTGCCTATACATTGTGGAACTGAAGATTGTGTGCCAGTTGAGAATTATGAAGGATCTCGATGTAGGAAAATCGTTCAAATGCACACAGGGTTGTTAAACAAACGATTCCAAACATATCATTGACACGGTAGATACGCACGGAATTACAGAATACTGAAGTTTATGTTCCACAAAAGTTCCCAACAGACCATCTTCTTTCGTAATTACACCACGATTTATTCACACGGTCTCCCATTATAGAATTTTACACAAACTGTTGAAATCATTGATTAACAACCATTACAGTAGAATTTATCTTAAGCGGCCATTCCTCTATTGAAGATAGGCGTCTTAAAAAGCAGGTGGTTGCTTTATGTAGGACAAAAGTAATGCAGAAAACTCCGATAGCAGTTCTCTGCATTACTTTTAACCTGTATTTAGCTACCACCCGCCTTACAGACCTATAATGATACATCTTTTGATGACCGCTTAAGAAAGGTTCTCTTGTATTTTACTTTCCCATTCAGTGACTAGCCTGGGGTTACATACGGGTGATTGTAGTGAACTAGTGACTGTGCACGTGTCATGTATGGTCGTCTCGTTTAAAACAATACATATGCCATCGAGAGGAGATAAAAACATCGTATATTACGCGGTAAACTATGGCGTCCATGTGTCGGCCTCGTGAACAGGGGACCTTGCTCAGTTTTCTGCCACGTTTGAGACGGTAAGACGTTCATTAAGTGTGACAGGTCTCACATAAAACAGGCAATTTTCACTCCCAGGGTAGCCCTACAATTAATGTCCACTATAATCACGTGCAAGGGAATTGTAAATCTTGGAGATTTTCTCCGAAATTTTGTCCACCGACAGAAAGCTAAACTCAATCAGCAAAACACTATATTCCCCAAATGATTTATGTAGCCCCGTGAATCCAACAAAAACTGTCAGTTCTTCCCAGTTGTCCTCATCACGTGACCTTACCGGCCATATTGGTGGACAGCGCAGTCTGGCCGTAGAAAAGACTTAATTAGCCTCTGTGAAATTGATCTGGGTGACGCATGTGGTGCCAAACTTCGTACAAAAAAGTAACGGACAATAATTGGACAAATGGAATAATCAATAGAAAGAATGCATCCAGACCCTCCACTCCTCAGATAAAAGAATACAAATTAATCTTCTTTCAGGAAAATAAAGAAGCAATAGTAATACTTGAATCCGGGTAAGCATGACAGATTGCTTGAAGAAATTGTTGTTTACTGTGCATTGCGGTCTAGACTATAGCTTTAATACTGTAGCTTTCAACATTCAGTATAGATCCTCTAAATGAAAATGAATAAAATGCCGTGTCTTTAAAAGCAGGCGATGTTTAATGCTGGAAGAACGTAAAGAAGAAAACTCCTATGGGAACGTTCTGCATTACGTTCACCCTGCATTAAGCTACCACCTGTCTTTACTACCCAGAATAAGTGTGAATTAATGAAACATATGGCAGCATGAAAGGGGTGTCACTGTAGTGTCTAAGACATTTAAATCGCAGTTGACTAAGTCACGAACGTCTTTCAACTCGTCTCCGCGTCAACATATAACACAATAAACGTGTCTCTTATTAAAACTATACCTTCATAAGAAATCGTTGTCACAAAGATAACTCTTAAAATGTTTGTTGCAAATGTAACCCGCTTTGAAATAATGCATTTCTATTTACCATAAACTCTTTAAGACCCGCAATTTGCAAATAGCTTTAATAAACAACACTTGCTGATCCGCTGTACACTTTAGTTATTGAATACATGTACAGTAGAACCCCTCTAATATGACCACTTAATGAATAAACATGGGTGTCTTGATAAGCAGATGGTTACTTAATGCAGGACAAAAGTAATGCAGAAAGCTCCTATAGGAGCTTTCTGCATTACTTTTGGCCTGTATTAAACTACCACCTGCATCTAGCACCCACAATTATACCTCTTTCAGGTGGTCGCATTAGCGGGGTTTTACTGTATATTATTCATTCTAACCGCGACATGAGCCGTATTTGCAAACAGCTTGGATCCTGATGAGACGCCGAGTACCTCGGCGTCTCATCAGGATCCAAGCTGTTTGATACTCGGCCAATAGTGTCTCAAACGGTTGTTTTAATCAGAAGTAAGTAAACATTAAATAGAACACAAATTTTGGCTGACATAAGTTTTCAGAACGATAAGGGTTAAACTTGAAACTCCATATATTCCACACATGGACTTGGATAACTGGATAAAACGTTCTGACCAACCTCTTCTCCGGCCTTCCGTGTATTTGTCTGAAAACTAGTTTACTCCATAAATGTTCATTAAAACTAATGACGTCATGAACATTAATTCGATGAATATTTACGTTGGCACACTAACACATGAATATTAAACTTTTGGCCATGGAATAAACTATAGTTTATATTAGTCCATAAGCAAACAGAGCAGAACCTGGCCAAACGGCAACCACAAGGTCTACTGTGTTTACTTTTGGAATTATATAAAATGTGATTCTAAAGCTTCTACCAGGGGAGAATATACAGCGTTCATGTACAGTTATAAAATTTAAGCTAATAAATATTATTATTATCTCATTTTCATAAAGCCTATTTTTCACACAGGATATTAGCGTTTAAAAGCGCTTAAATAAATATAAATATAAACAAAGCCTAAACATATTCATAACTTCATCGTTTCTTTTATTGATATTGAACTGAAAAATTGTTACCACTTGTCCAGCTTGTGTGTTCACCGATCTATTGCTTTCTGGGTCCATGCTTTTAACACTTTTATTTGAGTCTGGGTTCGTTCTCAAGTCTTTGGCTCAAATCTGACCAATCAAAAGCTTGAAAACTCAAATCTGACCAATCAAAAGCTTGAGAACGAACTCAGACTCAACTAAAAAGCTTTATAAGCATGTGCCCAGTTCGTTCTAGCTTCTAAGATAACATTGACAGAGTGTCAAACAGCTTGGATTATGATGAGGTTTCAACTCACCTGGCGTATGATCTGGACCCAGGCTGTCTGGGAATGCGATGCATGTCGTTATTATTGGAATAATTGTTAACCATTTGTCTGTTCTATGTTTATTCCATATTTCAATATCTAATGAATATCCATGGACAACATAGTTATAGTAAACTATGGAAGGTGGAACATTGTAGTCATTTTGGAATTTCAAAGTTAAGGAACAGAATTATCAAATTCCATTAGCAAACAAAGCAGACCCTGATCAAACGGCTCCTATAGGAGCCGTTTGATCTTGGTCTGTTGTTTGCAAATGCGTGTAAAAGCGTTTATATGAAGGAAAGGGTTAATTAATGATAATTATCAGATACAAACAATTTAACTTTGATCTCGCCATTTTACCTTTGAACAATGCCACATAATTATGAGACATCGTTCGCAATCTTGCACGACTGCGTGAATAAACAACATTAGATACAGTAAGTTATCGCCAATGTTACCATGTACTTTTTGTATAGCAGTTTGTAAAGGTAGGTGATTGCTTAATGAAGGGCTAAAGTAATGCAGAAAGCTCCTTTCTGCATAACTTTTGTCCTGCAATAAACTACGACCTGCTTTAAAATCCAGAATTATTCTTCTTTTGAGTGGTTTTATTAGCGATGCGCTACTGTATATTAATTCGATTTTTCACTCTCTTGCTGGTCTGTTTGATTTATTTGGACTGAAACTCTGCACATGTAGGACTGTGTCTACAATGGGCGGACAATGTCCTCCTGTTACCTGGCGCTGTTTGTCTGCCGGTGGTGATTGGCAGAAGCGGAACAATAATTGACAAGTGACCACACGATAACAGCGGCGAATATCCGCAGTATGTTTGACCAAGTAATTTATCTGGTAATTCAAAACGAGATCAAAAAAGCCATCAACTCTTTATGTATAACGTATCAGGCATGGAAAGTTTTCTTGCTACAAGAAAGGTGCCTTTGACGGTAATTATTGCTATTATGAAACAGCTATCAATTACCGTGAGAGTTTGTTAGTCAGGTAAGCCACAGTGGACGTTCAGTCTGTTTACTTTAACCAATTACCTCAAGTTATTTTTAGATACAATCTCTTTGAATGAATCTACCGAAAATGACTTGAACTAGAGAAAAGGACTTTTTTTTAATTTTGCAGTTTGTAACCATTGTGATAAATAGAGCATTTGCTCCTGTAGGAGCAAATGCTCTATTTATCACAATGGTTTCACAAAGTAACTTTTACAGAGTCGTCAAAAGTCGTCAATATGAGGGAATAGTTTAAATCGATTTTCACAAGAAGCAAATCTTCTGATATCACGGAATAAATATATTTGGTTCTAGTCTAACTTGGAAACACTTTGGCATGTTAATATTATAGCATATGATCATGGACATATTTGTCCATGGCAGAAAATGAAGCCTCTGATCTATGTAACGTCATATACAAACAGAACAAGACCCTGAACAGACATCCCCTACACGGTCCGTCTGAACTGGGTCTACTCAGCTTGCACGGGTATGAAAAGGCATTGCTATCAGGTAGAGAGGTACAATAATTCACACAGTAGAACCTGTCTGAACCCATTTGCGCCCAGTGGATTCTTCCATAATTATATTGGATTAGTCCATTATTTACCTAATGGGTGCCTGGCCAAAATTTTCAATTTCGTTTTGTTCTATATTGAAATTCCTATCAGCAAACAGTGTAGACTCTGATCAGACGCCGCATTATGCGGCGTCTGATCAGAGTCTACACTGTTTGCCTATGTCCCATATATGGGATCGTAGTAGCAAATGGGTTAAGCCGCCATCAAATGGATGTCTAATTAAAGGTCTGTAAGGCAGGTGATAGCTTAATGCAGGTCAAAGTAATGCTTTCTGCATTACGTTTGTCTTGCATTAAGCAACCACCTGCTTTTTAAGACTCAAAATGTTCAATACATGATACACAGCCTTTTCTACTGTACTTGCAAACGGAAGGAAGTATATTTCATTTTGCTCTTACGTGGTTCCAAAGGTTACACGAGGACTGTGCTTTAAAACTAACCAGAAGAGCATGGCTCATTAGTACACACAACGCTTAAACCCTTTAAATGTGAGAAACTAATATAGAAGCATTTTAAAACAGTTAAGACCCAGATCGGATTGATCCCAAAAGAGCTGTTTGATTAGAATATACACTGATTGTCACTCAAATCCATCCAGGAATCTATTCCCTTTCATACTAAAATGACCAGTACATTCTAAAACATAAGTAGTCTATTCCTCTTCGAATATGTATCAAACAAAGGGCTAGATCTTACTTAATTCCTAACATCCTAAAGTCTTTACTGAAAACAAACGCACCCTCGTGTCAACATATATACGTGGTTACCATTGTTAACATAGTTCCTGAATGGACTTCGCACGTAGACAAATTACCACTTTAATCGCGGAGTAATCCACTTCATAATATCTTAATAAATGACGGATGTCTTCTGAATGTTTCGCTAAGGGTTAATGATTTTGCAATTGCAGTCGATGCGTTTCGACAAACGCAAAGAAGCGTTCCCTAAATGTGAAAATTGACTTTAAACTGATAAGGTCGCGAAGTTAGCGTGACCTTGACCTTAGTAACACCGAATACCTTTACGGAACATCAGCAATGGTTGTTCTGTGTTCTTAAATAAAGCAAGTTCTGTGTGACCTCTGACCTGCGCTTTCCTTTCACGCCCATATGATGATGATACGTTAATTGGTTGTACCCAGAATGCCGTTCCACCTCATTATGGTTTATCGTCTGCTGACATGTTACGTAATTTATTTCAGCGAGAAGTCGTTAGGTGTAATAAAAGGTGCAAAGGTTAACCCTTTACTCCAAAACGAACAATGCTTTTTCGACACATTTGCAAGCAGAGTAGACCCAGATAAGACGGCTCCTATAGGAGCCGTCTGATCAGCGTTTGCTCTGTTTGCTTATTAAATAATAGATATATAGATAGTTGTTTTTGACACAAACAGTTTCTGGTCATGTAACCGTTAACACTATGTATACATACAGGCACATATTCATAGCAAAAATGAACGTTGAAGACAAAAAATAAACAAAAATCCAGTAGATGATACTGCAATAACAGTTTAGTTTTAATTACAGTAGAACCCCTCTAATGCGACCACTTAATGAATAAACATGGGTGTCTTTATAAGCAGGTGGTTGCTTAATGCAGGACAAATGTAATGCAGAAAGCTCCTCTAGGAGCTTTCTGCATTACTTTTGTCCTGCATTAAGCTACCACCTGCATCTAGCACCCATAAGTATACCTCTTTTAGGTGGTCGCATTAGCGGGGTTTTACTGTACTCTTAAATATTTGGAACCGATGGAGGTTCACCATAGTGAACGTTAGTGCAATATTAAACTACCAATGATCTTATTTCAAATGCCTCGTGCATAAGTTGCCATAGTCGTTTTACCAAAGACAATTGTACTGACTTCATTAGCAAAGGTAAATTTATAGCGCTAGGTCTTTGACAATAAGCCTTTGAAATGCATGTATGTTCATAACGAATGTTTTCATACTTTTTACATCCTCGATGTCACTTGCGTTACATAAATTACACGCCTGATTTTTATTCACATCATTGTTTCGTACATTTTTTCCTTTTCCCGTTTCCACATCTAACGAATGAGAAGATAATCTTAATTAGCACAGATCTATATTTTATATTCAAATATTGAAATAATATGAATCTGATTCTACAGTTTCTGTCTTGGACTAAACGATTCAATGAGCACGCATTTGCAAACTTGTAGGAGACGTCTGATCAGGGTCTGCTCTGTTTGTTTATAAAAGTACAATAGATCTGATTCAACAGTTTCTACCAATACCAAAAACAAATCCCATGTACGCACACAAGTATAAACCCACAGCTAATAAATATTCATGATGTCAGTATGTCTTACATAGGTTTTCAACAGGGAAATGATTTAACCCATTCCCTCATGTTGACGCCTTTTGACGCTTCTGTAAAAGTCACTTTGTGAAACCATTGGGATAAATAGAGCATTTGCTCTATTTAGCACAGTGGTTTCAAACTACAAAATTAAAAAAAATCCTTTTCTCTAGTTTATGCTCCTTTTCGGTAGATTTATTCGAAGAGGTTGGGTCTAAAAACAGCCTAAATGGGAATGGGTTAAATACGTATAACAAGAAATAAATGGCTAGTATGCAAGTGCGTTGTGATTTTATCTCAATATTTATAACTAATATATATATTATCTTTCCTGTCGACAGCAATATAGATATTATGAGCGATATTGTAAAACAATACAATGTAATATTTATGCGTTAATGAAAAAATAACATTGCTTAACATAAACAGAAATGCATTTTTGGAAACGACATTTTCTTATATTTAAGATATCTGTATTTGAAACAGTTGCTTGGAATAAAAAAGAGATGGTAATACAGTAAAAACCTCTCTATAACGACCACTAAATTACATCTATTATTTTGTGTTAAAGGCAGGTGGCTGCTTAAAGCAAGGTGAAAGTTAAACAGAACGCTCCTAAGGGAGCGTTCTGTTTTACTTTCACCTTGCTTTAAGCAGCCACCTGCTCTAAATACCAACTAGTTAATACAATTTAGTGGTCGTTATAGAGAGGTTTGCTGCATATTACTTTACAACATTTTCGCTGACAATGTCGTATGTTTGATAACATATACAGTCAGTTTGGATCAAAGTGAGACGCAAAGTATCTAGGCGTCTTGTCTTATCAGTGTCTAAACTGTCCTGTAGAGTGTTGTGAATTTTGTTTTTGATAAATTTGGATGAAAAATAAAAAAGATAATTTTTGCAGCACGTGACAACGAAAGATTTCATTGTAAATGAGACTAATTGATCGACCCAAACATTTCATCTGGATCTATACTGTTTGCTCCTTTCCTGTGACATCTTAAATATAGTATGAAATTCCTTTAGGATATAGCTTAGGCCAACCCCCATTGCATGCATTTTGCCCTGTATTAAACAGACTCCTGCCTAAACAATGTTAAAGACGGTTTTTCAATATTTTGAATGTATAGATAATATTATTTAGATATTCAATTTTTGTTTCAGATTTTAACTTAAATGTTTTGCATGTCTTATCATTCCAAGTTGTTACCATACATACAGTGAAACACCGCTAATGCGACCACTTAATAAATAGCCACTGATGTCGTCTAAAGCAGGTGGTTGCTTAATGCAGGACGAAAGTTATGCAGAAAGCTCCTATAGGAGCTTTCTGCATAACTTTCGTCCTGCATTAAGCTACCACCTGCATCTGCCACCCAGAATTATACCCCTTTTTGGTGGTCGCATTAGCGGGGTTTTACTGTATATCAAATTGTATTTACGTTGTGACATATAATACAGGCAAGCCCACTGTATTCTAGATACGTTAGCGATCTATTTCACGATTTTAAAATTGACATAAATTCCAAAGGCTGGTAGCTTATATATTACTTGAATGAGTTTTATTATTTAACCCTTTACTCTATAAACACGCATTTTAACGCCTTTGAAAACAGAGTAGACTGCTTTGTTTCCTTGTGAAATCATATAGACGTGATTCTACAGTTTCTATAAAGGCAGACATTTGTCGTGTTAATTTGACATACATGATCATGATCTAATCAATATTCATGATGTCGTTATTTCTTATATAAATATGCATGTGTGGTTGTGTTCGTGCGTCTCTCACTTGTTTTCTATCGGTAGTTTGGTGGTGGTTGCGCCTTGTGTATAGCTTAACTATTTTTCATTAAATTGTTGTACTGAAAAAAGAGTTTTGATGATATGCTATGACCTTTCTCAAGCAATTTCAAATTATAAGTTCACATATAGTTTAACCCCTGTCCCTGTTGTATATTCATGTAAGAAATAATGATGCCATGAATATTAATGAGTTTATTTCTTATAATGGCATATGAACACAGGACATTTTGAGATCTAGATTACACCATAAGCAAACACAGCAGACCCTGATCAGACGGCTCCTAAAGGGTATATTCTGTTTGCAGATGCGTAAAAATGCGCTTACATAAGGGTAAGGGTTAACTAAAATTATGCTACATAACACGCATATACCGACACCATATTCAATATACATGCGGGCTTTAACAGCAGGTGGTTGTTCGATGCAGGACGAAAGTAATGCAGACATCTCATAGACGAAAATGTTCTGTAAAACTTTCGCCCTGTATTAAATGACGATCTGTATTTAACCTCGTAATTAAATTTATCTTGGTCGGTCGCTATAGACAAGTTTTACTGTATTGTAACTCAAAAGTACAACAGCCATTGAATATGAGGGATATGCTTGGTAAGAGTGAGTAACAGCTTTTGTAATGGGACACGTGTTATGTGTACATATACAACACGTGCAGAGGAGGTCCAGATATGATGCGTACATTTAAACACTTTCAAGAATAGCTCCTTTAGTTCTCCACCAAACCCTATACTATGAGCACACTTTAGAATCGTCTCGAAAGAGTGGTCACGGTATAGGGTTTGGTAAAGAAATTATTTATAGATCTGACGCGTAGTGACCACTTAAGCACATATAGTAGCAATGTTAATGTCATCAATTTCCATATCATTCTGTGCAGATCCTTGGTTTGAGTCTGAGTTCATTCTAAAGAATATGATTGGTCAGATTTTGAAACTGTGCAAGATCTGACCAACAGATGGTTGAGAAGGATCTCAGACTTATATAGTTAAATCACCAAGAATATTGTACCAACAATTAGATACTATTTAACTTAAAACCATGAATACAATCATTTTCATAAAATCTATTATCCAACAGTCTCAATAAAAGACGAAATGTTAAAGTATCATTTTCTTTGGCAACTGGTCCACATTACAATTAAATATGAGCGAAGAAACAGAAAAAAACGATCTTATTCGATGTGTATTCGCTGCTTAACAAAAACAGTATAACCACAGTACAAGACAGAACTCAGGTGGTCTATATTACAATGACCATTCACTACTCAGATGGTTTATATTACAATGGTCATTGGTCATACAGTACTCAGGCGTTACCTGTTATCACTTTCCTTGCATTTTTCTTGTTGATTATATGACATCGATATCTGTATATGCATTTCAATGCTTTGGATATGATCAATGCGAATGATTGGAGTTTTGTTTGTATATAATTTTCTGGTTTTCTATGTCTTCTGACAAAGATGTTTAAATAGTTGGATAGACTGTATTTAGGCAGCATGTAAATGTAACTATGAAAACACTATCTGATATTTAAGTCTTTATCTTACTGTGTAGAAATGCGAGTAGGCAAATTCCGGAGAAATGCATTTGAAATCGCAAGTAGTAAAGTCTGTAAATGTCTTCAAACTCATATCATTACGCCCTTCAGTGAGCATGGACTACAAACTGTCAAAATAATTTTGTAATGCTGAGCGATTTGGATCAATGATGCCACCAAAGTCGAGAAATCCCCTATCTAAGAGGAACAATCCGATCATTCAGGCCAGCTCCCCTCGTTACTAACGATACAGCCTAATTCAATGTAAGGTTTTAAAGATATCCGCATCTGCGGCCCATAAAATCCCTGCTGTAAATATAGCTCCCATTAAAATCTCAAATTAATGTCAAAACGAATTATGGAACGTGACGGCCCGGGACCCGAGCGCTGCAGTTTGGTCGGTTTATCGTACCGTACATCAGGCTGACAGCCCTAGACAGGCCTGCTTATCTCGGTTTTAGCCCAGATCGTTGCTCATATATCTCCTGCTCTTTTAGACGCTTGTCAAAACTTATTACTCAAGCTGCTACACGAGCTAGATCTCAGCTGCCCGGCACACCTAGCAGAGAAGTCATATTTCATTTGTAGATTAGGGCACCATCGGTCCAGACAATTACCAAACTCTGTGAGCTGAACACTCTGGGGTTTCCAGTATTTTAAAAGTAATTTATTTGATAATTTTGAAATGCTTAATCTACGAATACCAACACATGTGCTCAGATCTATCTCAAAATTATGATATCATTTTGACTGTGGAAATTGTCATATATATATCGCCCGCCCAAATATATTGTAAAAAGTCACAGTAATAAGTGTAACGCCATCGGTTTCGCTATGCATTATGTTCTAACAAGTGTTGAAGTAGGGTTATTTACAGATACTCACACATTATTATTGATATTATCTTATTGCATTAACTATTTGTTGTTACTCTAAACAGTTTTCCCTCAACACAATGTTCAAAACATATGTTTCCTTTATGATATTATGTTACATAGTTGCTATTGTAGTAATATAGTTGTTATATGTCTTATTATCATACTAATGCAATTGATATATATTTTGGTATTATTGTAGCAAAGTTGATATATCGTTTGCTATTACATTAGACAATTGCAGTTGTTATGTTTTGCTATTATTCTAGTACAGTTGATAAATCTTGTGCTATTATACAATTGAAGTTGTTATATTGTTTTACTACTGTTACGTTGTATTTGTTGCTATTATACTAGTGCATTTGTTATGTTATAGATTTCCTGTTACAGTAGGACCCCTCAAAGCCGAATATTGATTAAGGTATAACTTTGGGTCTTTTTAGGCATGTGGCTGCTTAATGCGGGGTGAAAGTTATACAGAAAGCTATTCTAGGAGCCTTTTTTGCATGACATTCAATCTGTTTTAACCCTTCGCTTGCTGAATTTTAAAATACATTTCTCCTTCTTTACCCATGCCCTGTTGTATAATTACATATATCTTCAGTGTACTGTGGGGTGCACTGGTTTCACAATCAACTTGTAAATAGTGCAGACCCTGATGAGACAGCTCCTGTAGGAGCTGTCTCATCTGGGTCTTCACTATTTACAGGTAGGTATATTGACGTGATTAACAAGCGAAGGGTTAAGCTGCCACCTGTCTGAAAGACCGGTTTTGATACTAATATTAACGTCCGGTTTTACTGGATTCTAGTACAGTTGATATTTATAACTATTTTACTATTCATAGCAATAAAGACCTAATACCACAAAAATCCTCTGTAAAGCCGTTAAATAGTACAGAAGTTGTAAATTCTATGTCAAGCGTGAAATGTGTTACATAACTTTGACTAAAACCCACAGTGTGAGAAATCACGATATACGGGTTTAAAAATTTAATTTGCTTTGGAATTTAAGTTGTTTGCGATACTTCATTAAGGCAATAACCCCCCTAGTTGATTAGTATATCCGCATAAATTTAACGCAGGTGAATGTTTTCATACCTAATTAAAGCCGTGTGGTAGTTCTAGCAAGTTGATGTATTTGCAAATGTCTTATCATTCCAATGACACAGATATACGCATCCACTTTGCTTCGTTAATGTTTTAGTCGAAAGTGTCGGTTACACTATGGCATTAATTATTAACTTTTCCCCTCATACAAACGCATTTTCACGTATTTGCAAACAGAGTATACGCAGATCAAGGCCTGTACTGTTTGCTTATGAAATATAATATATCTGATTACAGATTCCACCAGTATAAAACAATCTTATGTATATTAAGGTATTATAAATGTCATGTTATAAATAGCCATGGCATCATTATTTCTTAGATGAATATTAAACAGGGAAATGGTTTCGAAAACAGCAAACTAGAGTGTAAGGTTTTTGCGAGGTCTGCTAAATTGATAGAACATTGACATCATATGCTAGTATACAGTAGAACAACCCTGTCTAAAGCGACCACTTAATGACATTGGAGTGTCAGATCAGGGTCTGCTCTATTTGCTCATGAAATAATGTAGTTTCAGTTTCTGTCATGGTCGAAATGTCATTATCCAATCAATTAATTGATATTCATGATGCCATTATTTCAAATATGAATAAAGTAGAACCGCTCTATAAAAGATTTTTATTTAAGAACAGTCTTTTTAGGCAGGTGACTGCTTACTGCACGATGAATGTCATGCAGAAAGCTCCATGGGGAGCTTTCTGCATGACATTCACCGTGCATTAAACAGCCACCTGCATTAAACTGCGACTTGTCTGAAAGAATGGTTTTGATACTGATTTAATGTCCGGTTTAAAGGGGTTTTACTGAAGATTTTAAGGTAGAAGTATGCCTCTGTTAGATGATCGCTTTCGAAATGTTTGAGTGTACCATATTGAATATCAATAATGTCAGTTTGGCTATAATGTATCAATAAAATACATTTACTCGGTTGCATAAAATGACAGTTCGCTGTTTCCGCGCAATTCAAAACCTTCAAACTATTCTCGTTATTTGTCATGTTTATGTAACCGCTTGTCATATACTATAAGTATTTATGAGAATGCCTAAGACTAATACTTCTGTTCGATTACCTCTTATCACTTCGCTTCACACAGACACTGTTTTTAACCATTTTACATACAATGAATAAAACATAATGCCAATCTGTTTAACCTTTGACCTTAAACGCCAGTGAGGTTGTTACGTTTTGGCACTTTTTGTCGACAAGCCACAGGAAGGGATCGGGACCGGAATCAGGCTAATGTATACTGGCGGCTCTGTGCAGAAATCTGACATTTTCACATTTGTTAAATCGATTAAGGGAGATGAGATCGGAGTCTCGTTGGGTCTGTCAGTCACGGAATCAGCAAGATCTTATCAAGGATCCAACTCATTGCATGATTTAGAAAATAATTATAGACATCTCCGCTACCCAGCGGAAAACCATAGCTTTTTATCTCCACTGTGCTCACACATTTCAAATGAAAACATTTAAGTGCTGCAAAAAGTACAGTTTCATTGGAAATATGTTTAGCTTCATTTGACGATAATTTGACGTTAACCGTCAGAAGTCTAGATTAAAAACAATTTCACGGCGGATAAGTAACACAAAAAATATGGAAACGTGTCAGAGCGTAAAAGATATTTTAAATAACTTGCCGCAGAGTGATACTGTATTCTACGAGCGCTTGTTTCGCCACCTTGGCGGGCGTCAAGAAGTCTGGATAAAATCTGCTAGGTAACCAAGATTAGGGGAGAAAAAATGGTTAATTGCAAGACAAAAATCTACATCGTTGTTCGCATCAAAACTGCCAAACTAACAAGCATCACAACAAGACAACATTCATAGAGTCAAAGATGAATACCTCTGCCGAGCAAAAACGCCGACAAGAAGAAAGGCGCTTTCATCGAACATGTTTCTGCCTTCAACAGCAGTATAATGAGCAACGGGTAGACCAACTTTATAACCCGAGATAGACAAACTTGTATGGTTTATTCAAGTCAACTAAATTCAAATGTACTCATGTGTATAATGTTTAGATCTATAGATAACCATTTACTCCATGAATATACATTACAAAAATATGACACCATGAATATTAATTAAATTAATGGTTATGATATCACATGGACACAGGAATGTTTGGCCATGGTAAAACATGTAGAATCATATCTATATTATATCATAAGCAAACGCGGCCGACTGATCAGACGCCTCCTACAGGAACCGTCTGATGTGGATGTACTCTATTTGCAAAGACGTAGAAAGGCGTATTTACGAAGTAAAGAATTAAACATCTATATCACAATCATTTAAGAAACAATAAAATCCCTCAAAAGCGACCATTTTATGAATCAAACTAGGTGTCTTTAAAACTAGGTGGTTGCTAATTGCAAAGCTTTCTGCATAATGTTCGTCCTGCATTTAGCTACACCTGCCTTTAAGACATAGCGTTAAGCTCTCTTAGTGGTAAATTTAATGGGGTTTAACCCTTCGTTTGCTATTCACGTCAATATACCTACCTGTAAATAGTGAAGACCCAGTTGAGACATCTCCTGCAGGAGCTGTCTCATCAGGGTCTGCACTATTTACAAGTTGATTGTGCAATCAGTGCACTCCACAGCAGTGATTGCACAGCGAAATACTTGTACAAATGTACACAGTGAAGATATATGTAATTATACAACAGGGCATGGGTAAAGAAGGAGAAATGTATTTTAAAATTCAGCAAGCGAAGGGTTAATTGTATGAATACAACAAATGTTACCGGTACATACGATGGTCTCGGGACCAGAATGACCAAGGAAACAAATATTATGTACATTTCCCATTGGGTCACTAGCCTTAAACTTTGTTTTAATTAGATATAAAAAGCCTTACGCACTTCTGTTCTGATGAAGATAAATAATTTGTATTCAAACCAACCTAAGAAAAGAAAACTTCGATTGTCAACCTTACGTTTCGATGGGATTACATATTACAACTGTTTACATTACAACGCATTATAATTAATTTAATAATAAATTTTGTATATTAGTACATGTATATAAATCCTAGTAACAATGTGTCAGTAAAACAGGTAACACCTTGTATTTAGATTATAGTACCTAATATGCACCACATTCTAGTTAGCCACTATTAGCGTATTGGGACAATGATTAGCCATGTTCGTTATGGTGCAATGCCGTTTTAATAATTTACTCCATAAATACGCATTTTCACATCTTTGCAAACATAGTAGACCCATATCAGACGGATCCTGTAGTCGTATGATCAGGGTCTGCTCTGTTTGCTTATGAAAATATAATAAATCTGTCCGGATAGTTTCTACCAATACCAAAACGTCCTGTGTACATGTGATTATTAAGAAATGAATGACGTGCTTCCGGTGTTCATGAGGTTATGCAACGCATAGCTTTACGAGCAAAGTTAGTGAAGCCCGAAGGGCTTCACGTGAATCTTTGCTCGTAAAGCTATGCGTTGCATAACCTCATGAACACCGGGAGCACGTCATTTATTTCTTATATTTATATTCCATTGTATTTCTTATATTTCAACGGATTTTTTTAAAATATTATATACCGGTTACGTAATAGCCGCTATCTAGGTCGTTGCCAGGTTCGTTTCTAACGTAGTAGGATCTCTATATATGGTATGAAAAATAGTCCCTAACACATATTATAAATATAGAATGAATACAAGATTTTAATCAGTAAATTGTCCAGCTATGTTTAAAGAAAAGATGATCGAGATATTTCAAATCAGATATATTTACGAAATGTTGGTATTAAAGCATCTTCTTAAATGTAGGTCGCGGTGTCGAAGCCAATTTACTCACCCGCCATGCTTGACCGAAAGCGGGTCACAACGTTGGATTTTATTCTCGGATTTTTCTTTGTTAACGGTAAGGACATTGACTTATTTATGCTTCACTCATTACTTGATAATATATTTTGATACGCCACGGCTGTTAAAATTGGCAATATTATGTATTCAAGCGATAATTCTCAGTAAGAAGATGCCACATTTCAAATTTTCTCCGCTTATACAGCGGAATTCTGGGAAAAGGAGAACAGACTCAAACCGGTATTGAAATGAACGTTCATGGGAAAATGCAACTTTCTTTTTAGAATAAGGTTATATAAGGACGTTGCAGGGCGAATGTAAATATTATAAAATATTAGATATTCATGACATCATTATTTCTTACATGAATATTCAGATAGGAAAAGGGTTAAGGGACAATCACAACAGACATATGCAATAATCCCATGCACAAAGTTGAAATACATACTTCTCAAAATGTATAAGTACACACACCACATGCTTATAAAGACACCCATATTTATTCATTAAGTGGTCGCATTAGAGGGGTTCTACTTTAACCCATTACGTCATAGGCTATTTTTAGACATGCCCTATTTGAATAAATCTACGGAAAAGGAGCATTAACTAGAGAAAAGGAAAATTTTAGAATTTTTTAGTTTGAAACCATTGTGATAAATAGAGCATTTGCTCCTATCCTATAGGAGCAAATGCTCTATTTATCACAATGGTTTCACAAAGTGACTTTTACAGAGTCGTCAAAAGTCGTCAATATAAGAGAATGGGTTAATTCATTTTAAAGTATCAAACATTAAAAACACTTTATGACCTAAACTTTTGAAAGATAATTTATATAGCAATAGCTTCTACTTGTAACGTGTTTTAAAAACGCGTAATACTTACATATAGCATTAGTCTATATGCTGCAAAGAAATATATTATATTACAAGAAAACCAATCGAATGAACGCCGAAGAAGACGCGTTTTTGTGTGTTTTATATCGAAGTCACAGTGTTGTTCGGCAATGTTTTAGTATTTATTTGGACTGCGTTTCAGTTTCGTTAACTGTTGGACAAGCTGATAATATTTTGTTTTAGAACTAACATTATAAATAACGATGAAAACGGGATTACTTGTAACACAGGGGCATTTTTCTATTGAAGTTTAATTTGGCAATCTTCATAATAAAGATTGCATATAACAACTACGAAGTTTTATAATGTAATTATTGGATGGACTTTCGCTTTAAACACAATAAGTATGCCCATAGTATACTTTCGCTGAGGTTAACAGGTACTTCGTAATTTCGCATTTATAATTTAATTTGGCTTTTTTGACAATTTATTTTTCCGACAGATCGTTCTGGTCTTCAATAACATTAAAGTACAATTTAAATATATATTTGCTTTAATATTTAATTTAGTCTGCAAATATACAGTAAAACCCCTCTTTATGAATAAGAGTAAAGCAGGTAGTTGCTTAATGGAGCTTTCTGCATAACGTTCGTATGAATCAATCTACCGCCTACATTTAACACCCATAACACTGGACCTGTTTTTGATGGTCACATGCATTAGAGAAAGTTTAGGTTTTAGAATAGTACTGTTTACAAATATCATTTTCAGTGCGACTTTAAACGAACAACTGTGATAAGTAATCAAACACAATTAGCCTTTGTCTCGCTATGCAAAACAATATCTACTCAACTTTGGATCTGGTGAAATTTTGACGACCTCCGACTGGATCACGCTTTTGAGAAACTATGGACATGGCGGTTATTAGGTTGGACCATAGTGAGGCTCTGGTATAGCTTAACCCTTTCCTCCATAAATACGCATTTCTACGCCTCTGTAAAAGTCACTTCGTGAAACCATTGTGATAAATAGAGCATTTGCTCCTATAGGAGCAAATGCTCTATTTATCAAAATGTTTTCAAACTACAAAATTCTTAAATTTTACTTTCCTCTAGTAAATGCTCCTTTTGGGTAGATTGATTCAAAGAGGTTGGGTCTAAAAGTAGCCCATGGAGGAAAGGGCTAAATGCCTTTGTTCATTTGCCATTACAAAAAAAAAATCAGCTTATCAATATTCATGATGACATTACATGTCGTTACATGCATATTTACGAGGTGAAGGATTATAGAAACTTCCGGTTTAAAGTGACCCAAATGTATACCATATGTATTAAATATTATGACAGTATTTGAAAGAATGAGATAATGTAAAGACAGCAAAAAACAACAACACGCACATGTACTTGTAATTGTACAAATGTATTTGGTTTTGCATAATGTTGAACAGGTTAAAAAATAACATTAGAATAATATGAACCTTTATTTATGAAAGCAAATCTTTGGGCGATGCCACCGATGATCATTTGCCGTAAAGGAAGCACGATGACAGATCTGGGCCAGTAGTGATATCAATCACAAGCAGTCGCATGGTCTTCTCCATTACTGCACACATATTGTTGACTCGGTGCCTCATTGCTTCATGCATATTTATAGAATGGTTCATGACTTCATGAACGTTATTAATCGGATTTTAATGAAGGTAACTGAACAACAAATGTTTGGCCTTGACACAATGACACGCAGAAATAGATATGTATTATTTCATAGGCAAAATTGAGATAAAGGATGAAAAGCAGATCAGTTTCCATATACTCACACAGAATTATCATTATCTACCGAAATGTTATGTGATTGCCTGTCTTATCATCCAAAATTCGGCTTTCCTTTATACAGCGTCGGTTACGTCCCCTTAAATACAGCATGAGTTAACTTATGTATCAATTCAGGGGAGGCAACCGCCGCCAAGGAGAAATTCGGCTTTTACATTAGAAAACGGTGCGTACAGTTCATATGTAATGCTGCTTTATGTACACCATAACGTTTTGGTTTTTGAATTAAGGTTCCACAGACACTAAAGAAACAAGGGAGCGTTCATTGACATTTCTATTTGATGACTTTGGCGTGTTTCTGTTAAATTGATATTACTTGCATAAGTACAGTAAAACCCCGCTAATGCGACCACTTAATAAACGGTCAATGGCGTCGTTTAAAGCAGGTGGTTGCTTAATGCAGGACGAACGTTATGCAGAAAGCTCCTATAGGAGCTTTCTGCATAACTTTCGTCCTGCATTAAGCTACCACCTGCCTTTGCCACCAAGAATTATGCCCTTTTTTGGTGGTCGCATTAGCGGGGTTTTACTGTATATCCAAATACGCACAAGGAAAGGTAACAAGGCGTTACGAGTTATGGTTATATGCTGTTACTGACTGCATTTTAACCCTTCCAACACTAACGGCTACATGGTTCGCATTTGCAAACACCGTGAATCCAGATGAGACACCGAGTAACTCGGCGTCTCATCAGGATCCTCGCTGTTTGACACTAAGCTAATACTTTCTGAAACATTTAATCGACTCGGACGTCGTACAATTTGAATATTTGCAAATATGATGTGACATTATAATTTCTCAACGGGTTTAAGGATAAGTCATTACGAAGATGCAAGTGTTCCGAGGCTTTTAAACTTGCCTACAGTTTTATATCTCTGTCGTCAGTGTTCTGCTATGACATGTTTCATTCAACAAAATGTTTCAAAAACACATTGCAATTCCTTTGATTTTGTCACATTTGAACTGGATCACACGGCATGCTTTTGACACATTCTATACATCAGCGCTACCTTGCCGATTAGATGGGAATCCTCCATGGTAATGCAGTTACTACATTTTAAGCATCTACAAAACTGTTAATTGTTTCCAATCAGCTTTGCCATAATTCAAGAATATGTTGTCCTGAAAGCGACGTTAATCTTATATGTTACTAGAACAGAGCTGCAGTTAATTCTTTCCCTGTACTATGTTTGTTTCAAATTTCAATATCTACTGAATATTCATGAACAATATACATGTAGTTATAATGGAAGATGAAACATTGCAGCCATTTTAGAAAGTCAAGAAACAGATATATCAAATTCCATTGGCAGACAGAGCATACCCTGATCAGACGTCTGATCTGAATCTACTCTGTTTGCAAATGCGTGAAAACGCGTTTATATGATGGATAGGGTTAGAAAAAGTAGTAATTAAATCTAGAAATAAAACTATTATCCATATTTCTTAACCCTTTACTCCATATACGCCTTTCTACGTCTTTGCACACAGAGTATACCCAGATCAGACGGCTTCCTTAGGAGCTGTCTGATCAGGGCCTGCTCTGTTTGCTTACGCTATTATATAGACCTGATACTGTTTCTGCTCTGACTACAACTTTCTGTGGCCATGTGCAATTATAATAAATTAATCTAATTAATATCCATGACGTCATTATTTCAGAAAAGGTTAACAAATCCTTATCGAGCTTGTGGCCACCCTATGTGATTCTAATGAATCCAAACAAGATAGGATTAAACCATAGGGGTTTCAACGCCTTTGCAAACAGGGTTGTCCAAGACCAGACTTTCCCCGTAATGACCGCCTGATCAGGGTCTATTATGTTTGATTATAGTAAGATTCTGTCAGATCCAAAATGTCCTGTGCCCGTGTGTCGTTATACAAAATCATCTAATTAATATTCATGATGTCATTATTTCTTACAGGAATATTCATAAAGTAAAGGGTTTAACTGGGAAATAAGAGATATCGACACGTCAGTTGCCTTCTTATCTACATATGTGCTAATTCAATGACAGGTTCTGAACAGAGGATCAGATAAGGTGGATGAATAACAATAATAACTCCTTTATTTCTCCACCAAACCCTATGTTGTGACCACTCTTTAGAATCGTCTCGGAGAGACGATTCTAAAGAGTGGTCAAAACATAGGGTTTGGTGGAGAAATGACGGTTTTAGTATCCGGGTACGCCCATTTATCTGTTTCTCTGGTTCTGAGTAAACTGTACAAAAATGAATGTCAGTCGTCAGACTATAGTCAATTTGGAAAGTATGTTATGCGTCAAATATAACACGCTTGGTGACAAGTGTATAAAATTATGTTGGCTGTAACGAAGCATACTAGCATTCTTTGGGACTGCCTTACAGGACCATAAGAACAATCTAAAAGGAATTGAACCATTTGCTCCATAAATACGCCCTTTTAAAACGCCTTTGCAAACAGAGTACACTCAGATCAGACGGTTCGTGTAGACACAGTTTTATCAGTGTCTGATCTGTTTTCTAATGAAATATTATAGATCTGATTATACAGTTTCTGCCATGTCCAATATTGTTTTTGTTAATATTTCATTATAAACATTCAACTATCAATATTCATGAAATCATTATTTCTTACATTAATATTTATGGAGTAAAGGGTCAACTCTTTCGCCGCCATTAGCCAATCTGTAATAACCTTTGCGACCTGTTTAGACCCAGATGAGATGCAGAGTCACTCGACATCTCGTCACGATCCAAACTGTTTGACAGCTATCCAGAGTCTACGACCAGATTTTCGCCACAGTTACGGAAATTGGCGGGAATCGGCGATCATGACCGAGCTGCACATGCGCAGATCGTTGTTCTGAAGATGGCCTCAGTGATGGAGGTTGAAACGTCAACAAGTGAGTGCAAATTGTTAATGTGGTGATAAGAAGAAATTCGTAAACACTATTTGACACTGGTTATATTTTAGAAATGAAATTGAAGAAAATGTCACTTTGAAACCTGACTTAGGTGATAATCATAGTACAGTAAAACCTCTCTATAACGGCCATTACATTACATCAAGTTTGTTTTGTGATGAAGGCAGGTGGCTGCTTAAAGCAAGGTGAAAGTAAAACAGAACGCTCCTATAGGAGCGTTCTGTTTTACTTTCACCTTGCTTTAAGCTGCCACTTGCCCTAAATACCAACTAATTAACACAATAAAGCGGCCGTTATAGAGAGGTTTTACTGTATATGGTTCATTTGGCACCGAAAGAGTTAATTTTAAGTACGTTATTGGCAAATTTGTAATAACCGATGTAAAGAGTTTGGCTACAGATAGTGCGTCGTTTCATCCCTGTTTGCCACTCTAATTTCACTTTGATAGAGAAATGTAACCCATTTGCTCCCAGTGGATTCTTCCATGTTTATATATTGGATTAGTCCATTTTTATCTAAGGAATGTCTGGTCTACATTTTCATTTTTGTTTTGTTTTATATTGAATTTCCTGTCAGCAAACAGTGTAAACTCTGATCAGACGCCGCACGTCCCATATATGGGATCGTGGGCGCAAATGGGTTAATATGTCTCGAGGTTTTAAATTGAAATAACGGACATGTACTCAAACATTTATTTGATCAGTTGCTTAAATGTTAAGAATTTAAAAAGTACATGTACGAGTCATGCAGGAAACACCGCATACAAAACACACAACCTCCCAAACAGCACCACGACGACAAACAGCAAATGTACATGTATATAAAAGACACAAAGAGGCACACAAAGACAAATCAAACATACAATAGGGGGAAGCTGGAAGTACCGCCTTGGAAGGTATACCCAGAGCTGAAGATAAAGGTGCGTACACTAATACTAAAATTGTCATTTCTCCACCAAACCCTATGTTATGACCACTCTTTAGAATCGTCTCATGGAGACAATTCTAAAATTTTGTCACTACGTGTATACGGGGTTTGGTGGAGAAATAAAGAAGTTATATGCAGCTATGTGAGAATTTGAATACACCTTGTATGTTTAAATGGCAAGGACAGACATTTTCGCAAACACTTATTTGATCAGTTGCCGAAATGTTAAGAATTTAAAAGGCATACATGATAGACTAATGACACCACCATATTTCTCAAATTAAGCATTGAAGAGATTGGCCTTCGGCATTTCTGCGAAATGCCAACCAAATCAAATCTGAGATAGGGCAAAACTGATGACCATGCATAATTCACCATGCGTGTCCTAGGTGTCTAGGTGTACTGTAGCGAGATGACATTCTCAGAAATGCTAATTGTTTTAATACTCGTTGACACTTGTATTGACAGACAGTTGTTAGTATTGGTATTAATGTGATTGAGAGTTTATTTTTGTACTCTATACATCATTAATCCTTACTGTGCAGGACACGAGTCACTAATGTCCTTTGCAAACAGTGTAGATCAAGATGAGAGGACTGGAACTCTCTCATCAGGGTCTACACTGTTTGTCATGTTACACTTTTCTTTAGAAATAACTTTCAATATCCACCATAAAATTGACCTGTTTGGGTTTTGGAACAATCAGCGTTGTAAGGGATAACCTTTAAAGTCTTCTTTTAGACGATTTTATGATAACATTTTCAACACAGAAATCTGGACAAATTTTAGTCGTTAGTAAGTGACTCAGCACACCATCCCGATCTAAACTTTGACACTGTGGTTTAAGTGCAACTTAAGAAAACAAGTTGCTTAGAGATTTAAAGTAGACGGTACTTGCCGAAAAGAATTCCATGAAAATCGCAAAGCCAATGACAACCTAACATTTTGGTGTGACGCTCTATTCTGTTCTATTCATGTACTGTTATTACAACAAAACTTAACCCATATATATTACGTGCATTTTTAAGTCGTTGCAAACAGGGTAGACCAATATCAGACAGCTCCTGTAGAAAATGTCTGATCAGGGTCTGTTCTGTTTGCCCAGGAGCTTGTACAGGATCTTTCACGGCCAAAAGGTGCTTTGTTCGTATGATACACTAACCATTGTGTTAACCCATTTGTTCCCAGTCTCCCTTAAAAAGGACATAGGCAAACATTGTAGACCCAGATCAGAGGGCCCGAAGGGTATGCACTGTTTATTTATCTCATTTGTGCCAACAGTTAAACCTCTCTATAACGGCCACTAAATTACATCAAGTGTTTTGTGTTAAAGGCATGTGGCTGCTTAAAGCAAGGTGAAAGTAAAACAGAACGCTCCTAATGGAGCGTTCTGTTTTACTTTCACCTTACTTTAAGCAGCCACCTGCCCTAAATACCAACTAATTAACACAATTTAGTGACCGTTATGGAGAGGTTTTACTGTACCAGCAAATATTTTTCCAAAGTAACATCTGGACAGGTTGTCCCTAAATCAATGAATAGCTTAATTGATATTCATCAATCCATTAGTTCTTACATGAATATTAATGAAGGAAAGAGTTCTTGGAATAGTTACCCGCATTAAATAAATATGTCACCTAAGTATGAAACTGTGTCACCCCAAACTGCGTTGTTGCAATTTCTGAGCATAAAATGTCAGAGGATTGATATCAATGTCACTATTTAGCAGATCTAGAACAGCATGGCATTCCGAAGGACACCCGAGAGAAGGAAATGTCAAACTTTAAGTCATTTTCTGCCAGGATAATGTGAACGCCAAATCATTTCAACTTATTTTTTCATAATGTCAGATATAACAACATGTCAAAGCTAACTAGTCGTCATGTCAATACATTAGTATATTGGCGAAACGAAGCAAATACCCGGATGAGAAATGAACGCACGGAATCAATTTGTTTATTTGTCTCAAATTTAATTGAGTATCTGTGATGAGGGACGGCAAATTGGTCAAAATACTTGTACATACAACATGTACAATGTTGATTGCTCCTAAGATACAACCTTGAATTTTCAAGATACATGTACACATAAATCATACAGAGTCGAATTTTCAATATACAAACTTGACTTTTCAAGATATAAATACACACGAGTAACTCACATAGTAGGTCTAATTTTACATTTAGACTCACAAACTACAAATTTAACCCATTCCCCCATATTGACGCCTTCTGATGCCTCTGTAAAAGTCACTTTTCGAAACCATTGCGATAAAAAAAGCATTTGCTCCGTAGGAGCAAATGCTCTATTTATCACAATGGTTTCAGAACTACATACTTCTATAATTTTCCTTTTCCGTAGTAAAAAGAGGTTGGGTCTAAAATAGCATATGAGGAAATGGCTTAAACAGTGTTGTTAGTTCACCATTTGGACATATTAGTCCCTTACTAATAAACGTATAGTCACTTACCCATAAGTATGTATGTGAAGCAAAGTTCAGACATAATTTATCATATCAAATATATTGTTAACTTACAACACTAAATTTGCATATTTTCCTTTTAGCCTGAATCTTAAATCTGAAAATGACAGTGAACATAGGCCCAGGATGCGAAGTTATAAAACATCTGGGGTTGAGTCTTGAGTTTATTCGCAATTATTGGATTGGTCAGATGTTGCGTTTTACTGAACAGCATATCACTCTGATGCTTGACCATGAACTACGACTAAAGTAAAACATGTTTTACAACCTTGGTGACAGTGGTAGGTGATACAAGCACATATTAAAAACAAACCACGCTTTGTTGCATGCTACACATATATTGTCAATGCAGTGCATACTTTCATACGTTGGTCATATATTTATTTCATACAAATGCCTCGTTACGCATTTGCAGACAGAGAAGACCCATATCAGACGGTTCTTAAAGAAGCCGTGTAATCGCGACCTGCTTGTTTGCTTACGACATCATATACACCTATTTCTAGAGTTTCTTCCAGTACCAAACCATTTGTTCATATGCCATTTTACCCTTTCCCTTATGTAAGCGCATTTTGACGCATCTGCAAACAGAGTAGACCCAGATCAGACGGCTCCTATAGGAGCTGTCTGATCATGATCTGCGCTGTTTGCTTATGGTGTAATATAGATCTGACTCAACAGTTTCGGCCTGAGCCAAATTGCCTTGTGTCCATATCCCATTATAAAAAAAAAATATTCTTATTAATATCTATGACGTCATCATTTCCTATATGAATATTCACCAGGGAAAGGGTTAAAGCAATAAGGTAATACATATTTGTAACCAGGGGTTGAACGAATAACTAGAAAACGTCTGCCGGTTCCAATTAATTTATATACAGAACAAAACAGCCTGAAACAATATAAACACTTATGAATATCACAGACTAAAGGTTTCAAACAATTCAGAGTTCCGATATTCCCGTTACTCGCGGTCTAAATATACCAAATAATTAACAATACAATTAGAATGGTTTTCTAGATAAATACAGGTAACTTACCAGGCTATGGCACGCTAAATGAACTTATAATATTACGAATAGAATAAAGTAGCTGTGAGCAGCAATCCTATGTATGTAATAAGATATACTGTCAAGGTGCTTACACCTTGACTATATGACGAAGAGTGCCGGGTTAGTATAATTATCTAGTGACGAAGCTGTTTAAGCGGGAAGAAGGGTGGATGGGAAGGTTCTATAATTAGGTGCTCGTGCAAAGTGACCACTCGCTCACCAAACCAGTTATACAACTCATTCATTCATTCATTCATCAAGCATACTATGGAATGTACGGCGAATACACGTAAACCGGATATGACGTAATATGGCAAAATACCACGATAACATCCATATACAATGAAACCTGGTCAACATATTCATTGTGTCATTATTTCTTACATAAACATTCAACAAGTAAAGTATTAAGATTTGCTGTCTACAATATCAACTTTCAAAACCTCTGTGTCAGAATCGTTCTCTGCTTCGACAACAGCCACCAATTCCTACAATGGCGCTAGGAATTGTCTGCAAAATGTCTGATAAAAGTTACAGGGACATTTTCTACAATTATGCTTAATCTTGAACCTATTGACTATAAATCGAACACGATCTCAATGTTAATACTAGCACGGTCTTTGATAAGCCACAGTTGTGGCACCACCCATATATGTTCCATATAAGGAAGGAATGATGTAGCTTTGGCACATTGGATGTTCACAGGGTGGCATCTGGGTAGACGTTAGTTTTGGCAGCCAGCAAAAGGTTAACTGGAGGTTTATGACACAAAAATCTGTTTGAACGCAGACGATAAATCAGTCAGCTCAGGCTCAGCCAGGCTGGTTTCCTACAACGTCAATAATAATGTAACATAATCATAGAACCAGCTGCTAGCCGCTTACATCCATAAAAACTCATCTTCTCGGGCGAAAGTTCATAAAATATCCATTCTTTCAATCCTAAATCCAATCAGATACGAATAAATAATTCATGAACATAAGAGAACATAACGATGGTTCGGCCGGCTCCCGGCTATTTGTTTCTTGGCCCTCTTTTTATTGTCATGGCGGGGGACGTCCAGCAAACTCGAATGTGCCCTATACCCCTGTCGTCAAAATGGCGGCATGTTATATCTGTATGAGTTGTCAATGACAGTGTGGTCTATTATTGACTCTTTGCACGCTGAGTCGCCTCTAAACTTTAATATTTCCCCCAAATTATTGCTTTTCTATTTCTTATCAAATATGTTCTGAGTGTCAAACAGTTTACATCCAGACGAAACGATGAGATACTCGGCGTCCCATTTGGATCCAAACTGTCTGCACATACTGAGCTACAAATAAAGATGCGTATCAAAATACTAAAGTCTTCATTTCTCAACCAAACCCTACACTGTTACAACTCTTTAGAATCGTATCTTCGAGACTATTCTAAAGAGTGGTTACAGTATAGGGTTTGGTGGAGAAATAAAGGAGTTATTCTTGAAAATGTTTAAATTTACGCATCTTATCTGGAGCTCTGTTATTATAGTGTAACGAATTCACGTATAAAGAGATGAACACAATCTAAGGATAGTCTAATCTAAATCTATGCTACATGTACATGCAACAGTAGCACAGAATGGACATACAGCAAAACCTCTCTAAAGCGACAACTTAATGACCGAACATGTGTGTCTTTAAAAACAGGTGGTTGTTAAATGCAGAGCGAAGGTAATGAGAGGCACCTTCTCTAATGCGAAGTAATATACCTTCATAGGACGGTCGCATTAAAGAGGGTTCCCTGTACAGAATATATCAAAATCCCAAACATTTACTGTGCACAATACGGTTACATATTACAGAAAAGCAAACATTCTGAAATATATGTAAGTACAAAATGCCTATGCAGAGGAAAACTCCTTTATTTCTCCACCAAACCCTATACTGTGACCACTCTTTAGAATCGCATCGAATAGACGATCGAAGAGACGATTCTAAAGATTGGTCACATTGTAGGGTTTGGTGTAGAAATGACGATTTTTGTATTTGGGTACGCACTTTTATCTGTGCCTCTGATCATGATGCGTATGACTATACACTGTAGATAAGATTCGTACTGATCCTTTCAAAATCCTCATTCTTCAGCCGAATCCTATCTTGTTTCTGCATATTAGAGTCGCCTCTCCGATGCGTTATTCGTTTAGTAGCGGCCATTCATTAACTGAACAGAGTAGCCTCAAATAGCATGTGGTTGCTTAATACGGGGCAGGAGTAAGACTATAGGAACTTTCCGTATTACTTTTGACCTGCATTAAGCTACCACCTGCCTTACAGACACATACTTAGACTTATATAATTTTTTTATGATTGCTTAACACTCTCATTCATATAAACGCATTTTCTGGCATTGCAAACAGAGAAGACCCAGCTCAGACGGCTCCTATAGGAGCCGTCCGATCAGGGGCTGCTATATTTGCTTAACAAATCATAAAAGAAATGACTCTTAAGTTTCTACCAATACCAAAATATGATTTTTAAAAGTCAACTCATAAATATTCATGATGTCATTATTACATTCATGAATATGCAGTAGGGAAAGGAAAGGGTTAAGGCAGGTTCTGCAGTACACTTCTCATCTCCAATGAACAGGTGAGGTGAGGTTCCACGAGGAATGACAAAATAAGCACAATATACTGAGTACATGTACACCAAAGTGTCGTTTCTAACTTGTCAACCATTTGGCATCGCATGTATCGAGAAATATGTTGCAGAATTAATGAGTTGCATTTTTATAACGGAATCATAAATAGTGAAAAGTTACCATGGCAGAAACTGCAAAAATATATGTATGTTATATCATTATCAAACATGGCAGATGATCAGACAGTTGAAATATCAACCATCTGATTTGGGTTTACTCTGATTGCAAAGTGCCAAAAATGTATCTCTCTGGATTATATATACCTTTTAATACTACGAAATTCCTTTGATATTGTTACAATGTCACTTCTAGGCATCTTGGATTGGATACAAACAAGTTCAATTTCGTAAAAAAAACACCCATTTTGTCGTGCGATTTTATTTTTTAGCTCTGAGAATTAGTCTGTATTAGTTTGTCGTTGGCACAGTTCTTCATGAGGCATTGTCAGAGTACACAGTATAACCTGTCTGAAGCGACCATTCATTTATTGAACATATGAGTCTTAAAAATCAGGTGGTTGCTTAATGCAGGGCAAAAGTAATGCAGAAAGCTCCTATAGGAGCTTTCTGCATTACTTTTGACCCGCATTAAGCTACCACCTGCCTTACAGACCCAATATAGGACTTGATTTGATTGCCGCTTAAGACAGGTTCTACTGTAATTGCTGAACACCAGCCCGACAAGGCCGTCATACATTCCACAGCATGCCGTAGCGTAAATTAGTCCTAATTATAAGCAACGGTGATCATATACGGGTGCTGTAGAGAGGAGACAATCAATTATTCATGAGAAATCATCTGACACAGTCGTTATCTAAACCTCATAAAAACGACCCGTCTTTAAGCTGTTTTTTTTTCTTTCTTCCAGAATAAGATGATTTAGTGTTGTTTTTGATTTCTTGCTAATTGTTACATCCGTATCGCCAGATCGGGCATAACAGTTGCATACAATGGTGGTAGAGTATCTGATATGGAATAAAAATGGCCCTTCTGTCAAGTGACATGTGCACTTGATTTTTTCATTGTTTCTATACACAAATAAAACTAAAGAAATACCAGGAAGCAGATTTCTTTCCGGCAGTTTAACGACACTGTACCTGAGGAATATTCTAGTGAGAAATATTCACATCAATTCAGAGCTCCAGATAAGATGCGTGAATTAAAAATATGTTCAGATATAAGTTAATTATTTCTCAACCAAACCCTATGTTGTAACCACTCGTCAGAATCGTCTTTGGTGGAAAATGACGAATTTGGTATTTTAAATTCGCACCGTTATCTGTAACTCTGCATCATTAATATTGAATTACTGGCATCTCCAATGGTATATGAACCCAAGCGAGTTTGAGTGTTTTAGATTTACAGTCAAGAAGCAAGCAGAGCAGACCCAGATTAAACGGTTTCTACAGGAACCGTCTGATCTGGATCTACTCTGTTTGCAATGAATGTTTGTACAGAAGCATCATGACATGTATTTTTGCTCGCCTATTATTTGTGTTTAAGGTTTAGACGTATTTGAATATTGTTTTATATAATGAACTTAATATATCACCACAGCTTCCAGTTTCATACAGTCAAAATGAGCCTATGAACAAATTCCACACGCCTTTCAAAGACAATTTGACGTTGACTATAACTGTTATGTCGGTCCCTATGACCTTTTGACCCCTTCATAATACATCAATCCCTTGAACACTATGCATTTTCGCAAATTGTCTCCTCACCTTCGTTTACCAAGGTATTGTATGCTTACATTTCTATTCCAAAATGCAACGAGGCTGTTAATCCATTCCCTCATATTGCCGACTCTGTAAAAGTTACTCTGTGAAACCATTGTGATAAATAGAGCATTTGCTCTTATAGGAGCAAATGCTCTATTTATCACAATGGTTTCAAACTGCAAAATTCAAAAATATCCTTTTCATTTAGTTAATGCTCCTTTTCGGTAGATTTATTCAAAGAGACTGAATCTAAAAATAGCCTATGAGGTAATGGGTTAATCAGTTTGGGTCCTGATGAGATGATGCGATGCCCGACGTCACATCTGGTTCCAAACTGTTTGCAGTGTTTTCAAACGTTCGCCAAAAGTATTGAAACAGGAGTTAATGTCCTTGTGAAATACTGTTCACAGATTTGGTTTACATCTACATAGGTCCAGATATGACTCGAACATTAAAACATTTTCAAGAAAAAAATCCCCTATTTCTCCATCAAACCCTATGTTGTGACCACTTTTTTCAGCGGCTAGCTGTCTATTTTCACTTTTGTTCTAGTTTTCCACCAATGAGAAACTATGTTACATTGTAATTTGCATATGACCTACGAGTATTTAGTAGTAAACCGTATTTTCATTCGTGAATACCTTGACTGGCATACAACCTTTTTATATGCCTCTACACATTGCCAAACTATGTAAAATTCTGATATACAGTCTGCTAACGTGTCGAATTTTCTAGGGGTAATCCTTACGATATTGTAGTTATTTCAAAACGCTATGTTTTATGATAATTAGCTGCTTCGGCCTCGCAAAATGAATTCAATGCAATAATTAACATAATCACAACACATGTAAGGCATCATGTTACACAGACATGTTCTATTCAGTCAAAACGCCATATAGTACAGAAAATCATTATTTACGCAGATATTTAGCATGGGACCGAAGACTGTCGACTGTCGAAAGTTCTGTTCTTAAAATAGATTTTAAGACCTGGAATTTCCCATAAAATCAAAGTACTGATGTACTGATATTTATCACCTCATGGTAATGGTTGCTGAGCAATATTACCAGTTTGTCGAAACCACTATTAAACTTTCAAACTTTTACTATCATTTTGCTATCAATTAATACAACATTTGATAATAAAGTTTACTTTGACGAACAGGTAGTTTGCCGAAACCACCATAATTCACAGGCAGTGTTATAGGAAATAGAGAAGAAGGGTCGTTTAGTATATTAGAGTAGTGGTATAAATAGTATTCATTACTATCCCCGACCACAGCACCAAACCTCTGGTTGCTGGACCTCTTTGATATGTAAAGCTACTTACTGAAGGCTATTGCTACGGCTCTATCACATGGGGCTTGGGATCATAGACGTAGGTTGAAGTTGCTAACTTTATATTGTTTTAAAAATACATGTAGATTCAGTTAATGATGTCATTAATGATGATGCACACAAGTCGATTAAAGCCTTGATCTTCTTTAAGGAATTACAGACTCTGCACAACCAAAACACTTAATGCTTTAAAGTGTATTCAATTTCTTATCTTCATATCAATACAAATATACGCGCTTTCATGTACATTTTATAATAGGTAAAATAATGAACTAACTTGAGATAGTTTTAAAACATTACTTTGACATCGTACATTTTAAAAGTGATTTCCTATAAAAGCAACGTGAACTATTTCAATAACTGCTTCTTCTACTCCAAGTCATTTTCATTGCACGCTTCTCTGCTAGTATAATAACAAGCAACCCTTCATAGATCTAGTTCTCTGTACTATTAGAATCTCCAAACATTGAAATAAATATTGCAGAGATTGTTTTGTACATTGTGTCAATATTTGAATGCCGCTGAATATCTTTTTTAAAAGATATTTCTTGTTAATCATCTCTTCGAGACGATTCTAAAGAGTGGTCACAACATATGGTTTTGGTGGAGAAATTGCGATTTTGGTATTTGAGTACACACTTTTATTAAACGGTCCATTTTAAGTTTGTCCATCGTCAGTAATAAATCAACACAGGTTGGAATTAATACGGAGAATTCCTCCATGGTCGACCGTGCAATCCCGTTTGACATGCCCAGTTCTATATACAACAACTCCAAAAGAAACAGGCCCTTCCGATTGTATAAATGAAATAGCATGTCTAAAATGACTTGCATTAGTGCATCATATCAATAGTTATAACAATATCTGCCGAGAGATGATCGACGGTGTAGCGCAAACTGTTATAATAGCAAACGTGAAGTGTTGATCTCTGCAAACTGTTTGGATCCAGATGAAACATCGGGAAGTTCGACTTCTCGTCAGGATCCAGTCTGTTTGACACTCAGATCGCGATCTTAATATGAAATCACATGGACGTTTTAGACAGATAATTGTTTAGTATATAGGTATAAATCTAAAGTTGAACTTCGATATATCGAACTTCAAAGGACCATACAAATAAATTCGAGATAACAAAAGTTCGAGTCATCCGATTTCTAATCTGGACAATATCTCTCAAGTTTGCAGCTGAATGCATGTCGAAAGTAAATCTGAAAGCTCCTGTAGGAGCTTTCAGATTTACTTTTGACCTACATTAAGCTGTCACATGTGTTTCTATATACGCGAAGTGATACGGTTAAGAACAATTCGGTATTGTAAACTTTGGAAGGACCGAAATGTTACTCGAGATATCCCAAAGTTCGACTTATCCAAGATCGAGTTATCGCAGTTCAATATGTTAGACAGGTAATTATTCGGTATAGGGTTACGATTGTATATTAATGTATTTACATCAGTTTAGCCCTTAACCATTTAGCTATTTCGCTGTCAATGTTGCATCCATAATTACCTATGCAAACAGTTTGGCTTCAGATTAGACGCCGAGTAACTCGTCGAGTAACTGTCTGTTACTGTGGTAATATTTTTAAAGAAAATTGGAGAAAAGTAAATAAACGAAAATTGTAACGGACAACACATTTTGCAGACGACAATAGTTGGCGGCGAAAAAGACTAGATATGAACGACTCTGATGGTCATATCTGTTAGGCTCATCTTACACCGGGTGTGGTAAATCTGGCATATTTCATTCAAATAGACGAATCTAGCACCATGTAGACAGAGCAATTCGAAATATTTATCCAGCATAAAATCCTCATTTCAATTTTAACGACGGTCATTAGGGGTCAGATTACTGAAACTTATATTTTCGTTTTAACCCCCAGAATGCAATGTTGTCGTCTGACTCCTTTTGCTCGTCTGCATCTTCAGTAAATAAATGCATTCTGTCGCTTGAACTGTAGTATGTTATTAATGGAACTGCCAAGCATTCTGGATCCTGATTAGAAGACAGATCAGTCAACGGTGTCTGATCTGGATCCAAGTGATTTGCAGATGTCGAGTCGTTAGCAGCATGATAAAGACTTTAGATTAGTGTGATACTGATCCCGTAAAGCTACAACAAAAACTGTCAGTCATAGAAAGAACCCTAGGATAGAACAAAATGGATATAGTAATTAATCCTATCAATGTGGGAAATGAGCCACCAAAATGCCATTTGCAAACAGTACAGACCCAGATGAGAGGGTTCCTTAACGGAGCCCTCTCATCAGGGTCTGCACTGTTTGTAATGCTACACTTTACGTCTTCTAGGGAAAAAACGTGTATATTCGCAGTGAGTTTGACCTGTTTGGATTTTTGAATAGTCAATTTGAGAAGTCAACCTTTTACCTCATAAAGATGTATAGTACGAAAGAACAGTTCATGAAGATGTCCCATCTGGGCTATTTTTAGACCCAACCGCTTTTGAATTAATCTACACAAAATGAGCATTTACTAGAAAAGGGAACCTTTTAGAATAGAGTAGTTTTGAATCCATTGTGATAAATAGAGCATTTGTTCCATATTATAGAATAGAGTAGTTTTGAATCCATTGTGATAAATAGAGCATTTGTTCCATATTACTCAGAATATTTGATCTGTTTTTGCTTGTAGACTGACCTTGACTTGAGTATCTCTTTTCGCCATATATCCGCCTTTCTACGCCTTTGCAAACAGAGTAGACCCAGATCAGACGGCTCCCATAGGAGCCGTCTGATCCGGATCTGCTCTGTTTGCTGATGGCATAATATTGATATGATAGTATAGTCTCTGTCATAGCCAGACATTCATGTCTTCTTGTGCTATTTCAACATGTTAAATCTAATTAATATTCATGACGTCATTATGAATATTCATGGAGGAAAAGGGTTATACAATTTATGCCATGGCCAAAATTGCCATTGTTCATATGCAATTGTAAAACGTAAACTAATGAATATCCACGAAGTATTTTTTCTCATGCACAAATATTCTTTATTTAAATGGTTAAGGTGAGCAATATTGAAACTGGTCGAGGCTGCGCTGTACCTGAATGGGCCAAAGGAAAATATTGCTCGGCATCTCGCCCGGATTGAAATCATTTAACCCTTTTGTCCATATAAAAGCCTTTTCACGCCTTTGCAAACAGAGTAGACTCAACTCAGACGGATCCTATAGGAAATGTCTGACCAGGGTCTGCTCGGCCTGCTTATGGAATAATATATGATTATTGGAGCGTTCTGTTTTACTTTCACCTTGCTTTAAGCAGCCACCTGCCATAAATACCAACTAATTAAAACAATTTAGTGGCCGGTATAGAGAAGTTTTACTGTATGTCAACAATTTGATCTGTTGCAGTTTATACTTCTGATTCTTAGAAATCTGTTGGAGAACTGTTGACTGAGTGTCAAGCAGATGGGTCCTGATGAGACGCCGAGTTACTCGGCGTCTCGTCTGGCTCCATGTTGTTTGCAAATGCTGGTCAGATAGCTCTTAGTATACTGAGGTTTCAGGGGCGTGGTAAGCGATACGCACTTACGCACGTGCGTAACAGCAATTTGAAAAGTGAAAATATTAATATGGCCAATTGGAACAAAACTCGAAGGCTAGTGGGATTAGACTTTGATAAACGTTCTTCTTAGTCACGTAAGCTTTAAAACATTCACTCATATTGAAGCCTCATTTTGAAACCATTGTGATAGATAGAGCAATTACTCATATAGGAGCAAAATTTAATGCTCTATTTATCACTATGGTTTCAAAACTACACAATTCTAAATGTTCATGGCGGAACATGCCCCGGACCCTTATGGTCATAGTGCGTACATTACATTTGGATTTAGCTACGCTCCGTGGTTAAGGTCGTAATCATGTTCACCACTACTTCTTTTATAAGACATAGATCTACATGAATAATTTTTCAACAGTAACACAATTTGATATATAAAGTATTAATACAGTGTTTCGTAAATGTCCATTATAGCCCTTATTTATGATATAATATTTCCATCATGAAAACAGTGTAGATCCTGATTCGATTTCCTTCTTTTGACACAATGAATACTATTGACGTTCAAGTTCTACTACATGTATTTGGCTAGTAGTGGAGATAAGGTCTCAGCTAAAACAAATGGTCGAAGGGAGACAACTGGATTTGAACTAGAAGGAGTCCCAATCTAATGTCTCTGTAAAATGCGTTGTTGTATTTTTTGTGTCTATAGTCAAACAACTAGGTCTGACGGGTCACGGGTTCGCCGAGTCCATTTTTAAGGGAGATCAGCATTTCGGATATCCACGTGCCATTTATAAAAGAAAATGTTCAGTTATAGGTATAAAGAATAAGCGCATTAGTTATCGGAAATATAGCGTAGTGGATAAGTAGTAGGACCATAAAGAACTATATGATCGACTAACATTTTATTAGGCACAGGTTCGAGTCTCGCATCAACCTAAAATATTTTTTTGCTAAAAATATTAAGGAAAGTCTCCTTAAGAGCATTAGTTTTGTTGTGCATTAAGAAGCCACTTGTACAAGACAATTGCTAAAACTTATATTGATATTCATATTTTAGCATCGATTTATTATTGAAAATATGGCTAATATAGGACTCGAACTCAAACAAAGGCACACTTCCCTAACATAGACGAACATGTGCATGAATGGCCAATACAATTATACAATATGACATAAAATAATACTCTACTATTCATTCAAAATTAAAACAAAAAGTTTAAGGTCGACACGGGATTCGAACCCACGCTCAATAAAAAAACTACTCTCGCAATGTCTTCTGCGTACCTAGACTTTACCAACTGCGCTAAACTGCTGACAACAATTCCGCCTTCAATTTTATCTTATATACTAAACTCGTCTGTTTAAAAAAATGGTCCGAGAACATGTGGAATGCTGATCTCCCTAAAAAATGGACTCGGCTGACCTTTGACACGTCAGACCTAGTTGTTTGACTATAGTTATCATGTGTGTATTATGATGCCCAAATTGGCTGGACTCTCATCATTGGTGTGTTAAGTTTTTCCTTCATGAATATTCATGTAAGATATAATGACACCATGAATATTAATAAGGATTGTTATAACACGGGGAATTTTAGCCATGACTGAAACTGTAGAACCACGTCTACATGTATATTATATCATAAGCAACAGTGCAGACACTGATCAGACGGCTCCTAGAAGCCGTCTGATCTGGGTCTACTCTGTTTTCAAAGGCACAGAAAGGTGTATTAATGGAGTAAAAGGGTTAATGGTAATAATAGCTGATTAAAAGATATTGTCGGCCATTCGTCTTGATCCAGATCCAACCTGTTTAACGACGAGACCTCTCTTCAGCGACCACATTGGGTGTCTTATAAGCAGATGGTTGGTCAATGGAGGACGAACGCATTCAGTTGGACCTATCAATACAACGTTTGCCTTGCATTAAGTTACAACCCGACTTAAACAGACTTTAACTTAGTTTAAGACAATATTTACTCTGAGTGTCAGTCTTAGCAATCGTGTACCCTACCAGCCTTATCAGTATAACGTGTACCTTACAAGATGAGGATGAAGCAGACTCAGTCTTGTTAGTATAACGTGTACCTTATCAGATGCGAATGAGATAGGAATGAAAAAGGTGTCAGTCTTAGCAGTCGTGCGTGTACCCTACCAGATAAGAATGAAGCAGACGCCCACCTAAGCAGTCTAACGTGTACCCTGCTGTATGGGTTAGCAGTCTAACGTGTACTTTACAAGATATGAATGAAAACAGTGCCAGTCTTAGCTGTCTAGCGTGTACTCTACCAGATAGGAATGAAACATATGCCATTCTAAGCAGTGTACTGTGTAATCTACAAGATAGGAATGGAAAAAGTGCCAGTTCTAGTCGTCTAACGTGTACTTTACAAGATAGGAATGAATAATGCCAGTCTTAGCAGTCTAGCGTATCACCTACCAGATGAGAATGAATCAGACGCAAGCCTTAGCAGTCTAACGTGTACCCTACCAGATGAGAATGAAGCAGATTCCAGTCTTAGCAGTCTAACGTGAACCCTACCTGATGAAAATGAAGCAGGTGTCAGTCTTAGCTGTCTAACATGTGCCCTACTTAATGGGAATGAAGCATGTGTCAGTGTTAGAAATCTAACGTGTACCCTGCGATATGAGACTGAAGCAGATGCCAGTCTAAACAGTCTAATGTGCAAACTGCCATATGAGAATGAAACAGATGTCAGTGTTAGCTGTCTAACGTGTACCCTACCATATGAGAATGAAGCAGACGCCAGTCTTTGCAGTCTAACGGATACCCTTCCATATGAGAATGTAGCAGATGCCAGTCTTTACAGTCTTACGTGTACCCTTCCATATGAGAATGTAGCAAAGGCCTGTCTTTGCAGTCTTACGTGTACCCTTCCATATGAGAATGTAGCAGATGCCAGTCTTTACAGTCTTACGTGTACCCTTCCATATGAGAATGTAGCAAAGGCCTGTCTTTGCAGTCTTACGTGTACCCTTCCATATGAGAATGTAGCAGATGCCAGTCTTTGCAGTCTATCGTGTACCCTACCAGATAAAAACGAAGCAGACGCCTATCAGAACAGTCTAACATGTAAGCTGTCATATGAGAATGAAACATGCGCCAGTCTTGGCAATATAACGTGTACCCTACCTGATGAGAATGAAGCAGGTGCCAGTCTTAGCAATCTAACGTGTACCATACCAGATAAGAACGAAGCAGGTGTCAGTCGTAACAGGAACATATTTTTTTCAGCTTGCTAAAGATCGAGACAGTCAAGCAGAATTCCAAAGTGATTTGTTAATGGTCCATGTGACTTCATTACGAAGTTTCATATTCCAAACTTAATTAACAATTCATCACCTCACAGTAATTTTAACAGAACGAAGTTTCCTAATTGCCCGACTTATGTTTTATTCAAATTTTAATTAGTGTATTAATAGTTCTATTGCTTATGTCAATCAGACTTCAAAAGTAGCGATATCACGATTAAGTCAAACAGTTTTGATTGATTACATATTAAGTCTTTGCATTCTTGATAATTGGCATCGGCACAAATTGCCTAATATTTTAAAGCAGAATATATTGTTACATTCCTTTTCAAAACAATTACAGGGCATTAGATAGTTTAGATCCTGTCGAAACGCATAATCATTCAGCGCCTTATCTAGATCTGGGTCCTTGCTTATAAAGCTTTTAGTTGAGTCTGAGTTCGTTCTCAAACTTTTGATTGGTCAGATTTGAGTTCTCAAGCTTTTGATTGGTCAGATTTGAGCCACAGGCTCAAATCTGACCAATCAAAAATTTGAGAACGAACTCAGACTCAACTAAAAGTTTTATAAGCATGGACCCTGAACTAGTAATGTACCAGTCTTGAAAAATGTTAACCCTTCACTCCATGAATATTCATAAACAAACACATATATGTATGTGCGAGTATATTAATTCGCTTATTTCTTATAATGGTATATGAACTCATTCAGCTTTAGCCATGTCAGAAACTGTACAATCATATCTAGACTATATCATAAGCAAACACAGCAGACCCTGATCAGACAGCTCCTATAGAAGCCGTCTGATCTGGGTCTTCTCTGTTTGCAAAGGTGTTGAAAGGCGTATTTATAGAGAAGAGGGTTACGGTTGTTTTAATTAGATTTGGGACATCGTCATTGAAACGGGACGAGACTTCGATTGATGTTTATAAGCTTCAATATCAAATTTTCAAAACGAGAAAATACAATTTTCAGCTGAGTCGAAACAGTGAAAAAGAAAATATTCATTATTGTGTTCAATTTTATTACAATCGTGTTGTTACAGATGTTACATATGACATGCTGGTGTGAAAGTGAAAACTACCTTATTTATAAAACAAACCAAAGTAAACTAAATATAACTTTAAAAAAAGGAATCAGACAGTTATTACAGCAGACACATTCCCTGATTAATATTCATGTAAGAAATAATGACATCAAGAATATTTATTTGCTGATTTTTTTATAATGTAAACATTTCAATGGCATTTTGCTTCGGCAAAAACTGTATATTCATATCTATATAATGTCATAAGTAAACAGAACAGACCCTGATCAGACGGCTCCTATGGAGGCCGTCTGATCTGGGTCTACGCTGTTTGCAAATGTATATGAAGGAAAGGGTTAATACTCTGAGATTTTCTATATATTCTGTATCACACTACGGGCTGGACAACGAACCGAAATAAACTCTTTCCCTGCCAACGTCACATTCATGATTACCTATGCAACCTGTCTTAATCGGCCATTCATTTATTGAAGTATCTAATCACGTGTTTGCTTAATGCAGGGCAAAGGTAATGCAGCAATCTTCTATATGAACTTTCAGCACTACTTATGCGTACAATACGTTTAACCTAGGACTTGATAAGTGATATTTATGCTTAGATACTTGTGATAAGCTAACATAGTCGGTGTCTCATCTGGATTAAAACTGAATGCACATGCCAGAAAGGCCACACTTAACCATTTCCCTGTTCTAAGTTTATACCATTTTTCAATACCTACTGAATATTCATGGACAAAATAGGTGTAATGAAATGCGGAAGGTGGAACACTGTACCCGTTTTAGAAACTGAAGAAAAAGATCTATCAAATTCCATAAGCAAACAGAGCATACCCTCATCAGATGGCACCTATAGGAGCCATCTGATCTGGGTATACTCTGTTTACAGATGCATGAAAACACGTTTAGAAAAAGGAAATGGTTAATACGATTGGGGTGTAAAAATGAACGGAACATACGATATTATATACTACACGGGTACAGAGCAAATGATTCTGATTGCTAGGGGCGGCTCCTATGCAACTTAGAAAATCCCAGAACAATTTATGAAAAACACTGTAGCAAAACCAAATTGTGAGAACAGCGCAAAAATGATGTTTACAAACTGTTTTGGTGAATTATTTATTCAATCTCTAGTGGTGAAATGACAAAATTTGATTTGAAGGCATGGTGAACATACAGAATATAGATGACAGGCCGAGTAATAGGAGGCATGCATGTATGACAGCGTATTCCCACGACAGGCAAGGCACTAAACCCACTTAGATAGGCAGAGTGCAAACTGGCAAATACGACATACTGACGATCATCCTTAAGCACGCAACTGGAGAATTTGTTATCACATTTGCAAACAGTGTAGACCCAAACGAGACGTCGAGTAACTCAGTAACTCGCGAGGATCCAAACTGTTTAACAATCTGCACTTGTTTTAGAAAAGAAATCACAGATAAGTCAATGTGAAAACGGAAAGAGAGGATACAGTAGGACCCCTCTAATGTGATCACTTAAAGAATAACATTAGCTGCCTTTATAAGCAAGTGGCTCCAATAGGAGCTTTCTGCATAACTTTCGTTATGCATTAAGCTACCACCTGCTTCTGTCACCCAGAATTATGCCTCTTTTTGGTGCTCTCATTTGATGGGTTTTACTGTATTTGCACCCGAAGAAAAATTGTTGATCAGGCTAATGGGTAAAGACATACATTCGGGATAAATAAAGTGACAGGCTGGCGTAAGCGTAACAGCATTGAGTTGCATATTACAATTGTCATATAGTATAGAGTATATTACAACCGTCCAACAGTGTAGAGTAAGTATTGTGTTATATATTACAACCGTCAAACAGTATAGAATAAGTACTGTTTTGCATAATACCGCCGTTCAGCAGTAAAGAGTAAGTATTGTTTTGCAAATTACAAGTAACATATACATTATAGTCAGTTTTTTTGTTGCATATTACAATTGTTAAATAGTATAGAGTACGTATTGTAGTGCGTATTATAAGTGTCAGATAGTATATGGTAAGTATTGTGTTGTACTTACAAAATTATTTATGTCAACCAGTATAGAATACATATTTTATTACAACTGTCAAACACTATATAGTAAGCATTGTTTAGCATATTACCATTGTTAAAAAATATATAGATAATATTAGGTTGCATATTTACAACTGTCAAACAATATGTAGTAAATTTGCATAATCATTATTACAAAAGTCTATAATAAGTATAGACTGTGTAACATATAATAACAAAAGTCAAACAAAATTAAGACAGTCAAACAATATATAGTAAGTATGTTGTTGCATATTACAAAAGTCAAACTGCTGACGCATGTACACTACACTATTTTTCTTTTCCTAAAACGCTCGTTTTAAAGTGCTAAACCAAACAAAGGCATACGGCTGGTCGAAGTTAAATAACTCTAACAATCGGGGTAGACAATTTAATCGTATGTTGTCTCCCCTGATTCCTGATATTTCATAAACCGAAACGATAATAGACTAGTTGTGTTACGGAAACTGAAGGTCTGTACATACCTACACGCACATGTATGTTCAAAATGTGTTAGCCACTAAACAACAGCACACATGTGTTATCAATCCATACCATCATATGCTAGTTTTAGACCCAATCTCTTTGTATACATTTATTGAATAGGAACATTTGATAGAAAAACGTAAAAAATATAACTATGCAGTTTTTAAGCCATTTTATCACATTGGTTTTAAAAAAGTGTCTTCTACAGAGACGTCAAATGGCGATATTAGGAAAATGGTTAATGTTAAGGTATCTTGACTGTTCACTTAACCCTTCGCTTGCTATTCACGTCAATATACCTACCTGTAAATAGTGAAGACCCAGATGAGACAGCTCCTGCAGGAGCTGTCTCATCAGGGTCTGCACTATTTACAAATTGATTGTGCAACCAGTGCACTCCACAGCAGTGATTGCACAGCGAAATACTTGTATGAAAGATGTTCAGGTGGAAGAAGATCCAAGAATTTCTGGCCTACCATCAAACCTGGTATGTCTAAGAAGGGGTCTGATGGAGGACCAGCTATAATCCTATCTGATAAATATTCTACTGATCAAACAGTAGTTTGTGAAATATTTAATGCATTTTATATAAGTGTTGCAAGGATATTGGTAAGGTCCGATGATTTTTCAGACCGTCCTAGTATTCAAACTATACTTTCTAACTCTCCATGCACCAACTATTTCTCATTTAGACCGGTGACTCAAACGAAAGTTTCTAAAGCCATATCAAAACTTGATATTAAGAAGTCTACTGGAGCAGATTAGATCTCGGCAATTGTTTTGAAACTACATTCTCCTTCGTTCATTCAAACAGCTATTTCCCTGGTCAACTATACCTTTGCAACTATTAACCATTTGCTCCCACGATCCCATATATGGGACGAAGGCAAACAGTGTAGACTACACTGTTTGCTGATAGAAAATTCAATATAAAACAAACAAAAATGAAAATTTAGACGAGACATCCCTTAGATCAAATATAGACTAATCCAATACAAATGTATATTAGCATGGAAGAACTCACTGGGAGCAAATAGGTTGGGAAGAATCTAGTATAGCGGACCCCGGAAATCACGAATCATAACAAAGCACAGCGCGAGCCTTTTTGAGCCAATAATGTTGCTAAACGCGACGCCATTTTGTTTCATTGCTCTATGTTTACCTAGGGTCACTGCGGCGACTCTTGTACAATAACTGGCGGTTATAATTATTTGAATAAACGGATTTCAAGCAGGGAATTGTTTCATCATAAAATTTCTTTAAGTTGCTTTGATTTTCTGTACGGAAAAAAGGTTAATAAAGCAGGGGGTTCGGGGGCGATAGCCCCCCGACAGAACAGCAACATCCTGCCATTTACAAAGATTTTGACGTCATTGGTTACGTCATCGTATGTTTACCGCAACTAACATAATTGTATTATATTTTGCGGTAAAAAATTGGGGTCCGCTATACTAGATGTGTTCCCAATAGGTTAACCATCTTCTAGTTAGCATCTTACCTTCTATGTCTATAATATATGAAAGAAATATACGTGACCAGCTTGAAGAAAATTGTGATTGTATTTCCAATCCTTTTCTGTCTGCTTTCAGGAAGGGCTTTGGATGACAGACTACACTGTTGCGACTCATTGAAGACTGGTGTCAGGCTTTTGACCACGCACCGTTATATTTTTCATTATTGTGTTGTAAACCACCAGTTATACAAGACACTCAGGAGTTTGTTTCATACAAATGGGATAGCGCAAAGCGTGATGAATTTCGTAGAGGCCTTATTGCCAAATTATCCAGCTTAAATCGCGCTACTTGTAATATCGACTGTACAGATCGTTCATCTGTAAATAACTGTTTAAATGATATTGTTACAACTGTGCGTTCGGTTGCTGATCCTCTTTTTTCTAAACATGTACGCTTTAAGGACAATGATTTGAAAAAAGATAGTGAATGGTTTGATACTGAATGCAGACAAGCTAGAAACGTGTACCTCCGTGCTTTACACAGTTACAACAGTAAGCCGTCACCTGAGAATAGAATAGTATTTTGCGAAAGCAAAATAGCATACAAGAAATTAATTTCTCGTAAGCGTAATAAGTATAATAACATGAACGTTAAAAGGGTAAAATTTACGCCATTCTAAGCCGAAAGAATTTTGGTCGCTCTTCCGAAAGATTTCACATGATACTAACGAAATAAGCGTAGACGAGTTTTTTTTTTAACTATTTTAAAACAATGATGGGCTCTTCTACACAGAACGTAAATGAGGACGCAGAGTTGTTTTGCTCTAACCATGATTTTGATCACCCTAATTGCAATTTTGATGAACTTAATTGTGCTATTACTGTTAAAGAAATTTTAGCAGTTGTTAAAAAACTTAAGTCAGATAAAGCGGCTGGGGTTGATGTTCTACTGAACTGATACTTTATTGAGTCAATTGATATTATAGCTTCACACTTGTGCGATTTATTTAACGCCATTTTGAATTTGGATTTTATCCAGATTCATGGACCCAGGGCATAGTTATTCCATTATATAAAAAGGGTGATCGTGAAAACCCTTCCAACTACAGGGGTATTACATTGATTAGCTGCTTTGCTAAAATATTTACAGGGGTATTAAATAACAGGGTTTCAGCATGGTGTGAGGAAAATAATATTATATCAGATGCACAGTTTGGCTTTAGATCGGGTCGGTCAACTGTAGACGCGGTGTTTATTCTTCACGCTATTGTACAGAAGACGATAGGGTCTAATAAACGTTTGTACTGCGCTTTCGTCGATTTAAAGAGAGCCTTCGATAGTATAAATAGAAATTCTTTGTGGTTCAAGTTATATAAGTTGGGTCTTAACGGTAAAATTTTACGTGTTTTAAAGGATATGTACGATAAAGTCAAGACGTGTATTAGAAAAGGAAATACTTATTCTGAGTTCTACGATAATTATATTGGACTCATGCAGGGGGAGATAATCTCGCCCATAATGTTTGCCCTTTTTCTTGAGGATTTAGAGTTAAATCTTCAAGATCCAGATCTTATAGGAATAAGTATAGATGATATTATGCTTGCAATTTTACTTTTTGCCGATGACATGGTTGTCTTTGGTACCTCGCCACATGACTTGCAATATAAATTAGATAAATTAAATGAATACTGCGAAACTTGGGGGTTAGAAGTAAATTGCTCGAAAACAAAAGTAATGGTGTTTAGGAAAAGGGGTGGTTTAAAGGAAAATGAAAATTGGTCATACGGGGGTGAGATTTTGGAAACAGTTAGTGACTTTAACTACCTTGGGACGGTTTTCAATTACACTGGGAGCTTTGTTTTAAATCAAGAGTTTATAGTAGGCAAAGGGTTGAGAGCATTGAATGCACTCATGGCCAATATTAAAGGTTTGAACCTGAAAGGTAGTGTTACATGTCAGTTATTTGATGCATTTGTTAGTTCTATCTTGAATTATAGCTGTGAAGTATGGGGTTATACTAAATCTAAACAAATAGAACGAGTACACCTAAAATTTTGTAAAAGGTTATTACATGTGAAGAGGTGTACATCGACATACAGTATATATGGTGAAATGGGTAGATATCCCTTGTATATTAATCGTTACTGTAGAATTATTAAATATTGGTTGAAACTAGTTTCAACACGGAATGTAATATTATCTACTGTATACAATACTTTATTAGCCGAGTGTTGGAATGGCGAATCAAACTGGGTTACAAATGTTAAAACATTACTAGTAACAAATGGTTTTGCTGATGTTTGGATGGATCCAATAATTGTAAACCCGAAATCCTTTCAAAAATATTTAAACAAAGATTAGTGGGTGGTTTTATACAAGAGTGGGATGAGAATATCAATAGAAGCGGTGTACTAGCAACATATATACATTATAAAAGCTGTTTCGGATTTGAAGCATATTTAGATACATTGTCATATAAACTTAGATTTTATCTTGCTAGACTGCGTCTGTCGTCACATTCATTGAAAATAGAAACCGGGAGGTACGGTAAAAATAACACTCCAAGAAATGAAAGATATTGTAGCTACTGTGAAACTCGTGATATTGAAGACGAGTTTCATTTTGTTCTTATATGTAGTTCGTACACAGATCTGCGTAAGAAGTATATAAAAAAGTATTATTATGCTAGACCAAGCTTTGTAAAGTTTTGTCAGCTACTACAAAGTCAAAACCGTCAGGAATTAGTTAAATTGGCTCTATATATAAAGTATTCCTTTTGCAGGAGAAACGCACTTGTAAATGCTTACATGTAAGTCATCTCAAATCTGAATAGTCAGCACTTTATGCACAACGTAAATGTCAGTTTCCTTTCAAGTAAAGATGTTGCATATAACTAAACTGATTGAAATTGTAATATACTGTCAATCTGAAAAATCGTTTGACCTATGTGACATATGCTATGTATATGTATTTATAACAACAATGTACATGCTTGTACACGTTGAATAAAGATATGTTCTGTTCTGATAACCGTAAACTTATGTCGCAGCGATACTTATGGATTTGTCCAAGGGTTTCGACTGCCTTTCACATGACTTACTAATTGCTAAACTCTAGCCACAGAAGGGTTAAACTAATATTATCTCATCTAAAGGACAGAATGCAGCAGGTTAAAATGGGATTCAAAGTCAGCAGCTGGCAGAACTTAAATACTAGGACCTTAACGTTTTAACACATTTGCTCCCAGTGGATTCTTCCATGCTTATATATTGGATTAGTTTATCTTTTATCTAAGGGATGTCTAGTCTAAATTTTCATTTTTGTTTTGTTTTATATTGAATTTCCTATCAGCAAATAGTGTAGACTCTGACCTGACGCCGCATTATGTGGCGTCTGATCAGAGTCTACACTGCGTATGGGATCGTGGGGGAAATGGGTTAATGTTTTTATAAATGATATAGCTATATATCTCAACTATAGTTATATTCGTTTCGCTAGGGCTTGTTCCTCTGTTTATTTTAACAGTCGAAATATCAGTTTAACAGAAAAGCTGATTGAACAAGGATATAGCTATCATAAACTAAGAAAATCATTGTCTAAATTTTTATTATCGAAATCTCTTACTTATTGGCAAGTGCAATATTGTAATCTTAAGGCGTTCAGGACTGCGACACGGTATTTCACATCCTGAATTTTGTTGTGGTGTGATTTATAAACTTCGTCAAATTATTGGACATACCCAATTTTCTCATAAGCCTGTCAATATGTAAGAAGTGTCTGTTTTTAGCTGTTAAAAGATCCTGGGGAGGAGATGTGAACTCATTATGTATGGATCTCAAAACCCTCACCGGGATCTTTTCCATTATTCGGATACTAGCTTAAATACAAAACTGCCATACAATTGAACAGTAGTTAAAATGTGACATAATGAAACTATTAAACATAATAAATTTTCCTTCAACAGTAAGTAGATTGCCCATTCCTTGTAAACCAGGCAGTTGGTGAGAGGCCTTTATACAGATTTGAGCCACATGGTCATTATGAGCCAGCATAAAATCAATATACATTCCTAAAAGTATTATATGAACATATAATTATCTTCAATTTGAAACTTTTTCTATCAGCTCATGGGTCCTCCTGACTATGCACATGGCCTGACACTTGTCTGGTTTTGCTTCACACAGTTGTCTTCAAACTACTGTTCAATTGTATGGCAGTTTTGTAGTCAAGCTTGTCCCAATCCCAAGTGTCAAAGGTACCAGGTGTGGGTTCAGGCCATTTAGGTATGAGGCTACCCAGGTGTAGACCAGCCTCCCAAATGAAATCAGAACTGTACAGACATTCCCCTAATTTAGAAGGCTTTTGCGCACTTGCAATGGCGACATATGTGGATGCACTGTATGCTCTACATAATTGTGCTGACCTTGTATAGTCTTATGTTTCGGTTTTACCTGCTGGAATATATTTTTGTTGTAGTTTTTGTTGTTGTTGTTTTGGCACAATTTTACCGAATGATCAGGTGAGCCCCAAAATTTATATAAACTGCTTAGGTCGATTGCATGAATAGGTCACACAAGTTAAAACATATTTAATGAATAACCAATTTCTTTTCAACCCTCTACTCCATAAATACGCTTGTCTACACCTTTGAAAAATAGAGCAGACCCAGACCAGACGGCTACATCAAATCAGGGTATGTTCTGTTTGCTTATGTAGTAATATAGATATCATTCTACAGTTTCTGTCATGGCCAACACCTGTTGTATCACGTGCCATTATAAAACAATTGTAATTGATATTCATGTTTACAATATTTCTTAAATGGATATTCATGGAGTAGTAGATTGACTGATATTTCCTTCCAAACCACAGAACGGAACTAAAACGAATTTCACATGAGTTATCTCAAGGTGATCTTTCATAGAAATAATTTCCGTCACATGGACCGAAAGTTAATTATTTTACGATAAAGCTCAGGGATTACACATTAGAATAGCAATGGAAGTTAACATAACCTTTAGAATGCATACTTTTTAATCACATATATTTGGATAAGATATTTGGACAAGGAATTTATTTAAACTTAACGGAATTTGTACAGAAAAGTCTATGTGGAGGGCGGACATGCATGTACTTAATTATGCAGCATTCCCATGACTGCAAGACGACCCAAAAGACTGAGCCTTACTGTTTTGTGGCTCTGAAGCAAACCTCCGTGATTACATGAACTCAGCAAAGGAACTCGGCCTCATTGCAATGCAACTTTCAGCGATGACAATGGCTATAGCAAAGACATCTGGTCCAAATGCGAAAGGAAATGCAATTCTTTGACGTCAGCAAAGCGATACAATTCTTCGACGTCAGCTAGCTATGACCGCAACAAACTTGAAAATGTATGCAGTAAAGGCCAACAATGTGTTTAATGTGATATGCTTGGACATCAGCTAAGCAACAGGCAGAAATCTCCCTACTAGCAGTTCCTTGACCAGCTATGTCTACGGCCGCCCTTGTATCGTCGGGGGCAGTGACTAATCTAATCTCCCCTGAAAGTATATGGAAATCTGGGCAGAAGAAACTAACATTTTGTATTGAAAGCCAAAGCATGACTAGAATTCTTTATCACAGATACCGTAATCAGAGTATAACATGTTAAGGCTATAAGAAAAATGGAATGTGACTAGGCATGTTTGTAGGTTACTCTACAAGTCGTAAGTAATGAATGGTATAGACTGTATAGAAGTAAAGAATTATACAAGGGTGGGAGGGTGGGTTTCAAAAGTATTATTTGCTGTATGATCTAAAGCGCGGGAAAAAATGCGGTGCCGAAGTAAGTGATTTTTACGGCATTGCAGATAAAACGAAAACACCGTTCCAAATGGCCGACAGAGGTAGGAAATCTCGCTTGCGAAAATAAACATGATCTATTTTCACAGAAAATAATCAGTAATTATTTTACGATCAAATCAGGGATTACAAATTAGAATAGCAATGAAAGATAACATAACCTTTATTATGCATACTTTCTAATCACATATATTTGGATAAGATAAGTTAAAACTTGGCGTTATCTGGCCGAGACAAGGACTTTATTTAGACTTAACGGAATTTGTACAGAAAAGTCTATGTGAAGGGCGAACATGCATGTACTTAATTATGCAGCATTTCCATAACTGCAAGACGACCCAAAAGACTGAGCCTTACTGTTCTGTGGCTATGAAGCAAACCTCCGTGATTACATGAACTCAACAAATGAACTCGGCCTCACAGCAATGCAACTTTCAGCGATGGCAATGGCTATAGCAAAGACATCCGGTTCAAATGCGAAAAGCAATGCAATTCTGTGACGCCAGCAAAGCGATACAATTGTCCGTCAGCTAGCGATGACCGCAACAAAATAAGTTTTAGGCAGATAATTAGGCAATAACCTTATGGAAGTAATGAGCTCAGCAAAAGCACCAGCAAGTAAACATAACTCAGTCAAAAATCATCTTAAAGCAACCCTGCCATTGCCTAGGATAACACCTTTCAGGGCAAAACCAGGGTGGTTCCTGTTAATGTTATTTTTGGCCCCTAAATTTTGGACCTGTGTAATACCCCAACAGTGCAGTAATAAATCCATGCTATGGTAGTGACACCGCCCAGGTTTCTTAAGTGATACGCCAAAGTGAAAATTCTAATTATCCCTTAGATTCAACTATCTAATTAAAATAGATACATGCATATCCGCTCTCCACCGTGAATTTTTCCGCCACAGGTAAATTGGTTTTACTTGGAATAAACAATTTATCCCCCCCCCAAAATTCACTCAGCAATGACATTTAGCAAACAATCTCTAAGCGAATCTAAGTAAAATTCAAGGCCCGCGTCTGACAAATGGATACCATCAGGCCAGCCTGTAGTTGCCCTGTCAATGTCAATTTTCAATAATCTGCCTTTGGGCAAGCTATGGACCTGTTGTCGACCCCAGCGATTAACTCGTTTCAGTTTACGATCAATCGAACCCGATTCTACTTCTGGACGGCCCCATGGCAAACGTGGAAGTATGTCAATCCATATTATTCTTGTATCAGGAAATGCAGAATTGAGTGAATGTAACCCTTCCTTAATTTGACTGCAAAGTACTTCCACTCTTGTTGACACCATGTCATTACCACCAAGGTGTACTGATATGACTGAGGGGGGTTGACGGAGCGTTATGTCTACCTGGAGACTGTAGGTGAAGTCGTCCCAAGACATCCCTCTGATGCCCCACCATGCGATGGTCTTGCCCAAAGAAAGATTGGCCTGTGCCTATCGATGGCTCGCCTCCCTGCCCAGTAGGGGATAGAGTCGCCAACAATCTAAATGTCTGTCGAAAGAGAACACAGTAATGGGTATGAGATCTTGGTTAATTTTATCTGATATAAGTTTTGTAGGCATTTGACTGCCAGCGGCCCAATTGCATAATGGCACTTGCTGGTGTGCCTGCAAGAGCTAGATCGGTGGCCCTTCCATTTCTGAAACTATGTGTGCGAAACACTGAAATGTTTAGCTTGTTATGTTTTATTGCCTTATTTAGGACTGCTGTAACTGCTGCTCTTGTAACTGGAGAACCATTGGCATAACAAAATAGATTGCCGCTGTGGGATGGCCTGACTGCTAGGAATTGGTCAGTTGTATGAACTGGGCAGATTGGTTGGCAATCATCTGTGGGCAGCTTAATACAAGTTGGTGGACCTAATGGGATTGTCTTGGATGAGCTCAGTGTTATCGTCACAGATGTTTTGTCATCATTTATCTGGATATCCGAGATTGAAAGAGGTCTATCACCAATGGTTCTCGCTGAAGCCACCAGTTCGCCAACCCTAAAAAGGCCGAAATAGGCTAGTGTGAAAGCGGCTGTAAACAACCTAGACTCATATTGGTTATAGCATACCAGATGTAGTCTATTACAAATGGTTGTTTATATCTTTTTTCTTATTGGGGCCCGTTTGTCAGTCCGTTTTCTAGATCTCTTGCAGCCTTTCAGAAGTTTTTTGACAATAAATAGTTCTGATATATCATACCAAGCATTTAATTTGTGGTGGTAGTTGATGCCTGAGATGTAAGCGGAAATTGTGTTTGGGGCTAAGCCTTGTTCAAAGCAAAAGGCAATGAAAGTGACAAATGACTGGACAGACGCAGGCCATGTGTTAGATAAGTGATATGTAGAACGGAATTTATTAAAGGCATTCATGGCTGTTTGGTAGGCCATTGATGTGTTTGGAGGTAGAGCATCTTTAATACGGCGTTCAGCTCTGAGTTGAAGATGTCCCAAAGCCTCGGTGGCATTAGATGTGGCTTGGTATCTTCTGCAGGGGCTAGCTTCCTGAACTTGGCAATCTGCAAACGAGATAAGGCGTCGCATATTAGATTCTGTTTACCGAGTACATATGTAGCCCGCAAAATGGTATTATTATACAAGCATTTCATTGTGAGGAGCCTTACGATGCTCATAACGCGTTCCGACTTTGAGGACATGGTATTGAGTATTTGAACTACTGCCTGATTATCACTATGAAACGTGATTCTTTTGTTTGTAAAGTCCTTACCCCAGATGTGTAAAGTCCTTACCCCAGATGCAAACTGCTACTAAACTGGGGAACAATTCCAAAAGAGTGATGTCAGACGTGTAACCATTGACATGCCAATTTATTGGCCATTTTGGCAGCGCACCAATGTCCTTGGAAATAGATACCAAAGCCAAATTCCTTGCCCCCTGCGCTATCTGTGTAAAGTTCCAAATCACTATTTGAAACTCGGAATCTGTCGTGGAAGACTGAAATGCCATTATGGTTTTGAAAGAATTGAAGCCACATCACCAGATCAGATTTAATGCTGTTTGTGATTCTTGTATGGTGGTGTGGTTTGGTGAGGCCACAAATTAATCAGACGGCGACGGAATGGTCTGCCAGCCGCAATTGCTCTACCGCAAAAATTCAAGGAGCCTATAAGCGACTGCATGTCTCTGAGTGTGCACTTGTGTTTGAGTAAAACCTGATGAATATTTTGGATGACCTCTGTGACTTTGTGAATTGGAATGCGCACTTCCATGAGGTCTGAATCAATTTCCAAACCCAAGAAAATAATTAGGTCTGACATACATTGTTCAAAAACTTTCATAATAAGGGAGCAAGTATCTGTTGCTTTCTCACCACCCAAGAAATCATCCAGATAGTGAATCAGTTTACCTGATTTCATTCTTTGTTGTTACACAGAATTCTAAGAATTTGGAAAAGGTTTCGAAGATGCTGCTTATGCTAGATCCAAATGGCAAGGCTTTGTCAAAATAATAATTCCCATTGTGACAGAAACCCAGCAGTTCGAAATCATTTGGACTGACAGGAATTAACCGGAAGGCATTTTTAGATCCATTTTAAATAACTTGCAGTGTTTGCCTAGATCGTGTACCATAAAAACTGTTTCATCAAAGCTGGTACATTGATCTGAACACAGTTCGGGATCAATGAAGTCGTTTATGGAATTACCAACGGGATATGATAGGTGATGAATCATTCGAAACTCATTGTTTTCTTTTCTAGGAACTAAACCTATTGGGGACACTATCAAATTTGGAAGTGGTCGAACCTTAAATGGGCCGGCGACACGACCTGCATTAACTTCTTTGTCAATTTTCTCCTGGACAATAATTGGCTGTTCTCTTGCTGATCTTAGATTTGGGGCGTCACGCGGTGTTCGTGGCCCTTGATATTGAAGGCTGAAACCATGCACGAACCCATCCAAAATAAAATCTGCATCAGGGTTTATATAGTCAGAAAGATACTTGGTTAATGTGCCGATGTTCACTGGCGTTTTTGCTAAGGAGAAGAGATTGTCTGCCTATGTTCCCCAAAACGATGTACCCTTATGATCTGAATTCCCCTCTTGTGGAACCTAGGTTTCTTGGGCCTGGCCGGCGCTGGAATGGATGACCCCGAAAAGAGTTCTTGTTATGCATGGGAGGGGCCGTAGGGGTTCGTGGTTGATCAGAACCCTGGATAAAAGTGCAAGTTATCATGGGATGACCCCTGCCGCATTTGGAACATGCATGCTGAAATTTGCAAGGGGACCACGAGCATGATCCTCTGTTGAATGCAATGCAGGTGTAGTGCATTGTAGTCTTTGGTGTTGTGGCATTTGGATTTTCCGGGGTGTCCGTGGTACCCAAACATCGGCTAAATAGATCATGGTTAGTGTCTGCCCATGATGACGGAATGACAGCTTGACGTAAGCGGAACTGTTTGTCATATGTACGCCATGCAAATACTGGACGCCCTGCATATTCTCGAATTGTTGCCATATACTTTAGCAAAGCGGGGGCCTCATTTGGGAATGTGGTCAGATAAATGGACATATATATGATAAATGCGTCGGTCCCATTTGGCAATTGATGGGATGTAATCCTTGCATTCTTTGGGATACCGATGTATTGTATGTGGCCACTTAGGAAAGTGTGGCAAACAGTTACTCTACGTTTCATCTTGATCCAAACTGTTTGCAAAGGTTTTCACATATTCCCCCATTGCAGCAAGCCCTGTGAGTCGCTTTCCGGTAATTGTTTCGTTGAAAATGTTAAAACAAATCAATAAAATCTCAACTATGCAACCTGAAGCAGACAACACATTTGCAGCTATTTAACCTTTAATTTGCTGAGAAATCTTTCACACGTTTCGTAAGTAAGTTGAATTCATCTTCCACTTTAGACGTCATGAAACAGACCCCAAACCAGGAGTGTCTCATATTTGTTTTGGACGGAAGTTTCCCTGTATAGCATCCTATATAGCATAATATAGAATAATATAGCATAATATAGCATAATCCATTAACCTCCGCGATACAAATGCTGGGACATAGACAAACAGTATTGACTCTGGCCAGAGGGCTTCTGGAGGAGACCCTCTGATCCGAATAAATACTGTTTGCTGCTGAACTTATTGATTGCCATGGTTTAAAACAGTATATTCTTTGTTTGTGATGCCCCCTACCACTCAGTATGTCAGATGGACGGGTTCCAAATTTGATTAGGAATAGTGTATTGCCGATGATATAGAACTTAAAGGGTTATCAGTGGTTTTGCACCTTGTGGAATTTAAAGATTGCTGCCCATTGTGAAGACTAAATAATAAGGTCATGTATATGAAGCCTTTAGACGTCTGCAACGTAATATCACACAAATGTGGTAACAATATTAGTAACTCGTTTCGTAAAAACCTATTTAGTAATTCAGTGTCTGATAATGATCCTCGCTGTTTGACACTCAGATAGGCCTAGCTACCCAGAACGAGCTACTGCAAATAAATGAAAAGAAATTAATAAACTATAAGCAGACGATAACAAATCGCAGACGAATATCTTGCAGACGACAGTTGTCAATCGCCCAATTATACCTGCATACAAAGATACCGTACAACATGAATTGTAAAGAATACACACAGTAAAACCTCTCTATAACGGCCACTAAATTACACCAAGTATTTTGTGTTAAAGGCAGGTGACTGCTTTAAGCAAGGTGAAAGTAAAAAAGAACGCTCCCATAGGAGCGTTCTGTTTTACTTTTACCTTGGTTTAAGCTGCCACCTGCCCTACATTACAATTAATTAACACAATTTAGTGGCCGTTAAAGAGAGGTTTTACTGCATATTCAAATCTATAAATTACATCAAAATGTTTCTTTGTATTCTGACTACATAATTACAAAAGCCATATTGACTATTTTTCTTCCATGCGGTAATAGAATACAGGATACAGAATATTTCATTAAGCATAAAATGTACATACATTCATAGCCTAAATCATAAAACTGTTACTAACAAACACATGAAAACAATTTGGAGGAAGAGAATATTTTCGTAGGGGAACTAAATCGTTTAATAATTTTTGCTATGGTGGTAATGTATTTAGGTAATAAAAAACATCCCGTGTGTCCACACATAGGACATAGGCCAACAATGTAGACCATCAGATGGTTCTTAGAGGAGCCTTCTGATTGCGGTTTTTGCTGTTCCCAGAGGATCCTTCCGATCAGAGTCTGCACTGCTTGCTATGACACTGAGGCGTTTAATATTTAAGCCACAAACATCCCCTAATCTCATTTATGGGACATATGCAACCAGTGTAGACCCGCATATGCATAATAATTTGCACTGTTAAAGTTCGCAGCGCAACAAATATTAGTTTTAATCACATAATGTACCGTGTGGTAGTGCTGAAACAGTGCCGTTAATCGTCGAAATGCACTAGTTCATTTTTAATGCAAATGAGCAGTTAGAATCCGACTACTACGCTGTAAACAATGGCCGAAACAGCCGTCAGATATAGTTTGTTTCAATTTATATGGCACTTTTTAAGGGGTATGTGGTAAAAAAATAATCTTACATTCGTGTTCATTACAAATTGTTTTTATGAAACTCGTTTGCTATAATGCATATTACATTCGCTACAGCTCCTGTCATACAATATTAGTAACTCGTTTGGTAAAACAAATTGTAATAAACACTCATGTAAGATTCTTTCTTGTTAGATATCAATATGTATTACGAACTTAACAAAAGTACTATAAACTTAATAGACATACTGCAAACATAACAGACATACTTAACACGGGTACGACCAACGTATCAGATGCATTACGACTTTAACAGATACATTACGAACTTAAAAGGACATTTTACTATATATTCATATACCACCGTCTTACCTAAAAATGTGAAAACGTTGTGGAAGGAGTTTACGTGTGTAAGATAATATACATGATCTGATTTAATCCTGTCCTCCATAAATACGCCTTACTACGCCTCTGTAAAAGTAAACTGTTGAAACCATTGTGATAAATACGACATTTGCTCCTATAGGAGCAAATGCTCTATTTATCACAATGGTTTCAAACTACAAAATTCTAAAATTTTCCTTTTCTCTAGTTAACACTCCTTTTTGGTAAATTTGTTCAAAGTGGTTGGATCTAAAAAATACACTATGAGGGAATGGTTAAGGGCATGTAATAGATGTACATACATAAAGCGCGAACAAATAGCTATGAAATTGCTGATTTTCCAATTCTCGTGATTCTGTTGTAATTTTGAATGGATCACGCAACGACAAAATGGACAATTTGTTACTTTGGTATAGACATAGCACTATTCACAGAAAACGTCAATGTGGACAAAAGTCATGCATATCCAGGATATCAAGAGACATGAAAAAGATAAAATATTATATACATATACTTGTTTTATATTAAACATACAGCTCATATACATAAGAAATAACCACCAAGTATTTCCCGTATATGAATTTCGTAATACAGTGAACCCTCGTTATACCGGCATTCGTTACAATGGCACCCTTTCGTTACAATGGCAGTATGCATTGAAAGAAAATTACCGTTAAGCCTTTGAAACAACCACTGAATAAATAGTAGCAATGCCAATAAGACAGGTTATCGCTTAATGCAGAACACAAGAAGTGCAAAAATCTCCCTCTGAGAGCTTTTTGCACTTCTTGTGTTCTGCAGTAAGCTTTCACCTGTTGGTACTAGTTTGAATTAGCCATATGGTTAATTTCATATTTAAACTCGTTATAACGGCAACCTCGTTATAACAGCAAAATGTCTGGAAACAAACACCTCCGTTGTAAAGAGGGTTCACTGTACATCATCAGTCTAAATTCGGTCTAGCCTGAGAGACTTATAGAACATACGCTCGTACTGTCGTGTTTCGCCACCAACAGGCAGTTGTTTTTTCATTTGTGCTATTTTATTCTAAACGAATCTCAATTAACTAGACATTCAACACTATCTGACAATGTCTCAGTGAGACACCTACATATCTCGAATGAATGAACAATACTGCAGACTAATCAGATGTCTTATTCAAACAAAGCGGCTGATCTGTGTATACACGGTTAAAAAAAATATAAATGTCCTCGTAGACCGACATGTTCCGAAAATAGTGTTAAACCGAGAAAATAAGGAATGTTAATCAGATGGCTGACGTCACTGAAGTGAAGATCATGATCACTCTTAGGCTTTACTCCCTGAAAATGCATATAAGAAATGTTGACGCCATGAAAATTAATTAGGTTACTTTTTAAAATGGCATATTTACCCATTTATGCCTATTGTCTAGTTTTGTAGACATTCTCCCTTACCCATCCACTGCTGATAATTACTCCATTGTTTTCATGAAATCTTATATCCAGTCTCATCATAAACGTTTGGTAAGCCCTTATTAGTGGTAATTTGTGAGTAATTGCAGACTAGTGTAAAGCAAACTAGGTTTTACATTGGAAGGGAGAGTATATTCGTCGTGAAATGTTGGAAGATGTAAAACAGAAAATGGTGAGTCCTTTTGTTTTATTATAAGCTCCAAAAATGGTTTCCTTTCACGTTGTGATCTTATTGTTTAACATCTTAACAATTGGTAGAGCATATTTTAAAAAGTAAAAGTTCATTTATTAATTTCTGCATAAAGATTTGTCTACAAAGGTAGACATAGGAACAATAGGGTACTTCTACTTTCACTTTCAATAATTGTGTTATTTTTATTTTTTATAGGAAATTCTCGGTGAATAAGTGGTTTTGACTAATGCTGGAAGAAACGAGTGGGTTTACAACAGCAGAAATACATATCCAGCCAGCCAATGTGGATGAGCGTACAGACGAGGACGGTGCAAGTGAAGATGAAGATGTGACATACGACGATTTGAGCAGTCCCCAATGCGATCAGCCGGCTTCAGTGACTATTATACTGATAATAAATATCAAACTGTCACGGTGTGGAGTCTCTGCAACAAGTCTCAATGTGGTCAAATAAAGCACATACAAAAGTTCGACTCACTCAACCTTTACTAATATGGCACTACAATCAAATAATGGGAGGAATGGATCGGATGGATCAGGATGTATAGAAGAACTGTGTTGCTATAAAGTCCAAGAAGTGGTGGTGGCCTGTTTTCATGTGTTGCATTGATATCAGCGTACAGCAAAATGGCATATGTAAAGGGGGACATCAATTGGACGGTCGTCCCCTCTAGACTTGCAAGTGATAAGACATGCCCTGATCAATGTGTCCCTTGCACAAGGTAGAAGGATGGTAAGCATCATTTCCGTTAAAAGTATTCTATAATCAACTTAAATTGGTAACTGCAGGAAGCATTTCCGTCTCTAAAGTCTTAAGACATCAGCATTTGGTCGTTGTCAGCTACCCTCTACCGGCACCGAAATCCCCCGATCCCCAGAGCCCCACCCGGCATACACGCTCCCTCTCAAACCACTAGGGCCCCGAATGATTCCCGAAGGGTTCCCGAATGTGGATATCGCAGATTCTGGATGATTCGGCATGCCTTCGGGATGTTCGGGAAACCTTCCGCGTCATTCCTGAACCCTTCGGGAACCATTCTGGATGATTCGGGGACTGATCGGGATCGAAAAAGATTCGGCATCCATGTTTTAAAAGTTTTAAAATTTGGACGCCGAATCTTTTATTCGGGAAGGCTTCGGGACCTTCTGGAAACCTTCTGGAACACTTCGGAACGTTCGGGATCCCTTCGCGATGGCTTCGGGGGTAGATTCGGGGTCATTCTGCAAGGCTTCGGGATCTCCTATCCATCCCGAGCGGTTCCAGAATGATGCCGAATCGATGCAGAATGCTTCCCTAAGGCTTCCCGAATGCTTCCCGAAGACGTGGAAGGGTTCCCGAACCCATGCGGAAGACATGCCGAATGTATTATGAACGATTCATGTACTTAATATCAGGCTTAACTTATTAGGGGTATTACACTTACATAAAGAGAAGATACGTGAAATAATTTTATCTAAGCAGATTTTTTACTGACATTCTGTTATATTTTTTAAACAGAAAATAACAGTTTGTGCATAAAATATATAATTAAACCTAAAATGAATTTGGTAAAATTCTTAAGTCTGTTACAAATTCTTAAATATTGTTTTTGATTTAGATCACCCTCGGTTATTATCAAATACAATATGTATTCTTAAAATGACAATTAAGCAAACGTCTTACAATTTGTTTTTACAAGATAATCACTTTTTATAAACATCTATGCTCTTGTATACTTTTTAAGTAACAGGCTTAACTAAGTTATTATTTAAGAATGTTCGTGAAACTGGGGCCTGAATAGTGTCAGAAGACGCTGATGTCAGCAAAACTTATATACATGTATATCTGAAAAAGAACGGTCGGCATACTGCCGAAAGAATTTCGAGATATAAAATACAATATACAAGAAACGTTATACATGTAGTCGAATGTTACAAAACATCTTATTTAACATGAGCTAGAAGTTATTTACCGACTAAAACAATAGCTCCTTAACAAAACGCACTCCACTACTAATAAACCTATGGACAAAATGCATGTATAAAGAACAGGAATAACTATAGAATATAACACATCTAAGTTTTGCTACCTATTATAAATAGCTTAAAATAACATGTATATGATCAATCCCTTATACTCGTAATTGGTTTGGTTTTTTTACGAAAACGAAATAAAACACATGAGAGGGGAGCATTTATATGTAGATGTATGTGTGTGCGTACGTGTATGTGTGCTCTTCCCATGTACTTGCTAAGAGTGTATTTGAGCCCCACCCAAAACAGGGTCTACAGAGTTTGTATTAATATTAATATATAAATATGGGTGTATCCTTTACAAAGTAGTATACTTGCAAACAGTGTACGTGGATTTTGCAAACAGTGGAGATTCTGAAAAAGGGGCTCGTGTTTTACCTACCCAAACAGGGTCCATAAAGTTTGTTATTTTGCAACACATCTATAGCTATAATATATATATGTCATTATTTATTTACATTAATTCTCATGTACACACTTACTTATTTTGTAGTATAAGGCTAGTGCATATAGTATGGATATGTGTAAGTGGATCTATACTTGTACTATAGAAGTCTAAGAACTATCTGTAGATGCAAATTAATATATGAAATGGATAAGACATACATGAGTAATAGTCATTAAGAACTGACATAGAAAATGAATCTTTCTCAATTAAGTATGAGAGGTTTTTAAGCAATCCCCAGTCACATATATTGAAATATTACAACATCATTCATGGAGAGGAGGATAAGTAATACATACAGTTCAAAAAGGGTATTAATATAAAGCAAGCTCATCTGGACGTAAAGGAACTGTCAGCATCTATCAGTATTTATTACATGATAATGGTGCCATGTACTTTGATCCACCACCCATTAGGTGTTTGGGGCCTGAGGTAACCCCGCTCCATCCGAATGAATATAGTCTAGATATTTTGGAAGCATCTTTTCCACTCCAGCGAGACATCTTTTCCACTCCAAACCACAAAAATACGACATCATTATATACCCAGATTCTCAATTCGGCAACCCTTCGGCCTTATTTCTGCAACGATTCGGCATCCCTTCGGCATGTTCTGCAATGGTTCCGCAACCTTTCCGGAACCTTTCCGCATGGTCGGAAACCATTCGGGAAGCATTCGGGAGGTAATTATCAAGGTTTCGGCATGATTCTGCATCAATTCGGCGTCTGTTCCGCAACGCTTCGTAAGCCACCTCCCGAATACTTGCAGAATACATGCCGAATGACCCCGAATACAAAGCTGATCCCGAATGGTTCCCGAATGGAGCTAAATTTATTCGGCAACCCTTCGGCAAGGCTTCGGCGCTGTAGTGGACGCCAGGCATTAGCTAATGCACTCGTATAACTTATGTATTGAACCTAGGTCAACAGACGTTTGGTTTTAATTATATAATCTACTAACTCTGTTGTGAATTAAATTGACCAGTTGTCTTCTCGATATCTATCTGTAAAACATTGATTATCTTAACCCATTGCCTCACAGGGCCTCACATGTTAAGATCCACTCTCTTTGAAGAAATGTACTAAAAAGGAGCATTAATTAGAACAAAAGAACGCGTTATGAACTGTGTAGTTTTAACCCTTCTCTTGCTGAATTTTAAAATACATTTCTCCTTCTTTACCCATGCCCTGTTGTATAATTACATATAGCTTCACTGTGTACAAGTATTTCGCTGTGCAATCACTGCTGTGGAGTGCACTGGTTGCACAATCAACTTGTAAATAGTTCAGACCCTGATGAGACAGCTCCTGCAGGAGCTGTCTCATCTGGGTCTTCACTATTTACAGGTATGTATATTGACGTGAATAGCAAGCGAAGGGTTATAACCATTTTGATAAATAGAACATTTGCTTCTATGACAGAGGCTTCAACATGCGTCAATGTGAGGGAATGAGTTAATTACGAATAAAGTATACAGTGTATGTCTGCTTGATACTTGTTTCTTAACCATTTATCTGGAATCTTCATAAACTTTATTCCAGCTGATATAGTCTGATGTAATTACACTCGTCATGCGCGAAGCTGGTAGTACTGATGCAGAGTCTATCGTCCTCATTGTCATAAGCTATGGCATAGGGGAAATGCGCGAGTCCTTGGTCATTTCTCAGTAAAATCCGTGTGAGGTCTCCGGTTGGAGAGAGCTGGTGGATGGTGTGGGTATTCCAACTACATACGTACACGACACCCTCTCTGCCTACAGCTACTCCATATGGAATCTTTAACATGTCGTGTTTGTACACGGAGAATACATGACCGCCGGTAGTCATACACGTCACCGTGTTGGCCTTCATGTCAGTGACGTAGATTACGTCCTTGTCACGGCTTAGAGCAATACTACATGGAATGGTTAACGGGTCCTTCGCATTGTCGTCAGTGGTAAATGTGCTCAAAGTTCTACCGGATATGTCAATGATTTTAACACTGGGTGGACTTTGACATGCAATGATCAAATTTAATCCATCATAACAAATTCCGACAACATGATCACCAGGTGTATTTATTGTGTGACTCTTGGTCAGGATGTCTGACACTGTAATTATATCTAGTTTCTCCTCATCTCGTAACACCACGACCACTTGATTTGGTTTTGTTTCTATAACACCGAACGGTTTTGATGACAGGGCAATGCGAGTCTTTATGTCGATCAGTTTGACCTTAATGTTGTGAGAGTCGGTAACAACCATGCGGTCGCCGGTCAGTACAGCTATACCACTGACGTTGCAGTCTCCTGTATCGTCCTCAGACTTCACATTGACCTCCCGCATATATCGGGCCGTAGTGGGCGTGTCACCCTGTCTCACAGACAGTGACCATATGGCGGACAATGAAGACATCATCTGTTGAATTTTCTCGTCTTGAAATGAATATTCTTGAATGTTGGCATCAACAATGTTTGATTCATTCTCTAGTTTAAGTAGACACATCTTGGTCTTTTTTGTTTCTACAAATAGCTGGTTGTCTTTACCAGACATGACAGTTTCCTCTAGACGTGATCTTATAGATTCCACGCGTGTGATTATAGTTTGGCATGTATCTGATTCAGTCTTAATTTTCTCTGAATTTACGCGTTTCAACTCTGATATTATCATTGTTGTTTCGTTTTCAAGTTTGTCTAGTAGATTGTTGATCTGTTGTCTGATACTTTTGATGTTGGCTAAAGTTTTAGAATGATATTGCTTGTTATCTTCATTCTTCCTTTTGTTGTTTCTCTGTTGCTTAGTTACCGATGACATGAGTCTGTCCAAATCTGCCCGCAGCTGTTTGAACTCTTGACTGTTAGCAAATCCATTTGATACGTCCGGCACGTAAGACATGTTCGGGCAGGTCCTATGTTGTATGTTTACACACACGCTACAGCACAGCTCATTATGATCATTGCAAAAATATTCCAGAATCGTTCCTCCATGTTTTGGACATTTTTCTTGAAGTTCATGTTTTGCATGGGGTCGTAGTTTCGATTTGGACATGGCCGATTTATCTAACATCGTATGGTGTTTCGTGGCGGAGAGCTTACGATGAGTATTACAGCAACTATCACATAGATACTCACAGCAATCCTGACAATAGTCGACGGCTTCCACGTGAAGATTATCAGTGCTACACGGTTGGCAAAAGAAAGTCAAATATTTCCTCCGAACCCGTTAGTATAGACGCGCTTAAACCTTTTTGTGACTTTTTAGTAGCCATTTCAACTCAAAGATATACAACCCAAGTGTACTCAATCCTTTTGAAACAACAAAACATACCATTTATCGAAATCCCAATTTACTAGTAAATGAAGTCACACGCGTCAATATCCGAACACGTTTACATACGCAGTAATATTGAGTATAAACATAGCATACTGTTTACTTGTCTAATACCAACACTTATCCCGCTATGATAAAACTAATGTTTGCTCAAATGTGGGCCTGATACAATCTTGACTACTACAGGTTGGATTAGATTTGGAGTAACTATGTACCAAATGTCAAACAGCTCTTAGGTCCTTATGAGACGCCGAGTTACATTACATCGCATCTGAATCCAAGCTGTATGAACATGCGGGTCAGGTCCTAATGAGACGATGAGGTACACTAGATCTCATCTGGATCCAAGCTGTATGAAACATGCTAGTCAGGTCGCAGTTAGCTGGATAAGCGTGAATATAGCCGGGTAAAGTTTAAACCCTTTGTGATTATCCGTTTAGCATGGGCAGTTTAGCAAAATAAGCATTAATTGTCGGATAAGACACTTGGTGATGACCCTACTGCCACCTGTAAAATCAGATAGGTTACAAAACACCAAGACAAAGCATTTTACCAACTAAATGCAGGGTGTACATTTCATCAACACTTCGGTAAAAAACTGGCCACAATACCCATTAATGAGGTATGTCATACAGTCATTACATTTGAATAGTATGAAACGTTTTGGTATTTAGTGACAGTTTAGATAAACCTAGTTCATGGAAAAGGAAGTTAATTCAACGCTATAATCAAAGCACTGCAAGTAAACATAATTAGGAGATATTATTTTGAAATACATTTTACCATTACAGAAATAAGGTTGCGAGCTAGCCAAATTCGCTAGATGGAGTTTTAGTAATAAACAGGTAAACATGTAATACCGTTCTCAATAGTTTGGTTGCCATACTATACTGATTCCAGAAAGAGAAAAACACAAAATGATATTCAGTCAAACCTTTAACCATTTCCAATGTAAAAGTAGTAGAGTCAGGCAGGAAAAGACCAACTAAAAACGCAACCAACACCAAAACATCAACAGAAAACAAGCAACACATCCACGCACACGCGCGCGCACACACACACACACACGCGCGCACATCCACGCACGCACGCGCGCGCACACACATACACGCGCACACACACGCACGCACGCACGCACACACGCGCGCGCGCGCGCGCACACACACACACACACACACACACACACACACACACACACACACACACACACACACACACACACACACACACACACACACACACACACACACACACACACACACACACACGTGAGACGTAAATCATCAAACACGAATAAAAGCACAAACACAAAGACACCACAAAAATATGAAAGCAAGGGTGACAAAGGGAGAGCCGTCTTGGAACGGTGCTGTACCAAAAACTGCAGAATAATATTTTTATCATGTCAAAGGCAAACAGAGAGGACCCTGACCAGACGGCTCCTATAGTATCCGTCTGATCTGGATATACTCTGTTTGCAAATGCGTGAACATGCGTTTATATGAATGAATGGGTTTAACGAAGAGCTGTTTGGTAAACTGTTGAAATAAATGTTGTTTTCGTGCACATCTGGACCTGATCAATCGACCACAAAATAGCTGACTGTTATTTTCTGAACTGTCCATTTCAACTATCGGGGCTTTCATGGCACGCATATATGTACGGACAAAGTCTAATTCAAACAGTTGTCTGAACCGAACAGTATAAACATTATCAGCTAGTCTCATAGAAGCAGCCTGGCTTGTTCTAACCTGCATAAAGTTAGACACTTTAGAAAACTACATCTATTTCATAACAATAGTATAACCTGCCTAAGAGGCCATCAAAAAGAGATCTAATTATGGGTTTGTATGGCACGTGTTAGCTTAATGCAGGTCATAGGTTACGCAAAAACGCTGCAATATTCAGCTTTCTGTGTTACTTTTACCTTACAAATTAAGCAACCGCCTGCTCTTTAAGATGTCCATGTTCAACACGTGATTGTCCATTTAAGACGGACTTTTGTATATAGACAAATAGACCCATATGGTAAATTCCTTCATGGTAATTGGGTAACGTTTATGGCAATGTTTATACAAAAGGTAACAAAATGTTGTTGCAATCATCAGCCAGTATATAGAACAAAACGGTAAGTTTCCAAATGAGATAATTCATTTAGTTACATTGACTATTGTAGCAACGATTAGTCTCCCGGTGACCGTGTACTATCTCGCAAACTGTATGACACGTTGTTGGCTGTAATATCAAAATAGCTGAATCGATTAAGAATTTATCAAATGTGTTATAATTTATCTTATCGTTTCTTAAACAATTAAAATTAATTCGAGAGAAAAAATGTTTGATTCATCTGATATTAAATCAGAACTGTTTTCCAAGTTTACAGCATCATTTAGTTCCACGCAATGCTGAAAGCCACTGCTTTAGTCGTATATTTTAGAACAATGATGTATGGTGAAGTTTTTAAGGAACAAATTTTACATCAAGTAATCCCGAAGTTCAAGCTCGAGATATCGAAGATATATAAGTTCAACTGTAGATACTTAACCCTTCTCTTGCTGTTCACGTCAATATACCTACCTGTAAATAGTGAACACCCAGATGAGACAGCTCCTGCAGGATAAATATATTTTAAAATTTAGCAAGAGAAGGGTTAACTGAACTTATGCCGGATGTTATCATTTCCAGCGTTGCATGAGGAACGAAAAATTGTAATACACTTGTAATAATTATGTTTGTTGAACCGTTCTCGTTTAAACCGTGTTACACTTTGGTAGGCATTTGTTGATGAAAGTATTTTTCGAAGCACCTAGTAACACTAACAATTGATCTAATAATACATCGGTTATAAACGAATGCATTTTCTGTAATCCTTTTATAACATGTTAGTACGCTTCACATTGAATAAACAGTGGGAACAATGACAATGGTATAGCGGTTAAGATATGAAACGGCTGTTTATGTTTATATATTTTATGCCATGTCGCGACTTCTTTTTCTCGATCTTTTTACCGATCCAATTAATCTTTGTGACAGTAATTTAGTGACAACACCATGAGTAATTTGTCAGCAACAACGATTCTTGAGTAGCACCGATTAAAAAAAGTGACGATCATAAGATATTTAATTTTTAGATGACGGCTGATCTTGGTTGACATTTCACAATATTTGCCGTTTACCCCATGAAAACATTCGTACAATATAGCATGCATTAGAATAAGCGTACAAACACACAAATAACTATGTACACGTGTGTCCATTATAGTCTACAAACACACAAATAAATGTGTACACATGTGTCTATCATAGTGTAGATCGTGGACAATTCTGATAAAGCATGTACTACAATAAACGTACAAACACACAAATAACTATGTACACATATGTCCATTATAGTGTACAAACACACAAATAACTATGTACATGTGTGTCCATTATAGTGTACAAACACACAAATAACTATGTACATATGTGTCCATTATAGTGTACAAGCATACAAATAACTACGTACATGTGTGTCCATTATAGTGTACAAATACACAAATAATTATGTACATGTGTGTCCATTATATTTTAGTGTACAAATACACAAATAACTATGTACGCATATGTCCATTATAGCGACGAAATACACAAATAACTATGTACACATATGTCAATTATAGTGTACAAACACACAAATAACTATGTACATGTGTGTCCATTATAGTGTACAAATACACAAATAACTATGTAAACGTGTCCATTATAGTTTACTAACATACACATAACTATATACGCACGTGTCTATCGTAGTGTAGATTGTGGACAATTATATAGCATGTACTACAATTATAAGCGTACAAACATGCAACTAACTATTTACACGTGTCCATTATAGTCTACAAACACAAAAATAACAATGTTCACGTATGTCTATAAAACTTATGTCCATTATAGTGTACACACACACACAACTAACTATGTACACATGTGTCGATTATACAGTAAAATCACTCTAATGCGACCACTTAATGAATAAACATAGGGGTCTTTATAAGCAGGTGGTTGCTTAATACAGGACAAAAGCAATGCAGAAAGCTCCTCTAGGAACTTTCTGCATTACTTTTGTCCTGCATTATGCTACCACCTGCTTCTACCACCGATAATTATACCTCTTTTATGTGGTCGCATTAGAGGAGTTTACTGTAGTGTGCAAATATGTACACATAAAAAGTACCTAGTTATAGTCTTCTTTCAGTGCGAATGACCGCTCAGCCGACTGTACATTTACTCCCCTGTTCATTGAGTCATTGGCCTACAATATTGAGCACTGCTTACATATGGCGCAATCATACAGCCGCAGTACCGGCGAGTGACTCTCACAGGTACCCATTTTAACCCCCTGGGTGGAGAGGATGTGCGCGTGGGAGACACTCAAAAGCGTCTCTGAAATTTCCGGGAGGGACCGGGATTTGAATCCCGGACCTCCGGACTGATAGTCAAGCGCGTTACCACTAGACCATCCCCACCTACATGTGTCAATTATAGTGTACAAGCCCTTAAATAACTATGTACACATGTGTCTTTTACAGCGTAGATTATGAATCGTGTTAAAAACTAATAAACAATCAATCTTTTAAGAACAACCAACCGTGCTTGTCCCAATTATTGTACACGTTAACATTCTCAATACATCAATGAACCAGCATGGGCGATATACGTACAGCGAGGGTATATTTACAGTACAACCTGTCTTAAGCGATCATTCATTTATGAAATATAGGAGTCGTAAAGCAAGTGGTTACTTAATGCAGGGCAAAAGTAATAAAGAAAGAAAGGTTTATATATTTATGAGCTTTCCTATAGGAGCAAATGCTCTATTCATCACAATGGTTTCAAACTACAAAATTCTAAACTTTTCCTTTTCTCTAGTTAATGCTCCTTTTCAGTAGATTTATTCAAAGAGGTTGTATTAAAATAGCCTATGAGGTATTGGGTTAATCTATAATATTCATAACAGTTATACCAGTTGATACAGACTGACGTAGTTACGCTTCTCAGGCGCGGGGCTGTTACTACTTATGTAGAGCCTGTCGTCTTCGTCGCCATAAGCTATGGCATAGGGGAAATGTGCCAGTCCTTGTTTCGTTCTCAGTAAAATCCGCATGACGTCTCCGGTAGGGGAGAGCTGGTGGATGGTGTGGTTATCCCTGCTACACACGTACACAGTACCGTCCTTGTCTATAGATACTCCATCTGGACCCTTTAACATGTCGTGTTTGTACACGGAAATGACATGACCGCCGGTAGTCATAATCGTCACCGTGTTTGCCTGCCAGTCAGTTACGTAGATTACGTCCTTCTCATGGTTTAAGGCAGCATAACTTGGCGTTGTGAACAGGGCCTTGCCATTGTTGTCAGTGGTGAACGAGTTCACAGTTCTACCGGACATGTCGATTATTTTAACACTGGGTGGCTGTTGACATGCAGTAATGAAGTTTGATCCATCAAAACAAATCCCGACAACATCAGCACCAGGTGTATCTATTGTGTGACTCTTGGTCAGTGTGTCTGACACGGTGATTATCTCTAGTTTTTTCTCATTTCGAAACGTCACAACCACTTGATTTGGTTTTGTCTTTAAAACACTGAATGGTTCAGATGACAGTGCAATGCGAGATGCAAGTTTATTTACCTTCATGTCGATTAGTTTGATGTTCTTGTTGTCGAAGTCGGTAACAACCATGCGGTTCCCGGCCAGTACAGCTATACCACTGATAGTGCATTCTTCTATGTCATCCTCGGACTTGATGTTGACTTCCCTTACGTATCGGGCCGTAGTCGGCATGCCTTCCTGTCTCAAGGACAGTGACCATATGGCGGACAGTGAAGACATCATCCGTTGAATTTTCACGTCTTGGTGAAATGCATATTGTATAATTTTGGCATCAACAACTTTGGACTCACTCTCTAGTTCCAGTAGACGCATCTTTGTCTTTTTTATTTCTACAAATAATTGGTTGTCCTTACCAGTTCTGACGTTTTCCTCTAGACGTGATCTTATAGATTTCACGCTTTTGATTATTGAAAAGCATGTGTCTGATTCAATCTTAATTTTCTCTGAAAAGTCGCGGTTCAACTCTGATATTTTCATTGTTGTTTCGTTTTCAAGTTTATCGAGCAGATTATTGATCTGTTGTCTGAAACTTTTAATGTTGGTTAAAGCGTCAAAATGGTATTGCTTGTTATCGTCATTCTTCCTGGTGTTTTTTCTGAGTTGCTTAGTTACCATTGAGAGGAGTTTGTCCAAACCTGCCCTCAAATGTTTGTACTCATGACCTTTAGCAATTCCATTTGATACCTCCGGCACGTAAGACATGCTCAGACAGGCCCTGTGTTGCATGTTTACACAAACACTACAGCATAACTGACTATGGTTATTGCAAAAATATTCCAGAACATGTCCTTCATGTTTTGGACATTTTTCTTGAAGTACGTCTTTTGCTTGGGATCGTAGTTTCGCTTTTGACATTGCCGATTTATCTAACACCGTATGGTGTTTCGTGGCGGAGAGCTTACGATGAGCATTACAGCAACTATCACATAAATACTCACTGCAATCCTGACAATAGCCGACAGCTTCCACGTGAAGATTATCAGTGCTACACGGTTGGCAAGGAAAGTCAAATATTTCCTCCGATCCCGCGAGTATAGATGCTCTTACACCTTTCTGAGACTTTTTAGTCGCCATTTCAATTCAAAGGTACACTATGCAATGTATACTCGATCTTTTAGACACAACAGTATCATTTATCCAATACCAATGTATCTGTCTTGAAGTCACACATATTTATATTCGAACACGTTTATACATGTATACGAATTAATATTCAGTTTAAACATAGCATACTGTTTCATTCTGTCTAATACAAACCATTATCCTACTAATAAATTTATCCTACTATAAAACTAATATTTGCTCAATTTTGGATCTGATACAATTTGGACTACTACTGATTGCACCAAGTTTTAAGAAACTCTGTACCGAATGTCAAACAGCTTTTAGATCCTAATGATATGCCGAGTTACCTAACATCTCATCTGAATCCAGGCTGTTTGCCAATGCTAGTCAGGTAAGCGGGGGAACAGCGTCAAGATAGCCGTATAAGTGTTAAACACTTCGTGATGGCACGTTTACCACTTGTTACAAAATATACAGTAAACCCTCTCTAAACCAGGCGTTAAATTAAGCGTAAATATCGGTCTTGGAAACAGATGGCAGTTTAATGCAGGGGGATGCATTCAGAAAGCTCCTCTAGGAGCTTTCTGCATGTCATTCACCCTATATTTAGCGGCCACTTGCCTAAAATGTGTCTAATATTTTCTCTACGGGGGGGGGGGGGGGGGGGGGTAAACCAAGACAAAACATTTACCAACTAAATACAGGGAGTATATTTCATCAACACTATGGTTTTCATTCAAATTTAAAAACAATGAAGGATCTGTCTGGGCAGTATTGACTGTTTAAATGACTCATCCTTGAAATTGAATATAATAACGTTAGGTCACGGATACGGAAGTTTATGTAACACCACTTATTGTAACACCACTTATTGTATTTAACCTGATAGGAAATAACCTATTATGCTATCTGAGAATACTCATCTATACATCACGCTTAGTGTCAAACGGAAATAATATTGACAGCTAAGCAGATTGGCTGAAGTTTCAGCAATAACCATGCAACGCATTGTTCATTGTTTGGTCATCATACTATACTGGTACCAGAAAGGCTCAACTAATAATATATGAACACAATATGATATTTAATCTTTGTTTTAAATAAAATATGTTTTGTAAACCTGTAGAAATTAAATCTCATCTTCATACAATATTTATACCTGATCAATCGGCCTCAAATATAGCGTACAGTGTTATGTTCTAAACTGCCCCTGTCAGAAATAGCGACATTCATGGCAAGCGTATATGGACTGAAAAAGTCTAATTTTTTAATTAAAACAGTTTTCAGAACCAAACGAATGCAAAATGCTCCTTTAGGATTGATCACTTCAGACAGGCCCTGTTGTATCAAAACAAATAGACTCGTATGATTCATTTATGCTCTTCCAGTAACGTTTATAGTTATATATATACAAAAGGTAACAGCAATACATAAATGTTGCAATCTTCGCAAGAATAAAGCACAAATTAACTGCTTTAGGTCAATATTGGGCGATATGAGAATAAAACAAAACACAATTATGCAAGAAATAATGACATCATTAATATTAATTAAATGATGTTTATAATAGCTAATGGACAAGACAACTTTTTACAGCGGCACAGACTCACATCAAACGTATAGTATTTCATAAGCAAACAGAGCATACCCTGATCAGATATGTGATAAGACGTATCTATGAAGCACTGTGTGTACACTTTTAACTTTTGCGTTTTCTAAGCGGCCACAGTGTCGTTTTTCACATTCGATACTCTTTCTTATTGTCGCTAAAAGTATTATACCAATTTCATATAGTTTTCTTATATATTAGGACTGTATACATTACCGAAAACCAGCATTTAGATTCATGATTGTATTCCTAGTTTGTATGTATTCACATTATCAGCAAATATAGTGAAGACAATATTTGTATATATGTATACACGGCTTTTCAAACTAACAGTCATATTTGTATGGGATCGGTCAATCAATCATCGAATCAATACACTACACAATTGATTCGACACGACTATTAATATACCTTGAATGAGACAAGGGGTTGATAAGAAAGTTTGATAAAATTGACGACAATATAAATCTATACAAGAGACACAACATGTCATCGAATCAATACACTACACAAGAGACACAACATGTCATCGAATCAATACACTACACAATTGATTCGACACGACTATTAGTACCTTGTATGAGACAAGGGGTTGATAAGAAAGTTTGATAACATTGTCGACAATATAAATCTATACAAGAGACACAACATGTCTTTCCATTTTCTACTAATCATTTTGTTGGATACCCATCTATCTTCTAAACCAATCGCATTTCCGTGCCACCGACTGCTGTATGACAAGCGCAAATTGTTATTCTTAAAAATCTGAAGTTTTAATAGCTTTATTACTAATACATCGAGTTTTCTGCAAGTCGGAAACTATGTCGTAATGAGGATTACTAGTTAGCTATTCTTCGGCATGAGCGCAGACCGTTTCACTAGGGGATTTTGAATGGTTTCCGTCCCCGGACAGACAGCTGCTATGGAAGTAATGAATATTTGATATTTTAAAGAACTTTATGAACATTAGTTTTCTTTTTCTTTTCCTCAGACATAGCAGATATTATCACCAATTAGGAAACGGCTATCCAATCTGAGAGCAGATTCGAAATTGAAGCGTATGACGTAGTCACCTGATTGGAACTATTTGTCAGTGCTTTGAAATACAGTTGAACTTCGATATCTTGAAATTCAAGGGGCCGTAAAAATACTTTGAGATAACAGAGGTTCGATTAGTCTGATTTCTAATCGGAATAATTTAACAGATCCATGCAGTTCTGTAGGGGCTTCAGCATTACTTTAGACCAATCCTGTATTATGAATGTTTAAAGAAACAAACTGATACGGGTCTACATTGATTGCAACTTCATGACAAGGCGTTTATATGAAGAAAAGTGTTAAAGCAGTGTTATAATATTTCATTATTATCATTATCTACACTGTCTGGCAAAATAGTATTTTGCAGCTAATAACCATTAATATTGTTCTAAGCAGTTCATTGAAGTTAGTTTTACTGACGTTTTATCGGTTGAAGCGCTCAACAAATAAATTTTCACATCTCCATGAAGTTCTGAAGGAGCTTTCAGCATTACTCTAGACCTACATTAAGCTGTCACATGTGTCTTTTATATATGCTTACTGATATATTTTAGAAACATCCTGTATTGTGATTGTTTGAAGGACCTAACTTTTACTTCTAATTATCCCGAAGCTCAAGTTTTCCGAGTTCGAGGTATCGAGTTCAACTGTAAATACTTAACTGAATTTATGCCGGATTTTATCATTTCCAGCGATGTATGAGGATGGGAAAAGTTGAACAGTTCTTATTCAACTCATGTTAAACTTTAGTAGCCATTCGTTGATGAAAGTGATTTTGGAAGCCCCTAGTTACTCATAATTGATCTAATCATACAACAATTATAAGCGAATATATATAAGAAACAGTGGGAAAATGGCAATGGTATGACGACTGTGTAGTTGATTGTCTCGACTTCTTTCATCGAACTCTTTACCGATCTGTATTTTGACAGGAATGATATAAAACACATCATTTTATTATTAACATTATTTATTGAATTTTAACTATTCAAAGTAGTGTGATCCATCTTAGTTAAACTTTTCAAATGACAAACAATGTAGAATCTTATCAGGGGGTTCCTTTAGAATCACTCTGATTTAGGTCTGATCACTGTTAGTATTCTCGTGTTCAACGCACTGGACAACTGGCGTTTCTTAGAGAGTGGTTATTGCTGCATCCAATGGGGATGAGGGCCTTACAAACGATATGTCATAGCATTAAAGTCCAATTATATTTATCATCACTTTTCATTGTGAAGATATGAAGAAATCGTGATGCTCGAAAAATGTTTGATTTCAAAGAAATGAACGGGGTTATCCACGGGAATCCCTAGTTGGGCAGATCGTCCACCAAATGCAAATGAGCTACTGTAACGTGATCGTCACGTGGTGTCTGCACTATAAGAAAGTAAACAAAATGACAAGGAACAATCTGCGAACAATACGGTGGAGTCGCATTCAATGGTGATATCAAACATACATATAAGAGACAGTGGCCCAAGTCGAGACATGTCGTCCGCTTAAATGGCGGAACGTGTATAATATGGAACTAGTAGCTTGCATGTTTCAGTTCCGGTTGCTACATTATTGTTGCACTTAGCAACAAATTGAAAAAATACAACCGAATTTCTATACAAATTACTGTCGACTGTCATGTGATTCGCTTACACCATAAACACGCTGAATTTAGTTTTACTTCTTTTTTCCGCCATATTTCCTGTTTCTCTTGTATTCCGTACATAATTTCATGAGTAGACATTTGACAGTCACTTTAGAGCGAAAATCAATTCACATAAAAACATGGGGAATTTAAGTATGTATTTCAGTCTAAACTAGACTACAACGGATATTAAAAACAAAAACAATCGTATACAAAGTATCTATGAATGTTTTTGGGTTTATTTAAGATTTCATAAGATGGCACAAAGATTTTATAAGCGGTATGAAGCAACATTAAGATATAATGATAATAGACCACAGTACCATGTCATATTTTATCTCTGATGGATGTATTGCATATGTTATGTATGATGCACCCATGCCATATTTTATCTCTGATGAAGGCATGTATTCATTTTTGTTATTCCTGATGCACGTACATAATAGGTTATGACTGATGTATGTATGTCATTATGTCTCCCTCCATATTTATATGAGGGAGACATACTGGTTTTGTGAGATTTGTCTGTCTAACTGTCCGTCCGTCCGTCTGTCCGTCACATTTTCTTGGACGGACGATAAATTATATATGCCTGATGCCAACTGGTTGAAACTTCATATATGGAAAGAGCATAATGCGAGGAAGTGTCATGCACAAGGTCCATAACTCTGACTTCACTAATATTTGAGTTATTTCCCCTTGTACATTTTTTCACACTTTATTGTCCGGACAATAACTCCTATATGACTCATGCCAACTGGTTGAAATTTCATATATGGAAAGAGCATAATAAGAGAAAGTGTCCATACGGTCCATAACTCTGGCTTCACTAATATTGGAGTTATTGCCACTTTTACTCTTTGGTACACTTTTTTGTCCGGGCGATAACTCCTATATGGCTCCTGCTATTGGATTGAAGCTTCATACATAGAAAGAGCATGATAAGAGAAAGTGTCATGCATAAGGTTCATAACTCTAGCTTCACTAATAATGTAGTTATTGCCCCTTTTACTCTTTGGCACACTTTTTTTGTCCGTACGATAACTCCGATATGGTTCATGCCATTTGAATGAAACTTCATACATGGAAAGAGCATGATAATAGACAGTGTCATGTACAAGGGCCATAACTCTGGTTTTAATACTTTTGGAGTTATTTTCCTTTGTTACATCTTGTCCGATAATTAACTCCTGTTCTACTATTGCTATTAGACTGACATTTCGTACACGGATGATAGCATGATGAGAGGAAGTGTTATGCACAAGGGCCATAACTCTGGTATCAATACTTTTGGAGTTATTATTTGTTACCAATTTTTCCTTGAAAATTGTGGCGTGGAAAGCACATAATGAGGGGAAGTATAATTCATCAAGTCCATTACTTTGGTAGCAACAGTTTGAGTTGTCTCCCTTTACATGTTTTTGTCTGTCTGTCTGTTACAATTCTTGTCCGGTCGAGTTCTCATGTACAGAAATGTGACAATATGTCGCAGTGTGTATTTGTGGGTGTGGTGTGTGTGTGGGGGGGGGGGGACATCCGTTTTGTGATAAAACAACCTCTAGTATTCTAACTGTGATATATATGCCATAGTTTATCTCTGATGCATGTCTGCCATATTTAATCAGTGATACATATATTACATGTAACATATATGTGTCATGATTGTTAATAAACCCTGATATGATATACTTTTTCAAAGATATATTCGTCATGCATTATATTACCAACAAGCTCCTTTCCAACTCGGCGTCTCATCAGAGTTATTTAAATCTCGTTCGGTAGTTATATCAAGCGTTTGGACGAATCGGAAGTAAATAAAATTGATAGACGAGTATTACCCCTATTGTCTGTTTTATATTCATGTAAGGAATAATGACATCGTGGTTATTTATTAGCTTAATTTTTATAACGGCATATAATATTATACACAGGATGAATTGCCTAGATAGAAAGTGTGGAATAAGATCTACATTATACCATTAGCAAACATAGTAGACCCCGATCGGTAGGATCCTACAGGATCCGCCTGAACCGGGTCTACTCTGTTTGCAAATCCATATAAATCATTTCAGTCACATGAAGCGAAAGTTAAATATTCCGATCAGGTCCCTTATGCAACAGTGTCAACGTTTCATCTTGATCCAAACTGTTTGCAAAGGTAATCACACATTTCCTATTGCAGCCAGCCATGTGAGTCACTTTCCGACAACTGTTACGTTGAAAACGTCATACAAAAAAATCTCAACTATGAAACTTGAAGCAGGCAACACATCTGCAATTATGTAACCTTTAGTTTCATACGTAAATTTAATTTATCAAACAGATCAGGTCCAAGAAGTGTCTCATATGGAACAAAAACATTGTTTGGGATAGAAGTTCCCATGTAGCATGCTATAACGTTATCAATTAACCCCCGCGATACCATTGCTAGGACATAGACAAACAGTATTGACTCTGATCTGAAGGCTCGTGGAGAAGACACTCTCATCAGAGTCAAGACTGTTAGCTGGCCCTGTTGAGTGTTATAGTTTATACCAGTATATGCTTTGTTTGTGATGCCCCCAACCACTCAATATGATAAATGGACAATTTTGATTATACAGCATTTTTTATTAGAACGAGTGCAATGTAGAAGATAGTGAACTTAAAGGGTTAAACTATAAAGTAATAAACATGTCAATTGTTTTGCAACTTGTGGAATTTAAAGATCGCTGCCCCTTGTGAAGGCTAAATATTAACCATTTACTCCATAACTATTCAGGTAAGAAAAAAACTTCAACAAAATTGATTATATTAATTATTACAATAGCACACGCATACAGGATGCTTTGTCCTGGCAGAAACTATATACTCATATCTGTATTATACCATAAATAGAATAGAGCAGGCCCTGGTCAGACGCCTTCTACAGGAGCCGTCTGATCTGGGTCTATTCTGTTTGCAATGGCGTAGAAAAGCGTATTTATGGAGGAAAGGGTTAAGGCCATATCACTCTCTAACTGATATGTCAATCCTTACAAATCTACACTATGGAGATAACAGATAAAATTAACTAACATGTACTGTGGTTACCGGTTAAACTATGAGAGGTATATGAGTCGTATCAATTGTATATGTCATCAACAATTAAAACCTAGGCCAGTGTATAGCCAGCATTAGCTTAAAGAATGGGACCTCTTTACAACAGACACTCGACTATTCTTTAACCCTTTCTCTGTTCTACGTTTATTTTCTATACCTACTGTATATTCATGGACAAAACAACTACATGTATAATGAAATATAGAATGTGGAACACTGTAGCCATTTTAGAAAGTAAAGAAACGGATGTATCAAATTCCATTAGCAATCAGGCAGACCCTCTGACCTGGGTCTACTTTGTTTGTAAATACGTGAAAACACGTTTATATGAGGGAAAGAGTTAAATCAGATGTAAGTCTCATGTAGGACGACAGTTATTGGGCTGTGAAAGCAGCCCAAACTTATACGGCTTTGAATTTTGACCATGCGTTTCTGCGTTCCTGTGTTTCTATAAAAGCCAATCTTTTTTAATAACTATGGGTTACTGTGAGACAAGCTTTTATTTATATACATTCATTTATTTTACTTATTTTGATTCATACATTTTTCTTAGCGGGGACAAATATTTTTGTCGAGGTTATTTGCTTCTTTTCTGCCAGTGAAAATGCTAGTGTATTAGGTATAAATGATTTAAAAGCAAGACCCAATTGTAGCAGTCAGCGTGGTCGCAGGGTTATAACGGTGGCCTAGGAAATGTGAGGTCGTGGGTTCGATCCTCGGCGGAAGCTTTTTTTTTTTCTCTCTCATTTTTTTTGTTAGCACCCTTAGTTTATGTGCTTTTGGTTTAAAAACAATTCTGTACAAAAATATTGTAAAAGTATAAGTCCTTTGTTTGAATTTTGTCTTTGGTAAAGTTATTTAGCCGAGACCTTTTACTCGTGGTTTTGTTGACCGTATTGAATATTTCACCATTGTGCATGAATACCATTGATCTGTATTTACTTCGTGGTAATGTGTATTATTGGTGTCATACACAGGTATTATGCATCATGGCTCATTAAAACATTCCCCCGTTTCTGCTGTTAATTTATACATTACAGTCATGTTTTCCCAATGTATCTGTTAATTAAAACTACTAAACAATATTGCTCCCTCTTTTTCTTCTATCCTGCTTAAAGACGTTACGCAGCCATTTTACGCTTGCGTAAAACCTTGCTTGTTGAGCTTTATGTATTACTTTCGCCATGCTTAATTCCCTCATATAACTTTTGACACATTTGCAAACAGAGAATACCCGCTTATAAGCCAACGTTGTCCCTTTTTAGGTAAGTCGGTGTTATATAGTTGCCCTGTTATATTCGTGGTCCGTAGTGCATCAGCTATTGGTTTATCTACATGTAATTCTGCAAAAAGTCCGCCGTTGTCCCTTTTAGGTAAGGCGGTTGTACATGTATATCGTCCTGTTAAGTTCGTATTCAATATAATAATCGTCCTGGGAAAAGGGATCTTACTACATTGTAAACAGTGTAGATCAAAATGAAACATCACATTTTAAAATGAGATCTGATCGGGCTTTACATTGTTTAGACATATATGGACACATTACATTGAACGGCAAGTTTTGATAAGTGACAAACAGTACAGACCCTAACCAGAAGCATCGTTGGTGTCACCATGGCAGGCTTGGATTTACACTATTTGCAGTTGCTTTTAGAGTGCGGATTATATGTACACCAGGACCACTTTAAACCCAACGTTAAATTCAGTATAAATATCGACCTTGGAGACAAGTGGCTGCTTAAAACAGAATGAAAGTCGTGCAGAAAGCTCCTCTGGGAGCGTTCTGTGTGACTTTCTTCCTGCATTAAGCAGTCACCTGCCTGAACGTATTCGAATTTCTTCTCTACTAGAATTCCGGTGTAGAGGGGTTTTACTGTACTGGTTTCCTCTCGTTATCGAAATGAAATTTTGAGAACAATATGTATAACGAACTTAATAGCTGTACTACAAACGTAACAGATGTACTATATACTTAACAGATGCACTTACGAACGAAATCAACTGGACAATTTACTAAAATTAAAAAAAACCCAGCACCTTTGTTTTTTAAGGTAATGCATGATCTGATTTAAGGGCACTTAATAGATATACACACTTAGCCCATTTCCCTCATATTGACACATTTTGACGTCTCTGTAAAAGTCGCTGTGGAAAATAGAGGAGCAAATGCTCATTTTTTCCCAATAGTTTCAAAACTACACCATTCTAAATTAATCTTTTTCTAGTAAATGCTGCTTTTTGGTAGATTTATTGAAGAGGTTGGACCTAAAATAGCTTATGATGTAATGGATTAAAGCTTGAACAAATGGCTATGGAATTGCTGATTTTCTAATTCTCGTGATTCTGTTGCAATTTTGAATGGATCACGCAACGACAAAATGGACCAATTTGTCACTTTAGTGTAGATATAGCAAAACTAACGGATAATGCCGACGTGGACAAAAGCCATGTATGCACAGGATATCAAGAGATGACAAAGATAAAATATGACATACTTGTAATATATTTTACATGTACATACAGCTCATGCAGATAAGCAATGCTCACCAACTATTGTCCGTATTTGAATGTTATCATACATCATCAATTTAAATTCGGTCTAGCCTTGAAGAATTGTGGAACATACTGTCCTTTTTCGCCACCAACAGGCAGTTGTTTTTCATTTTTGCTATTTTATTCTAAATAAATCAAGTAACTAAATATTCAAGAATATCTGAAAATGTCTCATAGAGACAGCTACATACATGTATCTCAAAAGAATAATAAATACTGTAGACTAAAATAAGATGGCTCATTAAACACAGAAGCTGATCTGGGTCTACATGGTTTTTAAATTTATGTTTGATGCATAGATTCTTATTAAATATGAAGGTTCTTGTAGAGCGGCATATTCCTAAAATACATAAATAAATGGTGTGAAACATTGAAAATAAAGAAAGTTAATGAAATGACTGATGCCACTGAAGTGAAGGTCATAACCACTCTTAGCCTTTAATCATTTACTCTATAAATTAAGCTCCCTACGCCTTGGCAAACAGAGTAGACCCAGATCAGAATTATGTAGGTATCATCTGATCAGAGTCTGATCTGTTTGCTAGTGTCTGTCACGGCCAAACATTATTGTGCACATGTGCTATTATAACAGTTTATATAATTTATATTCGTGATGCCATTATTTCTTACAATAAGATTCATGGAGTAAATGGTTAAACTCGGTTTCCATGTAAACATGTGTCCATTATAGTGTACAAACACACAAATAACTATGTACACATGTGTCCACTATAGTGTACAAACACACAAATAACACGGTACACATATGTCCATTATAATGTACAAACACACAAATAGCTATGTATACATGTGTCCATTATAGTTTACACATAGTAATACACATATAACTATGTACACATGTGTCCATTATAGTGTACAAACACACAAATACATGTAACTATGTACACATGTGTCCTATAGGAGCTGTCTGCATTACTTTTGACCTGAAATAAGCTACTACCTGCTTTGCAGACAGATAGTGAGACATCTTTTTGATATCAGCCTAAGACAGGATCAATTGAATATGTAATATGCACAGAATATTGATTGTGTATACTGTTTGCCACGTATAGTCCAATATAAATACATCCGACCTCGCAGACAAACCAAAAAAAGTATAATTCAAAAAAATAAAGTTTAACTATTTCACTTGTTGAATAAACAGAAACAGACTATTCCAAAATTCAAGCATGTCCAGCGTACTGTGAATACAGCGGGAGTGTTTTCCTGTTGTTGTTGTTTCGGCTTTTTTATTCAGAAAAAAGTATAACATGACAAACGTTCCAGACATCTTGATCTACACAATTTGTGAATTACTCGTTTCTCGCACTGAACGGGTACAACTTTCTGACTGCATTAAAGTATTGTACATAATTCATAAAATAAATTTCACAATTTAAAACATATATTTATATCTTTCGTTGAGAAGCTTTGCCGTATGCAAAATAAATAGTCTTCTTCAACTTCTATTTCCACAATAATACGGCTTTCTAAGCAAAAAGAGTAGACCCAGATCAGACGGCTCTTAATGGAGCTGTCTGATCAGGATATGCTCTGTTTGCTTATGATATAATCTATATTTGATTCTACAGTGCCTACCATGACAAAAATAGTTCACGTTACTATAATAAAACAGTTAATTAATACCCATTATGTCCTTTTTTATTATATGGATTATCGTGGAGTAAATAGTTAAAATCTGTATTTATTTCAGTTAAAAACATAAATCACAGCATCAAGCAGTAGGATTTGCGTCTCATCAAATAGAACGTGCTTGATATTGGGATGAAGACAAAACCTATTAAGAGTTAAGCAGATATCATTTTTGGTATACTAAGTTGTCTAGTGAAGAAAAACTGAAAATATGTACTTTAACTCTTTACTCCATGAAGACCCATGTAAGAAATGTCACGTCATAAATATTAATAAGATGAAGTGTTATAATGTCAAATGAACATAAGAACCCTCGGTCATTGCAGAAACCGGAGAATCATATCTACATTATTTCATAAACGAACAGAGCAGCCCCTGATCAGACAGCTCCTATAGGAGCCATCTTATCTGGGTCTCCTCTATTTGCAAAGGCGAAGCAAGGCGTATTTATGGAGAAGGGGGCCATCTGATGTACATCGGGTAACCCAAAGCGCTATCAACCCTGGTAATCTGACAACAGCACATCGGGCCATGTTTCAGAGGAATATCTACACTTCTTCTAACTGAGTTATTTCTATGATTATCCGAGTAACTGAAATATTCGGTATAGATCGAATAACATTCCCGATCAGCCGATATTATAGAAATAAAAAACTGTTTAACCCATTCCTCTGATGTTGACGTCTTTTGACGCCTCTGTAAAGGTCATTTTGCTTTCAAAACAATGGGATAAATAGAGCATTTGCTCCAAAGGAGCAAATGTTATATTTATCGCAATAATTTCAACGCAACACAATTCTAAAATTGTCCTTTTCTCTAGTAAATCATTTTTAGTGGATTTATTCAAAGATGTAGGTTCTAAAATAGCCTATGATGGATGGAGTGGGTTAATAGGATTCCAAATGAATATAAGTAAAACGTACACATTTAATTTAAAGACTGACAATAAAAATGAAGTGAAATCATTATAGAGCAATGTAAAATCATATGATTTGATTAGATAGTGAACTGCAGACGTCATGTCATCTTAGCAGCAAGCCATAACATCACCATTCACTCTTAGGCCCCATTAACACGATACCCAATTCAAGGTTAGCAGCTAATATCAGGGGCGTAGTTAGCCATACGCACTTGTGTAACATCAATCTAAATGGTGAAAACATTATTATTGTCAAGATGGAACAAAAGTCGAAGCCTAAGTGGAATAGACTTTGATAAACGTTCTGTCTTGTCATGTAAGCTTTAAATCCTTTGCCTCATACTGTCACCTATTGAAACCATTGTGTTAAATAGAGCACTTGCTTCTACAAGAGCACATTTATGCTATATCTACATGTACCACAATGGTGTCGAACTACATGATTCTAAATTGTCCCGGGGGAGTATGCACTCCGACCCCTATAGCAACGGGATGTACATTACATTTAGATTCGACTATGCTCTGGGCTATGTATCGCCATCTAAATTTAACATGGCATGATAAATATCCCTGTTGCTCATAAGAACATGTTTTCCTTTAAATATTATATTCTATAACCGACTCAAATTGGTAACTGCAGAAAGCAATTTCGCTTGTATGCCTGCGGGTCGGGATCACACATACAATGTCAAATAGTCTGGATCCAGATTAGATGTCGACTTTGTTAGTGGACGATAAGATTGGCACATCCGCTACTCGCTTTCTGCTCCCCGCTTCCCGCTCTGTGCAATTATCTGCTATGCTATACACTACTACTAATAATGACAGGATTGCCATTTTTTTATTTTTGTGTTGCAATTTTTGCTCTCAGGGGATCACCTCCCTTCAGAATTTATAATGTTCACAACAGCTTGTGTGGCGGCCGTAAAACGTCGCCCCGTACTTCATTCTCAGTGTTGTTATACCTTCTGATTCTTCGAGATCATGAATTTCAGTACTTCTTGTTCTAAAATTGAATACCGCTTAAACCGGTGCTAGGGGGCGTGAGCAGTGTTGCACTTTCAATTACTGTTCATGAACAGACTCAATAAAACCGAGTCTGCAATTTTCTCTTTTTGTGTTGCAATTTTTGCTCTCAGGGGATCACCTCCCTTCAGAATGTACTATGTATTCTTTTAGAAATAACCTGTTAAACACCAAAAGCAATTCAAGTAGGTATGTAGGCCGCTTACCACACACTGGCAGAAGATGTATAAATTTATATTTCATTCAAATGGAATAATGTGTTGTTTTCCTCACAAACGTTCCAAAATAAACAACACGAATAAAATAGATGTAACCTAATGCTATATTTATATTAAGTTAATTTGTGTAACCTAATGTTCTATTTATATTAAGCTTATTTGTGTAACCTAATGTTATTTGATTGAAACACTGATCCTTATACTCAGCTATTTTTATGTAACCTTGAGTTATTTGATCGATATACTGAGCTCTATACTAAGCTCATTTTATGTATATTTGTTTTATAATATCGATACACTGAGCTCTATACTAAATTCTGAAAGGAGGTGATCCCCCGAGAGCAAAAATTGCAACACAAAAAGAAAAAATTGCAGACTCGGTTTTATTGAGTCTGTTCATGAACAGTAATTGAAAGTGCAACACTGTTCACGCCCCCTAGCACCGGCTTAAGCGGTATTCAATTTTCAGAACAAGAAGTACTCTGAGCATGAAGTACGGGGCGACGTTTTACGACCGCCACACAAGCACTTAACACCTGCTGTTGTGCTTTTCATGTAACCTAGTGTTATTTGATCGAAACACTGAGCTTTATACTCATCTGATTTTATGTAACCTTTCGTTATTTGATTGATACACTGAGCTCTATACTAAGCTCATTTAATGTAACCTTGTGTTATTTGATCGATACACTGTTGTTAATACTCAGTTGATTTTATTTAAACTAATGTTTAATCGTTACATTGATCCCTAAACAAAGTTGATTTTATGTTACCTGGTGTATAATGTATTTTGAATTCTCAACTAATTTATTGAAACTAGGCCAGCAAACGTTTGGTCTTAGTTATAGAATCAACACAAGTTTTGTAAATTAAATCGATCAGTTGCCTTCTTGATATCTACATACTGATTATAGCATGTCTTAATTACGAATAGAACACACAGAGCTTGCTAGATCGGCTTTATTCCCTTCTGTTAACCATTGTTATGGTATCTTCATAACTTTTGCTCCAGTTGATACAGTATGACGTAGTTACGCTTCTCAGCACTGTTACTACTAATGTAGAGCATGTCGTCTTCGTCGCCATAAGCTATGGCATAGGGAATACGTGTTAGTCCTTGGTCCTTGCTCAGTAAAATCCGCGTGAGGTTTCCGCTAGGAGAGAGCTGATGGACGGTATGGGTATTCCAGCTACACACATACACGGCGCCCTCTCTGCCTACAGCTACTCCATGTGGCTCCTTTAACATGTCGTGTTTGTATACAGAGATCACGTGACCGCTGGTAGTCATACTCGTCACAGTATTGGCCCTACAATCAGTTACGTAGATCACGTCCTTGTTACGGCTTAGAGCTGTATAACTTGGCATGGTGAACAGGGCCTTGCCATTGCTGTCAGTGGTGAATGTGTTCAAAGTTTTACCGGACATATCGATGATTTTAACACTTGGTGGCTTTTGACACGTAGTAATAAAATTTGATCCGTCATAGCAAACCCCGACAACATCAGCACCAGGTGTATGTATAGTGCGACTCTTGGTCAGGGTTTCTGACACAGTAATGAGAACTAGTTTATTCTCATCTCGTAACGTCACGACCAATTGATTTGGCTTTGTTTCTAAAACATCGAACGGTTTTGATGACAGGTTAATGCAAGATGTAAGTTTATTCGCCTTCATGTCGATTACTTTGACGCTATTGTTTTGGTAGTCGGTAACAACTATGCGGTCCCTGGCCAGTACAGCTATACCACTGATATTGCATGCTTCTGTATCGTCATCCGACTTCACGTTGACGTCCCATACGTATCTGGCAGTAGTGGGCGTTTCATCCTGTCTAACGGAGAGTGACCATATGGCGGACAATAAAGACATCATCTGTTGAATTTTCTCGTCTTGGTGAAATGAATATTTCTGAATTTTGGCATCAACAATTTTTGACTCACTCTCTAGTTTAAGTAAGCGCATTTTGGCCTTTTTTGTTTCTACAAATAGTTGGTTGTCCTTAGCAGAATCGGCATTTTCCTCTAGACGTGATCCTATTGATTTCACGTTTGTGATGATCGTTTGGCATGTATCTGATTCAGTCTTAATTTTCTCTGAATTATCGCAGTTCAACTCCAATATCTTCATTGTTGTTTCGTTTTCAAGTTTATCGAGCAGATTGTTGATCTGTTGTCTGAAACTTTTAATGTTGGCCAAAGCTTTAGAGTGATATTGTTTGTTATCTTCATTCTTACTGGTGTTGTTTCTGTGCTGCTTAGTTACCGATGACAGGAGTCTGTCCAAATCTTCCCTCAACTGTTTGTACTCTTGACTGTTAGCAATTCCACTTGAAACTTCTGGTATATAAGACATGTCCAGGCAGGACCTATGCTGCATGTTTACACATACGCTACAGCACAGCTGATTGTGATCATTGCAAAAATATTCCAGAATCTTTCCTTCATGATTTGGACATTTGTCTTGAAGTACGTCTTTCACCTGGGATCGTAGTTTCGATTTGGACATGGTCCAATTATCTAACATCGTATGGTGCTTCGTGGCGGAGAGCTTACGATGAGCATTACAACAATTGTCACATAGATACTCGCAGCAATCTTGACAATAGCCGACGGCTTCCACGTGAATATTATCAGTGCTACACGGTTGGCAAGGAAAGTCAAATATTTCCTCGGATCCCGTGAGTATGGACGCGCTTAATCCTTTCTGTGACTTTTTAGTCGCCATTTCAACTCAAAGATATACTACGCAATGTATACACAATCATTAGAAATAACACCACACACTATTTATCGAAATCCTAGTGTATTAGCCCACGAAGTTACACACGTCTATATACGAACATGTTCACACATGAAGTAGTATCGAGTTTAAACCTGTCCTTGTGTTTCATTCTCTAATATTAACCTTATTCCGCTGTGAAAACAATGATGTCTGTCTACCGATCAGATAAAGTTTGTGAGAAACTACGTACCGACTGTCAAACAGCTTGGATCCTGATGAGACACCGGGTTACTCTACATCTCATCTGGGTCCAAGCTGTCCGAAAAATGCGACTCAGGCCGTGGTTACCAGGATAAGGTTTAAACACGTGGTGATTACCCTTTAACCACCTATAAGAAAAGGTATGTTACGGAAACCAAGCCAAATCATTTTACCAACTAAATACAGGAGTACATTTCACCAACACTGATTTTATTCAAAATTAATAATTGGCCAAAAATTCCCATTAATGAAATATGTCATACAGTCATTATATTTGAAACACGTATGAACAGTCTTAGTAAGAGTGGCAGTTTAAATGATTTGTCCTTGTCATTGAATACAAAAATAACTCTAGTTCATGGAAAAGGAAATTAATGATTTAACGCTATAACCAAAGTCACGGGCGTTGGGCTCATGAAATATGTCTAAAATAAGTTAAAATGTCCCTAAATTGACGTTTTGTAACATTTGGGGCCGAAAAAATAAAGCTTAGGGCGTTTTGAGACAAAGCTGAAATTTCGAGAAAGGCAAATAACTCTCGGGCCATCCGATCCACGGTAGTACAAATTCAGTATCCAAGTAAACGCGTATGGAAATCCACACTAAGAAGTGTGTGAGTGTCGGAATTCCGAACACAGAAAGAAAACGGTGGCGGATGCCACCCAGTAAAATAAACTACATTTTCTCGGTCGATGTTTCGCCGTTCATGTACACCCAAAACGTCGTACTTCTCTATTCAAAGGTCAAACTAGAACACCTTTGTTTTAAACAAAAGCCAAAGGGATTTAGTACATCACGTGACTTTTGACAGGTAAATAGGGCGAATCGCCGTGACGTCACGCGCACCTGTTATCTTAGCCGAGGAAGGCTTGGTGTGCAAAAAGACTGACAGCTGATATGTAAACAATAACAGAAACATTGACAGCACTTTGAAAACTTCTGTTAAAATTAATAAAAAAACCGATTATGGTGCAATCGTTGATGATAATTACATCGATAGTACGTGTAAAAACATAAACATGAACCGAAAATTGATTCTGGAAGATGAATTTACACGATACAAACATCTTTATTTGGAGTCGGTTGTACAACAAATAACACGACAGATCTACAACAAACTATTTGCCGACTATGTAACAAACAATAACAACAGTTTAACATGACAACCTGTGGAGTTGAAAGATATAAGCTTTTCAAAGCATGGGTAATGCACAGTACAAAATTATAATCAGAAAAAAGTTAAATATTGGTAAAATACACAAGTATTAACTGTATTTGATAAAGGGTCATATCTAAAGGGTATAATTGATTACAAAAGTACATGCATTTCTAAAGATTTGCCACAAAGTTCCTATCACAGGATAATATACTGCCAATCATGACAAAAACGTTATTTATTGCAAATTTATATAATATCATAAGGCGTGAAATTTCACCCAGAATTAAGAGTTGACATCGTAATTGACTGGGACCCTTTACTCCGTGACTATTCTTGTAAGACATACTGATATCATGAATATTTATAAGCTAATGTTTCAAATGGCGTTTGTAGACAGGATTGTTTTGTTGGTAGAAACTGTAGAGTCGGGCCTATTACAATTTAATAAATAAACAGAGCAGCCCCAGTATGATCTGGGTCTACGCTGTTTGCAAATACACGAACACACGTTTATATTAGAGAAAGGGTTAAATTTTAAGGTGGAATGACACGTCATTGTTTAACTGTAGATCCCATTCATTATATAATAAGACTTAAATTTGCTATATGATTTTGAATAAAAAACAGTGAAGACCCTGGTCAGAGGGTTGCTTGTTTAGCTATCTATATTGTCTGGGTCTACATTTTGCAAATGTCAGCACTTTTATTCACCGCATTCAAAGATTCTAACAATAAACTATTTGTTTTGAATACTAAAATTGAATTGTGTTAGACAGTTGGAGACTATATTATTACATTACTTACTCAGCCGAAATACTGATAATTTACTTACTAGACCTAGGAAAATAGTAACGATAAAAGGTGCCAGATGGTCAGTAAATCCCCTAATTTCTCAGCAGGGGACAAGGGTCAGCGATCACGGAACTGCCATCTATCACACACTGTCTTATCAACAAAGTTATGAACTATTACGTAAATTATTGTGACAACTACCAAACAATGTGCCAATTGTCTAAAGTTATGATTTGTTAAACAGCTTCCCGAACAATAGAAGATAACTATGTTTTGACTAATGTTTTGACTAATTAGAGCTATGGCTAAGCATAATTAAACCCCAACGATTTAGATACATGTATATTGAAAAAGGTAGTTTATTGTGAAATATAGTTCTAAAGATAATATATATTGATATGATCTAGATCTATTCTAAAATACTTTTACTAGATCTGCTACGGTACTGTACAGTAGTCGGAAAGACATTTTACAACACACGAATGAAAGACATGAGACTATATACATCTTAATATCTAGATCTTATTAAAATAAAACGAGAATTAAAATTTTAGATACTGTTGATTTAAATTATTTGACATATCAGGCATGTCCAACAAATAAATAATAATGTCTCCCATTTCAAAGAAAGGCCAGATCAAGGGATCGGGTTTTTTGTATTTTTTTTCAAAGTTCAGCTGTTATAGTTTGTAGGGCCAATTAATTCAAGATTCTTCTTGTATCTCTCCTTAGAAACTAAAACATAATTGTCATTATTGTCAGAGGATATAGTTAATGTACAGAAATCAACAATTCAAAACCAACACAGCCGTTAAATGATGTGTAGGCTAACTGTTGCCTAACTTTTACATAGGGATACATAGGTCGATATTGGTGTTTTTGCCCACCAGTTAACTGCGCATGCGCGAAATCGACGGGTTTGTTTACAAACAGAGATTCGCCCTATTGTACACAAAGCTTTTCGCGTCTTAATGGATTAAATCTTGCGTAATAGCTATCACCGTGCCGGCGGTTTGTGTTGACAGTTATTACGCTAGATAAATGATCTGGAGAACAACTATAAATGAAGTGTATGAATTTACCGATGTAATACATGGAGTGTAGTTGTTCCGTTCTGAGGGAAAGGTGAAGTGGCAACAGTCTTAGACATGGTGACGGGCAGTATCCCTATCGTGTATTTATACGCGAGATCTGCCTCCATACTGGTTGCATATAGTTAGAGAATATATATTAGTTGCCATGCTGTTTGCATAGTCACAAATGAGTTTATTTATTGCCTAGTTGGAAAACCACTGTGTTATTGACACAAAAGTTTTATATGTGCAGTAGTTAACCGTACTAGATCTATACATATATACATTTAACTGCTTCATTTCGATCTAATGTTTTTCCAATGAACAATCTGTATTTTGTCTCTTCATTACCTTATTATTTTCTTTAAATATACAATAACAAAGGTTCCTTTCTCTGATATTCCGTAGTGGTATAAAAAACCCACGACAGAGAATATATACGGTCTAGCTGTATGATCTGAATCTAATCTGTTTGACCTATTTTGGTTCTTAACCCTTACACCATAAATACGCTTTTCTATGACTTGGCAAACATAGTAGACCCAGATCAGTCAGCTCCTGAAGGGACCGTCATATTAGGGTATTCTCTGTTTGCTTATAAAATAAAATATATCTGGGTCCATGCTTATAAAGCTTTTAGTTGAGTCTGAGTTTCGTTCTCAAGCCTTTGATTGGTCAGATTTGAGTTCTCAAGCTTTTGATTGGTCCGATTTGAGCCAAAGGCTCAAATCTGACCGATCAAAAGCTTGAGAACGTACTCAGACTCAACTAAAAGCTTTATAAGCATGGAGCCAGATTCCACAGTTTCTGAAACCGCCAATAAATCCTATGTTCATACATGTATGAAATTATAAAAAGTTATCTAATTAATATTCATAATGCAATTATTTCTTAAAATTTTCAGGGAGTAAAGGGTTAAATTATTATTTACGACCCCTAATATGCTCGTGTCACGATATATGTTGAAGTAGCCTACCACTTACGTATTATATACGTATATGTACTATATGGATTGCTTATATCTTAGAATGAGACTGGAGATCCGTTTCCTTACCATTCGCGTTGATCTAAAAGTTTCATATCAGAATTGAAAAGGGCAGTTGCTTAATTAGTACTTGTCTTATCTTGAAATGTGATTACAAACCGTGAACACAAATATATTTATTGTATATATGAAAATTAAGTATACACCTTTTGATAACGCATATCGGCACACCCGCTTCCCGCTCCCCGTTCCCCACTCCCTGTTCCCTGCTACCCGGTTACCCCACTCCCCGCAATCCCAAACAGCTGTCAGTACTATACTACTGATAATATTTAGGTTGCAAATTTATCATTTTTCTTTTAAAAATGACCAGTAAACACCAAGAGCCATTCAAATAGGCTTGATTGCCGCTCACCCCAACTGGCAGAAAGTGCATAAATTTACATTTCATTAAATTATCCTCACAAATGTTCCAAAATAAACAACGCAAATAAAAAAAAACATGTAACCGAATGTTATATTTATATTAAGCTAATTTGTGCAACCTATGTTATTTGATTGATACACTGATCTTTACACTAAGCTGATTTTATGTGACGTTGTGTTATTTTATCAATAACCTACACTGTATAACACTTAGTTGATTTAATATAACCTTATGTTTTTTGACTGGTACACTGATCTCTATAAGTTATTTTTCTTATAACCTAAGGTTATCAGATCGATCCATTGATATATAATCTACATTGATTTTTCTTATAACCTAATATTATTTGATCGATACATTGATATCTAAACTAAGTTGATTTTCTTATATATTTATTCTATTTGATCGATACATTGATATCTAAACTAAGTTGCTTTTCGTATAACCTAATTCTATTTGATCGATACATTGATCTCTATATTAAGTTTATTTTATGTAACCTAATATTTTATGTTTTAATTCTGAACTAATTTATTGGAACTAGGCCACCGAACGTTTCGTCTTAATTGTAGAATCAACACACGTTTTGTGAATTAAACTGACCAATTGTCTTCTCGATACATATCTGTTAAATACCGATTATCTCATGTCCTAATTACGAATAGAATACATAGAGAGTGTTTAATCAGCTTGATACTGTTCTGTTAACCATTGTTTTTGGAATCTTCATAACCTTTATTCAAGTTGATACAGGCTGACGTAGTTACCCTTCTCAGAGCTGTTACTACTAATGTAGAGTCTGTCGTCTTCGTCGCCATAAGCTATGGCGTAGGGGAAATCTGCCAGTCCTTGGTCCCTGCTCAGTAAAACCGTTGTGAGGTCTCCGGTAGGAGAGAGTTGGTGGATAGTGTGGGTATCAAAGCTACACACGTACACGGCACCCTCTCTGTCTACAGCTAATCCATGTGGATCTTTTAACATGTCGTGTTTGTACACGGAGATGACATGACCGCCGGTAGTCATACACGTCACCGTGTTTGCCTTCCAGTCAGTTACGTAAATCACGTCCTTGTCACGGCTTAGAGCAATATCACTTGGCATGATGAACAGGTCCTTGTCATTGTTGTCAGTGATGAATGTATTCAAAGTTCTACCCGACATGTCGATGATTTTAACACTGGGTGGATTTTGACATGCAGTAATAAAATTTAATCCATCATAACAAATCCCGACAACATCAGCACCAGGTGTATTTATTGTGTGACTCTTGGCCAGGGTTTCTTCTGATACGGTGATTATCTCTAGTTGTTCCTCATTTCGTAACGTCACGACCACTTGATTTGGTTTTGTTTCTAAAATTCGGAACGGGTTTGATGACAGGGCAATGTGAGATGTAATTTTATTCGTCTTCATGTCGATCAGTTTGACGTTACTGTTGTCGAAGTCGGTAACAACCATGCGGTCGCATGTCAGTACAGCTATACCACTGTTATTCCAGTCTTCTGTCTCGTCCTCAGACGTAACGTTGAATTCTCGCACGTATCGGGCCGTAGTGGGCGTGCCACCCTGTTTCACAGACAGCCACCATATGGCGGACAGTGAAGACATCATCTGTTGAATTTTCACGTCTTGGTGAAATGAATATTGTTTAATTTAGCATCGACAGCCTTTAACTCACTCTCTAGTTTAGGCAGATGCAACTTGGTCTTTTTTATTTCTATAAATAATTGGTTGTCCTTATCAGAAATGACATTTTCCTCTAGACATGATCTTATAGAGTCCACGCTTTTGCTTATCGTTTGGCATGTATCTGAATCAGTCTTAATTTTCTCTGAATTTTCGCGGTTCAACTCTGATATTTTTATTGTTGCTTCGTTTTCAAGTTTGTCGAGCAGATTGTTGATCTGTTGTCTAAAACTTTTAATGTTGGCCAAAGTTTCAGATTGATATTGCTTGTTATCTTCATTCTTCCTGTTGTTGTTTTTGTGTTGCGTAGTTGCCAATGACAGGAGTATGTCCAAATCTACCATCAACTGTTTGTACTCTTGACTGTTAGCAATTTCATTTGATACTTCTGGTATATAAGACATGTTCAGGCAGGACCTATGCTGCATGTTTACAGATACGCTACAGCACAGCTGATTGTGATCATTGCAAAAATATTCCAGAATCTTCCCTTCATGTTTTGGACATTTTTCTTGAATGACGTCCTTTGTCTTAAATCTTATTTTCGATTTCGACATGTCGATTTATCTAACATCGTATGACGTTTTGTGGCGGAGAGCTTACGATGAGTATTACAGCAATTATCACATAGATACTCACAACAATCCTGACAGTAGCCGACGGCTTCAACGTGAAGATTATCAGTACTACATGGTTGGCAAGGACAGTCAAAAAGTTCATCCGATCCTACTAGTATAGACGCGCCTAAATCTTCCTGTGACTTGATATTCGCCATTTCAACTCAATGATATACTATGCAATGTATACTAAATCCTTTTGAAACAACAACACATACAAATTGTTCGAAATCCCAGTATATTAGATGACGAGGTCACACATGTCTATACCCGAACACGTTAACATTCGAAGTAATATCTAGAGTTTAAACATGTCATACTGTTTCATTTCATCTGATATTATTCACCTTATTCCACTGTGACAAAAAAATGTCTTCACTAATTTGGATCTGATACAATTTTAACTACTACAGATCGGGTCAAGTTTTTTGAGACACGATGTACCATCTGTCAAATAGCTTGGGCCCTGATCAGGTGCACAGTTACTCTACATCTCATCTGGATCCAAGCTGTATGAAAAATGCGAGTCACGTCGCGATTAGCGGGATAAACCTTAAGATAGCCGGATAAAGTTTAAACGCTTTGTGATTTTACCACCTGTAAATTCAGATATGTTACAAAACACCTAGACAAAATATTTTACCATTTAAATGCAGGGAGTACATTTCATCAGCACTTTGATTTTATTCAAAATAAAAAAAAAACTGGCCAATATTCCTTTTAATGAAGTATGCCGTACAGTCATTACATTGGAAAAGTATGAAAATGTATTAGTGGCAGATTAAATGATTCGTCTTTGTCATTGAGTACACACATAATTGTAGTTCATGCAAAAGGAAGCTTATTCGTCGCTATAAGGACTGCAAGTAAACGTATTCAGGAGATATGATATATTGGAATGCATTTTACTACTGCAGAAATAAGGGTGCGAGCTAACTAAATAACTTTTATTATAGTAATATTTATACAAAATGTATGTGAAACACATGTATAAGTGTTGCAATCAACCGACAGTAGCACTAAAAAGTAAGTTCCCAAAGAGATAATTCATTTAGTTACATAGGTTTTTGTTGAAACGATTAGTCTCCCTTTGACCATGGACTTTCTCGCAAACTGTATACGACAGGACTGTAACATAAAAGACAACTAAATCGATTAAGAATTTATCGAATTTGTTTTAAAACAGTTTATCGTTTCTTCAAAACAGAAAGCCCCGAAACAGGTTTAACCCCCCAGTGACTTTTGTCACTGACCATTCCAAGGCGGTACTTCCACCTTCCCCCTATTGTATTTTTGTTTCCTGTATGCGGTGTTTCCTGCATGACCCTTCAATGTACCTTTTTCATGTTACCGTCATGTTTATATGGGTTCTGTCAACCAATCAATACACCACAAGATTGATTCTACACAACTACTAGTGCCTGTTGCAAGGCAAAGGGGTTGGTAACAAACTTTAAGAAAATATTTCGACACAATTACTATAGATATACAGTAAAACCTCTCTATAACAACCAATAAATTGTGGTAATTAGTTGGTATACTAGGGCATGTGGTTGTTTTAAGCAAGATTAAAGGAAAACAGAACGCTCCTATAGGAACTTTCACCTTGCTTTAAGCAACTACCTGCCTTTAACATAAACTACTTGATGTAATTCAGTGGCCGTTATAGAGCAGTTTTACTGTAAACAAGTCACACAACACGTCCATTTAATTTTCTAATAATCCCCAGCTTCTACATTAATCGCATTTCCGTGCTATCAACTACAGCATGGCATGCCCAAATGCTTATTCTTTCAATTTGTAGTTTTAATAACTTTATCACACTTACACCGAGTTTTCTACAAATCGACCCCTGTCAAAATAAGGATAACTAATTTTTCGTGTTATGTGTGTGTTCCAAATTCCAATACCTATTCAGTATGCATGGACGAAATAGCTATACTGAAATATGGAAGGTGGAACATTGTAGCCATTTTAGAAGGTAAAGAAACAGATAAATCAACTTCAGTTAGCTCCTACAGGAACCACCTGATCTGGGTCTACTCTGTTTGAAATTGCATGAAAACACGTTTATATGAAGAGAATGGTTAAATGTGGAAAATATTGAACCAATGCTTGCATTTTGTCAGTTCTTGCTCCTCTTTTGTTGTTCTGCTAAGCGAATGATTAAAAAGTGGAACTGAATTTCTATATAGATTGCAGACGATTGTCACGCTATTCAATGACATCATACACAAGCTAAATGTATTTTTTCATAGGCTACAACGGATAAAAGAAACAAAAGTAATTGTACACAAAGTATCAATAAATGCTTTTGGGTTTATAATATGGCACAAAGGTTTTATAAACGATTTTATACAACATTAATATATAATAATCATAGACAACAATTGACATAAGCAACAATGGGAATCTAATACAAATTAATGCTTTCGCGTTCACTTTAAATTTCATACTATGGCACTAAATAGACAAAGAAATACACTGCAGTGAATTCTGCTTAAAGTTACCATTAAAACGAGGCAGGTGACAGCTTAATGCTAGACATGTTACATAAACAACTCTCAGAGTAGGTTCCTGTAATACCTTTGTCCTATATCAGGCACCCACCTGCTATCTCAAAATTCCTATATTCAGCAATAAACCCATTTATTGCCATATCATTGAAGGAAAATTAAATCCAGATCTTACACAGGAACCCATTCATGTTTCATGTGGTGGGACACAGCAAACAAACTATTTGATGGGTTCAGCAAACAATGCAGATCATGATCAGTGGGCTCATTCAGGAACCCTCTGATGTTGGTCTACAATGTTTGCATATGCCCTGTGTATGAGACTCTTGGTACCAGTTGGTTAAGTGATCGATCAAAACAGGTTTACTGTACATGGTACATAATCTATTATGGAAGATAGAAATTGTACAGTCTAGACTGTCCGCGTACTCTTTCCCCTTCATTCCCATCGGTCATATGGACCATGCAAATATTACATTATTCAATACATTGGAGCTTATAAGTACCTTATATGTAAAGAACCGTCTTTCCATATGAATAGTATTCCTATACCTCATTTAGATTAAAACTAATTTAGTTTAGAAAATAAATGGTAGACAGTATAGAAATTGGGGAAAACCTAGTGGGGGTCAGTTAAAAGATCATGTTTGAGTCATGCAGGAAACACCACATACAAAATACACAGCCGCCCGAACAGCACCATGACAAGAAAGTACAGCAAATCTACATGTTTATCAAAACACAAAAAGAGACGCACAAAGACAAACAAACAAACAATATAGGGGAAGATGGAAGTACCATCTTCGAACGATCAGTGACAACTGTCAGTGTTTTAAGCGGTTTAGGGGACAATCTCAGACTTATTTACACCTGACCTTAAACGACAAACATATAAATAAACATATCCCCTCTCCAACTAATCTACAACAACCGCGATGGCAAATACAGTGGTAAATTCCATGTAAAATCGAAAATATATGTAAGTGAAACAAACTAGACCAACCTATTGCTAATGTACTAAATGATTGAGTTGTAAAGAGAGTAAGTGTAGAAAAGTAACAAAGGGTACGACAAAAAAGACACAAACATAATAATCGATAAATCTGCATTTAACGCTCTTGCAGAGTATACCATTATCAAATCAGACAGAGCCTATAGGAACCATATGATCATTGTCTGCTCTGTTTAATCTGATTCTACAGTTTCTATCATGGCAAAATTCCATTGTTAAAATGATATTTTTCAAAATAATCTAATAAGTATTTATGATATATTACTTTTGACGTAAATATTCATGGAGTAGATGGTTAATGATGACGTGTATAGTTTTTGTTATTAAGGATTACCCGTACTATGTAATAATTCTATGCGCCAGGTACATGGCGTACGGTTGTCAGTCTTATAGAGGCGGGTCAAGTGTCTATGATTAAGGAAATATAATACTCGGGATATACTGTATGCATCTCACCTCACACGTTCTGCATCGTTAATTTTTGGCACAATGAGTAAATTTATAGTCGATCGTGGTTTAGATTCATTTTTGAATTATGATGGAGTGTTTTTGCACCACTAAACCCTTTACTCCATGGCTATACTTGCCAAAAATAAAGCCGCTGTGAATATTAATTAACTGTTTTTATAACGGCACTATGGACAATGAATTTGTAATCAGATTTATATTATTTCATTACCCTAACTAGTATGCTCCTACAGGAGCCGTCTGATCTAGGTTTACTCTGTTTATAAAGGGGTAATAAGGACTACATATAGAGCGTACTGCGCTTTCACTAAATGGTTTGCGCCTATAATGTCAACTATATCACATATATATCTGACAAGTGAAAAACAAAACAAAAACTCTTTCATAAATTTCAGAAAACAATCCCGCCTGTCTGCCAGCGGGTCGGGATCACACATAATGACACATAGACTGGATCCAGATTAGATGTCGAGATCGTGTTCTTGTGACGGACACAACAACATACAGCTTACATTTGCAGCGCGCTATTGAGTCATCTTTTGTAGACTGTACTAACAGAGCGGAGGGTTAACCATTCTCTTGCTGTATTTTAGAATACATTTCTCCTTCTTTACCCATGCCCTGTTGTATAATTACATATATCGTCACTGTGTACACGTATTTCGCTGTGCAATCACTGCTGTAGAGTGCACTGGTTGCATAATCAACTTGTAAATAGTGCAGACCCTGATGAGACAGCTCCTGCAGGAGCTGTCTCGTCTGGGTATCCACTATTGACGTGAATAGCAAGCGAAGGGTTGATTCACTAGAATAAAATCGGAATAGTCTTATCATAAGTACATGAAGTGTAGTTTTCCGTTTTGAAGGAAAGATGAAGTGGAACACTCTTAAGACACAGTGACGGTCAGTATCCCTATCGAGTTGTTATACTCGAGATCGGCTTGCGTACTAACTGCATATAGGTAGAGAAGATATTCGTTACCATGCTGTTTGCATAGACACAAATGTTTTTATCTAATGCCCATTCATCTCTATACTAAATTTATTCTATTTTTCCTAATGTGGAACTTGTAGAACAATTCTCTATTTGTTAAATATTGATTATATAACGTCTGAACACATTCCCTCATAGACTGTGTAGTTCAAATAATAAAACTTAAACTTTGCGCATATGGAGTTAATGTTCTATTTAAGACAATGGTACGGAATGTGTTAATCACGAAAAGAGCATATAGAGCATATATAGTATGTCTGCTACGTTTCTGTTAACCTTGTTCTGGAATCTCCATAACTTTTATTCCATCTAATACAGTCTGACGTAATTACACTTCTCAGGCGCGGAGTTGTTACAACTAAAGTAGAGCATTTCGTCCTCGTCGCTATAAGCTATAGCATAGCCAGTCCTTGGTCCTCTCTCAGTAACATCCGCGTGAGGTCTCCGGAAAGGGAGAGCTGGTGAATTATGTGGGTATCCCAGCTACATACGTATAAAGCACCGTCCTTGTCTATAGATAGTCCACCTGAACTCTGTAACAGGTCGTGTTTATACAAGGAAATGACATAACCGCCCATAGTCATACTCGTGACCGTGTTAACCTTCACGCCAGTTACGTAGATCACGTCCTTCTCACCGTTTAAAGCAGTAAACTTTGGCTTGGTGAACAGGTCCTTGTCGTTGCTGTCAGTGGTGAATACAAATGTATATGTATGTACAAAGTTCTACCGGACATGTCGATGATTTTAACACTGGGCGGCGCATATTAGGCAGTAATAGAATTTTATCAATCATAACGAACACCGACTGTCATGTCATATAAATAGGCTTGTTGGCCGCTTACCCCGAATGACAGAAAATGCTAGATTTATATTACATTAAAATGGAATTAAAACCTAAGGTTATTTGATCGATACACTAAATCGTTATACCAAACTAATTTATTGAAACTAGGTCATGAAACATTTGAACTTAATTTTAGAATCAACACAGGTTTGTGTGAATTAAACTGACCAGATGTCTTCTTGATATTTATCTGTTAAACACAGATTATCGTATGTCTTATTATGAATAGAACATACAGAGCATGTCTGTTTGATACTATTCTGCTAAGCATTGTTCTGGAATCTTCGTATAACCTTTACTCCAGTTGATACAGGCTGACGTAGTTACATTTCTCACCGCTGTTACAACTAATGTAGAGTATTTCGTCCTCGTCGCCATAAGCTATGGCATAGGGAAAATGTGTCAGTCCTTGGTCCTTTCTCAGTATAATTCGCGTGAGGTCTCCGGTAGGGGACAGCTGGTGGATGGTGTGGGCATTCCAGCTACATACGTATACGGAACCCTCTCTGCCGACAGCTACTCCAAATGGATCCCTTAACATGGTGTGCTTGTACACAAAGATGACGTGTCCGCCGGTAGTCATACTCGTCACCGTGTTGGCCTTCCCGTCAGTAACGTAGATCATGTCCTTGTCACGGCCTATTGCAATATAACTTGGCAGGGTGAACAGGTCCTTGTCATTGTTATCAGTTGAAAATGTGCTCAAAGTTCTACCGGACATGTCGATGGTTTTAATACTGGGTGGATCTTGACATGCAGTAATAAAATGTGTTCCATCATAGCAAATCCCGACCACATCAGCACCAGGTGTACGTATAGAGTGACTCTTGGTAAGAACGTCTGATACGGTAATTATCTCTAGTTTATTCTCATTTCGCAACGTCACGACAACTTGATTTGGTTTTGTTTCTAAAACACTGAAAGGTTTTGATGACAGGGTAATGTCAGATGTAAGTTTATTCGCCTTTATGTCAATCAGTTTGACGTTATTGTTGTTAAAGTCGGTAACAACCATGCGGTTCCCGGCCAGTATAGCAATTCCACTAATATTGGATCCCTTTGTATCGTCCTCCGACTTCACCTTGACCTCCCGTACATATCGGGCTGTAGTGGGCGTATCGCCCTGTCTCACGGACAGTGCCCATATGGCAGACAGTGAAGACATCATCTTTTGAATTTTTTCGTCTTGGCGAAATGAATATTGTTGAATTTCGGCATCAACAACTTTTGACACACTCTCTAGTTCAAGTAGACGCATCTTGGTATTTTTTATTTCTACATATAGTTGGTTGTCCTTACCAGTATTGACATTTTCCTCTATACGTGATTTTACAGATTGCACGCTTGTGATTATCGTTTGGCATGTATCTGATTCAGTCTTGATTTTCTCTAAATTTTCGCGGTTCAACTCTGATAGTTTCATAGTTGTTTCGTTTTCAAGTTTATCGAGCAGGTTGTTGATCTGTCTTCTGAAATTTTTAATGTTGGCTAAAGCTTTAGAATGATATTGCTTGTTATCTTCATTCTTCCTGATGTTGTTTCTTTGTTGCTTAGTTACCGATGAGAGGAGTCGGTCCAAACCTGCCATCAATTGTTTGTTCTCATGTCCTATAGCAATTCCGTTTGATACCTCCGGCACGTAAGACATGCTCAGACAGGACCTGTGTTGCATGTTTACACAAACGCTACAGCATAGCTGATTATGATTATTGCAGAAATATTCCAGAATCTTTCCTTCATGTTTTAGACATTTTTCTTGAATGACGTCGTTTATCTTGGATCGTAGTTTGGCTTTAGACATTGCCGAATTATCTAACATCGTATGGTGTTTCGTGGCGGAGAGCTTACGATGAGTATTACAGCAATTATCACATAAATACTCACAGCAATCCTGACAGTAGCCGATGGCTTCCACGTGAAGATTGTCGGTGCTACACGGTTGGCAAGGAAAGTCAAATATTTCCTCCGATCCCGCGAGTATAGACGCGCTTAAACCTTTCGGTGACTTTTTAGTCGTCATTTCAACTCAAATGTATACTATGCAATCCTTTGAAAACAACAACACATACCATTTATAAAACTCCCAATGTATTAGTGCATGAAGTCACACACGTCTATATCCGGACATGTTTACATACACATTAGTATTGAGTGTATTGTGTCCGATATAAACCCTTATTCCGCAATGACAAAACAAATGCTTGCTTAACCCTTTCACAGCCAAATTCGCATAAATCCACCATTGCAAATAGTGCAGTCCAATACCAGACGCCGCCTTTGCAAGGCGGTGTCTGGTCAGGGACTTCATTTTTTGTCTCAGTGTCTCGTTCTATATATGTGGTTTATTCCTTTGAAATTTAAATTTATTTAATCATTTAAATAATTCGCCAAAACCGGGTTTACTACCGATTGGATCTAAGTTTGAGAAACTTTGTACCGAATGCCAAATAGCTCTTGGTTCCTAATGAGAGGCCGAATTACCCTGCATCTCTTCTGGATCCAAACCGTATGCAAATATGGGGTAATCGTTAACTCTTTTGGCGCCAACTTTAAAAGTGTCGTTTGCAATAATAATTTCATATCAAATATAATTCTAAACTAAATAAAACAGATACACAAGTAAAACATTTGTTTTTAAAACCCTGTGTGCTTGGGCTGAAATAATACAGAAAACACTGAAGTTCCAGGTCAGATGCCGCCACAGGCGAGATTTGCACCGAAATAGTTAAGAGAGTCGGATAAGGGTTAAACACTTAGTGATTGTCCTTTAACCACTTGTTACAAAAGAAACAGTAAACCGTTTCTAAACCGGACGTACAGTTTAGCATAAATATCGGTCTTGGAAACGGCTGATAGATTCATGCAAGGTGAAATTAATGCAGAAAGCGTCTCTATGAGGAGCTTTTTGTGTCACTTTCATCTTACATTAAGCAGCCACCTGCCTAAACCGTATCTATTTTTTTCTCTACTAGAATTTCTGTTTAGAGGGGTTCTTTTGTACACGAAGACAAAACATTTACCAACTAAATGTAGGGAGTACATTTCATTAACACTATGGTTTTATTCAATAATAAAAACAGGCCACAATTCTCAGTAATGAAGTAATACCATGTCACATAGTCATGTAAACTTTATACGAAGTGTCTGATTCGGCAATATTGACTGTTGAAATGATTTGTCCTAGTCATTGAATATAATAATAACTCTAGCTTATGGAAAGGGAAGTTAATGTAACACCACTAATTTCAGTTAACATGATGGGAAATAACCTCTTATGTTTTCTAAGAATAGCTTACAATCAAACAAGAAATTGAGAGCTAAGCAGATAAGCTGCAGTTTCAGCAATAACCATGTAACGCCGTCCTCATTTTTGGTGATCGTACTATCCTAGTACCAGAAAGGCTCAACTAATAATATATATGCAAAAAAAAGATATTGAATCTATTTTTTAAATAAAAGTCATTTTGTTAACCTAGAGAAATTAAATATTATCTTCATACAATCTTCATACCTGACCAATCGATCTCAAATATAAGTGACTGTTTATATTAATGCAGGTCAGAAGAAGTGCGAAAAGCTCCCATAGGAGATTGTTTCATTGCTTTTGCCCTGCATTAAGCAACCTTCTGCTTTAAGACTGCTATGTTCAATAAATAAATAATCACTTTACTCCATAAATACACCTCTCTACACCTTTGCAAACAGAGCAGACCCAGATCAGACGGCTCCTAATGGAGCCGTCTGATCAAGGTCTGCTCTGTTTGATTATGATATAATATGGTATGAATCGACATTTTCTTCAAGGCCAAAGTTTCATTTATGTATCCATGTGCTATTCTCACAATTAATCTAACTGATATTCACGATGTCGTTATTTCTAACAAGAATATCTATGGAGTAAATGTTTAACCCATTCCCTCATATTGACGCCTTATGACGCCTATTATTTCATTTTATGAAACCATTGCGATAAATAGAGCATTTGCTCCATAGCTATTTATCACAATGGTTTCAGAACTACATAATTCTAAAAGTTTCAATTTCTCTAGTAAATGCTCCTTTTCGGTAGATTTATTCAAAGGGGTGGGTCTAAAATTAACCTATGAGAGAATGGGTTAAGACAGACTTTGTCAATACAAATATACCCATGTGACAATTCCTTTATTCTCATACAGTAACATTTATAGTAATAGTTATACAAAAGGTAACAGAACTACATATGAGTTACAATCAACTTCCAGTATATAACACAAAAAGGTAAGTTTCCAAAGGTGATAATTCATTTAGTTTTATAAACTGTTGTAGCAACGATTAGTCTCCCTTTGACCATGTACTATCTCGCAAACTGTATCAAAAGGTATAGCTTGTAATACCAAACTAGCTGTATCGATTAAGAATTTATCAAATTTGTTATAAAATGTTTTCTTTTCTGTTCCAAAAGTGAGATAAATGTGTCCGAAAGAAAAATCAGAGTTTTTGATGGAGAAATCACAATATGTTTAAACCTGATAAGCATTTTGAAACACATATATTACTTATCATTAGCTGGCATGTTTCTTATACTCTGTTCATATTATCGATATAAAGTTTTACAGTTTCAGCGCTCAATTTTGACCGACATGAAAATGAATTATTTAACACTTTTAGTGCATGCATATTCATGTTAGAAGCAACGTCATCATGGATATTAAGTAGATGGTGTTCATAATGACACAATGAACAAGGCACCTTTTTACCACGGCACAAACTATAATCAGATCTATAGCATGTTATACACAACCAGAACAGAATCTGATCAGATGTGCTATGGAGGTACCTTTCCGCGCCAAATTTCTAATTGTCGTCTGTAATCAAAGTTTAATTAATTCGGTAAAATAATGAAATGAAATAAATAAATGCGAATTTCAAAAGAATAAAACACAAAAATAGAAATAGAGTTGGAGACAGAAAAGGCGGCGTCTGATCTGGGATTGCACTATTTGCGGTGGTGCATTTTTCCGATATTGGCAGTGAAAGGGTTAACTCTTTTCTCCATAAATATTTATATAAGCAATAAGGACATAATGAATATTTATCAGCTGATTCTTTTTGATTGCATATGTACACAGCTGATTTTGGTAGGATTTGAACCTGTAGAATCGTGTCTTTATTATTGCATACACAAATAGAGCAGATCCTGATAAGACGGTTCCTGTCACGTGATCGTCACATGATCCCTGCGATCAAAGAAAGTAAACAAAGATGGCGACCATTTTACAAGCTATTATCCTCCCAATTTGACCTGAGGCGTGTTTATCGGGATTGTTCGTAATACTCTGTGACAAAAAATATCAAACCAAAGGCCGGTAATAACCATGTTCCACGAGTATTGTATTGTTACAGCGTATTCTTATACCTTCGGAAATCTATCCGAAGATTATCGACGATAATACACGGAATATGCATGAGTCTCAGGTCAAATTTGGGGGATAATACGTATGACACGTTAGAGTCGCTTTTAGGGGTGATATAAGCTGCGAATCAACAAGAACATAAGCTACATGGGGTTCCGGGTGGCGTTCGCATGAACGGGGGAATATGGAACTAGGTGCTTGAATGTTTTAGTTGTAGCTTTTCTTTTGTTATTGCACTAAGCGATAAATGAAAAACTGGAAGAGAATTTCTATATAAATTACAGTCGATCATCACGTGATTCACAGACATCATATACAGGCTAAAATTATATTTTCAGTTTCTTATGTCGTTTGTAACCATTTCTCATTTGACAGCTAATTAAGCGTGGGGATTAATTCACATAGTAATGTAATTTTAAGGCTATAGCTTAGTCTGAACTAATCATAGACTACAACGGATATAAGAAACAAAAGCAATGGTATACAACGTATCAGTACATGGTTTGAGTTTATTTTAGATTTCATAATATGGCACGAAAGTCTTATAAACGGTATGATATAACATTAACATATAATAATCATATACTACAAGGGACATACACAACAATAACAATCTTATACAAATAATCATTAAATGATATTGAGTTTATTTTTAGATTTCATACAATGGCACTTATTAGACAACGAAATACCTTGCGGTAAATTCTGCTTAAAGTTGCTATTAAAACGATGCAGGCGACAGCTTAATGCTAGACAAGTTACATAAACAACTCTCAAAAAGCTTCCTGCATTTCCTTTGCCCTGCATCAGACAACCTCATGTTATTTCAAACTGCTATATTCAATCATTGAACCATTTATTCCCGTTTCATTGAAGGAAACCCCGACCAGATCTGACTATGGCATCGGGTCCATTTTCCACGTGCTAAGTGTACCGTCGATGGCCCTGTTTCGGTGCATGCCCTATTTCGGTGCACTTTACTTGGGAAACGATATCTTCTTTAAGAAGAGCTGAATTACGTCATCACTTTTTGCAATCCACAAAATAAACAAATACCTGTCATCGCTGTCAAAAAATCTAAAATGTGCTGCAAACAGTTTAGTTACTTACTATATTTGATAAAGCATAGCAATTTCCGCCATTTTCCTTATGTCTGTTTTCACTTAGATAACTTTTGTTCAAAAAAATACTGTCTTGAAAACGTTTCTCTCAATTTTGTAGAGATAAATATTTGTTGTCATATGCTGCAGCAAAGTCACATGACTTCGATGTCTCTGCTCATTGTTTTTCAAGTACAGGCTATGTCCAAAAGTATGTCCTTCACTATATTTTTCACATAGGAGAGAGACCTTACAGAGCAGATATACTTTAGTTTATTCATACAGGATAGAGGCGTATTTTTTTTCATGCCGGAGAGATACCTACTAGATTTAAATCCAATAATAGTTTACTGAAAATTAACCGTCTTTCTAAAGTTGTTTTAGTCAACATGCACAAATTCCAGGGAAAAATGAGTTTAAACAAGGTAAGAACATTGACAATAAATGGTTCTTGTTATAAAAATACTTTAAACTCGTTACATCATGCATAATTTGTTTGATATGCATTTCCTTTTGTTTTAACAGTTCAAAATTAAAAAATAAGTTACAGACCTACTACTTTTAATTTACAAATGTAGTCATACACTTTTGTTGAACACTGTATTTGGATAAAAATAAACCGCACCGAAATAGGGCAGATAAACACAAAATAACACAAAAATGACTACGTCATTAAAACAGTTTCAACCGCGATAAAAATGGAATATTTTGGGAATTAATTTATACATATTTAACTTAGAAAACCTATTACAAAGGTAATATTAGTTTTTTTCATACAATTTTAAGATTTGTGATCACCGCGATCAGTTTGATTGCTAAGTGCACCGAAACTGGTCCATCCACGATACATCAAACAAATTACTTGCTGGAATAACCCAGTGGCATTGATGGATCCAGCATATAGTGCGGACCCTGACAAGATTTGGGTCTACACTGTTTGCATATGTCCCTTTCACCCTTTCCTCCATAAATACGCCTTTCTACGCCGCCTCTGTAATAGTCACTTCTTGAAACCATTATGATAAATAGAGCATTTGCTCCATAGGAGCAAATGCTCTATTTACCACAATGGTTTCGATACTACACAATTCTAACATTTTCCTTTTCTCTAGTAAAATGCTCCTTTTTGGTAGATCTATTCAAAAAGGTTTGTTCTAAAAATAGTCTATGAGGGAATGGGTTGAGGGACGCTGTGCACTAATGGGTTAAGATCGATTAAAACAGGTTTGCTGTACATGGTATATTAACAATTATGGAAGATAGAAATAGTACAGTCTGCACTGTCTGCCATCTACTCGCTCTGCATTGCACATACGGAAACATATATAATTATATCATACAATATATTACACCATATGTCCAGATACGATGCGTAAATCAAAACATTTTCAGAAATAACTCCATTATTTCTCCACAAAACCATATGGTGTGACAATTTATAAGATTCGTTCCTCGCTCCACCAAACCCTATGGTGTGACCACTCTTTAGATTCGTCTAGGTTGCGAAAGGGCACCTATACATGTTGGTCTGGTTATGCTATTTAATACGTCAGAGAGTATATGATATGTATATGTATATTTCCATACTTATAGTTTCCCTTCGGCTACATCGGCTACCTCATTTGGATAAAAACTGATTTTCAGTTTAGAAAAGAGATGGCAGACAGTTCAGCAATGGGGAAAACGTAGTTGGGTCAGTTTATCCATACATATGCCTTTAACGCCTTTGCAAACAGAGTTGACTCAAATCAGACGATAAGAATCAGAGTATCTCTTTTCACACACTCATTATATTTAACATAACATATGCGGACAATTTTGGATTTAGATGAGGCATCGAGTATATCGGTGTCCCATCAATATCCAAAATGGTTGACACCCATACATGAGCCGTCTGATCTGGGTGTACTATGTAGTGATCACGTAAACAGGCATTTCTACAAGGTAAAGTAGTCAAGCTGTCAAACGTTCTTAGAATCCAATTATAATGTAACCACTCTTTAGAATCGTCTCTTCCCGACAATTCTAAAGAATGATTACAACACAGGTTTTGATGGAGAAATAAATGAATTACTATTGAAAATGTTAATGTTTTCTGGCACTCTGATTATACGACCAAAATCAGAGTTAGTAGAAGTCACAGGAAGTTAAATTCTACCACGGTTTGTTGTTTTGCTAAATATTACCTGATGAAAAGCATTAAAAATAACGAGTTATTAACTATGAACAATGGGATTTTTATCTTGATTTAAACTACAGAATCAAATCTATATTATTTCATAAGCAAACAGTGCAGACTCTTATCAGATGGTTTCTATATGAGGATTCATTCTGATCTAGGTCTACTCTGTTTACAAAGGCGTCAAAACGCGTTTCTATCATGCAAAGGATTAACTCATATCCTCCTAGACTATTCTTAGACCCAATATATTTGTACAAATCTACCGAAAACGAGCGTTAACTATAAAAAATGAGACTTTTAGAATTGTGCAGTTTTGAAACCATTGTTAAAAAATGGAGCATTTGCACCATATGAGCAAATACGCCATTTAACACAATGGTTTCAAAATGTTACTTTTCAAGAGGCGCCAAAATGAGTCACTAGGAGGTAATATGTCAGAGGGTTCCTGAACTAACCATCTGATCAAAGCCTGCACTATTTTCTATACCAATTAATTTCACAGCCGCCCACTCCCCAGTAAAGTCATGTTTCCTTTGCAGGAATCCCAAACATGAAATACGAAAATGCTGCAAAAATGTCTTTTTGACAAGGATTATCTTTATACTTGAGTGCATGGGCGCAGTTAATCAGTTCAGTGAAGGAAACAAATCACTAATGTCCTTTGTCCAGGGTATCCACTGTTTGTCATCATGTAACACGTTTATTTAAAACTACCCTTGAATCTTAACTGTAAGCTTGTCTTTTTGCATTTTGAAATAATCCATTTGAAAGGGTTAATCAACTTGTGTCTAAGAATAGGGCCGGTCATCAACGACATGTTTATACGGAAACAGGTAAAATATGACCGAATAGAGTCTAATTAAACCTTTCGATGCCAATTTTGTTAAACCATTCAGTAAAATAAAATAAAATGAGATAAATAGATGCAAATTTCAAAGGAATAAAGCACAGATATAGAAATAGAGCGTGGGACAAAACATGAAGTCCCTGATCAGACGCCGTCGTGGAATGGCGGCGTCTGATCTGGGACTGCACTATTTGTCGTGGCGCATTTATGCGACATTAGCGGTGAAAGGGTTAAACGTATTTCTTAAGATAGAATATGTCTATAGCGACCACATAATGAATACACACTGGATCTATAAGAGCCACCGGTACCATTTTAATAATAGTTGGCGGCCATCTTGGAAGGCTAAACAGTATACATTTATAATGAAAGAATAAGGAAGTTATGTTTCTAATAACTTTCCCATTCTTCATCCATTCGTCATGGTTATTACCTTATCGGAAGCCTCTAAAACTCATATTTTTTATTATGTTTTAAAAAATTCAAATTTTTGTTTTTGAATGCAAGATTTGTATTTTTATGTAAAATCGGTTGAGTAAAACATGTGTAAGTTAAGTGCTCATAGTTTCTTTTAATGACAAAACATTTCAAAACTAAGTACATATTTAACATATAAATTTTATTAGCTGCTTTAAAATGGTACCAATTCTATTTTGATAGGATGAAAAACAAGAAAGTTATAAAAAATAAAAATTACGCTCCTATTCTTTCATTATAAATACATATTGTTTTTGCCTTCCAAGATGGCCACCATTTATCAGTAAAATGGTACCGGTGGGAATTATGTATTGCTGCATAGTGCAGGACGAAAGTAATATAGAAAACTCATAGAGGACCTTTCCGTATTACGTTCGTCCTGCATTAAACTACACACAATCTTAACATTATCAATGCGGGAAACGAGTCACAAATACCCTTTGCAAACACTGTAGACCCAAATGAGAGGGCTCCTGGAGGAGCCCTCTCATCAGGGCCTGCATTGTTTGTCATGTTCCATATTTCTGTGAAAACCCCTGATTATTCATACATGTAAACAGCTTGACGTATTTAAATTTAGGAATAGTCCAAGAGTTATGCCTATTTTGGGTGGCTGTTGTAGACATGCTTTGCTGTATTCTGTGTTACCAATGTACGTTAGCCACATATCTGTCTATTCCGTGTGGTAAATGAATATAAGTTCAGTAAATCACTGGGGTCAACGTTATGGAGTGAATACATGCGCATTGCATCACATCCCACTGATTGTGATCGCCAGTCATATATAAACTTTCCACTATGTATGTACTTTAAATTTAGGTTCCTGGCAGATATTCCTGTAATATAAACATCTTCCATGGCACAGAACTTTGAAGTTAAAGCAGATTTGTACAGGTCTTGTAATATACTGGATGAAAATATATACGCAGGACCCGAGCAGTAGGTCGGATAAAATTCGCCGTCATACTGTTCCAACGGAACATACCATTTCGACTTTTTATTCCTAATTGGCCTAGCATTTTTGAAAACGAAACACATAAAAAACCTTTTAATTCGGAACTTCCCTGTGGTACTGATTAAATTTTCCATGTTTAAAAAAACATCGTCATCTGTCTTAAAGTAGAGGTCTGCGTTACGACAAAATAAATGCAGCCACTCGAGCATCGCTATGGATTTATAAGTGAGCAGATTGTAGGCGTCAGTGACGTTGACCTGTATGACGTCGTTATATAATGTCGACTCTTTAAGCAGTTGTTTCTGCACGTTCTGATCGCTCGTTGTCCCAACAAGAAACACAAGTGACCCCAGCTTCCTGTCGAACGATCCCCAAGTTTTACGAATGGTAAAGCGTAACACAAAGTTGTCTATTTTGCTAACTACGACCACTGCAAACCTTGAAGTGTTCACATTTTTTCTTTTCCAGGAACATGTATTTCTGGGATTAAGCAGGAAGGTAAACTTTCCTGTGCGGTCTTCCGTGGGTCTCATACTTGTAGTGTCCAGATTAGTATCGCTCGAATTCAAGTCTTGATTTAAATCCACAGGATCGACAGAAAATCCTGTTTCGTGTTCTGAAAATACAATTCTAAAATAAACTAATTGCGTTGTAAAATATAGTTGAAAATGTATATATATATATATATATATATATATATATATATATATATATATATATATATATATATAATAGTGTATGCTGAATGTTTCATAGACGTGTAACTCCACGTTAACCCTTTATCTGACTGATAATAGATGTATCCATCGTGTGTCAAAACATATGTAAACCGTCTGAGCTGTACGTATACACGCCGTGATATGTATGTAAACCTGTTGCTGTATTTGTTTTGTTGGTATTTAAGACACCTGCTTATTTCTTCTGGCGTTATATGTAAACAATCTGTGTTTGGATGTATAATGATCATTCTAACACGACTCTGAACCTACGGCATATAACAAAGAAAACCGATACCCGTGCTTTAATCCGTGATAATGAACTGCACGCTCGGAATTTTTATTGGCTGTTCCACGCGAAATTCTGTTCCATGTTCAAACCACACACAGTCAAATGTAATTTCACATTTCTAAATTTGTAAACACGATGGCACTGGCATGGAGGTGTGAAAACATGATGTAAATTGTATAGCTGGCCTTTAGGCCTCGTGATCTAATGACTCCACAACTCTACTCCTAACTGTGATCTAATGCGCGATAATGCACATCTACACATTTGTTATTTCTGAAATGTATCACCTGTTGATCTGTTCTGTGGAGGCATCCTGACGGTCAAGTGGTTCTTTAACATATACACCAATAGGATATTTCCGGCGATGCTGACACATGCGAGATGTGTGTAAAAGCTCTGCAGCGACAGTTTCATCTGAAAGATAAATCTACGTTTATTGATATAGCCATTTTATGCCGAACAATTATGTATAAGTATATAGTTTTCCACTAGATGCCACTTTTCAACATTATTGTTCCAATGCAGACACTTAAGATGGTTATTTGCGCATTAGTCACGTGATTTCCGAGACAAAAGTCTAGAGCGTGTCATATAGGTAGTGTTATTTGTGTTAATAATCTTCATACTTCTACATTCCTAATGTTATCACTTGGAATATCGGTACGATAATTAGATTAATAGTAAGCTTTATGTACTAGTTCTGACTATAAACATTACAATATTTGGGAGTTCATTTGCTCCAAATCATCCAGCTCAGTGTCGCAGTGCCATAGACAGAACCCAAACAATACAATACTTTTCAGTAAGGCGTTTTGTAACGTTATGTCATATCTTACTCTTCTGTAAGATATTACGTCACATCTTTTTAAATACAATTGTTTTTTATATATTTAGATTGAGTTTTGGTTTAATGCCACTGTAACACCGCGCAGATATGCGTTCGGTGACTGGCGAGCAAGCAAGGAGCAGTTCTGTGAAAGTTATTCGCGTGTATGCATGTGCGTGCGCACATTTCATGTGTGCTTCCATGGTTGCTGTGGACTTTTGTGTGGCGTCTCTTGTCTGACTTTCGTTCTATATTTCTTTGGAAATTCGATAAAAAAGTTATACAGGCAATATCAATCATTGGCTATAATTATGAAACACATTGTTTCCAATTGTAGATCAGTTGACCCTATCCATTCAACACCCAAACCACTACCACAGACAAAAGGAATGAATGTGCAACTTGATCAGTCAACTATAGCCATACTGAAATGACCGAATACTACATACATTCAGATGACAGGACTGCTTATTTGCCATTTGCGCATTTATCATCCTGATTATAATGAACATAAATTCAAGGTCATTCCGATGTCGTGTCATTCTGTGTTTTTCAGGGAATAAGAGTGACCTTCAGAGACCCGCGACTTCACTATATTCAGTATGTAATTACTTTCTATGGCATTATGCGTACCACATTGGATAAAACTGATAAATATATCACCTTGAATAACATATGATGCATTAGATTCGGTACATAGTTACTTCCCCTTACATTACGTATACATACACATTACGTTCAGTGTATAATTACTTCCCCTTACATTACGTATACATACACATTACGTTCAGTGTATAATTACTTCCCCTTATATTACGTATACATACACATTACTTTCAGTGTATAATTACTTCCCGTTACATTACGTATCACACTTTAGATCCAGTGCGTATTTGCTTCTCCTTACATTACGTATAGAACACCAGAAACAGTGCGTAATTACTTCCCTTTGAAGTACATATTACACATTAGATTCAGTGCGTAATTTTCCCCTTTACATAACGTATAATTTCCGTTACATATACGTAGAACACATTATAATCAGTGCACAAGTACGGCCCTTTACATTATATACTACGCGTGAGAATCAGTTCGTAAAATACTTCCCCTTACATTGCGTACTACAAATTAGATTAAACGAGTAATTAGTTTCCCTTAGACAATGAATGATTTAGTACGCATTTACTCCCTCTTATATTAAGTTTTATCTTTTAGAATCACATAATTACATTAGAATCAGTGCGTATTTACCACATTCCATATAAGATTTAGTGCGTAATTACTTCCCCTAACATAATACATCTTAATTCAGCCGGTGACAATGTACGCCAGCCGTGTAAAAACAGCCGTGTGATGTTTACACGCCTTCATTAACTCATGTCCTACGCCACATTCATCAAACACTAAAGCACGGTCACGCTATTCGGTTACAAACAATGTACAGTAAACCTCTCTATAACGGCCACTAAATTGTGTTAATTAGTTGGTATTTTGGGCAGGTGGTTGCTTAAAGCAATGTGAAAGTAAAACAGAACGCTCCTATAGGAGCGTTCTGTTTTACTTTCACCATGCTTTAAGCAGTCCCCTGCCTTTAACACAAAATATTTGGTGTAGTTTAGTGGTCAATATAAAGAGGTTTCACTGTATATTCACCTATGAGTAAGCCACAGTTGCGGTTTCGAACTAACTTTGTGATCTATATACATGTGGAAAATCGAACTGGACCATACTGGACTGAGACAAACCGTATACAGCAGCTTCTCTAGAACCTGTCTTAAGCGGAAATTCATTTGATGAACATACGAGTCTAAAAAAGCAGGTTGTCGTTCCTATAGGGAATTGCTGTAATGCTTTTGACCTGCATTAAGCTAACATCTGCCTTAACCCTTTCGGCGCAAAATTTCTAATTGTCGTCTGCAATCGAATTTTGTAAAATCATATGGTAAAATAAAGAAATGAGATAAATAAATGCAATTTTCAAAGGAATGAAGCACAGACATGGAAAAAGAGACTGGGACAAAAAGTGAAGTCCCTGATCAGACGCCGCCTTGAAAAAGCGGCGTCTGATCTGGGAATGCACTATTTGTCGTGGTGCATATTTAAGACTTCGGCGGTAAAAGGGTTAAAATACATAATTTCTAATGGCTGCTTAAGACAGGCTGTACTGTTTAAGGCGTGCAGAATTACTTTTATATGTATATACAGTGAAACCTCTTTATAACGACCACTAAATTGAGTTAATTAGTTGGTATTTTGAGCAGGTGGTTGCTTAAAGCAAGGTGGAAGTATAGGAGCGTTCTGTTTTACTTTCACATTGCTTTAAGCATCCGCCTGCCTTTAACACAAATTACTTGATGTTATTTAGTGGTCATAATAGAAAGGTTTTACTGTACATACTTCACAAAGTAAGGTCGATATCGTTACATGTGGACTAAACTAGAGTTTGCAAATGGTGTAGACCCAGATGATAGCCCTCCCAAAGGAGTACTTCGATTACCTTCTGTACGGTTTGTCCTTCAAAATTGTTACAAGAAAAGCATTGATGTAAACATCAAAGGGCGTCATTATAAAGAACAGCCATACTGGTTTTGTTTAATCTATTGTGAAACAAAAATGCTTAGAATATGAGTGATCGTGATACTTATGTGCTGCACTAACCCTTTCAATAAAGATACTTGTCTGCTATTGAAATAGTGTAAACACAAATGAAGACAAATGAAAGATTTTTACATGAAAATATATACTGATTTGGCATTATTTTAATATAATCATGCAATCATTCAAAGGTTTAGTTCAGCACATTGCTGTTGGAATTACTACAGACACCCTATCAAACAATGAAATGATTATACTTAAAACAACTAAATAATGAGTTTGTCCAAAGCTTTTCAATACTGTGAATTTAAGAAATGAACCAAAGACCGTAATAGTTTAAATTGTAGTTTTGATAGATAGTTAAGACGGTTTTATAAAATATTTTAATTGATTATTGACGGATCAGTCATTATTAAATCTAAGAAAATAATAGTATCATTTTCATTTTCATCTCATTTATATATTAATAAACTCTGATAAGATAAGCTTGATATAACACACCTATTTGCATCAAACTGGAGTTTAACTGTGAAAAAGAAAATGGTTTAAAATGCCATACGTGGCACTAAGCAAGGTCAAATTCTAATTACACGACATTAAGATATTTCGAATTATAGTCCCAATGTGCTCAATTTTTCACATTTTATACAATAACGTACTTAAATTAAATTAATCAATACTATAAAACTAAAAGAAAGTAATAAAGAACATGGTTGAAATTGCCATACATGGCACAAAGCAAGGTCGAATTCTAATTACAAGACATTATGATATATCCAATTATGGTCCCAATGTGCTCCAATTTTACACATTTTATACAATAACGTATATAAAATTAATTAATCACTATTTCAAAACTAAAAGAAAATCTTAACATTTAGCTGGGTTTCTCTAAACTTTAATAAATAGACAATCTATTAACATATGACGGAAAATGTCTTAAGGTGCTTGTGATTTTCATGAAAATGTGATTATTATTTGCATACGTTTCAATAGACGAACTCCTTAGCGTCACCGTATTACGGTGCAATAGACTCGGTCTTTCTGACTTTGTGACTGGTTTCAAGACGATAATCAACTAAAACATTCATTTATACACCGTAATGTAAAGGAATTTTACTCTTAATTGGGCCAAACTTTACAAAACAAATATACGTTATACCTAAACTTGCAATTAATCCGCATTAAACTGCACATTGGACTGTGCATTTACTGTAAAAAGTGTAATACTATTCTAGACCTTTAGGCAAGCTTATTGCACCGGAAATTCGAAAGGGTCAGCTTTTTAGTAGCAATAATGCATTCATATCTTTTAATGCAATAATAACAAACAAATGCTTATTCTTATTTCATTACTTCTGATATGTTATTCACACTCTTAATCGACCAGTACATACACCTTTCATTGCTCAAACAAGTAACTTTCATTTTTTTCAACGTTACAGAAATGACTGCACCTCCCATTAGCTGAACGTTTCGTAAGCCCATATAGGCGCCGCGTTTAATGCGCGGGTGCCAATCAGCAATATATACTCCTTGTATAATGTTGAATGAACCCGTCTGTGAAGCAATGACTGACCCTACTTTCCTCTAAGCAATTATCACCTCGCAAACATAGTATACCCATAACAGACATCTTTGCAAACAGAGTAAACCTAGATAAGAAGACGTCTGATCAGGGCCTACTATGTTTGCTTATTGAATGATGTAGCCATAGCCAAAACTCCCTTTGTTTATATGCCATTATACATTAGTGCTCGCGTGGATATTCATGGTGTAAAGGATTAATTAAAGGATTGAAACAGTTACCTTCTCCAGATCTTAACGTGTGTAATTATTAACCCTTTCCTCCATTAATATTCATGTTAGAAATAATGACATCATACGTATTAGTTATATTAATGTGTTTTAATAGTACATGGACACAGGAATTTTCGATTATGACAGAATCTGTAGACTCATAGCTTTAATATATCATAAGCAAACAGAGCAGATCCTAATCAGACGGCTCCTATAGGAGCCGTCTGATTTGGATCTTCTCTATTTGCAGAGGCGTAGAAAAACGTATTTATGGAGTAAATGGTTAATCATTTTCAAAGCATCGTCTTATTGGAAATTAGGTTTAAAGGTTCAAATGAACATCTTACCCGATTAATAACACTTACACCCGCTGTGAACAAAAATCGGTTCAAAGATGACAATGTCATAGCCATTGTAATACGATTTTCTATTTTAAGATAAGAAGCAACATGAAGAAACATTTCTGTTTAATTATCTTTGTAATTAATAACTAGTTCAGAAACAAGATAATTTAATTAAGTGTTGGTTTAAGCATTACAACGGCAAAATTCGTATAAACATTATTTATTTGATTATCGAAAAAAAGTGTCCAGGTTCGTTCTACTTTTCAGATAATCATCTGTAAAACGTTTTCGTGTAAACTAACTATGATATGATATGAGAAATGAGACATTAACAGCAAACTTTCATGGTAATTCAGTTGGTAGAGTGGTGTCAAAAATATGCCACCGTAGTGTACTCATTCTTTTGAAATAATGAATTACAGTAGGCCCGGTCGACCATGTCATAAGCGGCCATTTATTTATTAGACATAGGAGTTTTACAGGAGTTTTCTGCATTACATTTGACCTGCATTAAGCAACCATCTGCCTTACATACCCTTAATTATACCTCTTTTTAATAGCCGCTTAAGACATTTTCTACTGTACAATTAACTTCAACGAACATTGGCAGGTGACTTATTATGCGGATATTTGTTCCGCTTAATAGGTTTAACGCTTAACCGATTACCTCATAGGCTATTTTTAGATACAACCTATTTGAATAAATCTGCCGAAAAGGAGCATTAACTAGACAAAAGGAAAGTTTTAGAATTTGTAGTTTGAAACCATTGTGATAAATACAGCATTTGCTCTTATAGGAACAAATGCTCTATTTATTACAATGGTTTCACAAAGTGACTTTTACAGAGTCGTCAAAGGCGTCAATATGAGGGAATGGGTTAAAGTACTACAGTACAACCTCACGTATTCGAACGTCTATGGGAAAAATGAAACATTTTAGGGCAGGTGGCCGCTGGATTCAAACTTAGTTTCACCCTGAATAAAGCTGCCATTTGTCACATACAGTAAAACATGTCTGAAGCGACTTTATATTGACTCAACACAGGTATCTTCTTTAAAATCAGGTGGCTGCATAATAGATGGCAAAAGTAATGCAGGGAGCTCACGTGGGAGCTTTTTGCTCTACTTTTGAGTTTTTAACTGTATCAAGCTACCACCTGCCTTGCAGACGCACTTTGAAACCTCTTTTTTGATGACCGCTTAAAACAGTTGCTAGTAATAAATGATACTTATTTGACAGAGCTACAGATAAAGGCGCGTACTTAACCCTTCGCTTGCTGAATTTTAAAATACATTTCTCCTTCTTTACCCATGCCCTGTTGTATAATTACATATATCTTCACCGTGTACACGTATTTCGCTGTGCAATGACTGCTGCGGAGTGCACTGGTTGCACAATCAACTTGTAAATAGTGCAGACCCTAATGAGACAGCTCCTGCAGGAGCTGTCTCATCTGGTCTTCACTATTTACAGGTAGGTATATTGACGCGAATAGCAAGCGAAGGGTTAAATCCTAGAATCGTCATTTCTCCATCAAAATCGATTCTAAAGAGTGGTCACAGTATAGGGTTTGTTGGAAAAATAAAGGAGCTATTCTTGAAAAATGTTTAAATTTCCGCATCTTATCTGGAACTCTGTTTGAGTGTTCGGATTAGGGAGCTATCGGATTAGCGAAGCTTTACTGTACAAAATAATGTAATTTAATAACGAATCCAATATTTACCTTTTCGAATTATCCTATGACTCTTGTCCATAAATTCTTACGTCTTCATTGTTGAACGCAGCACACGTAGGATCAATGTATGTCCTACTTCATTGCTCTCGTTGTGCCCTATATCTTTGTTACATGTAACATTCCGTTAAGACTTCCGGAAAGCGTTTACGCTATGTGTAAAATATCTCCATATCACAGTGAAAAGAAAAGTAACGAAGGAAGAATGACAGACGACATTTTTAAGCAGACGACAATAGATACCGTCGTCGTTCTGAAGTTGTCACGAGGCTACGTTACCTGCGTTCAGTTTTCATTGTTAACACGCAAGTGACCCCGGAAGTTAACAAGCGTGTAAATTTTGCGCTTGGTCCACTACAGTTGTCGTCTGCAAACATAAACAGTCTGCTTCATCTTTCTTCGATTTCTTTTCAAAACACAAACGTATTGCCAAACAGGACTTTGGTGAAGTGCTTAGTTACTCTGTGTCTTGTGTGGATCAAAAGTAATTTACACAGGTTGTCATTAATTAGATCTAATATGCAGTTAGTTTATGTAAATAAGTGTGTGTACACGTGCTGAGATGGACAAGAGTATAAACAATGAAAACATCTTTACACGATGTTTGACAGGAACAAAGTGTTTTGTATGATAAATGCACTTTATAACAGGCCAAGTTCGTTGTTACATTTCATTTGCAGGTATTATTCGCCGTTGTTTAACATTGTTGTTGTTGTCTATTACCATTGTACTCAATGGACATTACACTAAGCGACAATTATAAGTGTACCGGTATTCGTTTCTTAATATCTTAATAACGTATTAACCGAATTAAGTCAAAACTTTTAGGAGTTGTACTCAGGAGAAAAACATTATGGTGATACAAATTTTATTGAATAACAAGTGGGTGTCTTGCACGCAATGTTTACAGATATTACAGTCGTCTGCGGACAGTGAATGCATGTTTCACGCAGTGTTGGCTGCGGGTAGAGTTCGTTGCCGTAGGTGCGGTGTAACGATGAAATGGTCTTGGGCCAGAGTGGTTACTTTTCCACGCGGTCTTCTACCTTCTACGTAGATTTTCAACACTTCCTGATGCCATGTACTTGTTTATTGATTTGGTAATAGTGTTTTTGTGAACGACCATTCTTCTAGATCAAATGTCGATTTTTCTGCTCGATTAAACTTTATAGTGAATTCAACGTTAATGTTACTTTACAGTAAACCGGCATTTAAATGAAAAAATAAAACAACTATACATGTCAATATAATTTTTGCTACGCGCTCTATTGAAGCAGTACTTTTTGCATGAATTCAATTACTATTCATGAACAGACTCAATAAAACCGAGTCTGCAATTTTCTCTTTTGTGTTGCAATTTTTGCTCTGTGGGGATAACCTCCCTTCAAAATTTATAGTCTTCACAACAGCAGGTTTTAAGTGCTTGTGTGGCGGCCGTAAAACGTCGCCCCGTACTTCATTCTCAGTTTTGTTATACCTTCTGATCCTTCGAGATCATGACTTTCAGTACTTCTTGTTCTGAAAATTGAATACCGCTTAAGCCGGTGCAAGGGGGCGTGAGCAGTGTTGCACTTTCAGTTACTGTTCATGAACAGACTCAATAAAACCGAGTCTGCAATTTTCTCTTTTTGTGTGCAATTTTTGCTCTCGTGGGATCACCTCCCTTCAGAATTCATAAATGTTTTAAGATTGTTTTAATGAAATTATAACTCTCTATGTAATCCTTGTATTGTGTAAAATATTAAGCCGTATGGACGGTCAACAGTACGTTTTTAAGAAATATGGGATATCTGTTTTCGAAACCAATCAGACCATTCTGTAAAGCAATGACATGCAATTAATTACTGTTGAAATTGGCATTTTAAATTAAATGATTGGTTTGTTAATGTTACAAACAAAACACGTACCTCGCGATAAGAAACATCGGCTTGAATTACGTCAGCATTTATAGCACTTTCTTAAAGCGATAATCGTGGCATCTTCTGTTTTTCATATAGCAGTGTGAATTTCTCGTACTGTCGGCCGTGAGCGATTTCGTTCCGGTCACAGATTGATTTGCACGTGCATTTTTAGGGTTTTATTGAATTACGCACTAAAGCGTATCCATGGCTCATTTATTACAAATTAAATAGTTTGTTATGTCGACAAAGCAGTATGTAACGCGTGTGCAAAATTTATTTGAAAAAAACTATTAAGGAATAAATAGATAAATTGTATTTTTATACTGGTACACTTATAAGTGTCGCTGAGTGTAGTGACTCATTTTCCGGACTGAAAGGATTAACGCTTTCCTTCACATAAACGCCTTTTCATGCATTTTCAAACAGAGTAGATCAATCTCAGAAGACTCCTATAGGAGATCTATGCTGTTTGCTAATGGATTTTGTTTTATTTCTGTACTTTCTAAAATAGCTACATGTATGTACAGTGTTCCGCCTTCCGTATTTCAATATTTCCGTATTTTTATAACTAGGTGTTGTCCATGAATATTCAATAGGTGTTGAAATAATTTTGGAATACACATATAACAGAGAAAGGGTTAAACGTCTTAGATTTGACTTGGCCGGCGAAGTCACGCTCTGAAAGGCAACATAGTTCAGGGTCCAATGTTATAAAACTTCTGAGTCTGAGTCTGAGATCATTCTCGAGTATCTGAATGGTCAGATTCTGAGCTTGCTCAAGATCTGACCAATCAGATGTTTGAGAATGATCCCAGACTCAAGGAAAACGCTTTATAACCTCGGAGTCAGGGAAGTAGCTAGGAATACGCCATTACGCATGTGCGAATTGAAAACAGTCCCATAGCCAAAATGGGACAAAACAGTCACAAAAGTCTAAGGCTAAAAGGGGGTGGGTAGACTTTGATAAACGTTCGGTCTTGTCGTGAAAGCTTTAAACCCATATCCTTATAATGATGCCTTTTGGTGCCTCTGTAAAAGTCACATTTTCAAACCATTGTGATAAAAAGAAGAATTTTATGCTTTATTTATCAAAATTGTTTCTAAACTACGCAATTCTAAACTTTCATGCATCTTTATACTATCGGGGACTAAAGAGAGATGAGAAAGAAAAGGAATCGACAGTGATACTGAAGACCCGTTGCGCTCAGTTGATATTCTGTTTCATAGTAAAACGTTTGTAGTTTCTTTCTTCACAGTGTATATATTTTAGATCCATACTGGCTGAAAGGTAACTTTGCATTTGTTTTCATTTCAGACCAATTGCTAAATCCATTATCAACACAGGAATCGAGTGTTTTGCAAACATTGTAGACCCACATTAAATATATCAGATTTTGGGTGTGCATTGTTCGTAATTCAAAATCTTCTCACAAAGTATACCCTTTCATATTGAATGAGTTCTATCTATAAACAATGATGACTCATTCCATTTTTCAATATTGAGCATTCAAAAAGTGAAACAAACATGTTGCCCTATATAGAAATGTGAACACGGTTTTTACATTATTTTTATCTTCAAAGACAAATATTACATTATAAAATGGTTTCTAAAGATTCCAATGAGATGGCGAATTGTTCCACGACTCATCTAAGTCAATCGTGTTTGCAGCATCAGCAGCAATTCTCAATAGTACCTAATGAAAACCAGAGGTTTACAATGTCTTCATGACCCGGTGAAGTACAGTAAAACCTGTCTTAAGCGACCATCAAAAAGAGATCTAATTATGGTTATGTAATGCAGGTGGTAGCTTAATACAGGTCAAAAGTAATGCAGAAAGCTCCTATAGGAGCTTTCTGTATTACTTTTGCCCTGTATTAAGCAACAATCTGCTTTTTAAGAATCCTGTGTCCAATTAATATAAGGTCGCCTTAAAAGACAGGTTCTATTATATATGATTGGCGTAACAACGTATGAGCCCATGCCCCTGGTACTGACACGTGTCCGGAACACGTAGGTCGCCTGTTTCAATCTGATTGTCTGTTGTAATGTGGTACCTATTTCGGTATGTTTCATCTGTTTAAATATAATTCCTTCGTTAACGCTTTACTCCATAAATACACCTTTCTACTCCTTTATAAACAGAGTAGACTAAGTTCAGACGGCTCCTAGAAGAGCTGTCTGATCCGGGTTTGGTCTGTTTATTTATGTATGAACTAATGTAAATCTATATGATTCTACAATTTCTACTATGACCAAAACATCCCACGGTGTCTATGTGTCATTATAAACATTAATCTAATTAATATTGATAATGTGATTTTTTTCTAACATGCATATTCGTGGAGTAAAAGGTTAATGTATTGTTAAATATCGCTTGGTTGAAAGTTATAACACTTGTCCAATCCCACACGTTAACATACCTAAATAAACGCATCCATAACAATAGATAAAGGTTTGCGTACTCAATACTAAAATTATCTTGCTGAAAAAATCGGTCTGCCAAATTTATGATTTGTTGAATATCTTATCTACTTTTGATTCATTGAAGCGTTTGAGAAACTTTTGACCGTGTGCAAACAGCTTGGATCCTAATGAGACGCCGAGTTACCCGGCGCCTCACCTGGATCCAAGCTGTTTACAAATGTAAACACATTATAACACCCAAACAGCTTGGATCTTGAAAGCACACCGATTTACTCGTCGTCCCATGTGGATCCAAGCAGCTGTTTTCAACTATAGGTCATATCGCGGATAGCGGGTAAGGGATAATGTTGTGACAGAGGTCCAAATAAGATGAGTAAATTTGAACATTTTCAAGAATATCTCCTTGATTCATCCATCAAACCCTATACTGTGACCACTCTTCAGAATCGTCTCTTCGAGACGATTTTAAAGAGAGGTCACACTATAGGGTTTGATTGAGAAATGACGATTTTGGAAATGAGTGCGCAAACCTTTATCTGTTGCTCTGAACGTGAGCTTCTATCTAATTATATCTATCTCATTTGAATGGTTTATACAATAATAACAAACTCAAAATCTCAAAAATCGTGTTAACGCTTTCGCCGCCATTGTCGAATTCATGATGCCTTCCAAACAGTCTGGATCCAGAGGAGACGATGAATAACTCGGCGTCTCCTAAGGATCCACACTGTTTGGCATTGATTATATTTTATGTAAGGAAAATAGAAAACATGTCACTTTGAAACCTGAAGCTGATGACAATCTTACCATATGGACCTTATTTGGCGGCGAAAGAAAAGAAAGAAACGGATACATGTGTGGTTTATTCTAACAGTTGAACGAATATATTTTAGTGATATTGTTCCTTGTTGCCTTGTGTCAGTATGTTACAGCATGGTGAGCTTCTTTATCCAATAACTCCAGTCATTTCCGTCAGCGTTACACTGTAAGAAACACAATAATAAATGTAATAATCTTTCATACTATTTCTCTCGTCCTATGACACTTGTTACTTGAACCGTCAATCCATTTCTAAAATATGCTTACATTGTAATTGCTTATCAGCTCGCGAATCGTACTTTCTTATTGGACCGCTTGTCCAACTCTACATGTTTTCAATCTCAGCTTCTTACATTATCAGAACGCTACTCCCAGTCTAAACTGCTCGTATACAGTATAACATTTCTATAACGGTCACTATATCACATCAAGGATTTTGTGTCAAAGGCAGGTGGCTGCTTAAAGCAAGGTAAAAGTAAAACAGAACGCTTCTATAGGAGCGTTCTGTTTTACTTTCACTTTTCTTTAAGCAGCCACCTGCACTAAATGCAAACTGATAAACACAATTTAGTGGCCGTTATAGAGAGGTTTTACTGTATATCGGATATCTCACATAAACTGCACCGTTTAAATCATGCGCACGTTATAATAACAAACGCACGACTAGCTTTAAAGACAGGTGACATTCTAATGCAGAACGAGAGCAATGCAGAGAGGAGTTTCGTTTTGCATTAAGCTACCATCCACCAATTAAAACTTTTTCTTCATTGTAAGAGGTTTCGCCGTGTATGCAGAGCTATAGATAACGGCGTGTATTCAATTAAATTTATATATTTTTTATGTAAGAAATAATTACATCATGGATATTAATGGGATTGTTTTTACAACAGCTCATGAACACAGTAGCTTTTGCTCATGGAAGAAACAGTAGAATCATATCTGTATAGGATATCATAAGCAAACAGAGCAGACCTTATAGGAGCCGTCTTATCTGGGTTTACAGTTTGGAAAGGCGTAGAAAGTAAAGGGTTAACCCATTCCCACTTAGGCTATTTTAAGACCCAACCACTTTGGAAATATCTACCGAAAAGGAGCATTAACTAGAGAAAAGGTAAAGCTTAGACTTGAGTAGTCTTGAAACCATTGTGATAAAAAGAGCGTTTGCTCTTATGGAGCAAATGCTCTATTTATCACAATGGTTTCAAAAGGTGACTGTTACAGAGGCGTCGAAAGGCGTCAACATGCGGGAAATGGTTAAAATCGTCATTTGTCTACCGAACACTGTGTCCGTTCTTTAAAATCGCATTATTGCACACAACGTGCTGTTGAAGTCCCACTAGACCATGTTTTAACAAGGCGATTCTCGTGCTCACGCGCTGTTGTTGACCGGTTTTAATTATACATATTCGGGGCCTCAGGTAAATAATGGGTGCGAATGCTATAGCGTTTTGGCCTAAGCTAGGTGAACGGTGCGAGTATTTCAGGGGTACCGACAATGAATTATTTTTAGACATATAACATGAAACTCCGTGTAAACGGTATTTTGATACAATCTTGAAATGACATCAGAAAGAAAACAGTGGCCCGGAAACAGCATAAATCGAACAAAGTGTGAAAGAAGTGTATATTTTTGCTGGTATTTGAAAGAATTAAATTGATGCATGAAAGCAGAAAATGGGTTTTATGGAAGAATAGCGTTAATGCACGTTTGTTTACGGGCAATAACACCTGCAGTGTCCCTCGGGAATGTTGTGGCCCTCGGCCTTCGGGCTCGGGCAAACAACAGTCCCTCGGGACACTGCAGATGTTATTTCCCGAAAAAACGGGTATTAACCCTTTATTGAAGAAGCAATTTAATCGAGTGTAACAGCATGGCGTTTGATGGAGAAATAAAATATATTCTTTCTAAATGTGTAATTTACGCATCTATTTATTTTTTGTATGTATGTCCTTTCATTCTGTCGATATATAGACCATCTTCACCAAAATGTAAGTATTGTAAATTGCGGTTGTCGAATCACCAACGTGCTTCTTCTTTTTTGTGTAAAAAAATGATATAGGGAATGTGTTCAGTTATTAAGTAGCCTTAGAGGTAATACGTCCTTAGATGTTTTTTGTTTATTTGCGTTGGGGTTTTAGTATTTCAATCATTACGCGACGTTCAGTTAATGGCAGGTGGAGAAAACCCCCAGAGGTGTGTCTTTTCACGGAACAATTTCCATTGCTTCGTGCAAAGAATGACATATCCCAAGCCAACTGGAAGGCTGACTGACCCATTAAATGTATTTTTTTACATTTTATATACGGTTTGAAACCAGGTGACATAATTATAAAATTCCAGATAACTAGTATGTAAACCCTTTTCTCAATTAACACGACTATCTACACCTTTGCAAACAGAGTAGACCCAGATCAGACGGTTCCTAAAGAAGCCGTCTGATCACGGTCTGCTCTGTTTGCTTATCATAAAGTATTTATTTGATTCTGCCATGACCAAACATTCCTATGTCCATGTGCTATTATAACAATTAACTTAATTAATATTCACGATATCATTATTTCTTACGTGAATATTCATGGAGTAAAGAGTTAAGCTAGTTGGCGAGGTTCTACACAACAGTACAATATAGTTGCGTTCAGCCAGTTGGTTATTAGAAGAAGGAATCAGAGTACAGTAAAACATCTCTATAGCGACCACTAAATTGTGTTAATTAGTTGGTATTAAGGGGGAAGTGGCTGCTTAAAGCAAGGTGAAAGTAAAACAGAACGCTCCTATAGGAGCGTTCTGTTTTACTTTCACCTTGCTTTAAGCTGCCACCTAACACAAAATACTTGATGCAATTTATTGGCCGTTATAGAGAGGTTTTACTGTATTATAATTCCATACATATCAGCAGACCCTGTAGAGGTCGTCTGATCTGGGTCTACTCTATTTTAAGCAGCCACCTGCATACAACACAAAATTCTTAATGTAATTTAGTGTCCGTTGTAGAGAGGTTTCACTGTACATCACAACATAAGCAAAGCACTATGCATCTATCCTGTAAATCCAAACTATTTCACAAGAATCAAACGTTTTCCTCTTGAATATTCATATAACAAATGATGACATCATGAATATTTATTAGTCGAAGTATTACAATGCCATATGTACACAGGGTGCTTTGACATTGATAGAGACTGCTGTTGTACAAGATCTACATTTGTATTATAATTGCATACATATCAGCAGACCCTGTAGGGGTCGTTTGATCTGGGTCTACTCTATTTGCAATAGGCGTCAATGAGCGTTTATAGGAAACGATTAATTTATTGTACTCACTTTCTCTCGCAGATGTAATGAACTTTTGCTTCACAATGAGTGTCGGCCATATCGTAATTCCATCCGCCGAACAGGCAGCCGCAATCTTGGTTTTGGACGTTGTCCGGCTCGCCGGGATGCCAGCCGTGGTACCCGTTGGCAATTCGCCGGTGGTCGGTGTACCAGGTCCACACACCCTCCACTTCGTCATCCGTAGCTCCGATCCAAACATATGCACTTTGACCTGAAAATAATTATTTTTTTCTGATCAAGTGTTTGTTTGCACAAACTGTCGCCCTCTCATTTTCAATTGTCAAAATATAAACAATGAAGAAAATATTCCAAAATAGGGAATTAATATTATACATAAATACTTGAATTGCTCTGATCTAATATTTCGACCACTAAGGGCCTTTTTCAAAGATTATCATGTCTTTGAAAAAGGCCCTTTGTGGTCCAAATATTAGATCAGAGCAATTCAAGTATTTATGCAAAATATAAACGTTAAGTATACAGGTTCACTTTCTCTGCAACACTGTATTAAGAGTGACTAATAATTGAGATATTGGTGAGACACCGGTTTATCGAATGGTCAATTTAGAATAATAGTCTATCATCATATTAATAAATTGGCACTAGATAATACTCGTATATGATTACTGAGAGCCCGTCGAACGTTTTAAAGACGGAAAACTTCCTCGACCGTTACGGAATGTAAATTTCAGGTAACATAATTTCCGATTCTTAAGTCATTGTGCTAGGTAAAAATTGCGAACATATTAGTAGTTATAAAGCTCACTAATCTGAATGCTTAGGGGAGAAGAATTGAGAATATTTGTATGAATTTGGCTTCTTAACCCATTTGCTCCCACGATCCCATATATGAGATATAGGCAAACAGTGTAGACTCTGATCAGAGTCTACACTGTTTGCTGATAGGAAATTAAATATAAAACAAAAATGAAAATTTAGACCAGACAGCCTTTAGATAAAAATAGACTAATCCAATATAAGCATGGAAGAATCCAAAGCTAGCTAACACTAACAGAGAATATCCATATCAGACGACTCCTGTCTACAAACTATTTTGATGATGACATTAGTCTCAAATAATCAACCGTATCTTAACGAATGATTCTGAAACATATATTTGATAAAGCCGAACAAGTCAGTATGAGTATAAGTCACTAATGTACTTTGCAAATAGTGTAGTCTTCTAGTGGAACCATTTCACCATGGTCTGCACTGTTTGCCATGATACACTTCTTTAAAACCAATCCTAGAATATTCACAATAAGCTGAACCTGTTTTTATTTTGGAAAGAGGCCATTTGAAATGATGGACGATTCCTTCTGCCAGTTGCATTTTACCAAGCAGGCTACAAGTTCATTACCTGGGAAGCGTTGTTTGCATAAGCCTCTGAGGAAGGTGTGCTCTATTTTGGAATCAATCACGACGACATTGGACTGGTAATGCGCGGCGCAGTGATGCTGTGAAATGTAAATTACTTACTGACCAACTCCGCTATTCCATGCGTTAACACTTTCCTTTTCTTTTTAACACTTTTGCAAACAGAGTAGACTCTGGTCGGACAGTTCATGTCAGGACGGTCTGATCAGTGTGTGTTTTGTTTGCTTTTGTATTAACTAGAAAAAGAAAGTGTTAATTATTTGAAACATTGTATTAAACAATAAAAATCTAACAAAAATTAAATAATGGCTTTTATGCAAATAATAAAGACACTGGACCTACTCTAATTCTCCGTTGGGCAATCTTTTTTTCCAACCCAGTCTTAGTTATAGATACATTTTTGAAGGATAATGCATATTTCAAGAACATGCTTTTAAACAATAAAACGTTAACCCTTTCACCGCCAATGTCGCATAAATGTACCGCGACAAATAGTGCAGTCCCAGATCTGACGCCTCCTTTTCAAGGCGGCGTCTGATCAGGGACTTCACTGTTTGTCTCATTCTCTATTTCTATATCTGCGCTTTATTCCTTTAAATTTGCATTTATTTATCTCATTTCCTTATTGTACCGAATTATTTAACAAAAAATGGATTGCAGACGACAATTAAAAAATTTGCGCCGAAAGGGTTAAAGAAAACAAAAAAAGCGAAAAAAGTAACTCTGCGTTTGCAATTAAGCCATTACCTCATAGGCTATTCTTAGATACACCCTTTTTGAATAAATCTACCGAAAAGGAGTATTAACTAGAGAAAAGGATTTTTTTTTAGAATTTTGTAGTTTGAAACTATTGTGATAAATAGAGCATTAATTTGCTCCTATAGGACCAAATGCTCTATTTATCACAATGGTTTCACAAAGTGACTTTTACAGAGTCGTCAAAAGTCGTCAATATGAGGGAAAGGGTTAATGGTCGAAACGACGAGGGACGAATTCCTTTAAACGTATTTGAACGTATGACAGCTATTGCCACCTTATGAACTATACGCAGATTTCACGTGTCGCGATAAAAAAGAGAAAAAAAACTGAAAAAAGATCTAAACCCAGAATTATGACTGAAACATTATGATATCATTCTGTAAGAAAATGACCAGACTAATTTGTTATAAATATCGACCGGGAAGACAGGTTGAAGTTTAGTGCAGGGTGAATGTCATGCAGAAAGCTCCTCTGCATTAAGCAGCCACCTGCATAAAAGTACCTAAATTCTTGTCTACTAAAATTCCGTTTTAGAGAGGTTTTACTGAAGTCCGTCTTGCATGGTTCGAAATATTGAAAACATGAAACATTTTGGACATTCTCCACCTCTTCCGCATTCGATTTCGTGAATGATATACGTGGGAAGATTGACCTGCTTTTCTTTTGAGGTAAACGAAGTTTGTTTTCAAAAGGACATGTTGATGGATTTTCTCCTTTCCCTATTCTATGTTAATGCCCAATTTCAACATCTACTGAGTTAATGGCAAACTTAGCTCATATTATAGGCGGTAGAACATTTTAGCCATTCCAGAGAGTAAAGAAACAGAAATATCAAATTTTTTGCACAAAACGTACTGTTGTAGTCCCGCTAGACCATGTATTAACAAGGCGATTCTCGTGCTCACGCGCTGCTGTTGACCGGTTTTAATTATACCTAGGGTAAACAATGGACGCGAATGCTATAGCGTTTTGGCCTGAGCTAGGTGAACGAGGTGCGAGTATTTCAGGGGCACTGACAATGAACTGTTTTTAGTGATAGGCATATTGAATGAAATTCCGTATAAACGGTATTTGATACAATCATGAAATGACGCCAGAAAGAAAACAGTGGCCAGGAAACAGCATAAATCTAACGAAGTGTGTCAAAGAAGTGTATAGTTTTGCTTGTATTTGGAAGAATTAAATTGATGCAGGAAAGCAGAAAATGGGTTTTATGCAAGAATAGCGTTAATACACATTTGTTATCGGGCAATAACATCTGCAGTGTCCCTCGGGTTGTTGCCCTCAGGACACTGCAGATGTTATTGCCGAAAAAACGTGTATTAACCCTTGTATTAGTAAACGGAGCCAATCCTGATAAGACGGCTCCTACTCTGGCTGCATATTTTACCATTTGATTTAATAAAATTTGATTGCAAACGCCTGTTGGAAGTTTGGCGCCGAAAGGGTTAGTATGAAGGGGGGGGGGGGGTATTAATGTATACCGTTGCTTCTGTCCAGTCGAGGGCATCATTGGTGAAAAGATAGCACGACTGTTCAAAGGTCACCCAGCCATCCGGGCATCCATGACGCTCAAAGACCCCCGAATCTAAATTAGAAATACAAGTATTAAGACAAACTTTAAATTAAATTTCATCAACACAGTCCCACATTCCATCACACGTATTTGATATAGTAGAACCTGCGTCCAATCATAGGGACGAGTACCGTGCTGCTTTCCGGAAGTGGCTAGATTGGTGTAAGGTGTGTGTGCGCGCGTGGGGGGGGGGGGGAGGGGGGGGGGGCGTTGGCAGATGGGAAATACTTTGAAGTCTTAAATAGATAAACTGAATATTTCAAAAGAATTTTGAAAACCACCGTACTCAATGGACTTAACCCTTTCCTCCATGAATATTCATGTAAGAAATAGTGATGCCGTGAAAATTAATTATAATTAATTACAAATTTGTTATAATAGCATATGGACACATGACTTTTTGACACTGACAGAAACTGTAGAATCATATCTATATTATATAATAGGCTACTTTGGTCATAGCAGAAACTGTAGGGTCATATCTTTATTATATCGTAAGAAAACAGAACATACTCTAATCAGACGGTTCCTATAGGAACCATATGATCTTGGTCTACTCTTTTTAAAAAGGTGTAGAAAGGCGTTTTTATGAAGTAAAGGGTTAAGAAATAGCGTTCGTTTGTGATACGCCGGCTGGTAGAACAGAGTTGTCTGCATGTACAATGTTTGCGGAAGATATGTTGAGTCTTAGCTATAGTAGTGACTTGTAGTATAATACTGCATGTACGCTGTTTTTGGAAGGTGCTTGAAACATGCATGCTGTGTCTTTTATATGGTATCTCGTAATGTAGGTTTGACACGTGTATGTTGTGTCTTTGATATGGCGACTCGTAGAGTAGGACTACGTGTTCAATGTTTATGGAATATGCTTGTCACGTGTATACCGACTCGAAGTGTAGGGCTACATGTACATTGTTTGTGGAAGATGCTTGACACGTGTTTGTAGTGTCTTTGATATGGCGACTGGTAGTGTTGGGCTGCAATTACATTGTTTGTGGGAGTTATTTGACACGTGTATGCTGTGACTTTTATATGGCGATTCGTAATATATGACTGCATATTCAATGTTCGTGGAAGATGCTTGACACGTGTATAATATGATTTTTATGTAGCGACTCGTAATGAATGACTGCATATTCAATGTTTGTGGAAGATGCTTGACACATGTATGCTATGGCATTTATGTGGCTACTCGTTATGTATGACTGCATATTCAATTTGTGTTGAAGACGCTTGACACGTGTATGCTTTGACTTTTATGTGGTGACTCGTAATATAGGGGCTACATGTTCAATGTCTGTAGGAGGTGCTTGACACGTGTATGCTGTGACTTGTATGTGACGACTCGTAATGTATGACTGCAAATTCAATGTTAGTGGAAGATGCTTGACACGTGTATGCTTTGACTTTTATGTGGCGACTCGTAATGTATGACTGTATATTCAATGTTTGTTGAAGATGCTTGACATATGTATGCTGTGACTTTTATTTGGCGACTCGTTATGCATGACTGAATATTCAATGTTTGTGGAAGATGCTTGACACGTGTATGCTTTGACCTTTATGTGGCGATTCGTATTATAGAGGCTACATGCTCAATGTCTGCGGGAAATGCTTGACACGTGTATGCTGTGACATGTATGTGGCGACTCGTAGTTTAGGGCTACATGTTCAATATTTGTTGAAGATGCTTGATACGTGTATGTTGTGTCTTTGAAATGGCTGCTCGTAGTGTTGGACTGTATGTTCAATGTTTGTGGGAGGTGCTTGGCGCGTGTATGCTCTGACTTTTATATGGCGATTCGTAATGTATGACAGCACATTCAATCGTTGTCGGAGATGCTTGACCCGTGTATGGTGTGACTTTGATATAGCGAATCGTGTAGGGCTACATGTACACTGTTTGTAAACCACCATACTGGAAGAAACGTATAGTGTTAAAAGTTTTAACCCTTTACCCTGCTGCAAAAACTAATATCCAGAGTTCTAGATAAGATACGTAAATTAACACATTTTCAAGAATCCTCCATCGAACCCTAAGTTGTTATTGATCGCCGCATGAGCGGCGATCACTAATGGAATGTTCAAAAGTATTTACCCATGTAGGAGGGGTAGCGACAAGTTTTACAAAGTCTATTCGGCGTACATCGGTGAGAAGAACCAAATGAATTGGCACATGAGAGCGTGGCAGAGAATAGTTTCTATCTGCATTATTGATGTAGTGAAATATGTGATGTAAAAACCTTCATACGATATTTAAAAAGAAATTTATCAAACAAATGTACAATAATAACAATAATTATGACACTTTTTTCGTCGAAGTATCGACATTAAATGCCAAAAAACAGTTTTGTAAACATAAATGAAGCCGGGTCAAAGTCGCAGAATTGAAGCCGGGTCAAAACTGCCAAGTTGGTCCGAAATTGTGCGATTACCCATTTTGTAAATTGAAATGTAACCATCTCTAGTATGAAGAAAGCCAGTAGTCGTGCACCTGTTTGCGGTGCTCTCGTTCTAAATTATGCCCTTCAGAGATTTTGACATATTACAGTTTTGTTTAATGACCATTGTTTATTGTCTAAAAATGTTGACAAAAGTAATACATACATCAGTATATTTATACACGTGATATACACATGTTAAGTCATGAATAGATTCAAACTCTTTGCTAGTGCCTTTATATGTGAAAGCGATATATCCTAAATATTTATCCTCTTACGTTTTGGTATCGTCAATATGCCTCAGAACCAATCAATGACCGCCCTAGCTATTTGTGTCAAGTTCCATGTGATACTTCCAACAATGCATATATGTCATAATAGTTTGACCAGGTATTTACTTGTTACAGTTTGCAACAGAGTTCTTTATCAGCATGCCATGGTATATTTTCTTGTTTACATAGTTATTTGTTTCATAATAAATGACTATATTTTTAATTTATAGCCTTGTCTCTTTATTATCACCTTTTTAGAGACGGGGTAGGATATTCATTTATCCTAATTTTTTTAGCTCACCAGAGCACGAAGTGCTCATGCTGAGCTTTTAGGATCGTTGGATGTCCCTCGTCTGTTGTCGGTTGAGATACCACATTTTGCACTTGATCTCTAAGTAAATTGGTTTGTGTTTTGCCCTGCGTGAAATTTAGGTCAATCTCGAATATGGGTCACATGGGCTCAAAAACTAGGTCACTAGGTCAACTCTTAGAAAAATCTTGTTAACGCTCTAGAGGCTACAAATCTTATTGGATCTTACTGAAATTTTATCAGAATGTGTCTCCATGAAATCTAGGCCAAGTTCGAATATGGGTCATGTCGGGTCAAAAACTAGGTCACTAGGTCAAATCTTACAAAATCCTAAACACTCTGGAGGCCACATTTTGCACTTGATCTTTAAGTAAATTGGTTTTTGTATTGGCCCTGATGAAATCTAGGTCAAGTTCGAATATGAATCGCCTGCAGTCATAAACTAGGCCACTATGTCAAATCATAGAAAAATCTTGTTCACACTCAAGTGGCTACAAATGTTATCAGATCTTACTGAAATTTTATCAGAATGTTTGTCCACATGCAATCTTGGTCAAGTTCAAATATGGGTCATGTCGGGTTCGAAACTAGGTCACTACGTCATTACACTCTAGAGGCTACATATCTCGTTAAGTTTTTAATGAAATGTTGTATTTCAATTGTCTTAACAAAACAGTTCCTTATTAAAAACCTTCCTTGTACACAAATTTCGCGGCGATCCTTTGCCTTGCATCAGTATTCGTCTTGTCATTCTTTAGAATCGTCTCGAAGCGATTCTAAAGAGTGGTTACAACAGGATTTAGTAGAGAAATGACGATTTTAGTATTTGAGTACGCACGTTCCTCTGTAGCTCCGCTAATATCTTATTTGATATTGTGAAAGTTTGACTACTTTCGATTCGATTACGTTGGAGAGAACATTTTGACCGAGTGTCAAACAGCTGACCTCCTTATGAGCCACCGCGGTAGTTACTCATAGACTCACTTATTGCCAGGCGACATGTTTGCAAATGCAAGTCGGTTCAAGCAAAACTGGAGAAGAGATAAATGAAAACCAACCTTGTGAAGAAATAGGTGTGCAGAAAACAGCAACCAGAAAGAACACAGATGGAATAACTGCCATCATAGTTTGGTGACTGAAGTTAACAGGTGCCTGAATTAAGTATTCTTTATTCTGGTCAAGGTTACCGACTCTTATCTATGACCGTGTTTGTGAAAGATAAAATAGACATGGAAAGGGCTAGGAGCAAATATTGTTCTGTTTGAAATATAGAGGATCTTACATGAATGGTCATTACAAATTGTTTTTTCATGAAACGAGTTTAGTACATAAATTACATGACATGAGCTTTAGCGAGTGTCATATTCATTATAGTAAACGACTTTCATGGGAACAAGTTGTAATGAACACGAATGTAATATTCTTTTTATCACATACTCCCTAAAATACCACAGAAAATAAAACAATCTATATAGCTGGTGGCTATATCGGCCATTGCTTACGAGCAGCGTAGTAATACAACCGACGACGCACATGGAGCGCTGCGATTGGCTAACGCTTAAAGGTCAAGTAAACAGGCAGGACACATTTTCGTAAATATTTGACAAATGAGTAACTTGTACGATATATTTTCGAAAACACAAAAATACAGTCATATCGCACATAGCAACTCCTATAGGAGCGTTCCGTTTTACGTTCACCTTGCTTTAAGCATACATCTTTAAGTAGGTTGTTCACGGTTTTTTTTATTTCCATTCGGAGTCTGTTAGAGATCGCGTAAATTATCCAGATTTATTTTTGAGAAAAAAGGACATCGGCGAATAACACAATACTAACCCGCTACTCCACATATACGATTTATATGCCTTTGCAATTAGTGTTTCAACGATGATTGATCATTTCCGATGATTGGTCGAATGTGCTCATTCGATAGATAATCGACTATAAAATCAAATAATCGATTAATCGAAATAAAATTTTTTTTATTATATTATATTCTATGTAAAACAGCAATATTGTTTCTGATATAAAATGTATGAAAACACTTTACTACATTAATAATGTATGTATTTATCTACAGATGTGCAATTATAATAAATTGTGAATTTTAAGATTTTTTCGTTATTAAATTTATACTCAAAATTTAAATTTCTCATTTCGATTGTATAATCGATGATTAATCAAAGTGGCCTGTCCGATTATATCCGATGATCGATTATGAAAATCGGTCGATTATGAAACCCTATTTGCAATAGAGTAGACCCAGATCAGACAACACCTGTAAGAGGCGTCTGCCCAGGTCCTGCACTATTTGCTTATGAAATAGTATGAAACTCCATCTACAGTCATTATCAAAATCAAGCTTTTGATTGGTCAGATTTGAGTTCTCAAGCTTTTGATTGGTTTGGCTCAAATCTGACCAATCAAAAACTTGAGAACGAACTCAGACTCAACTAAATGTTTTATAAGCACGGACCCATATGTTCACATACAACTATGAAACTACAGCTAATAAATATATGTATAATGCCATTCTTTCTAGCGCTAAAATTCATGGAATAAATTGTTAACCTGTTACTTCATAAATGCGCCTTTCTACGCCTTTGCAAACAGAGTAGACCGTGGTCAGATGGTTCCGATAGGAGTCTTCTGATCCGGGTCTGCTCTGTTTTCTTACGATATACTGAATACAGATATGATCCTAAAGTTTCTGTCAGGACCACAGGTTCCTGTGTCAATGTGCTATTATAACAAAATCATTTCATTAATATTCATGACGTTATTATTTCTTACTTGAATATTCATGGAGTAAATGGTTAAAAGAGTATTATTGATTCAGGTCGAGAAGGACAGTGTTGCTGCTTTTCTTAGTATGAGACTTTCAATTAAGCCTACAGTAAAACCTTGCTAATGTGTTCCCATACTTTATTACCACAGGAGTCTGTAAAAGCACGTGATCGCTTAACCCATTCCCTCAATGGCTATTTTAGACCGAATCTCTTTGAATAAATCTACCGAAAAGGAGCATTTACTAAAGGAAAATGTTAGAGATGTGCAGTATTGAAACCATAGTGATAAATAGAGCATTTGCTTCAAAGGAGCAAATGCTCTATTTATCACAAGAAGGGGCTATTACAGAGGCGTAGAAAGGCGTATTTATGAGGGAAAGGGTTAATGCAGGACAGGAGTACAAGATACAAGATACAAGATACAAGAAGATTTATTTTACGTCGGATACCATATAACAATAAACATTAGCTGTAACAGCTATTTTCCGACAAACATAAGTATAATTTAAACAAGAGTAAAACAGGCTGTAAAAAGAAGGGTTTGCATATAAATAATAGATTAAGATATGTGGGGAGAAAATCACAGCAAAAATTACAACATAAAAAGCAAGCAAGCTCTTGACAGCGGCAAGAAGCAGCATTCAACATACACAAGCAAACAGAAAAGTAAGCAAAAAGGCATTTTTCTCAAGACCACTGTGGCGCCATATGTTAATTACTTCTTAAGTCAGAGAAGGTAGATTCGAAACAACCTGTAACCTTAGAGAGAGAATATTTTGTAGAGAGAGGTAAGGCAGGCCACAGTGAGATTGGGAAAAAGAAACAAAAAAAAACACAGCACATTTACAGAAATACTAAAAACATGCAAACACTTGGCAGTAGCAAATAAAAAAAAACGTTAATATAAGACAGACTAACCACGGCATATGGCACAGCCACAGCTAGGTCCAGCCCAGGTGCGGATCAACCTCCCGAACTCTCTAAAGTCTAATGTTGTTCTGAGGTGATTCGGGAGGCCGTTCCACACCCGTGCTGACTCGAAGCGGAAGGATCTCTGACCATATGTCGTGGTCCGAACTGTCGGTACCTGAACTGTATTTTCGTACCTGAAAGTATAAGAAGATTGTTTAAGTTTAACTAAATCTCTGATATAGATAGGTGACATATCATTGATACATTTGAATGTTTCTGTAGCAATGGTACGAAGCCTCCCTAAATGCAGTGTTGGTAGATCCACTCTATTTAACAGGTCTTGGTATGGGCTAGTATAGTCATTAAAAACAATTTTCAGGCCCCTATGTTGGAGTTTTTCCAGTTTTTCTGTACTAGATTTGCTACAGAAATGCCAGATGATTGGACAATAATTAAAATTTGACCTAATAAAGGATTTAAAAACCAAAAGTCTATTCTCAGTATTTAAAAACTTGCTGAGACGCTGAAGCACATTTAGCTGTCTTGCCACCCTCTGGCAGATTTTGGTGATCTGTTCATTGAAATTTAGTAAAAAATCAATTTCTATGCCTAAAAGTTTAACTGTTTCTTCACACTGAATAGAACTGTTTGCTATACTGAAGCTTTTTAGTTTGCCGAAAGAGTTTTTGCCAACGGCTATGGCCTGAAATTTGTCTGGGTTTGCTTGCATTTGGTTAAATTTGAACCAGTCTATCAGAGTGTGACAATCCAGCTCCAATGTTGACTTCAGCGTCTCCGCATTTTTACAACAAAAAGATAAGGTGTTGTCGTCAGCATAGTTGTAAAGTGTAGAATTTTGTACAAAATAAAAGATGTCATTTATGAAAATGTTAAAAATAAGAGGCCCCATAATAGATCCCTGGGGTACCCCTTTGATAATATTTTGCCAGGAGCTGAAAGAGTCACCTAGCTTTACTCTCTGCTGACGACCTGTAAGGTAGCTATGTAATAAATTACAGGCCTGGGCTGAAACACCATAAGCCTGGAGCTTGGCCAATAACAAATCATGGGGGATACAGTCAAATGCCTTGGACAAATCCATCAGAACGGCTCCAATATACATGTTTTTGTCCAAGGCATCCTTCCAATCCTCAATGATACGAAGCAGAGCAGTCTGACACCCAAAAGAGGCTCTAAAAGCAGATAGATAGTTGTGAAATATAGTGTTAAAATGTTCTGTTAGTTGGTCGCTAAAAAGACGTTCATAAATTTTGGAAAAGGTTGGTAAAATGCTGACAGGCCGATAGTTTTTTTCAGTGAAAGGGTCATCTTTTTTGAAAATTGGTGTTACTTGAGCTTTCTTAAGTTGGGTAGGAAACTGCTCTTTGCTTCTCATGTCATTGGCCAACCTTGCAATGTGTCTGGAGATAGCTGGAGCTGCAGCCTTAACTATTTTTGGAGGAATGGCATCTACACCTGTAGCTTTCTTACCGTTTAATTTGTTGACACATTTTATGACTTCAGATTCCCCTATAGGCCTAAATTCAAAAGTATGATCTGGAGCAATTTCTATTATCTTACTAATGCTTGGGTGCTCGCTATCTACAGACAAATTGTTATCAATCCCAATGTTTCTTGCTATATTTACATAGAACTTATTCATAGTTTCACAGACTTTTGTTTGATCTGAAACAAGTGTATTTCCCATTTTAAGTATGATGTTACCGTCACTTTTAGCAGTAGATTTTTGTGACAGGAAAGGTTTGATGGTTGGCCAAAAATCTTTCGACTTTGGCCCTCCATCACACCTTTCCTGGAAGTAAACAGATATCGATTCCCTTTTTACTTTGGTTTTCAGATTTCGAAGTTGTCTATATACATCCCAATTTCTCATTGTTTTATTCTTATTGTATGCATTTCGGGCTTGTTTAGTTCTATATATCAGTTTCCGATAATTGGCATTCATATACGGAGGAGGGTTAACTTTTGGGGTTTTAGTTCTCAGCGGTGCATGCCTGTCGATGACCTCCCTCAGGAGTGTCTCATGAGCCCAATATACATCATCCATGTCGTCGAAAGTATGAGCGACATGAAAAGGTACCTGAGAGAGGTCATCCACAAACTCTGCCTCGCGAAAGTCCTTATAACTTCTGAAAGTCACTCTCCTCTTGCTGACAGGACTGCAAGACTCTTTAAGAGAAATAGCAATTAAATTATGACAGTCACTAAGTCCACAGTTAAAATTTAAAACATTACAGAGTAAAGATTTTGAGTTGGTTAAAATTATATCTAAAAGTGTCGGGTCCCCATGCTTAGTGAATAATAGTAGTGTAGAAACTCCTAAGAGAGATTTCTGTATAGGTTGTGTCCTGCACTAAGCTACGCCATGTTTTGACACTTTCCCTGTTCTATGTTTATTTTAAATTTTGATACCTACTGAATATTCATTGTCAAAACAGTTATACTGAAGTATTGGATGTGGCAAATTGTAGCCATTTTGAAAAGTAAAGCAAAATATCGTTAAAAGTTCATTAGCAAACAGAGCAGGAGCCGTCCGATCTCGGTCTACTCTGTTTGCAAATGCGTATAATGCGTTTATATGAGGAAAGGGGTTAAAAATCCAGAATTAGACTTTATTTGTAGTGTAGTCATATCAGCGACACTTCATTGTGTGTAGTTTTGTTTTTGACTCAGTCTATTAAGTAGCCTGTGCTCTGCTGGAATGCTCTGCCGACAGTGCAAAGTATGTGGGTTATAAGGCAGCTCGTTTAATAGGTACTCGATCCCCCGCCGGACCAAGTCCTTCGGACGAGACTATAAACCGAGGTCCGATGTATCAGTGCTTTACACTGGGCATCTAAAAGAACCGGAGAAACTCAGTCGATAATAAGAGTAGGGCATCGCGCCCGGGTTTCTCTGTCTCCTATCCCCTTGAGCAGAAACGGACGTTAATCAACACAAACTAAAACATACTGTATTAAGCAGTCACCTGTTTTAAGGATCAATGAAAATACGTGTCTAATTGTTCGAATGGTCGAGGTTTTCTTGTACTCAAGATGTCGTGGTTTGAATAAAAGTATAGGCAATAGATGTACGAAAGTACCTGTCTTCAGTGTCTATAATTCATACATCGAATAATTAAGAAATATACCTACGAGTATAATTATCTGGAAAAATGCCCCTGTGATACAAAATAAATCGATTTCATCAATATTCATAATTTTTGTTCTACAACACAATATTATCGACCTTTTCCGTTCAAATTTTCCGGGGTTTGCCGATGATCACCAGAAACCCTCGATTATTTACGTAACAGCTTGTCTCGGAAGTGGTCGGAGAGACGCGAATAGCGCGAACAGATCGAAACTAAAACCCAACCTGAATAAGACTGAAACATCGGGAATAAAATCGGGATCGTCGATATCAAACACATGGATGTCTTGTCATTTTGAACGTTTATTCGATAGGTTTTCTTGCGTATACGTCTTTTCAGCATACACACAAATGAGTTTTGTATATTTTAGGTATTTTTTAAACGCGTCGAATCTAGAGACTTCCCCTTTAAGACTATACTTGTACTTGTCAATAAAGGGGAGATTTCGATATTAAAATTTAGAGAATGTTTTTCTTAGTTTATGATATCTATACCCTTGCTTAAGCAGCTTTTCAGTTAAAATGAGATTTCGACTTTTACAATCGTCAACAGAACAACACGCTCTAACGAATAAGTTGAGATATGTAAACCCCGTAAAAGGGGCACGGGGAACATCTGCGTCAAAATGGGGGAAATTTACAATATTAAATTCAAAACCGTCTTTTTATCATAAATTTTAGAAGAAATCATTCCATTGTCAATTTTAAATTCTAGATCAAGAAAAGCTGCATAAATGTCGGAAGGGTTAGCATTATTCAATTTGAGTTCTTTAGGGCAAATGGTAGGAATCAAAACATCAAAGAAAGGGTTGTCTAAGTTTAAAATATCATCCAAAGTTTCATTGAAGGCTTGTATAACATTTTCTTGTGATTGTGGGTTCAAACTTAACATGAAATCTCTCTCATAGCAGCACAAAAACAAATCTGCGACCAGTGGTGCACAAGTCGTACCCATAAGGAATACCAATCACCAGACGGTATATAGCATTCCCATAACGTATGAATATGATATCCAGAAGAAAGGTAAGTGCAAGTCCAACTGGAGTAGTATTTCATTAGCTCGTCAATAAAGAAAGCTGCTTTAGCATTACATGTCAGAAATGATGCTTTTCTTCGGGCAAATATTTTCTGGACTGAGTTAATAAGTTTATCTTTAATTAAATCATTAAATTATGAGGAATGGTTGTGTACAAAGTAGAAAAATCGTATGTGCTTACAGTGGATGCAAGAAACCTTTTGTTCTTAACTTTGTTTAAGACGTCTGATGAGTTTTAATAGACGAGTCTAGCCATGATATATATAAGAGTATTTGTCCAAAAACCTATACTGATGCAGTATAATTTCAATAATTTTAAAAAAAGGTTTTGGGAAACATTTCAGTTAATGTATTCAAAGATGTGTCTAAAATAGCCTAAGGAGGTTAAAATCAGACGATACAACTTCAACTTTATCAGGTTTAGAAATTGTTTTTGGCATATGTTTATGAAAAAAAATATACTGAAAGTGGGAGCTCCTTCGAAAGCAAAATTAACAATGCTAAAAGAGAAAATTGCAGACTTATAACAAAAACAATGATCTCGAAGGACCAGAGACTATAACAACACTGAGAATGAAGTACGGAGCGCCTTTTTACGGCCGCCACAGAAGCCCTTAAACTAAAAGGTGTGATATTTTCAACAAAATATGTCATTACAGTGACAGGGTATTAACTCTTCCGCTGTGTAGATAGTCTATGAGGACCAAATCATTTTAACTAACTTTGATAAATAATTATTTATGAACAAAATGATTGCTATGTCACTCAACAAACCACTAAATGGATAAACACGTATGTATTAAACACGTTCCCTCATAGTGACACCTCTTGACTCCTCTGTAAAAAGCCAAATTTTGCAAACCTTGCGATAAATAGAGTATGTGCTCCATGTCAGCACATGCTGTATGTTTCACAATGGTTGCAGGACGAAATTAATACAGAAGGCGCTTTTTGTATAATTTTAGACATGTATTATGGTGTATAAATACACCTTTTGGGTATTGGTTTGGACGGGTTTTAGTGTACTGTCTGGTCATATCTTATATGACGAACACATAGTATGAAGCTCAACATCTGGGGTAATAGATATCCTGAATACATATATTTAAAAATATCAATCGCTTACAGTGTTTGCATAGCGAAAAACAATCCGACCCGATACAAGTTTAAACAACGAAACGATACATCTAATTGAATACATGGAACCTCACAAAATGTCATTATCAGAATATAAAATAATTAAAAAGGGGACATATTTACCGATATAAATATTTAATTTATCAAGACTTAGTATGAATAAAGCAAAACAGTTAATAAAGATGTCGACTGTTTTTAATTTCAAAATTTTCGCTGCAAATCACGTGATTGCTGGTTTAGAAAGATTTAGTTTGGGTGATACACCTTTAATAATATTGGATATCTGGACGAGTGAGTCTAGAATTGTGTAAAAAGAACAAATTAATACAATATTGCTGGCTAAATTTGTTGTTTCCATAACTTCGCAGTAATAATGTAATGTACACAATTTGTCGATTGTTTAAGAAGGCCAAAGGACATCTTATAAAGAACGTACAAATGCATTGTTCATTTGTGACCATTGCATCCGTGTACAATATAGTACTGCATTGTGCGTGTAATCAAGTACTCTATCTAGACGCCATTTCTCTGTATTAGCGTCGTCCTTTCCGTTTGCACATCGGAAGAATTATCAATCAGTTTAAGTAATTAAATCCAAGTGGTACCTTCAGGCCAACTTCTGTAGATTCGGAGTATTTGAAAGCATAATTTTGAGATCTCGGTTTGCACCATTGAACCTGCTAAACAATGACAGAACAACGATAGTTCTAATTTGTTATAACAGAGCTAGACTGGATTAAAAATTATAAACGCACATCCCTTTGAGCTTGAATGACGACATTCACCAAAGTGGTAATATATCTAAAGATCCTAGCATCGATATTTGCTCATTTGTTTCTATTTGAAAACGTAAAAGCAGATCACATGGTCAACGTAGAAATGGTAATATTAAGCGCAAATTACGTCTTAATATGTCTGTTCATGATTTTACATAGTATTCATAAAGAAACTGGCAAACATGCTATGCTTTCTTGTTTATTATATTTTCCATTTTCTTGTATTCGGTCCATTGGCGAGGAGACTGATAATGTTTTTATGCGTACAGACCCACTTATCAAAACTGCCTCAATTTTATAACTTTACACACAGCATGTTCTTCGTCCTCATATTGATATATAATCTGAACATAAAAGACATTTTCTTAACCTTCAGTTCATAAATAAAGGTATCGATTTTATTGATATTCAAAGTATTTAAAAGTAATGCTTGGAGTCTATCGGGCCGGTTCTAGTTGGTGCCAGTTTTTGGTATTCAGGGTGAAGATTGTATTATGTTGACGTTTTGAAGAAGGAATTAACTGGTTCACAAACAAATATCACAGTGCAAACCCCTGAAAAAAGATATCGTCTCGGAACATGTAAAAATGTGCAATACTTTTAAGTCTAATCCTAACGGAAAACAACATAAACTTTCTTCTATGTACAGGATTCCTAGGTTATATAAAAATCCATATAAAGCGCGTTTTATTGCTAACTCTAGTTGTTGTACTATTACCAAATTATCCAAACGTTTAGCGTCCTGTCTTACTGCTATCGAAGAACATGATTAACGTCACTGTGATAAAATATATGACACTTCTGGTATTAATGTTTTTTTGGTCCATTACAAATTCAAATGGTGTTTTAACTAAACTTGAAAATGAACAGTATACCATTTATTCTCTGAGCTCTTATGATTTCTCTACGCTCTATACTACTCTATAAATAAGAAAAACCTTTGCCAAAAAATTTACAATGTTCCTTTCTAGTAATGTTCAACGTTCATTCTTTTCGAATTCAGAAGTTGAACATTACACAATGTGGACTTGCCTTGATGTTTTAAGATATCTTACTTTTCTTTTAGATAACATATTTGTGCATTTTGGGGATACCATATATAGTCAAGTTGTTGGTGTACAAAGGGGTACACATTGTGCCCCTCTTGTTGCGTACATTTTGTCATAGTAACGTTTTACATCTTCTTTGATCGTAGTAAGACAGGACGTCCACAGTTTAGATTAGTAGTAATACAACAGCTAGAGTTAGCAATAGAACGCGCCTTATAAGGGGTTTTATGTAGTTTCGGAATCCAGTAAAACATGTTCCGAGACTGTGTTTAGACTGTATTATAAATTTGTGAACCAGTTAGCTCCTTGTTTAAAACATTAACATAATACAAAATACTCGTCATTGGCAAACGACTAGATGATTAAGTAACTCGTCATAGCATCAGTACCCGAGATCTTTCTCAAGCATCTGCTCTTTCATATTCTGAGTCAAACTGTTGTATTACCTAAGGCTCTATATAACGTGTAATTCACAGAAAACCAAATTATCTGTACGAAGTGAATATCTATCTTCGAGCACATTTTCTCAATCCTAGGTCGAAATCTAACCGAGTCACGGTATTTTTGCAGATAGCAACGGCTTTCAGAAAAGAACCAGTGGTGCGCCTGCTTTTTACGTTCTGTATTTAGTTTTAAATTCGGGCCCAATTTCGGTTATCCAGTGTAAAGACAATTTTAATAATTTGATGAAAATTGGCTCAAAATCGGTTCCATTATGAAACAATTTAAGAAAAATATGGTCACATCATGAGTTTGCAACAATACCTTTTAAAAAATAGTATTTGAAAAGCAACCGGTGCCTGGGAAACATCTGAACTTTCATTTCTGCACACACGTTTCCGCATGAAGGTTTATGCGCATCTCTTTAGCGCATGAAACATTTCGTCCAAGACTGTTTCCACCCTCCATGCACTGATCATATTGAACAGGGGTGTCAGAAAAAAAACATAAAAGCCAAATACAAGAATTACATCTTAGTTTATGGTATCTATATCCTTGCTTAAGCAGTTGTTCAGTTAAAATGAGATTTCGACTATTAAAATCGTCAATAGATGAACAAGCTCTAGCAAAACGAATAATTTGAGATATATAAAGCCCGTAAGATGGAGCACGGGGAACATCCCCGTCAAGATGAGGAAAATTTACAATATTAAGTTCAGTCTACTTTTAAACCCTTTACCGCATGCATATTCAAATAGGAAACAAGAACAAATACCTTTTCAATAATTTACAAACCGTTTGTATGAAAACGAATCAATTTATGTCCTGATGTAGTTTTCAGTTCATTTGAATCCTTTCAATTGCTCTCAGCAACTTGACAGGAATGGGCATATGTTTACAAACATTGGGGTCAGTTGTATAGAATATATCGAATTCTATGCATTGTATGCAAAACGTGGCATACCTAATGCATATCTTTGTTTCTAAATTAATGCAAAACATATCAGTCAGTCTGGTGTGTGTCGTCAAGTTGTTGGTATACCCATGGGTACAAATTGTGCCCCTCTTGTTGCAGATTTGTTTTTGTATTGCTACGAGAGGGATTATATGCTTAGCTTAAAACCTGATACACAGACCGATATTGTTAATACTTTTAATAAAACTTCAAGGTATTTAGACGATATTTTGAATTTAGATAATCCTTATTTTGATACTATGGTTTCTTCAATCTACCCAAAAGAACTGTCTTTAAACAAAACTAATCAATCTGACATTAATGCTTCATTTTTAGATTTGAAACTTTAAATTACAAATGATAAAGTTTCGTCCAAAGTATACGATAAAAGAGAAGATTTTAATTTTACATTGTTAATTATCCTTTTCTAGATGGGGATGTGCCACGTTCTACATCTTATGGGGTTTATATTTCTCAACTTATTAGGTTTGCTCGAGCCTGTTCTTTGCTTGAAGATTTTAACAGACGTAATTTAGTTATAACTGATAAACTTCTTAAGCAAGGTTACAGATATCACAAACTTCGGAAAACCTTTTCTAAATTTTATTATCGAAATTTACCTCTCATTAGTAAATATAATTGCAATCTACGGACGTTACTGCGACAAGGCATTTCTCAACCAGAATTTTATGGGGATGTTATCTACAAACTTAGGAAAATTCGGGGTCATATCCATTTTCATGATTTGTTTATAAAACGCATTAAAACATTTAAAAAGAAAGGTTATGATCCTATTATATTGCAACACACTGCATGTTGGTTATCGACCCTTTTACAGTCGGTAGCTACGCTTCCCTCTTTGCTTGCGCGATGACAGGCCGAGGGTAGTACTCTATGATGGTATACTCTTAAACTTGGATACAGGAGGAGCTAACCAGACTCATGTATTACTTTTTCCCTGTCGTGCCCTTTACGGCTTACCTGCAGGTGCTCTGACTTCAGCAAAGTCATTGAGTACATATTTGACGGATTGTCACAGTTATTATGCTATGCTTTACATGTTGTCCTGTGTTCACCGTCGTCTATGTTGTGGGTAAGTCCGGCGGGGATACCTTTATTTACAATATTTGTAAAGCTAGGGTAACTTTGAGAGAAGTGTGAGGTTAGGACGTTCGTAAACCGGTTTAAACCCCCAGTGGTGTTTTTGCTGCTGACCGTGCCAAGGCGGTACTCTCTTTGTCACCCTTCCTTTTGTTTGCCTTACGTCTTTGTGCTTGTGATTTTGTTCATGTTGTGGAACATTTGTCCCTGTTTCTTGTGTGTCTTTTGGTGTTTTCTGTGTTCATTTCGTGTGTGTGTGTGTGTGTGTGTGTGTGTGTGTGTGTGTGCGTGCGTGCGTGCGTGCGTGCGTGCGTGCGTGTGTGTGTGTGTGTGCGTTTGGGTGTGTGGTTGTGTGTGTGTGTGTGTGATGCTGTCTATCGGTATTTTGGTGGTGGTTGCGTCTTGCATGTGGCTTTGCCTGCTTGACTTTACTACTTTTCCATTTATATATTTCAGCCCTTGATTGCGGAAAACAACGGTATTATTATATGCAAACAGAGAAGGTCCAGATCAAATGTTTCCTCTAGACATTTGGTCTGTTTTGTCTGTCATCCAAACCCTCTTGCAAAATTATAAACGTAGCTTCTGTATTATTGTAGTTCAACCCTTCTGCCTTTAATGCCACATCTGTAGTTATACAGTGCTCCCTCCCTACAACGACCCTCTCAATAACGATTCCCTCCTTACAACAACACATGTTACTGTTTCCGAAACAACAAGGTTCCAGCAACAACTTTTTTCCATCGTATTTTATTTATGCCTCCATCGTTTGATGGAGGCATAACGGTTTTAGTTCTCGAAATACACCTTATCTGGGGATCTGCAAACAAGCTAATTATGTTTGATATCCCCTCCCTATAACAACTCTCTCTGAACAACACATACAATCTTCGTATCCCAAAGGGTGTCGTTCTAGAGAGGGATCACTGTATATGCAAACAGGCTGGGTAGATATGAGACTTCAAATAACTCGCCGTGCAATCGCGATCTAAACTGCTTGTTATTGTACGAAAATATTTGTCTGGGACAACTGAATATTCTGTGACCTTTGTTCGGGAATCATCGCTTTCGAGAAAATCCAATGATTTCTAAAACTGATTTGTATAAATGAATATGCACATGGGAATCAGTTATTGCACGATATTTTGAACGAACTTACAGAGCGTAAACTTTACGTAAACATTCGAATTATATGCCGAACATAAATCAATATCAGGTTACTTTTGGGGTACATTACTAAGGCTATGGAGGGGAATAGAAAACAACAATTGCAGCAGACCATAAAGTGTGCAGTCAACAAAAATTGACAACGATTAGGATTAGGGTTAGGGTAAATTTGTAAATATATTATAAGTACATGTTCTTTAAACCCTTTTCAGTGCAAGTCAGAGAGGGTTAGTTCAACCTGCGATGTTTTAGAACACAGCTGAATTTCGATATCTCGACCTTAAAAAGGTTATACAGATTATTTAGATTATTGTTCTAATGTTCGAGTCATCCTATTTCTAATCTGAACAATTTCTCATTATAAGCTTAATGCATGTCTAAAGTAATGCTTTAAGTTCCTGTAGGAGCTTTAAACATTACTTTTCACCCGAATTAAGCTGTTACACGTGTTTCTAGATGTGCATAGTGATACATTCTAGAACAGTTCGTTCTGTATTATAAAGTTTGAAAGAACGGAACTTTTAGTTCGACTTATCCCTCAGTTCGAGTTATCCGAGTTCGATATATCGACGTTCAACTGTATGTGGCAGTTTATTTGCACTGTACTTTTCCTATGTTAAGTCGTCTCCTTTAACCCATTTGCGCCCAGTGGATTTTTCCATGATTATATATTTGATTAGTCCATGTTTAATCTAAGGGGTGTCTGGCCTAAATTTGCAATTTCGTTTTGTTTTATATTGCAATTCCTATCAGCAAAGAGTGTAGACTCTGATCAGACGCCGCATCATGCAGAGTCTTCACTTCTTGCCTATGTCTTATATATAGGATCGATGGAACAAATGGGTTAAGTTTAAAGTTTTTAATTTTCTTCCGGTTTGTTTTTACCTTGCTATGTTCTATGTTTATTCCAATTTCAGTACCTACTGAATAGTCATGGGCATACTAGTCATAATGAAATATTGAATGTGGACCAGAATTGCCATTTTAGAAAGTGAACAAACAGATTTTAAAAGTTCATGGACAAACAGAGCAGACAAAATTTTGACTGTTAATCATAAAAGTATTCATACAAAGGTCAAAAGAAAAGAAAAGAAACTATCTAAAGTTTGTAAGTGTCGTTCTGCCAGATTGTTTTAGACAGTACTGGGCCATTTTATGGTAATGAAAATGATCCTTCAATTACAAATCAGATTCTGAGCAGTGTTGACTCTATGTAAAACATGAGAATGGTGCCTTTTTTGTGAACCGGGTATCTCGTGATGTTTTGGGTTGGTTAGAGTCTGCTGGCTTTAAAACATAAATGCCTTCATTTTATCCGAAGGAGAAACTCAGTATTCTACGTTAACAGCTAATGAAGACCGCATTTGTACAACAATGATAGTCACATCCTGTTTTACCCTTTCCCTTATGTAAGTGGATGTTGACGCACCTGCAAACAAAGGAGCCGTCTAATCAGGATCTATTCTGTTTGCTTATGATGTAATATAGATCTAATTCTACAGCTTCTGCCTGAGCAAACATGGCATGAGTTCATATGCCATTATAAAAATAATCTTATAACTATTCATGGCGTCATTATTTACTACATGAATATTCATCAGGGATATAGTTTAGCTGTGCCAGGGGTCTCATTTATCAAAGCGACTTGAACACCAAAGCACCTTAGCAGATGATTTGTCAGGAAAAGCTGACAGTTTCTGTAAAAACATTATGCAAATGAAATATACATTCCCCTTGTTAATTTAGAAACCAGTTTCTGGGTATATTTCTGAGCACTTAATTGCAGAAGGGTGTACAAACATTCCTTATTAGAGGTCAAATCCGTGCTAGACACAAGCCTGACTTAAAACATAATGTCCGAGTATCACTCGATAATGCCTAGGTCACACATTCACGGATCACCTCGCCGGTTCCACTACGAATTATATCTCACGGATGACCACGGAAATGCCAAATTCCGTAGTGCGATACGGATGCACAACGGACTTTGATTGTCACACATTCACGGATTTGACGCTAGATTAGCTACGGATACCATCCGGCATCATTCCAGGCAATCTGTACTGGCTCGTAGTAGTTTTGCGTATTTTAGCCGTAGTCATTCGTAGTATTACCTGTATATCCGTAACAATTTTGTTCAAAATTTGACCACGGATCAAACAACCGTAGTACATCCTTTCTAAACCGTATTAGAACACACGGATCCCTTTCAGTCCGTACTAAAAACTTGTCAATTCCGTATTAAACCATTTCATTTCCGTAGTAATCCGTGTCGTAGCGTAACAACCCGTATCCCTCGTGACCTATTCCTACATTATCTTACCATATATACGTCAAATCCGTACCCACACCGTTGTGTGCATCCGCATCGGACTATGGAAATTTGCATTTCCAGGGTCACCCATGAGATTTAATCCGTAGTTGATGTGTGACCTAGGCATTAATACGGAAATAACACGGTTTAATACGGAACCACACGTGTCAGAGCATGTGTACTGCTGATGAACAACGATATCCTGTGGTATTTATAAGTACGAGTTGGTGCGAATAAGAACTGTCTTCTACGCAATAGCATGGATGTACTACGGATAAACATACATGACGCTATGAATATACAAGTACTACTATGTATGACTACGGCTAAAATACAGAAAGCTACGGACCAATACAGATTCCCACGAATGATGCCGGATCGTGTCCGTAGCTAATCCGTGTCAAATCGGTGAATGTGTGACCTAGATATAACACTGATGAAGACCCTGTCAAATATTATAACTGCCAATGTCCATCTGGGTCACGCATTGGTGACATGTGAGCTCAAACTGCCAGTATTGTGTACTATTTTGGATACGTAGCTCATCAGAGGAAAATAGTCAATTTCAAACAAACACAAAGGATTTTCAAATATGCATTAACATGTAAAATGAAAGTTTAATGCGCTCTTTTTCAAAAATGCATGAAAAGAACATTATTGTTTTGGAATTCAGTGTAAAACAGTTAAGTTCACTTAGTATATTTACAAATCTTATGGAGTAAATGTACAGTTGAATACATATAAAATATAAAACACTATATTTAAAAACTAAAACATAAAAAGTTAACGTGCATTTTCAAGAAAAAAGAAATCTACAATAACATTAATTAAAACTCTAAACGTATATATGCATTTTATGTGTGGTGTTTCCTGCTTGACCCATACACGTTATTTTATATCTATTAACATACGGTGACTATTCAAAACATCTCAATTAAAACTGGAACCAGTATGTATCTCAAAGTTCCACATGTTTTCGGTTACTACTTTTTCATTATTATGTATTTATTGCTTATGAAATGCATATATAAGAAAACTTTATACAAAATATTTTAACCAAATACTTTCTAGAAAGCAAGCAATAAATAATTTGAAATATCATCTAAAATAAAAAATATGGTGATTATTTTAGAGCAAAAACTTACATTTTTAAAATATGTTTATAATGAACTGAACAATACATAAAGTTCCCATTAAACAAACGTTTTGGGTTTCCTCTTATAATTATATACCATTTTGTTATTATTTCATTGATTGAAAATAACATGTAGAGATAGTTACCCTAACGTAAACAACAGTCAGAGGTCAAAGGTCAAATTCTAAGTACATACTACAAGAAATAAGAAATAAAAAAGGAAGGATGTTTTGATAAGATTACATTTCTATACTGCATGTTGAAAGAAAATCGGGCCGTGGGTGACTCCCTATGAAAGGTTTAGCATTGGCTGTAGTCCCGCCTTTAACGTCCGGTTTAGAGGGGTTCTACTGTATGTTTAAGACACTGATAGACCGCACATCCTCCCCTATAGCGAGAGTCGAATCGACACCAAGCCATCGGTTCCTTTAGATGTGAAAACAAACAACGGGAAAAAGAAGACAGGCCTGGAATTTATGGAAGATGTTCTAAAACATCAAGTTTATATTTTTTCAAAAAATGATTTATCATGGTGGATTTAGGAGCCGGTGTGTTATCATTACATAACTTGATGGCGCGGACGCCGGTGTGTAGTCTTTGTTTTGGTACCTTGTTAGACGCGATTGCATGTGTCAAAGAACGCAACTACCTGTGATTAAAACTTGTTTTTATTAAAAATTCGACACAAATGATTTTTTCATATACGAAAGAACACCTAACAGCGACCACTGAATTAAGCAGATGACTGCTTAATGCAAGGCGAAAGAAATGGAGAAATCTTTAGTATCTTTCTACGTAATTTTCTGTAAACATTTAACTAAAATATTACTTTACTCCGTAAATACGTCTTTGCAAATAGAGTAGCAACAAATTTGACGGTTCCTGCATGAGACCAAGGTCTGCTCTGTTTGCTAATGAAATAACACGGATATCATTCAACAGTTTTACCAAGGGCAAACCATTTTCTTTTTTAACTTCCATTATAAATGTTAGGATAATTAATATTCATAGATCTACTGTTATTATTTTTACATAAGTATTCTTGCAGAAACAAATGTTTTAAGCGTTACACCTTTAAGTCATCTTAGGCAGTCGTCTAAGAGAGTGGTTACTGTGCTTTGGTGCCTATCCAATAACATCAGTCATGTGACTTTCTGTGAGGCTGAAACATAAACAAAAACGTGTGCACGGTAGCATGTAAGACATTTGTACCACATTTATGAGTAGTATTATAACTTTGTGCTTGATTAAACCTTAATTTGCTGAATAATTACAAACTGACTCCTCCCTTCTGAAGATCAGTTAACCCCTTGCTTCATAGTAATGCCTTGTGACAGCTTTGCAAACGGAGTTTTGGTTCTATAGCAGCTGTCTGATCAGGGATTGCTCTCTTCGTTTATTGAATTATAATAGATATTATATTATATTATATTATATACTCTTCAGTATCTACCAATACCAAAATATCATTTGTACATATGCTATTATAAGGCTAATAAAACGCATGATACGTGGCTATTCAACACCGAAGAAAATGATTTTTATAACAAATAGTGCAGACCCTGATCAAATGTCTCCTCGGATATAGTATATAAATATCACACCCTATGGATAGCGACAGCACTATTGTCAAACCGAGGTTGGTAACATCCACCGAGGCGTTAGCCGAGGTAGACATTACCATACTGAGTGTTGACAATACGTGCTGTTGCTTTCCATAGGATTCGATATTTATTTTATTATACCGAACGGCACAAACAATTTCGTCAGCAAAACGATTTCTTCAATGACAACAATAAACAGTTTGAAACAAAAGTTGTACTCGGTATAAGTAAACAACGAGCAGTGAGGCATAAATTTCAACGCAGTCCACTTTTTTGGGGGGATCAGCATTCCGTCAGCATAAACAAATGTATGAGAAAATCGTGATTGACTGTCGCATGTAAAGTACATATCTTAGTTAGATGGACTGCAGTAATGCCGACATCCCTATATGGTGGAATGTACCAAAATGTAAAGTACATTCACGGCTTACAACTCGTTGTTTACATATACTTAAAAATCGTAAGACAGATTCACATGTTTATTCATTACACGTTATAAGTACCGGCGGAGTCCATTTCACTGTCCAATCTTGACAGATCCTCCTCAAAAATACTCGCATAACGCGATATTTCTCAAATATTTCAACAAAAAAACAATTTTCAAAATGACGTTTGTTGATCAAATTGCAAACGTCAGATGACGCCAGTCGATGCGTCAATCGGATGACGTCATGCACACGATCTAGATGTTCCGTGCTTATGGTAGCGGGAGATATTATTTTTAACAATATGTTTTTCCGCGCTTGGTCTGACAGTATTTTTTATGTCACGGTAGCCTATGGAAAATTAACATTGTAAATGGAATTGAGGTATAATAATAAACACTGTTTGCAAAGGTCTCATATAATACGTTCCCGCTCATCAATAAGTTTCTAAGGCTTTGCAAACAGAGCAGATCCAGGTCAGTCGGCTCCTGCAGGGTCTTCCCTGTAATATAGATATGATCCTATAGTTTCTACCATGGCTTAAACGTATTGTGTCCTTGTGCTTTTGTAACAATCAATCTAGTCAATATTGCGTCATCATTTCGTACATGAATATTTATAGAGTAAAGATTTAAGGGTTAAAGGAGGTTTATCATTATATGCAGGAAGACATACACTGTTGCAGTTAGGCTTTTTATAGTTTATACATGTATAGTAAAACACATTCTAGAAGAGAATGATTCAGATACACGTACTTTCAGGAAGGTGACTGCTTCATGCAGGACGAAAGAAGTGCAGAAAGCTCCTCTAGGAGCCACCTGTCTCCACGACTGATATTTATCTTAAAAGTCAACGTACGGTTAAGAGAGGGTTTACTGTATTCTACTGCAAATAGATCCCCAAAGAACCATATGTTCTGATTGCAAAGACACGCCTCACAGCTTCTTATGTCTACTTTACAATTATATATGCAGTAAAACCTCTATAATGTGACCACCAAAAAGATGCACACATCTTATTATATTAGTATACATGTATATAAGATGTATAAGTCTGAAAGGCAAGTGGTAGATTTATCAATTGAATTACTTGCAGTTTTTCTATTAAATATATTGTAATCAATTAAATTACTAGCATTTTAATATAAAATATGTAATGGTGTTTTGATATTTGTTAATATATTAAGAAATCGTCTGGACTGAGCCTGCCCTGTTGGCTTATTAAATGTAGTTCGTGTACTATTTTGACGATGCAACTGATGAATGATCATGGTGTCACAATGCCCTACAAAATAGAAATTAAGGACTGACTGAAGGTGCGTTAAGAATAATCCACCATTAGATAACAACTCTGTTACAACCCAATTGCTTTTTATATATAAGACCAAAAGAAACTGCATACTTCTTTTCGCAGACAACATGGCCCTTCCCTGAACAACCTGCACTACCCCATTGGAAGTTGTATGGTCCATACAGTAATGCACAGTCCTGATTAGAGCTGTCATCAGGCTCGTTATTTACCGGAGACCAGTTGGAGTATGTCTTAGCTAATGCCTGGTGGTTTGTGTACCACACCCACTGTCCCTCAACCTGAACGTCCGTAGCTCCGATCCAGAAGAATGCGGCATTTAACAAGGCGGCTAAATGGATATAGATAGAGAGCAAACCCTCACTAATTGAACTCATAGAAATGATGAGTTGATTGTGAATGCCCGGCTAGATGTTATGGCAAAGTGTTGATGATGCATCGACGACAGTATTGCCTGCCTATTGTATAGACGGTCGGATAAATGAATAAAGGAATGGCTGACTGAAAGAGGATGGGCAAATTATAGAAGAATGGATCGGCGTACTTACGATGTAGTAAATGACTTAGTGGACTTGATGAAGAGCTTATAAATGATAATTTGGTTGATATATCGTTGCGCATTATTATCTTTGAATCGATAAATAAATGATATGCCTTAACATGACTGATAATATACCCCAAATCCTCTTTTAAAATAGCACAAGTTATATGTAGTCCAACAACAAAGCAGTTAGAATTGATACAAACACTAACGTGATTTGAAGAGTCTTCTCGCCTGGTCTAAAATCATTTGGTCTTCTCCATGTGATTCTATAACTGCAAGAGTTGCCTTATGCGAGGCACAGAAATGCTGCAAATATAATAAATAATGCAATGAATTGAACCAATTCCCTCATATGCTATTTTAGACGCAATCTCTTTGAATGTTTTTTCTCAATTCCTCAAAGGGCTATATTTGGACTTCACCTCTCGGAAAAGGAGTATTTACTAGACAAATGACAGTTTAAATTCAAACGTTTGTAGTTTTGAAACCATTGTGTTAAATGGAGCATTTGCTCCTATGGAGCAAGTGCTCTATTTATCACAATAGTTTTAAAAACACTTTTACAGAGGCATCTTACGTCAGACAGATAGAATGAGTTAAAACAATTTTTCAGTTTCAAACCAGACGAATAACTATCAGTGTGTAATGTAAAAAGAAAATGAGCTTATACTTCATGAATATAAATGTGAATAGATAACCTATTACCGCAAACGCTTTTAGCACATTTCGAAAAATGAGTTCACCCATATGATACCAAACGGCTCCCGAATTAGCATGCATAATAGGTAGAACCTGTCCTTAGCGGCCATCTAAAAGAGGTATACTTATTGGTCTGAAAGGCAGCAGGTCAAACGTAATGCAGGAACCTCATATGGGAGCATTTGGCATTGCCTTTGACCAGCATTAACCCTTCGCTTGCTGAATTTTAAAACAAATTTCTCCTTCTTTACCCATGCCCTGGTGTATAATCACATATATCTTCACTGTCTACAAGTACTACTGTGGAGTGTACTGGTTGCACGATCAACTTGCAAATAGTGCAGACCCTGATACAGGAGCTGTCTTATCTGGGTCTTCACTATTTACAGGTAGGTATATTGACGCGAATAGCAAGCGAAGGGTTAAGCAAATGTCTGCTTTTTATGTCCTTTTGAACCAAGGTCAAGCCATCAGTATCCGTTGTTTGGCTACTGACCTTTCTTGTCTTGTGGCTGTGCCGTTTCTTGTTTGATGGTGTTTGGCACGGTGTCATTTCGTATGTGGCTCTCCCTGTTTGACTATATTTCCATATTTTATGTTCCATATGATATATGCATGGCCGCTTAAGACATGTTCTACTGTACAATCCTTTATTTGCTACATTATTGTTTCCATATTCATGAAGTAAAGTGTTATATTACAAAATATAATACAGGAGTAACATGTTCGCCGCCCGTTTTTCTGAACGTGGCTTTAGAGCTTAACCGTCATTGGGAATGTTACTCATTTGCTAACATCTATCCTATCTTGTAAGTAGTAAATGAAAGTGGCGGAAGAATGTTTGTTCTGATCTCATACAGAATTATGTTGTATGTGAGATTAACCCATTCCATCATATTGACGCATTTTGACGCCCCTGTAAAAGCCATTTTTCAAACTTTGTAGTAAAATTTTAATGCTCTATTTATCAAAATGGTTTTATAACTATGCAATTCTAAGGGATATCCTAATGCGCTTTTTCAGCAGACAGGTCTAAAATAGGCAATGAGATACTAGTAATGGTTGAACCAATATCATGTTCCTAATATCATAAACTCTTCACTCATCAGCGCTGTATACATTTTGAATATAGCATTGAGCATACCCCTGCCTTTATAGATATCCATGTTCATTCAGTATGTAGTCGGTATAGGCAGGTTCAATGTACTGGTTTTCATTAGGAGAGTATAATAAATCCACCATGTATCATGTGAAAATAAACTGTCAATTATAGTAATTGATTCAAAAGACACCAAAGCCTAAATACTTGTCTTTGACTCCGTCTAGTTAAGAGCTATTTCATCAGCAAAAAGGTATCACGAACTCTTGTATGACATCCATACACATTTAAAATTACAAAATAAAATAAAGGTGTAGCATGTTGGCTTCGCCGCCCGTCTTTTTTAAAGTGGTCGTTAATCTTAACTATCATTGAGAGTAAATGAAGGTAACGAAAGGATGTTGGTTCTGATTCCATGCAGTATTTGATATATGTATTTTATACCCCATATACTGAGATTTAGCACAATGGTTTCATAACCACGCAATTATTAAAACTCTCTTTAATTCTCTTTTTCAGCAGATTTATTAACAGAGGTTGGGGTTAAAATAGCATTAGATGAAATTTGTCTAAAATAGCCTATATAGTAATTGTTTTTAGAAAGCGCATGAGGTAATGGGTCAACCAATATCATGTTCCTAATAATAACGCCTCACTCATCAGCGCTTTATTCATATTGTTATGCACATAGCATTGAACATCCACCTGCCTTTATAGACTCCTATGTTCATTCTGCATGTAGTCGGTATAGGCAGTTTGAAGGTACTGTTTGTCATTAGGAGAGTATAAAATATTCATTAAGCATCATGTGAAAACAAGGTGTCAGTTACTGTTATTGATTTAAAGGGCATCAAAACCTAAAAACTTGCCGATGCCTCCGTCCAGTTACTACTTATTTCATCAGCAAACAGGTAGCACGAGCTCTCGTATGACATCCAGCCATTGGGACATGTCGTTTGTACACAGTATTCTGGATACAGATTACAACACAAAGTTAGTAAAGTATTTACATTCTAGATAACGAGTCCTAGGGACAAGTCGTTCGTTCGCAGTAATCTTGATAAATAAAATAAACCAATCCCACATTTTACACATCCGCCTTTTATGATGCTGTTACTACCAAAAACAGGGTGAATAACTTCATTCCTAGTTTATGAAAGAAACCTATTGTCAATATGAGAAGGGATACTAAACCTAGCCACAATATTATATGCTTGTATAAAATGTACTGTTGTAGACCCAAATACCCATGTATTAACAAGGCAATTCAACTGTCCGGTTTTAATAATACCTTTGCTGGGCTTAGCTTAAACAATTGTAACAGCCATGAACAGTGATTTGTCCAACTGTCTACGTCACTTCGTGTACTGTATGATACGGCACAGCCATGAACAGTGATTTGTCCTACAGTCTACGTCACTTCGTGTACTGTATGATACGGCACAGCCATGAACAGTGATTTTCCACCATTCTACGTCATTTCGTGTACTGTATGATACGGCACGGCCATGAACAGTGATATGTCCACCATTCTACGTCACTTCGTGTACTGTATGATACGGCACAGCCATGAACAGTGATTTGTCCACCATTCTACGCCGCTTCGTGTACTGTATGATACGGCACAGCCATGAACTGTATGATACGGCACAGCCATGAACAGTGATTTGTCCACCATTCTACGTCACTTCGTGTACTGTATCATACGGCATCGATGAAGTTTCATAGACTGCTCTTGGCTCTGTACTAAAGGGTTTTGGCTGAAGCCAGGTGAAAAATGCAAATATTTCAGAGGCACTGAGAATTTTTTTATTAGTAGATATATTAACCCTTTCGCTGCCAATGCCGGATCTGTGATTACCGATGCAAACAGTTTGGATCCAGATGAGACGCCGAGTAACTCTGCGTCTCATCAGGATCCGAACTGTTTGTAACTGTTACTATGTCTTTGAAACAAAAATGAAGAATATCAATAAAATGACAATTTGTAGCAGACAATGTTAGCAGACGACAGAGTTTGGCAGCGAAAGGGTTAAATGAAATTCCGTGTAACGGTATTTAATACAATCAATAGTTCGCGTATAGTGACCTACATTCTATTGCTGCCTTTGTGTCAAAGATAAGAAAATATTTTAGTAACTGGTAGATATTTATTCTAATTGTGACTCCTAAATCAACTGAACATTAGATATGTTAGGTACATGTAATATTATGTACTCATAGTTCTAAATATGTGTCATTTAGACTTTAAATACTACTATCCAGGCATATTAAATCCCCACGTTGTCCCTTGTGTATTTAACACTTTTTAACACACAAATAGCGTCTTTTTCTCTGAATGGCTGATGAATCACGTCAAAAACAGTCGCTCGTTAACAGCATACTAGAATGAACCGTCAAAGAAGTAGTGTGTAGTTTGGATTGTATGAACCGTCACAGAAGTAGTGTGTAGTTTGGATTGTATTTCGAATAATTAAATGAACACAGGAAATCAGAACAAAAGATTTTATGCAAGAATAGCGCTAGTACACGTTTTCATTTACAGTGTCCCTTGGGACTATTTTTGCCTTCGCCCTTCGACCTCGGGATAACAACAAATCTTCGGGACACTACAGATGCCCAACACGTGTTTTAACCTCTATTCTATTATTTTATGTTATTCTGCCAAACACGAGCTGGATCCAAATGAGACGAACTTTCCTCAAAGCATGTACAAATCCGGATTAACTTCATAGTTGCCGTAGGTTAAAGGTTACTTTAATATAATCACCTACACTTGCTAAGCCTACTAGGTTGCTTACTCTTTATTCCATGAATATTCAAGAACAAAAATAACTTAGATTAATAATTATTGTTACAATACCACATGGTCATGGGACGTTTTGGCCATACCAAATACTGTAGAATTATTGTTACAATAGCAAATGGTCATAGGAAGTTTTTGCCATACCAGACACTGTAGAATCATTGTTACAATAGCACATGGTCATGGGAAGTTTTGGCCATTCCAGACACTGTAGAATCATTGTTACAATAGCACATGGTCATGGGAAGTTTTAGCCATACCAGACACTGTAGAATCATTGTTACAATAGCACATGGTCATGGGAAGTTTTGGCCATACCAGACACTGTAGAATCATTGTTACAATAGCACATGGTCATGGGAAGTTTTGGCCATACCAGACACTGTAGAATCATTGTTACAATAGCACATGGTCATGGGAAGTTTTAGCCATACCAGACACTGTAGAATTATTGTTACAATAACACATGGTCATGGGAAGTTTTGGCCATACCATACACTGTAGAATCTGATATACATGTATATTAAATCATAAGCAAACAGAACAAACCCTGATTAGACGGCACTTACTGCTGAACCAAACGATGTGAATTATTGATTCCAGTAAATACGTTTGACATTTGCTTAGACCTCAACCCCTCAGCATGAAAAACAAATGAATGGATTCCAAAATAGGATCTGAGTGGGTTTTCCTTCACTATTTTACTCCATAAATACTCCTTTTCTTTTACTATGCATTTGCAAACAGATCCGATCAGTATCTGCTTTTTTGCTTTTGAAGTAATATTGGTATGATTCTACAGTTTCTGTTGTGACCAGAAATGTCTGTTTTCATGTGGCATTGTAAATATGATGTCATTATTTCTAAAATGAATATTCATGCATTAAAAGGGTTACATTATATGAAAATAAATTTGATAAAACAACGAACCTAACTGAGTAAAGGCGACATGAAAAGTTAAGGCAAACACTACAATGAATAATCCAGGGCGAAACATCCTCATACGTCCCAAATGGTAATTTGTTGACGAAAGCTGTATACATTTGACCAGGCAAATGATAACATCTGTGACATTTCTTAACCCCGTTAAACCGTTCCCTGTCGAATATTTAGAATCTTTATAATGGCGAGAACATCATGAGAACATCATGTTTTGCTGTTGGTAGAAACTGTAAAACTTATGTTATAATGTCATAAGCAGAGTAGACCCCGATCAGACCTACTGGGACCGTCTGATCTGGGTATACTCTGTTTGCAAAGGCCTGGAATGCGTAAATATGAAGGAAAGGGTTAAGTGAAAGACTGATAAGGCACTGATAAGGCATCTTAAGTGTGGCAAGTTTAGCCACGATAACCTATATATCTCACAGTGGTCTGTACCGCTTCATGGAGGTCTATATGTACCATATAATAATATAATCTTCTAACGGTAACTTATGCACACTTATCAATCCAACAATCATTTTCTCAATATGTCACGTGTTTTCTGGGTCATTGACAAACGTTCGTTAACCCCGGTCTCACTATATCACAGCAATAACCTGGCGATTTGCGGTTCTAAAGAGTGCGTGGTTCAATCAAACAACCAAATTCTATCACCAATATCCATTTGTTTTGTCCTTTAAATAAGTAAATTAATAAGTTTCTATTTCGGATGGTGCCATTTTGCAACAATTTTGAATGAAGCCATTTCTTTGGTTGAGCGAAGAAAAACATGGGAAATCCGTGACGTCACGTACAATGGCCCCCTTCCTCGACGATTTGAAGATAACTGACAAAACGCGGTAGTTTTACATCATTCTTTTGAGGCTGGTGATCGGTGATAGTATCGAGACGTTTTATTGAATCACGCTATCTTTTGAACTGCATATGGTCGGTTATTATTACATCGGTAAATTCATACACTTCATTATGTCTCCCCCCATATTTATATGGGGGAGACATATTGTTTTCATGAGAGTTGTCTGTCTGTCTGTCTGTCTGTCCGTCTTCCGTCCGTCCGCCCGTCTGTCTGTCCGTCTGTCCGTCACACGTTTTGTCCGGACGATAACTTAAATATGCCTGATGCCAGTTGATTGAAACTTCTTATATGGAAAGAGCATAATGAGAGGAAGTGTCATGCACAAGGTCCATAAATCTGGCTTCACTAATATTGGAGTTATTGCCCTTTGTAAAAAAATCACACTTTTTGTCCGGACGATAACTCCTATATGGCTCATGCCATTGGATTGAAACTTCATATATGGAAAGATCATGACGAGAGGAAGTGTCATGCACAAGGTCCATACTCTGGCTTTACTAATATTGGAGTTATTGCCCTTTGTAAAAAATATCCTAATGTTTTGTCCGGACAATAACTTCTATATGGCTCATGCCATTGGATTGAAACTTCATATATGGAAAGATCATAATGAGAGGAAGTGTCATGCACAAGGTCCATAACTCTGGCTTCACTAATATGGGAGTTATTGCCCTTTGTAAAAAAAACAACAATTGTTTGTCCGGATGATTACTCCTATGTGACACATGCCATTGAAGTGAAACTTCAAACATGGAACGATCATGATAAGAGAAAGTGTCATGCATAAAATCCTTCAATAAATTTAGAGTTATTGCCCCTTGTACATTTGTTTAATTCTTTCTTGTCCGGACGATAACTCCTACATGGCTCTTGCCATCGTATTGAAACTTCATACATGGAAAGAGCATGATGAGAGAGAGTGTCATGAACAAGGGCCATAATTCTGGCTTCAATACTTTTGGAGTTATTGCCCTTTGTTACATTTTTTGGCCGATCAATAACTCCTGTTCGACTGATGCTATTGGAATGACATTTTATTTTTGGAAAGAGCATGATAAAAGTAAGTGTCATGCACAAGGGCCATACATCTGGTATCAGTATTTTTGGAGTTATTAGCTGTTAGCATTTTCTTCTTGAAAAATGTAGTGTGGAAAACACATAATGAGGGGAAGTATCATTCACCAAGACCATAACATCTTTAGTGACTTCCCTTTACATATTGTTTTTATTAGAGGGGAGACATCCGTTTTTGTGACAAAAACCTCTGGTTTATAGTTGTTCTCCAGATCATTTATCTAGCGTAATAACTGTCAACACAAACCGCCGGCACGGTGATAGCTATTACGAAAGATTTAATCCAATAAGGCGCGATAAGCGTTGTGTACAAATTACCTGTCAAAAGTCACGTGATGTACTAAATCCCTCCGGCCCCTTTTCTGCAGGAGTTACAGTGTAAAGTTCATATAGTTACTTTTTACATTTGGACTCGTTGGTAGAGTAGTATAGAGTGTAGAGAAATCGTAAGAGCTCAATGAAGAAATGTTGTACTGTTCATTTTCAAGTTTAATTAAAATATCATTTGAATTTGTTATGGACCAAAAAACATTAACACCAGAATTGTCATATATTTTATCACAGTAACGTTTAACATGCATCATGAATATCAATTAGATTATTTTTATACTGGCATATGAACTAAGGGACGTTTGACCATAGCAGAAAAAATATCTATATTATTCCATGAACAAAAAGAGCAAACCTTAATTACGATACACCACAAAAATGTATGTAGATGCCGTTGACAACAAAGTTGATCTAGATCAGACATATCATGTAGGAACCGTCTCGTCTTGGTCAGCTCTGCCTGCCGGTGGAAAAATACAGATCTAGTTCTACCCTAACACAGGTTAGTGTGTCTTTGCCAGAGAAAATAAAATGTTCCTTGCTTGTAATGTTCAATGTTCATTTTTATTCGAATTCTGAAGTTGAAAATTACAAAATGTGGACTTGCCTTGGTGTTTGTAGATCTTTAACATTTCTTTTAGATAACATATTTGTGCGCTCTGGGGATACTGTATATCGTCGTCAAGTTGTTGGTATAGTTATGGGAACAAATTGTGCCCTTCTTGTTGCAGATCTGTTTTATATTGCTATGAGAGGGATTTCATGCTTAGTTTAAAACCTGATACACAATCTGACATTGTTAGTGCTTTTAATAAAACGTCTAGGTATTTAGACGATATTCTGAATTTGGATAATCCTTATTTTGAATACTCGTATATGATTTATTCTATTTACCCAAAAGAACTTATTTTAAACAAAGCGAACAGATTTAAATCTTTCCATCACTAATGATAATGTTTCGTCTGAAATATACGATAAAAGTGACGATTTCGATTTCAAAATTGTTAATTATCCTTCTTTAGATGGAGATATTCCCCGGTTTACTTCTTATGGGGTTTACATTTCTCAACTTATTCGCTTTGCCCGAGCCTATTTTTTGCTAGTAGATTTTAATAGTCGTAATTTAGTTATAACTTATAAACTTCTTAAGCAATGCTACAGATATAATATCATAAAATTCGGAAAGCTTTTTCAAAATTCTATCATCGTAATGTACCCCTCATTAGTAAATATAACTGCAATTTACGGACGTTACTGCAACAAGGTATTTCTCATCCAGATTTCTACGGTGAGGATATCTACAAACTTAGTTGGGCGCCCATAAACCGGTTTAAACCCCCGGTGACTTTTGTCACTGACCGTTCCAAGGCGGTACTTCCATCTTCCTCCTATTGTGTGTTTGTTTTGTCTTTGTGCGTCTCTTGTTGTTTTTTCTACCTATGTACATTTGCTGTTTCCTTGTGTTGCTGTTCGGGCGAGTGTTTGTTCTGTATGTGGTGTTTCCTGCATGACTCATGTTTGTACTTTTAGGAAAATTGGGGTCATGTCCATTTTCACGAATTATTTATTAAACGCATTAAAACTTTTAGGAAGAAAGGTTATGACCCTATTATATTGCAACACACTGCATGTTAGGTTATCGACCCCTTTACAGTTGGTCGCTACGCTGTCCTCTTTGCTTGCACAATAACAGGCCGAGGGTAGTACTCTATGATGGTATACTCTTAAAACCAGAAATGGGATGAGCTTAACAGACTCATGTATTACCTTTTCTCTTTCGTGCCCTTAACGGCTTCCCTGCAGTTGCTCTGTCTTCGGCAAAATCATTGTATACATATTTGACGGACTTTCACAGTTGTTATGCTATGTTTAACAGTTAAATTGTGATTACTGTCTTATATGTTGTGGGAAAGTCCGGCGGGGAAACCTTTATTTTAAATGTTTGTTTAGCTAGGGTGACTTTGAGATAATTGTGAGGTTACGACGTCCGTACACCGGTTTAAACCAGCAGTGGTGATTTTGCTACTGACCGTGCCAGCGCGGTTTTCTCTTTGTCACCCTTACATTTGTTTGTCTTGTGTCTTTGTGCTTCTGTATTGTTCATGTTTGTCTCTGGTGTTTGTGTATTTGTTGGTGTTTTTGTGTTCTTCAGAGCATCAAAGAAAGGGTTATCTAAGTTAAAAATATCATCCAAATATCGCGAAGTTTCATTGAAGGCTTTTATAACATCTTCTTGTGATTGGGGATTCAAACGTAACATGAAATCTCTCTCATAACAGTACTAAAACAAATCTCCGACCAGTGGTGCAAATTCGTACCCATATGAATATCAATTACCTGACGGTGTATAGCATTCCCATAACGTACAAAAATATTATCAAAAAGAAATGTTAGTGTGGTGATTGCGTCTTGTATGTGACTTTCTACTGTATGTGTGTGTATGAGTATAAATTGCTATATAGATTGCTTTCTGTAGGTGTTTTGGTGATGATGGCGTTTTGTGTGTGGGTTTTCCTGCTTGACTTTACTATTTTTTCATTTACATAAATAAGGTATTTTTTCTTGACTGCTCAATGGCAGAGCCAAATGTTAAGACAACATTAAATGTCTGTGCTATTGTCTTGATGGTGTGGCCTTACCTACCCCAAACCCCGTGTTGAGTAATTAACGTTCTCTCAAATATGACGATGTCCGATTTCTTTCATATAAACGCGATTTAATGCATATGCAAACATAAGAAAACCCAGATCAGACGGCTCCTATATGTTTGCTAATGAAATTTGAAACATCTGTTTCTATACATTCCATTGTTTCACCTTCGATATTTCATTACAATTATTTGTACACGAATGTTCAGTAGGTATTAAAATTTGTAAAACACAAACAACAGGGAAATGGTTAAAGCTCTGAAAAACTATTGACCCTTTATTAGCAGTCGGAATGGATCCTCATTAGAGGCCAGGTTATTCGACGTCTCAGCTGGACCCAAGTTGGTTGCTTATATGGGTCCCGTCACGGATAGTAGGGTAGGGTTTAACCCTTTGCTCCATAAATACGCCTTTGCCAATAGATAAAAAAACAGTTCAAACGGCTCCTGTAGCAGCGGTTTGATCAGGGTCTGCTCTGTTAGCTTATGATAAAATACAGTTATTGCCATGACCAAATATGCTGTGTGTATTTGCTGTTATAATTAATCTAATTAATGTTTTTGCATTTGCATCCTTGCTTTGTTGGATACTGAACTGATATCTCTTTTGAATGATTTCAAAATGAAACAGTTTCTCTCTATGCAGGAGGTTTTGTAGCCTTTGCTTCGCAAGTTACCGTAAAATTATCACGCATCATAATTACGTTTAACTTATTTCTTACATGAAGTAATGAGGTAAATGGTTATTATTTCTAACATGAATATTCAGCGGGGAAAGGATTAAACGAGGGTATAGCGTTAATCCTTCACATGCTAACAGCGATTTAGCACGTATTTGCAAACGACTAGATGACTTAGTAACTCGTCGTTGGCAAACGACCAGATGCTTAACTAACTCGTCACCGGCAAACGGCCAGTTGATTTAGTAACTCGGCATAGCATCAGTACCCAAACTGTTTATAAAATGTTGTAGTAGTTCTCAAGCATCTGATCTTTGAGTTTCTGGGCCAAACTGTTTTATTACCCGATGCTCTATATAACGTGTAATTCACAGACAACCACATTATCTGTACGATGCCAGTCTCTATTTTCGAGCAACTTTGCTGCTAAATCCTAGACCGAAATGTAACCAAATCTCGTCATTTTTGCATATATCAACAGCTTTCGAAAACCGATCAATGGAGCGCTTGCTTTATTATGTTATGTATTTTGTTTTAAATTCGGGCCATAACTCGGTTATCCAGTGTGAAGAAAATTTCAATAGTTGATGAAAATTGGCTCAAAATCTAACTAAGAAAACAAATGGTCATATCATGAGTGAGTGAGTGAGTGAGTGAGTTTGGTTTTACATCTGACCAACAGTCATCATATCATGCGTTTCCATCTTAGAATAACTTTTCGATGTCAGCATTTGAAGAGCAACCGGTGCCTGGGAAACTTCTGAACTTTCACTTCTGCGCACCCGTTTCGATTTATGCGCATCTTTTTAGCACATGAAACATTTCGTCCAAAAATGTTTCCATCCCTAAATAAATTGAAAAGATTGTCAGAAAAAAAACATTATAAAAGTAAAAAATAAGACTTACACGTTATATAGAGCGTTATGTAATACTACGTGAAACATCAAATAATTGGCGTCCAATTACCGATTGTCTCAGCTGCAGCCAACAAATAGCTCATACCTAATTACTCGTTGTTTAAACCACATTTAAATTTTGTTAACTATTAAACAGTTCAAACAATTCTTTGTTCAAACCCCAGTCAACCTATGTGAAACATTCCTCGGTTCCAATTCAATTAACCGCTGTTTCAACCCAGGTAAACCTATGTGAAATACCAAACAGTTTGCACAAAATACTCGTCTCGACCACATTAAGCCTATGTGAAATATGAAATAGTTTCCCCCACAAGTACGCATCTCAACCGCAGTAAACTTATCAGGGATATCAAACAGTTTGTACCAAAGTACTCATCTCTACTGCAGTCAGCCTAAGTGGAATATCAACAGTTCTAATTCGTTTACTCGTTGTATCAACCGTTTTGAAACATCACACATTTCCAAACCAGTTACACGTTGTCTCAGCCGCAGTCAATTTATGTAAAGTATCAAAAGTACATGTATGAGTCATGCAGGAAACACCGCATACAAAACACACAACTGCCCACACAGCACCACGACTGCAAACAGCAAATGTATATAAAATCACACACAGACATAACAAAGAAACAATAGGGGAAGATGGAAGTATTGCCTTTGAACGGTCAGTGGCAAATGTCACTGGGGGTAAAACCGGTTTCGAGACGCCCAACCTCACAATCATTCCATCCCCACCCTAAAAGACAAACAGTGTAAATAAACCTATCCCCTCTCCGACTAATCTAGAACAACCACGATGGCAAATACAGTGGTAAAGTGCATGTAAAACGATAACATTTAAGTCAAACAAACTGTACCCACCAATAGCTAGTGTACTCAATGATTGAGCTGCAAACAGAGTAACTGTAGAAAAGTAATAAAGGGTACGACAAGAATGAGAGAGTACAAATATCCGACGTGCTGCTTCCGTTTCCGGATTAACCCGGTCGCCTTTATAGAGCACTACACTTTTCTTGCTGGCGTACGCTCGTACATGCAAAGAGGCCAGCGTGATTGCCAACTGTAAACGGGTTGACAACCAGACATGCAATATGTTGTAGTACCATAGGATCATATCACTTTTAATGAATTTTTAAACATATTTGATGAACAAAGTGAGAAAATGGGTATGTCCAATAATCTTACGAAGTTTGTAAATCACATCACCATAAATTCAGGATGTGAAATAACGTGTCGCAGGAGCGCTTTGTAAATCACATCACCATTAAATTCAGGATGTGAAATAACGTGTCGCAGGAGCGCCTCTAGATTACATCTGTACTTGCCAATAAGTGAGAGATTGCGATAATAAAATTTAGAGAAAGTTTTTCTTAGTTTAGGGTATCGACATCCTTGCTTAAGCAGCTTTTCAGTTAAAATACGATTTCGACTGTTAAAATCGTCAACAGATGAACAAGCTCTAGCAAAACGAATAAGTTGAGAAATATAAACCCCGTAAAATGGGGCACGGGGAACATCTCCGTCAAGATGAGGGAAATTTACAATATTAAAATCAAAATCATCTCTTTTGTCATATACTTTAGAAGAATCGGAGCATCAACGAAAGTTTTATCAAACTACGTTTTCTATTACCCAGAAGTAGATTACTTTTGGTATATCATTAGACGGATTGGGTGTATATCTATCAAAATCAACGATACAGATGGCGAGGTTCCATTTAATATTTGGAAAATATTTTCATATGTGAAAAAACATTTTGGGACTACTGCTTTGGATTACTGTTTGCAATGTGTTTAAACGAATTGATATGGCACGGTCTGGTCAGATGGGACTTCCCGGAACAAATGCTTTTATTGGTTACTTTTGTTTTTTTTGTGCGTTAAGGGGTTTAACGTCGGGTTAACCCTTTCCCTGTTCCATGTTTATAACAAAGTTCAATATCTACTGAATATTAATGGACAGACTATTTATTATAATAGGTAAGGTGTAACATTGTAGCTATTTTAGTAAGTATAGAAACAGATCAAATTTCTTTAGTAAACATAGCACACCCTGATCAGACGGCCGTCTGGGTATAATCTGTTTGCATATGCGTAAAAAGGCGTTGAATAGAAGGAAAAGGGTTGATGATAGTTCAGTCAAAATCACGACGTCCAGCTAAATACGGGTTCAAGAAGACCCAAAGTTTTTCTGTGCATGTAACACATGCTCCATGCGAAGAAGAACAACCGGATAGAACCAGCGAAATTACAAAATCGGTGGTCGCTCCATGACAATCATTGTGCTTGTACATTTTATCGACAACTTCATGGAGTGTTGCGTTAGCTGTTTCGATTGAAAGTGTTGAATGCCAACTATTTTTCGAAGTTCCAGCGACCCATTACCGTACGACAATTCATATAGGAAAAGGAATAAAGAACTTTTCAATAATTGACAAAAACTTGTGATGTGTGTTTGTATGAAAACGCATCAATTTACGTATAAATGTGGCATGACCATATATTCATCTAAGTTAAGGCTACTTTAAACCCCTTAACACATGAATATTCATGTAGGAAACATAAACAAATAACCTTTCAATAATTTACAAAAACTGTGTGTGTTTGTTTGCAAACTCGTCAGTTTATGTTCTGGGGTAGTTTTCTGTGATTTGAATCCTTTCAATTGCTTTTAGCAACTTGACAGGCACGGGCATATGTTTACAAACATGTGGGCCAGTAGTATAGAACATAGCGAACGATTGGCATTGTATGTAAAAGCGTGGCATACATAATATATATTCTTGTTTCTAAATGCTTGCAAAACATATCAGTCAGTCTGGTGTGTGTCACATTTCACCACTTGACTGCAGAAAACGATATTACTACCATGTGTAAACATAGAAGACCCAGATCGAATGGTTCCTATAGACTTATGGTTTGTATTTTTTGTTATTCAAAACCTCTCATAAATTATACACGTAGTTGTTGTATTATTTTAGTTCAACTCTTCTGTTGCCAATGCCGCATCTGTAATTACCTATGCAAACAGATCGGACAGACATGAGACTTCGAGTAACTCGCAGTTTCATCCCGATAAAATTTGCATGTACTTTTACATATATTAACTTAAAGTGACTATTCAATAAACTGGAACCAGTATGTATCTCAAAGTTGAAAGCGTTTTCGGTTTTTTATTAATTTATTTAGTCATTGATTATGCAAGTCATATATAAGCAAACCTGTACAAAATAGTTGAACCACTTTCTAGAAAGAAGGAAAGGTTAATTTTAAATATCATCTGAAATAAAACATATGGTGTTTATTTTAGAGCAAAAACTCACATGTTGAACATATGTTTATAATGAAAAAAAGAAACTACATAAAGTTCATATAAAACAAAAGTTCAGGACTTCTCCTTATAATATATACCATTTTTGTTATCATTTCACTGATTTTGATTAAAACATTAACCTTTAGAGATGGTTTTCTTCAGGTAAAACACAGTCAGAAGTCAAATGTCAAATTCTAAGTACATACTACAAGAACTAAAATCAAATGAACATATGTCCTGAAAGTTAGAGACAATCGGGACAAAGGCAACTCTCTATGAAAAGTTTAATATAATTATATTTTAACACAATGCCGCCGTAAACAACAGCGAGAGGCGAAGTAGTTCCTTTAATCGTGAAATTAACCGAAGGCCGAACGGAGACAGGCCTGGAATTTATAGAAGATATTCTAAAACATCAAGCCCAAATCAGTTAAAAACAACTCATTTACCGTGGTGGAATCAGGGGCCAGTGCGTTATCATGACATAACTTGATAGCGCGGAGGCCGGTGTGGGGTCTTCTTAATTTTAGTAGCTTGTAAGTCGTGATTCCATATGTCAAAGAACACAAACAATTATGATTTAAACTTGTATTTATTGGAAATTCGACACAAGTGCTTTTCCATATACGCACGAACACATGAAAAAGACCACTTAAATATAAATATATATAATTGGTAGTTTTAAAGCAGGCGGTGCTTAATGCAAGGCGAAAGAAATAGAGAAATCTATAGTATATTTTCGTGTCATATTCTATGTACATTAAACTTAAATATGACGTTAACGTTTTACTCCATAATTACATCTATCTACGTCTTTGCAAACAGAGAAGAACCAACGTCTATTCTGTTTTGTTACGGAAATAATATGGATACTATTCTACAGTTTTACCAGGCATTGTCTTTGTTTTTTTCATATGCAATAATAAATGTTAAGATAATTAATATTCATACAGTCATTGGTATTCAAGCAAAGAAACCGTTAAGCACCAGAATTGGACTTATTAAGGTGGTGACCATAGAGAGAGGTTACTGTACTTCGGTGTCTACCCAATAACATCAGTCATGTGACTTTCTGTCAGGCTGAAAAATAAACAAAATCATGCGTAAGGCAACACAACAACAAAGTCTCAACTTGTATCTAATAAAGCCTTTATCTGCTGAATATTTAAAACTGGCCCCTACCTTCTGAACATTAATTAACATATTCATTGATACCCTTTTCACACATTTGCAAACATAGTAGACCCATATCAAATTGATTATGCAGGAGCCGTCTAATCAGGGTATGCTATGTTTGTTGATGGCATTATAATAGATATGACTCTACCATTTCTACCAATATCAAGAAATCATTTGTACATATGTTATTATAAAATTTCAGTTAAAACATGATACGTATGACATGACACATAAAGCATGACACATACATATTCAACACAGATATGGTTAAACAACAAGAATGTTCGCAGGAACACATGTGTTACATGCTCGCAGCTGACACAAAAACTTATCATTAATATAACAAAGGGGAATAACTCATATTGATGCTAGAATTGTGGCCCATGTGCATGACACTTCCTCTCATCATGCTTGTTCCATGTGTGAAATTTGAAAGCTCTATAATGATTAGTTTAGAAATGACAGCCAAAAACGAAAGTGTGACGGACAGACAGACAGACAGACGGACAGACAGACGACGGAAAAGTGATCCCTAAGTGACACACTGCCTCTCGGCAGGTGACACAAAAACTCCCTATCAAAACTAATCACCGACGAAAATGATTTTATGACAAACAGTGCCTACCCTGATCAAATGTCTCCCTCGGGTATAGTATACACCGTTTGCCAAAGTCTCGTACGCTATGTTTCCGATCATTAACTCTTTCGGTGCCAATGTCGCCTGTTGGCACCATTAAAAACAGTGCAGTTCCAGGTCAGATACCGCCTTTTCAAGGCGGCATCTGACATGGGACTTCACTGTGTTCTGTATTAGTTTAGCCCAAGCATACAGGTTTTTAAAAACAAACGTTTTACTAATATAACTTTATTATTTAGTTTAGAATTATATTTAATATGAAATTATTAATGCAGACGACACTTTTAAATTTGGCGCCAATTGAGTTAATATGTTCTCCATAAATAAGTCTTTCTATGCATTTGCAAATGGAGTAGATCCGGGTCCATGCTTATAAAACGTTTAGTTGAGTCTGAGGTCGTTCTCAAGTTTTTGATTGGTCAGATTTGAGCCGAAGGCTCAAAACTGACCAATCAAAAGCTTGCGAACTCAAATCTGACCAATCAAAAGCTTGAGAACGAAACTCAGACTCAACTAAAAGCTTTATAAGCATGGACCCAGGATCCTACGGCTCCTACTAGTAGGCGAGCTGTCTGAACAGGGTCTGATATAATATAGATAGGATTCTATAGTTTCTGCCATAGCTATAACGTATTGGGTCCATGTGCTTTTACAACAATTGATCTAATTATATTAATTACGTCATTATTTCTTGCATTTATAGTTATGGAATAAAGGGTTATGGGTTGAATGATGTCTATCAAAACATGCAGGAATCGATGCCCAGTCACATTAATGTTCTTTATAGTTTATGCATAGAGAACATTAATGATTATGTCGGGATCATTAATTTTGATATCATTAGTTTTGAAAACTGAATACTGCTTAAGCCGGTGCTAGGGGACGTGAGTAGTGTTGCACTTTTAATTACTACTCATGAACAGACTCAACAAATCCGAGTCTGCATTCTTCTCTTTTCGCATTGTTACTTTTGCTTTCGAATGGTTTCCCACTTTAAGGATATATTTACACGTGGTAACTATTCTCTTGCTGAATTATATGAAACAATTTGAAATGGCCATTTTACAATGGATTGTGCTGACAACTTATAGCCAATGCATATCATAAAATGACAGACATGAAATCAAATGAAAACTATTGCAAAATTCTCTATAATCTCAGTTGAACATTGTATAAATGTAGTTTCAAGTCTTAATTTCAATGGCCCCGATGTTCATGCAACGCTGTGTAATTAGGCTACGAACGCTTATATAGATTGAAAGAATTAGTGTACATGTAGTTACACTCAGTTGGATCCAACTCTGCAAGATTATCTAATCAACTTTAACCATTGGCCTTGTGAACATTCAAGTGAAGAATTGCGTCCTAAACATTAATTAACTGTTTTTAGAAAATGTATGTATATTATATCCTATATAATACACAGGACAATTTGTCCATGACAGAAATTGTGTAACTTAGATACAATATTCCAAAATCAAATAAAACCTAAACATCCGCCTGGTCTGAGTGTTCAGTATTTGCAACGAAAGGCGTCACTGTGTCTTGTGTATACTTTATAATTGTATTTGCAGTAAAAACATTCTAATAAGACAACCAGAAAAAGAGGTATATATCTTATTCTATATACATTTATAAGATGTATATGTATTCGCCGTGGTGCGGTTCGGATGGTTGTGTGTTATGTATGCGGTGTTTCCTGCATGACCAATACATACAATTAACCGCAGGTGGTAGCTGATGTAGGACGAAAGTAGTGCAGAATGTTCCTACGGAGCTTTCTGCATTGCTTTCGCATTGCATTAAGCAATCCCCTGCTTTAAAATCATCAATTGGTATTCATTATATTGTCACATTGGAAAGGTTTTACTCGTACTAAGTCTATAACTATTGAAAATGTGTGTGAAACATTGACATATGTATTAAGTTATATTTGATTGACCAGTAAATGTTCTTAATACATGCGCAGGTATAAGAGTATTTCTGTTGAATATGTAATCAATAAAATAACAATTATAACCACGCTGTACTCTTAACTACAATTATTCTAAAATCCTACTTAATTCTGCTGTATATTTCTAAATTCCATCGCGTTATGATTTATTTAATGTTATTTCGATACTAGTTATTGAACTATGAAGCCGCCTGATCATGTTTTGTCCAGTTTGTTTGTGAGATTATATAGTTCGTGTTCCATTTCGACTATTCTCCTTATGAATATTCAGGATGTTATTATATCTTAAAAACATATTTAGAAATAAAGGATTGACTGAAGGTTCATTTACAATAATCTACCAACAGACAATAACCCTGTTACAACCCAAATGTTTTTTATTATAATGAAAACGACTGAACTGAAAGGAACTGCATACTTCTTCTCGCAGATAGCATGACCCTTTGCTGAACAAGTTGCACTACCCCATTGGAAGTTGTATGGTCCATACAGTAAGGCACAGTCCTGATTAAAGCCGTTGTCTGGCTCATTTGGGGACCAGTTGGAGTAGGCCTTAGCTAATGCCTGGTGATTTGTGTACCACACCCACTGGCCTTCAACCTCGTCGTCCGTAGCTCCGATCCAGAAGAATGCAGCATTTAACAAGGTGGCTGAAATAGATTTATATATACAATAAAGTGCTCCCTCTCTACAACGACACCCTTTGTGATACGAATAGTGTAGGTGTTGTTCAGAGGGAGTTGCTATAGGGAGGGAAAATCAAACATAATTAGCTTGTTTGTAGATCCCAAGATAAAATGTATTTCGAGAATTAAAACCATTATGCCTCAATCAAACCCTATGCTGTGACCACTCTTTAGAATCGTCACAACCGTACTTCATTCTCAATGATGTTATACCTTCTGATCCTTCGAGATCATGAATTTCAGTACTTCTTGTTCTGAAAATTGAATACCGCTTAAGCCGGTGCTAGGGGGCGTGAGCAGTGTTGCACTTTCAATTACTGCTCATGAACAGACTCAATAAAACCGAGTCTGTAATTTTCTCTTTTTGTGTTGCAATTTTTGCTTTCGGGGGATCACCACCCTTCAGAATTTATAAAGAAAATACGATGGAAAAAAGGTTGGTTCTGGAGCCTTGTTGTTTCGGAAACAGTGACATGTTTTGTTGTAAAGAGGGAATCGTTATTGAGAGGGTCGTTGTAGGGAGGGAGCACTGTAACACCTCGCCAATTCAAATTTTAGTACGTACGTCGGGTGGCTGCTTAATGCAGAGGTGAATTTTTTCTGGATGACTTTCACCATGCATTAAACTGTCACCTGTTTTAAAGGCTTACGATAGATGTATGAAAGGAGACCTGCCTTCAACGATTATAATTCATACATTGAGTAAGCAAGACATGTACCTAAGAATATATTTGTATTTAACAGTGTGGGTAATATTATGAAGCGCACAACACCAACACACATGCAGATTTACACAATTGCCGTCGGATATACATACTTATAAATAAGGAATACAGTGTGAATTGCTGGATTGATCAACTAACAAATGGGCGCAGTGTTGTATGGATGGTACAGAGGGTATAGCCCTAATATGGCAACAGTTATAACTAACTAGTATCATGGATCGATATATGGAGGGAAGGACGGGGAATGGATTGACTCACGTGTGGCTGGTTTGATGGACTGACAGATGGATGGGTAGAAGGACGGATTCGACGGATGCATCCGTAGTTGATATATGATGATTGGTGGATGTAGGGGTTGATACTAATAATTACAAGAAAGGATGAACATTGGAGGATTGATTACTGATAGATAAATACATAATGAATATATAGATTGATGCAATGATTAATGGATGGATGGATGGAAGGAAGGGTTGATGGCCGGATGGATGGATGTATGAATGGGTGGATGGATGGAAGGATGGATGGATGGATGATGGATGCATGCATGCATACATGCCATGCATGCATGCATGGATTGATGAATAATGAGTGAGTGAATGACTGATATACCAATAGCACTGATGCACAGATTATGCATGTCTGGCTTGATGTTATGATGTTTTGATAAATCCGTTTCGATTGATAACGGATTGATTGTTTCAATAATGGATAAATGTACAGATATATAGGTGTTGAGGGTATATAGATGGGTATTGTATAGACGGGCTGATGAATGAATGAACGGATTGATTGATTAAAAGGGACTGTTGTTAACTATGTACATAAATGACATACATTTTATAGGAAAGGGTCGACGGACTCTATGTTTTGTATATGACTTAAAACTAAAACCAGTTTAAATCCCCAGTGAATATTGTCACTGACCGTATGTTTGTTCTGTATGTAGTGTTTCCTGCATGATTCATATTTGTACTTTTAGTATGCATGAAAATAGTATCATAGTATGTACTTGTACGTGCACATAGAAATATCACAGTTAGTTTAACAAACCTATTGCAAAGTATCAAATCAGGTTTTGACAAGATAACTTTCCTAAACAGGCACAAATGTAGATTAGATGAAATACATCCATAAGCATAATATGGTTGAGCATATTACTATCCTTACTATACTAGAAGTCATGTAACACGCAGTTGGTCAGACAAGCAAATGAAATCATGTAGTCCAACAGGAAAGCCGTTAGAACAGTTATACAGACACTAACGTGATTTGAATAGTCTTTTCGCCTGGTCTAATAGCATTTGGTCTTCTCCATGTGACTCAATAACTGCAAGACTTGCCTTATGCGTGGTGCAGAAATACTGCAAAGATAACAAACAAAGCAATGACTTGAACCTATTCACAAAGAGGCTATTTAAGACCCAATATTTTTGAATACATTTAACCCTTTTCCTCATAGGCTGTTTTTGGACCTAATCTCTCTGAATAAATTTGCTGAAAAAGAGTATTTACTAGGAAAATGACATAATAAATTTAAACTTTTGTAGTTTTGAAACAATTGTGATAGTCGGAGCATTAGCTCCTAATGAGCAAATGCTCCATTTATCAAAATATTTTCAAAAAGAGACCTTTACAGAGGCATTTTACAGAGAATTTTATATAATGTTTTATACATCAAAAGACATCAGGTAGAGGGAATGGATTAAAACAATTTCAACAATATCAAAACGAGAAGAATAACTGTCAGTGTGTAATTTAAGAAAACTGAACATGACGTACTTCAGGAATATAAATTTGAATGGTTAACCCTTTATCACATATGCGTTATAGCATACATGTATTTCCAAAACAGAGTTTACCCATGTGATATTTAACGGATCCTAATTAATATGCATACAGCAGAACCTGTCCTAGGCGGCCATTTTAATGTTGTCTAATTATGGGTCTGTAAGGCAGGTGGTAACTTTATATAATTATGTCAAATATAATGCAGAAACTTCCTATAGGAGCTATTGGCATTACTTTTGCCCTGCAATAAGCAAATGTCTGTTTTTTATGTATCTTATGTTCACTATATGAATGACCACTTAAGGCTTAAGGTTCAATTGTACATTCTTTATTTGCTACATGATTGATTTTCATATTAATTAGAAAAGGTGTAAAAATTACAAAATGAAATAAAGGAGTGGAGTAGCATGTTAGTCGTCCTTCTTTCTTATCGTGGCTTTAGAGCTTAACCGTCATTGGGAATACTACTCATTTGTTAATATTTATCAAAAGAATGTGATTGAAGGATGTTGGTTCTGATCCCATACAGTATTGTGCTGTATGTGAAATTATAAATTCCCTCATATTGACGCCTTTTGATGACTCTGTGAAAGTCATTTTTTGAAACCATTGTGATAGGAGCAAGTGCTCCATTTATCACAATTGTTTCATAACTACGCTAGTCTAAAAGTTATTTTAATGCACTTTTTCAGCAGATGTATTAAAAGAGGTTGGGTCTAAAATGGCATATAATGAAATTGGTCTAAAATAGCTTATGAGGTATCTGTCTAAACAAAACCCTACAAGGTAATGGGTACACCAAAATCATGTTCCTAATAGCATCAACTCCTCACTCATCAAAACTTTATACGTTTTGCATACAGCATTTAGCAACCCCCTACCAATATAAATCCCAATGTTCATTCAGTATAAAGTCGGTATAGGCAGTTTCTAGGTACTGTTTGTGAAAGTATGATGAATCCATTAAGCATCTTGTACAAACAAGCTGTCAATTGTGTTAATCGATTTAAAGGACATCAAATTCTAAAAACTTGCCGTTGCCTCCGTCCAGTCAAGAGATATTTCGTCAGCAAAAAGGTAGCACGAACTCTCGTATGACATCCAGCCATTGGGACATGCCGTTAGTTCACAGTTTTCTGGATAAAATTGATAACATTGAAACTACTAAAGCATTTACATTCCTTAGGACATCCAGTCCTAGGGACGTGTCGTTTGTTCACAGTATTCTGTAATAGATACAGTACGAGTCTTACTACCAAAGTGTCTTTTTACAACCGTTATCAGGACAGTTTGTACGCATGACCGAAGACACGTGTCCGAGGCGTAACTGTCCTGATAACAGTTGTAAGAAGACACTTTGGTAGTAAGACGAGTACATGTATCTTACTTGTACGACAGTACGTTGTAGACTTTTAATTTTGATTAAAATGAATAAAAATGAATATTTCACAAATGAGTACAAAATGTTTTCCCCTTGGTTCACCCAATTCAAATTACAAAGAAGCCGGTCGTTGATCTCTAAATAGCCACCGGCCACATAGTGGCTCGAGCATTACCCTGCATGAGTAAATCTTGACCCGTGTTTCCAACATACATGTATCACATGTGTACTAGTATAGCTGGTGTGCAACATGGCTGACGCCGAATTTGACGAGGAAACCAATATGATTTTAAGTCAAATTAGCATGGAACCACCAGAACGGGAATTTGATGCCGAGTCCGATCGTGTATTATCCCAGTTTAATCTTGAGCACTTTTTCAAGACTGAGGAGTCGGAGGCGGTTTACAATGTGGAAAGTGAGAGCACGGAAACTGTTAATAAGAGATTTTCCATATCCAACACGGAAGATATTCAAGAGTGTAAAAGTGCAAGTGTGCCTGAAAATACCCGATGAAATACCAAGTGGGGTGTAAACGTATGGGATGCATGGGGACGCTGGAGGAACGACCTGGTGGTCAAGCAAGGCACCAAAGAAAGTTCGCCCTATACCTTAGTTCCGCCATTATCAACAGATCTGCAGTCTGCAGAGTTTAATTATTGGGTATGTCGGTTTATAGCAGAGGTAAGACAAATTCTGTGACACCTTTTGCTGTTCACACTTTGCCTGATCTTAGTCTTCTCTGTAACCCACATAGATAGGTTCTATATGAGTTGCCCGATATGGGTCTACACTGTAACCCACCTAAATAGGTCCTGTAGGAGTTAACTGACCTGTGTCTACGCTGTAACCCGCCCAGATGGGTCTTACAGGAGCTGCCTGATCTGTGTCTTATCTGTAATCTACTTAGATTATTCCTATAGGAGCTGCCTGATCAGGGTCTACTCTGTAACTCATCCAGATCGGCCCTGTAGAAGCTACCTGATCTGGGTGTAATCCGTAACCTACATCAGGTCGATCTTCTATGAGCTGTGTGATCTGGCTCTATTCTGTAACCCACCAAGATAGGTTTTATAGGAACCATTTGATCTTAGACTACTCTGTTTGTCACCTAGATGAATTCTGAAGAGCTGCCTGATCTGGGTTTACTCTGTGACACTATTCGAGTCGGCCATACCCGTACTATCTGATCTGTGTCTACTCTGTGAGTCACCCGGTTATGTCCTGTCCGACTGATCTGGGTCTACTCTGTGTCCCACAGCAGACCAGTCCTGTAGGAGCTGTCTGATCTGGGTATGCTCACTTTGCTGATATAATATTATAATTCACGTTATACAGTTTTTGATGTAGATGTAAAGGCGTATTATTCTATGCGCAAAATCTAATCTAGTTGCATAATTCATATTTTACAGGTTCGGCGACAGGACGGCGAGGAATATCCGGCAGAGACACTTCGTCAGTTATGCATATCAATCTGGAGATATATTCGAGATTGTTGCCGGAGATACGACCTCAATATATTTGACAGATCCAATTCTGAATTTGCTGATGCACGTGAATGCCTTGATGGACGAATGAAAACATTAAATGCTACTAAATGGTGCGAGAAGAAGCAAGCTGAACCCATCAGTCCAGAAGAAGAAGCGTCACTCTGGGATCGAGTTTTCAGTAAAACAGACGCCATGTCCTTGCAATACACGGTATATTTCTATGCATGTAAGGTGTTCGGCTTAAGGGCTTCTGACGAGCACTCTACACTACAGGTAGAAAACTTCGAATTTGGAAATGATGATGAGGAAGATTTCATCAAGTTTATCGGCGGCATATCAAAGAACGTTCAGTGCGGCCTTAAACAAAGAAACGTTGAGGTGAAAACTGTTAAACAGTACAGTGATCCCAGCAACCCCAGGTGCGTAGTGAAACTATTCCGGCGATACATGGACCTACTGCTTTTCATCTGGGCCATTTTACAGGCGTCCACTGGCTTCTAAAGACGGCATGCTTCGATATTCCCAGCAAAAGGTTGGCATTCACACTTTGCAGAAGTACATGGAGAAGATGTGCGAGGCTGCACAAATCTGCGGATACAAAACTGGGCATTCCCGCAAAGTGAGTATTAACTGTTATGCACGTATCTTCACGAAACTATGTAGAAATTGATGCTATGCAGCACAGTTTAAGTTTCGGTAGCGTTAGATTGGTAAAGAATAGCGTTCCTCCCACTGCATGTCTATAGAAAATGTAATTAATTTCATAAAACAAAGTCCCTCGTTTGTCATATTCTCTAAGCACATAATGCATATCCAGATCTGGGTATACACCGTTTGCTTTAACATCCATATACGTGATTATCAAGAGAACGATTAAACGATGTAGATATACAGAATCTGCTGCTTCTCTGGCACGGCTTTAAGCAAGCTCTATACTTCATAGTACTTTTCATCAAATTGAAACTAAAACTACAAACTGTGTAGACATGTATCATACGCTGTACTTAACTTTCGTTCTGATATGTGCTTACGCCATTTGCAATCACAAGTAACATATTTTGGTACCTCAATCCTATGTTTCTGAATTATATCAAAATACATTTTAATTTGCTTATAATGCTATTTTAGAATAGGTTACCACGGCAACAACTCTGTATGGAAGTGGGTTCGATGAACAGTTGATAGCCGAGAGAACTGGCCACAGGAGCAATGCCATCAGAGCCTACAAACGGACGTCAAACCAGCAGATTAAAATGGTTTCAAACGCTCTTCAGCCGCCAAAGCCATACACCGTAACATCAGCTGACGATAAGACATCTCTGCAGAGTATCTGTGTACCGGAGAGCATTTCCGCCGAACAAAACGAAAAATCTGTCTCTGAATTTAATATTGAGCATAAAGGGATGAAGTTGAACATTAAATTGTAAAACTCCTGTTAACAGGCACGCTAGCAGCAGTTTTGACCGTTGATTGCCTATATGTACATGTACGTGTAAACGTGTTCCTTCCAGAGCCCATGCTCCACAAAATACAGGCATTGAGAATGGATCCAAACTGTTTGACTCGTAGTCTATACATGCAAAACTAATTCGAGACGAAACACAGATAGTGTGGCCAACGTCATGGTAAAAGGAACATTTGGGCGTCAGGAAATGTAGATCTCTAACCAAACCAGAGGGATGTTAGTACAATTTATATTCATCCTATATATATATTATATAATCTCGTATACTTTACCTTAGTCCTCTGTAGCTGCAAAAATAGCGTACATATAGATCCAGACCAGAAGCTGCATCTCAGACACGGGGCTGATTTGGACATACGCTGTTTGCAGTGTTCGAGATTCGAGTACTGTGAGAGGAACACTATTCTTTCTCAAATTAACGATAACGGCTAAATTATAAATACATTTGCCAACATGTTGGAGCCAAATGAGGGACCGAGTAACTTGGCGTCTCATCCGGCTCCATCCTGTTTGCAGTTCAGAGTGAGAAACCCCACACAAAATGATTTTATGTAGTAAAATTTAATTTTTGTTAGCGTTACATGGTAAAGAATAGCGTTCCTATCGCTGTACATGTAACTGGTAATGAAATAGCGATCTCCTCTGTGTTAACTCGTTTTAGAAGCTCCAAAAGTGTCAGGCGTTATTTCAAACATACATGTACAGTTCGCTTCTTATTTGCTGGTGATTTGCGAATCACTGTATAATTATGTGCAAATAAAGTGCTCATTAATAGATTGAAAACAATTTGTGTTAAATACTTTTAAGCAGACGACCATTTCCGCAGACCACCAGAACAACAGCAGTCGATATGCGTTAACTTTTGTCCCAACATTTATCAAAACTGTTCATTACACCTGCTTAACCCAGATCAGATGTTGAGCGATTCGGCTTCTGAGCTGGCTCTAAGCAGTTAGATAGTTCATGTTTAGTCTGCATTTATACAAGTGGAGGCGTTAAAGAAAGATGCAGACGACATGCTTAGCAGACCCGTGTACACTCGTGATCGGGAATAGTGGAGCGACAATCATGTTACGTTGTTACTACACAGCATGGAGCACGTGACATTGGGCGATACTTCCAAATGCACGGGCTCGATCCTAGGTAGATAGGTTTAAACCACAAAAATCACGTGCGTACAAAAGTGTCCACTTACAACCGTTATCAGGACACTTTTTCAATAGCTTTCCTGGGGGTCTGTCGTACAAGGATAAATAAACCAACCCCACAACCTTCTATACATCCGTCTACCGCCTGGGTAAATAACTTTATTTCTAGTTTAAAAAAGATACCTTTCGTCAATTTAAGAAGGAATACCAAAACTACCAACGATACCGTACTCCTGCATATAACGCACGGTTATAGTCGCGATGACCCATGTATTAACAAGGCGAAGAACACGTGCGCTGTTGTTGACCCGTTTTAATAATACCTTCACGGGGCCTAGCATAAACAATGGTAAGTCATGACCAATCAACTACAATACTTCATGTACTGCATGATACGTCATCGATGGCTTATCATATACTGTTCACGGCTTTGTAGTATAGAATTTAGGCTGAATCAGGGCGACTTGTCAAATATTTCAGAGGCACTGAGACACTTCTTAGTAGACGACGTAGTAAATGAAATTCTTTGTAAAGGTACTTAATACAATCCATAGTTCACGTATAGTGTCCTACAATTCTATTGCTGTCCTTGTGTTAGCATATTTTAACTGGTAGGTATTTATCCTAATGAAGACTCCTGAATCAACTGAAAGCTAGGTAGGTTAGATGCTTGTAATAAGTATGTGCTCACAGTTCTAAATGTATGCACTTTCTGACTGACTGATGAAATAACGTCAAAGAAGTCGTCGCCCGGTAACAGCATATATCAAATCGAATGAACCGTCAAAGAAGTAGTGTGTAGTGCGTATGATGTATTTCTAAAACGTAAATGAACACAGGAAAGCAAAAGAAAAGGTTTTATGCAAGAATAGCTCTAGTACACGTTTTCATTTACAGTGTTCCTTGGGACAGTTGTTGCCCTTGCCCATCCAGCTTGGGGACAACAACAGAATCTCGGGACACTGCAGATTTTATTGCCCGAAAATAGTGTAAAATATATATGATATTATTTGAACCCTTTGTCTGTAACGCGAGACCTGGGTCCAAGGTTATAAAACTCTGAGTCTGAGTCTGAGATCATTCTCAAGTATCTGATTGGTCAATCAGATGCTTCAGAATGATCTCAGACTCAAGCAAAAAGCTTTATAACCTCGGAGCCAGGCTTTTACTTACATATAGCTTGGATCCGAAAGCTTGAACGACTCGGGAGTTAGTAAACATGTAATACATATAGTTTAGTAAATCTCATCTTGTCCATAGTCTATTCAATACTTTATTTAGTATGGCCGCCTCTATTTATTAACCCTTTCCTCCATAAATACGCATTTCTACGCCTCTGTACTAGTCACTTTATGAAACCATTGTAATAAATAGAGAATTTGCTCCTATAGGAGCAATTGCTCTATTTATCACAATGGTTTCAAACTGCAAAATTCTAAATGTTTCCTTTTATCTAGTTAATGCTCCTTTTTGGTAGATTAATTCAAAGTGGTTGGATCTAAAAATAGCCTATGAGGTAATGGGTTAAGTATATACGGTTTATGTTTAAGATCCGTTGTTTAAAATATGTAACGATCTTTTCTGTAAGTTATAAGAAAAACCCTGAACACTTGGAATGTAAAAGCTTTGTGCACTTGCATTTGCAAACAGTGTAGACCCAGTTTTGTTTTGTTCCTGAGCTTTGAACCTGCTGAATCAAAAAGATCACATAATGACCAGTCACTAGTTAATATATAAAACGCGTACTGCTTATCATCTATATGCTCTCATTTAACCTACATGTATTACCTCATAGGCTATTTTTAGATACATGTACAACATCTCTGAATAAATCTACCGAAAAAGAGCATTAACAAGAGAAAGTGTTTTTTTTTTAGAATTTTGTGGTTTGAAACCATTGTGATAAAAAGAGCATTTTGTCCTATAGGAACAAATGCTCTATTTGTCACAATTGTTTTTTAAATTTGTTAAATCAATTGGTAAAATAAGGGAATTAGATAAACAAATGCAAATTTCAAAGGAATAAAGAGCAGATATAGAAGAAGAGTTTGACACAACTAGTGAAGTCCTTAATCAGACGCCGCCTTGAAAAGGCGGCGTCTGATCTAGGACTGCACTATTTGTCGTGGTGCATTAATGTGACATCGGCGGTGAAAGGGTTAAACTGTTTTACTATGAAGTAATATAGATATGAGTCTACAGTTTCTGCCATGACCAAAAATTCCTGTTGTTATGTTACATTGTAAACAATTATCTAATTAACATTTTTTGTGACATGAATATCCATGCATTTAAGGGTTACATAATATGAGAATAAATTTGATAAAAACAACTAACCTAACTGAGTAAACGCGACATGAAAAGTTAAGGCAAACACTATAAGGAATAATCCAGGGCGAACCATCATTATAATTATGTTCCAAACGGTAATGTGTTGACGATAGCAGTACACATTTGACCAGACAAATGATAACATCTTCGACATGTCTTAACCCTTTCCCTGTTGAATATTCTTGTGAGAAATGAGGACATCATGAATACTTATTAACCGATTCCTTATAATGACACGTGTACACAAGATATTTGCGCTTGGTAGATATTGTTATAATGTCATACAAAAACAGAGCAGACCCTGATCAGAGGGCTCCAACGGAAAAAGTTCAAAAAAGCGTTAATATAAAGGAAACGGTAAAGTTAAAGGCTGATAAGGCACATTAAGTATGGCAAGTTTAGCCACGATAAGCCCTATATTTCAAATAATATATTGAGGAATCATCCTTTCATTGAGAAAATGGGTATTCAAGGATTATACATCGTTATTTAATCAAAATTCACTCGACCAGTAATCATTCTTATGCTGACAGAATAATCATTATCTTGTCCGATTCGATCACATTTATGACCGAGTGTCAAAAAGGTTTGGATCGTTCTGGTTGAAAATCCTCTGTATCATATGATCAAGAACTACGTGACACCACGTCACTTTCATGTTATCAACCGAGTAATTCTGTGAACGTTTGTACAGTGAGAATCAAATCAAGAAAAATGGTCGACGAGGTTTGGACATTTTTCAAACAGTGAATACTCTGACACGTCAAATACGCGGTGCCTGAGCAAGACCCGCACTGTCATATTGACTGAAAAATTCTGAAGATGCAAAGGGATGGCAAACGGTGTAGACCTATAAAAAACTTTGATAGTCATTTACCAAATTGTGCTGTGGCATTCGCTGATTCGGTGGAGAAACGTCTGACTAGGGTCTATACTGTTTGTTAAGTTGGATAGTTATATAGTAAAGCTCTCTAAAGTGACCCTTAACCCTTTTCCTCATTAATATTTACATACGGAATAATGACGTCATGGATATTTATGATAGCATATATACACAGGAATGGTTGCCAATGAGAGTAGCTATTGAATCAGGTCAATATAATAGCATGGACAAACAGAGCAGATCTAGATCAGACGTTTCATACACAAACGTGAAAGTACGTTTCTATCAGGTAAGCCCAAACTGTTTCATTAAGACCAATCAATATAGGACAACAATTGTGGATAATAATATCTCTGTATCGGTCCGTGCTTTGTGAAGCAACCGTCTGTTTTAACACATACCCCCCCCCACACACACACACACACACACACACACACACCTCTTTGACGCCTTTTGACGCCTCTGTAAATGTCATTTTATGAAACCATTGTCATAAACAGGGCATTTGCTCAATTAGAAGTTTATTCTCTATGATCTACATACCTTTGAAACGTCTTTTCTTACCTTTGCAAACAAAGGAGATCCACATTAAACGGCTCCTGGAGCGACGAAATGGGCGGAAAACGTTTTTTCGATTTTTTTGTTTATTTAAGTAAGTTTCAAACGTATATAACTCCCTTAATACATGCATTCAGGAGTGACTACATACTTGTAATATGTAACAGGTCTAATTTGTACTTTACAAGTTAAAAACAAATTAGTCTGTGAAATTCAACAAAAATGACAACCGTGAGGCGTGACTGTACTTACAATATTGAATCAGTCCTCGAAATAGGGGTGACAGGTGTTTACTTACATTTTAAGATAATATTTTTGACTCTCATAGATGTTCAGGCCCGACTGTTAGGTCGATGGCAAGTAATCGTGTTTTTACTAATGAGTCGCATGTGACGCGTTCGAGCCCCGTCAGCGACATATACGTAATTTATTAATTTTATTGTTTCCATTGCAAGAAATAAGCGTGCTTTGAAATATAATACAGTTTGTCAATTAGATGACTGCAAATAAAATGACTCGAGTATTAAAGAGCTGATCCAGGAGGGACATGCCAGTAAGACGCCGAAACAATGGAGCGACTGCGTCACAAGCAGATTGAGAAGGACTACTTGGCAACTGACATTGCTGCTAGGGATGAGATGCCGGAATCATTCTGTTTTATCACATAATCTGTCGTGTGAGAATGCCGAAACAGAGTGTCGTAAATCGCGGAAATGCACCAGTACATTTTTTTATGCAAACGAGCCGTTCGAATCCGGCTGTACAACGTACGCTGTAAACAATGGCCGAACAGCAGTCAGATATAGTCTGTTTCACTGTATTTGGCACTTTAGCGGTGGTAACAACCCGCCGTACGTGCAAGTGCGTGTTGTCTACGTGCAAAAAAAACGTGGAAAAAAATTAGGGATCCGTACGTGGTGAGTACCGCCTCCGTACGGATTTAGGAGCACACAGACACGCCGTAGCACTTTTAGTGCATGCAAAACTTTCGCTGCGTTCGAGCTGCGTTCGGGCTACGGATTCACCAACGTACGGGTGACGCACGTGCCTTCTACAGCCAACGTGCGCACAGCGCACTGACTCCGTGAGTGTTTTGATATTTCCCCCACAGTCGCTTGCTCTACAGACGGCACACTTAGCACGTGTATGTTGCGCCCGTGATAAGTACGTGGTCTGTGCTCACTCGGCACTTCCCCAGTTCTACAGTCCAATGAAGTGACAACACTCACGTGGACCGTACGTAAGCAGCACGTGTAAGTACGGCCTCCATACGATAATGCGGCAATCGCACGGAGATCGTACGTGTGAGCACGTTGTAAGCACTTTCAACTCACTTACCACGTGTGCAACGTACGATGCATGCAACCGACCAGGGCGAGGCTGGCGTGCGGGTCACGTACGTACACCTTGCGTAACCGTGCGTGTGACGTGCATTCCTCCCTGCATTTGCTACTCCTTCCCCATCTTTTCAGAAAAACGTAGCAGCCGTGGCCTCCCCAAATAACGTACGTGCTAAAAACACGCACGGCGGGTTGTGACCAGGCCTTTAGTAAGGGCTATGTGATAAAAAAGAAGCTTACATGAATGTTAATATTATTATAGTATACTCGTTTCAAAATGAATACTCATGTAAGATCCACTATGTTGTCACCCTGACTGAAAATGACGAAGATACAGACATGGAAAATGAGTTCGAATCCGAGATATGAACTGAAGTGTTCAGCTTGTGAAGCAGCCGTAAAAAGTCGCCCTGTACATCATTCTCAGTGTTGTTATGTTTTCTGGTTCTTCGGGATCATTAGTTTTGATGTTATTAGTTTTGAAAATTGAATATTGCTTTAGCCGGTGCTAGGGGCGTGATTAGTGTTGCACTAGAGGGTTAATACATGGTTTTTTGGGGAGCAATAACATATTCGGTGTTCCTAGGAGCTGTTGTTGTCGCGAGCCCGAAAGGCAGATGCAACAACAGTCCACAGAGAAACTGCAATAAAACCGAGTCTGGAATTTTCTCGTTTCGCATTGCTACTTTTGGTGTCGAAGGATCACCCGCTTTCAGAGTATTTATACGTGTATTATTTTGATATGAAATAATTTGAATAAATTAAAATATAAAATATAAACAAAAAATATAAAAAACAAAAACTGCTTTGAAACTCATAAATTTTACAAAAGAAAATAGCAGCAAAATATATATGTCACAGTGTGTAGGTTTATCATCACTTACCGCCTTGCTGTACAAGCGCCCTTTTATGGCGACATGGTAGAGTGCATGACTGCGAACCTGGCAACCCGGGTTCTATCTCGGGTCTGGGTGGGTATGTTTCTTTATAAGAACACCCGATTACATTAGGTGCCCAACGTAAATAACCCACATGGTGAAATATATGAAAATAATTTGTAATAATAAGAAACTCGAAGAGTGTTCATTGAGTAAGAATTCGTGACGAATTTCTTGTGTAGAGGATTGTGGAGAAACAGTTGATAATAGATCTAATACTATACCGTTTGTGGTCTAAGGGAAGGAACTCTTACAATGTTTCATTTAAGTTATTTACGGATGTCCTCCCTTTGACCATAAATATAAATTTACAACTATATCTAAATTATATTTATTATAATCATTATTATTATTATTATTATTAATATCATAATTGATGTTTTTTATCATTATTATATTATTCTACTTCTAAAACTAGTGTGTGAGGGAATTGGTTAACCGTTTGCTCCATAAATACACATTCTTACGCCTTTAAAACAGAGTAACCAAGATCAGATGGCTTCAAGAGCCGTCTAATCTGGGTCTACACTGTTTGCAAATTCGTAGATAGAGATGTCCATGATTTGAGGAGATAAACTATCATGTACAAATCTTGTTCTCTGCGATTGAAAAACACTTAGCATTTGTCTGTATGCCTAGAAATTCAATTATTTTAAGGGACACATCAGATTTGTTTTATTTTCAAGTTTCATATTTTCTTCAAATTATCATCAATTACTTTTTTTTATCTGATGTGATAATTCAATTCTGACTTCAAATCTGCACTCAGCTTACCGAAATATATGAATTTCAACAAATTCGGAGACAATAATATTGTTTTTTCATCGCATAGTACAAGATGTGTACATGAATTTTATCTCCTTACTTCATAGACACGTATATCTACACTATTGCAAACAATGTATACCCAGATCAGACGGCTCCTGGAGCCGTCTGATCTGGGTCCACTCTGTTTGCAAAGACGTATTCATGAACGCATCAACCTTTTGAAATGGAATGATCCAAAGGTCATTACTCAGAGGTCATGGTACATTTGTACCTTATACAACTAATGTCCTACATTTCATTATAAAATATACAAAAGAGTTATACAAAGAAACGTTCCTAATAGTTTAGTAAATGCAATGATTGATTTTCAGATTAATGCGATTGAAAAAGTGAAATACTTATCAAAGGGAGGTAATCATGGACCGCGACACAGAACTGCTAATATTCATCGTGATCGAAGAGATTCTGTATACTGGTAAGAAATAATACAGCACACTTCGGGCCTAATTGCATTATACTTCTTATAATAATAATATTATTAATAATAATGATAATAATGAAAATAAACCTGTTGTGGTCTAAGGGAAGCAACTCTTACAATAATTATGTTAAGTAAAGTACGGATACTCTCCCTTTGACCATAAATATTAATTTACGACCTGTTTGATATCATGAAGACGCCTGTTATCTGGGCTTACGCGGTTAGTTTACTTCATCACCTGTAGACGCTAGACAGAAATCGGTCAGCCTCACCTGGAAGGAATGACACTCCTTTTCAAGGAATTGTGTACAAGGTTTCGGTGGCAAACATATAATATTACACAGTAAAACATTGTTATGCTTTTGAAAACAGAGCAGACCCAGATCAGACGGCACGATTCATCTGGTCAGGGACTGCTCTGTTTGCTAATGGAATTGAAAGATATGTTTCTTTACCTTCTAAAATGCGCCACCTTCCATACTTTATTACAACTATTATGTCCATGAATTTTCAGTACGTATTGGAATTTAGAAGAAATATAGGACTGGGAAAGGATTAAATTATATAGATACGAAACAGGACATGTTCTGGACATGTAAGGCAGATAGTCGATTAACCCCTTCCCTAGTGAATATTCATCTATATACTAGTAAGATTATTTTTATAAAGGCATATGAACACAGGATAATTCTGCTCAGTGTGATCTGGGTCTACTCTGTTTGCAGATGCGTCGAAATTCGCTTACATAAGGGAACAAGTTTAATACTGGACTATATTCTTCATTAAGCAACCACGTGCTCTTGTAATCCTCAATGTATGTATATACATTGACCCCATGAGTGTGGAAAATGAGCGTATTGTCATTTACAAATAGTGGAGACCCCTAGGAGTTTTCCTCTAGGAGCCCTGTGATCAGGTTCAGAACCATTGTCATTCAAAATCTTCTAACAAATCATTCACTTTGATACTCTATTGACAGCTAGATGTGTATTCACTTTGATGATCTATTGACAGCTAGATGTGCATTCACTTTGATACTCTATTGACAGCTAGATGTGTATTCACTTTGATACTCTATTGACAGCTAGATGTGTATTCACTTTGATACTCTATTGACAGCTAGATATGTATAGTTTATTTCACGTTAGAATATTCAGTATTCAAATTGTTTTTTCCATTTATACCCATAGTATTTAACCCTTCTCTTGCTGAATTTTAAAAAACATTTCTCCTTTTTGCCCTGATGCATATTTACATATATTTTCACTGTGTACAAGTATTTCGCTGTGAAATCACTGATGTGGAGTGCACTGGTTGCACACTCAATTTGTAAATAGTGCAGACCCGGATGAGACAGCTCCTGCAGGAGCTGTCTCATCTGGGTCTTCACTATTTACAGGTAGGTATATTGACGTGAATAGGAAGCGAAGGGTTAACTCTTTGCACGCTAGCGGTGAAACCGTGATTACCTATGCAAACAGTTTAGATCCTTAATGCGGCGTCTCACATGGATCCAAACTGTTAGTCACTTTGACCATATTTTTGCAAAGAAATGAGAGAAATTTTATTTTTTAGAATTGAAGCAGACGACAATTGTTGCAGAGAGTTAAAGAAACCTCGTACAGATTTTACTTTGGAGCCCATCTATTTTCCATGTGGAGGATGCAAATCAAACAACACATTTGCTGGAATATATCAATGACATGAATGGGTTCGGCAAACAGTGCAGACCCTGATCAGAGGGTTTCTTCAAAAGCTCTCTGATCTGGGTCTACACTGTTTGACGTTGTCCCTTTTAAGGGGACACTGGGCATACATAGGTTAATGCTTGACCTCATACAAACGCATTTTCTAGCCTTTGTAAGTAGACCAGACCCAGATCAGACAGCTCCTACAGGATCTTCTCTGTTTGTTTATAGACTTATACTGATCACATTATTTTTAATTTCTGCCATGACTAAAAGCTATTGTGCCAATCTACCATGACAGATATGCAGTTAATTACGCACTGTACTCGTATGCAGGAACTTTTCAAGGCTGTTTTGCAATCTACAACATTTGGTGTACAGTTGAACTTCGATATCTCGAACTCGGGTAACCCGAACTTCGGGATAACTCGAACAAAATGTTCAGTCTTTCCAAAACTTACAATGCGGAATTGTTCTAAACTGTATCGCTACATATATATAAATGTACACGTGAGATTTTAATACAGGTCTCAAGTAATGCTGAAAGCTCCTACAAGAGCTTTTAGACTTATTTTTGACATGTATCAAGCTGTAGCCTTGAGAAATTGTTCAGATTTTAAATTGGATGACTCGAACTTCTGTTATCTCGAAGTAGTTTGTATGGTCCCTTGTAGTTCGAGTTATCGAAGTTCAACTGTATTTATCAATCATTCACACGAATATGAATATTGCACTGTCACTAATTATTATCCTATTATATGGTCTGGCAATTTCCCCAAAATATGCATATCGTGAGAAATAAACATTGTAAGCACTTACCTGATTGCAGCGAGGGCATATTTGTTCTATAATACACATTTAAACCCTTTTCGTTTTACAAACGCCTTTCAAATCTTTGCAAACAGAGTAGAACTAGAACAAACAGCTGTTTAGGAGTCGTTTGATCAAGGTCTGCTCTGTTTGCTTATGGAATTATAATAGACCTGACACTACACTCTAAAAAATCAGCTAATCAATATTCATGAGCTGGATCCAGATGAAATGTCGAATACATCGGCGCTAATCAAGACCCAGACGAAAGTTCAGTAAAACCTCTCTATAACGACCACTAAATTGTGTTCGTAATTGGTATTGAGGGCATGTGGCTGCTTAAAGTAAGGTGGAAGTAAAACAGAACGCTCCTATTGGAGCGTTCTGTTTTACTTTCACCTTGCTTTCAGTAACCAAATGCCTTTAACGCCAAATACTTGGTGTAATTAAGTGGCAATTATATACAGGTTTTACTGTAGAGTTAAGAAATTTAAACACTCGACGGTTGTAAGCTTCAATACGATGATACAAGAACTTAGAACCAGTGACAGAGAAACAGAAAGGGACATAGAAATATACGCAAGGGGAGAGGGCGCGAGAGAGGGAGAGAGATAGGGAGAGAAGGAGAGAGAGGGGAGAGAGAGAGGAAGAGAGAGACACACACACAGACACAGAGAGACAGAGAGAGAGAGAGCAAGAGAGAGATACAAAGACAGAGACAGAGACAGAGAGACAGAGAGAAAGAGAGACAGAGAGACAGAGAGACAGAGAAGAGACATACAGAGACAGACAGAGACAGGCGGAGACAGACGGACAGACAGCGACAGAGAGAAAGACGGAGAGAGAGACAGAGACAGATACAGAGAGAGAGACAGACAGAGACAGACAGAGACAGAGAAAGACAGAGAGAGAATGAGACAGACAGACAGACGACAGACAGACAGACAGACAGAGACAGAGAGACAGATAGAGAGACAGACAGACAGATGCAGAGACTATATCTGATGAGAACAGAATACATGTATGGCAAGAAGTTGCATCAAACACAAATATCGATCTGGTTCTAAACTCTTTGTGATTATCCGGGTGTCAGTGTATGTAAGACAAAAGATAAAATCTAGATTAAGATTATTCAACAAAATACACTGTTTCAACAAAACCAACTCGTATGGAACAAGAAGTAAACAACTATGACTAAAACTGTATAAAATCAGTAAAACTTGAAATTCCTGCTCGTCTGTGGCCTACAATGCGTTATTGAGATGCAGAATAGTCGACGTGGCGGCTTACTAAGAGTATTAGCCATTTACTCCATGAATATACAGTAAAACCTCGATTATTCGAATTTTCGGTATAGAAGAATTTAGACCCTTTTAGGCAGATGGCTGCTTAATGCATGGTGAAAGTCATGCAGAAAGCTCCTAGAGGAGCTTTCTGCATGACTTTCACCATGCATTAAGCTGCCACCTGTCTTAAAGATCGATAATAATACGTATATTAGTGTTCGGATAATCGAAGTTTTACTGTATATGTCAGAAATAATGACATAATGACATAAAACTATTCATTAGATTAAGTCTTATAATAGCACATGGCATAGGCATGTTTGGCAATGGAAGAAACTAGACTCGTGTCTGTATTAGATATCTATATCACAAGCAAACAGAGCAGACCCTGATAAGAGGGTTCTTATAGGCACCATCTGATCTGGGTCTACTATGTTTGCAAATGAGTAGAACATTGTAAAGGATTAACAAGGTACAACGCAGATAAAATACATGTATTTACTATTTAGCGTGCACTACCACCTTTCAAAAATATCATAGATGTCCTTTTCCATTCATTCATTCATGTTTTTCTTTCGAACGTATCCATCGCTAGCATTAAAACACTATCTGACAGTTCATCCACGGTAGGAATCAGTTCAAACTTCCCTTCTTCCATCCTCGTTATAGAAGCTCGAGCTTTACTTCTGAACACCTCCAACAGGTATGCGGACATTTTTTCCTCCGCCACTCTTCCTAGAAGAACTACAATTATCGGTATTTGTTGGGAACACGCCTCGTTTACCTCCCCTATGCAATATTGGCTCTCACAAAACGCGTTCGAAACAACTGCAATGAATACACTTGACTGCTGAACAACCCTATATGTTTCTTCGTGAATTGGAAACCCCGGTTTGAAATTATACCCCGTAGCCACCGTGTGGTGGTTAGTATCTAGTAACTCTTTTAATTTGACCCTAAGCGGGGCCAGGAGCATGTGTCGTACGATTTCTTCATCGTGGCCAGCATACGCCACAAAACATATGTGATTTTGTTTTACTAATCCTGACTGATAGGCTCGTATAAAATTGCTACGTACACTTTCCAGTTCATTGTGTCTTCTAACTTTCTTATAGGCCAAATATACTGCACCTAAGACAGTACAAATGACCACCGACATTGATGTTGAAAGTCCAATGATCAAACTTCGTTTGCAAAGAAATTTACATTGGTCTACCTCATGTTTTGTGATTGTATATTGACAATTACAATCATACATGGTCTTTACAAATTCAAGACTGTCACAAGTGTATTGTAAAGGGTTGCCTTGAAGTATGATTTTGAAAGTGCTTACATTTGACATTTTCATGATAAAGACCACTAAATGAGTCAAAGCACTGCCTTCAATGGAATGAATGGCGTTCCGTCTTATATCTAGAGTCTTTAGTGATAATAGTGGTACCAGATTGAAGTCAATGGTTGTAAGCTGGTTGTCAGCAAGGTTCAGCACTTCCAGCTTTGGGTTGTTGAGAAACATATTCCATGGTACATAAGAAATATTGTTGTGATCCATGTGGAAAATTATAAGGTTCTTATAATTGTGTAACAGTTTTGGAAAATCTGTAGAGTGTTCCATGAGAGCTAATCTGTTGTGAGAGAGATATAGTGCTTCTAAGTGTAGAGCATTAGTAAAAAGCACGGGAGACAAATATTCAATAATATTCTCCGACAAATCTAGAATTTCAAATGAATTATTGTTGTCCAAAATAAGGCTTGAATTAAGTATCTGAATATGGTTTTCTCTCGCGTAAAGAGCTTTCGTAGGTGCATGATCATTTGTTAGATTCATTGCGATTGTAACATTAATCTCTTCATTGTACACATTGTTAAAATACACATATTCACTTCTTAAAATTATCCATAGGAAGTTTATATTGGGTGACTTTGGGATATAAAATGGCAATTTGATCCTACTTAAGTCCATGACCTTGAGCAAAAGCACAGTTACTTCTTTTGTAAAATATTCCATAGGGCCTGCGTCAGTACATGCAAAAAACTCAGACCCACTGATGTTGAAAACATCAACTGTATGGACAAGCTTCATTATAAAACCCATTTGAGTGGCAATCTTAGATTGACTGATGTTGAATACAGTTAAATTTTTGTTTAAAAGCACGTTTGAACGTTGTCCAGAAATCATGAATACTGGTGGATACTCTACGTTGCCTGGATTAAAGACAAATTCTGTTAAAGATTTTGTGTTGTTCAGAGCGTCGAGTAAGGTGTCTGTATGAAGATATCTCATTTCCAGCAGATGCAGTTTTGTGACTTTTTGGACCGGGGCAAAAGAGTTCTTTGAAAACGTTTTTATGTTTGGAAAAGTAAATGATAGTGTTTTGACACTAACCAAACTGACAAGATCATGATCCAGAATCTGTCTCAATTCTTTTCCATATATTTGTAAAGTTTCAACGTGTTTCCAGCCGGTTCCATTGAATGGTTTTAAATGATATCCAGTGTGCCTTGTAATGACCACGGTTGTTACATGGTTGGGAACAGTTGGTGGGATTTCATCACAAGTCATTGTTGTTCCAAAGACACTGCAATGGTCGGCTTGGATTTCACGCGAGTATGTATGTTCACGCACATACTTGATTGTTCCGAGTTTAGCACCAGGAATGTTGAAGTTGAATAGCAGCAAAAACACCGTCAGTGAAATTAACATGTTGTCTGAATTCTTGTAGTTATATCAAGATTAACAATAGAACACGTTTTATCTAGCGTTGTCCGAGTAATACAGGTATTGTGAAGTAAATCTGTAACTCCGTGAAAGTTAACCCTTCACTTGCTGAATTTTAAAATACATTTCTCCTTCTTTACCCATGCCCTGTTGTATATTTACACATATATTCACTGTTTACAAGTATTTCGCTGTGCAATAACTGCTGTGGAGTGCACTGGTTGCACAATCAACTTGTAAATAGTCTTCACTATTTACAGGTAGGTATATTGACGCGAATAGCAATCGAAGGGTTAATCACTTCATCAGTCAGTTAACGATGCTTGCTTGGTCTGCATACTCATGACACAAATATCCTTGTTGTAATTTATACGCACTGTGGTTCGCTCCGATGAATATTGCAATCTGACAAGCCAGTTGGTGTTCGTTTATTGAAGTTACACGCACAGTCGCTATTCATTTCAAACTGGATTTCAATGCTATCTATTATCGCGTTATTACACTTTTTTTATTTTTGGGTAACGTGATACTCCATTACTTACCCTCAGTATGATACAGCTGAACTTCTATATCTCGAACATCAAGGGACTATACAAATTAGTCCGAGATAACAGAAATTGCGCCTTATCCGGTTTCTACTCCTGACAATTTATCGAGTTTACTGCTTAATGCAGGTCTAAAGTAATGTTGAAAACTCCTATAGAAGCTTTCAGCATTACTTTAGACGTGCATTAAGCTGTCCCATGTGTTTCGAGACATCCCCAGTGAGATATTAAAGCAATTCTGTTTTAGAAGCCCCGACCTTTTAGTTCGATTTAAATCTAAGTTCGGGTTATCGGAGTTCGAGATATCGAAGTTCAACCGTATGCCATTTATGGGCAAAATTGCTATCTTGAGGAAAAGAGATTAAATACCGAAATCTATTTTCTTCTTCTCTCTCTATTCCTCTAAATAGTTTGGTTCTCTGAAGTTCTTATATTGATTTATACGCGATTTTCTATCATTTGTTTCTTTTAGTTAACGCATGTGTATGGTGTCTGTTTTGTTTCACTTTGTTATAAGGCTGGCACAGTAAAAACTCGATACTACGAACATTTAGAAAGGAGACATGTATGCCTTTGTAGGCAGGTGACCGTTTAATGCAGGATGAAAATTCACGCAGAAAGCTCCCAGAGGAGCATTCTGCATGACTTTCACCATGCATTAAACTGCCACCTCAGACCTGTGTTAAAGATCAATAATGTGTACGTATTTGAGTATTCGTAGTATCGAGATAGACTGTATTTTACTAGTTATGTTTGCATAGCGAGAATTTCTTTCAGTAAATCAGACGTCCAGATAAGATGCGTACATTAAAACATTGTGGAGAACAACTTCTTTATTTCTCCGCCAAACCCTGTGGTGTTTAGGTCACCTCATAGGTTTGGTAGAGATATGACAACTTTAACATTTGAGTACAAACATTTGTCTATTCGAGTATTTTTGAATGCGCATCTTTATCTGTTTGAGTACACACCTTTATCTGTTTGGGTACACACCTATATCTGTTTGGGTACACACCATTATTTGTTTTGGTACACACCTTAATCTGTTTGGGTACGCACCTTTATTTGTTTGAGTACGTACCTTTATCTGTTTGGGTACACACCTTTATCTATTTGAGTACGCACCTTTATCTGTTTGAGTACGCACCTTTATCTGTTTGAGAACGCACCTTTATCTGTTTGGGTACGCACCTTTATCTGTTTGAGTACGTACCTTTATCTGTTTGGGGACACAGCTTAATCTGTTTGGGTACGCACCTTTATCTGTTTTGGTACACATCTTTATCTGTTTGGGTACACACCTTTATCTGTTTTGGTATACACCTTTATCTGTTTGGGTACACACCTTTATCTGTTTGAGTACGTACCTTTATCTGTTTGGGGACACAGCTTAATCTGTTTGGGTACGCACCTTTATCTGTTTTGGTACACATCTTTATCTGTTTGGGTACACACCTTTATCTGTTTGGGTACACACCTTTATCTGTTTTGGTATACACCTTTATCTGTTTGGGTACACACCTTTATCTGTTTGGGTACACACCTTTATCTGTTTTGGTATACACCTTTATCTGTTTGGGTACACACCTTTATCTGTTTGAGTACGTACCTTTATCTGTTTGGGGACACAGCTTAATCTGTTTGGGTACGCACCTTTATCTGTTTTGGTACACATCTTTATCTGTTTGGGTACACACCTTTATCTGTTTGGGTACACACCTTTATCTGTTTGGGTACACACCTTTATCTGTTTGGGTACACACCTTTATTTGTTTGAGTACGTACCTTTATCTGTTTGGGTACACACCTTTATCTGTTTGAGTACGTACCTTTATCTGTTTGGGGACACAGCTTAATCTGTTTGGGTACGCACCTTTATCTGTTTTGGTACACATCTTTATCTGTTTGGGTACACACCTTTATCTGTTTGGGTACATACCTATATCTGTTTGGGTACACACCATTATTTGTTTTGGTACACACCTTAATCTGTTTGGGTACGCACCTTTATTTGTTTGAGTACGTACCTTTATCTGTTTGGGTACACACCTTTATCTGTTTGAGTACGTACCTTTATCTGTTTGGGTACACACCTTTATCTGTTTGAGTACGTACCTTTATCTGTTTGGGTACAAACCTTTATCTGTTTTGGTACACACCTTTATCTGTTTGAGTACAAACCTTTATATGTTTGAGTTCGCATCTGTATCTATTTGAGTACTTACCTTTATCTGTTTGAGTACGCACCTTTATCTGTTTGAGTACGCACCTTTGTCTGTTTGAATACGCACCTTTATCTATTACATCATTGTTTTTATGAAATGAGTTTACTATATTGATTTGACGCGAGTGTCATATTCATATTAAAAGTAAACGAGTTCCATAAAAAACAATTGGTAATGAACACGAATGTAAGATTCTTTTTATCACATTAGCTTTAACAAGCCATAGAAAATGAAACAGGCTATATAGCTGACGGCTGTTTCGGCCATTCCTTACAAACAGCGTAGTAATACAACGGACGATGCACATGGAGTGCTACGATTGGCTAACGCTTAAATGAGCGCTACGATTAGCTAACGATTGCTAATTTGCACAAAAATGCACTAGTGCATTTCCCCGATTTACAGCACTCAGTTACCACAATCCCACAAGGCAGAGTATGTGATAAAATTGTATATCACGTATTAAACTTAACCCATTACCTCACATGGATGTCTTTCAGTGCCTATGGATACAGAGTAGATTCAGATCAGACAGGCCAAGCCGGGTCCTTCTGATCAGGGTACGCTCTGTTTTCTTTTGGTATAATATATATTTGATTCTACAGTTTCTGTAATCATCAAACATTATTATACTTATTTTAATTGATAATTTTCATATCTCATCAAATGTAGTGAATACTCAAACGTTGAGGGATAATCTAATCCACACTATAGAAAAGGGCGTTTAAGATGTTCTACGCGACTAAGGTTTAAGTATTTCCCTCATTATAGCTTTCTTTGTATTGATTTTATAAGATTAAGGAATATTCAAGAAACTAATGCATTTTCTTAATTTTCTCCTAATTAGTTTTACGATCTTCTGGGTCAGTCATGTCTGACCAGTGTCTGTTTCTGTGTTAATTGCAGAGCAACATTTAAAGGTGCTTACTCAAATACTATAATCACAATTTCTCCACCAAACCTTATGGTGTGATCACTCTTTAGATTCGCCTGTTCATACCATGAATGATCACACCAAAGGGTTTGGTGGAAAAATAAAGAATTTCTTGAAAATGTTTTAATTTACACATAGTATCTGGACCTCTGGCTAATTGTACAGTATAGCCCCTCTAATGCGACCACTTAATGAATTAACATGACTGTCTTTATAAGCAGGTGGTTGCTTAATAAAGGACAAAAGCAATGCAGGAAGCTCCTCTAGGAGCTTTCTACATTACTTTTGTCCTATGTTAAGCTACCACCTGCATCTAGCACCCAGAATTATACCTCTTTTAGGTGGTCACGTTAGCGTGGATTTACTGTATCAGAATATGTTATATACCAATACCATTTCAGTTATTGTTATTCCATTCTTCATATAAGTGCCTTTCGAGTGCTCTATAAAAAAGACTTCTTGAAACCATTGTAATAAATAGAACATTTTCTCCATAGGAAGAAATACTCTATTTATCTGAAGAACTGTGATATTATTATAGGTGTTTAATTTATCACAATGGTTTCAAAACTATACAATTCTATTTTTTTCCTTTCTGTAGTAAATGCACCTTTTCGGTAGATTTATTCAAATACGTTTGATCTAAAACTAGCCGATGATGGACTGGGTTAAACAGTTTATTGCATTTGTGGTAGTGAAATTTGTCGCGCTTCGGATGATTTGTGATTACCATTACAAATACTATTTTATGTAGATGAGAAATATCTCACCGGGATCAAAAGTTTTCGACTGAATGTATGCTGGTAGAATATGTATACAGTTGAACTTCGATAAGTCGAACTTCAAGGGACCGTACCAATTAGTTCGAGATAACAGATGTTCGAGTCATCCGATTTCTAATCTGATCGATTTGTCAAGACCACAGCTTAATACAGGTCTAAAGGAGCTTTCAGCATTATTTTAGACATGTATTTAGCTGCCACATGTTTTTCTAGATATCTGTAGCAATATATTTTAGAGCAGTTATGTAGTGTTAGTTTTGGAAGGACCGAACTTTTTGTTCGAGTTATCCAGAAGTTCGAGTTATCCGAGTTCGAGATATAGAAGTTCAACTGTATTTATTTACAAAAGCATGATTATTTCGAAAACTGCCCACCATGCTATCGTTAATTCCTTGAATGCGGGAGACAAGTATGATATCATTTGCAAGTAATGTAGATCCAGCTTGGAGAGATCCTAGTTAGCCCTCTGATTAGGGTCGTCATTGAGACTAATTCAAATTCCTCTAGCAAATAATCTATATTGACAACACGGATGGAACATTCAGCTTCGAACATGCATCATTTAACCCTTTTCCTCATATAAACGTCTTTTCTCTCTTTTTCAAACTGAGCAGACCCTGGTCAGATGGCTCATGCAGGAGTCAGGGTCTGTTCTTGCTAAATTATAATAGATCTGAACCAAGTGCTATAATACTTTGCAAATTTAATCCTTTACTCCATAATTACGCCTTTCTAAGCCTTTGCAAACAGGGAAGATCCAGATCAGACGGCCCCTGGAGGAGCGCTCTGATCAGGATCTGCTCTGTTTGTTTATGGATTAATATAGATTTGATATTTCAGTTTCTCCCACTGCCAAACGTTCCTATGTCATTAAAAAGGAACTAGTTGATATTCATGGTGTCATTATTTCTCACATGAATATTCATGAAACAAATGGTTAAGCAACAGACACTACGGTCACTAGCTGGTCGGTTGATCGCCAACGTTTACCTATGGTGAGAGCACTTAACGTACGCACTTGTGTTGTATCCTCAGTGTAAAGATAGACATGAGATTTTGGTCTTGCAACCTTTCTACATAAAATATAGTCATAAAACGGAGAGAGACAGGCAGAGGCAGAGACAGAGACAGACAGAAAGACAGAGACGCAGAGCGTGAGAGAGAGTAAGAGAGAGAGAAAGAGTAAGAAAGAGAGAGAGGGAGAGAGAGAGAGAGAGAGAGGGAGAGAGAGAGAGAGAGAAAGAGATATTGAACCACGGTGTTATATAATGTCAGAGACATGATATATAGAAAGAGGGATTCAGAGAGAATGATAAACAAACAAACAGAGATTGAGACATAGAGAGGGACATCGGGACAGATGGAGATAGATGGACAGAGAGGGTAAGAAAGGTGGAGAGAGGGAGGGATAGAGAGGGGGATAGAGAGAGCTAGTTACAGAAAGCTAGACAGAAAGAGAGAAAACGGGAGTGAAACGTCAAATACAAGAGACAGTCACACAAGAAGGAAAAACAGAGGCAGAGCCATAGAGATATGGGAACAAAACATGTACCCGAATACATGTATTATATAAAATAGTGAATGTTCTAATAGGAGCCAATAAAGCAGTGTACAACTTTATCAATTTAGTCGTTAAAGTAAAGCATGGTAAATTTTAGCTATCCTCCCAATCCGGTTACAATAAAAATTTTAATAGTTACGCATTCTGAATATCAAAATAACTCGCGTTCGAATATAGACGCAGCGAGCCGTAATACATTGCATGTACTTATGAAATGCATGTGAATGGCGTGGCACGGCAGGGCAGGGGCTAGACTAGGCAAGGCAAGGCTAGGGTAGATAGACAGATACATGTAGATAAAACGACAGCTTAATGCAGATTGAAAGTAATGCTGAAAGTTCCCAGTGGAGCTTTCAGTATTACTTTCGATCTGCATTAAGCTGTTACATGTGTTTTTCGATATGCGTAGTGGTACATTTTAGAACAATATTACATTTTAGAAGGTCAGACATTTACTTCGAATCATCCCGAAGTTCGAGCTATCCGAGTTCGAGATATAGCAGTTTAACTGTAGGCCCTTGTATATACCCTTATTCCCAGTGTGAAAGAGCAAATATCTGCTGGAAGTTAGTAGTGATGAAAATTTCGACTAAATTTCGACTAATTTCAATTCGAAAACCTTTTCTGGAGTATTGTTCATATATTGGATCCTGATTAACCCTTCGTTTGCTGTTCACGTCAATATACCTACATGTAAATAGTGAAGTCCCAGATGAGACAGCTCCTGCAGGAGCTGTCTCATCAGGGTCTGCACTATTTACAAGTTGATTGTGCAACCAGTGCACTCCACAGCAGTGATTGCACAGCGAAATACCTGTACACAGTGAAGATATATGTAATTATACAACAGGGCATGGTAAAGAAGGAGAAATGCATTTTAAAATTCAGCAAGAGAGAGGTTAAAACCCAAGTCAGTTGATCAATGTATCATCTGCAAGATGATACATTCAAGTTGTTTTCATCTATAAAACGCATGTCACGAGAATAGATGGCTGATGATAAATCTTAACCCTTCGCTTGCTGAATTTTAAACATTTCTCCATCTTTAACCATACCCTGTTGTATAATAACATATATCTTCACTGTGTACAAGTATTTCGCTGTGCAATCACTCCTGTAGGAGCTGTCTCATCTGGGTCTTCACTATTTACAGGTAGGTATATTGACGTGAATAGCAAACGAAGGGTTAAACATTTGACAGAGCTACAGATAAAGGTGATTACCCATATACTAAAATCGTCATTTCTCGATCAAACTCTATGCTGTGACCACTCTTTGGAATCCTCGAGATGAGACGATTCTAAAGAGTGGTCACAGTATAGGGTTTGGTTGAGAAATAAATGAGTTATTCTTGAAAATATTTAAATTTACGCATCTTAGCTGGACCTCTGACTAAAAGCATACGCGGACAGTTTGTCTTCTGTTCTCACATGCAATGGCTGCAATTTTGCATCGCCAAAAAATACACTTGTTTGATATTTCTGCGACATATCTTATATATCTTTTTTTTCAAATACAATACAGAAGAGAATAAAATTTCATGTTAAAGCTTGAGTAAAACCGTTTCATCGAGTGCAATTCAAACAAGTTAAGCATATGGTAAATTTTAGGGATTGTTTTCAAGAAAAGTGTAATTTGACAAATTGTGCAAACCCTGATGACAGGGTTCCTTGAGGTGCCCTCTCATTAGACTCTACAATGGTTGCAAATGGCACTAGTGACTCGTGCCCCGCTATAAAGGTTTAACCCTTTCGCTGCCAAACTCTGTCGTCTGCTAACTTTGCCGTCTGCTACAATTTTTCTTTATTTTGATTTTCTTCATTTTTGTTTCAAAAACATAGTAACGGTAACAAATAGTTTGGATCCTGATGAGACGCCGAGTTACTCAGTGTCTCATCTGGATTCAAACTGTTTGCATAGGTAATCACAGATCCGTCATTGGCAACGAAAGGGTTGAATAGGTCTCACTCAAATATTAACTGAAATCAAATAAAATATGATATTTAAAGAGTGTTACCAATTGCGATGTTCGCTAGTGCGCGTAAATTGATGCAAATAACCGGTTATGCAAGGTTTGCATCAAAGTAAATATATACATGTACATGTATATCAAACACTAAACTTAGCCGATGTAACAAGCGCATAATGCACAACCATTTAAACTCTTAAGTAGTTGGTGGTTGTATTTAAATTGCTATCCACATTTTATATATGCCATTTTGACTACTGACCGTTCCAAGGCGGTACTCCTACTTTCACCATATTGTCATCTTTGTTATTTTATATGCTTAATGTTTATGTTTTATATCTTGATATGCATCCCGTTATGTTTTGTCTTGAGGCTTTGTCGTTTCTTGTTTGATGGTGTCTGTTGCCGTGTCCTTTCGTGTGTGGCTCTCCCTGTTTGACTGTTTGTCTCCATTTTTGGATGTATGGTACATGTAGGAAATACACCGCAGTCGGTTGATAACAAACAAAGGAAACCACAGAGCAAGTCATCTTTCTCTACTATATACCCTACACTGTCAACTATAACGATAAGGAAAACAAAACTGCTGACATTAAATATTACATTTGTTCCGACACGCTAAACAAGCGATCATGTGATTTAAAGACATCCCAGATATACGGGGCTTACAACAACAGGAGAAGCGCACTAACATCTAATGATCTAAGATCTATCAGCACTAGAACAAAACTAAATAGTACAAAAATGTTGAGAGGACAGGAGAAATGGGTAACTACAATTTCAAATATTACAACAAATTATTCATACTTCGTTTGTATTTCTTACTATTTTTAAGAATTATTACTACTATTACTAACGTTTGCATTATTCTGTTCTTAACCCTTTACTTCATAAATAGGCGTTTCTACGCATTGGCAAACATAGTAGGCTCAGATCAGACGGCTTCTATAGTATTTGATCTGGGTATGTTGTGTTTGCTTACGACATAAAATAGATCTAATTATGTCTTGATTAAAATTGTGTGTGTTTCATTTAAAATATACAGCTAATTAAAAAGCATGATGTCATTATTTCTGACATGAATATTCATAGAGTAAAGGGTTAAGTAATATTTCTTGTACAATAAACTCGCACCATTACCATAATGATGATCATAATCATCATCGTCAACAACAACAACACATAAAGAGCACCAGCTATACACACTTCTACCAATACTTCTACCGTATACGTACACCACTGTGTCTAATTTTACTATGTTGTACACAGAACTTGATAGTAGTTGTACTATTTTTCAGTCAGTCAGAATTTCAAGACTAGAGGGGTTTTACTGTATCACTAGATCTTGTATTTTAGAAAAAAACATATGTCTCCTACCTGCTACTGTCTCAAAAATGATTTGATGCATTTTTATGAAGTTTATTGGAGACAGGATAAGGACATTTATTTAGAGAGCAGACACAGCTAAATAAAACTCAGTTTTCAGCAATTCAAGGGCCGTAACTCTGAAGAACCTTTTCCAAAATTGCTAGTTGTTCAGCTTGGCCTAGATATTATAACCATACATTCTTTCATAAGGTTCGGTGATGATTAGATGAGTACTTTATGTCTTAGAGAGTGGACAAGGCTAAAATGACAATTTTGTATTATTCAAGGGCCATAACTCTAAAGTGCATTGTCCAATCTTGCTGGTTATTGGACTTTACCTTAGTATTATAGCCATGAATATTTTTATAAGGTTTGATGAATATTGGATGAGAAGTTTTTTTACTTAGACAGCGGCCAAGGCTAAAACGGCCAAAGTTGGATAAATCAAACACCATAACTCTAAAGTTCTGCAAACGATCTTGCTGGATATTGAATTTTGCCTAGATATTATAGTGATAAACATTTCTAGAAGGTTTGGTGAAGATTGAAAGAGACGTATTTGACTTAGAGAGCAGAAAAGGCTAAAAACGGCCAAATTTGGATAAATCAAGGGCCATAACTCTGAAGTTCCTAAAACAATCTTGCTGGATATCGAACTTGGCCTTGATATTATAGCTATAATCATTTTTATAAGGTTTGGTGAATATTGGATGAAAACTTTTAAAATTTGAGAGCGGACACGCTTTTGTGACAGACGGACAGACGGACGGACAGAAAGGAGTAAATCAAAATGTCTCCCACACCACTACGTGGTGGGAGACATAATTATCGGTTTTAACCCTTTGCCTCATATTGACGACTTTAGACGCCTCTGTAAAAGTCACTTTGTGAAACCATTGTCATAAATAGAGCATTTGCTCCTATAGGAGCAAATGCTCCATTTATCACAATGGTTTCAAACTACAAAATTCTATTTTTTTCCTTTTCTCTACTTAATGCTCCTTTTCGGTAGATTTATTCAAAGAAATTGTATCTAAAATAGCCTATGAGGTAAAGGGTTAAGACAGATGACAGCTTAAACAGAGTGAAAGTCGCACTTAATCCTTTCCCTCATATAAACGTGTTTTCACGTATTTACAAACAGAGTAGACCCAGATCAGAAGGATCCTAGTCTCCTAGAGGAGCCGTCTGATCAGGGTCTACTCTTGATGCAGGTGGCGGTGGTCTAGTGGTAACGCGCTTGACTATCAGTCCGGAGGTCCGGGGTTCAAATCCCGGTCACCTCCCGGAAATTTCAGAGACGCTTTTCCGTGTCTCCCACCCGCACATCCTCTCCACCCAGGGGTTAAAATGGGTACCTGTAAGGGTCACTCGCCGGTACTGCGGCTGCATGATTGCGCCATATGTTAGCAGTGCTCAATATTGTAGGCCAATGACTCAATGACCAGGGGAGTAAATGTACAGTCGGTTGAGCGGTCATTCGGACTGAAAGTAGACTATAACTAGGTACTTTACTTTTTTTTTTACTTTTACTCTGTTTGCTAATAGAATTTGAATGATCTGTTTCTTTACTTTCTAAAATGTCTACAATGTTCCACCTTCCATATTTCTTTATAACTATTTTGTTAATTAATATTCAATAGGTACTGAAAATTGGCCTAAATATAGAACAGGCAAAGGGTTAGAGCACATCTAGCGGTTATCCTCATACTTTCACGCTGCATTAAGCAAGTGCCTGCCACAATGTTACCCATTCTTCTTTACTAAAGGTTCCTATAAGTGAATACGCCTTTCTAATTCCAGATTAGATGGCTCCTGTAAGAACCGTCTGATCAGGGTCTGTTCTGTTTGCTTATGAAATAATATAGATTACACAGTTTTTCTTTTCGATTGCCAAATAATACTGTGTGCAAATTGTTAAAACGAACCTGATTAACCCATTTTCACCCAGTTATTTTGAAATTCCTATCATTAGTATAAGGGATGGCGGTTCTGGCGCACCCCTTATAGACCTCTAAAAAATAAGTTTAAAAATCATAATCAGTCCCGCAACCTACCCACTGTGCGGGGCTGATCATTCTTGAGTAACAAGCCCTCTAACATATTTTAAACAGGAAGTAATTAACCAGTCTGCTTAAATCGTCTGCTTACACTCTTAAAGTATATATTTATTCTATTTCTTTCTAATATGGTGTTTAAATTAATAAATAATTTGGATTTTATAAGATGTTGAGTCAACCACACCCATCTGGATCTCAACTATTTACAAGGCTATAAGTATTTAAGAGATGTTATCTGCTTGGATAACTAAAACTAGATATGTATATATCGTATATTTGGCTAATTGGAAGTTAAATATACACACACCAAAATGCTTATGAATATAATTTGAACAAGATGTGTTTGTGAAACACTATGCCCCCTCATATATTTGACCTCTGACATTGAAGGATGACCTTGACATTGACATGTCACCCCTCAAAATGTGCGGCTTTATGAGATACATATGCATGCCAAATATCAAGTCTCTATCTGTACTGGCTCAAAAGTTAAGACCAATGTTAAGGTTGCGTTAAAGTTACAGACAAAGAAACAGAAAATTTGACCTTTGACCCTGAAGGATGACCTTGACCTTGACATGTCACCCCTCAAAATGTGCAGCCTCATGAGATACACAAGCATGCCAAATATCAAGTCTCTATCTCTACTGGTCCAAAAGTTATGACCAGTGTTAAAGTCGGTGATTTGACCCATATATTTGACCTCTGACCTCGAAGGATGACCTTGACCTTAACATGTTACCCCTCAAAATGTGCGGCTTTATGTGAGATACATAGGCATGCCAAATATCAAGTCTCTATCTGTACTGGCTCAAAAGTTATGACCAATGTTAAAGTTGTTGACAAACAAACAGACAAACAGACAGGGCAAAAACAATATGCCCCCCCCCCCCTGACTATCGTCAATGGGGGAATAACAATTAAAATGATTCTTTACAGATATGGTAAAATGTGTGTTTGTTAGGTTATTATTATAAATCGTTGTAAATTTAGAAAAAGAATACTTCAGCTTAATGAATTGGTATAAATCGATATGTATATAATTAATATTTATAAAAAGGTCTAGTGTATTTATAATTAAAATGTTCGTAATCAATCCTCGTTAAATGTTTTTGAGTCAAAACGGTACTGTATATACAAACGGTTAATCATATATCAATGTGTACACATTGACTGACTGAACTGATGATTGGTAACATATGGCGCGGCTCGTAAGTTAATACCAGTGGATTAATTGAGTGAATGATTGATAACCTATGGCGCGGCTTAAAAGCTCGTAAATTAATACCAATGGATTGAGTGGGCCCTGGAGCAAATAACTGTGGATAAAATATCCTCTCTAAGAACTCAGGGCCTAGTGCACAGAGAGAGGATTTTGCAAAAAGTTTCGGTGCGGGCTCAAATCCCACCGCCGATGATTATTTTTTTTATTTTTTTTCTCTAATATAATGGTGTGTGACATTTATACACAAAAAGGATTTAAAATGTGGTGTCGTATCCAGAAGTTTGAAAATCTTTCTGATAAATATGATATCCACCATACATTTGAGAAAGAGGCAATGGAAGAATTAATAATAGCAGCAGATAAGGATCCTAAATTCTTCAATATTTTTTGTGGATAATACATGTATTAGGCTACTGAATAGATTGATCAGGTACCACCCCCAAAATAAGATATTAAGAGAAATTAGGGAGGTCTTATACTTTTATTATAGTAAGTAATGCTCACAAGTCAAAGTGTGGATGCCATCATTATAAATCCACTGATCTATAGTCGGTTTTATAAACATAACTAAACATCTGGAATGATATTATTATACAATGGAGAAAAAAATCACAAGAATCTACTACAGTCCGAGAGGCTATTGGACGGGGTGGCGGCTATAAAACATCTGGCTAAAGCCGCGAAGGTCTCAGAAAATGAGGCCATATCATGGTTAACGAAGCAGGCAATATGGCAGATAACTCTTCCTGCTCCCAAACAAATCCCACGACCAAATTTTGATGTTTCAGTTCCGAATGATATCCATCAAGCTGATCTCCTATTTTTGCCTCATGATAGAGTACGTAGTAAGACATAAATACGCCCTACTGTGGTTGACGTGGCAAGCCGTTATAAAGCTGCGGAGGCCCTAACGACAAAAGAAGCTACAGAGGTGACCGCAGCCCTAAAACGTATTTACAAGCGCGGGCCGCTCCGTTGGCCCAAACTTCTTCAAGTAGATCACGAGAGAGTGTTTATGGGTGCGGACAGTCAAGTGTTTGTAGAGCATAAAGTTAAAGTGAGGCGAGGCCATGTGGGTATCCATCGTGACCAGGGGATTGTTGAGCGTTTTAATAGAACTTTATCAGAACGTTTGTTTGGCTACCAATATGCTCAAGAAATGCGTCTACCCACAGGTGAGCGGTCATCTGAGTGGGTTGAAAGATTGCACGCTGTCGTTTCCGCTTTAAACAATGAAGAAACCAGGCTCACGGGTAATGTCCATCAGAAGCGATCAAACAGAAAATTATTAAATCGAATCAGGACGTAAAGTTGATATTGAAGAGACGAAAATCTCTTCAGATATTGGGGGTTCGGTACCTCTACCAACCTGGAGAGTTGGGGGGGGGCGCGTAGACGGGCAACTGACCCTATATGGTCTTTAAAACTTTACAAGATATCACGATCAGTTATAAAACCCGACGAACCAATATTGTAATATCTCCAGGATGGGCCCGAGCTAGGTTTTGTCCGCGAAGAACCTCTTATAGTACCACCTGACCCACAACAGCCACCCGATGGGGATCCTTACTGAGATGTAAGGGGTATCCGATAGTGGCCGTAGGCTAATATATTAATCCCACCTTATTCTACCCATCTCTTAGAGTCAAAAAGGGGATACGATATCTTATTTTTATATTGGCTATATATCTGGGTCCATGCTTATAAAGCTTTTAGTTGAGTCTGAGTTTCGTTCTCAAGCTTTTGATTGGTCAGATTTGAGTTCTCAAGCTTTTGATTGGTCAGATTGACCTATCAAAAGCTTGAGAACGTACTCAGACTCAACTAAAAGTTTTATAAGCATGGACCCTGATGATTCACAGACCTAAGTAAACTCATCCCATGATGGAAGATTGTTTATGCCATAGTGATTCTTTATACTGCACGTGTTTGATAATATTTTTACAACTACTTTACTAACACCTTTTGCTTTTTTGATGTTAATACCAGAATTTTCTAGAATACTATACATCTTAGGTCTCAAATCAACATATTTTTTAATAGGTCGACCGGCACACTCATCTTTCATTTTACCCAAGACTTTTTTTTATTGTTTGTGTTATGAAGTGTGTTAGTTGGGTAATCCGATGTATCATATAAATCAGAATTCTGAGCTATATCTCTATACACATCCTCTGTCTCAATTTTTAGGAGAAGACTATCTGTATCAATGTAAAGTAACTGACAGTTTTCTCCATACTGTTTCTTTAGTTTGTTATAATAAAAGTCGTACATCAGTGTATTTGATAAATCAAGAATGCTCATTCCAACATACACTGGGCGGTTGAGGTAAAGGGTGGTCTTATGGCACTGAATTGCCACAAGATCTTCGTCAAAAATTACAGACCTAGCATAAGAAGGGCTGGCTATGATATGTTTTACCTTTTTTCTTCTAAGCTTCTAAGAAGTTTTACATTCACTCTACGCCTTAAAGTTTCCACTGTTTTTCCAAACACACTGTTGTTCCTTAGTTTATAAAGATCCTTTTCAAAATCGATGGCGGCTTTTTTTCTAAGTTCCGTATTCATTTTTATGTATGGCTCCATCCAGGGTGACTGTTTAAAAGTGAGGGCCCTATGAATTTTCTTCAATTTCATTTCAAGTGAAAGATAAAGTTGTAAGTTACGATAATGTAGCACATACTTTTCTTTATGTCTGAGATTGGGCACCAGTTTTTCAACTTCTGTTGACGTCACACCAGAAACTAGAAGTTGTTTCTGATATTCAGACAACTACTCTTTTTCTATCATCATCCATTCTGGAGCCAGTGGGTACGCATTATGTTCGTCATGTAACTCTTCTGGACATTCCAGATCAACTTCTAGCGGGGATACCTTTATTTACACTATTTGTAAAGCTAGGGTGACTTTGAGAGAGGTGTGAGGTTAGGAAGTCCGTAAACCGGTTTAAACCCCAGTGGTGGTTTTGCTACTGACCGTGCCAAGGCGGTACTCTCTTTGTCACCCTTCCTTTTGTTTGCCTCGCGTCTTTGTGCTTGTGATTTTGTTCATGTGTGGAACGTTTGTCTCTGGTTCTTGTGTGTCTTTTGGTGTTTTCTGTATTCATCTCGTATGCGAGTGTGCGTTTGGGTGTGTGGTTGTGTTTGTGTGTATGTGTGTCATGCTGTCTATCGGTGTGTCGGTGGTGGTTGCGTCTTGTATGTGGTTTTGCTTGCTTGACTTTACTACTTTTCCATTCTAGTATCATACCATATCTACTATCTGCTTTTAATTCTTTTTACGTCTATTTTTTCACAATTCTCAACCCATTTGAAGTCGCCAACTAGTAACGATTGGCTCATAGCCCATCCATATAAATTATTTGCATCAAGATACATTAAATATGTATTGGGATCATTAGAGTTACATGTATAACCTTCAACAAGAGGGTTATTTGCTTTGGCATACCTCGTTGGTGACATTGAGATCCCTCCTCGTAGTCATTTTTCTATAAAGAGATGCTGGTCATAATCGGTAAGTAATTAAAGTTTTATTTTTGTTTTCTTTAGTAATGCGTCCCATGATAATCCAGGACTAGTAAAATAATGTGCCGGATCTAGTCCATACTGATTCATGCATGTTTCACGGAATCCCTCAAAAACAGCCAATAACAATACATCAGTCCGATTATATATTTTATGATAGTCGCCTAATGTCTTACAACCAAATTTTCCCCATACTTCTTTTGCATCATTATAATCATCATCGCTTATCCCTGTTAATGTTAATGAACTTTAGAATGATTCCTGTGGTGGTAATTTTATCTCATTAAATCGTTCCCTATTGTCCATATACTCATAGGGATATACACCCTTCGTCATTAGTAATGAACGTCTTTCTTCATTGGGTTCATATGTTTAGTAATTGTAAATGCCTCTGGTGGGTTGGCTGACACAAGTCTATCAAGACTGGAAAGAAGGAACTGGGCACTATCTATAAAACGTAGTTGATTGAGACTGCAGGATATATGTTTCCATATTATTTGGTATGCAACTTAGGTTTCCTTCAACTTTTGAAATTGCCTGCATTATTAAATGGGAGTCATATCTCCTAAGATTATGGAAAACAACAGGAATTGTGGTTCCACGTTTTAATCGCAATTTTTCATCACAAATATGATGTGCACCTCCCCCCACTAAAATGTCCAGTGATGCCACAGAAGCTTTAACGCGACCATATTTTATCTTATCGTCAAACTTTTTAAAAGTTTTATGGATACACAAGTATATTTTGGCACACATGGCAGAATAAGGTTTTTTCATAATTTTCCTTGATAAGGAAAATTATGAAAAAAACCTTATTCTGCCATGTCATAATGTTTTTGTTTGCTTTTTGAACCACAGTGTGAATTTTTTCTTCTTCTTTTTTCAATGACCGAAGGAAATGTTCTGCGGCGTTTGGGCCTGTATACTCAACTGGTGTCTCTGTTTTGCCATCAAATCGTACAACAATATAAGAATAACTACAGGCTTCGTGGAATTGTGTGTTTCTAGTATTACTTTCTGTTGGGTCTAGCTCTATTCCTTCTATTTTTCTGGTAAGATATTCAAAGTCAGCATAAATTATCAAGGGGCCGGGAATTGTTTTTTATATTTTTTAAATGATAGATAATTTATTTCTTCTTTAGGTATAGTAATTCGCACCGCAGTTTGACCAATACCTCGGCAGTCACTTATATGGGACTCGAGTAGATCTTCCCGTGAGTAACCTTGGAGGCATCTCTCACAGAAGTGTTTACGGTGCTCGTGGTTTGTCTGGTCAAATAACAAGCGGTTGAGGTCCTTTATAGCAGAATAATGATTTTTTTATCAGGAGTAAATTAATTCTTCGCATGGAGGCTGGTTGTTTGCTTATACGGTAAATTATTACTCTTTTATTTTCCCATCCGAACACATTGATGGCTAAATCACTATTTTTCTCAATTTTTGGTATTTCAGAGATGGGTGTTGGAGAGTTAATTCCTTTTCGGTTTAGGCGGGCTTTAACGTTATTATATTTAGAAGGTCTTTGAGGGTCCTTTTCTACCGGAAATAATATCGCGAGAATACTCCACCATACACAGTCGTCGTCCTTGTTTTGCACATTTATCACCGCATGTTTATTTATTACAACTTTAGGTAGTTCTATGCAAGAACCACCCTCTTAACGGTTGATACCGTGGTATGTCCAACCATAAATTATCCACTTGATCAACCACCCATCCAGAGCCTCTCCGGGTCCATTTCTCGAGATTTTCGAGAAGTTGAAAAAACCTTCTTCTTCGAAAACCTCGTTAATTTCATTTGCCTGTTGCATTACCTTCTACCTGCTCCGTACGACTGGGTCAGTGTATTCCTCAATTCCATCCGGCTTTGCTTTACTAAGCTGAACTTTAACTGATTGTTGAAACTTAACCCCACCGAGATGTAAGACTTCTTCCTCTAGTTTTTTATGAATTTTAGACTTAACGTATTCAAGAAACGCTGTCAAATCCATATGCCCTACTGGTACATCTACCCTCCAACTGCGTAAGTACTTTCCGAATGCTTTGGGGGTTTGGTGGAAATTAAAAATTTTATCTAATCTTTTTTTAAAAAAAATTTCTAACTCTAGAAAATTCACTTTTCTTCGCGGATAGGGCGGTCTCTCACCGGTTTCTCTTTCAAATTCATTTCTCAACGCTTTCGCTCTCTCACCATAAGTGGGAGTTGGTTCTCGGGTTGGTGGCGGAAATTCCCCCGTTGTCCTATTTTTTATAAACAAATCATGAAAATGAATATGACCCCGAATTTTCCTAAGTTTGTAGATAACATCCCCATAAAAGTCTGGTTGAGAAATGTCTCCGTAGATTGCAATTATATTTACTAATGATTGGTAAATTTCGATAGTAAAATTCAGAAAACGTTTTCCGAAGTTTTTGATATCTGTAACCTTGCCTAAGAAGTTTATCAGTTATAACTAAATTACGACTGTTAAAATCTTCAATCAACGAACAGGCTCGGGCAAACCGAATAAGTTGAGAAATATAAACCCCATAAGATGTAGAACGGGGCACATCTCCATCTAGGAAAGGATAAGACGTTTAACCTCTTTTTGAAAGGCTCTATCCTCCCGCCGTCTTTTTCTACATTGTATTTTATTATATCCACACCTATAACATACGCAATATTTATTTCTAACTCCTCTCCCGCAGATATATCAGGGCTTCGTCCCCGCACTCTCCGTAAACGAGCAAGATGAACCTTAAAGTAGTCCTTCCTACAGCTTTTATTGCATAACTCCGTCTTCCCGATGCTCAACCATTTGCATGTATTCTTTATTCTTATAGAGTAGCTTACTCCTATCGTGGGGCAATATAAATCGATATAGTCATCATCAAACTCATACTCGTGATAAACGCACTCAAACGAATTGTTATATAATGTGCAAATGGGGCATTTTATAAATTTGTCCCCCCGCTTAGCCATAAAAAATAATGGAAAATTATAAATTCTGAAGAGAGGTGATCCCCCGAAAGCAAAAATTGCAACACAAAAGGAGAAAATTGCAGACTCGGTTTTATTGAGCCTGTTCATGAGCAGTAATTGAAAGTGCAACACTGCTCACGCCCCCTATCACCGGCTTAAGCGGTATTCCATTTTCAGAACAAAAAGTACTGCAATTCATGATCTCGAAGGAGCAGCCTTACGAAAATCTTTGGACAACGGATGCTTCCGGATTTCACAATAATATTTTTTCCTCCAATATTTTCTTTTTCTTTTTCTATTTCTTTTTGACATTTTTCTCTAATAATATTTTTTAGTATTTCTTTTTGAATTTTTTCTTTTTCTTTTTCTACAATTTCTAGGCAAGCTATTGTATTTTCTAATTTATATTTTTCTCTAAAAGCTTTCATCACTCTCTTTGAAAATGTTGACATGGTATATATATAAAATTAATTTGTTTAATTAACTTTCTTTTCGATGTAATAACCAGCAAGCCCGGCAGCACCAAGTGTTCGTTGAAAACTGCATTTCACTGGTAACTGGCGCTCTGGATACAGTGCCTGGGGCAATATCTGGTCGTATTTTGTCCACGTTGTCAACGAAAACGTCACTGCAAGTTGTTTTGAGGACGAAGTTTCAGACAATATCACTTGTTGAATATAGCAAATGCCTAGTGACTTTGAAAAATATTCTTTGAATCTGCCTGGCATGATTCTACTTTCTCTGAGTAGAAATAAAGCTTTGACTTTGTTAACAGCTTGTTCACTTTGACACACTGTTTTCTGTATAGCTGACGGGTCTATTGTGAACTGTAAATTGATTTTAAAACATCAAATGTAGCAATTTTACAGTTGAATAGGCCCGGAAATTTACTTTAAAGGTATAAACAAATGAGCCAATTTTACCGTACAAACTAGTAGAGAGGGGGAATCGGTATGCACTTGCTTCTTATGATTCTATTCATTATTATCACTACAGTACGTCTAGTATAGTACGAGATAAAAATAGAACTATTATATATATTACATAATTCATTATCTTCTGTACTAAAATCATTGTCATCATTGTCATGTCTGTCATCTAAAATATCAGCAACAGCATCGATATTTGTCATTTCCTTTTTATTCTTATCATCATCATAACTACATTTGTATCATCATCATCATCATCCTCATTATCACTTGTATCATTACGTCAAGGTGTCTAGTTTACCTGTATTAATCTTTGTACAGTCTTGATACTCATACTCAGAGACAAAATGTACACTTGGGGTGTGATGATCTAACATGAGACTTAGAGATTCCTGGTTAAACACTAATGCATCACTATTAACCCTTTTACTGCCAATGTCGCAAAAATGCACCACGACAAATAGTGCAGTCCCAGATCAGACGCCGCCTTTTCAAGGCGGCATCTGATCAGGAACCTCACTTTTTGTCACAATCTTTAGTTCTAGATCTGTGGCTTATTCCTTTGAATTTTGTAATCAATATCTCATTTCCTTGTTTTACCGAATGATTTAACACCATTGGGATGCAGACGACAATTAGAAATTTGACGTCGAAGGAATTAAACCGGCTGCCACAGCAATAAAGGTAAATTAACATTATGCCAATTTATACTCATTTCAGATCACACATTATGCCAGTTTATGCTCATTTCAGATCAGACGTCGAGGTATACAACAGGATAACAATTATCAGCAACTAATGCATCACATAACAAAAGGGGGACTACGCTATGCCGTTGCGAAATCAAACAAAGGTGTCGACGCCGACGCCTTTTACCAAAAGACTGTTGATCAGGAAATGAAGCGTCAGGTGATAGTTGTAGGCGCTGGTATGTCGGGATTGTCGGCTGCTTACGAACTTTCACAAATTGGTCACGAGGTACAATATTTAATTCTATAGATAAACAAACTAGGTCTGGCAGTTACGTCAAAGCAATAACAAAACTAAAAATAGAAAGGGTTTCCTCAATATAAGTTGCGCATGGCATAATTTATAAATAACACAGACATCAGGCTATATATATACGATACCATGGTCTAAAGGAGATATATGTGGCTTTTCATGCGCGCTACCCGAGTTCGAAACTCACCGGTGTTTATACTTTTTTTTAATATTTTTAAATACTTTTGTCAGTATTCAGTATATTTTTCCTGTAGGATCTGTATGTATTTTCTTTTTATCTTTTTTCCTGTTCTTGTTTAATCTTTTTTGTGTGTGTTTTTTTCTTTTTTTTTATATATTTTATTTCACAAAACAAACATAGGAAAGAAAGTATCATGAAATACAACTCAGCCAGTCTCGTCAGCTGTGTCGGTCTCTGAGTAGTCTTCCGTGTCGCTGCCTGTGTCGGTATCCTCGTCGCTCGAGTTAACAGTGAATACCACTCTCTCCACTAGCTGGTCCCTCGCCACATCGGCTTTCCAAAACTCAGATTCAGTGCTCTTCACATGTCTGCAGCAGGCTTCCCAATCACTGGCTGTAACTCTGGCGAAGGCCTCCTCAATTAAAGGGATCATGTCAGCCGCTCTAAATCGGGTGTTTCTTTTAGCTACTGAACCCTTAACCTGTGACCAAATCATCTCGATCGGGTTCAGCTCAGCATGATACGGCGGCAGACGGAGGCAAATATCTCCATGTTGCTCCAGAAGTGCGTCCAGTTTGTATTTTGGCCTGGATTTGTTTAGCTTGCAGGTATGTAAGAGTTCTGCCTTCAGCATCCCTTCATTGTATTTCAAGCTTTGACGATCAAGCCAGCGTTTGATGTCATCCTTCCTAGTCGCTAGTGTCGGGCACTTGTCCTCCTGAATGTTGTGATATGATGCATTGTCGACAACAAGCACTGCTCTAGCTGGAAGGTTGGATATGAGATATGTTGTAACCACTTTAGAAAATTTTCCGCGTTCATCTCGTTGTGACAAAACCGGCCTCGGATCCTGCGTGTACGATGATATATCGCGTTCCTTTTGAAAAAGGAACCTTAAATGCATAGCTGTCGCTCTGCCATGACCTTTTGGCGCAGTGGGCCGTATGCACAAATGTCTCGTCAGTATAAATAATGGGGCGGCCTTCCTCCCGGTATCGGCGGATCTGACGCAGGAACTGATCCGAGCCGCAACCACGTCAGTCCTTTCCATCAGAACACTCCTGTTGGTCTGCGTCGGTTTCCATTTGAAACCCATTGAAATCAGGAGTTCCCGAAGGGTTTCCTTGCAACCGGTATAACCGATCCTATATCCTAACTCGGTGGTAAGATCGGCAAGTGTCGGTATGATGTTCTTAGTTTGAGCCAGGTCTGCCACTGTACGCCTGACGACAGCCCGGTCAAAGTCATCAACCTCTATCCTGTTGTGATTAGGCTTCCTTGGAAATCTTGATCCATGTGTCTCATGCTGTATCCGGTACAACGTGCGTTGTGAGACCCCCGTCAGCATAGCTACCCTCTCAACTACGTTAGTCAAAGGCAACAGCAGCTCTCCAGCTTCTTTCTCCTGTTTGCATACCTGAAAGTAAAAGAAAGAACTTTTATGTAGATAATAAATTAGCATATTCACTTTCATCTGAAACTGTAAGAAAAATGTGGTTCGGATCAATGAAACGAATTCCGGACTTACATGCAAAATATGCTTTAAAATGGTGATTGATTTGTCATTATAATCACTTCCAACTGAAGAAAACATGTTAGCGGCCATTTCAGAAACTCAAGTTGAAATAATTTCTATATGCTTTTATGCTTGCTTGCTTATATCGTGCTGCACGAGAAAACCCTTTTGGACATATGTGTTGTAGACGAAAACAAATAATAAAAAAATGACTTACGTGGGTTTCGAACCAGGAACATTTTGATTAGGATGAGAACGACTTTATCCACTCGGCTACTCCGCACGATGTCATCATAATCAGATAGTCACAGTCTTCTCTTTTAAGAAATAACATGTCATATGACTATTCAAGTAAACAAATTATGACGTAACTGTCAGGAATTCCCTGTCGGACTATACGAATTCTTAATAGAAAATATAGATATTGACATTTTGAGTAGATATTGTCCTCATATACTTGTACTTCAGCAACCGGAGAGTATTATGATTTCGTTTGTAAATCTTATCAGCCATTCATATCGTACGTAAAAGATAAACTTTCCAAAGAAAATGCCGTTTTAGTACTCTTAAACATACACCGTGCTACTGTTTTCACTTACCTTTCTAAACCCGCACCCGCAGAACACATTTGTTAGCATGAACGACACACCCATTACAATTCCACCGTATCTCACGAAATATTAAATAGCAGTTCAATTGCACTTATCTTTGTTCTGTAGGTCACTGTACTAGAGGCTCAGTCGAGAGTCGGAGGACGGGTTCATACCTTCCGGAAAGGGTTTGCTGACGGCCTCCATTGTGAAGGTAAAAATAAGGTTTCAATATATCTTAATGTGAACCTTTCTACTTGTAATTATTGAATAGCAGATGTTTAATCACACATCCTGATGGACTGGTAAGTCAGACTCTGTCTTGCTTAGAATTGGAATCTACTACTTAGTAGTTTAACAGTTTAAATTTCTGTCCTACACGAAACAGTGATTTGGTCACGTCAACGTTTTGCACAAACAACAAATGCAGTTTCTCTTGATGTGGCTTGTACATGACACACAGAACACTCAACTGTTTAATTCTACAGCTGGTGCGATGCGACTGCCTCCAAACCATTACCTGACTAAGCACTACATCGATCTGTTTGATGTGGAGACCAGACGTTTCCAAAACTACAACAATAAAGGCTACGTGTACGTTTACGGAGAAAAAGTCAGAATGGAAGGTATGTCAACCATGCTTATTTTATTCTGATTGCGAACCAGACGCTCATAAAATTGAAATATACTGTGTATATCTAGACTAGATTGTGCGATACTCAGCGTCTCACCTAGATCTCCAAACTGTTGATACATATTATCCTCAAGCGTACGATAAAGGTTAATATTCGTGTACAGTCAGTTCACAGATACATACTAATGGGACGACTACTCCATTGAGTTTAATAGGTGTACGTGTTCCTCGTGTGTCTCCAGCAAAAGGAACACGAGTATCATATTACCCGTTAACCCTTTCCTCCATAAATGCGCCTTTCTACGCCTCTGTAATAGTCACTTCTTGAAACCATTGTGATAAATAGAGCAAATGCTCTATCTATCACAATGGTTTCTATACTACACAATTATACACGATTCTAACATTTCCTTTTCTCTAGTAAATGCTCCTTTTCGGTAGATTCATTCAAAGAGGTTGGGTCTAAAAAGGCCTCTGGAGGAATGGGTTAAACTTAATAATCTTATATTTTCAACCGCTCTAGTCTGAAGTTGTATCCACTGTAGCTATGAAAGTTGAATCCACCGTAGCTTTGAAAGCTTATGATGAGAGACGCCGACTTTGAAACACGTGATTGAGCAACCATGTATGTTGAATAATAGCAAATCTTACGTAACCAAATTGACTGAAATCAGGTGATACATAACTACATTTATGTACATATTGTTATAGCAAAATATATTCTGTATGTATATATATCCATATCATGATTATTTGTTAGTGTAACCAATGCTTTAGAAATTTAGTGTAATTCAAGTAGAATATTAACCCTTTCGGCGCCAAATTTCTAATTGTCGTCTGCAATCCAAGTTTGTTGAATCATTCAGTAAAATAAGGAAATAAATGCAACTTTCAAAGGAACAAAGCACATATACAGAAATAGAGATTGAGACAAATAGTGAAGTCCCTGATCAGACGCCGCCTTGAAAAGGCGGCGTCTGATCTGGGACCGCACTATTTGTCGTGGTGAATAAAGGCGAAATTGGCGGTGACAGGGTTAAAACTAAATACATCCGCATGTACTTTGTAGTATGAATAATACGTTTCATGCATGTACGTGCATAAACGCACAAGACATTTACATGCAATATCTATAGTTATTATTATACATATGCTTTGGCATTAAGTACTAAGTTATGTCTATATAACTTTGCTAATGAAAATGCATATATTTTATTTATAATCAAATGTCGTTACAAATATACCGTGTTTATGTAAACATTTCGTTCTAATATTCCGGATTAGGCGGTTTCCATGGTATTATCATTTACTAGTCATTTTAGTCATTTAGTTAACGTAACCTTTTACCTACTTCTTACTATTTTAAACGCCCATAGCTGATAACTGGCGATATATTCACATTTTGTGTAGTTCATTCATTAATACATGTTACGTGTCGGTGTGTGTGTAGCATCTTTTTTCAACCCTAGAAACAGAATGACACGACTCGGCCATGTTTCGCATGACATTTTGTATTTTCTGGTTTATATTGCTCTATATTAAACATACAGTCATATATTATTTACATATTATAACCGCCTGACAATTATGTCCATAATGTAACAAGTAACTTATTGCTGGATAACTTTCTACACTTATAAAGCATGTTTAAGATTCATTCTTGAAGCAAGTCACGTATACAATGGATAAGAAAATAGGATTTAAAACAACTTCATTAATATTCAGACTTAGGAAGCAGTTAAGTTATAACATATAATTTGATATAAATAATGCAGTATATGTGCCGTGTCTCCTCAACAGATTTTGAGGAGAACAATCAATACTACACGAACAAATGGTGGCCAGGCTGGGATGCCAACTTGTCGGCAAAAACAAAATCTGAAGCTGGTATCCATGGAATATGTAAGGAAAAATATAGTTTTTACAGAACTTTCTAATTAACTGTGATGTCATTTGGAAATCTCGACCATTCACCTTATTGCCTTGTGATTTGTTTTGTTAACATAGTTATTATTGTAAATATGTTTCTAAAAACTACTTTGCTGTGAAAAACACATTGTCTGCTCATACCTAAATCTGGTTCAGCGTTGCCTCCTTCCAAATCGGTCAAGATTTTTCAGAAATTATTGCTCGAGTGTCAGACAATTTGAATCTCGATGATACATCTAGTTAATTCCAAGCTAGTTGCAAATACAAATCATGTCGCAGATTCTGTGATATGTGATAGGTTGTGAAACGCAAAAGAGTATCAGTGCTACATGACGCTTTATTTTGAGCATTTATATCACATTCACATTGTAAATTGATTATCCACCTAAACCAAGTCTGCTCCTAGCTTTCATATAAGCATTTCAGCTATATCAACCAAACGTTTCCAACCAACATTTACTTATTTGCAATGACTACGTGTAATTTGAAAAGTCAATATTACATACGGCTCATTGACATTTAATGAATGTTTACACACAGCGGATAAGGGAGTTTGAATTGGAACATGTAACTTTTGAAACACACAGAACATATGGAAAACTATATACATTGGAATTGCAATAATTTTCTTTCCCCATGACCCTTTTGGTATTGCCAAGCTAAGACATAAAAAAAGTATCTGACGAATCACATAATTCAGGTTTCCTAGAAGGACCATAACTCATAGAAAACAGATTTGCATGGTAAAAACGGTAATGTGTGTATGTGCATTTGTGTGTATGTGCATTTTAGTATGGAATTGTGTTTCATGAGTTCTTTTTGTCTGGACTCTTGGATAAGTTACATTATTATGATGTCGAGGATTCTGTTGTTTAGTGGATCTGTACGAGAAGACACTGGAACCAGTAATTGCAGAGTTGGGTGAAAGGCCTTCCAAGGAAAAATGGAATGAATGGATCGGGAAATGGGACAAACTGTCCTTAGCAGACTTTCTCCGGTCTACAATATATCAGCAAGACGAATGGCACCAGCTCCGCCCATGGACCGAAGCCGCGATTCAAGCCTACAAGATTTGTTTCGAGTCTGAATCGAAATTGATCGTTCCACATTATATGTGAACTTATTGTAACCATTTTGAAACTTTTGTTAATTAAGTAACTCGATGTATCATTACGATGGAAACTATTTGGAAACTTGATCATTTACATGTACGTTGGCAAACGGTGTGTACGTAGCGTCTAAAGTTGTTTTTGTCATTCCCAGAAAAAGCTTAAATATATGTTTCACATACATATAATTTACATTTTTGTTTGCAATATCAATTTACGTTGTATAATACCTTTCGACTTTACAGGTAACAACTTACACGACACAGTTCCATATTTCTCTGGTAAGTTTTCTACGAGAAGAACTCGGCGAGTGGTGGAAAGATCCGCTCTACACACCCACAAATGGGATGGACAGTCTACCGAAAGCCTTCGTGAAGAAGAATGAACAAGGCTGGAATAAAACTTGGCAAGAACATCAACTACGGAATAAGAGTCGAAACAGTAGAGGAATGTGGGAAGCGTGTTCGAGTCACTGGAACTAATATTATCACTGGTTTAAAGAAATGCTTTGAAGGCGATGCGGTCTTTCTGACACCTCCGCTGGCAATTCTTCGTCAGTTGAACATACCGTTTTCGGTTGATCAGCAGAAAGCCCTCGCAAACGTGACCTATGAGTCATCAACGAAGTGATGCTGCAATGCAAAACCCGTTTCTGGCAGAAGGATGTTGGTCAAGGAGGATTCAGCAAGACAAATATGCAGATTGGCCAATTGCACTATCCTGATTATGAAACATCAGGAATACCCGATGGTGACCGGGGAATTCTGCTGGTTTATACATGGGGCTCTAATGCCCTTACATTCGGATCTGAGAGTCACAAAGTTGCGATAGAAAGTGCGGTTCATCAGGTCAGTAAAATACACCCTGAAATCATTGAAGAGTTCGAGGTGGGGAAGGTTCATGCTTGGTACAGCGATCCTTCAGCACAAGGAGCATACGCAGATCTGTTGCCGTTTGAGTACCAGGGTGCTTTCGAAACGCTCGTCACACCAACGGAAACAATTTACCTAGCTGGAGAGGCGCTGTCTTGGTCAAACGGTTGGATTCAAGGAGCCATATTTTCCGGTCTATCTCAGGCATATTCCTTCCAAAAATTTGTTGAGACTGGAAAGCTCGAGCCTGTCATGACACTTAAATGACATTACATAGATATGTAACTGATAAGACGATAACCACAAAACCAAAGTTAACAGAATTAATATGAAATGATACCAGAAAAGGAATGTGGTTATGTGCAACTGAACTGGCTATAAATATATATTGGTGTATTTATCTTTATTCCTGAGTAAATATACCGCACGTACTACTTTAAATTGTGTATCGTACATTTTAATGATCACCGGTAAGCATCTTTAATCAGGTGCGAATATGACCATTGCTTTTGGGTGAAGCTATTATGGCAGCTTACCTCTCTTTGGGCTCATCAACAAGTGATGTTTATATTATTTGAATTTCAGCCTTGTCTAGCAAGATAATGAAAACTTTACATTTCACACAAACTAAGATTTAAAATTTAGAGTATCTAACAATTAAATCTGCTATCATATATATCGGAAGCTCAGACAAATTCAAAGGCGACACATTTAACTGATTAGTAACTTGCATGTATCACAGAACGACAAAAGAAGTGCTTGAGATCACCCCGTTACTACAAAGTTAAACATGTACTTGAGTCCATTTCACACTTACGTTTTCCTAGCGCACACAAGGTCTTAGCTTTCTTCTAAGTTCGTTATAGTCGGTAATACAAATCACAAGTATTCTGTTGTCAGCTTAAAGGCCATATTTTCACATTCTCAACTGACAGAGGCTCAATGGATCCCACATACCTCCCTGTTCTGGTTTTGCAACATCTGGCGAAATATTTCCGCGCCTTGAGCATGACTTTCCGGAATGATGTTATTTCAGCATCGTTTGCATTTTATTCGAGACTATTCATGCCGTTGTTTTTGTTTCCTCTGCTTGGAAGCGTTATGAGTCTATTGCACTTGTGTTCTAGTATCCTTCACTTATCCTACCTGCTTTACCGATTACTTTTGACCGCGAATGACTGATTTTGACATTTCCGTGCTGCTTGACTAGCGTTATTGCCTTATGGAAGTCATTATTGCCACACACGAAACTCCACCATCACCAAAACACCTACAGCAAGCAATTGATATAGCAATTTATACTCATACATACACACACATACAGTAGAAAGTCACATACAAAACGCAATCACCACAAACACATCGATAGACAGCATGTCACACACACACAACCAAACACACGAGAAGAACACAGAAAACGCCAACGAAAACACAAGCACCAGAGACAAACACGAACAAAACACAGGCACAAAGACACAAAACAAACAAAAGTAAGGGTGACAAAGAGAGAACCGCCTTGGCACGGCCAGTAGCAAAATCACCACTGGGACTTAAACCGGTTTACGGACGTCCTAACCTCACACTTATCTTAAATCACCCAAGCTAAACAAACATTGTAAATAAAGGTATCCCCGCCGGACTTCACCACAACATAGAAGACAGTAATCACAGTACAAAATGTGAAACATAGCATAACAACTGTGAAGGTCCGCCAAATGTGTACTCAATGACTTTGCTGAAGACAGAGCAACTGCAAGGAAGCCGTTAAGGGCACGACAGAGAAAAGGTAATACATGAGTCTGGTAAGTTCATCCCATTTATGGGTTTAAGAGTATACCATCATAGAGTATTACCCTCGGCCTGTCATCGTGCAAGCAAATAGGAAAACGTAGCGACCGACTGTAAAGGGATCGATAACCAAACATGCAGTGTGTTGCAATATAATAGGGTCATAACCTTTCTTCCTAAAATGTTTAATGCGTTTAATAAACAAATCGTGAAAATGGATATAAGTTGCTCGGAGACAGCCGTAACGTTGGAACTCGTTGTATCAGAAAATTTTGCCCAACGACGTTCCTTACCAGTTCGCTTATTATTGTGTGTACCAGCCCGTTCTTCTATTCAGTTTTAAAGCAGGGTCTAGCATTATATTTGTGACATACCATTCCGCTGATATGTATTGTCTGTAATAATTTGTATTTTTGATTTGTACTACCTTATCACAACATCAAAGGACTTATATTCTGGTAAAACGTCGGATTACAAGACGTTTCAGCTCAGTTCAAACTGTTTGCAAAAGTAATCATATACTCGCCGTTGGCGGTGAATGAGCGTAATACATGTAATTGCAGTTGTCTCTTTTTACATACCGTGGGTGTTGTTAGTTATTTTACAAATACCTAATAATTATTTTAACGATTTATTTGTATGTTTTACCAGAGGTGGTATTGCAACTATGCTAATAACGCGGTAAAGTTACTTCAAAGCATATATGTATTATCCTTGTATCTTGCCGGCTTAAAATAAACACTTATTATAAAACATTCTGCATTGTCAGTGATTTTAAGCATCTAATACTACAAACTGGCCTTTGTTCTCTGATTTATCTGCAGTAACATATAGTATTTTGTATCGGGTTGTACGTCGCTTTAGCCCTTTCACCGGGAATGTCGCAAAAATGCACCACGGCAGATAGTGTAGTCCCAGATTACACACCGCTTTTCCAAGGCGGCGTCTGATAAGGGACTTCACTTTTTGTATATTTTCTATATATGTGCTTTATTCCTTTGAAATTTACATTTATTTATCTCATTTCCTTATTTACCGAATGATTTGACAAAATTGGTTTGCAGACAACAATTAGAAATTTGGCACCGAAAGGGTTAACAGTATGTCAGTCATATGGTGATGTCCAGTTGATTATAGCTTGAGGAAGAGCCCATATGTTCCTCCATGCATGTTTCATGCACAGAAAAACACGGAAAACACACGGGTAGAACCGACGACTGAGCCAGCTACAAAGCTGCTACCTACCAACCTTACTGACTCATTATTTATATGCATCTGACCATTATCTCGCAAACTCATAAACTCTCCACATATATACCCTAACTTTCTAAAGTATCATGACATAAAGTTTCAATTTTCTAGCAGTTGAGCCGTGTCTTTTACTTTGGGACCATATTTGCAACTTCTTTTCCTGTTCGGGCGACTGTTTTGTTATGTATGTAGTATTTCCTGCATGACTCATTTTTGTACTTTTAAATTAGTTTTACGTTGTAGCAAAAACCGTCTGTGTGCCATGTGCATGTTTGTCTGTCGGTGTACCTAGGTTAATTAATGTATCAGTGGAAATTACTTACAAAACAGAAGAGGATAGTTAAACAGACGATAAAAACTGATACGTTAGAAGTTAGCAAGATTAGTACAAAAGTATGCGTTGTCTGCAAAGAAATAAAACAGCCAGAAAACGTCTGCTTGACATTGAGCCTGCTGATCAAACTATTTTTGCAGAATGTTTCACGCACAACCTTTTAAAAATCCACGCTATGATGAATTTGTCTACTAAATTGCAATTAGGATGTAAAACAATTTGGATCCTGATGAGACGCCGAGTTACTCGGCGTCTCATCTAGATCCAAACTGCTTGCATAGTTATTCCGCCCATAGCAGGCTAAAAGTTAAAGTATCACAGTAAAACCTTATTTCACTTACTTTCGAAAATAAACTATGGTGTCAAACAGGATATTGATTAAGTTTCCAATTACTCGATGATTCGTTTGATTGAAATTATCTTCATGTGTTATCACAAATATCGGTTGTTCGTGCAAAGACGCGTACATATACATATACATTTATTCCTAACAGGGGGCCTTTCGAAAGCAAAAGTACCAATGCAAAAAAAGAGTAAATTGCAGACTCGGTTTTATTCAGTGTGTTCGTGAGTAGTTATTAAAAGTCAACACTATTCATGCCCCTTAGCACTGGCCTAAGCATAATGAACATATAAAACAGAATGATGAAACTTGAAATGTGATATCAGACTGAAACAATGCGGTTTGGCATAAAGTCCTAACTGATACATCTGCACATACATCTAAATTAAACATACTGCATATACATAGTCCATATATGAAATGCAGCAGAAACTGTATGTTTTCTGTTTCCTTTCATCTCTGGAGGAATACTTTATCCAGTCTGAACCTTGAGCTCTCAGTAAGCTTTTTTCAATACAGATCTCTTTTGTTTGCATTCTGTGATGTCATGTGCAATTGCTTATAATGCTTTTTTGGTTTAGTTTTTCTGCTGTCTGTATTTATATGTATATATGTTTTTGTTTTGTTTTTTATGCTTGTGCCTCATTTCTGCTTGCATATTTTATTTCTTAGAGCATGTGCCCTTTCAGTGTTTTTCACTTGTCTAGATCCTCATAGCTCCTCAAAAGTTTTAGTTTCTGTCTGTGTCGGACAATAGCTTATAAGTAAAGTTTTATGTTTTGTTGTAGCTTACTTACAAATTATATGTTTTTCTCTTACAGTACTTTCTTTTTAACAGGTATCCTTCTCTTTGTTTTACTTTTTGATATGTTAATGCTTTTGTTTAATTGTCGGCAAATAGCTATATGCTAATGTTATTTTATTGGTACAACCGACGTTAAATAAAGCTTCTTGTATCTTGTATCTTGTTTATTATTGTTATTTATTAATACACTATTTGAATTTTTTCTTTTGCCATTGTGTTGCGCGCGCATACCAGTGTAAGTGTATGTCGACGTTTGTTATGCATCGATCTGTTTCAACACGAAGTCAATATACTAGTAGTAACGGATTTCTATCCTTTGACAAATACCGATTTCTAAAGAATATATTCATCATTAGATATTTTTCGCGTGTAGCATTTGAACACAATACTGGAAATGATACAATTATATTTTCACATTTATATACATATTGTTATTTAGGAGCTGAGTGGTCATTATGGTATTCGACTGGCGATCACATCACCCCTAACATTTGTCGTTCGAATCTCGGCCTGTGCATTTGAACAAACTCAATAATACAGAATCTGCAAAGTTCTATTTTTGCATTGCTGATTTTGCTTTCGAATGATCTCCTACTTCCTGAATGCATGTACTTGACAACATGTGTTAAGTGCTCCTATGACGACAGTAACAAGTAGCCTCGAACTTCATTTTCAGTTATATTTTCTTATTTTCTTGTCTTTCGGGATCATTAGTTTCGATGTTACTAGATGAATACCGCTTAATCCGGTGCTGCAGTTTTCTCTTTTTTATTGCTGCTTTTGCTTTCAGAACGTCCGTGTGAGAAAACTTGCTGTTCTACCTGCATGTTCTTTTGTGCACGGGACAATGAAATTTCCCGTGCACGGAAAACCATCTTGGATCTTCGTCCACCTGTAAATGGCGATCACGACGGACTAGAATATATAACAAAATGGAATATACGTCAGACAGGGAATTTGAGTATGACGCACCATGTGATCTATAAATTCTGGAAGTAGGAGATACTTCGAAAGCAAAAGTAGCAATGCCAAAAGAGAAAATTGCCTTCTGCTTTGTGATTTGCATTTAACTCCTGTCGAGCTTTTTTTATTCGTATTATACTCTTTTGTTGAAGCCTCTTCTTTGGATAAGATCACCGACCTATTTACACTTTAGTTTAAAACGTGACGACATTGCGTGTGTTATCTTCATTTCACCGTTGACTCTTGTACCCTATGAAAACGACTGGATTTAAATGCTAATGAAGCTATCATATAACAGTTGGTGGATGGCATCGCGTTATGGTAATGAGCCAGGTGTCTAAACAGTTCAAGGGGGTGGTGGAGCTATGTCGGAACATCTACTGCTTTCAATAGTTTAGTGTCAATCTACATTGTAGGTGACTATAATGGTTCCAGATCGCCAACTTGGGCGCTAGAAATCACTTTTTAATTTATCTACGTATAGATCATGGCAAGACAGGCCTAGGCAAACGAACTGGTAAATATCGGTATACCTATGTTTACACGAAAACCGTGTCCATAATTGACGACGTTATTCTACATGAGCGATATCTTGACCATGTGATACGTTTTAACGTCACTAGATTTAATGAATGAGCTGGTCAGTGATTATATTTGTCAATATCGCACAAGGCGTCCAAAGTAAACTAATTTAACCATTATCTTGCTGAATTTAAAATGCATTTCTTCTTCTTTACCCATGCTCTGTGGTATAGTTACATATATCTTCACTGTCTACAGTTATTTCTCTGTGCAATCACTGCTGTGGAGTACACTGGTTGCACAATAAATTTGTAAATAGTGCAGACCCTGATGAGACAGTTCCTGCAGGAGCTGTCTCATCTGGGTTTTCACTATTTACAGGTAGGTATATTGACGTGAACAACAAGCGAAGGGTTAACTGAACAAGAAAACGTAACGACTCTTAGAAAGACAAGCGGTATACGAGAAGGTGAAATATTGTTTTTACGGAAATTGTTAAAAGCCGTATTGTATACTAGCAACCGTTTTCCTTGGGAAAATAGAAAAATCGATTTGTTGTCACAATATTGTTTATAAACCCTAACAAATAAGTTGCGGTGTTCGAAAAAGACTTTCACTTCATTACCATAGAAATATCTCGCTGACAAAATCGTCCACTTAATCCGAATGAGCTACTCTAACGTGATTGTCACTGACGCCTGCTCTCATAAAAGTAAACGAGTATGGCGACTAAAAGCGTACCGCATTTAAATATGATTTTAGGAGATTATAAGACAGTGATCCAGTCGAGACACGTCATCGTAAACAAGGAGTATATGGAGGCAGTTGATTGCATTCTGTCTATAAACTTGTAGCAATTGCACATACAAACTTCAAACTTGGCATGCTTGTGCAACTTATGGAGGCAAACATTATAGTTACTTATTTAGGCCAAGGCCATGTATCAAGGTCAGATGTCAAACTACAGGTTTTTACATTGACGAAAATCGGGGACATATTTTTTCACAAACACATCTTGTTTAGTTCTACTTTTTCTTTTGTTGTTTGGTCGCGTTTATCGATATATTTTAAGATAGAATAGAATTTTCATATAAATTACAGTCAATTATCACGTGATTCACTGACATCATACGCTTTAAATCAAGATGTGGTTGCTTGTTCCGCGATATTTTCCTGTGGTGTTTTTGAGCAAACAAAATGTAAACTGATGGTATTGTTACTGTCTACAAACAATCTCGCGTGTAGCCATTTGAGACCCAATTGGTTGCAGTAATTAATTCACATAAAAATATAAAGCGATGTCATCGATTTGAAGCATTTCGGCGCTGTATGCAACATCGCTTTTTATCAGGGTCCATGCTTATAAAGCTTTTAGTTGAGTCTGAGTTTCGTTCTCAAGCTTTTGATTGGTCAGATTTGAGTTCTCAAGCTTTTGATTGGTCAGATTTGAGCCAAAGGCTCAAATCTGACCAACCAAAAACTTGAGAACGAACTCAGACTCAACCCAGGATATTTACAAGTTATTTTACTGATAGATATAAAGAATAGTAAATTAATGTGTCAATTATTTGACACATTCACTAGGTCGATTTTGAATTACAATAGTGTAATAATTGGCTACACGAAATCGAAACAAGTAAAAACAATCCATTTACACTTTTGTAACATCTTTTGAAAATCTTAAGAAATGATAAAAATGCATGTGCAATAGGAATATATAGTGAAAAAGGGAGGTGTCCTTTATTATTCTGATTATGACGTATTGGTTAAAACGTGTATTCACAGACAACATAATCCTATCCTATTTCAAACAAGACTTCAAATTCGCTAAAGTACATGTATTAGCCATGCAGGAAACACCAGATACCTACATCAAAGCGTCAGGAACAGAACAGCACCATGACAAGAAAGCCGACCCTGCAATTATATCTTTCGAAATGCTACTTTTGCTTTCGTAAGATCTCCTATTTTCAGAATGTATGTACAAACAACAGCAGGTGTTAAGTGCTCTTGTGGTGGCCGTAACAAGTCGCCCCGTACTTCATTCTCAGTGTTGTTATATTTTCTAGTCCTTCGGGATCATCTGTTTCAATGCTTTCAGTTAAGAAAATTGAATACCGCCTAAGTCGATGCTAGTGGGTATAAGTAGTGTTGCACCTTTAGTTGCTGCTCATAGACATACTTAATGAAACCTAATCGGCGATTTTCTCTTTACGCATTCCTACTTTGGCGATCAGAACTTTCAGAATGTGTTAATCTTTATTTGGATATCTTACCAATATAATTACGACTTTATTTCGCAAAAAAGTGTGATATTTTGGACGGAGTTTCACATTTAATTAACATATCCGTGCTACAACGGTTTGCCAATAATTTGTGTTAAATGATGCTTCCACAAACATCCAAATGTGATAAAAAGCATGTCAGTTAATGCAATTAAAGAACAAACTAGTGCTGAAAAACTCTTACTCTCTGTATTCAGCTTGTTTTTACAAAAAAGAAATTCTTAACAGGAAGCATTGTATAATCGCATGGCAGACCTTTTGAAAAACTTCCTTGATAGCTTGTAGAATAGTGTGTTTCATTATTAGTCTAATGGTTTACTTTTAATTCTTTGTCATTCCGGAATAACTATAGAAATATAGGTATAAATACGTTTCGAACATGTGTTAATGTTATAATATTTTAGCATGTAAATTATTATACGTCCCATATCAAAGAAATACGTGGTACAAGTTCTGTTCTGTATTAATAGTCGCATAGCAATTGTCATATCAATATATGACTTTTACAGACACATTCGACAGTCTGACCTTTTGAGAATAAAGCTAGTTATATATGTTACTTACAAAGGGAATGTTCTACTGTTCGGATCATTGAGATATTGCTGAATTATATACGTGTTAGCATTTTAAGCATTATCCTGTTTTCCTCAATCTGAATCACAAGACAGACTTTAACCCAAATCACAGGAATGATCGTCAGGTGACTGTCCATGAAATTTGTATTAATCGTTCCGGCCCGTCACAGGAGTTAAACTAGATTTTAACAAATAAATTCTTTACACAACTCAGCCTTATCTCCTGAATGGATTTCAACAAAATTTCAGAGAAACGATCTTCGGATGACCCTCAATATAGTTACATGTGTAGAAGCCGTTCTGTTCCGTTACATACGTAGGTCACAAATGAAAATAAAGCTTAACCTTTAGCCTGCTGAGCAAATTATTTTACACAATGTTTGACCTACTAAATTTTCAAAATTCAAGTTATAATCAATTTGTCTACCAACATGTAATATGGGTGTCAAACAGTTTGGACCCTGATTAGACGCCGAATTACTCGGCGTCTCGTCTCAAACCAAACTGTTTGCATAGGTATTCACGTATCCGCCCATAGCAGGCTAAAGGTTAATGAACCATTTTGTTTTACACGACACCTCCTCCTAAACAACTGACTGGATTTCAAACAAGTTTCACAAGATTTATCTCCATGTGAACCTCCATGATAGTTATATAAAACGTTACGGTCCAACTGTACAGGTGGGTCACAAAAGCTAATAATAAATCTTAACAAAACAATTTCTTTAAACAACATCTCATCCTAAACCACTCATCTGATTTTCACAAAATTTCTGAAGAATGATTTGTAGTTGAACCCCTATCAGGTTTGTATATATTTATGTATATATATATTCTGAAATTTGGAGGTCCTTCGAAAGCAAAAGTAGCAATGCTAAAAGAGAAAATTGCAGACTCCGTTTAATTGAGTCTGTTCGTGTGTAGTAATTAAAAGTGCAACACTTCTCATGCGCCCTAGCACCGGCTTAAGCAGTATTCAATTTTCAAAACTTATACCATCAAAAACTAATGATCCCGAAGGTCCAGAAATTATAACAACACTGAGACTAATGTTGCATTACTAGGTCATACGAGGTCTATTAACCAGGTAAGTGATACAGGACCATCATGGCCCTCTTGTTTGAAATGTTCGTTGTAATATCAGTCCAATGGGCATAGTGAACTGTTAAGCTTCACCAACAGTTTAAACCAAGAATCCAATCTGTTTGATATTCTGACATAGTTTTAACAAAGAAAAATGAAGGAACAGAGCCCTTATCTCCGATTACCCCTCTGCTGTTAAGACAGTTTCAACCTTTGTCTGTTCTATGTTTATTCCAAATGTCAATACCTACTGAATATTCGTGGACAAAACAGTAATAATGAAATATGGAATGTGAAACATTGAGGCCATTTCAGAAAGTAAAGAAACAGAAATATCAGATTCAATTAGCAGGCTCCGTCTGATCTGTGTCTACCCTGTTTGCAAATGCGTTAAAACGCCTTTACATGAAGAATGGTGAACCATATACTCGCTACAGAAATATGCTTTTTACGCCTTTGTAAACAGGGTAGACCCTAATCAGATGGCTCCTGTTTCTTTGTAAAATAAAATATATATGATTCTTACTTCTGCCATGGCAAAAAAAATCGCATGTTCATGTGCCATTATAAAACTTAATTTAATCAATTAATGCATTACGCTATTATTTCTTACATGGATAGTCATACATTAAAGGGTTAGCACCGATTACTTCTCTGCTGTTCGAAGGTTTATAACAGTAGCAAACTGGAAGGTGAGCAGGCGATAATTTGTACCAGGAGAGACTGGTCCCTAGAGAAACCAATTAGATATAACTTGCTTAACAGATATAATTAAACCACACCATATACGCAGATACCAATTAATATTAATGGTGATAACTGCATTATTTACTTAAGCTTTTCGGTGTCAGCGCATTGTCGTCTGCTAGATACACTTTCGTCTGATCCAAGGTCTAATGGGGGCGTTTCTTGGATAACTTTAGTTGTCAAACAATTTGAATCCTGATGAGACGCCGAATAACCCGGCGTCTCATCTGGATCAAAATTGTTTGCATATAATATCAAAGATTCCTCCGCACGGCACTGAAGAGGTTAGGGATCCGTAATTCTGTTGTTGGTGGTTTTTTGTATCATTTTGTTGAGAAACATTTGGTACTTTAATATGGCAGGTTATAAATATTATATTGTAAACTATACTAACATTATTCAAAAGGGCATGTTAACGTTAACACTGTACCTCATAAATACTCATAAAAGAAATAATAATATTATTAATATATAATAGCTGAAGTATTTTAATGGCATACGCACAGAGAAGTATGTGATCATGGCAGAAAATGTAGAATCAGATCTATCTACAACTCATAACAGATAGAGCAGACATTCAACAAACGGCTTCTACAAAACTCATCTGACACTATCCTCCCAATTTGGCCTGAGACTCGATTAAATTTCGACGTGTTTATCGGGATTGTTCGTAATACTCTGTGACAAAACATAGCAAACCAAAAGCCGGTAATAATCATGTTCCACGAGGATAGTACAGCAAAACCCCTCTAATGCGACCACTTAATGAATAAACATGACTGTCTTTATAAGCAGATGGTTGCTTAATGCAGGAAGAAAGTTATGCAGAAAGCTCCTGTAGGAGCTTTCTGCATAACTTTCGTCCTGTATTAAGCTACCACCTGCCTTTTCCACTGTGAATTATGCCCCCTTTTGCTGGTCGTATTAGAGGAGTTTTACTGTATTTTTATAGTGCATTCTTACCCCTTCGGAAATTGATTCGAAGAGTACCGACGATAATACACGGAATATGCATGAGTCTCAGGTCAAATGTGATTGCAGCATACATGGGAGTTCAGGTAATAAATGTAGTCTTAACATCTAATTAACCCTTTCCCTCACATAAACGCTTTTTTCACGCATTTGCAAACAGTAGGCCGAGATAAGACGGCTCCTATGGGAGCGGTCTGATCAGGGTCTGCTATGTTTGGTTATGAATTAAACTAGATCTGACTGTACACTGTATATCAATACCGAATAATTATGCATGTATGCAGAGCTACAGATAACGATGCGTACCCAAATACTAAATCGTCATTTCTCCACCAAACCCTATACTGTTACCACTCTTTAGAATCGTCTCGATGGAGAAATGAAGGAGTTATTCTTGAAAAAGTTTTGATTTACGCGTCTTATCTGGAGCTCTGCATGTATGCATATGCCTTTATAAACATTCATCTAATAAATATTTATGACGTCATTATTCCTTAAATTATTACTCAAATAGGGGAAAGGTAAATCGTTTGTTGATATTTCTCCGTCAAAGCCTATCTTGCTGCTAATGTTTACAAATGACCAGTATACATCTTATCCACCATATTTTATCTGTGTATGCGTTCATACTGTAACGTTGATGTTGCATGTGTAGTGCAGGACCTATCAGACATACTAATGTAAACACGTACATTAGTTCATTTATAGTCCCGCCAAACAAGTGTTGGCCTCACTAGTCATTTTCCACACTGTTATGTTTTTTTGAAAACAAAAGATTATTGCTCTTGTGTTCCATGACCGATGTGATTGATATTTACAGGGCCGCATTTCCTTATGGTGGTAATAAATATAATTACATACAATTTCATAAATAACTCCAAATCATTTCTGAGATATGACTCCGGATGGACATAAAGATTAAGGTTTTGGCTAAGCAGCAGTTCCAAGGTCAAAATGGTAGTGATACATGTACTTGCAAAGACCGCATATCCTTATACTACGAAATATTTACAAGAAAAGTTTAATAGCAATAACTCAACACCGTTTTCGACAGTTTGATGATGATTATTGGATACAAATTAATGTAAATAACCAGATCTACAATGCATCAACGTCAGTTTCGAAATCAAACACGATTACAGTGCTCCCTCCCTACAACGGTCCTCTCAATAATGTGTCCCCCCTTACAACAACGCATGTCACTGTTTCCGAAACAACAAGGCTCCAGAAACAACTTTTTCCATCGTATTTTCTTTATGCCTCCATCAAACCCTATGTTGTGACCACTCTTTAGAATCGTCACTTTGTGACGATTCTAAAGAGTGGTCACAACATAGGGTTTGAATGAGGCATAACGGTCTTAGTTCTCGAAATACACCTTATCTGGGTATCTGCAAACAGGCTAATTATGTTGATTTTCCCTCCCTATAACAACTCCCTCTAAACAACACGTACAATCTTCGTATCCCAAAGGGTGTCGTTGTGGAGAGGAAGCACTATAACTGCTGTTATAAGTTTATACTACACAACCATATAAAGTCCAAAGTAATTAAATGCAGTATTTACATTTCTATTTACGTTTTTCATAATTTTTTATTTATGTTTTGAATATACAGTAGGAAATATATTGCAATCAAAGGAAAAACACAGAGCTAACCATGGGTCTGTACCATATAATACCCAATCACATACAACGATAAGAAAATAAAAGTGCTGACACTATAATTTCCCAATTATCCAGTCAGCTATTTTAACACCGACATGTGACAACGCTCAAGAGATTACGTGACTTAACAGGTCCTGGATGTGCAAGGCTTGCTATAAAAGCAGAAGCGGACTAACATCTAGGGCCTGATTCTTAAACAATACAACAATGTCGAAAGGACAAGCAATTGGGGTAATTATAACTATTATTATTATAAATAATTATTTACATCTCGTTTGTATTTCATAGGAGCTATTGCCTCTACGTCTTATCTATCTGACATTTATGCTATTTTAAAGGAAGTTATTTTATTCCAGTAATGTCTGCACGTAAAATACAGTCGTATCATCTTTAGCAACTACAATCACTACCGAGTGACTCGGCGTCTCATCAGGATCCAAACTCTTTGACACCTTGGTTGAATTTTGGTAGACAAATTGATTAAAGCTTGACATTTGAAAATGTAGTAGGTGAAAATTTCTGTAAAAATATTTGCTCAGCAGGCTAGAGGTTAAAGACAAGTGACAGCTTAATGCACTGTGAACGTCATACAGACAGTTCCTCTGAGAGCTTTCTGCATAACGTCCATCTTGCATTAAGCCACTACTTTCCTTAAACGTTACAGTATTTCGGAGTTGCCGCTTTTAACTGTACTTTTAAGTGTTTCTATAAATAAATATGGTTTACTTCTGTTGTTCAAATACCATACATAAGTAGGCATTTAATAATTCTATACTCGCAAAGGAAAAGTACAATGATTGCAACTGCATTTTGTCAAACACATATTGCAAATTTTGTACATTTAATGCTCACAGATGTTCGGACAAGGCAATTATGTGCAAACCGGAATCACATTCCTCTTAACCCATTCCCTCATAGGCCACTTTAAGATACAACCTCTTTGAATGAATCTATCGAAAAGGAGCATTAACTAGAATTTTGTAGTTTGAAACCATTGTGATAAATAGAGCATTTGCTCCTATAGCAACAAAATTTAATGCTCTATTTATCAAAATGGTTTCACAAAGTGACTTTTCCAGAGTCGTCAATATGAGGCAATTGGTTTAAAGGAGGTCTGTCACAGTATGACAAGGGTCTACACTGTTTGATACCATATCAAATTCAAAATACAGTTGAACTTCAATATCTCAAACTCGGATAACTCGTACTTCGAGATAACTTGAACTAAAAGTTCTGTCCTTCCAAAACTTACAAAACAAATGTGACAGCTTAATGTAAGTCTAAAGTAATGTTGAAAGCTCCTACATGAGCTTTCAGCATTACTTTAGACCTGCATTAAGCTGTGAACTTAAGAAAGTCCAGAATAGAAATCGGATACCTCGAGTTTCTGTTATTTCGAACTAATTAGTATGGTCCCATGAAGTTCGAGATATCGAAGCTAAACTGTATTAACATTTTTGTTCTACATCATTTGGTACTTGACGACCTTTTTTTAGTGTTGCATTGCCCTAAATGATTTCGATTTGGAATAGGCATTTTTCCCGTTCGTCCCAAAACACTATTACAATAAAAAACGGTTTTATATTTTCTGGTCCTTCGGGATCATTAGTTTTCATGTTATTAGTTTTGAAAATTGAATACTGCTTAAGCCGGTGCTAGGGGGCATGAGTAGTGTTGCACTTTTAATTACTACTCATGAACAGACTCAATAAAACCGAGTCTGCAATTTTCTCTTTTTGCATTTCTACTTTTGCTTTCGAGGGATCACCCATTTTCAGAATATTTGTTTTTCTTGATCATTTTAACCGCAACAGCTAAAAAACGACGATCAAATTACTCACACAGGATATTTGGTATTTAAACCGAGTTAACAATTTCAGTGAATGAAACGAATCGCTAATAGCCCTTGTATACCCAGATGAGAGGGCTACTCTAGGAACCTTCTCATCAGGTTCTGCACTGTTTGTCATGTCACATTTTTCTTTTAACAAATCCTTGTATATTCACAGTAAGTTTGACCTGTTTGGATTTTCGAATACGGTAAAACATCTCTATAACGGCCATTAAATTACATCAAGTTTTTTTGTGTTCAAAGCAGGTGGCTGCTAAAAGCAAGGTGAAAGTAAAACAGACGCTCCTATAGGAGCGTTCTTTTTTACTTTCACCTTGCTTTTAGCAGCCACCTGTCCCTTAATACCAACTAATTAACACAATTTAGTGGCCTTTATAGAGATGTTTTACTTTAGTCCATATGCCAGTTCTGAATTGAAATGGTCAACACTGTAGCTTGTTTGCAGTAAATAAACACAATGAACCTAAACTCAATTGTCGACCTACTATCCAGCTTATGTATGAGATACACGTTGGGTTTGGTTTCCACAAACCCGGTTTAAGCCCAAGTATCAGTTTTTGGCCTTTAAAAGGCGGTACTCGTGCCTTCATTCCATGGTCTACTTTGGATTTTATATGGTAAATGTTTTATATGTGTTTGTGCGTTTCGTCACGCTTTGTACTGTAATTATGCTAATTCATGTTTGATATGATTGGGTGTTGGTTGTTTTAGTCATAATAAAAATAATTTAGGTAATGATAAAAATTTGTTAATGGTTTCGATTACACCACGACTTTTGTTACTACTATTACTACAAAAAGCAATGACAACGTTATTACTATTATCACCATTGTTGCTACTACTAGCAACAATGCTACTTGTACTGCGAACACTACTATTACTACTGTTAATTCTAGTGTGAGTGCTGCTGATACTTCTGCTATTACTACTATTTATTCTACTACCACTGTCAATCCTATTATGCATAGTACTGTACACATAAATGTGGGTAACTGGGAGATCCATACGCAAAAGGGCACGGCAACAAAACATCATCCAACATAAGACAGCACGATAGCAAGGCAAAACGTGACACAGCGCAAAAAATACATTAACTATTTACTAAATAAAAAACAAAGCAGACCGTAGAGTAAAAGCAAGAGTGCTGCATCGGAACAGTCAGTAATCAAAATTGGGCTACTAGTTTCTTAACCCTTTCCCTCATATAAACGTGTTTTCACGCATCTACAAATTAGACCCCGATCAGACGGCTCCTAGAGGAGCCGTCTGATCAGGGTCTGCTCTGTTTGCTACTGGGATTTGAAAGATCTGTTTCTCTATTTTCTTAATTGAGTACAACATTTCACCTTCCATGTTTCATTATAACGTTTCTGTCCATGACCATTCGGTAGGTATTGGAATTTGTAATAAACAGGGACAGGGGGGATAAAGGGGATGTCCCTACATTTGACGTGCTTCAAAAACACTTAAAATATACAAAACTCGTATGTTTATATGCTGAAAAGTAGTATATCGCAAGAAAATTCCATTCAATTTCTGTGCATAATGACAAAACATCCATGTGTTTGATATCGCCGATCCCGATTTACTCCCCGATGTTTCAGTTTTATTCGGGTTGGGTTTTAGTTCCGTAACTGTTCGCCCTATTCGCGATTCTCCGAACACTTCCGAGAAAGCTATTACGTAAACAATGGAGGGATCGGGTGATCATCGGCAAAACGCGGAAGAATTTAACGGAAAAGGCCGATAATATTTGTGTTGTAGAACAAAAATTATTAGTATTGATGAAATCGGTTTATTTGTATCGCATGGGCATTTTTCGATATAAGTTCAAATTGGGAACCTTCATAATAATGATAGAGCATAACAAATACCAAGTTTTATGATATTATTGAAAGTATGCGATCATTGTAGGGACTTCCTCTTTTAACCAGGTTTATTGCTACACAACTTCCCGTTTATCCCACCTCTACCTAAAGCAAATGTAAAATAAAACTTCCTCTCGATTGAAAATGCTGCTTGTAATCATAAAAAAATTAATACTATAGTAAATGTAAAATTCAAACTTTTATAACAAATTCCGTGGCCAGTATATCTACCATAATAGGCATGTAATCATCATCATCAACACATTTTTTTTATCATTATGTCCCGATGTGTAGTTGACCTGTATCAGTATACCTGGACAGTCTTGATGTATGAACTCGGATAAAAATGAATACCACAGGGTGTGGGATCAAATTCAATACATCGTGATTCCTAGTCAAACACTCTGCCACATCGCCGTAAAAACCGAACAGCAATACTGTTCAAGGGTCCTTATAGGTAAAATACAACTCGTGGCAATTGTGTATTCATTTCAGTTTACAGGTCGAGGTATACAACAAGACAACAATTATGAAGAACTAATGGGTCAAATAACACAAGGCGGGCTGCGTTATGCCGTTGCGAAATCAAACAAAGATCCCGACGCCGGCAAATTTTACCAAAAGACTGTCGATCAGGAAATGAAGCGTCAAATGATAGTCGTCGGCGCGGGCATGTCGGGGTTGTCGGCAGCCTACGAACTGGCGCAAATCGGACATAAGGTGAAATAGTTTAACTTTTTTTAACAGAAAAATATTGTTTGAAGTTATTGACTCTTACGAAAAACTTTGAGCAGATTCTGTTTTACAAATATCGCCACCTTTATCAATTTGTCAAGCCATTTCGGGTATAAACTGCAAGGTTTGTCATGATATTGTCCATTTCATACAAAATATTCCTATCACCTCCTATTTTCAGAATTTATATAATTCACAACAGAAGGTGTTTCGGTCGTAAAAAGTAGCCCAGTGTTGTCCTTCGGGATCATTAGTTTCAATGCTTTAGTTAACAAAATTGAATACCACTGAAACCGGTATTAGAGGACGTGAGTAGTGTTGCACTTTTAATAACTGTTCATGAACACACTCTTCGTTTCATATTGCTACTTTTGTTTTCAAAGGATCTCCTTTTATCAAACACTAATGCAATCAATGAATATAGCTTAGCAACCAAAAACTGTAGTAATTACCTCTTATACCAGTATTTATAAAAGATAACTTTTGCTCAATCTTTTATTTGGTACAACCTTTTCTACTTCTGATACAATACGATCAAACTTTCGGGAAACTATTGGTATAGTGATCTTAATCCACGCTGTTTGTAAATGTGAGTCAAGTCGCTAATAGCAGAATAAGAGCTAACGTTGTAACTCACTTCAAGAGCTACCATCATCCAACATTAAACACAAATGTTTTAGAAAACACTCGGAAATATTATTTACAAACAGTATAGACCCAGATCATATGGCCCCTAAATGAACAATCTGATCAGGGCCTGCACTGTCTGTCATTCGGAATCCTGTAACAAGTTCAAACCTTTCATACTGAATGGATTCTACAGTTAAACACAGATGGTTTATTCCACTTTGATAAATCAGTTCCGAAAGGGTTCATTGCACCTTTTCCTGTTCTGCAGGTCACTATACTAGAGGCTCAGTCGAGAGTCGGGGGACGAGTACATACCATCCGAAAAGGATTCGCTGACGGCCTCTATTGTGAAGGTAAACTTAAGGTTTCAATGAATGGTTTCTGTATTTCTTATTTCTGGCCCGTTTTACTTGTATTGTCTATATAGCACATATCTTATTGAGCTTGAATGACTGGCGAGTCAGACGTTTTAAATTGTCTTTCTATCTAATATATCAAGACCCCTTTGGCAGCCATACGACCATTGCGGTGAGCTACTGTGAACGGTATTAAATGAAGTACATGTACTACAAAAAAGATACAAAAACAGTGTTGACAAAAGGTGTAGACATATACCAGGTTTTTGCAATGATGGCAGCTTCATATCGTGATCTATCCTGTTTGAAATTTATCGCTGATATTTTTATTATCAAACTATATAAACAGTATAGGTTCAAATTAGACACACACGACACGGCAATTAGTTCATGTCGCTTTCGCAAACAAAATCCGACATATTTGCATTTTTCTTGACATGAGGAACACGTATAAACACATTCTGTTGAAATCTACAGCTGGTGCGATGCGACTGCCTCCGAACCATTTTTTGACTAAACACTACATTGATCTGTTTGGAGTTAAGACTAGACCTTTCCAAAACCACAACAAGAACGGCTATGTGTATGTATACGGAGAAAAGGTCAGAATAGAAGGTATGTTAGTCATGCTTATGCTAACTTTTAAATTGCTGAGAAACCCTTTCGTCGATATAAGGTTTAATCGTATACTGATTTTTGAAGCAGAAGTTTTGCTTGAGTCTGAGATCATTCTCGAGCATCTGCTTGATCAGATTCTGAGCTAGCTTGCTCAGAATCAGATCAATCAGATACTTGAGAATGATCTCAGATTCAAACTCAGAAGTTTTATGATATTGGACCGGGATTGCTATTCAGCTTAGACATCAATGAAGTATTTTATCTGCTTATTTTTATATAATAACAAATTACAGTATGTATAGATGTTTATCTTTTTCCGTCTTTGTTCTTTGTGGATTTTATTAAACATATTTTAGAAATTTAGTGTACTTTCAATCGGTTACCTTATGAAATATATTAAACGTAGTTGGTAGTAGGAGTAGTATTTGTCATCATGCAAGTTTGTTACTTAACCCTTTCGGCGCCAAATTTCTAATTGTCGTCTGCAATACAATTTTGTTAAATCGTTCGGTAAAATAATAGCCGTATTCGACTGGGTCTGTATCAATGAGCAGCGAATACAATTCCCAGTCGAATAAAATACACGTTGAACAACGAAAACCAATTATATGCAACGCGGATTGAAGACCGTTGAGATTCTTGAGTAACGCAATGTAAAGTTAATCCACAAACTTTTATTTTGGTTGAATTCAATAGGTGGGATATGTTTATGTGACGGAATAGTAAGAAAAAGCCCAGTAGAATACGACTAATGAAATACGATAAATAAATTAAACACTAGAATATATTAAAAAAAAGAGTTTGGGTCAAATAGTGAAAAGGCGGCGTCTGATCTTGGACTGCACTATTTGTCGTGGTGCATTTTAGCGACATTGACGGTGAAAGGGTTAAACATTGAAAGGGTTAAACGTTGAAAGAGTTAAACATTGAAAGGGTTAAACATTGAAAGGGTTTAACGTTGAAAGGGTTAAACGTTGAAAGGGTTAAACATTGAAAGGGTTTAACGTTGAAAGGGTTAAACGTTGAAAGGGTTAAACGTTGAAAGGGTTAAACGTTGAAAGGGTTAAACGTTGAAAGAGTTAAATGTTGAAAGGGTTTAACGTTGAAAGGGTTTAACGTTGAAAGGGTTAAATGTTGAAAGGGTTTAACGTTGAAAGGGTTTAACGTTGAAAGAGTTAAACGTTGAAAGAGTTAAACGTTGAAAGAGTTGAAAGAGTTAAATGTTGAAAGAGTTAAACGTTCAAGATACCTTTTCATTCAATGTTATAGTAATTTAATATATAAATGGAAAGTTATGTCTATCAGTCTTTGATATTGGCAATGTATAATATTTAAAACCGTACAGTGTTATAGATATACTTATTATTTGTATTACGTTATATTTAGTTCTAGGCTACTTTATCTAGGTTGCTATACTCCATTGTTATTATCAATTATTTTACGTACCCTTTAATTACTTTTAACAACGCTTAACTTCCTCAGTCGAATGGATGGCTGTACGTTCAACATGCCATGCATGTTCTGTATGTTAATCCATTACCTCAGAGGCTATTTTAGATAAAACCTCTTTGAATAAATCTACCGAAAAGGAGCATTAACTAGAGAAAAGGATTTTTTAGGATTTGTAGTTTGAAACCATTGTGATAAATAGAGCATTTGCTCCTATAGGAGCAAATGCTCTATTTATCACAATGGTTTCACAAAGTGACTTTTACAGAGTCGTCAAAAGTCGTCAATATGAGGGAATGGGTTAAAGTACACACTACACGTGACAAACACCGGTATGCACTTCTTAATTATTTTCCCTACATGTTTAATTTGTATTCAGGATCGTTCACATTGAGTTAGAAATGATTGCTCAATTAACCTTTAGCCTGATATAGGCGGATGAGTGAATACCTATGCAAACATTTTGGATCCAGATGAGATGCCGATTAACTCGGTGTCTCATCAGGATTCAAACTGTTTGACACTCTGGTTGCATTTTGGTAGAACAATTGATTATAGCTTGAATTTTGAAAATGTAGTAGGTGAAATATTCGGTAAAAATAATTTGCTCAGCAAGCTTAAGGTTAACCTGTACTAATGTACTTAGCAACAATTTATCTTGGCAACAAATTGTATAGTAGAACATATATATATACACACGAATTGTTTATTTAACTGTCCCTTTTCCTCTTCAGAATTTGAGAAGGAGAATAAATATTACACAGACAAATGGTGGCCAGGCTGGGATGCAAATTTATCGACGGCACTGAAATCTAAAGCTGGCATCAAAGGAATACGTAAGGATTCAAAACACAGTTTTAACAAAAGTTTTTAAATATCTTTGGTGTAATTTGAAAACTTTGCAAACTCATCAGATTTTTCAAGTGTTTTCAGTTTTGTAAGCAATATTTGCCTTTGCAAAAGAGGTTTATAAAACAGCATCTGCATTCCATAAGTAATACTTTGTACATAATATATATGTACGTTTTAAACTTTTACAACGGTGTGAAAAGAAATGTCTGCTCAAAATTGATTCATGCTTTCGGGAAGCTATTGAGTGTGTGTCAAACAGCTTTGTAACTGATGATACACCTAGTTACTCCACGTTTCATCTGGTTATATGATATGTGCAAATACGGACCAGGTCGCAAAAGCGGGATGATTATTGAAATATGGAGTTTCTGCTTTTCGAATGAATACTTAAAAATACACTTCCCAGCTTAATTAAAGGGTGGTGTAGATATCCTAACATGATAAATTAATTTCATATTAGCTATTAAATACCGATATTTGAATGTTTTAAGAAGCAAACTGATTTTCTGATGCATGAGTTCATGTTTAGTTTTTATCAAAAACAGTATTAAGATGTTAAGTATTCTGATATTCTAGTGGATCTCTACAAGAAGACTTTGGAACCAGTAATGACAGAATTGGGTCAAAGTCCAACTAAGAAAAAATGGAATACATGGATTAAGAAATGGAGCAAGCTGTCATTGGAAGACTTTCTTCGGAGCACAGTATACCAGGAAGACGAATGGCTTCAGCTCCGACCGTGGCCTGAAGCGGCGATTCAAGCCTACAAAGTTTGTTTTCAGTCTCAATTCCAATCTATCCGTCCTCACTATGAATGATTTCTAATAACCTTTTTGAGGATAACTCAATGTGTTATCATGGAACTTGAAGCATACAGCAAGTTTTGCAGATATATTTTATTTAGCGGTTATAATGCCGTTTAATTGTGAAGCATATTGTGAAAGGTTAATGCACATGTTTCATAGTTGTATATGCTATACTTTACAGGTAGCAACTTACACGCCGCAATTCCATGCTACACTGGTAAGTTATCTACGTGGAGATCTCGGAGAATGGCAGAAAGATCCGCTTTACACGCCTGCAAATGGGATGGACAGTCTTGCGAAGGCCTTCGTCAAAAAGAATGAACAAGGGTGGAACACTACTGTAGACCTTGACAAGAACATCGTCTACGGAATGAGAGTCATTACAGTAGAGGAATTTCAGGACGAATACAGGAAGCGTGTTCGAGTCACTGGAACTAATATTATCACCGGTTTAAAGAAATGTTTTGAGGGAGATGCTGTCATTCTGACACTTCCGCTGCCAATTCTTCGTCAAATGGACATACCGTTTTCGGTCGATCAACAGAAGGCCCTCGCAAACGTGACTTACGCGTCATCTACGAAGGTAATGATGCAGTGCAAAACCCGTTTCTGGCAGAAGGATGTTGGTCAAGGAGGATTCAGCAAGACAAATATGCAGATTGGCCAACTGCACTATCCTGATTACGATACTTCAGGAATACCCGATAATGAGCGAGGTATTCTACATGTTTATACGTGGGATTCAAATGCCCTTACATTCGGGTCGGAGAATCACAACGTTGCAATTGAAAGTGTTGTTCATCAGGTCAGTAAAATCCATCCTGAAATCATTGAAGAGTTCGAGGTGGGAAATGTTCATGCTTGGTACAGCGATCCTTCAGCGCAAGGGGCATATGCAGAACTGTTGCCGTTTGAGTACACAAATGCTTTTGAAACTCTCGTCACACCAACAGAAACATTGTACCTAGCTGGCGAGGCTCTGTCTTGGTCAAACGGTTGGATTCAAGGAGCCATATTTTCCGGTCTATCTCAGGCATACTCCTTCCAAATGTTTGTTGAGACCGGGAAACTCGAACCTGTCATGACACTTAAATGATATTTCACTGATCTGGAACTGATAAAGTATATTATACAAATCAATAATCATAAACTGAAAATAGATGTTGGTTAAATTATTGATATAGAGCCAGTCACTTATAAACAATACCATAACGGGAATGTGGTGATTTTTTTTGTACAGTACCCCCATCTCCCCCGGGAATTTTAGTAGAGCAGAATTCAGATACTTTTCGACAGGTGGCCGATTAATGTAGGATGAAAGTCATGCAGCAATTTCCAAGAGGAGCTTTCTGTATGACTTTCACCTTACCTTAAGCTGGCATCTGTCTCCAAATATTAATATTGATACTAAATTGAACTCAGATGTGAAGGGGTTTTACTGCAAATGAATTTGTTGCAAATGTACACTTGTACATTTTCTGTATTCCTAAGTAAATATATTGCACGTACTTCTTACACTTATATATAATACATTTTAATGATCTGGTGCATTTGTAATCAGATGCGGATATGACTATTGAGTTTGGGTGCATCATGCCAGCTCAAGATTATGTGGTCTAATCAACTATTGAGATCATCGTTTGATCCTGTATTATTTGTATTGTGGCTTTGACATTATCTAGCAAGAAAATGGAATTACACATTTGCCACAATGACAACATAGGATTTGGCATGTAGTTTTCTCTTTGACCTTTAAACAAGTTTAGAACTGTTATAGTTATTAGCAGCACTTACTCGTGCAAAGACGTCACGTGTCACTGGTCAGTCACTTGGTGCATGTATCACAGAACAACCAACGCCTAAACGTATTTGATTCCATTTCACGGTCACGTTTTTGAATTTGTGCTCTGGTATCCTTTACTTATAGGTCGTTCGTGCTGTACCGACTAATTTTCACCGCGCAAGACTGACTTGCATTTTGACATTTCCGTGACTAGCGCCATTGCTTCACGACAGTCTCTGCATTGCTTTAGGACAGTCATCGCACTGATCAAAGACTAAGTCTCTCTGCGAAAGTCATCATTTTAGACTGTATTGTAACATACCTACATTTTTTCAATCCAACCCATTTCGATTATTATTTAATGTATCTGTCTGTTTTATATTCTGTATATTGCATTTCATCTAGGATTAGAATTATGTTTGTGACTTATATCATTCCTTTGCTACGTATTTTCTGCTACAATTTACTGTTTGAATTTATATTACCGTGGTCCAAGGTTATAAAATATCTGAGTCTGAGATCATTCTCAAGTATCTGATTGGTCTGATTCTGAGCAAGACGCAATCAAAGCGTTTTATAACCATGGGGCCAAACTGCTTGCAAGGTTGCACTGCTTGCAAAAGTAATTATATAATTGCTGTTGGCGATGAAGGAGTGGATGAATATCAAAATATTGACAGTGGAAGTTGTCAATAATTCTACAAATACCAATAATTTGTTAACGACTCCAACGACTTCTTTATTTGTTGCTGCTTTGCCAGTCCTGGTATTGTGCTTATGCTGATAACGAGTAATATTTACTTCAAAGCTTATATGTATATTCATTGTATCTTGTCGACTGACAAATAAACATTTATTCTGAAACATTCCGTGTAAACTTCTACCACTGCAGACTGGTCATTGTTTTCTGATGTTTCTTCTATAGCATATATCAAACCAATACTTTTGCATTATAATTTTGTATAAGGGCTTTATGTCGTTTTAACAATATTTAGTCATATCGCAACGCCGAATTATATGGATGATGCCTCTATTCACGGACCAAATTGTAGAACAACCCGCCTGCCACAAGCCAGCTGGAAGACTTCCTCACATGAAATATCCAAATGTCTAGACCGTCAATCGAAGACCGTAACCACTTGGTCGTGGAGGGACCATACTTTCACTTTTCGTAAGTGTCATTCTGGAAATCATGTTAGGCAGAGGTGAACTGAAGCATGAAAAAGAATTGTATTTAAAGCGTTTAAAGGTACCGTGTAGAAAATCCATAACCATAAATATATATCTGCCTCAGATGGTACCTTTGGAGGAAGTACTGATATTGGTTGACAAATTCTGTCAACTAGTAGTATGCATTTCTTGATACAATTAATAGCATTTGCATTGTATATCAGACAACCATGTTTAATACTATATTCAGAAGAAAATAGTGTTTTAAGAGGACAACAAAATGTGCTTTTACAAGTTTGTTACCATTTCTGCAACTTTAAATAAGCATGACGTAATAGCAAAACAAGGATATGCATTATTTGTCTGTTGTTGCTCTGTCCGCATACTTAGGATTTAGGCATCAGTGAAAATAGCTATACAACAAGAAAATAGAAGAAGATACGTTAAGTATAGTAGAGTGAATGAGTGAGTTGGGTTTTACGTCCGGCCAACAGTATTTCAGTTATTTGCAGACGGCACCCGCATGAGACAAGTTATAGTGCTGCCTCACTGGAATACAGAAATATACATATACTGGAATATAGTAGAACCTATTTTAAGTGGTCATTCATTTATTGAACACAGGAAGTTTTAAAAACGAATTTTCATCTTTTGGCAAATACCAGTTATTGGCGAATAATATAATGCATTATAATTGAAATAAGCCTGTAATGTTTGAATGCAATATTGGAACTGAAACATTTTTCATATTTAGCCTTATCGTGCTGAAAAAAAATATATCTGCTAAAACTCTGATCTATTGTATTTTTCTTCTAATTCGTACAAGCGTTAGAGAAACTGTCGACCGAGTGTCAAACAGCATCGATCCTGCCGAGACACCGAGTTACTCGGAGGCTCGTCTGGATCCAAGTTGTTTGCATATGCGAGTCAGGCCACGCTTAGCATGATCAGGTTAACCCTTCCTGTGCCAAATTTCTAATTGTCGTCTGCAATCTAAGTGTGTTAAATCATTCAGTAAAATAAGAAAATGAGATAAATAAATACAAATTTCAAAGGAATAAAGCACATATATAGAAATAGAGATTGAGACAAATAGTGCAGTCCTTGATCAGACGCCGCCTTGAAAAGGCGGCGTCTGATCTGGGACTGCACTATTTGTAACCTCAATAGTACTGTGTAATATACCTAGACAAAATGGCGACGCCAAGTCGTCACCATGTTGTCTCGGCCATGTTGTCACTATTGTGACAAGCCTCTTAGTATATAAGTATATATCAATGGCTAGCGACAGTGGTTCCCTGAAGTTCATTTGTGGCTTAATGCCGGGCAATATAATTCAACAGTAAATCATGGGTGCATTTGTAAATGTCTAGGAGAAGAAATTTCCTAGACAGTTTATTTTGAAATATTTTGCATAGCAATATAAAAAGGATTAAGCAACAAAATTGGCCCCTAGAATAAGGCATATACATGAATAAATTACACAGTGGAACTAAATATAAGAGAGTAGAGTGATTGTTCTGAAATACATCCAAGCTACATATAGTGAAATAAATCCAGAACAGGATCAAGCACGCCCTAAATTGGTTGGAGGCGGGGAGGTGGACGGACAAAAGAAACAAATAAACTGACCTGTTAACTATAAAGTCCGCCAAACACTGATGATAGAGAAATGTAGAGCGCGTCCAAGTCAGGGGCGAGCCCGACTCTGATTGGTCAATATTTAAGATCACGCGTCATACTTCTATATTTGGCGGAACGACCCTACAGCTATTGGTCAGTAAGATTAGACCGTGCGATATTTGCTGGTTACCACTCCGAAAGGATGGTTCCCTGCTCCCATCATGCGATCAAAGCATGAGAGGTCTGGTAGACAGTGTTACCTAATCATTATATAATATCCCTCTGTTGTGAGAGTAGCATGATTGATCCTAACCAGATTGCAGCCTATACCTGTTGACCTTTATCCAGTCTCTTGCGGTTACAAATTAATTTTTCTGGCCAGCCAGAAAAATGTTTATTTTGTCGTGGTGCAATTATGCGACTGCGGCGGTGAAGGGTTTAATATGCGTTATTCTGTATGTGTCTTGATCAAGTTTGACTTATTCGGCCGGACGTCCGCGGTTGAGTGGTTATGGTTTTCGACTAACTATCTCTCTGCTTTGGTTCGACTTTGGACTGTTCGTGTACTGAAGCATTCCAGTCAAACTGCAGTAGGTCGGTGGTTCTACCTGGTGTGCAGTTTGTTTCGTTCACGGAAATCATGGGATCTTCTCCCAATCTGTAATTAGCTGGATGTTGTGAAATGACTGAATACTGTAGAAGCAATGTAACATACAAAACAAAATTTTATTCGGAGGGTGAGCGAACTATTAGCATCGCTGATTTAACAGAGGAGGTAAATAATACATTTCTGTGTGTCTGTGTAATCATGTTAATTCCCCTTTGTTGACATAAACACTGTAACTTCCGTATTGCAGCAAAATCTCTCGAAACCGGACGCAAACTTTAGTATGAATATTGGTCTTAGATATAGTTTTCAGCTTAACCCCATCCCTCATATTGACGACCTTTGACGACTCTGTAAAAGTCACTTTGTGAAACCATTGTGGTAAATAGAGCATTTGCTCCTAGGAGCAAATTGTCTATTTATCACAATGGTTTCAAACTACAAAACTAAATATTTCCTTTTCTCTAGTTAATGCTCCGTTTCGGTAGATTTATTTAAAGAGGTAGGGTCTAAAAATGGCCTATGAGGAAATGGGTTAATGCAGAGTGATGTCATGCAGAAAGTTCATCTAAGTTAATTGCGTTTATTTGTTTCAGATGAAACAGTTCTTCAACCTCAACTTGGTTTCTACTGTTTTAAAACCATCTTTTGACAAATATCAATCTTTTAAATTTTCACATAGAAAATAGATGCTTAAATATAATGCGACTTTAAGCGTGAATGCCTGAAAGTTTAAAGGGCTAACACAACATAAATTATATGCTTCCGAATTCACATTTGAAAATACCACTAGTAAATTTGATATTGCAGATTTGAAGTTACATGTATAACAACTTTTATATACATTTTCAGCATAGATGCCGTTTAGCATAGTGATGACGTTGTAGTTTATATTAGAAATGATATTTCTAAAGGAGACTGAGAGTGATAGTGAGGATTAATTCAACTTTTCATTCACTCTGTGCCTGCTAGGTGCGACCTAACGGACATTTGCAAACAGTTTGGATCCAGATGACACGCCATCTCATCAGGATCCAAGCTGTTTGACACTCTGTCAATAGCATCTCAACATCTTGAACGAATCAGAAGTAAGTGACTACGGCGGCAACAAATCGGAACTTAAGCACATCTCGTTTACATAGCAGGCTAAGGGTTGATATGCTCGAATTACAGTTATTTGCGAATAATTTATGTATGTTTACATCGAAAGATATATGTTAACATTGTGCAACATTAAATTTTGTTAACGTGGTAACAAAAATAATACCTTCAAATGATAATTAAAGCAATGCATATATTATATAAAAAGAATGAAATAAATCATACCATTCAAATCGGCATCAAGGATGACACAAAAAAGAAAACGATCCTTTATTTCCGGCGCGGTCCTTGATATCTTTGTTCTGACATAACAAGACATACATTTATCAAAACAAAAGAAACTTTTTTACTGGAAATACTTTATATAGAGGATCTTACATGAGTGTTCATTACATATTGTTTTTATGAAACGACTTTACTATAATGATATGACACGAGCTTTAGCGAGTGTCATATTCATAATAGTAAACGAGTTTCATGAAAACAATTTGTAATGAACACGAATGTAAGATTCTTTTTATCACATAAGCCTTAAAAGTTAAATAGAAAATGAAACAGTCTATAGCTGGCGGCTATTTCGGCCATTGCTTATAAACAGCGTAGCAATACAACGGACGATGAACATGCAACGCTACGACTAGCTAACGCTTAAAATTAGCGCTGCGATTGGCTAACGATTACTAATTTGCATACAAAATGCACTAGTGCATTTCCGCGATTTACGACACTCTGTTACGGCACTCCCACAAGGCAGATTATGTGAGGTCACTAAACTACATCAAGTATTTTGTGTTAAAGGCAGGCAGGTGGGTGATTAAAGCAAGCTGAAAGTAAAACAGAACGCTCCTATAGGAGCGTTCTGTTTTACATTCACCTTGCTTTAAGCAGCCACTTGCCCTAAATACCAAATAATTAACTCAATTTAGTGGCCGTTATAGAGAGAGGGTTTACTGTAACTATAGCAATACAGGTATACACACAGTTCGAACCTGTATTAACCCTTTCGCTGCTAAACTCTGTCATCTGCTAACTTTGTCGTCTGCTACAAATTTTCATTTTTTTTATTTTCTTCATTTTTGTTTCAAAAACATAGTAACAGTAACAAACAGTTTGGATCCTGATGAGACGCCGGTTTACTCGGTGTCTCATCTGGATCCAAACTGTTTGCATAGGTAATCACAGATCCGGCATTGGCAGCGATGAGATACATTGCGTTCATCAGCCAATACTGGTATATAGAACTGGGTGAGATACATTGCGTGCATCAGCCAATACTGGCATATAGAACTGGGTGAGATACATTGCGTGCATCACCTAATACTGGTATATAAAACTGGGTGAGATACACTGCGTGCATCAGACAATGCTGGCATATATAACTGAATGAGATACATTGCGTGCATCAGCCAATACTGGCATATAGAACAGAACTGGGTGAGATACATTGCGTGCATTACCTAATACTGGTATATAAAACTGGGTGAGATACACTGCGTGCATCAGCCAATACTGGCATATAGAACTGAGTGAGATACATTGCGTGCATCAGCCAAATACTGGCATATAGAACTGGGTACAGTTAACCCTTTCCCTGTTCAATATTCATGCAAGAAATAATGACATCATGAATATTCAATCATAAACTGGATGATTATAATCTAACATGAACACATGGATTTGTTTTACTTTGGCAGAAGCTATAGAATCAGATCTATGTTATTTCACAATCAAACAGAGAAGATCTTGATCAGACGGATCCGACAGGAGCTGTCTCATCTGGGTCTATCCGCTTGCAAATGCGTGATAAAGTGTTATATGAAGGAACGGGATAAACGCCTCTAATACCTCAAACTAGGTGGTAGCTTAATGCAGGACAGACGCAAGAGCTTCTCTATTAGTTTCATACTGCATTAAGCAACCTCCTGTTTTAGGACATTTAGTCATAAAATGGTCGCTATAGACGGATGTTATTTATACACAAAAGGAAAGTGACCGCAGTAATCACGCGATTATGACCCTCTCACGTTATTGGTAAATTAAAGGAAATAATGAAGAATTCTGATTTCCAACTTTCGTTTTCGATCATTGAATCATTTAGAACGTTTTCCATAAACGTGATTCATATATGGCTGATGCGTTTGTTCTATAAACAACCATCATCCTTTAGCCTATGAGGTTGTCCAGATCCTATTGTTAAACCCATCCATTTTCATACTGAAGGGGCACAACAAACACATTATTTGCTGGTTTATGCAATTGACACTAATTGCTTCAGCAAACAGTGCAGACCCTGATCAGAAGGCTCCTGAAGGAACCCCCTGATCAGGGTCTACACTGTTTGCATGGGTCCTTTGTAAGGGACAATGGACACAAATGGGTTAATAAGTACGTAAATGTTGGATAAACCACTTTCGGAAATATGTGTCTATTTTTTTTACACTTTACTTTAAAGATACACATTTTAAAACTACAGTAAAACCCCTCTAATGCGACTACAAAAAAGGGACATAATTATGTCTGGCAGAGGCAGGTGGTAGCTTAATGCAGGACGAAAGTTATGCAGAAAGCTCCTATAGGAGCTTTCTGCATAACATTCGTCCTGCATTAAGCAACCACCTGCTTATAAAGACAGCTATGGCTATTCTTTAAGTGGTCACATTAGAGGGGTTCTACCGTACCTTTACAAACAGGGCACACCCTTGTAAGAGTTATCTAAATTTCCTTACTGAGTTATACAGATCTGATTTTATCGTTTCTTTCAAGGCAAAAAGCACATGTGCTCATAATTATCGCATATGACATATTTATTTAATCCATTCAAGTAAATGATATGCATGATGTCATGAATAGACACATAAATATCCAAGAGGAAAGAGGTTGATAAATGTTTGGTGAACCCCATATCGTATAACTTACTACTTAACGAAGCAAGCTTTAATTTTATTTGCATATTCAGTAAGACACTGTTACGTTATAGAAACAGGACAATTAATACTCTTGTTAACCCTTTCCCTCATATAAACGCCTTTTCACGTATTTGTAATCAGAGTAAACCCAGATCAGATGACTCCTATAGGAGCCTGCTCTGTTTGCTTTAGAAACTATATAGATATGATTCTACAGTTTTTGTCAAAGCAATAAATCCCTTGAATATTTAAATACTAAAAAATCAGTTAATAAATATTCATTTTTTTCTTAAAGGAATATTCAACAGGATAAGGGTTAAAACATTGGGAAATTATCGAGGGAAAACATTTACAGTTGCCATTCCTTTAATACGCTTAGCCGATATATACCTGTTCGACTTGTCATTTAACCCATTCCCGCATAGGCTATTTTTAGATTCAACCTCTTTCATTAAATCTACCAAACATGAGCATTTACTAGAGAAAAGGACATTTTTAGAATTGTATAGTTTTGAAACCATTGTGATAAATAGAGTATTTGCTCCTGTGGGTCTCCCGTTTGCAAAAGGCATAAACTGTCCTATTTATGGAGTAAAGGAGTATTTCTTTTATATTATATTTGTTGTTGTTTTCATTATTTAAGCTTCTATATCTTGTAAAATTGTAATTGGACTTTAAAACTTCTCATACTAAAGGCGCATAGGCTGGCATTTGCAACCAGCTTAGATCCAGAGGAGACGTCGGGTAACTCGGCAGTTTATCGGCATCCAATTTCTTAGCCACACGGCTAACAGTTTATCAGCCCATTTGTTCCCAGTGGATTCTTCCATGCTTATAATATGTTGGATTAGTCCATTTATTATCTGTCTGGTCTAAATTTTCATTTTTGTTTTATATTGAATGTCCTACCAGCAAACAGTGTAGACTCTGATCAGACGCCGCATTATGCGGTCTAATGAGTATTATGAGAGTCTAAACTGTTTGCCTACGTCCCATATATGGGATAGTGGGAGCAAATGGGTTAATGTTTCAGCTAACATCATATTGGAGGGTATGATAATGGTTCAAACGGTGTTTACATTTTGAGAGACTTGCCCTAATTATTCTGAATATAAGACAATGAATGCTGCAGTAGAAACAATAGAAATGTCGGCCGAATAATTTGCCGTCTGCAAAATTGGCCGTCTGCTTAACCCTTCGCTTGCTATTCACGTCAATATACCTACCTGTAAATAGTGAAGACCCAGATGAGACAGCTCCTGCAGGAGCTGTCTCATCAGGGTCTGTACTATTTACAAATTGATTGTGCAACCAGTGCACCCCACAGCAGTGATTGCACAGCGATACACTTGTTCACAGTGAATATATATGTAATTATACAACAGAGCATGGGTAAAGAAGGAGACATGTATTTTAAACTTCAGCAAGCGAAGGGTTAAATTTTAGAAGTACTGTTCAATTGCAATTACCAGAATGTGAAATAGTTTGGTTTCCTTTATGAGGAATACGGTATGAAGGTCTTTCGTTTGCTGTGAATCGATGCTTGTAGAGTTCATTTATGTTCTACATACTTTGGCACTACGTAGCCTTTTAAACCCTTTTACCGCCAATGTTGCATAAATGCACCACGACAAATAGTGCAGTTCCAGATCAGACACCGTCTTAATCATATCCTCTTTAAACCCATTCCCTCATATTGACGGCTTTTGACGACTCTGTAAAAGTGATTTTGTGAAACCATTGTGATAAATAGAGCATTTGCTCCTATAGGGGCAAATGCTCTTTTTATCACAATGGTTTCAAACTTCCAAATTCTAGAATTGTCCTTTTCTCTAGTAAATGCTCCTTTCAGGTAGATTTATTCAAAGTGGTTGTATCTAAAATAGCCTATGAGGTTAAGTAAGAACGACTCACTTCAATCCACATTGACTGGATGTCCGTCTTGCGCTTATACTGCTATCATACTATGCGGGACCAGGCCCCGAGGTCATAAAACATTTTGCTTGAGCCAGAGATCATTCTCAAACATCTGGGTCCAAGGTTATAAAACCAATCAGATGCTTGAGAATCATCTCAGACTCAAGCAAAAAGCTTTATAACCTCGGAGCTTGGCCAATCAGATAGAGAATGATCTCATACTCAGACTAGCATGTGAGACATCTTGGACACAGATGAGACATCGGCGTCTTGTTAGGATTCCTGCTGTTTGACACTTGGTCAGTTAGGATACCTGCTGGTTGACACTCGGTCAGTAGTTTCTCCAAAGCTTGCCAACTGGTAGAAAGAAAAAACATGCAGCTGGTCTGAGTCTTGATAGACACATATATACATGTACAGCATGATAAGAGTGAACCCCATTGTTCCTGTGTTGCCTTGACCCTGGCGGATATATCGGTGGTCCAAGCTACTTGACATTTAGAAAATACTGACCGACCCAACTACTTAACCCTAATTACTCCTCTGTTGTTCGGATAGTATTAACGATATATTCCATTAATACGCTTGTAAACAGAGTAGTCCCATATCTAATGGCCCCTGTAGGAGCCGTCTGACCAGGGTCTGCTCTGTTTGTTTATGAGATAATGTAGATATGACTCTAGTTTCTGTCATTGCCATAAAATCCGATGTTTTCGTTTCATTGTAAAAATGATCTAATTAATTCATTATTTCATTATTTCTTACATTCTAAATGTAACGTCCGCTTTAGAGGGATTTTACTGTCGTTTGTAAAAAGAGAGAAGGTTCCCTAGCGAAGACAATTAGACACACGTGGCTTAACGGATATAAATTAAACCACACTATATACAGACTACAGACGTAAACCAGATAATTGAGACACTACATCCTGCACAATTGTTTTCCATACCTAACCCTTTCAGTGCCAGTACCGTCGCGTGCTGGACACATTTTTGTCTGCTTCAAATTTTAGAGTGGGCGTTTTCAATTGCTTTATAAAAAAAAGTATCTTAACCCTTTCGGCGACAAATTCCTCACTGTCGTCTGCAATCCAACTTTTGTTAAATCATTCGGTACAATAAGGAAATGAGATAAATAAATGCAAATTTCAAAGGAATAAAGTACAGATATAGAAATAGAGATTGAGACAAAAAGTGAAGTCCCTGATCATACGCCGCCTTGAAAAGGCGGGGTCTGATCTGGGACTGCACTATTTGTCGTGGTGCATTTATGCTACTTCGGCGGTCAAACGGTTTGCATATAATATTATAGGCCCGTCTTCGTGATACTGAGTCATTTTGTTTTTCTTTCGTTTCGTTGGAGAGAAACGGGTGGGTACTTTAATAACAAGTCGATATCTCATGAATATTGAATTGTATGTATACAGTAAAACCCCTTAGTAAATCAGTAAAATCGGACGTTCAAATTAGTATTAATATCAGTCTGTAAGACAGGTGCAGCTTAACCCATTTCCTCCCAGTGGATTCTTCCATGCTTATATATTGGATTAGTCTATTTTTGTTATCTAAGGGGTACCTGGTCTAAATTTTCATTTCTGTTTTGTTTTACATGTATATTGAATTTCCTATCAGCAAACATAACAGTGTAGACTGATCAGACGCCGCATTATGCGGCGTCTGATCAGAGTCTACACTGTTTTCCTACGTCCCATATATGGGATCGTGGGAGCAAATGGTTAATGCAGGGGTTGTCTCCTGATTAGAGGTCAAATTACTCGGCCTCTCAACTGTATTCAAGCTGTTTGCATATTTGGGTCAGGTCGCGAAGGAGGGACAAGGGTTCTGAACGATTCGAAAGAGTGGTCATAGCATAGCGGTCACAACATAGTATTTGGTGGAGAAATGACGATTTTAGTACAGTGAAATCTCGATAATTGGAAATTAAACTAAAGAAGAAGAATTGAGACTCTTTTGTGCATGTGGTTGTTTAATGCAGGTGAAAACCATGCAGAAAGCTCCCAGATGATCTTCCTGTATGACTTTCACCCTGTATAATCGAGATACAAATGTATTTCCCTCGTGTAAACGTGTTTTCACGCATATGCAAACAGAGTGGACCCATATCAGATTGATCCTATAGGAGCCATCTGATCAGGGTCTGATCTGTTTTCTAATGGAATTCGATAGATCTGATTCTATACTTTCGATAGATCTGATTCTATACTTTCTAAAATGGCTATAATGTTCCACCTTCCGTGTTTCATTATAAATATTTTGTCCATGAATTTTGAGTAGGTAATGAAATTTGTAATAAACGTAGAACAGGGAAAGGCTTAATACTTGTAATATCTTTAGAGCACACCAGTTACTCAAATAGTGTACTGAAATCAAATGTAAACAAAATGTGATAAAATAGTTTCGATGTTGGTTATTGGATATAAACTGATGCAAATGACAGATATGCAAAGTTTGCATCAAGGAAAACTCCGATATACAGTAGAAAAGGACTCTAATTATGGTTATGTGAGGAAAGTGGCAATTAATGCAGGTTAAATGTAATGCAGAAAGCTCATACAGGAGCTTTCTGCATTACTTTGACATGCATTAAGTAACCTCCTACTTTATAATAGCCATATGTTCAATAAATGAATAACCGCTTATAACGTTTGTACATCAAACGTTATAAGCGTATACTATATAAACATATACAATATAAAGTAATTGATGTCAGTGCTTATATTGCTATTCAAGTTTTATACATGCTTTAACTGTATAGTAGGAAATATATTGCAGTTAGTTGACAGCAACAACGAAAAACCACAGAGCGAGCCTCGTCCCTGTACTATAACGATGAGAAAATAAAAGTAATGACATTAAACTTTCCAAGTACATGTATTCAATGAGCTCTGTAAACAACGACATATGACAATGTGCAATAGATCACGTGGCTTAATGAGTCCCGGATGTTCGGGGCTTACTATAAAATGAGAAGCGCACTAACATCTATGATCTGTCAGCATTGGAACAAAATTAAACAGTACCACAATGTCGAAGGGGCAAGAAATAGGGGTAATTATAATTATTAATATTACCAACACTCATTTATATCTCGTTGTATTGTTTACTACTTCTTAAGAGCTATTGCTTCTATTACTTATTTCACTAACGTTTATGTTATAGTTCCACAAATGTTTTCATATGTACTACAGCTGTTCATCATCAACAACTACAAACACTACTTTAACCCTTTACTCCATAACTACGGCTTTCTTTGTTTCTGCAAACAGAGTAGAACCACATCAGACGGCTCCTATAGGAGCTATCTGATTACGATATTCTATGTTTGCTTATTGTATAATATAGATATGATTCTAAAATTTCTACTTCGGTAAAACAATTCACGTGTGAATATGCCATCTTAAAAGAATAATTTAATTAACATTTCTAACATAAATATTCATGGAGTAAAGGGGTAAACTACCTTCGGTCATACCGCTCCCTCTTATTCTAAGATTATTTACACTTTAACCCATTACCTCATAGGCTATTTTTAGATACAACCTCTTTGAATAAATCTACCGAAAAAGAGCATAAACTTGAGATAAGGAATTTTTTTAGAATTTTGAAACCATTGTGATAATTAGAGCATTTGCTCCTATAGAAGCAAATGCTCTGTTTATCACAATGGTTTCACAAAGTGACTTTTACAGAGTCGTCAAAAGTCGTCACTACGAGGGAAAGGGTTAATAGTTTCAGTGTTGGAAGTGATTCAGAATGTCGCTTATATAAAGACATTTAAACCTCGCCAGTTCGAACACTTAAACATATTTTGCCATTTTTAGACCCAACCTTTTTGAATTAATCTACCGAAAAGGAGCATTACCTAGAGAAAGGGAAAGTTTTAGAATTGTGTAGTTTGAAACCATTGTGATAAATAGAGCATTTGCTCCAATGGAATTTTGTAGTTTGAAACCATTGTGATAAATAGAGCATTTGCTCCAATAGATTTTTGTAGTTTGAAACCACTGTGATAAATAGAGCATTTGCTCCAATAGAATTTTGTAGTTTGAAACCATTGTGATAAATAGAGCATTTGCTCCAATAGAATTTTGTAGTTTGAAACCATTGTGATAAATAGAGCATTTACTCCTATAGCAGCAAATGCTCTATTCACCACAATGGTTTCACAATGTGAACTTTATCGACGCGCTAAAATGCGTCACTAGGGGTTATGTGTTAAATTAATGCATGTTGAAAGACATGCAGAAAATTTCTCTAGGATCGTTCTGCATGATTCCCTCCTTGCATTAAGCAGCCACCTGCCTTAAACGATATCCGTTCTGTTTTACTATATGTTCGGATTAGCGACGTATGCGTACCTTTAAGCGTTTCCATAAATATGCTCCATTAATGCACATAAATCCCACAAAGAAATAGTACGCTGATTGCAAATGTATCTTATAAAGGACATGTATATGAATGTAAATTGATACTTAAACCCGGCTGTTACAGTTAATGTTCACAAATGAACTGTACTTCGTAATATTGTATACCCTAATTCTCCTAAATATTCGGATACTAGGAAAGGATATGAGGAAGGGCAAATAGATCAGACAGGCAAATGGTTCAACCTGCGAGTTGCTACTGTTTCATTCTATTTTGAATTATTGACCCTTTCCTTCATATAAATGCCTTTTCAAACATCTGAAAAAAGAGTAGACCCAGATCAGACGGGTCCTATATGAGCCGTCTGATCAGGGTTTGCTCTGTTCGCTAATGGATTTCTTAAATGTCTACAATGTTCTACCGTAAATATTTCATTATAACTATTTTGTCCATGAATATTCAGTTGGTATTGAACTTTGAATTAGATATAGAACAGAGAATGGGTTAACTATTTACTCCATATATACGCCTTTCTACGCCTTTGCAAACAGAGTATACCGAGATCAGACGGCTCCTATGGGATCATGGTCTGCTCTGTTTGCTTATGATATAATATAGATATGATTCTACAGTATTTGTCATCAGTAAACATACCAATTGCCCATGTGCTATTATAACAAATAATATTATCAATATTTATAACATCATAATTTTTAACATGAATATGCATGGAATAAACTCTTTCGGCGCCAATGTCGACTTTTGACACCATTGAAAAAAGTGCAGTCCCATTTTACTAATATACCTTTATTATCTAGTGTAGAATTATATTTAATATGAAATTATTATTACAGACGACACTTTTAAATTTGGCGCCCAAAGAGCTAAGGGTTAAAGCAGTGTCAGGTTGACTTATTCCGCTGTACATTCTGGTGGAGAGGGTAGATAGGGTGTCCAAACATTTAGTGTACATGTAATTAGGATATCCAATAACCAGAGATCCAGATAAGATGCGTAAATTAAAACATTTTCATGAATAAGTCCTTTATTTCTCCACCAGATCCTATACTGTGAGTTACCACTCTTTAGAACCGTCTCGAAGAGACAATTCTACACCAAATCCTTTACTGTGACCACTCTTCGAGACGATTCTAAAGAGTGGTCACAGTATAGAGTTTGTGGAGAAATGGCGATTTTAGTATCTGTAGCTCTGTTAACACGTTTGTCTTGTTCTTATATCTCCAAACTTTACCTGCTTCAATTTTCTATGTTGCTTTTTTCGCCAAAAGAGGGCTCTGGTCAGAGACTGCACTGTTCGTCATGTTACAATATTTTATGTTACAAAACTCTGTATATTCAAGATAAGTATGACGTATTCGAATTTTGGAATAGTTCATTTGAAAGGATTATTATTGTAGCTGATATTCTCACCATACGTTTGCAGTAAATCCAGACCACGAACCTTAACTCAAAAATTGACATAATTTCCAGTAATTGCATGATTCATAATCAAAATGATTTGTAGTTAATGGCAAGCATGTTGCTAAATATGGAAAAAAAGGTCAAACAGGGAGAGTCACATACGAAATGACATTGCAAACAAGAAACGACACAGCCACAAGACAAAACCTTACGGGACGCATATCAAGACGTAAAACATTAAACATGAAGCTTATTAAATAATAAAGGTGACATAGGGTGAAAGCAGGAGTACCGCCTTGGAACGGTCAGTACAATGCTTACTATGAACAATGCTGAATCACCTGCTTTAACATTTTACTGTAATGACAACACTTCTACTGCTATTGTAAATATGAAAAAATCAAACTATCTTAAATAATTATTCTCTTCCTCAAAATTATGGTCATATGTATCATCAGCATTTAACCACCATCATCAGCACACATACTATTTTGTATTATGATGTCCCGATGAGTTGTTAACGTGTGTCATCAACACGTGAATGGCCTTGTAGTATGTATGTACTCGAAATTGTACCCGCCGGGTGTGGGATCAAACTCGATACCTCGAGATTCCTATTCATACACTCTATATCGTATCGTCATTAAAGCCACACAGCAAGACTCTTCCAGAGTTCATACAGGTAAAGTACAACGTAAAGCAATTTCATATTCATTTCAGTTTAACCGCCGAGGTATACAACAGGACAATAATTATGAAGAACTAATGAATCAAATAACAGATGGCGGACTACGCTATGCCGTTGCGAAATCAAACAAAGATCCCGACGCCGACACATTTTATCGAAAGACTGTCGATCAGGAAATGAAGCGTCAAGTGATAGTCGTCGGTGCGGGCATGTCGGGGTTGTCGGCAGCCTACGAACTGGCGCAAATTGGACATGAGGTACGATATATTTATGTATTAGTAATAGCAAATATAATTATGTTAAAGCCATGGACTCTTTGTGTAGTTTAACGTTCAAAGTAAGTGTGAGGTTTTTAATCTGGAATCTATATACAGTACACATATTCTACCGATAGTAGGTTACAAGCTGTCCATTTACACTCGGCCCAAGGTAGCTATGGCACATTGTTTTTTTCCCTTACAAGTGTCCATTTATACACGTGTTGACTACTTCCGATACGATCAATTTCTTAAAATATTTTGATATTGTCTCAAACATATTGACTCCTGATCTGGATCCAAACTGTTTGCAAGTTCCAGTCAAGTCGCAAATAGCGGAATAGGGGCTAACGCTGAAAACAAACCAAACAGTTCAACAGCCAATACTATCAAAAATAAAAATATTTTATAAAACACATGGAAATGTAAAGAACAGTTTATTGCATGCCTTATTCTTTACAACAGCGTAAACATAGATCAAAAGACCCATAGACCCTCTGATCAGGGGTTACACTGTTCATCATTCAGAATCCCCTAGCAAGTTTAAGCCGTTCATACTATAGTTAAACACTGACGGGCCATTCCTCTTTGATAATTTATGGTTGAAAGGCTTAATTGCACTTATCTTTGTTCTGTAGGTCACTGTACTAGAGGCTCAGTCGAGAGTCGGAGGGCGGGTCCATACCCTCCGAAATGGCTTTGCTGACGGCCTCCACTGTGAAGGTAACATTAAGGTTTCTATGGAAGGCTGCTTCTTAATAGTGACACTAAAATATGCACATCTTTACCTGTATCTACTATAAAAGAGATGTATAATCCTTTCCTCCATAAATACGCCTTTCTACGCCTCTTTAAAAGTCACTTAATGAAACCATTGTGATAAATAGAGCTCTAATCACAATGGTTTCAGCGCTACGTGTAGCATTTTCCTTTTCTCTAGCCTATGAGGGAAAGGGTTAATTACGCGTGCTGAATGGATGCAGTGTCAGACTCTTTACATTTGTCACTTTATTTAATACACTGCCATACAACCACTAAAAACAGTATTACATCTCTTTATTCCATGATTCTTTAAGTAAAGAAACAGACCTATATAATTCCATAAGCACACACAGCAGACTGATCAGACGGACCCTACAGGAACCGTCATCTCGGCATTAAAATGCATATTAAGGAGGAAAGAATTAACCATTTCCCTCATATAAACGCGTTTTCACGCATTTGAAAACAGAGTAGACCAAGTAGACGTCTCTTCGGTGTCTGTTCTTCTAAATTTTGACAGGATACGGATCTGATACTACAGTTATTGCGAAAGCAAAAATATTCATTTAAAAGTTCACATTAAAAAAATTCAGCTGATAAATTTTGAAGATGTCATTATTTCTTACATGAATATTGAATAGGGAAAGGGTTAAATGAAAATCTACGAGGAAGATACAAGTACATGTACATTGTTGACAAAAGGTGCAGTCATATAATATGTTTTTGTAATGATGGCAGCGTCTTAACACAGTCTATCCTGTTTGAAATTTAACTCTGATAGTTTTTATCATCAAACTTTATAAACAATGAAGATTCCAATCAAACATGACATGGTAATTGATTCATCTCACTTCTTGCAAACAAAACCAAAAACAAATGCATTCCTAGTGATATGACTTGTCAAGAACACGTATTAATATTAAAGTGTTGAAATCTACAGCTGGTGCGATGCGACTGCCTCCGGACCATTTCTTGACTAAACACTACATAGATCTGTTCGGTGTGGAGACCAGAACTTTCCAAAACTACAACAAGAACGGCTATATGTATGTATACGGAGAGAAGGTCAGAATTGAAGGTATGTCAGTCATCCTTATTTTTCATGTAAATTTTGAAACAGGCGTTCTTCCAAAACTTAATTAGAGTGTCGTATATTGTATAAACCAAAGAAATATTTAGTCTGTCCCTGTATATATTACTGTATAGTCTATATACAATATACAATAATATATAGTATAGTATATATTGTATAGTCTATATAATAGTAAATATTATAACAAAGTATATTGCACACGGGTGTAATTAGTTCTAGACCTAGCTTACTATACTTACATGTTATAACCTGTTATCTAACATGACTTTTATTCACTATTTTCATCGTGCAACTTCCACGGTCCGATAAAATTTAGTATGTTCACATTGCATATAAGTACAAGTTACGTGCATGTATGCGTGACATTCTATTTTTCTGGTCGACAATCATGAGCTTGTACTATTTACATATTCGCCCATTCATGGCCATTATGTAGTAAGAACTCAATGGTAAGAAAGTATAATGACTACTTAACTATATTCCGCATTTATTCAGCGCCTTAACCCATTCCTTCATAAACTATTTTTAGACAAATATGCTTTGAATAAATCGACTGAAACGGAGTATTTACTAGCATTTTAGAATTGTATGGTTTTGAAACCAGTGTGATAAACAGAGAATTTGCTCCATGGGCTACAAAAAGTGATTTGTACAGAGACGTCAAAAGGCGTCGATATGAAGGAATGAGGTAACTTTTATTCAAGAACTAATTTACTAACTATTGTCACGTATATATTGAATAAGAAACAGACTGTACTAACTTACTTAAATATTCGGTTTGGGCAGCAAAGTGATTTGATCCTGATCTGACTCCATATTCTTTGCAAATGCGAGCAATGTCCTTGTGTAACTGTTTTACTCGCTTTTTATAGAATATAAATATACAATACTATATGCATAGTATGTTGATGCGACTGTCTCTCTTCCTCTACAGAATTTGAGAAGGAGAATAAGTACTACACAGACAAATGGTGGCCAGGCTGGGATGCAAATTTATCGGAGGCACTGAAATCTAAAGCTGGCATCAAAGGAATACGTAAGGATTCAAAACACCGTTTTAACAGAAATTCCTAAATAACTTTAGTGTAATTTGCAAAATTTTCAAACTCGTGAGTTTGTTTCTGTAAACAATATTTATTATTGTAAAACGCTTCTAAAATAGTATCTGCGTTTCATAAGTACTGCTTTGCACAGCGCTACATATAAAGGCGCGTAGCCAAATACTAAAACCATTAGTTCTCCAAAACCTGTCTCAAAGAGACGATTCTAACGAATGGTCACAGTATATGGTTTGTTGGAGTAGTAAAGGATGTATTCTTGAAAATACGCCTCTTATCTGGACCCTGTCTGTACATATATATTTGAGTGTACATGTGTACATTTTAACCTATAAATCGGCGTAAAAAGAATGTCTGCTCAAATTTGCATTTATTCGGATTCGTTCACGCTTTTGAGAAAATATTGACTGTGTGTCAAACAGCTTACATTCTGATGAGACCCGAGTAATCCACGCTGTTTGCAAATACGAATCAAGTCGCAAAATGTGATAGTGGATAATGGTTTAGAGATTGAAATCCGGGGTTTCGACTGAACACTTGAAGCTTGACTAAACCTTGTAAACTAAGAGGTCCAGAAAAGATACGTAAATCAAAACATTTTCAAGAATGATTTCTTTATTTCTCCGTCAAACCCTACTGTTGAGAATCGTCTCGAAGAGACGTTCCTAAAACGTGGTCACAGCATATGGCTTGGTGGAGAAATGACAAGTTTAGTACAGTAAAACTTCGATTATCCGAACACTAAAATACGTATTATTATCGATCTTTAAGACAGGTGGCAGCTTAATGCATGGTGAAAGCCATGCAGAAAGCTCCTCTAGGAGCTCTCCGTATGACTTTAACCATGCATTAAGCAGCCACCTGCCTAAAAGGGTCTAAATTCTTCTATACCGAAATTTCGAATAATCGAGGTTTTACTGTATTTCGTATTTGAGTACGCACTTTTGTCTGTTGCTCTGATATGTAGACTTTCTTAAATGATTATTTTCTGTTATTTTAGCAATTATATGACGCATTGTAAGCAGCAAAATAGGTTTCTGATTCACGAGTAATTTTTACCAAATACAGTATTAAGATGTTAATCATTGTGGTATTCTAGTGGATCTCTACGAGAAGACGTTAGAGCCAGTTAAGGCAGAACTTGGTCAGAATCCAACTAAGGAAAAGTGGAATGCATGGATTAAGAAATGGAGCAAGCTGTCGTTGGAAGACTTTCTTCGGAGTACAATATACCAGGAAGAGGAATGGCTCCAGCTCCGACCGTGGACTGAAGCGGCTATTCAAGCCTATAAGGTTGGTTTTGAGTCCCAATTGAAAATAACATGTCCTCACTATGGACAAGTTAATTATAATCCGTTTAAGAATACCTCGATGTTTCATCGTGGTACTTAAAGCACACAGCATCTTTTGTAAACGGACTTTATTTAGCTGTTTAAGGATTTAAATGTGGTTTAATTGTCATGTAGTTGTGAAGAGGCTAATACACATGTTTCATATGACGTTAATAGTTTGTTGCAATATACCGGTAAATGTATATGCTTACCACTTGACAGGTAGCAACTTACACGACGCAATTTCATTCTGACCTGGTAACTTTTCTACGGGAAGATCTCGGCGATTGGTGGAAAGATCCGCTCTACACTCCTTCAAATGGGATGGACAGTCTACCGAAAGCCTTCGTGAAGAAGAATGAACAAGGCTGGAATAAAACCGTGGAACTTGACAAGAATCTCGTCTACGGAATGAGAGTCGAAACAGTAGAGGAATTTCAAGATGGAGAGAGAAAACGTGTTCGAGTTACTGGAACTAATATTATCACTGGTCTGAAGAAATCCTTTGAGGGCGATGCGGTATTTCTGACACTTCCGCTGGCAATTCTTCGTCAGTTGGACATACCGTTTTCGGTCGATCAGCAGAAAGCCCTCGCAAACGTGACATATGAGTCATCTACGAAGGTGATGATGCAATGCAAAACCCGTTTCTGGCAAAAGGATGTTGGTCAAGGAGGATTTAGCAAGACCAATATGCAAATAGGCCAGCTACATTATCCTGATTACGATACATCAGGAATACCCGATGATGAGCGAGGAATTCTACTGGTTTATACATGGGGTTCAAATGCCCTTACATTCGGATCGGAGAGTCACAATATATCAATTGAAAGTGCGGTTCATCAGGTCAGTAAAATACACCCTGAAATTAAAGAAGAGTTCGAGGTGGGAAAGGTCCAGGCTTGGTACAGCGATCCTTCAGCACAGGGGGCATATGCATATCTGTTGCCATTTGAGTATATAGACGCTTTCAAAACCCTCGTCACACCAACGGAAACATTGTACTTAGCTGGGGAGGCGCTGTCTTGGTCAAACGGTTGGATTCAAGGAGCCATATTTTCCGGACTATCTCAAGCATATTCCTTCCAAAGGTTTGTTGAGACTGGGAATATCGAGCCTGTCATGACACTTAACTGACATTTCACAGATCAATTATCTGCACATGATGAAGTACAGTTGAACTCAGATAAATCTAAAATTTCGGTCCTTCCAAAATTGTCAATTGTTCTAAAATGTATCACAACGTATATATAGAAACACATGCCACAGCTTAATGCAGATATAAAATATTGGTGAAATATCCTATAAGAGAGTTTAGCATTGCTTCAGGCCTATGTTGAGCTTTGATCTTGAGAAATTGTTCAGATTAGAAAGCGGAAAGTCGAATCACTGTTATCGCAAAATAATGTGTATAGTCCCTTGAAGTTCGAGCTAACGAAATTCAACTGTATATGATAAAAGACGATAATTACAAACCTATAGTAATGGTGTCTTAACAGAATTAATAAAATTTACAGAAATACATGTAACAGACTCCTGAGAGAAAATGCATTACTCATTAGTCCGTTCCCACTGCAAGAACAATAATGGCAACTAATGTGGGATTGCTTGCTAAATAAGTGACCTTCTGCTAAATTTGATCAGACATCACTGAAGTGGGAATGTATGCTCTTCCCGTTTGATTGATTAAATCAACACATATGCGGATACGACCATTTGATTTTCGATGAAGCCTTTGAGATCAGCCCTTACTCCTGTATTATTTGCAGTTCCGCATTGACCTTGTCAATTAGGACTTAGCATTTAGTTTCACCAGGACCCTATAACAAGTTCGGAATACTTGTTGCGATAATTACCGAGACTTTAAAGGTTACATTGCATTACCTTTTCACAATTTGATAAGCAAACAGAGCAGATCCTGATCGCCGTCTGATCTGGGTCTACTCTGATGCGTATTTATGGAGTAATTGGTTAAATAATCAATTAACGATAACAAATGCTTATCAATTTGTTCGTGGTACTGTAATTATGTTGAGTAGATGCTAAAGTTACTTGAAACCTTTTGTTTACTGTCATTATATAGTTCTGCTCTCAGTAAATGTTTATTTTATATTAACAATTTCCCTCGTATAAACGTGTTTTACGCATCTGCAAACAGAGTAGACCCAGATCAGGCGGCTCCTATTGGATCCGTATGATTAGGGTCTGCACTGTTTGCTGATGGAATTTGATAGATCTGTATATTTAGTTTCTAAAATGGCTACATCATTCCACCTTCTATATTTCATTATAACTGTTTTTTGTCCATGAATATTAAGTAGGTATTGAAATTTGTAATAAACATAGAACAGGGAAAGGGTTAAACAGTCTTCATTGTCAGTCTTCATTTTGAGATGCAATAAAATATATCCTAAGCAGTCATATATTTATTGAACATAGAAGTTTTAAAAAGCAGGTGGTTGAAAATGCAACGCAAATGTAATGCAGAAAGCTACAATACATTTGACCTGTATTAAGCTATCACCTGCTTTTTAAGACCCATAATTAGACGGTATTTAGACATGTTCTACTGTAAACAGAAATTGCACCTATTGTAAGTGTCATTTCTGACTTTATATCGTAACCGTTAAATAAGTATTTTTAAACATTATATCACGATTCGTGTCCAGTCTTCCAGTTACAAACAGCTTGAATTTAGATGAGACGCCACGTCACTAGGCATCTCATCAAGATGACAAGCAGTATCCATGCTTATAAAACTTTTAGTTGAGTCTGGGTTCGTTCTCAAGTTTTTGATTGGTCAGAAGCTTGAGAACTTAAATGTGATCAATCAAAAACTTGAGAACGAACTCAGACTCAACTAAAAAGTTTTATAAGCATAGACCCTGATTGCTAATTGATCAATTGTTACTCAAAAGCTTCTGAGTCAGTCCAATCGAATCGGATCCAAAACTGAACATATGTTGTTCTGTCACTGTGGAGAAAGGATAAACTTACGTGATACAATGGACTGCAATATGTCGAAAATTGTCTGGAAATCAATAACGATATGAGCAAAATATCTCAGGATTCTTTGTTGAGAGAAGGCATTCTTTTCATGACAATATAAATGAATACTATGTACCGTAGATGTGAAGTTTATAATATGATTCGATTTCAGAAAACGCATGAACTCGCTTAACCCATTCCCTTATATGTTATTTTTTAGATCCAAACTCTTTGAATAAATCTGTCGAAAAGGAGCATTAACTAGAGAAAAGGAACAATTCAATTAGAATTTTGTAGGTTGAAACCATTGTGATAAATAGAGCACTTGCTCTATTTATCATAATGGTTTCAACGGGTATTTTTACAGCGGTGTAGAAAGGCGTATTTATGAAGGAGAGGGTTAACCTTTTCCCTCATACAACCGTATTTTCAGACATGTGCAAACAGAATAGACCCAGATCAGACGGCTCCTAGAGGAGCCATCTGATCAGGGTCTGCTCTGTTTGCTTATCAAATGATATTGATTTTGATTCTACAGATTATGTTATGTCGGAGCAAAAATGTTTATATTATGAAATTTGAGTTAATAAATATTCATGATGCCATGTTTAAATGGTGAAGGTCCTATGCTTCACTCGGTTAACGTTGTCAAGTACGGTACTGAACTGGTATTCTTTATTTATCAGCCATGGGTAATGGGAGTAGAAGAGAACATCAAGTACTTAGGACTAATGAAATAAGTTTGTACAGGTATCAGATTTTAATTTATTTGGCAATAAATTGTGAGTGGTCAGATTGTGAGTGGTTAAGATTGTGAGTGGTTAGAGTGGTTGAGGTGTTTGTTTGCTTATATCGGGGTATTCCGTCATTTAACCCTTTCCGTCATATAAACGTGTTTTCGCGCATTTGCAAACCGAGTAGACCCAGATCAGACGGCTCCTAAAGGAGCCGTCTGATCAGGGTCTGCTCTTTTTGCTAATGGAATTTGAAAGATATGTTTCTTTACTTTCTAAAATGGCTACAATGTTCTACCCTTCATATTTTGTTGTAACTATTTTTCCCATGAATATTCAGTAGGTATTGTAATTTGGAATAAACGTAGAACATGGAAATTGTTATCAGTATCGGAGTGTTACTTTGCTTAATAATTTCAAGAATAACTCCTTTATTTCTCCGCCAAACCCTATACTGTGATTTCGGTCATATCGCGACGTTCAGCTAATAACAGTCAGAGGCAAACCTCCAAATATGCCCTGTGTATGAAGCAATTTGCATTGTGTCGTGCATGGAAGAACAACCGTGTACAACCATCGACCTACTACAGGCCAACTGAAAGGCTTCCTCAATACTCAGACTGGGGTTTAAACCACAGCGGCGAGGGGCTTGCGATGTGATTGTCAGTCACATACCATAACCACTGTTAGATGATTATCTATGAAGTAAAGAGTTAAGACTTCGCTTGCTATTCGCGTCAATATACCTACCTGTAAATAGTGAAGGCCCAGATGAGACAGCTCCTACAGGAGCTGTCTCATCAGGGTCTGCACTATTTACAAGTTGATTGTGCAACCAGTGCACTCCACAGCAGTGATTGCACAGCGAAATACTTGTACACAGTGAAGATATATGTAATTATACAATAGGGCATGGGTAAAGAAGGGGAAATGTATTTTAAAATTCAGCAAACGAAGGGTTAAGACTGTAGTATGTTTCCAAGAAACAATGGCGAGGTCTTACTTTCATTTTCGATAAACGTGAACCTGGGTCATGTGTCTAGGATGCATTGTGACTAATTGCCATTTACCACAAACCTAAGTATTCAGCTTTTACATCCTGGTACATTTGACCTTTAGTATTCTGAAATGTGCACATACTACATCGAAAACCGGATTATACGTACCATTATTGACCTTTAACACAGGTGGCATCTTAATGCGGAGTGAAAGTCGTGCAGAAAGCTCCTAGATTAGCTTTCTGTATGACTTTCGCCCTGCATTAAGCAGTCACCTGCCTACAAACAAATATTCTTCATAACTAAACATTGTGTAGTATCGAGTACTCATCACTCCAATTTGAAGCATATTGTACTTATATGACCTATTCGTCCTCGGAGCGTTTGTGAATCTATTGACCGTGTATCGAACTGACTGGCTGTTCCGGTGAGAAACCATTACAAGTATACAATTCCCACGTTTAGCTGGCACTTGCAAGCAGCTTGGATCCAAATGATACGTCGGTTAACACGGTCTCTCATCAGGGTTTATTCCGTTTCATACTCGGTTAAGAGTCTCTCAACGGTTTGATCGACTAGGAATTAGTCAAAAATAGCATCATATCCAAATTAAAGCAGATCTTATTTTTTATCAAAGTTGGACCAGGATACACCCATATATGGACAGCACCATTGTTTTGCTAATACTGGCCAAGTTGTGCGACTGATAAGCTCCTCAGTTGTAATGGGTACTCGGAGCTACAGATGCGTACACGTACACTAAAATCGTCATTTCTCCGCAAAACACTATATTGCGACCACTCCTTAGAATCGTCCTCTGGGGTAACTATAGATAGCTCTTCCCTTTACCTGTTACATATTCATGTAAGAAATAATGACATCATGAATATTTATTAGCTGATGTTTTATAATGGTATGTGTACGAGAAAGGATATGTTGGTATTGGTAGAAATTGCAGAGTCAGATCTATTATGTATTCATTAGCAAACAGAGCAGACCGTGATCAGACTGGTCCTTTAGGAGCCGTCTAATCAGGATCTACTCTGTTTGCAAATGCGTGTAAAGGCGTTTATCAACCTCCAACGCAGTAATCTCCCCTAATCGCTACGCTGTGACAAGGGAGATCACTGTGAGGAGTTTGGGCGTTTATATGAAAGAAAAGCTAACTAGAAACTATAGATTCAGATCTATATAATATCATAAGTAAACAGTGCAGACCCTGATCTGACGGCTCATATAGGAGCCTTCAACCAGCGTCTACTTTGTTTGCAAAGGTGTAGAATGGCGTATTTGGATGGAGGAAATGTTTAAGCACTTATTTAGGGAGGAAAGAGTTAATGACTCTACCGGGTTCTACCATGGGTTATACCATGTCGACAAACAATTCAGCAGATTATATCCCTATTGTTATACCTGTACGACAAACAATTCAGCAGATTATATCCCTATTGTTATACCATGTCGACAAACAATTCAGCAGATTATATCCCTATTTGTTATACCTGTACGACAAACAATTCAGCAGATTATATCCCTATTTGTTATACCTGTACGACAAACAATTCAGCAGATTATATCCCTATTGTTATACCATGTCGACAAACAATTCAGCAGATTATATCCCTATTGTTATACCATGTCGACAAACAATTCAGCAGATTATATCCCTATTGTTATACCATGTCGACAAACAATTCAGCAGATTATATCCCTATTGTTATACCATGTCGACAAACAATTCAGCAGATTATATCCCTATTGTTATACCTGTACGACAAACAATTCAGCAGATTATATCCCTATTGTTATACCTGTACGACTTGTCAAACAATTCAGCAGATTATATCCCTATTGTTATACCTGTACGACAAACAATTCAGCAGATTATATCCCTATTGTTATACCTGTACGACAAACAATTCAGCAGATCATATCCCTATTGTTATACCTGTACGACAAACAATTCAGCAGATTATATCCCTATTGTTATACCTGTACGACAAACAATTCAGCAGATTATATCCCTATTGTTATACCTGTACGACAAACAATTCAGCAGATCATATCCCTATTGTTATACCTGTACGACAAACAATTCAGCAGATTATATCCCTATTGATATACCTGTACGACTTGTCAAACAATTCAGCAGATTATATCCCTATTGTTATACCTGTACGACAAACAATTCAGCAGATTATATCCCTATTGTTATACCTGTACGACAAACAATTCAGCAGATTATATCCCTATTGATATACCTGTACGACTTGTCAAACAATTCAGCAGATTATATCCCTATTGTTATACCTGTACGACTTGTCAAACAATTCAGCAGATTATATCCCTATTGTTATACCTGTACGACTTGTTTCTCTGTGTTAAAAGCTGGTGTTTTCTGTAGTTTTAATCAAAATTTAATCAGAAACAGTCTTTAGCGAATGAGCAATTCACTGTGGGCGTGTTCAAAAACGCGGAAGTTTTATCAGATATAAAATGGACGTCTCTAATCACGCATTTGCAGTCAGCTAAACTGATGTTATCTGCTTTCTATTTCGCAAACGTGTTTTGTTTTGCGAAAACTGTGCAGAAAAATAGCTTATCCGAACATTCAAATACTGTAGACCCTGACATACATTTGTAAGTGACCATCAAAAAGAGGCCCATTATGGGTCTGTAAGGTAGGCGGTAGCTTAATGCAGGTCAAAAATAATGCAGAAAGTTTCTATAGGTAGGTAAATGCAGGTCCAACGTGATACAGAAATCTCCTATAGGAGCTTTCTGCATTACTTTTGTTTGCCCTGCATTAAGCAACCACCTGCTTTTTAATACTCCTATGATTGATAAATGAATGTCCGCTTAAGACAGGTTCTACTGTAAGTATCAATGTCAGCCTCTGAAAGACAGGTGCCAGTTTAATGCTGGGTGAAAGACTGGGAGCTGTCTGCATTATCTTCACTATGCATTAAGCAGCCTACCTAGAAAATGTCTCTTCTTTATTACTTAAATTACGTATTAGTGAAATTCTGCTGTACTGTCATACTTGATACAATAAAACCTTCGTAATCGGACTCCAGTAAAGAATAAATCAGATCGTTTTAGACATGTTGATGCTTAACCCTTGCCGCATTTAATACGCCGTTCTACACCTATGCAAATAAAGTAGACCTAGATCAGACGGCTCGTATTGGAGCCGTCAGATCAGAGTCTGCTCTGTTTGCTTATGGTATAATCTGAAACTATAGTGTTTTCTTTGCCAAAACATTAATGTGCTAATATACTATTTTAAAAATAATCTAATAAATATTCATGATGTCATCATGAGCCCTCTGATCTGGGTCTAAACTGTTTGCAATTAACAGCGCATGCGCGTCTGGGACTTACACGTCATATTGACGACCTTTGACGGCTCTGTAAAAGTCACTTTGTGAAACCATTGTAATAAATAGAGCATTTGCTCCTATAGGAGCAAATGTTCTATTTATCACAATGGTTTCAAACTACAAAATTCTAAAATTTTCCTTTTTCCTTTTCTCTAGTTAATGTTCCTTTACGGTAGATTTATTCAAAGAGGTTGCATCTAAAAATAGCCTATGAGGCAATGGGTTAAAAGGTCTAAGGATACTGTTTACTGCTAAACATGTAGGTACTTTAAACGAAATGTCCAAGGCTGTAAATTTAACATTGTCGTGTATAAAACTAATCAGTACAAAAGAGTTTGGACTATTTATTATTTCTTTTTTACATAAGTTGGCAAGAAAATAAATACAATGTAGTAGTTTCAGGCGAAACCTATCTTAAATGTTTTAATGTGCATGGCTGGAACGTCCAGTGCCTCTGAGATGATCAGTTTTGAACCGTCCTTGGTGCCTGTGAGTGTGGTGGCATGAACGCTCTCCACGTCAAGGTATGATAAATCAGACACCAACAGTCCCTCCTGCAAAACAGTTAAATGATTATGACTAGCATAAATTAACCATTTCCCTCATATTGACGTCTTTTAACGCCTCTTTGAGAGTCGCTTTCTGAAATCATTGTGGTAAATAAAGCATTTGCTCCATAGGAGCAAATGCTCTATTTATCAAAATGATTTAAAAACTAAACAATTCTGACATTTTTCTTTTCTATAGTAAATGCCCCTTTTCGGTAGATTTATTGAAAGAAGTATGATCTAAAAATAGCCTATGAGGTAATGGGTAAACATAAAATCTCGCCAATCCGAAAACTAACATAAGTATCATTATTGGTCTCAACTTCGCCAACCCAAATACTCCAAATAAATACCATTACTGGTATTTAACCCTTCGCTTGCTATTCACGTCAATATACCTACCTGTAAATAGTGACGACCCAGATGAGACAGCTCCTGCAGGAGCTGTCTCATCAGGGTCTGCACTATTTACAAATTGATTTTGCAACCAGTGCACTCCACAGCAGTGATTGCACAGCGAAATACTTGTACACAGTGAAGATATATGTAATTATACATCAGGGCATGGGTAAAGAAGGAGAAATGCATTTTAAAATTCAGCAAGAGAAGGGTTAAGACAGGTGGCAGCTTAATGCAGGGCACAGTTCACGCAGGGCAAACGTCATGCGGAAAGACCCTCCATGAGCATTAAGCAGCTACCTGTCTTAAAGGTTCTTCTTAACTTAACGTTCGCATTAGCGAATCTTCTCTGATTTTACCCAGCAAATACCACAGGGTCCAAGCTGTTTGACACTCGGTCAGTAGTTTCTCAAAAGCTTGAATAAACAGCAAGTAAATGAACCCCATCCCTGTTGCATATTCATGTAAGAAATAATGACATCATGAATATAAATAAGATTATTTTTTGTAATGGCATACGACCCCAACTATTCTTGTCATCGACTATCAGGAAATCGGTACAAAATAGTAATAGACCACAAGGCATTTTGCCTCTGACAGAAGCTGTAGAATCAGACATGTATTACACCATAAGCAAACAGAGTAGACCCTGATCAGACGGCTCCCATAGGAGCCGTCTGATCTGGGTCTACTATGTTTGCAGATGTGTCAAAATGTTCTTACATAAGGGAAATGGTTAAACTTGTCTGAAATTGGAGTTTGAGCAGACAGTATAATATACTATATTTCGGCATGATGAGGATTAACCCTTTCCTTCATGAATACGCCCTTTTTCACGCCTTTGCAAATAGAGTAGATCCAGATCAGGCGAGTCTTATAGGAGCCGTTTGATCAGGGTTTCATTTGTTTGTTTATTGTTGAATACAGATCTGATTCTGCAATTTCTGTCTGAGCTAAAATGCCATTATAAAAATAATCTATTTTTTACATGAATATTCAACGGAGAAAGGGTTAACATTTTCCTTCATATAAACGTGTTTTCACGCATTTTCAAACAGAGCAGACCCCGATAAGACGGTTCCTATAGGAGCCGTCTGATCATGGACAGCTGTGTTTGGTAGTAGAATTTAAAAGATCTGTTTCTTTATGTCCTACATTGGCTACACAGTTTCACCTTCCGTAGCTCATTATAACTATCGTGTCGATGAAAAGTCAGTAGGTATTGAAATATGGAATAAACATACAGCAGGGAAAGGGTTAAGGAGGGTATATGACACACTATCCCCTCTTATGCAGTCTGTCAATGAAGCATGTACGCTACACAGAACTGATATCCTAGACAGATCTCTGACCGGTACCTACCTTTGACGGACATTTCTGGTGGATTTGTCTAAACCCACAGTCTATCCCTTTCCTATGCGCCACTAACAAGGCCTGCTTGGCTATATTCTCCTCCACCGATAACATTCTTAAGTTCATAACATGGAGATCACATGGAAAGGGTCTGGTCAAGTGGATTTGAAGAGGATCCCGTCGAGAGGTGAGGAGTGAAGGGGTAGAAGGCAGGAAGACGAGTAAGGGATTATTTAGGCTCTCAGATAGATGATCAGACGTCATTGATGGAAGACAGATGTGCTTGTGGTCCTGCAAAACGGACTATATGTATATGTCACCGTACAATTATCAAATCGATGCAGGTTATTGTATACAATTAATGCTTGTCATACATTAGGGAAAGCGAATGATATAATTGTGCAATATTCTTGTATACTATAAAGAACAAGCACTATATCTAAGACCTATTAAATTTACAGTAAAGTATATATTATACCTCTGGAGTGTTACAGTAAGGAGTAGCTTAACCCTTTCGCTGCCAAATGCTGTCGTCTGCTAACTATGTCGTCTGCTACAAAATTTCATTTTTTTTTATTTTCTTCATTTTTGTTTCAAAAACATAGTAACTCGGCGTCTCATCTGGATCCAAACTGTTTGCATAGGTAATCACAGATCCGGTGTAACGAAGTAAAGTGACCCCCATAGAATACTGACCCCCCGGTCAGTATTTTTTAAAAAATAGTGACACCCCGGTCATAGTATTTTGACCCCCCGGTCATAATATTACGACCCCTGCACACGAAGAAAACTGACCCCTTACGAAGATTTGTGACCCCCATAGAATAGTGACTCCCTGTCTTTGTTTCAACAAAACATACACCCGCACGACTGCGCACGCACGCACGCACACACGCACACACACAACACGCATGTACACACACAATTACACACACGCACGCATGCACGCACACATACCGGTACACATATGCACGCACGCACGCACATATACCGATACTTACACATACACTTAGAAACACTCGCATACATGCACGCACACCAACACTCACGCACGCACTCACGCGCACGCAGGAGCACATGTACCAGCATGCATATATAAAGAGATCACTTAATAAATTGTAAAATGTTGTATTGACTTCTATCTGACGTAAATAGCTGTTAAAATTTCAATAATCTAAGTTCTAACTTAAAATTTCGTGGACGGAAAACTGTGTCAGTCACTGTAAAACTAAAAAAAACTTCATTTGGCAGTGGATTTTCTTATGGTCAATGCTGTGTGCAATGCCATATATCATATCCATATTTTGAAAACATTTGTAATTTATCACCTATTGAAATTAATTGAAATAAATATCATCCAAGTGAGGCAACATAGGGGTTCGACATCATGCCTTTTGAATTATTTTAGCGAAGTGGGAAATAATATTGGTTGTTGCTGTTGTGTTTGCTTCGTCTACCACCACCATCACCGTCACTAGTACTACTACTACTACTATTACTACTACTACTACTACTACTACTACTACTACTACTACTACTACTACTATAATTACTGCCACTACTACTACTACTACTACTGCTGCTGCTATTAATCCCACTACTACACATACTACTGCTCCTACTCCTATTCCTACTCCTCCTCTATTACCTACCTACCTACCTACCTACCTACCTACCCAATAACCCACCCACCCACCCACCCACCCAAAACCCAGCCACCCACCAAAGCACAAACCCAACCACCCACAAACCCACCCACTTACTACTGCCGCTGCTGCTGCTGCTACAACTGCTACTACTACTATTCCTACTTCCTACTACCTACTACTACTACTACCTACACTACTACTACCTATACTTCTACTACCTATACTACTACCTATACTACTACTACTACTTATACTACTACTATCTATCTACTTATCTATCTGTCACGACTAAAGCGCGCAATACTAATTGAACCCAAGTATTTTGTACATAGGGGGTCACATTTTCTGAAGAATATCGACCCCCGGTCAGTATTTTTAAAAAAATAGCGACCCCCGGTCATAGTGCTTTGACAGACACACGTTCATTATATGTTGAACAGTTCCCGCGACTTTAATCTACCTCCTGTATAATTTAAAGAAAGAGTTTAACTTTACTCGTACACTATTTAACCTTGGTCATAATTGTTACAGATGTAGTGTCCCCGGTCATAGCAAAATGTCAGCCCTGTTAATTGAACCCAAGTATTTTGTACATAGGGGGTCACATTTTCTGAAGAATATCGACCCCCAGTCAGTATTTTTTAAAACATAGCGACCCCCCCCCCAGGTCATAGTGCTTTGACACACGTTCATGATATGTTGAACAACTCCCTGCGAACTTAATCTACCGCCAGTATAATTTAAGAAAGAGTTTAACTTTACTCGATTTTATCTAACCTTAGTCATAAATATTACAGATGTAGTGACACCCGGTCATAGCAATTTCAGCACTGTTTAACCTATCATGACTAACGCGCGCAATACTAATTGAACCCAAGTATTTTGTACATAGAGGGTCACATTTTATGAAGAATATCGACCCCCGGTCAGTATTTTTTAAAAAATAGAGACCCCCGGTCATAGTGCTTTGACACACGTTCATGATATGTTGAACAGTTCCCGCGAACTTAGCAGTGTTGCACTTTCAATTACTGCTCATGAACAGATTCAATAAAACCGAGTCTGCAATTTTCTCTTTTTGTTTTGCAATTTTTGCTTTCGGGAGATCACCACCCTTCAGAATTTTTAATCTACTGCTAGTATAATTTAAGAAAGAGTTTAACTTTACTCGATTTTATTTAACCTTTGTCATAATTCTTACAGATGTAGTGACACCCAGTCATAGCAATTTCAGTCGTGTTAATCCTATCTTGACTAAAGAGCGCAATACTAATTGAACCCAAGTATTTTGTTCATAGGGGGTCACATTTTCTGAAGAATATCGACCCCCGGTCAGTATTTTTTAAAGAAAATAGCGACCCCCGGTCATAGTTCTTTGACACACGTTCATGATATGTTAAACAACTCCCTGCGAACTTAATCTACCTCCAGTATAATTTAAGAAAGAGTTTAACTTTACTCGATTTTATTTAACCTGTGTCATAATTCTTACAGATTTAGTGACCCCCCGTCATAGCAATTTCAGTCGTGTTTATCCTATCATGACTAAAGCGCGCAATACTAATTGAACCCAAGTATTTTGTACATATGGGGTCACATTTTCTGAAGAATATCGAACCCCCGATCAGTATTTCTTAAAAAATAGCGACTCCGGTCATAGTGCTTTGACACATGTTTATAATATGTTGAACAGTTCCCGCGAACGTAATCTACCTCCAGTATAATTTAAAGAAAGGGTTTAACTTTACTCGTAAACTATATTTTATATCTTGTACATGGGGGGTCACATTACCTGAAGAATATCGACCCCCGGTCAGTATTTTTTAAAAAATAGCGACCCCCGGTCATATTGCTTTGACACACGTTCATGATATGTTGAACAGTTCCCGCAAACTTAGCAGTGTTGCACTTTCAATTACTGCTCATAAACAGACTCAGCAAAACCGAGTCTGCAATTTTCTCTTTTTGTGTTGCATTTTTTTCTTTCAGGTGATCACCACCCTTCAGAATTTATAATCTTCACAACAGCAGGTGTTAAGTGCTTGTGTGACGGCCGTAAAACGTCGCCCCGTACTTCATTCTCAGTGTTGTTATACCTTCTGATCCTTCGAGATCATGAATTTCAGTACTTCTTGTTCTGAAAATTGAATACCGCTTAAGCCGGTGCTAGGGGGCGTGAGCAGTGTTGCACTTTCAATTACTGCTCATGAACAGACTCAATAAAACCGAGTCTGCAATTTTCTCTTTTTGTTTGGCAATTTTTGCTTTCGGGGGATCACCACCCTTCAGAATTTTTAATCTACTGCTAGTATAATTTAAGAAAGAGTTTAACTTTACTCGATTTATTTAACCTTTGTCATAATTCTTACAGATGTAGTGACACCCAGTCATAGCAATTTCAGTCGTGTTTATCCTATCTAAAGCGCGCAATACTAATTGAACCCAAGTATTTTGTTGCGAGGGGGTCACATTTTCTGAAGAATATCGACCCCCGGTCAGTATTTTTAAAAAAAAAAGCGACCCCGGTCATAGTTCTTTGACACAAGTTCATGATATGTTAAACAACTCCCTGCGAACTTTATTATGCTATGTTTTACATGTTGTCCTGTGTTCACCGTCATCTATGTTGTGGGTAAGTCCAGCGGGGATGCCTTTATTTACAATATTTGTAAAGCTAGGGTGACTTTGAGAGAAGTGTGAGGTTAGGACGTCCGTAAACCGGTTTAAACCCCCAGTGGTGTTTTTGCTGCTGACCGTGCCAATGCGGTACTCTCTTTGTCACCCTTCCTTTTGTTTGCCTTGCGTCTTTGTGCTTGTGGTTTGTTCATGTTGTGGAACGTTTGTCCCTGGTTCTTGTGTGTCTTTTGGTGTTTTCTGTGTTCATTTCGTGTGTGTGTGTGTGTGTGTGCGTTTGGGTGTGTGGTTGTGTGTGTGTGTGTCATGCTGTCTATCGGTGTTTTGGTGGTGGTTGCGTCTTGCATGTGGCTTTGCCTGCTTGACTTTACTACTTTTCCATTAATCGACCTCCAGTATAATTTAAGAAAGAGTTTAACTTTACTCGATTTTATTTAACCTGTGTCATAATTCTTACAGATTTAGTGACCCCCCGTCATAGCAATTTCAGTCGTGTTTATCCTATCATGACTAAAGCGCGCAATACTAATTGAACCCAAGTATTTTGTACATATGGGGTCACATTTTCTAAAGAATATCGAACCCCCGATCAGTATTTCTTAAAAAATAGCGACCCCGGTCATAGTGCTTTGACACATGTTTATGATATGTTGAACAGTTCCCGCGAACGTAATCTACCTCCAGTATAATTTAAAGAAAGGGTTTAACTTTACTCGTAAACTATATTTTATATCTTGTACATAGGGGGTCACATTACCTGAAGAATATCGACCCCGGTCAGTATTTTTAAAAAATAGCGACCCCCGGACATAGTGCTTTGACACACGTTTAACCGTTCATGATATGTTGAACAGTTCCCGCGAACTTAATCTACCTCTGTTGCAACCTGAATTGTAATAACAACCGGAACTGTAATAAAATTTATTACAAAACTGGTTATGATGCGAAAACGTTATTACAATTGGTGGTCAACCTAAATTGTAATAACAACCTGAAGTGTAATAAAATAATTTTGTGTCTGTATTTGTGTGTCTATATGAGTATGAATGTGCGCACGTGCTAGTATGTTGATAGTATGTGTATGCGTGTAGTTTGTATGGGAGGGGCGCATGCGTGTGCGCGCATGTGTACATGTATGAATTAATACATCAGATATTCTAGATGATAGTACAACGACTTAGAATTTTTTTATTACAAAACTGGTTATGATGCGAAAACATTATTACAATTGGTGGTCAACCTGAATTGTAATAACAACCTGAAGTGTAATAAAATAATTTTGTGTCTGTATTTCTCTCTGTGTATGTGTGTGTGTGTGCGCGCGCAGTGCTTGTATGTGTATGTGTGTGGTTTGTAGGGAAGGGGCGCATGCGCTTGAGCGCATGTGTGCATGTATGAAGTAATACATGAGTTATTCTAGATGACAGTACAAAGACTTAGATATATTTATTACAAAACTGGTTATGATGCGAAAACATTACTGTGTGTAATATGTGAAGTAATACATCAATTATTATTGCAGTACATAAACTCTTATTCTTATAAATGTGCTACAATCAATATATAATATTGGAATACAGTTTGTCAGTGATGTTGATAAAATTGGAAGAATTTACATACAATAAAACTCTTCTATAGTTTCCAAAACAGTTTGAGGAAAGCCCTCCACTCAGAACATTTTCATAATGCGTGATACCACACACACGCGCATGCGCGCGCACACACACACGCATGCACGCACGCACGCGTGCACGCACGCACGCACACACACACGCACGCACACACACACACATACGAAGACAGACATGCATACAGACAGACACACACACAGACAGACACATACAAACACACGCACACACACACGCACACACGCACGCACGAACGCACGCACACAATTTGTTATCATTACAATTCAAGTTGGCCACCAATTGTAATAATGTGTTCGCATCTTAACCAGGTTTGTAATACATTTCGTTAAAAGTTCTGCAAAAATCGTTTACATCACTTAGTCAACCGGAACTGTAAGAAACTCTGGGTATATTATAAGATATATTGTCTATCAAATTTCCTCTTCAATTTATTAATACCATCGAAAAATCGTATTCTACTACTGTCTGTATACTATCATCTGGAATAATTTGTGTGTTAGTTCATTCATGTAGACATACGCTAAAGCCACCCCACACAAAAACACACACAGAGAAAACTTTTTTATTACAATTCAAGTTGTTGCATCAATTCAAGTTTACAACCATTTGTAGTAATATTTTCGAAACTTAACTGGATTTATAATTAATTTGTCTAATACAATCTGTTTACTATCATCTAGAATTATTTATGTATTAGATCTACTTCAAACATACACATGCCTAAGTCCCCCATCAAAAGCCAACAGTCATACACACACAACAGACACACATATACAGGCACAAAACATTTTCTTACAATTGTAATACTATTGTCGCTGCTAAATCAGTTTTGAAATAAATATTTCTAAGTCTTTATATTATCATCTAGAATAACTCATGTACTACTTCATACATGTACACATGTGCACACACGCTTGCGCCCCTCCCCTACAACCTACACGCATACACATACAAACACGTGCGCACATACATACACAGAAAAATACAAATACAAAATTATTTAATTACAATTCAGGTTATTATTACAATTCAGGTTGACCATCGATTGTAATAATGTTTTCGCATCATAACCAGTTTTGTAATAAAAAAATTCTAAGTCGTTGTACTATCATTTAGAATAACTCTTGTATTACTTCATACATGTACACATGCGCGCACACGCATGCGCCCATCACCTACACACTACACGCATACACATACTAGCACTTGCGCACATTCATACACACACAGATACACAAATACAGACACAAAAATATTTTATTACACTTCAGGTTGTTATTACAATCCAGGTTGACCACCAATTGTTATAATGTTTTCGCAACATAACCAGTTTTGTAATAAAATTTCTAAGTCGTTGTACTATCATCTAGAATAACTCATGTATTACTTCATACATGTACACATGCGCACACAGGTATGCGCCCCTCACTTACACACTACACGCATACACACACTAGCACTTGCGCACATTCATACACACAGACACACAAATCCAGGAACAAAATTATTTTATTACACTTCAGGTTGTTATTACAATTCAGGTTGACCACCAATTGTAATAATGTTTTCGCATCATAACCAGTTTTGTAATAAATAATTCTAAGTCGTTGTACTATCATCTAGAATAACTCAAGTATTACTTCATACATGTACATGTACACATGTATGCACACGCATGCGCCCATCTTCTACAAACTACACTCATACACACAATAGAACGTGCGCACATCCATATACACCCAGACACATAAATACAGACACAAACATTGTTTTATTACACTTCAGGTTGTTATTACAATTCAGGTTGACCACCAATTGTAATAATGTTTTCGCATCATAACCAGTTTTGTAATAAAAATTTCTAAGTCGTTGTACTATCATCTAGAATATCTGATGTATTACTTCATACATGTACACATGCGCGCACACGCATGCGCCCCTCCCATACAAACTACACGCATACACATACTATCAACACACTAGCACGTGCGCACATTCATACTCACATAGACACACAAATACAGTCACAAAATTATTTTATTACACTTCAGGTTGTTATTACAATTCAGGTTGACCACCAATTGTAATAATGTTTTCGCATCATAACCAGTTTTGTAATAAAAATTTCTAAGTCGTTGTACTATCATCTAGAATAGCTGATGTATTAATTCATACATGTACACATGCGCGCACACGCATGTGCCCCTCCCATACAAACTACACGCATACACATACTATCAACATACTAGCACGTGCGCACATTCATACTCACATAGACACACAAATACAGACACAAAATTATTTTATTACACTTCAGGTTGTTATTACAATTCAGGTTGACCACCAATTGTAATAACGTTTTCGCATCATAACCAGTTTTGTAATAAATTTTATTACAATTCCGGTTGTTATTACAATTCAGGTTGCAACATGCCTCCAGTTTAATTTAAAGAAAGGGATTAACTTTACTCGTAAACTATTTAACCTTAGTCATAATTCTTACAGATGAAGTGACCCCCCGGTCATAGCAAGTTCAGCACTGTTTATCATATCGTGGCTAATGCGCGCCATGCAACTTGAGCCAAAGTATTTTGTACATAGGGGGTCACATTTTCTGAAGAATATCGACCCCCCGGTCAGTATTTTTTTTTTAAAAAAATAGTGACCCCCGGTCACTGTGCTTTGACACACGTTCATGATATGTTGAACAGCTCCCGCGAACTTATGTGTGTGGCTTTTCCTGCTTGACTTTACTACTTTTTCATTTAATCTACCTCCAGTATAATTTAAGAAAGGGTTCAACTTTACTCGATTTTTATTTAACCTTGGTCATAATTCTTACAGATGCAGTGACCCATAAGTATTTTGTACATAGTGGGTCATATTTTCCTAAAATTATCGACCCCGGCCAGTATATTGTCAAAAATAGCGAACCCGATATTAACTCTATGATTCACGTTGATGATATGTTAAACAACTCTAGTAGTATTTATTTATTTTGGAAAAAGGGGGTTCACGTTAATCGAACAATACCTTTTCCTTTGTCATAATTCTTGTAGATGTAGTGACCCCAATCATTGCATTTTGACCGTGTTTATTATACTATACTAATACGCACAATGTTAATTGAACCGAAGCATTTTGTACATAGGGGGTCACATTTTCTGAAGAATACTGACCCCCGGTCAGTATTTTTTAAAAAAATAGCGACCCCCGGTCATAGTGCTTTGACACATATTCATGATATGTTAAACAACTCCCTGAAACTCAAATCTATCTCCAGTATAATTTAAGGAAAGGGTTTAACTTTACTCGAAAAATATTTAACCTTGGTTATAATTCTTACAGATGTAGTGACCCCCTTTCAAATAGAGTATTTTTAGCCCCGTATATTATATAATGACCAATGCGCCCAATGCTAATTGAACTCAAGTATGTTGTAGAAAGGATGGATATCATTTTTTTCTGAAGAATATCGAACCCCGGTCAGTATTTTTTAAACAATAGTGATCCCCGGTAATAATGCGTTGGCCCACCTTCGTGATATTTTGAACAACACCAGCAACTTTAATTTGCCTCATGTATACTTTACAGAAAGGGTTTCACGTATTTCGAAAAAAAATTTTTAACCTTGGTCATAATTGTTACAGATGTGTGACCCCTAGTAATATCATTTTGAGCCCCGTTTAATATATCATGACCAATGCGCGCAATGGACGCCAAGTAATACGACTTGTAATCATTGTTCGTACAGAATATCACACACACTCAGGCAAGCAGGCACGCACACGCGCGTGCATGCACACACACACGCACATGCACGTACACAATCACTTATAAATAAACATCCTTCCGCACGCACCCACACATTCACACACCCCTACACAACATCGGAATACAATTCCATTTATAGAGAATTTTGTCAATTATTGTCGAAGAGATGCTGTTGATTTTCTTATATAAAAGGTCAAGCACGTGTGACATATACCATAGAAATATAGTGTGTACATTTGCAACAGGCCATTTTCCTCTGCAGATAATAAACATTAGATTAGTTGTTCATAATGTTTTTACTTCTATTTTAAACGAGCTTTGTAGAAAACCACACATCAAGGATTTGGTGCGTGTTTATTTTTGTCTAAAAGGACGAGTTTAATAGATCCAATAAATCACGAACACGAGTCTTATATTCTATTCATAACATAACCTAGAGAAGATAGTTTTCCTTGTGTGTTCGTCACCTATTTGTGGCTGCCTAGTAAGTCAAATGTATGACATCGAAAATATCAGCACCTGTTGAGTTTCAAAACAGTTTGCCAATCAGACTGAGATTAATCGTCAACTTTTATCCTTTTACAAAATGTATATTCAATTGAACTTAATTTGCATTTGTGTTCGTTTATATTGCGAATTATTACTCAAGGGTACAAAATAAAATACACAAGTAGTAGTATTTGCCTTTATAAAAAGAAGAGTTTACTTACTGTAAAGATTTAAAAACATGATTTGACAAGTAAGGTCGGTCGCTGTTAGAAGTATAGAACCATTTATTAGATCGCACAGAAAAGGTTGTTATACTCAAAATGCATTGTAAATGTCCCCTTAAAATAAGTTATATTACCACTACTTCTACTAATACAACTACTTCTTTCACACCCTCTGTCACTTTTCTGCTAGTGTCAACATTTTTCAAAATATTGACAGTATCTAAATAATAAAGTGTTTCCGTTAAATTCCGTTTAACCCCCCCCCCCCCCGCTACCACACACCACACACACACATACCCACCCACCCGATGCTGCAGCAACAACAACAACAACAAAACTGCAGCCGCAACAATTTTAGGTTATTTGCAATGGTAACTAATTTGTTAGTAATAGTTGGGGCGGGGGTCAATATTTTATAGATATCGCGGAGGGGGTCACTATTTTTCAGAGGGGAGTCGATATTTTTCAGAAAGGGGGTCGCTTTTTCTGAAGAATAGTGACCGGGGGGTCAGTATTCTATGGGGGTCACTTTACTTCGTTACACCGGCACTGACAGCGAAAGGGTTTATATAGTACTAAACTTATACATAAAGCTCCAAAAGGAGTTTTCTGCATATATCTTGTCTGTGACCACTCTTTAGAATCGTCTCGAAGAGACGATTCTAAAGAGTGGTCAGAGTATCTAGGGTTTGGTGGAGAATTGATGGTTTTAGTATTTGCATACATACCGTTATCTGTATCTATCAGCCTTTAACTGTAGAGTGCACTCAGTGTGAAAGGCTTATACTTGCTAGATGATTTAGAATGATGAACGGTGCAGACCCTGATCAGAGGACTGTTCTAGGTGCCCTCTGATGTTGGTCTACACTGTTAGCAGTTGACAGTACATGTGTGTCCCACATTCAATTTCAAAAGGTTAATATTTATGCAGGACTTTGTCCATCATGAAATTTTATATGAAAATCAATTAATATTAAGTATTAGATTATTGTGTTATACATGTATATGTAAAGTAAAGAATGTATTGACTTATCATTAACTATAGAATGAGATCATCATTATTCATAAAAGCAAACAGAGCAGACCTGTCTGGATGATCTGGGTCTATCTTGTGTCACAGTGTGGATAAAAGTCACTTAAAAAGACCAATCAACTACATTACTTCCTGTTCTGCATGATACGTCATCGATGGCTTATCATATACTGTTCACGGCTTTGAAGTATAGAATTTAGGCTGAATCAGGGCGACTTGTCAAATATTTCAGAGGCACTGAGACACTTCTTAGTAGAAGACGTAGTAAATGAATTTTTTTGTAAAGGTACTTAATACAATCCATAGTTCACGTATAGTGTCCTACAATTCTATTGCTGCCCTTGTGTTAGCATATTTTAACTGGTAGGTATGTATCCTAATGAAGACTCCTGAATCAACTGAAAGCTAGGTAGGTTAGATGCTTGTAATAAGTATGTGCTCACAGTTCTAAATGTATGCACTTTCTGACTGACTGATGAAATAACGTCAAAGAAGTCGTCGCCCGGTAACAGCATATATCAAATCGAATGAACCGTCAAAGAAGTAGTGTGTAGTTCGGGTTATATTTCGAAAACTTAAATGAACATAGGAATAAACTAGGGGTTGTTGTTGTCGCGAGTCCGAAAGGCGGAGGCAACAACAGTCCCAAGAGAAACTGCAATATAACCGAGTCTGCAATTTTCTCGTTTCGCATTGCTTCTTTTGGAGTCGAAGGAACGCCCGCTTTCAGAGTATTTATACGTGTATTGTTTTGATATGAAATACTTTGAATAAATTAAAATATAAAATATAAACAAAAAATATAAAAAACAAAAACTGCTTTGAAACTCATAAATTTTACAAAAGAAAATAGCAGCAAATATATGTGTCACAGTGTGTAGGTTTATCATCACTAACGGCCCTGCTGTACAAGCGCGCTTTTATGGCGACGTGGTAGAGGGCATGACTGCGAACCTCGCAACCCGGGTTCTATCCCGGGTCTGGGTGGGTATGTTTCTTTATAAGAACACCCGGTTACATTAGGTGCCCAACGTAAATAACCCACGGGGTGAAATATATGAAAATAATTTGTAATAATAAGAAACTCGAAGAGTGTTCATTGAGTAAGAATTCGTGACGAATTCTTGTGTAGAGGGTTTTACCGGGTAGAGATTGTGGAGAGACAGTTGATAATAGATCTAATACTATACCGTTTGTGGTCTAAGGGAAGGAACTCTTACAATGTTTCATTTAAGTAATTTACGGATGCTCTCCCTTTGACCATAAAATATAAATTTACAACTATATCTAAATTATATTTATTATAATCATTATTATATTATTCTACTTCTAAAACTAGTGTGTGAGGGAATTGGTTAACCGTTTGCTCCATAAATACACATTCTTACGCCTTTGAAAACAGAGTAGACCAAGATCAGATGGCTCAAAAAGCCGTCTAATCTGGGTCTACACTGTTTGCAAATTCGTAGATAGAGATGTCCATGAAGTAAGGAGATAAACTAGCATGTACAAATCTTGTTCTCTACGATTGAAAATCACTTAGCATGTGTCTGTATGCCGAGAAATTCAGTTTTTTAAGGGACACATCAGATTTGTTTTATTTTCAAGTTTCATATTTTCTTCAAATAATCATCAATTACTTTTTTAGTGTCTGTGTGATAACACAGACACTAATTCTACCGAATCTGCGACAGTAAATCAGCCGGGCCTCACAAAACGATTTACTCAAACTTTCAATGTAGTTCGGTATTTAGCTCAATTTATTACAAAAAGTACGAATGTGGACCGCGTTTTAAGACAAGCATTTACTGTATTGGATTATTTCTTCAACAAAAATGACGAATATTGTTCAAATGAGGCGATATTTATTATATCGGTTTTTTTATGCACACTTATACACGAATTTATTTTTGATTAATTGGTCGCCGCCATTTTGAATATCACGTGACATGTCAGCCATCAACAAAGCGAGTGTAGAATTGACTTTACACAGAATTTCTTTTACCAGACCCGCATTTTGGACGAGCTCGAATATCGTAAGTACATGAAGATACAATAGTATCTATTAATAGTTCTGCTATGACTTTCAAGAAGAAAATAATTATCTAACAGAATCACTCGTGACACGATTATCGGTGAATCCCCGAGTTAAAACAATGTCTGTCATGTAGATAAGAAGATTTGCAGCGCCTGAGCTATTTTATATTTTAGTTTTAACTCATTAACCCCCCTAGAGACTTTAAATTAAACCCCTTCGGCTACATTCCTCCATAAATATGCCTTTCTACGTTTTTGCAAACCGATGATGGGAGTCGGGACGTTTCGGATGTAATGCAAGGGTGTGTTAGAGGGTGATAGCAGGATAAGGGTATGAGAGAGACTTGAATGTAAGTTAGCGTGTAAAAGGTTGAGAGTACGGGTTAAAGGTTTGAGTGCGTTTCGTGTATTGGGTGGACAGGGACGCATGTATGTTTGTCGAGACCTATTAATCAGATGTCATATGTATGTGTATTGAGAGTTCAGAGCTGTCATCCAGGCGGTGACAGTGATGATAATTATGGTCTTAGTTAGTATAAATATGAGAGATATTGTGTATTCAGAGAGAGAGGGGAGGAGAGAGAGTAGGAGCTTGGGGAGAACGTGGAAGAGCTGTTATAGTCGTATAATAAAAGTTATGAACTAGAAATCCGGCTTGGTCGTCTATGTATTGTATTACACTGACGTAAAATTTGGTGCCAGTGACCAGCGATCGAACTGAAGTACACTATACGAAGGAGAAAAGGAAACAGGTTAGTGAATTTTTGCTATCACGCTTAGCTTGACCATGGCCAACAAGGTAGATTGCACAATTGTTTCAGTAAATTGTTTCTGTTTTGATAAGTCCAGCTGCAAACAAACTGATACGTGTTTACAAAAACAACATGAATTGCCAAATTCGGTTAATATATTAATTGTACTGAAATTTATAGCATAAATGTAACATATGGAGATAGATTCTATTAATAAGTGGCAAATGGGTATTTTTCAAAGAGGGACAGTTAATAATTTTTCATCAAATAAGAAAGTAACTACCGGTAAATCGTGTTTAATCAAATTAGGATCAAGGCAAATTAGGGCATTAGATAGTTCCGGTTCAGCAGTTAATTTATGCCACAACAGAAATGTTAATTCATTTGGAGCGTGCACATTCTATAAAAAAAATAAATCAGTTCAACTAAATTTGACAACGTTTTTGCAAAATGTAATTGTATACATGAAACTTAGTAATTCTAAAAAGCGAAATATCAAACTGTCATTTAGTTTAATCATCAAAAATGGGACTGAAAACTTTAATATCAGAATATAAACCGCCGCAGTGTATGGCCACAACAATCTGGTCAAGACATATTGGTCAAGTGACTGTAGCTTAAAACATAAAATAGAATAAAAAGAGAAAATACGAAAAGAAAACCACAAAGAAACTATGGGAATGGTGATTGTACAGATTTAGTGCGTATGCACTGTTGTTTATTTTGTTGTTTGTTGCTTCCATATTAGTCTGCGATTAGGTTCTGCGATTAGAGAGAATATTTTGTTGTCCTTTTAAGTGCTTCAGCCATGTGTTAGGATATATGTAGCAAGAGCTATGTCTAACACCAGTGAATAACTAGGTGAATATACTTAAATAGGGACGTTATTTTTATATTGCAAGTAGCAATGATTGCGGGTAGCAATGCGTTTTAATTGAATTATAGTAGTGAGATACAGGTAACCTGGAAATTCGAAATAAGTTCGTATAGTGGATCAGCGAGTAGCTTTTAGTCCAAAGATACGTTATTGAGTGAATAACTCATGGTGAATGTGGTTACGATTGAAATAAGTATGGCAGAAAAGTAGAGGCAATATGCATTTAATATGTTATAAAGTAAATAAGGTATTACTGGTTAAATTGTTGGGGGTTTTCTTGTGCGTGTGTGTGTGCGTGTTGTTTTTTTTGTAAGAGTGTGAATATATCTGCATACAATATACTGCAAATATTGATCGCAATTTACAGTTTTAATAGTATTATTGATATAAGAAATGGGTTTAGGTATATTTTTTAATGAAATTAGAGAAGAGATTAACGATAACTCTAATTTGATGTATTTGACGAGATGTGGAAAAATAAAATGTATGTTGTTGAATGAAATTAGAGAAGAGATTAACGATAACTCTAATTGATATATTTCACGAGATGTGGAAATATAAGATATTAAGCCTCGGCGGCTGTGAGTATAGAGATAGAATTGTTATAAAGTATAGGCCTATGTTGTAATAACTCTAATTGATATATTTCACGAGATGTGGAAATATAAGATATTAAGCCTCGGCGGCTGTGATTATAGAGATAGAATTGTCATAAAGTATAGGCCTATGTTGTAATAACTCTAATTGATATATTTCACGAGATGTGGAAATATAAGATATTAAGCCTCGGCGGCTGTGATTATAGAGATAGAATTGTTATAAAGTATAGGCCTATGTGGTAAATACAAAACGGTTTTTGTTTTCATTTGTTTTGTTCATTGACGTCGTGTAAAATGGGTTTAGGTATATTTTTTTCTTGAATTTGTGTCTATTCTTGCGTATATGTTTAATATAAAATTAATTGCAGTATGCAATGGGGTATAGTTAATGTAGAATGAATAGTTGATACAAGTCGTGTGTACGTATAGCAGACTAAAGATCTAATCATTTAAGTGATAAAAACAACAACACCCTAACAGTACAGAACGATGAGTATTTCGCTAGTAAGAGCAAAATTTCTATTCAAAATAGACTGAAAAACTGAGAAATTGGCAATTCATCTTGTAACATTAATTGATTTTAAGATTCTTGAATAATAGAATTGTATGAGGTTAACGTTTAAGACTAATGCGTAAATTTTAAGAGTAGGCATGTGCAACTTGTTGAGGGTCATTTTGTCGCAATAAAGGTTGAGTTGTGTAAAGTAGAATTCACGTCAGCGTGCCGTCATAAGCAGCGTATATCCAGCATCCAACATTGCTGTAACAGCCTGGTGACACTATATCGTGTTAATACAAAAAAAAACTATCGACAACATGATTTTCATAATATAACTATCAAACGTATGGCTAATGAGCCGTCAAGTGCGGACATCAGCGTCAAGTTCTGACACCTACGTGTAAACAGGTTGGACAAGTACTGCGAAAACTAACTTATCAGCTAAAGTGTCAGTATGCTTCTGATATATATATATACACGGAAACGGATCTGTCGCAAACTTTAAACACTTACTCGGAGATACACATTTTCATCCGTAATATGGACATTACGACATAAGTTTATCAAGTTAAATACGATAGGCTGTGGATTCTTTCCATACATCGACATCTACTCGTCATGGTAATGGTCGAAATCCATACTGAAGACCTGCGCATAGCTCGATCACTCAGGATTCGTTGGAGGGGAATTGCCTACAGATTAAAGGACTCGGATGGAGCAATCGATTAATTTTTCTTCGGGGAATTGAACCTTACATTGGACTTCGAAACCGGACATCGTAATAACCTTGGATAAGACTTGAACTTCGGACACTAATCTACATGTCAAATGAATCGACAAACCCAGGAGAAATAACCTCACTCTCTACAGAACTACCATCGGAAATCTGCATCAACAAAATATTTTTTAAAAGATAATATCAACGTCAAACAATTACATCTAGTAATCTATTGTGATAAATGATCTACAAGTGTAATATTATATAGTGTTAATCTATCCACGGAAACAAATCTAGTGATTAAATAGTGTAATGTATCAACAGAATCTACTCGCCACCCGAGTTAGCAAAGTTCAGCCTTATTAATCATTCGCGTAATACAAATCTCCAGACAATGGAACTAGCATGAAATAGAATTTCGGAAGAAAACATATAGGGTATCGATCTATAAAAACATGTTTATATTCTATTCTTTAATATGTTGTTATATTGACTCCTGATTTTGGTAGACACTTTGTGTTGACTTATAGATACTTGAGTAGGGATGTGTTTTAACCCATATCTACTACATTTCTATTTTTTTTCAGGCTATAGACTTAGTTTTAATGTAGTAATATGCCGTAACACATATCTACTGCATTTTTATTTCAGCTAGACTTATTAGTATTTCTCTGTTATCTTATGTGAGGTATATATCTTTTTTTTTTAATTATTTTTTTTTTGATTGATTATCCTTTCTGTAATGCAAGGGTGTGTTAGAGGGTGATAGCAGGATAAGGGTATGAGAGAGACTTGAATGTAAGTTAGCGTGTAAAAGGTTGAGAGTACGGGTTAAAGGTTTGAGTGCGTTTCGTGTATTGGGTGGACAGGGACGCATGTATGTTTGTCGAGACCTATTAATCAGATGTCATATGTATGTGTATTGAGAGTTCAGAGCTGTCATCCAGGCGGTGACAGTGATGATAATTATGGTCTTAGTTAGTATAAATATGAGAGATATTGTGTATTCAGAGAGAGAGGGGAGGAGAGAGAGTAGGAGCTTGGGGAGAACGTGGAAGAGCTGTTATAGTCGTATAATAAAAGTTATGAACTAGAAATCCGGCTTGGTCGTCTATGTATTGTATTACACGGACCCAATCCGTTTCGGTCCTTAGTCGTTTCGGACCCAATCCGTTTCGGCATTGGTCGTTTCGGCCTTGTTGCTTGATAATGAGAAACGTTATTTTAGTCTATTTCGTGGATTCAACAAAATATTTCAATAAGAGTTTACAAAAACATTATATAATTACAAACTTAAGCAATTTGCAGCATTTTTTTTAGCAAATATTAAACACTTTATTCTCATGGGTTTATTTGCTTCATATAAGGTAGAAACAGATGGGGCTTGTTGAGGAACAACTAAGTGCAATAGTACTACACAAACATTTCTGACATAATTATAGGAACTATTCAATCTGACTGGATATTGCAATCTTCGCTTTCTTTATTTCTTGTCAATTGTCAATTTTCTGAAACAAAGAACAGATTTTGCTTAAATAAAATTTGATGTCCATTGCTGATATATTCCACGTAATCCTTGGTCGTTTCGGCCCCAATTGTGGCCGAAACGACCAAGGCCAATACAACCAAGGCCGAAACAGATTGGGTCCGAAACGACCTGGGATCTCATCTGATCAGGGTCTGGTTTGATTGCTCATGAATGAAATAATATAAATAAGTATATGGCAAACAGTACAGATTCTGATGAGAGTAGTTAGTACATCTCTGTCTCATCTGTTGTAGTGCCCCACTGACAGTTCAGCATAGCCCCTACCCTCATATAAACGCATTTTCACGCATTTGTAAACAAGGTAAACCCTTATCAGATTGCGCGGAGCCCTCCTATTTGAGCTGTCTGATCAGGGTCTGCTCCGTTTGTTTATGGTGTTATACAGATCAGATTCTATGTTCCTACAGTTAGTGTTTAATCGATGATCAGTTATTTCCAATGATTGATCGAAAGTGCTCATTTAATAGATAATCGATTACAAAATCAAATAATCGATTAATAGAAATAAAAAAATTATTATATTTTATCTAAAATAGCTATATTGTTTCTGATATAAAATGTATGAAAACACATTACTACATTAGTAATGTATGTATTTATCTTCAGATGTGCAATTAAAATCAAAAACATAAAATCTGTTGGTTTTTTATTGTCAATTTTAAGATTTCCTTACTAAATTTGTACTCAAAATTGAAATTTCTCATTTCGATTGTATAATCGATGATTAATTGAAGTGGTCTGTATGATTATATCCGATGATCGATTAAGACAATCAGTCGATTATGAAACACTACCTACAGTTTCTGTCTATACCAAAATGTCATTTGTTAAAATGCAATTTTAAAAATTGATCTAATAATATCAATATGCCATTATTAATCCATAACCCTTTCTCTGTTTTGTACAATGTATTCATGTAAGAAATAATGATGTCATGAATATTAATAAGATTAGTTTTTATAATGGTATATGAACACATGAGATTCTGGCCGAGACAGAATCTGTTGAATCAGATCTATATTGGTTGGGAGTTTTATTACACCATAAGTAAACGGAGCCGACCCTGATCAGACAGCTCCTATACTCTGTTTGCAGATGCGTGAAAATGTGTCTATATGAGGGAAAAGGTTAAATTTAATTTTAAACAGAGAAAGGCTTAAATTATCGACATAGTGAAATCTGAAGAAGGATTGTACAAAGCCTTTCTATATTGTTGTTATCCTGGTAATATGCACTTGTGAAAAAAGGTGAATGATCTGTACAATTTTAAATGTAAAATGTTTTATAGTCATTTACTGATACATACTCCATTAATAGACCTCTTAACCCTTTCCCAGTTCTATGTTTATATCAAATTTCAATACCTACTGAATATTCATGAACAAAATAGTAATGAAATATGGAAGGTGGAACATTGTAGACATTTTGGAAAGTAAAGGAAAAGGTCTATTGAATTCGGTTAGCAATGAGAGAAGAACCTGATCTGGGTCTACTCTGTTTGCAAATGAATTTTATTTGAGAGAAAGGGTTAATGCCTTTGCAAACAGCATCTATCCATATCAGACAGTGTCTATAAGAGCTCTCTGATCAGGGTCTGCTTTGTTTGCTTATGAAATAATAAAGATTAGACGATTCTACAGTTTCTAGTATGATTAAAACTGAATTGTTCATAGTGCCATTATAAACATTCAGTTAATATCCAGTATAAATGTAATTATTACATTTGTTACTACATGTATAAATAGTATCATTTTAACACTCAAAATGGTCCAATATCAGTCGAAAGTGGAATTCTCCGAGCGGGCATGTACGGACCTAGCGACGGGCCAATAACTGATTCTTATTCTGCTCCAATGCTGCAAATGTTGTCGAAGTGCTCGTACATGTACCGATAAGACCCAATTTCCAAACCACGATCCTCGCCGGATTTGATTCAGATTTATTCAAATGCACCGTGCACATACCAGTAAAGTGACATCTAGTCGCTAGTTCCATCGCCCATTGTTCGGATAGTGTAAAACCGTCAATTTGACGTCATCCAAATGATGTCAGGATAGCGCCATTCCCTCAGTTGAGTTTTTAACACCGTTTTCATGCTGAGAAATACTGTCTGCTCTATATCTGATCTGCTAAAATGTTCATCAATGTTTTACAAATGTAATAAACAGGTTATTACACGGCTGGCTTGTACCGCGGCGTGATATTGGCCCTTAACTTGATATAGACCCTCAGGCTTAGGCCCTTAGGCCAATATCAAGGTGGCGGGACAATATCACGTTGAGGCCCTAGTCATCCCGTGTAATAACCTCTATTTATTATATTTGTTACTATAAATAGTAACATTTTTACGTTAAAAATGGTCCAATATAATTTGAAAAATGGAGTGGTGTTGTCTGAGCAGGCCAATACAGACCTAGCGACGGGGCCAATAACTGATTTTGTGCCAGCTGCCAAGATAACATTCTAAATCTATTGTCTATAGCAACAGAACCCCAATAATCGATAAAAGGTCTAATTTTGCTATAATCATTATAAATGATGCAAATGTTGTCCAAGTGCTCATACACATACCGATTAGTCCCCAAATCCTGGCTTTTACAAAGACAATCCTGAATCCTCGCCCGATTCAATTCAGATTATTTACATGTCCGGTACACATACAGGTAAATAAAAAGTGCACACTTGCCGCTCTTTGCAATGCCCATTTTTAATAATAAAAAAACCCTGTCATTTTGACGTTATCCAACTGACGTCAGAATAGTCATTACCGTCTGATTCTTTCAATCCTTTGAGAAACTATTGCACCTGGTAGATCCCTTTTTATCCACAAATGTAATAAACAGGTTGTTACACAGGTGACTAGGACCGCAGAGTGATATAGTCCCTTACCTTGATATACCTGTAGTCCCTCGTGTTTAAGCCCTAGAGCCAATCTCATGGTGACATGCCAATATCGCTGAGGCCCTAGTCACCTATGAAATAACCTCTACATGTATTTATTTGTTATATGAATATTTATGGTATAGGGGGTTAAGAAATATATTTTAATCATAAAAAATAATTTTATTTGCAGGGGACAGTAATTTCAACAAGATTCCAAACAATCATGAACCTGACATACCAGTTTTCTAACAGAGCCCACGTTGCTTTAATTGCCACAAAAACGGAGAATAATATTGCTTTATTGACAAAGAGCGAATCGATGAAACATTTTTATCAACATCCAGACAAGACTTCCCAATACTCATCTAAGTACATGTATGAAAAGCTTGATCAACTGGTGCTGACTTTGTGATATATGAATTATTAAAATCTACTGAACTACAAGCAGCCAGTGTTTGCTGATCTCCAGATGGAACATTAAATGGTTAAAGATTGTGGTGGAACATTGAAAAGCTTTAGACTGTGTGACCTTGACAGCACAGTAGGTAGAGTGTTGGCATGGTAAGTCAAAGGCCCTGGGTTCAAGTCCCTTTCGAGTCACCACTTTTTCACATGTACCAGTTAATTGCAAAACAATTTGGTCAAAGACGGTATGATGGTGATTCTAAACGGAAAGTAGAATATATGTTAGACATGCTGAGAGAGATGGGCAGTACTCTGAAGCTTGATGCTTTTCAACAACTTGGACATATCAAAAAGCAGAAAGGACTATCAGAAGCTATGCTGAAGTTTTGTAAAATGAGCAACAAAAATGAATGAACCTTCTGAACTACTTTGGACACAAGCAGCCAGTATTTGTTGGTCATCCCCCATTAAGATGATGCTCAGTTTGTTAAAAACCACAGTTGACATGTCATAGAGATCAAATTTTGATCATAGCAGTTAAGTCTTTACTCCATAAATATTCATGTTAGAAATAATGACATCATGAATATTAATGAGTTGAGTTTTTGCAATGGCATTATTAAGACAGGCATTTTTGGCCATAACAGAAACTGTAGAGCCAGATGTATATTATGTCATAAGCAAACAGAACATACCCTGATCAGACAACTCCTATAGGCATATAGCTACAGATAAGGGTGTGTTTCCAAATACTAATTTAATTGTCATTTCTCCACCAAACCCTACACTGTGACCACTTTATAGAATTGTCTCTTCGAGAAGATTTCTGAAGATAGGTCATAGTATAAGGTTTGGTGGAGAAATAAAGGAGTTATTCCTGAACATGTAATTGGTGCATCTTATCTGGAGCTCTGTATAGGAGCTATCTGGTGTGGGTCTACCCTGTTTGCAATGGTGTAGAATGGCCGGTATTTACCGCTCAACCCTGCGTATTTATGGAGTATTTAACACAGTATTCATGAGTGGTATACATGTACAAGGAAGAGGACTGACAACCAGATGGCAATATACATATATATAAGAGCTGAATATCTCTTTTAATCATTTTTGAATGTCCCTTTAACTAGTGTATCCCCTAGGGTCCAATGAAGGCACAGTAATTTTTGTTGAAAAGGGCATTGGTTTATAGACCCTGGTGCTTCACCAATCCTTGAATCTTGTTTTTAATGTATGATGCTATGTAATGTCAGTAAAATTTGGTAACCTTATCCTTTTAACATTTACACCCCTTTTAAGTCTTTACAAAAAGGGTACATCAGTATCATACAGCCCCTATGATAACTTATTGACTAAGGTCTACTCTGTCTGCTAATTAAAGTACTGTAGATCAGAATATACAATTCAGGCTGTGGCAGTGAAGTGCTTGATAATGTGGACCAGAATGAATTTTTCTTAACCCATTCCCTCATAGGCTATTTTTAGATCCAACCTCCTTGAATAAATCTACCGAAAAGGAGCATCAACTAGAGAAAAGATTTTTTTTAGAATTTTGTAATTCTGAAACCATTGTGATAAATTGTAAAATAGAGCATTAATTTTGTTCCCAAGGAGCAATTAATGCTCTATTTATCACAATACATGTAGTTTCCAAAAGTTACTTTAACAGAGGCGTAGAAAGGCGTATTTATGTAGGAAAGGGTTAAGTAAAACTTCAAATTGATCATAGTTTCTGATAAACATTGTATGTTTATGAACAAGGGATAACATGGATCATCATTGTATAACATAGTATGTCAATGTATATAGTGTATTTATATAAATGTAACATGTTTAATGCAATAGTATATATAAGTAGATTGAAAAGGAAGATATTTTAATTACTTAATGTCAAGACTAGTTTTGCTTCATCCTTAACCCATTCTCTCATATTGATGCATTTTGATGCATGCATGTATGTTAAAGTCACTTTTTTAAACCATTGTGATAAATAGAGCAAAGGAGCAAATGCTCTATTTATCACAATGGTTTAAAATCTACTGTTTTTCTTGTAAGTGCTTCTTTTCAGTAGATTTGTTCATAGAGGTTGAATCGAAAATAACATATCAGGGAATGGGATAAAAGATTGTAACTAGATTGTAACTTAATTCTATTGAGTTGCTGCAACATCATTTTTCTGAAAAACTTGTTTGCTCTTTCTTCAGCACATGGTTTTGTTTCAATAATTTGCCTAACATACACTTAACCCTTTCCCGCATATTGACGACTTTTGACAACTCAGTAAAAGTCACTTTGTGAAACCATTATGATAAATAGAGCATTTGCTCCTTTAGGAGCAAATGCTCTATTTATCACAATGGTTTTTTTCATAGGAAAATCTTTAAAAATCTTCTGATGAAACCTTAAGGCCTTGATATTTGGTATGTAGCATCATCTAATAGTCCTCTACAAAGATTGTTCAAATTATGATTCCTGGACTAAAACTGGCCCTGCCCCGAGCTTATCAGTTTTTCATAGGAAAATCTTTAAAAATCTTCTACTCTAAAACTGTAAGGCCTATACCTTTGATATTTGGTATGTAGCATAGTCTATTGATTTTCTACCAAGATTGTTCAAATTGTGACCTCAGGGCCAAAAATGGCCCCACCCCATGGCTCATCAGTTTTAAGCTCACCAAAGCACAAAGTGCTCAGGGTACCTTTTGTGATTGCCTGATGTCCGTCGACGTGCGTTGTCCGTCGTCAGTCGTCAACAATTTGAACCTTTGAAAATCTTCTCCTCTGAAACCAGAAGGTTCTTAGCTTTCATATTTGGCACATAGTATCATGTTCAGGTCCTCTACAAGTTATATAAATTATGGCCCTGGGGTCAAAATTGGCCCCGCCCCAGGGGTGGGCTGTTTTCAGTAGAAACAAATAGTGAAATCTTTGAAAATCTTCATCTCTGAAACTGGAAGGCTCTCAGCTTTCATATTTGGCACATAGCATCATGTTCAGATCCTCTACAAAAGTTATATAAATTATTGCCCGCTGACAAAATTGGCCCCGCCCCAGGGGTAGGCAGATTCAATAGAAACAAATAGTGAAATCTTTGAAAATCTTCTTTTCTGAAACTGGAAGGCTCCCAGCTTTCATATTTGGCACATATCGTCATATTCAGGTCCTCTACAAAAAGGGATATAAATTATGGCCCTGGGGTCAAAATTGGCCCCGCCCCAGGGGTGGGCAGTTTTCAGTAGAAACAAATAGTGAAATCTTTGAAAATCTTCATCTCTGAAACTGGAAAGCTCTCAGCTTTCATATTTGGCACACAGCATCATGCTCAGGTCCTCTAAAAAGTTATATAAATTATGGCACTGGGGTCAAGATTGCCCCCCCCCCCAGCGGTGGGCAGTTTTCAATAGAAACAAAGAGTGAAAACTTTGAAAATCTTCTCCTCTGAAACTGGAAAGCTCTCAGCTTTCATATTTGTTACAGAGCATCTTGTTCAGGTCCTCTACAAAAGTTATATAAATATTGGCCCTGGGGTGAAATTTGGCCCGCCCTAGGGGTGTCTTGTTTTCAATAGAAACATATAGTAAAACTTTGAAAATCTTCTCCTCTGAAACCAGAAGGTTTTCAGCTTTCATATTTTGCACATAGTATCATGTTCAGGTCCTCTACAAAAGTTATATAAATTATGGCCCTGGGGTCAAAATTGGCACCGCCCCAGGGGTGGGCAGTTTTCAGTAGAAACAAATAGTGAAATCTTTGAAAATCTTCATCTCTGAAACTGGAAAGCTCTCAGCTTTCATATTTGGCACAAAGCATCATGCTCAGGTACTCTGCAAAAGTTATATAAATTATGGCCCTGGGGTCAAAATTGGCCCCGCCCCAGGGGTGGGCAGTTTTCAATAGAAACAAATAGTGAAATCTTTGAAAATCTTCATCTCTGAAACTTGAAGGCTCTCAGCTTTCATATTTTGAGATATTATCATCTTCAGGTCCTCTACAAAAGTTATATAAAGTATGGCCCTGGGGTCAAAATTGGCCCCGCCCCAGCGGTGGGCAGTTTTCAATAGAAACAAAGAGTGAAAACTTTGAAAATATTCTCCTCTGAAACTGGAAAGCTCTCAGCTTTCATATTTGTCACAGAGCATCATGTTCAGGTCCTCTACAAAATTTATATAAATTATGGACCTGGGGTCAAATTTGGCACCGCCCCAGGGGTGGGCAGTTTTCAGTAGAAACAAATAGTGAAATCTTTGAAAATCTTCTTCTCTGAAACTGGAAAGCTCTCAGCTTTCATATTTGGCACATAGCATCATGTTCAGGTCCTATACAAAAGTTATATAAATTATGGTCCCGGGTATCAAAATTGGCCCCGCACCAGAGTTGGGCAGTTTTCAATAGAAACAAATAGTGAAATCTTTGAAAATCTTCTTCTCTGAAACTGGAAAGCTCTCAGCTTTCATATTTGGCACATAGTATCATGTTCAGGTCCTCTACAAAAGTTATATAAATTATGGCCCTGGGGTCAAAATTGGCACCGCCCCAGGGGTGGGCAGTTTTCAGTAGAAACAAATAGTGAACTCTTTGAAAATCTTCTCCTCTGATTGTCTGGTGAGCGCTTCAGGGCCATTCTGGCCCTCTTGTTTATTGGTAAGTCTTTAAAAATCTTCTACTCCGAAACTGTAAGGCCTAGAAAATTGGTATGTAGTATCAACTAATGGTTTCTACTAAGATTGTTCAAATTATGAGACCTGGACCAAAATGGCCCCGCTAGGGCTTCTGTGAAATCTCCTTCTGTGAAATTGTAAGGCCCAGACTTGAAATTTATATGAAGCATCACCTAATGTTCCTTTATTGTTCAAATTGTAACATCCAGGCCTAAAATTTTGGCCATTGGTTTCATTTTGGCCCGAATCTGAAGCCGACTAATTTTTACATAGAAATACAGTGTATGCATAAGTGTATAGAAACCAGGTGAGCGATTTAGGACCATCATGGTTCTCTTGTTCCAAATTGTGAAACCCTGCAATGTCTTAAACGGGATGTCCCTACATTTGATGCGTTTCATAAACACTTAAAATATACAAAACTCATTTGTTTACATGCTGAAAAGTAGTATATTGTATATTCCGAGAAAGCTATTACGTAAACAATGGAGGGATCGGGTGATCATCGGCAAAACACGGAAAACCTTAACGGAAAAGGCCGATAATATTGTGTTGTAGAACAAAAATGATCAGTATTGATGAAATCGGTTTTCGAAATAAGTTCAAATTGGGAACCTTCATAATAATGATAGAGCATAACAAATACCAAGTGTTATGATATTCTTGAAAATATGCGATCATTGTAGGGACTTCCACTTTAAAGTTGAAAACTATAGCATATCTGAACATTATTATTGAAATATGGTTTGCCTGTCAATGTTTCTGTATCATATGTAGTGTAGCTATTTAGTTTAGATGTAAGAGTTACTATTCATGATTCCATTTAATGTTTCAATAACCTTTATTGAACAGCCACTTGTTTTTAACCATGATGACCTATGATTACAGTGACAGCCTAATGCAACGAAAAGGGTTGTCAATTTGCATTCAAGTTCTACCTATCATAAGGAATTGTCAATTAACATCTGAATGGCTGTTCAACAGAGGTTTTACAAAAATCGGGTAAAAGTGGAAATACAACCATGTTTCGATTTAACATTTGATTACATTTTTTATTACATTCAAACAGATGCTTTACTTGCAATATATGTTTATTTGCTGTTTTGTACTTTTTCTTGCCATTGTCTACAATAAAATTTCCATCAGGAATATATTTACATGTACTCTTTGTTTTCCTCCCATTTCAAAATCTATGAACAATTTCAGATGATCTGAAGTTGTTCAAAAGATCTGAGTATACCATTATAGCATGTAAAACAATACAAACATTCTTGATTATCTACTTGTAATGTTTGTTAGATTCCAATATTTAACTAATTCCAAACTTATTTTTGTATATATTTACATCAATATATTTATATAATGTTTTTCGGAAAATCAATATTTCTTGATACTGATCGACTTATGCCTTGAATGTGTTGTACTTCAGATTTGGAAATTGCGTTTGAAATATTTACATAAATCATGCAAAACACCAACTACCCTCAGATAAGATTTCAACATCTGGGAACATAAAAAATAACTCGCAAACAAACCACCGAAATACAGTAGTACCTCTCTAGATCGAACAGAAAATAAACATAACAGGTGGCTGCTTGATGCAGGCTGACAACGATACGGAAATTTTCAGCATACAGCAGTCGTTAACGCCCATCCTTAATGTTTATTTTTGTCCGGTTTAGAGAGGTTCTACTGTATTCAACACTTTTTCTTTCCAAAAACACAGACACTTTCAGTACTATCAGTACTTTGATTATCTGATGTGATAATTCAATTCTGACTTCAGATCTGCATTCAGCATACCGAAATATATGAATTTGAACAAATTCGGAGACAATAATATTGTTTTTTATCGCATAGTACAAGATGTGTACATGAATTTTATCTCCTTACTTCATAGAAACGTATATCTACGCTATTGCAAACAATGTATACCCAGATCAGATGGCCCCTGGAGCCGTCTGATCTGGGTCCACTCTGTTTGCAAAGACGTATTCATGAACGCATCAACCTTTTGAAATGGAATGATCCAAAGGTCATTACTCAGAGGTCATGGTACATTTGTACCTTATACAACTAATGTCCTACATTTCATTATAAAATATACAAAAGAGTTATACAAAGAAACGTTCCTAATAGTTTAGTAAATGCAATGATTGATTTTCAGATTAATGCGATTGAAAAAGTGAAATACTTATCAAAGGGAGGTAATCATGGACCGCGACACAGAACTGCTAATATTCATCGTGATCGAAGAGATTCTGTATACTGGTAAGAAATAATACAGCACACTTCGGGCCTAATTGCATTATACTTCTTATAATAATAATATTATTAATAATAATGATAATAATGAAAATAAACCTGTTGTGGTCTAAGGGAAGCAACTCTTACAATAATTATGTTAAGTAAAGTACGGATACTCTCCCTTTGACCATAAATATTAATTTACGACCTGTTTGATATCATGAAGACGCCTGTTATCTGGGCTTACGCGGTTAGTTTACTTCATCACCTGTAGACGCTAGACAGAAATCGGTCAGCCTCACCTGGAAGGAATGACACTCCTTTTCAAGGAATTGTGTACAAGGTTTCGGTGGCAAACATATAATATTACACAGTAAAACATTGTTATGCTTTTGAAAACAAAGCAGACCCAGATCAGACGGCTCCTGTACGATTCATTTGGTCAGGGACTGCTCTGTTTGCTAATGGAATTGAAAGATATGTTTCTTTACCTTCTAAAATGCGCCACCTTCCATACTTTATTACAACTATTATGTCCATGAATTTTCAGTACGTATTGGAATTTAGAAGAAATATAGGACTGGGAAAGGATTAAATTATATAGATACGAAACAGGACATGTTCTGGACATGTAAGGCAGATAGTCTATTAACCCTTTCCCTAGTGAATATTCATGTAGAAAATAATGACGTCTATATACTAGTAAGATTTTTTTATAAAGGCATATGAACACAGGATAATTCTGCTCAGTGTGATCTGGGTCTACTCTGTTTGCAGATGCGTCGAAATTCGCTTACATAAGGGAACAAGTTTAATACTGGACTGTATTCTTCAATAAGCAACCACGTGCTCTTGTAATCCTCAATGTATGTATATACATTGACCCCATGAGCGTATTGTCATTTACAAATAGTGGAGACCCCTCAGAGTTTTCCTCTAGGAGCCTTGTGATCAGGTTCAGAACCATTGTCATTCAAAATCTTCTAACAAATCATTCACTTTGATACTCTATTGACAGCTAGATGTGTATTCACTCTGATAATCTATTGACAGCTAGATGTGTATTCACTTTGATACTCTATTGACAGCTAGATATGTATAGTTTATTTCACGTTAGAATATTCAGTATTCAAATTGTTTTTTCCATTTATACCCATAGTATTTAACCCTTCTCTTGCTGAATTTTAAAAAAACATTTCTCCTTTTTGCCCTGATGCATATTTACATATATTTTCACTGTGTACAAGTATTTCGCTGTGAAATCACTGATGTGGAGTGCACTGGTTGCACACTCAATTTGTAAATAGTGCAGACCCGGATGAGACAGCTCCTGCAGGAGCTGTCTCATCTGGGTCTTCACTATTTACAGGTAGGTATATTGACGTGAATAGGAAGCGAAGGGTTAACTCTTTGCACGCTAGCGGTGAAACCGTGATTATACATATGCGGCGTCTCACATGGATCCAAACTGTTAGTCACTTTGACCATATTTTTGCAAAGAAATTAGAGAAATTTTATTTTTTAGAATTGAAGCAGACGACAATTGTTGCAGACGAAAAAAATACTTAGCGTGCAAAGAGTTAAAGAAACCTCGTCCAGATTTTACTTTGGAGCCCATCTATTTTCCATGTGGAGGATGCAAATCAAACAACACATTTGCTGGAATATATCAATGACATGAATGGGTTCGGCAAACAGTGCAGACCCTGATCAGAGGGCTTCTTCAAAAGCTCTCTGATCTGGGTCTACACTGTTTGACGTTGTCCTTTTTAAGGGGAAACCGGACACACATGGGTTAATGCTTGACCTCATACAAACGCATTTTCCAGTCTTTTTAAGTAGACCAGACCCAGATCAGACAGCTCCAACAGGATATTCTCTGTTTGTTTATAGACTTATACTGATCTCATTATTTTTAATTTCTGCCATGACTAAAAGCTATTGTGCTCACTCGGACGACTCGAACTTCTGTTATCTCGAAGTAATTTGTATGGTCCCTTGTAGTTCGAGTTATCGAAGTTCAACTGTATTAGTTTCTTATAATAGCACATGGCATAGGAATGTTTGGCGATGGAAGAAATTAGACTCGTGTCTCTCTTAGATATCTATATCATAAGCAAATAGAGCAGACCCTGATAAGAGGGTTCCTATAGGAACCATCTGATCTGGGTCTACTCTGTTTGCAACGGAGTAGAATATCGTAAAGGATTAACAAGGTACAGCGAAGATAAAATACATGTATTTTGCGTACACTACCACCTTTAAAAAATATCATAGATGTCCTTTTCCATTAATTCATTCATGTTTTTCTTTCGAACGTATCAATCGCTAGCATTAAAACACTATCTGACAGTTCATCCACGGTAGGAATCAGTTCAAATTTCCCTTCTTCCATCCTTGTTATAGAAGCTCGAGCTTTTCTTCTGAACACCTCCAACAGGTATACGGACATTTTTTCATCCGCCACTCTTCCTAGAAGAACTACAATTATCGGTATTTGTTGTGAACACGCCTCGTTTACCTCCCCTATGCAATATTGGCTCTCACAAAACGCGTTCGAAACAACTGCAATGAATACACTTGATTGCTGAACAACCCTATATGTTTCTTCGTGAATTGGAAACCCCGGTTTGAAATTATACCTGGTAGCCACCGTGTGGTGGTTACTATCCAGTAACTCTTTTAATTTGACACTAAGCGGGGCCAGGAGCATGTGTCGTACGATTTCTTCATCGTGGCCAGCATACGCCACAAAACATATGTGATTTTGTTTTACTAATCCTGACTGATAGGCTCGTATAAAATTGCTACGTACACTTTCCAGTTCATTGTATCTTCTAACTTTCTTACAGGTCAAATATACTGCACCTAAGACATCACAAATGACCACCGACATTGATGTTAAAGTCCAATGATCAAACTTCGTTTACAAAGAAATTTACATTGGTCTACCGCATGTTTTGTGATTGTATATTGACAATTACAATCATACATGGTCTTTCACAAGTGTATTGTAAAGGGTTGCCTTGAAGTATGATTTTGATAGTGCTTACATTTGACATTTTCATGATAAAGAACGCTAAAAGAGTCAAAACACTGCCTTCAATGGAATGAATGGCGTTCCGTCTTATATCTAGAGTCTTTAGTGATAATAGTGGTACCAGATTGAAGTCAATGGTTGTAAGCTGGTTGTCAGCAAGGTTCAGCACTTCCAGCTTTGGGTTGTTGAGAAACATATTCCATGGTACATAAGAAATATTGTTGTGATCCATGTGGAAAATTATAATGTTCTTATAATTGTGTAACAGTTTTGGAAAATCTGTAGAGTGTTCCATGAGAGCTAATATGTTGTGAGAGATATATAGTGCTTCTAAGTGTAGAGCATTAGTAAAACACACGGGAGACAAATATTCAATAATATTCTCCGACAAATCTAAAATTTCAAATGAATTATTGTTGTCCAAAATAAGGCTTGAATTAAGTATCTGCATATGGTTTTCTCTCGCGTAAAGAGCTTTCATAACTACATAAGCATTTGTTAGATTCATTGCGATTGTAACATTATTCTCTTCATTGTACACATTGTTAAAATACACATACTCACTTCTTAAAATTATGAATAGGAGGGTTATATTGGATGACTTTGGGATATAAAATGGCAATTTGATCCTACGGAAGTCCATGACCTTGAGCAAAGGCAATGTTACTTCTTTTGTAAAATATTCCATAGGGCCTGCGTCAGTACATGCAAAAAACTCAGCCCCACTGATGTTGAAAACATCAACATTAAAGAATGTGTCATTATAAAATCCATTTGAGTGGCAATCTTAGATTGACTGATGTTGAATACAGTTAAATGGTTGTCTTAAAGCACTTTTGAACGTTGTCCAGAAATCAAGAATACTGGTGGATAATCTACGTTGCCTGGATTAAAGACAAATTCTGTTAAAGATTTTGTGTTGTTCAGAGCGTCGAGTAAGGTGTCTGTATGAAGATATCTCATTTCCAGCAGATGCAGTTTCGTGACTTTTTGGACCGGGACAAAAGCGTTCTTTGAAAACGTTTTTATGTTTGGAAAAGTAAAGGATAGTGTTTTGACACTAACCAAACTGGCAAGATCATGATCCAGAATCTGTCTCAATTTTTTCCCATATATTTGTAAAGTTTCAACGTGTTTCCAGCCGGTTCCATTGAATGGTTTTAAATGATATCCAGTGTGCCTTGTAATGACCACGGTTGTTACATGTTGGGGAACCGTTGGTGGAATTTCATCACAAGTCATTGTTGTTGCAAAGACACTGCAATGGTCGCCTTGTATTTCACGCGAGTATGTATGTTCACGCACAAAATTGATTGTTCCGGGTTTAGCACCAGGAACGTTGAAGTTGAATAGCAGCAAAAACACCGTCAGTAAAATTAACATGTTGTCTGAATTCTTGTAGTTATATCAAGATCCTGCAGGAGCTGTCTGATCTGGGTCTTCACTATTTACAGGTAGGTATATTTACGCGAATAGCAAGCGAAGGGTTAATCACTTTATCAGTCAGTTAACCATGCTTGCTTGGTCTGCATACTCATGACACAAATACCCTTGTTGTAGTTTATACGCACTGTGGTTTGCTGCGATGAATACTGCAATCTAACAAGATAGTTGGTGTTCGTTTATTGAAGTTATACGCACAGTCGCTATTCATTTCAAACTGGATTTCAATGCTATCTATCATCGCGTTATTACACAGTCATTTTTGGGTAACGTGATACTCCACTACCCACCCTCAGTATGATACAGCTGAACTTCTATATCTCGAACATCAAGGGACTATACAAATTAGATTTTTACTCCTGACAATTTATCGAGTTTACTGCTTAATGCAGGTCTAAAGTAATGTTGAAAACTCCTATAGAAGCTTTCAGCATTACTTTAGACGTGCATTAAGCTGTCACATGTGTTTCGAGACATCCACAGTGAGATATAAAAGCAATTCTGTTTTGGAAGCCCCGACCTTTTAGTTCGAGTTAACTCTATTATCGGAGTTCGATATATCGAAGTTCAAATGTATGCCATTTATGTGCGAAATTGCTATCTTGAGGAAAAGAGATTAAATACCGAAATTTATTTTCTTCTTCTCTCTCTATTCCTCTAAATAGTTTGGTTCTCTGAAGTTCTTATATTGATTTATGCGCGATTTTCTATCATTTGTTTCTTTTATTTAACGCATGTGTATGGTGTCTGTTTTGTTTCACTTTGTTATAAGGCTGGCACAGTAAAAACTCGATACTACGAACATTTAGTAAGGAGACATGTTTGCCTTTGTAGGCAGGTGATGTTTAATGCAGGATGAAAAGTCACACAGAAAACTCCCAGAGGAGCGTTCTGCATGACTTTCACCATACATTAAACTACCACCTCAGACCTGTGTTAAAGATCAATAATGTGTACGTATTTGAGTATTCGTAGTATCGAGATAGACTGTATTTTACTAGTTATGTTTGCATAGCGAGAGGTTCTTTCAGTTCAGAGGTCCAGATAAGATGCGTACATTAAAACATTGTGGAGAACAACTTCTTTATTTCTACGCCAAACCCTATGGTGTATAGGTCACCTCATAGGTTGGGTAGAGATATGACAACTTTAACATTTGAGTACAAACATTTGTCTATTCGAGTATTTTTGAATGCGCATCTTTATCTGTTTGAGAACGCTCCTTTATCTGTTTGGGTACACACCTTAATCTGTTTGGGTACGCACCTTTATTTGTTTGAGTACGTACCTTTATTTGTTTGGGTACACACCTTTATCTGTTTGAGTACGTACCTTTATCTGTTTGGGTACACAGCTTTATCTGTTTGGGTGCACAGCTTTATCTGTTTGGGTACACACCGTTATTTGTTTGAGTACGTACCTTTATCTGTTTGGGTACAAACCTTTATCTGTTTTGGTACACACCTATATCTGTTTGGGTACACACCTTTATCTGTTTTGGGTACACACCTTTATCTGTTTTGGTACACACCTTTATCTGTTTGAGTACGCACATTTATTTGTGTGTGTACGCACGTTTGTCTGTTTGAGTAAGCACCTTTATCTGGTTGAGTACGCACCTTTATCTGTTTTGGTACACAGCTTTATTTGTTTGAGTACGCACCTTTATCTGTTTTGGTAAACAGCTTTATCTGTTTGAGTACGCACCTTTATCTGGTTGAGTACGCAACTTTATCTGTTTGGGTACGCACATTTGTCTGTTTGAGTACGCACCTTTATCTGTTTTATTACGCATCTGTATCCATTTGAGTACGCACCTTTATCTGTTTGAATACGCACCTTTATAAAATTATGTTTGAGTACGCACCTTTATCTGTTTGAGTACGCACCTTTATCTGTTTGAGTACGCACCTTTATCTGTTTGAGTACGCACCTGTATCTGTTTGAGTACGCAACTGTATCTGTTTGGGTACACACCTTTATCTGTTTGAGTACGTACCTTTATCTGTTTGGGTACAAACCTTTATCTGTTTTGGTACACACCTATATCTGTTTGGGTACACACCTTTATCTGTTTTGGGTACACACCTTTATCTGTTTTGGTACACACCTTTATCTGTTTGAGTACGCACATTTATTTGTGTGTGTACGCACGTTTGTCTGTTTGAGTAAGCACCTTTATCTGGTTGAGTACGCACCTTTATCTGTTTGAGTACGCACCTTTATCTGTTTTGAGTACGCACCTGTATCTGTTTGAGTACGCAACTGTATCTGTTTGAGTACGCACCTTTATCTATTAGAGTACGCACCTTTATCTGTTTGAGTACGCACCTTTATCTGTTTGAGTACGCATCTGTATCCATTTGTGTACGCACATTTATCTGTTTGAATACGTACCTTAATCTGTTTGAGTACGCACCTTTATCTGTTTTATTACGCATCTGTATCCATTTGAGTACGCACCATTATCTGTTTGAGTACGCACCTTTGTCTGTTTGAATACGCAACTTTATCTGTTTGGGCACGTACCTTTATCTGTTTGAATACGCACCTTTATCTGTTTTATTACGCATCTGTATCCATTTGAGTGCGCACCTTTATCTGTTTGAATACGCACTATTATCTGTTTGAGTACGCACCTTTATCTGTTTGAGTACGCATCTGTATCTATTTGAGTACGCACCTTTATCGGTCTGAGTACAAACCTCTATCTGTTGAGTACGCATCTGTATCTATTTGAGTACACACCTTTATCTGTTTGAGTACACATCTTTATCTGAATGAGTACACACCTTTATCTGTTTGAGTACGCACCTTTGTCTGTTTGAGTACGCAACTGTATCTATTTGAGTACGCACCTTTATCTGTTTGAGTACGCACCTTTATCTGTTTGAGTACGCAACTGTATCTGTTTGAGTACGCACCTTTATCTGTTTGAGTACGCACCTTTATCTATTTGAGTACGCACCTTTATCTGTTTGAATACGCACCTTTATCTATTTGAGTACGCACCTTTGTCTGTTTGAATACGCACCTTTATCTATTACATCATTGTTTTTATGAAATGAGTTTACTGTATTGATATGACGCGAACTTTAGCGAGTGTCATATTTATATTAACAGTAAACGAGTTCCATGAAAACAAGTTGTAATGAACACGAATGTAAGATTCTTTTTATCACATAAGCTTTAACATGCCATAGAAAATGAAACAGGCTATATACTATATAGCTGATGGCTATTTCGGCCATTCCTTACAAACAGCGTAGTAATACAACGGACGATGCACATGGAGCGCTACGATTGACTAACGCTTAAATGAGCGCTACGATTAGCTAACGATTGCTAATTTGCATAAAAATGCACTGGTGCATTTCAGCGATTTACAGCACTCAGTTACCACACTCCCACAAGGCAGAGTATGTGATAAAATTGTATATCACGTATTAAACTTAACCCATTACCTCACATGGATGTCTTTCAGTGCCTATGGAAACATAGTAGATTCAGATCAGACATGCCAAGCCGGGTCCTTCTGATCAGGGTACGCTCTGTTTGCTTTTGGTATAATATATATTTGATTCTACAGTTTTTGCAATCATCAAACATTATTTTACTTAATTTAATTGATAATTTTCATATCTCATCAAATGTAGTGAATACTCAAACGTTGAGGGATAATCTAATCCACTCTATAGAATAGGGCGTTTAAGATGTTCTACGCGACCAAGGTTTAAGTATTACCCTCATTATAGCTTTTTTCGTATTGATTTTATAAGATTAAGGAATATTCCAGAAACTAATGCATTTTCTTAATTTTCTCCTAATTAGTTTTACGATCTTCTGGGTCAGCCATGTCTGACCAGTGTCTGTTTCTGTGTTAATTGCAGAGCAACATTTAAAGGTGCTTACTCAAATACTATAATCACAATTTCTCCACCAAACCTTATGGTGTGATCACTCTTTAGATTCGCCTGTTCATACCATGAATGATCACACCAAAGGGTTTGGTGGAAAAATTAAGAATTTCTTGAAAATGTTTTAATTTACGCATAGTATCTGGACCTCTGGCTAATTGTACAGTATAGCCCCTCTAATGCGACCACTTAATGAATTAACATGACTGTCTTTATAAGCAGTTGGTTGCTTAATAAAGGACAAAAGTAATGCAGAAAGCTCCTCTAGGAGTTTTCTACATTACTTTTGTCCTGTGTTAAGCTACCACCTGCATCTAGCACCCAGAATTATACCTCTTTTAGGTGGTCACGTTAGCGGGGATTTACTGTATCAGAATATGTTATATACCAAAAGTACAAAAATGAGTCATGCAGGAAATACCACATACAGAACAAACACTCGCCCGAACAGCAACACAAGGAAACAGCAAATGTACATGGGTAGAAAAAACAACAAGAGACGCACAAAGACAAAACAAACATTCAATAGGAGGAAGATGGAAGTACCGCCTTGGAACGGTCAGTGACAAAAGTCACCGGGGGTTTAAACCGGTTTATGGGCGCCCAATCTCACCCTTATACCATTTCAGTTATTGTTATCCCATTCCTTCATATAAGTGCCTTTTGAGGGCCCTATAAAAAAACACTTCTTGAAACCATTGTAATAAGTAGAACATTTGCTCCATAGGAAGAAAATACTCTATTTATCTGAAGAACTGTGATATTATTATAGGTGTTTAATTTATCACAATGGTTTCAAAACTACACAATTCTATTTTTTTCCTTTCTGTAGTAAATGCACCTTTTCGGTAGATTTATTCAAAGACGTTGGATCTAAAACTAGCCGATGATGGACTGGGTTAAACAGTTTATTGCATTTGTGGTCGTGAAAGAGCTAGGTACGTTATTGGCCGATTTTGGCCCAAAATTTTATGAAAATTAAAAATACTTAAAACAAAGTCAAAACTACTATATAACAAAAGTTTAAACATTATACATCAAAAATATCGAACACTTCGATCTGCGGCAATCAGTCGACGACGTCACGTCTAGCAACGAACGTGCTTACATTCGCAAAAATATGAGAAACTCGACATTTTATCGAGGAAACGCTAAAAAATCAAGAGTTTGCATGGATAACCCAAGATGAAATTCACCAAATGGTAAGTTTAATATGAAAGCTCCACAACTGTAACCATTTTATCCTGGGTTAAGCCTGCAAAGTAATCGAAATACGAATATGTATGCATTTCCTGGGTCTGTGTTTACATATATAGCACAATGGCGACGACAGCTCGCAAGGGGAATAACTTATTCAGTAGCCTAGTATAATTATATTTTTAGTTATTGCAAAACATTTGCTTACATCTAGATCTAAGACAAATTATATGCACTTACTTGCTAATCCGACACAATGATAGAACTGATATTCCTTTTTAATACAGCAGCGGCTTGGGTGACAGTGTCAATTCAACAGATGTTGAGTTATTTTAGCAACACCCTTGGAATATAACAACAAGCACCCAATACCTTACAATCTCCATTATACCTGTAAACTGCCCTTTTCTAAGCAGAATCTAGTCTCCACAAAGCATTCCTACGTACCCAATCCTAGTTGATTAATTCCAATGTTATTGAAGTACGCATTGTTATAAATGTAAATGTAGATCTATATACATGTTCACCACTAGTTAGATAGACTACAAACTCTGCAGTAAAGTGTATAATGACGTCACGCCAAGCATTGTGACGAAGAAATACTGAATACTAGGGACCAATTGAATGTGGCCTTTCAACGTTACCAATAGAATTTTTCCCGTCTCCTCGACTATTTCATTTATTTCACAAACCTGCAAATTACTTGATACAAAAGACCCAAGATACCTGTTTGAACCCTTTCCCTGATGTAAACTTGTTTTCACGCATTTACAAACAGAGTAGCCCAAGATCAGACGGCTTCTATAGTGAACAATGCTGCTCTTAGGGAATATGTGACACGTACATTAAAGGCCTGCATTGAAAATGACAGTGTAGTATGTAACAAATGCAGACAGAAATATAAAAACTTTATTAAGAAACAAGTGTCTGTTGAATCAAATGTGTCTGACAATGATAGTTCAGATCCTTCTTATGTGCCCCATGTACCCAGCTGTAATGTGAACGTTGCACAAAAACTTTTGATAAACATTAAAAGTGCTGGTTTGAGTCATTCATGTTGCTTCCAGTGCAGGAAACCTGGCCCCAGGCTTGTGACCGTGAAAGCAAAAGCAAAAACCAAGCTGTTTGCCACCACAGGCGTTTTGCTCTCGAAGTAAGCACGGTGTTGCCCCAGACATTTTGATTTCAATGGTTATTTCAGTAGTGAGTCATTAGATAAAGTTTTGAATAATGACATAAGAATAAGTAACACAAGTGAATTTACATGTAAGGAAATTACTGAGATTTTAGAACATATGAGAGCTTTGGTAAATCACCATGTACAAAAGCATGTTTTATTTGATGAATAATTCGAAGAGGAAGACTACCTGTCATTAATTGGCCTAAAAAAGAGTGACTTTGATGACCTTCTTACATTTCTTAAGTCAGTTAATACCTCAAAGTACAGAGATGCAAGGAATTGTCTTGGAATATTTTTGACAAAAATTAGGACGGGCCTTTCCAACAGAATATTAGGTACTATTTTCTGTATGAAAAAGTCTCATGTGACACGTTGTATTGCAAAAGTACGAAATGCTTTGTCAGGGCAGTTTGTTAATGAAAACCTTGATTTAATCACATTAGTCGCAGTGATGTCATACTAAACAAGACTAGGCCACTTGCAAAGATGTTATTCAGTGACAATGAATGTAGCCCACCGGTCATTCTAGTCCTAGATGGAACATATATTTTCATACAGAAAAGTAACCAGTTCAGGTTCCAAAGACGCACGTTTTCCATGCACAAGAAACGCCATTTGGTCAAGCCAATGATGATTGTGTCAACATCCGGATACATTGTTTCTGTAATCGGCCCTTACCTGGCCGACGGCAAAAACAATGATTCTAGTATATTAAATCACATCATAAGAAAAAATACGGCGGAAATCAAATCTTGGTTACAGGATGATGATTATTGTTGATCGTGGGTTTCGCGACTCAATTACGTTTCTGCGAGAAATTGGGATAAGAGCAGAAATGCCATCTTTTCTACCGAAAACGTAAAAATAATTTTCAGTAGCAGACGCAAACAAAAATCGTATGGTCACTAAAATTAGATGGGTAGTTGAGTCAGTGAATTCACGCTTGAAGCATGGCGGTTCTTTGACAAAGTTGTGCCAAATACTCATTTGCCTCACATATCATCTTATATTAAGATAACATGTGCTATGCTAAATAAGTATAAGAAACCGTTATCTGCCACAAGCAACCAATTGGACGATAAATGTTGGCTCGTGCAGCACATAAAAATGATTTACCTGAAATGGTTATCACTAGACTAGAAACCGAAAGTCGTCGATGGGAACGAGTTGACTCGTCCACTATCACTGATTTTCCAAGCTTGGGTGATGAAGAGTTACGTGAACTCACCCTTGGTGTATACACCCTAAAATTGGCCAAATCATATACCTACGAACATTTGTTAGATGGTGATTATGAGGTTACATTTGGGAAGGATATTTTCCTCATTGCTTGTAAATGGAAAAGTAGTAAAGTCAAGCAGGCAAAGCCACATGCAAGACGCAACCACCACCAAAACACCGATAGACAGCATGACACACACACACACACACACACACACAGCCACACACCCAAACGCACACGCACACACACACACACGAAATGAACACAGAAAACACCAAAAGACACACAAGAAACAGGGACAAACGTTCCACAACATGAACAAACCACAAGCACAAAGACGCATGGCAAACAAAAGGAAGGGTGACAAAGAGAGTACCGCCTTGGCACGGTCAGCAGCAAAAACACCACTGGGGGTTTAAACCGGTTTACGGACGTCCTAACCTCACACTTCTCTCAAAGTCACCCTAGCTTTACAAATATTGTAAATAAAGGTATCCCCGCTGGACTTACCCACAACATAGACGACGGTGAACACAGGACAACATGTAAAACATAGCATAATAACTGTGACAATCCGTCAAATATGTACTCAATGACTTTGCTGAAGTCAGAGCACCTGCAGGCAAGCCGTTAAGGGCACGACAGGGAAAAAATAATACCCGAGTTGCCTTAATGTGCATGCATTTATCTCATATTACAGGCTTCATATACCTACGAACATGTGTTAGATGGTGATTATGAGGTTACATTTGGGAAGGATATTTTCCTCATTGCTTGTAACCCGAGTTGCCTTAATGTGCATGCATTTATCTCATATTACAGGCTTCGAAAAGGATGGCATTGTGGTAAATATTAATGGCTGTATATTATCCTTGTATCATGACCTCCAATGTCATGTTGTGAATAGAGAGTAATATCCAATCACAATGGACTGGAGACGACGACGAAAACAAACGCATTTTAATACTGCGGTGTACCTGTTCTCTTTGTAGATCGCAAACATTTATTCAAATTATTCAGTTACTGAAGGCGAAAGATGGATGTTAAAAACCATATACCAACATTTTCATCATGGCTTTAAAGCTTTGTTTTTTGCAGCGTGAGCTTTAGAGGGTAATGTAATACGAAGCATGCAGGTCACAGTTTGTCTCTTGTTTCACTTTAGCTAGTGATCTACACTGTTTTTAAAGCATAAGCACTTAACCCTTTCAGTCCCACATTCTGACTGTTCGTCCAAATCAGATGTTTGACACTGGTATAAACCACTGACATCCACGGGTTCAACGTCCTGTCTTGACCCTGATCAAATAACTCAACCAGGAGTCCTCAGATCTTGGTCAATACTGTTTGCATGTGTCCAAGCTATAGGATCAGATCTTGGTCAATACTGTTTGCATATGTACAAGCTATAGGATCAGATCTTGGTCAATGCTGTGTTTGCATATGTCTCAGCTATGGCATCACATCTTGGTCTCTACTGTTTGCATATGTCTCAGTTATGGCATCAGATCTTGGTCAATACTGTTTGCATTTTTTGCTTTGCATGTATTTACCATTTCTAATTATAGAAGTATAACAGATTGCGGTTTGGTATAAAACACTGCCAGCTTACAAAGAACAAATTCGGTCTGACAGCACGTCGGAACTAAGTAGATCATCAATATACATTTGTATCACTTCATTCACTTTAATACTAAAAAACCCAAATTGTCCGCAAACTCTTTGGAATGAAATATCCATATTGAATTCTATAAAAATCAATGCAAAAAGCAAGACCTTGACGATGGTGATATTTTACCGGAACCAAATTTGCCTAAGAAGTAGACACCGACTTTGTCAAACAACATCTAATTGGCGTTTGATGAATACACGTTGACTGCAAAGTTTTTATTCAATAAACAACAAAGAATAACACGTTGTGTTGTAAAGTTTTTGTTCATTTAACAAAGGGAAGAAACCCGAAGTCACGATAAATGATAGTTATAACCAAAATTTTGACAATGTATCTTCAATGATTGTTGATGGGTGGTGTAATACTTCGAACTTGTCTATGCAGCATCTTAAGTCTCACCCGGTTAACCGGTTAACCGTCCGGTTACTGCTTGCGATTAACCGTTTACGATTTCTGTAACCTGTAACATCACTATTAAAAAGTACTTGATGTATATATGTGTCGCATTGTACTGAGTGGTGGATCTTGATGGTAGGGATAGCCCAATCTCTTTGAAACCACCCGGATTGCAGTTCGGGACAGCATTGTATGTCTCATTCAGTGTCAGTTGATCTGATATTACGATACACCTTCGCCAATTTCGCATTCTGGGTGTACATATTGGTGGTTTGTTTGTAATTTTTGTATATCATTGTATAGTTTATAATTATGCTTTAGCTACAAAATGGACCTTTTCTGTTAACAAATTGTCCTACATATGTAAGGCAATATTTTAGTATTTTATGTATAATGTTGTATGCCATACATAAACCCAATCCAGTTGGTTCTGGGTCGTAACTGTATGACCTACTGATACTGTGTATAATTATGATGTTTCATTTGAGTTTTTGTGACATGAGTGGGCTGACACAGTATTGTCACAGTATGCGCACATTTCCATTAATTTACCGACACTCTAGCGTATTCAACGTGTACATAGCGTATGGTGAGCGTATGGGTAACGTATAATGGATACGCTCTTATACGCTGAACTTTTTTGAGCATGCATATGAGAAAGTACCCCGGCGTATGGCAGTGTACCTGAAACGTAAACAACCTATGACTAACCTACTCCTAGCATACATCTGCGTATGAGCATTTCTTCTCATACGCTCGAACACTGAGAGGCTTTATATGTAACGTATACATATAGTAGCCTATAGTGGGTCATTTGATCTGCATTAGATATATTCCTTTGTTAAATGTTGGTTTTAACAATGCTCTTAATCCTTTATCTGCTATGTCAAGTTAGCATATATGCATTGATTTGTTCAGTATTTGGTGAAAATTAAACGGATTCCAAGCGGATTTCATGTGACGCTACATGTGGTCACGGCGAGCAAAAATAAAGTATTTAAGACATTTGGTCATTTACGGCAGGTTTAATGGATATCATACTGACGTTCCCAGACATGTTCTGCTATACTGTTCACCTACGTTGTCAACCACATGCTATTCGTTTCGTCATACTTTAGCAGGGTTTCACTGTATAAAAATCTGTATTGATATGTCCGCTGTGGATCGCAGTATTTTACCATTATAAGAACAGAACAGAACAGATATTTTATTCAAGACTTATACATAATGTATATCGTCTAGTTTACATTGTACATCATATTAATAACACGTGAATATTTACAAGGCTAGGCTAGGCTAAGGTATATAGATAGATAGACAGCTTAATGCAGATTGAACGTAATGCTGAAAGTTCCCAGTGGAGCTTTCAGTATTACTTTCGATCTGCATTAAGCTGTTACATGTGTTTTTCGATATGCGTAGCGGTACATTTTAGAATAATATTACATTTTAGAAGGTCAGAACATTTACTTCGAATCATCCCGAAGTTCAAGCTATCCGAGTTCGAGATATAGCAGTTTAACTGTAGGCCCTTGTATATACCCTTACTCCCAATACCCTTACTCCCAAAGCATTATTCATATATTGGATCCTGATTAACCATTCGCTTGCTGTTCACGTCAATATACCTACATGTAAATAGTGAAGACCCAGATAAGACAGCTCCTGCAGGAGCTGTCTCATCAGGGTCTGCACTATTTACAAGTTGATTGTGCAACCAGTGCACTCCACAGCAGTGATTGCACAGCGAAATACGTGTACACAGTGAATATATATGTAATTATACAACAGGGCATGGGTAAAGAAGGAGATTCAGCAAGAGAACGGTTAAAACCCGAGTTAGTTGATGTCTCATCTGCATTCAAGTTGTTTTCATCTATAAAACGCATATCACGAGAATAGAGGACTGAGGGTTAATCTTAAACATTTAACAGAGCTACAGATAAAGGTGAGTACCCATATACTAAAATCGTCATTTCTCGACCAAACTCTATGCTGTGACCACTCTTTGGAATCCTCGAGATGAGACGATTCTAAAGAGTGATCACAGTATAGGGTTTGGTTGAGAAATAAAGGAGTTATTGAAAATGTTTAAATTTACGCATCTTAGCTGGGCCTCTGACTGAAAGGATACGCGGACAGTTTGTCATCTGTTCTCACATGCAATGATTGCATTGACAAAAGGCACTTGTTTGATATTTCTTCGACATATCCTATATCTCTTTTTTCAAACCACAATACAGAGAAGAATAAGATTTTATGTTAAAGCAATTCAAACAGCATAATGCACAACCATTTAAACTCTTAACCAAGTAGTTGGTGGTTGTATTTAAATTGCTATTCACATTTTATATATGTACAAAAATGAGTCATGCAGGAAACACCACATACAGAACAAACACTCGCCCGAACAGCAACACTGCCATTTTTGACTACTGGCCGCTCCAAGGCGGTACTCCTACTTTCACCCAATGGTCATCTTTGTTATTTTATATGCTTAATGTTTAATGTTTTATATCTTGATATGCATCCCGTTATGTTTTGTCTTGTGGCTGTGTCGTTTCTTGTTTGATGGTGTTTATTGCCGTGTCCTTTCGTGTGTGGCTCTCCCTGTTTGACTGTTTGTCTCCATTTTTAAATGAATGGTAGGAAATACACCGCAGTCGGTTGATATCAAACAAAGGAAACCACAGAGCAAATCGTGTTTCTCTACTATATACCCTACACTTTCAACTATAGCGACAAGTAAACAATTGCTGTAAATTTACAGCAAAGGGAAGAAGGGCTGCGCCAGAAAAAAGCTGGTCATAATCTGAGTGGAAATAAATTGGGAGATATAACAAACTAATGTGAAATGATATAAAAGTTTTAATGTGTAATGAACAAAAGAGTATACATGTATACAGTAAAACCCCTATGTTAAGACTACTTAAACTGTAAATTACATGATAGAAACATTGGTGGCATTATAACAAACATTGTAATAAACAAAAGAGTATATACGGTAAAAACCCTCTGTTAAGACCACTTAAACTGTAAATTACATGATAGAATCATTGGTGGTATTATAACAAACATTGTAATAAACAAAAGAGTATATACAGTAAAACTCCTCTGTTAAGACCACTTAAACTGTAAATTACACGATAGAAGCATTGATGGCATTATAACAAACATTGTAATGAACAAAAGATTGTATACAGTAAAACCCCTCTGTTAAGACTACTTAACAAAGGCTAAGTGATTGTGAGAAAGAGACGTGGCAGCTTAAAGCACGGAGCAATTAAAACAGAAAGCTACTGAAGGAGCTCTCCGGTTTTCTTTATACTTGTTTTAAGCAGTCACCTTTCTTAAACATCCAATAATTAATGCAACTGAGTGGTCTTTATAGAGGGTTTTAACTGTAAGTTACATGATAGAAACACTAGTGGCATTATCACAAACACTGTAATGAACATAAGAGTATATACAGTAAAACCCTCTGTTAAGACCCCTTAAATTGTAAATTACATGATAGAAACATTGGTGGCATTATAACAAACATATTAAAATAGCATACATGTGGGTGAAAGTTTGCAGGCTCTAAACATTAAGAGGTAGTAAGTTGTTCAATGGAGGGGGGAGAGAAGGAGTAAGAACTGTTACAAGGGCTCTAAAACGCTCATCCGAGTAGACCATGAGGAACAGTGAATCTGAGGGCATATGGAAAGATAGAAGGTGTTATTTTGAGTGGTAAAAACATTTTCCTGTGATAAAATTGAAGTAGTACTAAAACCGGTATGCTTTCATCAAACCATATGTTGGGACCACTTAGTAGAAGCATAGTAAAGCAAAGATTCTAATGAGTGGACACTACATAGGGTTTGATGGAGCATTTTAAACACACGGCAGAAAAAATGTGTTTACACACTCTTATCTGGAGCTCTGTTGTTAGAACCGGACAACAATGGCAATCATTGTTGTAAAGAAGATGCACTATAGTACAGAAAATAATAATACATGAGCAACAATATCAGTGAACGAGGAAGCACAGCAACAACTGAAATGCACACCTCTGTTAAGCATTAACCTGCTACGACTTTCTCGTCTGTTGCATTTTAAACTGTATCCGATTTCATTAAAAATTTGCTAATCTTTTACCGACTATCTGACAAAATATTTCTGAGACAGTGTCAAGTTACTATCTGACAAAATATTTCTGAGACAGTGTCAAGTTATGTGATTCAAACTAAATTATCCATGGCGTATTTTGGCAGGATAAGGCTCATCTGTTGCACTGTCAAATCTAATCGTCTATAAAAAAAGTCGTCTGCATCAATATTTTGAATCGTCTTCCTGTTGGTTTCAAAATCATATTCATAAAGTCAAACAATTTTGGATTCTGATGAGGAGCCGAGTTACTCGGCGTCTTATCTGGGACCAAACGGTTTGCATGTGTAATCACAGATTCGCCACTGGCACTAAACCAGTAAGGAACAGTTGAGAATTTGAAAGTCAAGGTCACGCTCTTCCACTCCTATACCAATCAGAATTGTAAACAAAATGCACGAGCCCTTGTCTAACAAATAGCATACTTGGCGGTTGTCAAATTGATCGTTTGCCACAAAAAGGTGGATTTCAAACAACCAGGGTCTCAAGCGAGTTGAATCCTGATGAAAATCGTCGCTAACTCACAAAGAGCTATACAAAACGAAACGTCTACCTGTTTAGCAATTATCTGGTAACATTTAGCACTCTTCTGGTGAGTGTGCATGGTAACCTTTTCAAACAGTTTGGATCCAGATGGGACGTCGAGAAACTCGGGTTCTCATCAGGATCCAAACCGTTTTGTCACACTGACACCGTTTTTTAGGGGAAAATGGAAGACAAAATACTTTCAGAACTGAAGCAGACGGCAATATTTGCAGACGACAATTGCTCAGAGTACAGACTGTTAATTTAAATTAACAAACTAATAACAAGAAACGTCGTCGAGTTTCTAAGTTCCCCGGTATTCTCCTATTGGAGCAAATGCTCTGTTTATCACTATGGTTTCACAGAGTGACCTTTACAGAGTCGTCAAAAGTCGTGAATATGAGGGAATGCGTTAAATTAAAGCCGTATGTGAGCATTCGCGCATTTCATTTATGCTTCTTTATGTTTTCTCTGTAAGTATCGTGTGTCATTTTTAAAATTTACTGATCGTCTCTCTATTCTGTTTTACATGGATCCACTATGCAGACACTCTTATTGTAATCTTATCCTCTTTTAAGAAAGAACGACTCACTTCAATCCACATTGACTGGATGTCCGTCTTGCGCTTATACTGCTATCATACGATGCGGGACCAGGCCCCGAGGTTATAAAACGTTTTGCTTGAGCCTGAGATCATTCTCAAACATCTGGGTCCAATGTTATAAAACCAATCCGATGCTTGAGAATGATCTCATACTCAATCAAAAAGCTTTATAACCTCGGAGCTTGGCCAATCAGATAGAGAATGATCTCATACTCAGACTAGCATGTGAGACATCTTGGACACAGATGAGTCATCGGTGTCTTGTTAGGATTACTGCTGTTTGACACTCGGGCAGTTAGGATTCCTGCTGTTTGACACTCGGTCAGTTAGGATTCATACTGTTTGACACTCGGTCAGTTAGGATTCCTGCTGTTTGACACTCGGTCAGTTATGATTCATGTTGTTTGACACTCGGTCAGTTAGGATTCCTGCAGTTTGACACTCGGTCAGTTGGGATTCCTGCTGGTTGACACTCGGTCAGTTAGTATTTATGCTGTTTGACACTCGGTCAGTTAGGATACCTGCTGTTTGACACTCGGTCAGTTAGGATTCCTGCTGTTTGACACTCGGTCAGTTAGGATACCTGCTGGTTGACACTCGGTCAGTAGTTTCTCCAAAGCTTGTCAACTGGTAGAAAGAATAAACGTGCAGCTGGTCAGAGTCTTGATAGACACATATATACATGTACAGCATGATAAGAGTGAACCCATTGTTCCTGTGTTGCCTTGACCCTGGTGGGTATATCGGTGGTCCAAGCTACTTGACATTCAGAAAATACTGACCGACCCAACCACTTAACCCTAATTACCCCTTTGTTGTTCGGATAGTATTAACGATATATTCCATTAATACGCTTTTACGCCCTTGTAAACAGAGTAGGCCCATATTTAATCGCCCCTGTAGGGGCCGTCTGACCAGGGTCTGCTCTGTTTGTTTATGCGATATTGTAGATATGATTCTAGTTTCTGTCATTGCCAAAAATTCGATGTTCTCGTTTCATTGTAATAATGATCTAATTAATTCATGATTTCATTAGTTCTTACATTCTAAATGTAACATCCTCTTTAGAGGGGATTTACAGTCGTTTGTAAAAAGAGAGAAGGGTCCCTAGCGAAGACAATTAGACACAAGTGGCTTAACGGATATAAATGAAACCACACTATGTACAGACGTAAACCAGTCAATTGAGACACTACGTCCTGCACAATTGTTTTCCATACTTAACGCTTTCAGTGCCAATACCGTCGTGTGCTGGACACATTTTTGTCTGCTTCAAATTTTAGAGTGGGCGTTTTCAATTGCTTTATGAAAAAAGTATCTTAACCCTTTCGGCGCCAAATTTCTCATTGTCGTCTGCAATCCAACTTTTGTTAAATCATTCGGTACAATAAGGAAATGAGATAAATAAATGCAAAATTCAAAGGAATAAAGCACATATATAGAAATAGAGATTGAGACAAAAGTGAAGTCCCTGATCATACGCCGCCTTGAAAAGACGGCGTCTGATCTGGGACTGCACTATTTGTCGTGGTGCATTTATGCGACTTCGGCAGTGAAAGGATTAATTATATAAATATCCTGTTACTTGGTGTCTCATCCAGATCCAAACGGTTTGCATATAATAGTATAGGCTCGTCTTCGTGATACTGAGTCATTTTGTTTTTCTTTCATTTCGTTGGAGAGAAACGGGTGGGTACTTTAATAACAAGTCGATATCTCATGAATATTGAATTGTATGTGTACAGTAAAATCCCTTAGTAAATCAGTAAAATCGGACGTTCAAATTAGTATTAATATCAGTCTGTAAGACAGGTGGCAGCTTAACTCATTTCCTCCCAGTGAAATCTTCCATGCTTATATATTGGATTAGTCTATATTTTTTTATCTAAGGGGTGCCTGGTCTAAATTTTCATTTCTGTTTTGTTTTACATGTATATTGAATTTCCTATCAGCAAACATAACAGTGCAGACTCTGATCAGACGCCGCATTATGCGGCGTCTGATCAGAGTCTGCATTAGATGCCTACATCCCATATATGGGATCGTGGGAGCAAATGGTTAATGCAGGGGTTGTCTCCTGATTAGAGGTCAAAATACTCGGCCTCTCAACTGTATTCAAGCTGTTTTGCATATTTGAGTCAGGTCGCGAAGGAGGGACAATGCCTCTGAACGATTATAAAGAGTGGTCACAACATAGTGGTCACAGCATAGGGTTTGGTGGAGAAATGACGATTTTAATACAGTGAAATCTCAATAATTGGAAATTAAACTAAAGAAGAATTGAGACTCGGTTGTGCAGGTGGTTGTTTAATGCAGGTGAAAATCATGCAGAAAGCTCCCAGATGAGCTTCCTATATGACTTTCACCCTGTATTAAGCTACAGCCTGTCTTGAATATTGATAATGATACGTATTTGAGTGTTCGAATAATCGGGATATTACTGTATTTGAGTCCGCACCTTTATCTGTTGCTCTGAGGTAAAGGCTTAATACTTGTAATATCTAAAGAGCACACCAGCCACTCAAATTTTGTACTGAAATCAAATGTAAACATAATGTGATAAAATAGTTTCGATGTTGGTTATTGGATATAAAATGATGCACGAATCTCAGAAGGGTAAAGTTTGCATCAAAGTAAACTCCGATATACTGTAGAAATGGGCTCTAATTATTGTTATGTGAGGAAGTGGCAGCTTAATGCAGGTTAAATGTAATGCAGAAAGCTCATACAGGAGCTTTCTGCATTACTTTGCCATGCATTAAGTAACCTCCTACTTTATAATACCCATATGTTCAATAAATCAATAACCGCTTAGGACAGGTTCTATTGTATATCAAACGTTATAAGCGTATACTGTAAAAAAACATATACAATATAAAGTAATTGATGTCAGTGCTTATATTGCTATTTAAGTTTTATATATGCTTTAAATGTATAGTAGGAAATATATTGCAGGCAGGTGACAAAGGAAAACCACAGAGCGAACCGCGTTCTTGTACTATTACGATACGAAAATAATAGTGCTGACATTAAACTTTCCAAGGACATGTATTCAATTAGCTCTGTAAACAACGACACGTGACAATGTGCAATAAATCACGTGACTTAATGAGTCCCGGGTGTTCGGGGCTTACTATAAAAGGAGAAGCGCACTAACATCTATGATCTGTCAGCACTGGAACAAAATTAAACAGTACAACAATGTCGGAGGGGCAAGCACAAGCAATAGCGGTAATTATAATTATTAATATTACCAATAATCATTTATATCTCGTTGAATTGTTTACATTTGTACTACTTAAGAGCTATTGCTTCTATTACTTTTTTCACTAACGTTTATGTTATTTCAATGTGACTTCATTTATTCATAAAATGTTTTTTATATGCACTGCTGTTGTTCATCATCAACATCTACAAACACTAATTTAACCCTTTACTCCATAACTATGTCTTTTTGTGCCTCTGCAAACAGAGTAGAACCAAATCTGACGGTTCCTATAGGAACAATCTGATTACCGTATGCTATGTTTGCTTATTGTATAACATAGATATGATTCTAAAGTTTCTACTTCGGTAAAAAAAAAATCATGTGTGAATATGCCATCTAAAAAAACTCATGTATGAATATGCCATCTAAAAACATCAATGTAATTAACATTTCTGACATAAATATTCATGGAGTAAAGGGGTAAACTACCTTCGGTCATACCGCTCCCTCTTATTCTAAGATTGCTTACACTTTAACCCATTACCTCATAGGCTATTTTAGATACAACCTCTTTGAATAAATCTACCGAAAAAGAGCATAAACTAGAGGAAAGGAAAATTTGATAATTTTGTAGTTTGAAACCAATGTGATAATTAGAGTATTTGCTCCTATAGGAGCAAATGCTCTGTTTATCACAATGGTTTCACAAAGTGACTTTTACAGAGTCGTCAAAAGTCGTCACTATGAGGGAAAGAGTTAATAGTTTCAGTGTTGTAAGTGATTCGGAAGGTCGCTTATATAAAGACATTTAAACCTCGCCAGTTCGAACACTTAAATATATTTTGCCATTTTTAGACCCAACCGTTTTGAATTAATCTACCGAAAAGGAGCATTAACTAGAGAAAGGGAAAGTTTTAGAATTTTGTAGCTTGAAACCATTGTGATAAATTTGTCACAATGTTTTCACTATGTGAATTTTATAGATGCTCTAAAATGCGTCACTAGGGGTTATGTGTTAAATTAATGCATGGTGAAAGTCATGCAGAAAAGTTCTCTGGGATCGTTCTGCATGATTCTCTCCTTGCATTAAGCAGCCACCTATCTTAAAAGATATCCGTTCTGTTCTACTATATGTTCGGATTAGTGACGTATGCGTAGCTTTAAGCGTTTCATAAACATGTTCCAATAATGCACATAAATCCCACAAAGAAATAGTACACTGATTGCAAATGTATCTTATAAAGAACATGTTTATGAATGTAAATTGATACTTAAACCCGGCTGTTACAGTTTATGTTCACAGATGATCTGTACTTCGTAATATTGTATACCCTAATTCTCCTAGATATTCGGATATTAGGAAAGGATATGAGGAAAGGCAAATAGATCAGACAGGCAAATGCTTCAATCTGCCCCTAAAGAAGGTGCATGATCGGGGTCTACACGATTTGCTACTATTGCAGTCTATTTTGATTTATTAACCCTTTCCTTCATATAAACGCCTTTTCACACATCTGCAAACAGAGTAGATCCAGATCAGACAGCTCATATAGGAGCCGACTGATCAGGGTTTGCTCTGTTTGCTAATAAACTTTGGTACATCTGATTCTTTAGTTTCTTAAATGGCTATAATGTTCTACCATAAATATTTCATTATAACTATTTTGTCTATTAACATTCAGTTGGTGTTGAAATTTGAACTAAATATAGAGCAGGGAAAAGGTTAACTATTTACTTCATAAATACGCCTTTCTACGCCTTTGCAAACAGAGTAGACCGAGATCAGACGGCTCCTATGGGACCAGGGTCTGTTCTGTTTGCTTATGATATACACAACCCCCATTCCCCTCCTTCGCCCCATCCGCTGCCTGTCTGTCTGTCTGTCTGTCCGTCCGTTTCCCCTCTCTCTCGCCCTCTCTCTATATCTCTCTATCTCTATCACCCTCTCCTCCCTCACCTCCTCTCCTCCCTCACCCCTCTCTCTTTCTCTTACCCCCTCTCTCTCTCTCTCTCTCTCTCTCTCTTTTTGTATATATTTTGTAAAATATATATATAGGTAAAAAGAAAGTCCAGAACAAGAAAATTATATTGAAAAGATAAACTGACACCACTTGTGATTTCACTACTGCTCATCAGGGGAATAACAAATACATAGCAATGACGTTAATTGGTAACACCGCAGTAACGATGTCATGACGTCATAATTCTGTTTAATTTTGGGTTAAATACCCGTATGAAATGTTTGTCCATAAGTAACCTAGCTGAAACATCATCGGTGTGAAACTTGTAAAATGGAAAAATTGAAAATTTAGGATTGATATTGCAAAACTGGCCTAAATGAGAACTTAACGGTATTTGCCTTGTTGGTGGATCTCTGATTTGTTGGTCATGCACTGTCCTTCTGTTGCGTAATTTGTCTCCAGTCTGACCAATATAAAATTCTCTGGATCCATTACAAATGAGAACGTACAGTACATTTCTAACAGTGCAGTTCATATTTTCTTTTACATGGAATACTTTGTTATTCAAACATAAGGAAGAACCTTCCACTATGCAGCTACAAAGTCCATAGTGGGGCTCTTTGCATTTGTTAACTGATGGACGCAATCCAAATTCTTTAAAATTAGATCGTGTTAGAAGGCGCTTTAAGTTTGGTAGTTGCTGTTTGCCTTTTATCACCCTAGTACTGTTCATTATTCTTTTCATTGTTTCATCATTATTTAGAATCTCCATATTTTGTTTCAATACACCAAATATCTCTTTATTTTTTGGATTAAAAGTTGAAATAAACGAAATAATGTGCTCTTCCTTTCTTCTTTTAACCGTAAGTAATTCCTTTCATGGTATTTGAAAGGCTTTAATAGTTCCTGTCTTAACTATTCCTTGTGGATAATTCAATTTTATAAGATTAAATGCCAATTCTTCTAAACGTTTTAAAAGAATATCCGAATCGCCTACAATTGTACAAATTCTGCGAGCAAAAGAAAATGGAATGTTAATTTTAGTGTGTTTTGGATGACAAGAATTAAAATTAAGATATTGTTTGGAATCTGTAGTTTTACTGTAAATATCTGTGGTAAGTAGTGTCCCATTTTTCATTACCAGTACATCTAAAAATGGTGGTGCTGTTGAACTTTCCTGGATTTCAAATTTTATATCCGTATGAAGTGAATTTAATAAAATCTGGAATTCATTTAAGTCATATAAAGAACCTAGCCAAAGTATAAAGCAGTCATCTAAATATCTTTTCCACTGGTTCCTGTATAAATTGGCCGAATTGCTATCCCTTTTGCCGAGTGGCAATGTCATAAAGTTTTTGCTCTAAATAACCTAGAACAAGAGTAGCATATGTTGGTGCCATTTTTGTGCCCATAGCTGTTCCCTTTACATGTATTTGCTTGAAATGTAAATCGCTAAATGAAAAGTTATTATTTTCTAAAGTTACTTGTATCCCGTCCAGAATAAATTGTTTTGAAAATCAAGGAGAAATTGATTCCGGATGTTTATTAAGCCAGAATGCATTTGCTTCATATCCTAGTTTGTAAGGAATATTTGAATAGAGACTTACAACATCAAACGATGATAATTTTGAATCTGCTGGAACTCTATCAGGTAAAAAATTTAGAAAATCCATATCATCCCTCAAATAACTTGGTATATTTTGTAAAACAGGTTTAAGTAAGATATCCAAAAGATTACTAAGATGACTGGTTTCACAGCATGGGCCTGCTACTATTGGTCTAAATTTTAAATATACGGGATCTGTAATTTCTACATACTCTGATTGTTGAATTTTGCATGCATTTTGAATTAATTTGCTTTTATGAATTTTAGGTAGGCCATAAAATGTACTGCTTTTGAAATCAGAATTCAGTAAAAAGTTTGCTTCATGTTTAGTTAATTGATCATTCTGATCAATCAGATGTTTAATCTTGGAAAATATATTTTTATGATCACTATCATCAATTTGAGAATAATACGACTTGTCATTTAACATTTCTAGAATCTTGGTTTTGTAAAATTCAATGTTCATAATGACTATACCACCACCCTTGTCTGCTTTCTTTATAATAATATATTTATCTTCTGTAAGTGATCTAATAGCTTTTCGCTGCTCCAAAGTAATATTATGTTTAAAGCTTCCATGTTCTCTAGCTATGTGTGAAAAAGTTGTTTTTGAAGTAGAAATGTATGTATCAAGAGCTGGATTGCGTCCACTAGGGGGTATGAAATGTGATTTGTTTTTTACCAGAGAAATGTCTATTTGTTCAGTATCATCAAAATATTCCAGTAATCTTAATTTTCTGAAAAAATCAATTAAATCACTATCTTGTTCAGTAATATTACTGTTCTGGTATCGGGGTAAATTTGAGACCCATCAACAAAATATTTTTTCTATATCATTTAACTTACGATGAGATAAATTATAAATCTTACATGTTTCAGCTAGGTTACATCCAGTTAATAATGATTGTTGAACCAATTGTGGTCCGCCTGGCGGAAAAGATGATCAGGCGAGCCCCTTTGCACTCTTCCACCCTCCTAGAAGTTGTTGGAAAAGTTTCTTCCCATGTTTCCATTTCCTCCTCTGTTTCTGGTTTAACTTCTTAGTTGTTGCGATTCATTCATTTGGTTTAACAGCTGCCTTAATAAGAATTCAAAATTGTCTCTTTTTGAAGCATTTTGTGTTCGTTTTGGTTCCTGTCTAACAGCGTCTGCATAAGATTGTTGTTTGTGTTGATTTTGTACTGAATGAAATTGATTTTCTTTGTGTCTGGGTTTGAAAAAAGGGTTTTTATTTTCATGTGATTTTATAAATTCCTCTTCATACTTAATTAACCATTTTCATTGTTTAACCATCGCTTATTGGAAATAGTTTCGTTTCTTTTGACGTTTGTTTGCCATAGATTTATTAGAAAACTTGCCACTTGGCCAGCACTCTTTGATCTAATTATTTCTTCAATTTCATGGTCAATCCTACGGGCTTTTTAAATGCTGGAATCCATTCTTAATTTTTTCCATTTCAATTTCTGTTCTAAAATCATGCAAAACTGTTTTTTCTCTTAGTTGACGTTGACTTTCATTTTCATTATAGATAAAAAACTTTTGGAATCTTCTCGGTATGACTATTGGACTGGATTCATCTATCTATTTAGTATGAAATTTAAGGTTTCCCTCATTTCTCAACATCGCCCAGTATAAATCTTTTCGTTGGTTTAGTTTCCTGTCCTATATTTGAGAAATAAGACCTTTCACTCGAATTGCTTCTGCTTCAAAATGTTGAATATTGCTATCATGTGAATCACTGTGGATATTTGTACAACCGACATTTGCTATATGTACTGGTTTGTCTTTTATATTTTGGTCTATCTCCTTAATAACCCTTGTAATTTCAGTCACCATGGCATCTTTATTTTCCATCGGAATCCCTTTGTTGGATTCTTTAATTACAATTACTAAGTTATCAATAGCCAAAATAATTAAAGATAACTTACTATTTATCGCTGTCAACAGTTTGTTTTCTTGATTACCTTGTGACATCTCCATTCCATCCTCCGACTCGGATTGTGAACTTTCGTCACTGGTATCCGTTTTCGCCCTTTTAACAGAAGGGTCCATTAGTGATGTATCTTGTTCCGTAAATATATAGGTAAAAAGAAAGTCCAGAACAAGAAAATTATATTGAAAAGATAAACTGACACCACTTGTGAAGATTTACATTTTTATTTCCTACCAGTCTCACTACTGCTCATCAGGGGAATAACAAATACAAAGCAATGACGTTACTTCGTAACGCCGCAGTAACGATGTCATGACGTCATAAAGACGGCGTCAAATGACGTTATCAAATGCTGTTTAATTTTGGGTTAAATACCCGTATGAAATGTTTGTCCATAAGTAACCTAGCTGAAACATCATCGGTGTGAAATTTGTAAAATGGAAAAATTGAATATTTAGGATTGATATTGCAACACTGGTCTAAATGAGAACTTAACGGTATTTGTCATGTTGATGGATCTCTGATTTGTTGGTCATGCACTGTCCTTCTGTTGCGTAATTTGTCTCCAGTCTGACCAATATAAAATTCTCTGGATCCATTACAAATGAGAACGTACAGTACATTTCTAACAGTGCAGTTCATATTTTCTTTTACATGGAATACTTTGTTATTTAAACATAAGGAAGAACCTTCCACTATGCAGCTACAAAGTCCACAGCGGGACTCTTTGCATTTGTTAACTGATGGACGCAATCCAAATTCTTTGAAATTAGATCGTGTTAGAAGGCGCTTTAAGTTTGGTAGTTGCTGTTTGCTTTTTATCACCCTAGTACTGTTCATTATTCTTTTCATTGTTTCATCATTATTTAGAATCTCCATATTTTGTTTCAATACACCAAATATCTCTTTATTGTTTGCATTAAAAGTTGAAATAAACGGAATAATGTGCTCTTCCTTTCTTCTTTTAACCGTAAGTAATTCCTTTCTTGGTATTTCAAAGGCTTTAATAGTTCCTGTCTTAACTATTCCTTGTGGATAATTCAATTTTATAAGATTAAATGCCAATTCTTCTAAACGTTTTAAAAGAATATCCGAATCGCCTACAATTGTACAAATTCTGCGAGCTAAAGAAAATGGAATGTTAATTTTAGTGTGTTTTGGATGACAAGAAATAAAATTAAGATATTGTTTGGAATCTGTAATTTTACTGTAAATATCTGTGGTAAGTATTGTCCCATTTTTCATTACCAGTACATCTTAAAATGGTAGTGCTGTTGAACTTTCCTGGATTTCAAATTTTATATCCGTATGAAGTGAATTTAATAAAATCTGGAATTCATTTAAGTCATATAAAGAACCTAGCCAAAGTATAAAGCAGTCATCTAAATATCTTTTCCACTGGTCCCGTATAAATTGGCCGAATTGCTCTCCCTTTTTGCCGAGTGGCAATGTCATAAAGGTTTTGTTCTAAATAACCTAGAACAAGAGTAGCATATGTTGGTGCCATTTTTGTGTCCATAGCTGTTCCCTTTATTTGCTTGAAATGTAAATCCCTAAATGAAACTGTAAACGTGGTCTAGGGGATGTGAGGTCGTTGGTTCGATCCTCGGTGGAAACTTAATTTGTTTTCTCTCATTTTTTCTTAGCACCCTTAGTTTATGTGCCTTAGGTTTAAAACCATTTTGTACATAAAAATATGTCCTTTGTTTGCATTTTGACTTTGGTAAAGTTATTTAGCTGAGACCTTTTACTCGTGGTTTTTTGCGTGCATATTTCACCGTTGTGCATAATTTGCTTTCATCGAGATGTATATATTATACTAACCTGTTCTTAATTTGGGGACAATATAAGTGAAAAAGTAAATGGGAATTGATTCGACCTATTCGAATAATCTCATGTAGACTGTAAGTATCCTCCGATGGATATGAGAGTTAAGTATGTCTTGTTAACATCACATAATGTGATAATGGTTTTTACGTCAGTGTGTTTCAGCAAATGAATACCATTGATCTGTGACGTAATGTGTATTATTGGTGTCATACACAGGTATTATGCATCATGGCTCATAAAAACATTCCCCCGTTTTTGCTATTAAATTATACATTACAGTCATGTTTTCCCAATGTATCTGTTAATTAAAAGTACTAAACAATATTGCTCCCTCTTTTTCTTCTATCCTGCTTAAAGACATGTTACATGTACGCAGCCATTTTACGCTTGCGTAAAACCTTGTTTGTTTACTATAGAATGAACTCAGTATGAAAGGCATTTAACCACCTAGCGGGTTTTTCTAGACAGTGCATGTATGGAGGGTTGATAGGGTTAATACAATACTTTTGTTTGAGCGCATTCATCTGTGCGTTTCGACTCTGGTGCAGGCTATAAATGGTTAGTTAAACGGGGCCAGCAAATTTATTTTTTAAGATAGAGAGAGAGACACACACATACACGCACGCACGCACACACGTGCGCACACACACAGACAGAGAGAAAGATATAGAGAGAGACACTGAGAGAGGCAGAGAGAGAGACAGAGAGACAGACAGACAGAGACAGACATACAGACAGACAGAGACAGATGCAGAGAGAGACAGACAGACAGACAGAGAGAGCCAGCCAGACAAACAGACATAGAGAGAGAGGGAGAGAGAGAGGGAAAGAGAGACACACACATACACGAACGCACGCAGAGAGAGAGAGACAGACAGAGAGAGACACACACACACACGCATGCACGCACAGACAGACAGAGAGACAGAGACAGAGAGACACAAAGACACAGAGACACACAGAGAGACAGAGAGAGATAGATGAGAGACAGAGACAGACAGAGAGACACTGAGAGACAGAGAGAGAGAGGAGAGAGACAGAGAAATAGAGAGAGAGACAAGAGAGAGAGACAGAGAGAGACAGACAGAGAGAGCCAGACAGACAGACATACATAGAGAGAGAGACTGACAGACAGAGACAGACAGACAGAGACAGACAGACAGACATACAGACAGACAGACAGAGAGACAGACAGACAGAGAGAGCCACCTAGACAGACATACATAGTGAGAGAGAGGGACAGACAGACAGAAAGACATAGAGAGAGACAGAGATAAAGACAAAGACAGAGAGAGACAGATAGAGAGAGAGACAGACAGAGAGACATATAGACAGACAGACAGAGAGAGACACACACACAGAGAGAATGATAAAGGAATGGGAGAGAAAGAAATAAAGAGAAACAGATAGAGGCAGACAGTCAGACAGACATACATAGATAGAGGCAGAGACAGAGAGGCGAAGAGAGACAGAGACAGGCACAAAGATAAACACAGAGACGGACAGCATACTCTTGACACATTTCAACCCCTGTTGAAATATTTCAAGCTTCACTTACTCCCCCAGAACTGTGTTGTCCAGCTGAGACATGAGTCAAAGAATAAGCGAAGTCAATGGAAGTTTCATTGATTTATTTTTGGAATATACATGTGTATAGAAGCAAAAGATGAAGGTGCCATGACAGAAGTCAAGCTACTTTTCAACCATAAACTTTGTAACTGCCTTTTATAAACAATTCGGGTACAAATTTGCGGTATGATGGAGCCGTCTGATCAGGGTATACTCTATTTGCTTATGAAGTAATGTAGATATATTTCCTATTTCTGCCATGGCTAAAACTTCCCGTGTTCATATGCAAACATAAACAAATTGATAAATACTTATAATGTCTTTATATCTTATATGAATATTCATGATTTAAAAGGTTAACCTTTTCACACATATTGACGACTTTTGACGTCTCTGTAAAAGTCACTTTGTGAAACCATTGTGATAAATAGAGTATTTGCTCCTATAGGAGCAAATGCTCTATTTATCACAATGGTTTCAAACTACAAAATTCTAAATTTTTCCTTTTCTCTTATTAATGCTCCTTTTCGGTAGATTAATTAAAAGAGGTTGTATCTAAATTAAAAAAAAACCTATGAGGTAATGGGTTAAGGTTATTGGATCAGTTGCGTTTAACCGTTTATCTAAAAAACGTTCATGCACATATGTGAACATTTAGATTATAATTGTGAATGAGAATTATTTTACCATGGTACTTACTATGATGTAATAAGGAAACAAATCAGATCAAGATCAGACGGCCCTATATATGCCGCCTGATTTGGGTCTACTCGTTTTGAACGGCGCCAACTGACGTCTATACCAGGTAAAGGGTTTTGCAGTGAATCTGTGTCTTGTTTTGCTGTTAAAGAGATATCTTACAAGCCACCTTACGGGTATACCTTGCTATATTGAAAACACGTGCTTACTGTAGAACGAAAACACCAGATGCAGTGAAACCCCTCTAAGCCGGATGTTAAAAGTAGTTCCGAAACCGACCCTTCAGACAGGTGGCAGCTTAATACAGGTAGAAAGTCACGTCATAGAAGCTTTCTGTATGACTTTCACCCTGCAATAAGCAGCCACAGGCCCCAAATGACCTATATTTGTCTTTAATATGATTCCGCATCAGAGCGGTTCTACTGTTTATGCAGAACTTTCTACCGAAAAGACCTAGCAATGAACTTGTTTTGAGTTGTCGTGTTAGAGAGGTTCTACCTGGAATATGTGAAATACGGAGTACTGTTTCGTATAGATATTAAAAACTCAAAAAAATAATATTAAAACCCACCCAATTGCCGTGTATAATAGACACTAGCTTTTTTTAGCGCAACATGTCAGTCGTGGCTGTATCAGTGTGTGTGTGTCGATATGTCCTTGACTACACGTCCAATTATATATAAATCTAGCCTGAATTCCACGTGCATAAAGTAAACAAGATTTAAAACGTCCAATCACTGAATTGCATACCTAAATCACATACCTAAATCATCCGATAACTGACTTGTGCAAAATAGAAAAACTGAGGTCCGTCATGCGAAAAACCTATGTTTAATATAATCGACAAAAATCTAAAATCTTTATTACTGCACCAATTTAAGTAAAATAAATATGTACGTACAAAAAATAACCTATGCAATACAACCCTACACTAGATCTAATGTGTACGTGTACTTTTACCTAGTAACTCATTTTCAGTGTGTAAATCTAGTTGGCTTACAAAACGTTAGCTATCGACATGCTATTCAAAAAGAAGCCCGGCAATTTGAGGTTAAATACTACAATACTTACAAGAATATAAAAATGCATCAGTTGACTCGTGACAGTTACAACAGAAGAAGAGATTAACACTTTATTCTGTTAATATTCATGTAAGAAATAACCGACACCATGAATATTAATCATTTTGTTTTAAATAGCAATGCACGCATGAAGTTTTTGGTCATGGCAGAAATTGTAGAATCATATCTACATTATATTACATGAATAAGCAAACAGAACAGACCGTGTTCAGACGGCTTCTTTAAGAGAAAGGTGTATTGATGGAGTAAAGGGTTAATGGCAAATGCATGTAGTTTGCTATCGCTTAATAGTCAATATGGAAAAGGTGTTTGTACATACATGTCCAACCAACACGTGTATATAGCACATATATGATGCCGTCCTAGGATACATTTGTGAAAATAAACATCCCGTATTTTATGTAAAAAGCGACAAGCTTCACACACTCATACAGTTTTGTCTGATGGATGATCGATATTTCTCTCCATTGTCGGTGACAAAATCCGACAATTGCTGATGTATATCAGACAAAACCAACCCTGTTTGAAACTAGCCTTAAACCGCTGTACACAAATATGTTTGCTCAAATTGGACATGTAGCAAGTTATTGAGAGACTAATGATCACGTGTCATGAAATTGAAATTCTATTGACCGAGTGTCATGACACACGCTTTTGAGCAAATATTGACCGAGTGTCATGTCATACGCTTTTGAGCAAATATTGACCGAGTGTCATGACACATGTTTTGAGAAACTGTAGACCATGTGTCATGACACAAACTTTTGAAAATATATTAACCAAATATAATGACAAAACTTTTTGACAAAAAAAATTTACCAAATGTTAAGCCACAAGCTTCTGACTGATCAGGTGTCAAACACTTTGGATTCTGATGAAAGGTTAAGTTATCGGCGCATCATCAGGACTGAAGCTGTTCTCAAATACGACTAATGTCGCGGTTAGCAGGAATACTGACTATATGGCGACCGGTGGATTTAGTCAAGAGGTCCAGATAAGATGCGTATGATATCTAACCATTTTCATGGGTAGTTCCTTTACTTCTCCCCCAAACCCTATACTGTGACCACTCTTTAGAATCGTCTCGAAAAGACGATTCTAAAGAGTGGTCATAGTATAGTATTTGGTGGAGAAATGACGATTTCAGTATTTGGGTACGCACCTTTATCTGTAGCTCTGCTTAGTTCTACATATTTTTAGAAACAATAAACGCTCTATCTTGATCAAACTTGTTATTGTATTTAATAAAACTTGTTATTGTATTTAATACCAGAAAATATGAAGATCTCTGTTAAGATTGTAGTGAAAAACATTAGATTAAAATGATTATGGAGAAGAATATACACTTGAATATATATAACATTCCCACAGTGGTTGTACATCATTATAAGTTCGCTTCAAGCAATCGCATCAAGATTTGCTAGTTTTGCCAGCCAAGGACCCTGCCGCGTTCGCCAAGACCGAAATAATCTCTGCAATCTCCGCCGCTCCAGCAGTTCCGATCAGGGCAATAAGGAAAGCTGTAATCTTTGCAGCAGTTATGAGCCAGTCAAACCAGCTCATGTTGTACAATAGGGCCTTTGCGATCGTTACGAATATACCTTCTGTGATTGCCTTCGCCATGTCAACGAAGTCGTTTTCTCGGTAAGCCTTTTGAAGGTTGTCGACACCTTTTCCCATGGCCTCAGTTACAATCTTGATTGCTTCTGTGAGGGCTTCTTCGTTTTCAAGGACATGGATCCCTATAATATTAAGAATTAGTATGACAGATTCGATAACTATGCTCGCTACTTGATATGTACTGGCGTCTTTGAACGGACGCCCTACGGCCGGGTGAAACACATTGCCGTCTCGCATAAACATTTGAACTTTTTGGTTCCGTCGGACTCATCTACAGACATAACATATGTCTGGTTCTGAAATGTGCTTGCAATCTTGTCGATTCATTGCTTTGGCAAGTGTTTAAATGCCTCCTCGATAGTAACCCGTGTTTTTTTCTGTTTGATGTTTTTAATGGTTTCCAAAAGCTCATCAACTGTTACCTACGTCTCCGCTCTCAGTGTCATCATTTTCCAAGTATCTCCCTTCAGCTTTGCATAATGTTCTGGTTCAATCTTTGCTAAACATTCTAGCGCTTCAGTCACGTATTGTTCAGAATTTGATGATGCCATTTTGATGACATGGACGTAGATAAACAAACCCATGTAAATTACTTTATTACCAGAACAGTGTTCGCTTTGGAGGAAACTGTATAACTACTGGGTCTACTCTGTTTGCAAAGGCGTAACACTGTGCGTCTCTATTAGGTAAAGCATTATCCATTACCTCAAAGTCCATTTTTAGATCCAACCTTTTTGAATAAATCTACCGAAAAGGAGCATTGAGAAAAGGAAACTTTTAGAATGTTTTTGCTTGAAACCATTGTGATAAATAGAGCATTTGCTCCTACGTTTTCCGAAGTTTGTGATATCTGTAACCTTCCTTACGAAGTTTATCAGTTATAACTAAATTACGACTGTTAAAATCTTCTAGCAAAGAATAGCTTCGGGCAAACCGATTAAGTTGAGAAATATAAACCCCATAAGATGTAGAACTGGGCACAGAAAAGGATAGTTAACAATTGTAAAATTGTAAAATTAAAATATTCCCTTTTATCGTATATTTTGAACTAAACTTTATCATTTGTAATTGAAAGATTCACATCTGAAAATGAAGCTATAATGTCAGTTTGATTTGCTTTGATTAAAGACAGTTCTTTGGTGTAAAGTTTGAGAAATCATGATGGCAATCCGTTAAAGAAGAAGAAAATGCTATAGTATATAAAAAACAAGTCAAAGATATTGGCAACAATGGGTGAATAACCAACATTACAATCGCAGGTGCACAATTTGTAGGAAGGAATCCAGTTAAGTTTCAGCGTAAAAACTGTAAAAGAACCTGCGCGGACGGACAGACAAAACGACAGGAAGATAGACAGGCGGATCGAAAGACATACAGAAAGACAGACATACGGCCAGATAGACAGACAGACGGACGGACAAGACGGACTGACAGTCGAATATCCTTAGTTAAGTATATCCATATTAATTCATTGTGGGACAAAACCATGGTACAACTAATGGTTGTATTACGGCTTATTGCTCAGTGTAGGACAATTATGACTAGTTATCAGGATGATCTTACTCAGCATTGTCATTTAAATTGACAGCTATTGTAATGCAAATCTATCAATTTAAGGAGAGTCCAGGATAAACGTGGTGTATGAATGCGACTGTGGTATAAAAATTCAAGTTTGGTATGACAAATAAGAAAACTCTTAACAAAGGAACATATGACTTTGCAGAGGTAACTCAGCTACTTTAAAAGCTAATTACAACATAGTTAGAATTTTCCTACATCTTGTAAACAGATGTGACGTCGATAGCACAATTGCCTTATCATGTCCCGACCCATTTGCCTATCAATCAAAAGTTTCGTAGAAAATTAAGTGACGGGGGCCATTCTTAAACACGAAGCAGACGATAAGGTAAGTAGATTATGTTATAGCTTAATAAGGGTTGTCAGTCGATTTTTCCTTATATTCTGCACCAGGAGCGATCAAGCTTGACAAGGTTTAGCTAAGTTTTCCTTGTAGCCTGTAACAAGAGCCGTAATTATAGAAGAAGTTTGAATGCACTTGCAAAAACATATCCTTCCCGTGTTTGTTACATTACAAAAGGACAAACCACAAAATATGTTGATAAATTTGAGTATGGCACATAGCTGTAATGGTGGGAAAACAGTCAAACAGGGAGCGTCACACACAAAAGGACAGTGCACCTAAACATTAAACAGTACAATTACAAAGACCAAACGTGCCGAAACGCACGACAAGACATTTACCATTACAAATGAAGTTGACCATAGGATGAAAGCAGTAGTTGCACATTGGAAAGGCCAGCGGCCAAAAATACTACATGGGCCTTACAACAGGTGTGAGGGCACTATTACGCTTATCCCACTTTCACCCCAGTAAAATAAAGTTTACCTCCTCCAAACATCTCCTCAACATGAGTAACGATGACAAGACAAACTAATATTAAAATAAAACGTGAACCTGTAAAATGAGTGTCGTCATAAAAGTTAAGTGACGTGGTCTCCAGCAACCATTTCTACACCGACATTGTAAAAAAAGATCGAAAAAATACAAGGAGATAATTAAGGTCATATAAATGTTTATCTAAGAAAGAAAACAAAACAAGACATCGATAACATACTCGATGCGATGGCCTGTCTGACGCCATTTCAATTGTGGAGAAGTCAGTGAGGTACGAAACAAAATGCAAACATCAAGCTTCCTCCCTCCGTTTTGGGTTTGAGAGGACGCCATCAAATAGTAATATCGTCCTGGAAGCAAAGATGGAAGCATAATGCCCAACTGTAAAGGGATCGACCATCAAGCATACGGTAACGAGGACATACAGCACTTTCTAATGAAATTTTAATACGTTTGGCAAACAAAGTATCAAAATAGGGGTGCCTAACAATTTTGCGATGTTTGTAAATGACATCACCGTAATACTCCGGATGCGAACTACAGTAAACTCCCTCTAAACTTGGCGTACCAGTCTTGGAGCCAGGTACAGCTTAATGCAGGGTGAAAGTCCTCTAGGTGCTTTCTGCATGAATTTCACCTTGCATTAAGCCACCTGTCGAAAAGTTCCTAAATTCTTCTCTACTAGAATTCTGGTTTAGGTTTAATGTACCTAAATTTAACTATCTACATAAATTACAATTGATTCCATTTTGTAAAGGTCTTTGAAGTTTGTCATATCCGTAGCCTTGTTTCGGCAGTTATGCAGTGATAATAGGTTTGCGAGTGTTAAGGTGCAGCACAGGGAATATCATCTTTGCTTAAATTGTTTAGTTTAAATAATTAATTTAGTGTAAATATGCGTTTTCAAGCACTTTAGACGGTTAACACATGCTCTTTGTTCATTAACGGGTCGTATGAGCAATCAGTTGTAACCAGATATTTTCCACTTGTCTGTATACTATGTTTATGAACACCTCAGTATCAGATTATGTCATTTCATCTACGCCTAGTAACTAGCCTTAACTCCTTACTCCATAAATACAAATTCCCATTCCTTTGCAAATAGAGTAGACCCAGATCAAATGTTGTAGGAGCCATCTGATCAGGGTACGTTCTGTTTGTTAATGATATAGTACAGATATGATTATGTGCCAGTGCATAAAATGTCTGTGCCCATGAGCTTTATAACAATTAATCCAATTAACCAATTTTCTCCTACTAACGCCTTATTACCCCTCAGTAAAAGTCAATTATGAAACCCTTGTGATAGGAGCAAATGCTTTATTTATCATAATGGTTTTAAAACTACATATTTCTAAAATATTTCCTGTTCTCTAATATCTGCTTCTTTTTTTCGGTAGATTTATTCAAAGAGGTTGGGTCTAAACTAATCTAGGAGAAATGAATTAATTTTCATGAGGCCATTATTTCTTACATGAATTTCTATGTAGTAAAGGGTTAACCCCAGTTACAATCGTCAGCTACTATTAAATTCATGATAGGCGTTCATTAGTTGCACCTATCACTTTAGCATTCTAATGCAACAATACTTAAAAGAAATGTAAATACGAGATTAAAGACCCAATGTGCGCTATTCAAAAGCATTATTATCTTAACCCTTTTATATATATATTCTATATATCTCTTTCCGCTTACGCTATATTATTCTCACTCTCTTCTCTTCATATTCCCTTTTCATTGTTCTTTGTTTACGTCTCCTATCTATTATTGTTCTCCCGATTTTATTTACTATTCTAGACAAAAACATCGTTTGTCTTGCGAACAATGAATGTCAATAAACAAGCACTAGATAACGGTGAGAATGTTATCTGGCAAGTTTTAATAACCCTTCATATGCTGAAAATATAAAGTTTGCTAAAAGTCTGATCTGCTGAATGATTTAATGATTTACGATTCCTTCAACCTTTTGAGAAATAACTGGCCAAGTGCAAATCAGTCTGGATCCTGAAGATTACTGAGAGTGTTTTCTGTATCATTTCGCTTAAAGACACCCCACTTTTCATTTATGACAAAAACTCTACTTGTTCTTTGAAAAGAAATCAGTTTCTCTTTTGACAAGGTAATAGAAGAGTAGTTACTCTTTCCACAGAGTAAGGAAAGGGCAGTTACTCTTTTGACAGAGCAACAGAAACAAGTTAGTTATTACTCTTTCCACGGAGTAAGGAAAGAGCAGTTACTCTTTCCACAGAGTAAGGAAAAAGCAGTTACTCTTTGCAGATTAACAAAAGCGTACTTACTCTACGAACTAAGTAACAAGGAATACCACATACAACAATTAGACAATTGGATGAATGCACTTGCCTTGGTTAAATATTTACTTTTATCCATTGTATGAGATTATCCTCTCCGAAACGGATACAGACTTGCCCAAAATGATGCTCAATTAGTGCGCTTTAAAAGCCTTGCAAAATTGATCCACCGACCTTCAATTAATATCAACTGATCTTTCACCTGGTTTGGGTCTACTCTGTTTGCAAAGACTTAGAAAAGCATAGTATGGAGTTAAAATGGTTAACATATTTCGCCCTATAATTTAAACCAATGTACCCTCATTCAACTGTTTTGTTCCTTCAAAACACATCAGATAGTCCATCAGTTGGAGTTTACTCTGTTTGCAAAGGATATTCTGGAGTAAATGATGTAAGGCGTTTCACTATTCAGTTTAAACAAATGTAGAGTCATTTAATTTAAATTATAATCGCCTAGATACAAACTGAGTGCTGGCAAAAGGTTAAGAACAGAACAGAACAATATTTTATATAGACTTGTACATAATACATCGTCTTTACATACATATATACAACCATTACAACTGTTCACATGATATTTTGGCCAGTCACACCTTTCGTTTCGATTCAAATATGCAGGTTGACAAGTGTTATAGGTTATGGCTATTTTAAATACTTCTTATAACATGCTTGAAATTATCGGAGAGTAGAAGACAAACATTTAATATTAAGATGTATAAATCATGTACACGGCATGCGCAAGGCAGTCACACAGTGCAGATATATACTCAAATCAGTGGGTTCATAAGACCCACGGTTTTGATCTACACTGTTTGCAACGCTATTCGAACGGTAATCATCAACTCAGTTACACGTATTGTGATACATGTATACACCGCGATATTGTGACGACAAGTGCTGTGAACAACGTCATAGGCAAAACATGCAACCGGTGCTTCTTCAGACTAGAGGACTCTTAACAAGTCTCCCAACCTGGATCAAACATGTTTGACTGTCAATGTAAGTATACGTTCTTAAATAAAACTCACATATCATGGTGCACACGACTTGTATCACCTATATATACACACAGGAAATAACAAAACACAAACAACACAATCCATCATAAAACCACTTCGATCACTCAATCGAGCACATCAATTGATAGAACCCCCCCCCCCCACTTCGGTGCAAAAAAACCGTTCTGTTTTTTACTCTCTCAAACATTACCCATTAAAACAAATTACACTTGTAAGTCACTGCACTGCAGTGAATGTGTTCTTCAATCTACTAACTATACATAGCTAAGTGTAGATTAAACAGGTATATTTATATTACTATTTCTTTTGATAAGTGCCTCTTTGATAAAAATTGCCACACTTTTCATTAAAGCTTTTTCATGATTACTTAACAATAAATTCAGTTTGTAAACCGAGGGATTAATATAATATTTCATACCTAGATATTTTTTCCTTATATCTTTATAGCAAGGACATACACGAATAAAGTGGTAAACGTCCTCTATAGCATGCAGGTTACAAAATAGACAATATCTTTCATCTCTCGGGATTCGATCTGCACCAAAACGGCCAGTATGTATCCTAAGAGAATGTGCTGATAATCTTAATTTAGTGATAAAAAATCGTAAGTGTGCAGGTACATAATCAAGATATTGCTAATATTCAAAATGTGTTTTAAACATCTTATATTCTTCCAAAATTGCATTTCTTTCTAAAGCACCGTACCATTCCTGTATAAAACAATCGACAACTCGCTGCTTAAAAATCAAGTGGAACGATTTGACTAGATTAATGTCAAAATTATTTATAAACATATCTGAAAATCCATAGACATCAAATAGTGTTTTAACACGGGAAATCCAATTCCTGTGACCCATAGAATAGTCGTTAAGAGCTAACTGGTACAATTTCTTTAATATAATATTATCAGGAAACTGGATCTTACACCAGTATTTAACTATCTTGCTGTACCGTGCAATATATAACGGATATCGCGCTAGTTCTCCATACACGCCTGTTGTACTCGAGTTTAGTGGCATTCTTAACACACGTTTACAAAATTTCAAATGGATTCTTTCAATATCTTTAGATTTTGTGAAACCCCAAATTTCGGAAGAGTAACTCAATATTGTCCTTGTGAAGGAATCAAATAGTTGGCACAAAATATTTGGCTTGAGTTGAAATAACTTACAATTAGCCAATAGGGTGTGCATTGCTTTTTAAGCTTTTCCATCTGATATGTTCATTATTAAATGCAAAATTCCCAGTATAGCTAAAAACTGTACCGAGGTAGTTAAAACTATTTACTACCTCTACCAATTCGCCATTATAACACCACTTCTCATCCGTTTTCAGACCTCCCCGTTTTCTAAAAACTATTATTTTTGTTTTCGACGTATTGACTTCAATACCCCATTTGTTGCAATACGTATGTAATAAATCGAGACTATCCTGTAGATGTTTCGGTGAATTACCGAATATGGCCATGTCGTCTGCGAAAAGTAATAGCATTAAAAGAATGTCATCAATTAGCATACCAGAGTCCATATCCTGATGTAAAAATAAATCCAGATCCTCTAAAAACAGCGACACTAAAATTGGCGAAATTACCTCCCCTTGTCGCAATCCGACTGAATATTCAATAAAATTAGAATAGCTGTTGCAGTGCTTAATACAAGATTTCACTTCTTCTTACATATTTTTAAATACTCTAAGTACCTTACCTTGTATACCAGATTTATAAATTTTTAACCATAATGCGTTTCTATAGATACTATCAAAGCATTTTTTCAAGTCTATAAACGCAACATATAATCTTTTTATTATTCAAGTAATTTTCCACTAATGTATTTAACGCAAATGTAGCATCTATTGTTGAGCTACCTTTCCTGAAGCCGAACTGTGCGTCTGATATACTATTGTATTTATCACAAAACCCCACAATCATCTGGTTTAAGACAGATGTAAACAGTTTAGATAAACAGCTTAGTAACGTGATTCCCCTATAATTATTAACGTCCTTTTTATCTCCCTGTTTGAACAATGGTCTAATTATTCCCTCTCTCCATTGGTCCGGAAAATACCAGAATCTAAAATAGCATTGAAAATATCACATATGTGCGAAGCCAAGATATCACTACATTCAATGAAATATTCATTTAGCAGCCCGTCATTACCATATGCTTTATTTGCCTTTAATGTTTTAATCGCTTGTAAAATTTCAACTGTATTAAATGGAAAGTCCAACTCATCGTTTGTAAGAAAGGAATTAAAATCGTGTGTATTACAGAAATCTTCCGCTTCATTATTTGTGCATGTGAAAATACCATTTTCTAGATTTGAAAAGTACTGAAAGAAGTCTGCAAGTTTGATTGAAGTTTCTGTCCCAGATCTTTTTCCTTTAAAATGTTTCCAAAACTCTCTTGGTTTACTGTATCTTAATTTTTCTAGCTCATTCAATTTCTTAGCATGTATCTAACACTTCTGCTGACCTGATGAGAGCACACGGCTGATCACCCCTGGTCAATGACTAAATCAAGAGGAACAGCGACGATAATTAGTAATGTAAACAAATATCAAGCCTCTACTCAAAGAATTGATTTTGAAGTGGCCCTAATCCCCGAGTGCCCCTAGGATAACCTAAGAAGCACTACTGTTAGAGCGCGCGTGTGTCCTATCATTAGAGGAGTCTAAGTAGATATTAACCTATTGCATGGCGGTAGAATTTTGGAGGGAACCGCTTCTCCGCTCAATTGCCCCAAATATTTTTATGCCCCCATAGACGATAGTCGGGGGGCATATTGTTTTTGCCCTGTCTGTCTGTCTGTTTGTCTGTTTGTTTGTCAGCAACTTTAACATTGGTCATAACTTTTGAGCCAGTATAGATAGAGACTTGATATTTGGCATACATATGTATCTCATGAAGCCGCACATTTTGAGGGGTGACGTGTCAAGGTCAAGGTCATCCTTCAAGGTCAGAGGTCAAATATATGGGTCAAATCGCCGACTTTAACATTGGCCATAACTTTTGGACCAGTAGAGATAGAGACTTGATATTTGGCATGCTTGTGTATCTCATGAGGCTGCACATTTTGAGGGGTGACATGTCAAGGTCAGAGGTCAAGGTCAGAGGTCAAATATATGAGGGGGCATAGTGTTTCACAAACACATCTTGTTTTAAAAATGAGCGCGTGACCTATCATTAGAGGAGTCTTAGTAGATAAGCCGTTGCAGAGAATTTGGAGGGAACTCACCTGGATGATAGTACTGATTGCTTTTCCGCTCAATTGCGCCGGATATTTTAAAATGACCGCGATACCAACGCGGGAACAATGTTGAACTAATCTCATCACTGAGCACACCTGGGAAGCGTGCAAGGGTTACAGGCGCGAGAAAATAGTATTTCTCGCGCGAGATCTCCTCAGTGACCTTGATAAGAAACTGGAACCGCCAGAACCACCTCCACGAACCGTCATCATTTGAGTGGAACCGCCGGAACCACCTCCACGGACCGTCATTGGCTACTACTCAAAATATGTAATAAGTGTGCAATTATGATATTTTAGACACTGTAGACCCCACTCATAGTGGATTCAAAGATTTATATATTAATTCTGGACCCATTTCGCAGTTCGTTATTCTAATAACGAACTATTTCGCAGTTCAAACTCCGAAAAATGACATAGTCAAAATAAGTTATAAATGCGCAATGGTGTTATTATAGTCACACTTGACCTATCTCATAGTTGAATCAATCCTTTATATATATTAAATCAAGAGCCATTTCGCAATTTATTATTCGAATAACTATATACATCGCAGTTCAGTGTCCGAATAACGAAATGGGCCAAATATGTTACACATACGAGTAAACCAGTGGGCATAGGCTTCGAGCGTGCCTACATGCTCTGAAGGTGCCGGTCAGTCGACTGGCAAATATACTGTTAACCCTTTCCTTCATATACGAGTTCGTACACACCTTTTCACACATTTGCAAACAGAATAGGCCCAGATCAGACGGCTACTATGACCAGGGTCTGCTCTGTTTGATTTTGACAGGATATAGACATGGCGCTATGGTTTTTATCACAGAAAAGATTTTTTTTAAAGTTCAGCAAATGAATATTCCTGATGTCATTATTTCTTACATGAATATTGAATAGCGAAAGGGTTAAATAAGTTTGCCGAAATTGACTGCCGGTGTCGGCAACCGAAATTGCTTTTGTGAAAATGGAAATATAGTGCACACAAACACATACTCTAAGATATCTTCCTGCCTTATGTCGAATTTTCCGGAGCCACACGTGCCGGTATGATGGGGTGGGTTTTGTATATTCATTTAACTGTATTTCCATTTATTTTACATTTTAACACTGATTGTTCGCAGTCCCATTTTCTGTAAAATAGCATTATACTCCTACTTACAACTATCAAGTGTGTTTATCTAAATATAAAAATATGGTAAAATTATTACTACATTGCAAATTAGGCGTATAAGATTTGCATTTGTAAACGGGCATGACATTACTAATTTACTGTGACAACAATTAAGTTCCTAGTCCGCAATCTTTGGTTTACATTATTCACAGAAACCGTGGTTGAAAAGTTCAGAATCGCATGGATCATTATTCATTAACCCTTTAACTGATATGGATACCAATGACGCCTTTGCAAATAATGGTAGACGTACATTAGGCGGTTCTTGTATAGTAGCCGTCTGATCAGGATCTGTTGTCTTTGTTAATGAGTAATATCGACTCGGTTCTACAGTTTCTGCCCATAGCCAACTTTGGTATATGTATATGCCAGAAATAAATATCTTCTAACAAATATTCACGATTTCAAACATTATTTCATGAATATCCGCCAGATAAAGCCTTAATTTTGGTACATGTAGTTAAAACTTCATTTGATGACAACTGGCGTTAATTTGAAACTGTCGTGTTTCTACAAAATTGAGAAACAGTGAGAGAAATCTGCTAACTGTCTTGTGTGACGTGCTGGTAAAGTACGTACACTTTGCGCATCCGTTGGAGTGACGTGCGTTGACGTACCCCTCGTTGCTCTTGCCACTTCCTCTCCACGTTTACAGAAAAACGCGGCGGTCAAAAAACCAGCACGGTGTGATGTGACCGGGCCTTTAGCCCCCCCCCCCCCTCTCCCCCCTCCCCCCCCAAAAAAAACACACACACATTTTTCATTTTCATATTTAAACTGACGTCTGTTAAAATACTTAACACGCAGTGTTCTTTGATTACTTTTTATGCCCCTCTACTTCATTATATTCGCAATAATTCGTTATTCGAATAACGAACTGCGAAATGACACCGGATTTTGTATAGAAATCTTTGAATTCACTATAACTGGGGTCTACACCATCATTGAACATTAATGGCTTATTTTGATCTTTTCGTTATTCGGAGGTTGAACTGCGAACTATTTCGTTATTCGAATGTGGAACTCGATAAAGGCAACATATTTTATATGCAAGCTTTGCGTCCACATTGGTTTGGGTCTACAGTGTTGAGAACATCACCATTACGCGTTTTTAACTTATTTTGACCATTGCGTTATTCGTAGTTTGAAATGCGAACTAGTTTTTGTGTCACCTGCCGAGAGACAGTGTGTCACTTAGGGATCACTTTTCCGTCTGTATGTCCGTCTGTCCGTCCGTCCGTCCCGTCCGTCTATCTGTCTGTCTGTCTGTCTGACTGTCTGTCTGTCTGCCTGTCTGTCCGTCACACTTCTTTTCTTTGTTTGGTTGTCATTTCTAAACGAATCATTATAGAGCTTTCATATTTCACATATGTCTTCCCATTTTTGGTGGTCGCTTAAGAGGTGATTTAGTGTAGACCTGATTCAATATTTACTACCATGGCATGAAATTAAATGTTGATGTGTCATAATAAAAATCATGTAATTAATATTCATGGCATAAATACATATCCAAAAACAAGAATCCCGGTTGAAAAAAGTAAAGTACCTAGTTATAGTCTACTTTCAGTCCGAATGACTGCTTATCCGTTGAGTACCTCAACGGATGATCAAGATCAAAACAATTTGACACACTAGATTTTCAATTTGTATTAATTTAGGAGTAATCTAGTACTTTGAAGAAAAAAAAAGATTATGTTAAGCAAAATGTTTTTTAGCAAACAAATTGTGGAACGAAACAGTGCTTTGCTGGACATTCTTGAATGGAGTGATTACTTTTGTATATCGTATCACATGCTGAAACACTCATACAATGTATTTATTTATTGGAGTATAGAAATCTGTAAGTATCAGTTCTGGTATTTCAGACAGGTATGCTTAATGCAGGTTGAAAGTCATGCAGAAAGCTTCTTTGGCAGATTTCACCCTGTATTAAGTAGACACCTTCCTAAATAGACCTAAATTATTCATTATCAAATTTCCGGTTTACGGAAGGGGGGGGGGAACTGTACTTATCAACAACTAAATGTACAGTAGTATATGTCTGAAGCGGCCATTCATATTGTCATAGGAGTATTAAAACTCCTAATTCAGGGCAAAAAAAATACAGAAATCCAATTAATTATACCTCTTTTGGACGGCTGCTTAGGACAGGCCCCACTGTCCCTAGCATGTTAATGACATCATTGGGCACTTGAATGAACATACAACAGCAGACGACACTTTTACACTCAACGAAATAAAGCTCTTTATATTATTTTTGCAGATGACGCAATTTTGTTCTCACATTCACCTACCGGATTACAACTACTCTTGAATAATTTAAATACCTATTGCCAAAATTGGGGGTTGAAAATAAATACAAAAAACCGAAATCATGATTTTTGAGTCAGGTAGACATACTTCGTACGAGATTTTTCTAGACGATACAGCTTTAGAGGTCATACAATCATTTAAATATCTAGGCATACATTTATTCAAAAAACGGACACATTAATCGTACACAGAAAAGACTAGCACAACATGCCGCTTATGAATTACATTATTTATTCATTGTTTTCAACCAAATTGAGGTGAATGTAAAAGATAAATGCAAACTATTTGATAGTCTTGTTGCATCAGTTCTAAACTATGGAGCAGAATTATTAGGAGGTCATGAATGTAAAAATATTGAGCTAATACATTGTAAATTTATAAGGAAAATTTATGGTGTCAAAAAATGTACTAATTTTAGTGGTCTATACGGAGGACTTGGAAGATATCTGATGCATATTAGTCGAAAAATAATTATGTTTAAATATTGGCTAAAATTATTGCAATTAAACGAAAACTCGCTTTTAAAATCAATTTATAACATGTTAAAGGAAGATGCTGATAACAATATCACATACAAAGGACTTAACTGGACATGCAAAATAAAAACTTATCTATGTGAAAAGGGACTGCAATATATATGGACACAGCAATATGATATAGAAATAAACTACAACACAATAACAAATAGGATACTAGATATTTTAAACAAAATTGGTATACAAATATAAATAACTCAAACAGATTATCTTTCTATAATATTTATAAACATGAATTTGAATATGAAACTTATCTAGACAATATAAGTGATAACAAACTTAGAATTTCACTAACCAGATTTAGACTGTCATCACACAATCTTAAAATCGAAACAGGCAGATATGAAAACACCCTTAGGGAAGATCGATTATGCGAAAATTGTAATATGAATACGATAGAATCAAAATATCATTTCCTTCTTGTGTGTCCCAAATATTTATCACTAAGAAAACAATACTTAAAACCATACTTTTGTCGATGGCCAACCGTCAAGAAATTTGAACAAATAATGAGCAGTAGACATAAGAACCAACAGATTAAATTAGCCAAATATCTATACTATGCCTTTAAAATAAGAGAAATAGACCCATAACAGCTTACTGATTATCTGTTTTGCTTGTTGGTCTGGTGCAGGACTAAGCTGGCCCCATATATCCAAAGATGACCCATATAATTGTTCTTATCCTCGTGGTTTGGTACAGAACTGAACTAATCCCAAAGACAGGGTTGATTTAGTTCTGTACGGAAACATACAATACGGATATATTGAAATAGGTAAACATAATATGCATGTACGTTTGCTTTAGAGAAGATCCTTCATATATATTCATGAACATTTTCATATGACTGTTAACAAAATTTAGCTTCTCAGCAAACATGATTTGAAATTTCAAATATTATAATTATGCCATGCACTTTGTGTACAAATATGACCATATTGGCTATAATATGCGTATGCAAATTTATGCTAAATAAAAGATATGTTATGTATGTATGTATGTATGTATGTATGTATGTATGTATGTATGTATGTATGTATGTATGAATGTATGTATGTATGTATTTATGTATGTATGTATGTATGTATGTATGTATGTATGTATGTATGTATGTATGTATGTATGTATGTATGTATGTATGTATGTATGTATGTATGTATGTATGTATGTATGAAACAAAACTGGATCCAAATAGTCAGCGGTGTGACATATTAAACATATGATGGGTTAATAAGGTTTGAATAAGAGTGCAAACAACTAAACTCTGCTACGAATTAGATGTCATTTTGCAACAGTGAGCATTAAACATGTGTTAATGCCATTTATAAAGAGATGTGGATGTCTCACCAGTATTAACCCGAAGAAAATAGGTGGTAAATGCGGGCGGGCGGGCATACGTACGTTTGAACAGAGGGACGTACGAATGGACGGATGTTCTCACGGAATGAATGTTACATGTACATGATTATTCTTTTGTTCAAAATAGGCACATAAAATGAAAATGTAGTCACATAAAAAGAAAAACACAAAAGGTATTTTGTTCTCAGTGTCACATAACTATCAATCCGTGTGAGCGGACGGACGGACATACAGTCTGTTTCCTTCTACCTATTCATCCTGGTCACAAGCTACATACAGAAGTACCTGGTGTCATTTATCACCTTTTTCGAGGGTTAATACGTTGTGTGTTTGTCACAGTTTCTTTCAATTTTCTACTTACAAACTGTTTGCCACAAACTTGTGCAGGTTTTAATTGATCCCCTTTGTAAGTGAAATGCCTAAAAAGCAGTTTGTGCTCCATTCTATTTGGAATGTGACACTCTCACACAAAGGTAATTTATGCTTTACATTATTTTCATTTATTTTCCAGCCTCATGTTTGGATCGAAAATTTCAGGATTTGCTTCAATGTGTTATAAAAATTATGCTTCAATATTTCGAGGAATGACCAAACTTTGTAATAACAGAAATAAATTGAATAAAGCAGTTGTCACCTCTTTATTCATATTCGTTGAGAACTATCTAGTCAATGACGTGGCAAAATGAATTAAAACAAACCACTATTCCGTTCTATGTAAAGGCGATGTAAATGCTGGCCGCTTCGATAGTCCACAAAAAGTTGCATATTCCAGTAATCAAATACATGTATGTTTAAATCAAGAAGTTGCGTAGCAATAGCCGGAAAGTCGTTCTTTAAAAAATGTACAGCTAACCGCCGGTTACCGGGTAGCTTAGTCAACATAAACAGCAAAAACACTAAATATGCGTGACAAAATATAACTATCGGCTTTACAGTCGGCTGAGCGGTCCTTCGAACTGAAAGTAGACTATAACTAGGTGCTTTACCTTATTTTAATTTGATACAGACGTAAAACAGTATTGCTTGAATTAATTCTTATAAAAATAAATATAAATAAAGAACTATAGAAATAAATGCAGCATCTTTTCTGTTCGGTGCGTTGCCTCGATCTTCCGCACCCCGATATTTACATGACTTTAGTTTTGGATTGGGAGCCTCGATGGACCGAAGGCCGACTTACCAATCAAAACAACAAAAACAATAAAATATAAGCAGTTAACTCCAATTTTATGTTACTAACATGTGATATTGTACCACAGAATAAATCCAACGAAATATTTACAGATTGTATGCTCTAGATAAAAAAGATCCAGCATCTTTACTTATACGTTACCTAACGCTACTCTGTTTTAGGTACTCCGGTTATTTTGAGTCTGGATCTAGATCAATATCGTAAAACTTCCAAATCTAAGTCATGAATCTGTATCAGAACAATTATAGTTCCGTTGTTTGAGGTTCATAATAATACAAATACATACAGCGAGAAACATATTCTCAAAATCGACGCAACGCACAACTAATTCGCGGTTGCTCATTGATTATACCTTACCTTTTTATGTAAGGGTAATTCTGATTGGGCCGCGGTTCGGCGTCGCGGTTCGGCACTTAGCGTACGAACGGCTCATAACTCTCAAAAAGTGCATGATGCGGTTTATAAACCGCATGATGCGCTTTTGGAAAATTAAAACATTTTCAAGAATAAGTCCTTTATTTCTCCACCGAACCCTATACTGTGACCATTCTTTATAACCGTCTCGAAAAGTCTTAATCTTATAAATGTATATCTATACATGTATATCCAAACTTTACCTGCTTCAATTTTCTATGTTGTTTTTTTTCTCTAAGAGGAGCCCTCGGGCCAGGTTCTGCACTGTTCGTCATGTTATAATATTGTGTGTTACAAAACTCTGTACATTTCTGTATATTCAAGATAAGCATGACCTGGTATAATTTTGGAATAGTCCATTTGAAAGGATTATTGCTGTAGATGATATTCTCACTATACGTTTGCAGTAAATCCAGACCATGAACCTTAACCAAAATTTGACATATTTTCCAGTAATTGCATGATTCATAATCAAAATGATTTGTAGCTAATGGCAAATATGTTGCTAAAAACAGTCAAACAGGGAGAGTCACATACGGAAGGACAATACACCATCAAACAAGAGACGGCGCAGCCACAAAACAAAACCTAACGGGACGAATATCAAGTCGTAAAACATTAAGGTGGCGAGATAGTTTAGCCCCAGATATCGAAAAAATCATATTTAAAACTACCTAGAGTCATTTTTCTGAGCCTAGTTGGTTAGTTATGTTAATTTATTTGATTATTTATCAGAAACATCGATAATCCTATCCAAACCGACATTTAAAATTTATTTAAATGTGCGGGTTTGAATTTGTTCATACGGCGATTACAAAGTTATCTTTTGGACTAAACTTATTGTAATTGGTCAATATGTGAATCATTAGCAAATCCAGGGAACCGTGTCACAGATTTTTGATAAAACGTTCCGTTTGGGTGTTACGCAATATTTTAGTTTTAAGACCACTAAAATTCTGCCTCCCGCTACGTTTCTTTTGATTTTAGACGATCGAAGCAAGATATAAAAAAAAACTGTGACACGGAACCCTGGCTGAGACAATGATCTTTGATATGCCGCAAACCGCGAATAGTTTGGACATAAATTACATAAGTTATCGTTGTTTGAAAAAAAACGACTTCTTTAAATTTGCATCTGTCGAAAACATGAAAAGGAATAGAAAGACCCCCATTGTGTTGTGTAATCTTATAATTATCTATAGCTTTCAATAAAATTTATATCCAATGGAGAGCTTATGATATGTGTGATATTTTCTACTAAGCTCTTCCTCCTTATTTCCATCTGATCAATTAAAAAAGCTGATTTAATTGCCGGTTTCCCATAAATCACCCATCAGAAAGATTATCTAGTCATGTGGCCCACATAGTTTGAGGCTACCGAGAGGGAAATGTGGATAAATAACCGCCTATTGCTTTATCAGGTATGTGCCCTAATTTTCAGTCCCCCCCCCCCCCCCCCCCTAGGCGCCCCTGATAAGCGTTCCTCGTAAATGGCTGACTGGCTAAGTCAGAGAAAAGCTCGATGGTAATAACGTAAAAGGGGTTTATACGGCTTTGGTGGTATATGTTATGGTATTTCGTTAATGCAATGGATAAAAGAAACTAAAGTCTATTAACTAATGCAAAAATATATAAATGATATTTTTTGTGATTCTAACATACTGTGGAACCTTAAATATGATGCATATTAACCATTCTCTTGCTGGATTTTAAAATACATTTCTCCTTCTTTACCCTTGTCCTGTTGCATAATTACATATATATTCACTGTGTACAGGTATTTCTCTGTACTGTGGAGTACACTGGTTGCACAATCAACTTGTAAATAGTGCAGATCCAGATGAGACAGCTCCTGTAGGGTCATCTGGGTCTTCACTATTTACAGTTAGGTTATTTTGACGTAAATAGCAAGCGAAGTGTTAAATAACAAAGTTGACCATAGGGTGAAAGCAGGAGTACCGCCTTGGAACGGCCATTACAATGCTTTCTATGACCACACGACTATTGTTACCACTAATTATACTACAACTACAATAACTAATTCCGACCTTATTACATGTACATGTACTTCTATTGTTGCTGCTACTACCATCACACTACTTGTACTGCTGTCTACTACTGCTACTAATACTATTACTGCTTCTACTATCGCTGCCGTGCTGTTTATGTTGCTACTTCAGCTATTAGCCTATTACTACTATTACTGCTTCTATTTCTACTACTTTACTATTGTTACTAGTACGACATGCCTTACTATGAACAATGCTGAATCACCTGCTTTAACATTTTACTGTTATGACAATACTTCTACTGCTATTGTACGCATAAAAAAATCAAACTATTTTAAATAATTATCCTCTTCCTCAAAATCATGGTCATATGTATCATCAGCATTTAACCACCATCATCAGCACACATACTATTTTGTATTATGATGTCCCGATGATTGGTTTACGTGTATCAACACGTGAATGGCCTTGTAGTATGTATGTACTAGAAATTGTACCCGCCGGGTGTGGGATCAAACTCGATACCTCGAGATTCCTATTCAAACACTCTATACCATATCGTCATTAAAGCCACACAGCAAGACTCTTCCAGAGTTCATACAGGTAAAACGTATGGCCATTTCATATTCATTTCAGAATAACCGCCAAGGTATACAACAGGACAATAATTATGAAGAACTAATGAATCAAATAACAGATGGCGGACTACGCTATGCCGTTGCGAAATCAAACAAAAATCCCGACGCCGACACATTTTATCAAAAGACTGTCGATCCGGAAATGAAGCGTCAAGTGATAGTCGTCGGTGCGGGCATGTCGGGGTTGTCGGCAGCCTACGAACTGGCGCAAATCGGACATGAGGTACGATATATTTATGTATTAGTAATAGCAAATACAATTATGTTAAAGCCATGGACTCTTTGGGTAGTTTAACGGTCAAGGTAAGTGTGAGGTTTTTAATCTAGAATCTATATACACATATTCTACCGACAGTAGGTTAAAAGTCGTCCATTTACACTCGGCGCCCAAGGCAGCTATGGCACATTGTTTTTCCCCTTACAAGTATCCATTTATACACGTGTTGACTACTTCCGATACGACCAATTTCTTAAAATATTTTGATATTGTCTCAAACATATTGACCCCTGATCTGGATCCAAACTGTTTGCAAATTCGAGTCATGTCGCGAATAGCGGAATAGGGGCTAACGTTGAAAACAAACCAAACAGTTCAACAGCCAACACTATCAAAAATAAAAATATTTTATAAAACACATGGAAATGCAGTTTATTGCATGTCTTATTCTTTGCAAACAGTGTAAACATAGATCAAAGGACCCATAGACACGCCCTCTGATCAGGGTTTACACTGTTTATCATTCAGAATCCCCTAGCAAGTTTAAGCCGTTCATATTATAGTTAAATACTGACGGGCCATTCCTCTTTGATAAGTTATGGTTGAAAGGGTTAATTGCACTTATCTATGTTCTGTAGGTCACTGTACTAGAGGCTCAGTCGAGAGTCGGAGGGCGGGTCCATACCCTCCGAAATGGCTTTGCTGACGGTCTCCACTGTGAAGGTAACATTAAGGCTTCTATGGAAGGCTGCTTCTTAATAGTGACACTAAAATCTGTACCCCTTTACCTGTATCTACTATATAAGAGATATGTAACCCTTTCCTCCATAAATACGCCTTTCTACGCCTCTGTAAAAGTCACTTAATGAAACCATTGTGATAAATAGAGCATTTGCTCCACAGGAGCAAATGCTCTAATCACAATGGTTTCAGCGCTACGTCTTGCATTTTCCTTTTCTCTAGCCTATGAGGGAAAGGGTTAATTACGCGTGCTGAATGGATGAAGTGTCAGACTCTTTACATTCGTCACTTTATTTAATACACTGCCATACAACCACTAAAACAGTATTACATCTCTTTATTCCATGATTCTTTAAGTAAAGAAACAGACCTATATAATTCCATAAGCACACACAGCAGACTGATCAGACGGACCCTACAGGAACCGTCATCTCGGCATTAAAATGCATATTAAGGAGGAAAGAATTAACCATTTCCCTCATATAAACGCGTTTTCACGCATTTGAAAACAGAGTAGACCAAGTAGACGTCTCTTCGGTGTCTGTTCTTCTAAATTTTGACAGGATACGGATCTAATACTACAGTTATTACGAAAGCAAACATATTCATTTAAAAGTTCACATTAAAAAAAATCAGCAAATAAATTTTGAAGATGTCATTATTTCTTACATGAATATTGAATAGGGAAAATCTACGAGGAAGATACAAGTCTATGTACATTGTTGACAAAAGGTGCAGTCATATAATATGTTTTTGTAATGATGGCAGCGTCTTAACACAGTCTATCCTGTTTGAAATTTAACTCTGATAGTTTTCATCATCAAACTTTATAAACAATGTAGATTCCAATCAAACATGACATGGTAATTGATTCATCTCACTTTTTGCAAACAAAACCAAAAACAAATGCATTCCTAGTGATGTGACTTGTCAAGAACACGTATTAATATTAAAGTGTTGAAATCTACAGCTGGTGCGATGCGACTGCCTCCGAACCATTTCTTGACTAAACACTACATAGATCTGTTTGGTGTGGAGACCCGAACTTTCCGAAACTACAACAAGAACGGCTATATGTATGTATACGGAGAGAAGGTCAGAATTGAAGGTATGTCAGTCATGCTTATTTTTCATGTAAATTTTGAAACAGGCGTTCTTCCAAAACTTAATTAGATTGTCGTATATTGTATAATCCAAAGAGACATTTAGTCTGTCCCTGTATATATTACTTTATAGTCTATATACAATATACAATAATATATAGTATAGTATATATTGTATAGTCTATATAATAGTATATATTATTACAAAGTATATTGCTCACGGATGTAATTTGTTAATGTAAATGTTGCGAAAGCATATTTTAGAAATTAGGCGTACTTTCGGAACTTTTGTAAAATAAATTAACCCTTTGCTTGCTGAATTTTAAAATATACTTCTCCTTCTTTACCCATGCCCTGTTGTATGATTACATATATCTTCACTGTGTACAAGTATATCGCTGTGAAATCACTGCTGTGGAGTGCACTGGTTGCACAATCAACTTGTAAATAGTGCAGACCCTGATGAGATAGCTCCTGCAGGAGCTGTCTCATCTGGGTCTTCACTATTTACAGTTAGGTATATTTACGTGAATAGCAAGCGAAGGGTTAACATTTGTTTTGCAGTATAATTAGTATGCCTCTGCAAGTTTGATGTTTAAACATCCCACAGACTTTTTCCATTCAATGTGTATAGTTATTCTAGATATAAATCGAAACTGATGTCTACTAGCCTTTGATACTGAGAATGTAAAATATTATTAATCATGCATGTAGTTACAGACACACTTAATGTGAATTATGGTATACTTAGTTCTAGATCTAGCTTACAATACTTACAAGTTATAATTTTTTATTTAACATGACTTTTATTTACTATTTTCATCGTACAACTTCCACGGTCGGATAAAATGCAGAATGTTCACATTGCATTTATTGTCGGTATGCTTAAGTACAAGTTACACATGTATGCGTGAAATTCTATTTTTCTGGGCGACAATCATGAGCTTGTACTATTTACACATTCGCATAGTTATGGCCATTATGTAGTAAGAAATCAATGGTAAGAAAGTATAATGACTAGTTAATTATCGTCCGTACTTATTCAGCACATTTAACCCATTCCTTCATAAACTAGTTTCAGACAAATATGCTTTGAATAAATCAACTGAAACGGAGTATTTACTAGCATTTTAGAATTGTATAGTTTTGAACCCAGTGTCTGGATAAGACTGTACTTACTTACTTAAATATTCAGTTTTGACAGCAAAGTGATTAGATCCTGACCTGGTTCCATATTCTTTGCAAATGCGAGTTGGGTCCTTATGTAACTGTTTTACTCGCTTTTTATAGAATATAGATATACAATAAAATTTCGATACTACGAAATTTTAGAAATGAAGAAGTTATGTATTTGTCGGCATGTGGCTGCTTAATGCAGGGTGAAAGTCATGCAGAAAGCTCCTTGAGGATCTTTCTGCATGATTTGTACCCTGCATTAAGCTGCCAAATGTATTAAAGATCAATAATTGTACGTATTTGAGTGTTCGTAGTATCGATGTTTTACCATACATAGTAACAATGTTGATGCTACTGTCCCTTTTCCTCTTCAGAATTTGAGAAGGAGAATAAGTATTACACCGACAAATGGTGGCCAGACTGGGATGCAAATTTATCGGAGGCACTGAAATCTAAAGCTGGCATCAAAGGAATACGTAAGGATTCAAAACACCGTATTAACAGATAATCCTAAATAACTTTAGTGTAATTTGCTAGCAAACTCATCAGATATTTAAATGAGTTTGTTTCTGTAAACTCTACTTATTATTGTAAAATGATTCTAAAATAGTATCTTCGTTTAATAAGTACTACTTTGCACAGCGCTACATATAAAGGCGCAAATGCTATTAAAACCATTAGTTCTCCATCAAAACTCAAAACCTAACCTATACTGTGGGCACTCTTTAAAATCGTCTCGAAAGGACGATTCTAACGAATGAACACAGTATAAGGACCACAATTGAAATAAGAGTATATATTACTATTTTTTGTGTCATCCTTGGCATATAATGTTGACTGACATGGCTTTTTTAAAATCATACACATTGTTGCTTGTTTATAATGTTTTAAGAACAGATTGCTGTGTGACTGTACATTTTATATTGACATAAATCTTTCTATCTAGGGTTTGTTGGAGTATTAAAGGATGTATTCTTGAAAATGTTTAAATTTACGCCGCTTATCTGGACCTCTGTCTGTACATTTTAACCTATAAATCGGCGTGAAAAGAATGTCTGCTCTACTTTACACTTATTCGGATTCGTTCACGCTTTTGAGAAAATATTGACTGTGTGTCAAACAGCTTGCATTATGATGAGACCCCGAGTAATCCACGCTGTTTCCAAATACGAATCAAGTCGCAAATTGTGATAGTGGATAATGGTTTAGAGATTTGATTCAGGGGTTTCGACTGAACACTTGAAGCTTGACTAAACCTTGTAGACTAAGAGATCCAGAAAAGATACGTAAATCAAAACATTTTCATGAATAATTTCTTTATTTCTCCGTCAAACCCTATGTTGTGATTACTCTTGAGAATCGTCTCGAAGAGACGTTTCTAAAACGTGGTCACAGCATATGGCTTGGTGGAGAAATGACAAGTTTAGTATTTCGTATTTGACTACGCACTTTTGTCTGTTGCTCTGATATGTAGAATTTCTTAAATGATTATTTTCTGTTATTTTAGCAAATATATGACGTATTGTAAGCAGCAAAATAGGTTTCTGATTCACGAGTTATTTTTACCAAATACAGTATTAAGATTTTAAGCATTGTGGTATTCTAGTGGATCTCTACGAGAAGACGTTAGAACCAGTTAAGGCAGAATTGGGTCAGAGTCCAACTAAGGAAGAGTGGAATGCATGGGTTAAGAAATGGAGCAAACTGTCGTTGGAAGACTTTCTTCGGAGTACAATATACCAGGAAGAGGAATGGCTCCAGCTCCGACCATGGACTGAAGCGGCTATTCAAGCCTATAAGGTTCGTTTTGAGTCCCTATTGAAAATAACATGTCCTCACTATGGACAAGTTAATTATAATCCGTTTACGAATACCTCGATGTTTTATCGTGGTACTTAAAGCACACAACATCTTTTGTAAACGGACTTTATTTAGCTGTTTAAGAATTTAAATGTGGTTTAATTGTCAAGTAGTTGTGAAGAAGCTAATACGCATGTTTCATATGGCGTTAATAGTTTGTTGCAATATACCGGTAAATGTATATGCTTACCACTTGACAGGTAGCAACTTACACGACGCAATTTCATTCTGACCTGGTAACTTTTCTACGGGAAGATCTCGGCGATTGGTGGAAAGATCCGCTCTACACTCCTTCAAATGGGATGGACAGTCTACCGAAAGCCTTCGTGAAGAAGAATGAACAAGGCTGGAATAAAACCGTGGAACTTGACAAGAATATCGTCTACGGAATGAGAGTCGAAACAGTAGAGGAATTTCAAGATGGAAAGAGAAAACGTGTTCGAGTTACTGGAAGTAATATTATCACTGGTCTGAAGAAATCCTTTGAGGGCGATGCTGTCTTTCTGACACTTCCGTTGTCAATTCTTCGTCAGTTGGAAATACCGTTTTCGGTTGATCAGCAGAAAGCCCTCGCAAACGTGACTTACGAGTCATCAACGAAGGTAATGATGCAATGCAAGACCCGTTTCTGGCAAAAGGATGTTGGTCAAGGAGGATTCAGCAAGACCAATATGCAAATAGGCCAGCTACATTACCCTGATTACGATACATCAGGAATACCCGATGATGAGCGAGGAATTCTACTGGTTTATACATGGGGTTCAAATGCCCTTACATTCGGATCGGAGAGTCACAATATATCAATTGAAAGTGCGGTTCATCAGGTCAGTAAAATACACCCTGAAATCAAAGAAGAGTTCGAGGTGGGAAAGGTTCAGGCTTGGTACAGCGATCCTTCAGCACAGGGGGCATATGCATATATGTTGCCATTTGAGTATATAAACGCTTTCAAAACCCTCGTCACACCAACGGAAACATTGTACTTAGCTGGGGAGGCGCTGTCTTGGTCAAACGGTTGGATTCAAGGAGCCATATTTTCCGGTCTATCTCAAGCATATGCCTTCCAAAGGTTTGTTGAGACTGGGAATATCGAGCCTGTCATGACACTTGAATGACATATCACATATCAATTATCTGCACATGATGAAGTACAGTTGAACTCAGATAAGTCGAAGTAAAATTTCGGTCCTTCCAAAATTGTCAATTGTTCTAAAATGTATCACAACGTATATCTAGAAACACATGCCACAGCGTAATGCAGATATAAAATATTGGTGAAATATCCTATAAGAGAGTTTAGCATTGCTTCATGCCTATATTAAGCTTTGATCTTGAGAAATTGTTCAGATTAGAAAGCGGAAAGGCGAATCACTGTTATCGCGAAACAATGTGTATAGTTCGAGCTAACGAAATTCAACTGTATATGATAAAAGACGATAATTACAAACCCATAGTAATGGTGTCTTAACAGAATTAATAAAATTTACTGAAATACATATAACAGACTCCTGAGAGAAAACGCATTATTCATTAATCCGTTCCTACTGCAAGAACAATAATGGCAACTAAGGTGGGATTGCTTGCTAAATAAGTGACCTTCTGCTAAATTTGATCAGACATCGCTGAAGTGGGAAGGTATGCTCTTCCCGTTTGATTGATTAAATCAACGCATATGCGGATATGACCATTTGATTTTCGATGAAGCCTTTGAGATCAACCCTTACTCCTGTATTCTTTGCAGTTCCGCATTGACCTTGTCAAGTAGGTATTAGCATTTAGTTTCACCAGGACCCTATAACAAGTTCGGAATACTTGTTGCGACAATTACCGAGACTTTAAAGGTTACATTTCATTACCTTTTCACAATATTTGATAAGCAAACAGAGCATATCCTGATCGCCGTCTGATCTGGGTCTACTGTGATGCTTATTTATGGAGTAATAGGTTAAATAATCAATTAACGATAACAAATGCTTATCAATTTGTTCGTGGTACTGTAATTATGTTGAGTAGATGCTAAAGTTACTTGAAACCTTTTCTTTACTGTCATTATATACCGGTAGTTCTGCCTCTCAGTAAGTGCTTATTTTATATTAACAATTTCCCTCGTATGAACGTGTTTTACGCATCTGCAAACAGAGTAGACCCAGATCAGGCGGCTCCTATTGGTAGGAGCAAATTGAGAAGTATGGGATTGTTTATGGATTAAATGGAGATCCGCTTAAATTAACAGCCTTTCAAACAAGTACAGATATCGTTAGCAACTACATTCAGAGATATTTGTCTAAAATCCACAAGCAGAGTGGAAAGATTTCAAAAATGATTTGGAAGCAAGATTTGGTGAGGTTCATGACGCACACTATTGTTTAAAATTACTAGGTAAAATTAAGCAAAATGCAGGAGAAAATGTTCACATTTATGCAGAAAGAATTTGGAATTTGGCAGACCGAAACTAATGCCAGAAAATATACAATTAAATTCGGTTAATGGAGGTTTTCTTAAAATACATGGATGTACATTATTTAATTTCAAAATCGAAAAGATTGAAAAAGTTCACAAATTCGTTTTTGTCGATAATGTAAGAAATATGATTCTAGGGAGAGATTTTCTACACGAAAATGCTGTTAGATTATATTTCGATCTAGGCTGTTTGAGAAAAGACGACTGCTATGTTTCGCTAGAAGATCACCACATTGCTTCAATAACAAGATTAAGTAAAAGTGCAGTATTAAAACCACAAACGGTCAATGTTGTTTTTGCAAAATTAAAGAAGCATGAAGGATTTAAGACACTTATGACTTCTAACACATTAGTAATTCATTTTTTGATAATCAACCAGAATTAGAGGTTGTCGATTCCGTGGTAGAACTTACAGCAGACAGAAAAAATCCAGTATTGGTTATTAACAATAGCCACAAGACAATTAAACTTAGAAAAAGGTGTGCACTAGGAAAGATTAATTCAATTAATGATCAAGAGATTAGCTCGGTGGAAGAAACCACCAGAAAGAATTCAGTAAATACAGGTTTAACAATCGCCAGTTACAAGTGTAAGGTTGAATACATTCCGGGCAAACAGAATATAGTTGCTGATTTCTTAAGCAGACCGCCTGCTTGTAAAACAAAGATTAATCAGAGTACTGAAGACGGGTGTGAATTAGATCAAGAATGAGTGTTAGATATCAATGATAACACATATGAGATCTCCCCACAAGGTAGCAATTCTGAAAAAAGCCAAAAACGTTAACCTAATTGACTCAACGCACCTAAATCTAAAGCAGATTGTTGATAAAGAATGTGAGTTGCAAGATTGTTTCATAGAGCCACTCAAAGAAGTGTCAGAATGTGACATGAAAATTGAACAAAACAAAGATCCGAAAATTCTAGAGTTATGGATGAGAGTGAAACATGGGAAGCCGAGCAAAACAGAAGAAAATAGATTTCTTGAGGTAGATAATATATTGCACTATATTCCAAATGTAGATGACGAACCCAGTCTGAGATTATATGTTCCGTTACATATGACTGGAATGGTAATAAACCAATACCATGACGAGAATGGCCACCCAGGTTGTCAAAGACTATTTCATAAAATTAAAAAGAATTATTACTGGCCGGGTATGTTTAAATAGCTATATGCATATGTCAACAAATGTGTTTATTGCCAGACTCGCGATCTAACTGCTATTAAAGCACCTATGTTAGATGAATTAAAGAAGCATTTGCGAAGTGAAAATTCAAATAGTTTTCAGAATCAGGCTGGGGGCGGCACAGAAACAGATAATCTATCTGATAGGTCAGAAAGAGACGAGTTAAAGACTAAAAGGCTTATTTCTGACAACAGAGAATCAGATGACATGGAGATAGATGCTATCACAACTGTACCCAAATATAGGCGTAAGCGGAAAGCAAAACCTTGCAAGCAGACTGAGAAAAATGCTTTAGCCTCCTGTCTCACTGTTCTATTAGATTCCCAATAGAACAAGATATCTAAGTAGGGTTAGTGAGTGTATGTTTGCAAATAAGACTTCAGAATAGTGTAAATAGATGTTATGTAAAATGATTCATATCTAGTACAGCCGGTATATGACGGATTGACCGGACTGTTATGTAAATGACTGACATGTGACCAATAGAATAGGTAATATGTGTACTGTCATGAGGAAATCCATAAGCTTGGCTGGTAATTAAAATGCAAGAGTGCACGTCATAAAACCCACCACTTAACTAGCTAATTGTAAATTCAGGCGGGGTATCAACAGTAAAAATTAATAAGATGCTGTAATAAAGTTGCTGTTTTAAATGACTGATGTAGCTATAGGTTAAGAATTGGGAAATAATTGGGTCTTAGGTACTCCTCTGCATAAGCAAAGATTTCAAGGCGGAAACTATCTTTATTAACAGTGAGTAAATACATAGGAATATGTTTTATTAATAATTGATATGCCATGAAATACACAAGCGGATGATACAGTTCTCCAAATGGTGACCATGTTATGGTGTGCTTACATCGAGCATTCAAGGGTTGAGTTAAAAACCAGTTAGAAGAGGAGAAATTAAATGGAGAAAAATCTCTCTGTTTGAGTTGGAGACTAACTGTGAAATACTTGTGGTCATTGACTTTTGTGTAAATAGCCAGATATGAACATTGTCTATTGTTTTATTCATATACACGTGCGTGTATATACAAGAGACTTATCTGACAGCATTGAATCGGCGCAGAGCGTGGGAACCAGGGAGACCTGAACCAGCCAGATAAAGTCGAGTCCGTGGTTACCATGGCAACAACAAGCAAACACAAATGGAAACCAGTCGAGACAACCAGGGACGAATGATCGGTTACTATGGCAACAGTAACAACCCACAGCAGGAACAGCCGAAAACGACAAGCAGACATTAGTAGAAGTTACGTAATTATATTAATTTCATAGGAAATTTACTTACTTGTTACATGCATATAATCCATTTAATTCTTTTTAGTTCCAGTTTTAAAGTCATTCTATGTGACTTTATATATGCACTGTACAAATGCTTATGCTACATAACTAGTTAGTTAGAGAATTTATATGCAATGAATATCAATTAGGTCGGATATTAAAACTCATTACTCAGCTTTAAAGGTGGCAATTGCTAACTGCCAAATGTGTCAAAATTAATTGGTACTCATTTAACACCATTATTTCCTATACTCAAGTTAATTAAGAAAGGTGTTAATTAATTGAGATGTTACGAGCATCCGCTCAATTCTGAGTTTGACTGTCAGTTAAGTGAGTAATATGGAATGTTAAGTAACTAAGTCATGAACATGTAAATTATAAGTACATTACTTTTCGTGTTTTGATTTTTATCATTGCAGAAGACATGAGAAGTTACGGTACATGTATTAGAAAGACTGTATACAGATCTCTCCTCAGGGACAAGGCAAAATCGTGGCTTAAAGGCGGAATACATTGTGAACTTGAACATTTACATACACACAACGGATTACAGAGACAAAATAGTGAATTACACCTGTGTGAGAAGAACCTGACATTTGAAGCCTTAAGCTAAATACTGACACTAATGAATGCCTTATACAATCCTGAGAATTATGTAAATCGTAACATAGCGATAGAGAGTTACTGTATACAGTATTGCGTAATCAATATGTGGTGAAGGGTTTTAATTTTTACTTTAATAGATCAATATTATGTTTTCATGGGGATACAGCTAAACATGTATTAATCAGATTTAATTGATAACTCAATAAAATCTGACTGAAATGAAGGAAGAGGCGAGCGTCACATAGTGACTTTTAACCTCTTGATTTGGATCCAATATCTTGGTTTGGATCCAAACATAATATAGACATAGTACTTATAGTGAACCAGGAAATTCTGTAGTCTTGACCTGATCTGATTGACAATTATATAGCTTCCGGGTCTATTGCTATGGCAACTGTCCTGATATGGCAGACCTTCCGTTGCAAACAGGAAATGGCTGTCACCTTGCTTTAAGGATATATACTGGGCAAAGGGAAGATTCGGGGGTGGGGGGATTCAGTTGAGAGTCAGTCTAGATTAGATCAGATGGGAACAGAGATAACACTAGGGCTATGATCATAATCACAAGTTAGAAATGCATGATGGGAAGTTTAGGGACTGCACGGTACGTGGCTCAGGCATAGGCCAGTATCGACTTAGAAACGAATAGGGACAGTCATGTTAGAGAACTTTAACTATGTGTTGCTGTATTGGGGTTTGTGAAATATGTTTATTAAAATATCGAAGACTGAAAATGTGTTGTAAATGAAACCCATAACAAGACAAGGTGATTTTTACAGATGCGTAGAAAGGCGTATTTATGGAGGGAGGGTTTACCTTTTCCCTCATACAACCGTATTTTCACACATGTGCAAACAGAATAGACCTAGATCAGACGGCTTCTATAGGAGTCGTCTGATCAGGGTCTGCTCTGTTTGCTTATTAAATGATATTGATTTGATTCTACAGTTTATGTTATGTCGGAGCAAAAATGTCCTCTAAACTGTTTATACAGTAAAACCTCGATTATTCGAATTTTCGTTATAGAAGAATTGAGACCCTTTTAGGCAGGTGGCTGCTTAATGCATGGTGAAAGTCATGCAGAAAGCTCCTAGAGGAGCTTTCTGCATGACTTTCACCATGCATTAAGCTGCCACCTGTCTTAAAGATCGATGATAATACGTATTTTAGTGTTCGGATAATCGAGGTTTTACTGTATTATGAAATTTGAGTTAATAAATATTCGTGATGCCATGTGTAAATGGTGAAGGTCCTATGCTTCACTCGTTTAACGTTGTCAAGTACGGTACTGAACTGGTATTCTTTATTTATCAGCCATGGGGAATGGGAGTAGAAGAGAATATCAAGTACTTAAGACTAATGAAATAAGTTTGTACAGGTATCAGATTTTAATTTATTAGGCAATAAATTGTGAGTGGTCAGATTGTGAGTGGTTAAGATTGTGAGCGGTTAGAGTGGTTGAGGTGTTTGTTTGCTTATATCGGGGTATTCCGTCATTTGAACCCTTTCCGTCATATAAACGTGTTTTCGCGCATTTGCAAACCGAGTAGACCCAGATCAGACGGTTCCTAGAGGAGCCGTCTGATCAGGGTCTGCTCTGTTTGCTAATGGAATTTGAAAGATATGTTTCTTTACTTTCTAAAATGGCTACAATGTTCTACCTTCCATATTTTGTTGTAACTATTTTCCCCATGAATATTCAGTAGGTATTGTAATTTGGAATAAACGTAGAACATGGAAAATGTTATCAGTATCGGATAGTTACTTTGTTTAATAATTTCAAGAATAACTCCTTTATTCCTCCGCCAAACCCTATACTTTGATTTTGGTCAAATCGCGACGTCCAGCTAATAACAGTCAGAGGAAACCTCCAAATATGCCCAGTGTATGATGCAATTTGCATCGTGTCGCGCATGGAAGAACAAACGTGTACAATCATCGACCTACTACAGGCCAACTGAAAGGCTTCCTCAATACCCAGACTGGGGTTTAAACCACAGCGGCGAGGGGCTTGCGAGTTGATTGTCAGTCACATACCATAACCACTGTTAGATGATTATCTATGAAGTAAAGGGTTAGGCCCGTAGTTGGTTTTCAAGAAACAATGACGAGGTCTTACTTTCATTTTCGATAAACGTGAACCTGGGTCATGTGTCTAGGATGCATTGTGACTAATTGCCATTTACCACAAACCTAAGTATTCAGCTTTTACATCCTGGTACATTTGACCTTTAGTATTCTGAAATGTGCACATACTACATCGACAACCGGATTATTCGAACACTCAAATACGTACTATTGTTGACCTTTAACACAGGTGGCATCTTAATGCTGAGTGAAAGTCATGCAGAAAGCTCCTAGATTAGCTTTCTGTATGACCTTCGTCCTGCATTAAGCAGTCACCTGCCTACAAACAAATATTCTTCATAACTAAACATTGTGTAGTATCGAGTACTCGTCACTCCAATTTGAAGCATTTTGTACTTACATTACCTATTCGTCCTCGGACGTTTGTGAATCTATTGACCGTGTATCGAACTGACTGGCTGTTCCGGTGAGAAACCATTACAAGTATACAATTCCCACGTTTAGCTGGCACTTGCAAGCAGCATGGATCCAAATGATACGTCGGTTAACACGGTCTCTCATCAGGGTTTATTCCGTTTCATACTCGGTTAAGAGTCTCTCAACGGTTTGATCGACTAGGAATTAGTAAAAAATAGCATCATATCCAAATTAAAGCAGATCTTATTTTTTATCAAAGTTGGACCAGGATACACCCATATATGGACAACCCCACTGTTTTGCTAATACTGGCCAAGTTGTGCGACTGATAAGCCCCTCAATTGTAATGGGTACTCGGAGCTACAGATGCGTACAAGTACACTAAAATCGTCATTTCTCCGCAAAACACTATATTGCGACCACTCCTTAGAATCGTCCTCGGGGGTAACTATAGATAGCTCTTCCCTTTACCTGTTACATATTCATGTAAGAAATAATGACATCATGAATATTTATTAGCTGATGTTTTATAATGGCATGTGTATAAAGGATATGTTGGTATTGGTAGAAATTGCAGAGTCAGATCTATTATGTATTCATTAGCAAACAGAGCAGACCCTGATCAGACGGCTCCTTTATGAGCCGTCTGATCAGGGTCTACTCTGTTTGCAAATGCGTGTAAAGGCGTTTATCAACCTCCAACGCAGTAATCTCCCCTAATCGCTACGCTGTGACAAGGTAGATCACTGTGAAGAGTTTGGGCGTTTATATGAAAGAAAAGCTAACTAGAAACTATAGATTCAGATCTATATAATATCATAAGTAAACAGTACAGACCCTGATTAGGAGCCTTCCACCAGGGTCTACTTTGTTTGCAACGGTGTAGAATGGCGTATTTGGATGAAGGAAATGTTTAAGCACGTATTTAGGGAGGAAAGGGTTAATGACTCTACCGGGTTCTACCATGGGTTATACCATGTCGACAAACAATTCAGCAGATTATATCCCTATTGTTATACCTGTACGACTTGTTTTTCCGTGTTAAAAGCTGGTGTTTTCTGTAGTTTTAATCAAAATTTAATCAGAAACAGTTTTTAGCGAATGAGCAATTCACTGTGGGCGTGTTCAAAAACACGGGAGTTGTATCAGATATAAAACGGGTGTCTCTTATCACGCATTTGCAGTCAGCTAAACTGATGTTATCTGCTTTCTATTTCGCAAACGTGTTTTGTTTTGAGAAAACTGTGCAGAAAAATAGCTTATCCGAACATTCAAATACAGTAGACCCTGCCATAAGTGACCATTAAAAAGAGGCCCATATGGGTCTGTAAGGTAGGTGGTAGCTTAATGCAGGAAAACAAAAATAATGCAGAAAGTTTCTATAGGCAGGTAAATGCAGGTCAAACGTGATACAGAAAGCTCCTATAGGAGCTTTCTGCATTACTTTTGTTTGCCCTGCATTAAGCAACCACCTGCTTTTTAATACTCCTATGATTGATAAATGAATGTCCGCTTAAGACAGGTTCCACTGTAAGTATCAATGTCAGTCTCTGAAAGACAGGTGCCAGTTTAATGCTGGGTGAAAGACTGGGAGCTGTCTGCATTATCTTCACCATACATTAAGCAGCATACTACCTAGAAAATGTCTCTTCTTCTTTACTTAAATTACGTATTAGTGAAATTCTGCTGTACTGTCTTACTTGGTACAATAAAACCTTCGTAACCGGACTCCAGTAAAGAATAAATCAGATCGTTTTAGACATGTTGATGCTTAACCCTTCTTGCATTTAATACGCCGTTCTACACCTATGCAAATAAACAGACGGCTCGTATAGCAGCCGTCAGATCAGAATCTGCTCTGTTTGTTTATGGATTAATCTGAAACTATAGTGTTTTCTTTGCCAAAACATTCATGTGCTAATATACTATTTTAAAAATAATCTAATAAATATTCATGATGTCATCATGAGCCCTCTGATCTGGGTCTAAACTGTTTGCAATTAACAGCGCATGCGCGTCTGGGATTTACACGTCATATTGGCGACCTTTGACGACTCTGTAAAAGTCACTTTGTGAAACCATTGTAATAAATAGAGCATTTGCTCCTATAGGAGCAAATGTTCTATTTATCACAATGGTTTCAAACTACAAAATTTTAAAATTTTCCTTTTCTCTAGTTAATGTTTCTTTTTGGTGGATTTATTCAAAGAGGTTGCATCTAAAAATAGTCTATGAGGTAATGGGTTAAAAGGTCTAAGGATACTGTTTACTGCTAAACATGTAGGTACTTTAAACGAAATGTCCAAGGCTGTAAATTTAACATTGTCGTGTATAAAACTAATCAGTACAAAAGAGTTTGAACTATTTATTATTTCTTTTTTACATAAGTTGGCAAGAAAATAAATACAACGTAGTTTCAGGCGAAACCTATCTTAAATGTTTTAATGTGCATGGCTGGAACGTCCAGTGCCTCTGAGATGATCAGTTTTGAACCGTCCTTGGTACCTGTTAGTGTGGTGGCATGAACGCTCTCCACGCCAAGGTATGATAAATCAGCCACCAACAGTCCCTCCTACAAAACAGTTAAATGATAATAACTAACATAAATTAACCCATTCCCTCATATTGACGCCTTTTAACGCCTCTTTGAAAGTCGCTTTCTGAAATCATTGTGGTAAATAAAGCATTTGCTCCATAGGAGCAAATGCTCTATTTGTCAAAATGATTTCAAAACTAAACAATTCTGACATTTTTCTTTTCTATAGTAAATGTCCCTTTTCGGTAGATTTATTGAAAGAGGTATGGTCTAAATATAGCCTATAAGGTGATGGGTTAACATAAAATCTCGCCAATCCGAAAACTAACATAAGTATCATTATTGGTCCCAATTTCGCCAACCCAAATACTCCAAATAAATACCATTACTGGTATTTAACCCTTCGCTTGCTATTCACGTCAATATACCTACTTGTAAATAGTGAAGACCCAGATGAGACAGCTCCTGCAGGAGCTGTCTCATCAGGGTCTGCACTATTTACAAATTGATTGTGCAACCAGTGCAATCCACAGCAGTGATTACACAGCGAAATACTTGTACACAGTGAAGATATATGTAATTATACAACAGGACATGGGTAAAGAAGGAAAAATGCATTTTAAAATTCAGAAAGAGAAGGGTTAAGACAGGAGGCAGCTTAATGCAAGGAACAGTTCACGCAGGGCAAACGGCATGCGGAAAGACCCTCCATGAGCATTAAGCAGCCACCTGTCTTAAAGGTTATTCTTAACTTAAAGTTCGCACAAGCGAATCTTCTCTGATTTTACCCTGCAAATGACACAGGGTCCAAGCTGTTTGACACTCGGTCAGTAGTTTCTCAAAAGCTTGAATAAACAGCAAGTAAATGAACCCTATCCCTGTTGCATATTCATGTAAGAAATAATGACATCATGAATATTAATAAGATTATTTTTTATAATGGCATACGTCCCCAACTATTCTTGTCATCGACTATCAGGAAATCGATACAAAATAGTAATAGACCACAAGACATTTTGCCTCTGACAGAAGCTGTAGAATCAGACATGTATTACACCATAAGCAAACAGAGTAGACTCTGTTCAGACAGCTCCTATAAAAGCAGTCTGATCTGGGTCTACTCTGTTTGCAGATGCGTCAAAATGCACTTACATAAGGGAAATGGTTAAACTTGTTTTGAAATTGGAGTTTGAGCAGACAGTATAATACAATATAATATATTTCGGCATGATGAGGATTAACCCTTCGCTTCCTATGCACGTCAATATACCTACTTGTAAATAGTAAAGACTCAGATGAGACAGCTCCTGCAGGAGCTGTCTCATCAGGGTCTGCACTATTTACAAGTTGATTGTGCAACTAGTGCACTCTACAGCAGTGATTGCTACAGTGAAATACTTGTACACAGTGAAGATATATGTAATCATACAGCAGGGCATTGGTAAAGAGGAGAAGTGTATTTTAAAATTCAGCAAGCAAAGGATTAACCCTTTCCTTCATGAATACGCCCTTTTTCACGCATTTGCAAATAGAGTAGATCCAGATCAGGCGACTCTTATTGGAGCCGTTTGATCAGGGTTTCATTTGTTTGTTTATTGTTGAATATAGATCTGATTCTGCAATTTCTGTCTGAGCTAAAATGCCATTATAAAAATAATCCATTTTTTACATGAATATTCAACGGGGTAATGGTTAACATTTTCCTTCATATAAACGTGTTTTTCACACATTTTCAAACAGAGCAGACCCCGATCAGACAGTTCCTATAGGAGCCGTCTGATCATGGACAGCTCTGTTTGCTAGTAGAATTTGAAAGATCTGTTTCTTTATGTCCTACATTGGCTACACAGTTTCACCTTCCATAGCTCATTATAACTACCGTGTCAATGAAAAGTCAGTAGGTATTGAAATTTGGAATAAACATAGAACAGGGAAAGGGTTAAGGAGGGTATATGACACACTACCCCCTCTTATGCAGTCTGTCAATGAAGCATGTACGCCACACAGAACTGATATCCTAGACAGATATCTGACCGGTACCTACCTTTGACGGACATTTCTGGTGGATTTGTCTAAACCCACAGTCTATCCCTTTCCTGTGCGCCACTAACAAGGCCTGCTTGGCTATATTCTCCTCAACCGATAACATTCTTAAGTTCATAACATGGAGATCACATGGAAAGGGCCTGGTCAAGTGGATTTGAAGAGGATCCCGTCGAGAGGTTAGGAGTGAAGGGGTAGAAGGCAGGAAGACGAGTAATGGATTATTTAGGCTCTCAGATAGATGATCAGACGTCATTGATGGAAGACAGATGTGCTTGTGATCCTGCAAAACGGACTATATGTCACTGTAAAATGATCAAATCGATGCAGGTTATTGTATAAAATTAATACTTGTCATACATTAGGGAAAGCGAATGATAAAATTGTGCAATATTCTTGTATACTATAAAGAACAAGCACTATATCTAAGACCTATTAAATTTACAGTAAAGTATATATTATACCTCTGGAGTGTTAAAGCAGGGAGTAGCTTAACCCTTTCGCTGCCAAATGCTGTCGTCTGCTAACTTTGTCGTCTGCTGCAAAATTTCATTTTTTTTTATTTTCTTCATTTTTGTTTCAAAACAAAACAGACAGTAACAGACAGTTTGGATCCTGATGAGACGCCGAGTTACTCGGCGTCTCATCTGGATCCAAACTGTTTGCATAGGTAATCACAGATCCGGCATTGACAGCGAAAGGGTTAATATAGTACTAAACTTATACATAAAGCTCCAAAAGGACTTTTCTGCATACATGTATATATTGTCATGCATTAACCTTTTACTCCATTAATTCTTTGCACGCTAAGTAATTTTTCGTCTGCAACAGTTGTCGTCTGCTTCAATTGATAAAATAAACTTTCTCTCAAGTTTTTGCAAAAATATTGTCAAGATGACAAATAGTTTGGATCCTGATGAAACGCCGCATTATCTGGATCCAAACTGGTTGCATAGGTAATCACAGTTTCGCCGCTAGAGTGCAAAGAGTTGACACGACTTTCTATGCATTTGCAAACAGAGAAGACCCATATCAGATGGCTCCTATTGGAGCAATCTGATCAGGGTTTGCTCTGTTTGCTTATGATATAATATATATCGGATTTACATTTTCATGCCAACTATTCTTGTGTCCATGTACAATTATAACAATTACTCTAATTAATATTCATGGTGTCATTATTTCTTGCGTAAATATTAATGGAGAGAAAGGGTTAACCCTTTCCCTCATATAAAAGTGTTTTTATGCATTTGCAAACAGAGTAGACCCAGATCAGACGGCTCCAAAGTCCTAGAGGAGCCGTCTGATCAGGGTCTACTCTGTTTGCTAGTATAATTTGATAGATCTGTTTCTTTGCTTTCTAAAATGTCTACAATGGTCCACCTTGCATATTTCTTTATAACTATTTTGTTAATGAATATTCATTAGGTATTGAAATTTGAAATAAACAGAACTAAGAAAGGGTTAAGTAACAACATGAATTTACTGACTCCTACGTTAATGACGTATGTGGTTGCATTAGCTAGACGCTACTGTAATACGTTTGCAGGGTGTCTGGTGTTCGTAGAAATTGACAGATAAATGCCGAAATGAATTCATATATGTTTGCAACATAGATCAAGATCAAGAAATAACAATTAAACCTCTACTTACGGAAAAGGTAAATTAACTGAGTCATTTTCAGTAATACAGAACCGGGTCATTTTCCAGGAAAGAATAATTGAAGTTTTAAAGAACAAAAATAAAGTATGTAATACTTCAAGAAATAAACTGAAACTTATTCTCAAACACGTATATTTAGTTTCATTGAGCCAGTCGTTCGGACGAATGTGCGACCTACATTTTTTTCTACAATGTATTTGCTATCACCGTATGTTAACACTTCGCTTGCTGTTCACGTCAATATACCTACCTGTAAACAGCGAAGACCCAGATAAGACAGCTCCTGCAGGAGCTGTCTCATCTGGGTCTGCACTATTTACAAGTTGATCGTGCAACCAATGAACTCCAGAGCAGTGATTGCACAGCGATATACTTGTACACAGAGAAGATATATGTAATTATACAACAGGGCATGGGTAAAGAAGGAGAAATGTGTTTTAAAAAGGGTTAAAACTTAACAACTTCTCTCATACTAATTGGGTCTAAAAATGTATCACTCTGGAATATGTGATAATTCAGCAATGCAAGACGTGCTCGTTCTCCCCTAGGCTAGTTTTAGACTAAACATCTTTGAATTGATCTACCGAAAAAGAGCATTAACTACAGAAAAGGAGAATTTTAGAACTGTGTAGTTTTTAAACCATTGTGATAAATAGAGGATTTGCTCCTATGGGAGCAAATGCTCTATTTATCACAATGGTTTCATAAATGACTTTTACAGAGTCGTCAAAAGTCGACAATATGAGGGAAAGGGTTAAGATTGCGTCTGATCAATGCCTACGATGTAGTTTATCTGCATTTGCAGAATTCAGTTTATCAGATTATACATGCTCCGTTTATCACAATGGTATCAGAAAGTGACTTTACAGAGGCGCCAAAATGCGTCACTAGGGGGAGGGATGTTAATACGTGTTCGTGGGCCAAGTTGTTTATCATTCTGACAATAACTAATGAACTAAAAATTTCTGAGAATGCGTTTTTTTAGACTGATAATGTTGGTGAGTTCATACCTTACTCACATTAATATTTACATGTGTCCGCCTCTTTTCAAAGAACATGAAGAACGAGCTTTTGGCTGGTACGTTGTCTTTGATACCCTCATTGAGTCCTCTCCAGTCGTGCTGCATTAACCGTCTGTCGAGGACAACCTCTAGCCATCCTACAAACAGAACAGTAGTGGAAGCCTGCTTAATTGGTAGCAGTTTGAAATGGACATCTGGGTACGTACATTTCATATAAATTTTCATTAAATGTCTGACATATCTATGACGTAGTTTTGTGTTATTTATTAATGCCTTGAATATACAATGTAAGATGGTTGGGATTTTGGTCGGATTAGATAAAATACTGCCTTATAAGGACCGGTATGTCACATACACTTATAATCATAAATTCTGGTATGTTATACACACTTTTAGTCGTCTTTATAAAAGCCGGTATGTTATATACACTTCTAATTGCGCTGATAAAGATTGGTATGTCATATACACTTCTGGCTGTCCTTATAAAGGCCAATATGTTCTTTACATTTTAAGCTGTCATTATAAGGGCCAGTATATCATGCACACTTCTTGTTGCTCTTATAAAGGTCAGTACGTCACACACAACTTGTTGCCCTTATAAAGGCCAGCCGGTATGTTATACACATTTCCTGTTGTCCTTATAAAGGTCAATACGTCATACACACTTCTTGTTGCCATTATATAGGTCGGTATGTCATACATACTTTAAGCTGTCCTGATAAAGGCCAGCATGTCCTATTCACTTTTAGCTGACCTTAAAATGGTCAAAATGTCATACACACTTCTTGTTGCCTTTATAAAGGTCAGTATGTCATATAAACGTCTTGTTGCCCTGATAAAGGCCAGTGTAGCATACACACTTCTTGTTGCCCTTATAAAGGTCAGTATGTCACACACAACTTGTTGCCCTTATAAAGGCCAGCCGGTATGTTATACACATTTTCTGTTGCCCTTATAAAGGTTGGTATGTCATACACACTTCTTGTTGTCCTTATATAGGTCGGTATGTCATACACACTTCTAGTTGCCCTTATAAAGGTCAGTATGTCACATGCACTTGTTAACCTTATAAAAGCCGGTACGCCATACACACTAAGTCTTCTTGTTGCCTTTATAAATGTCGGAATGTCATATACACTTCTAGTTGCCCTTATAAACGTTACTAGGTCATACACATATCTTGTTGCCGCTATAAAGGTCACATGCATTTCTAGTTGCCCTTAAAAGGCATGAATGCCATACATGTATACACTTCTAGTTGTCCTTACAAATGCCTGTATGTCATGTACACTTCTAGTTGCCCTTATAAAAGCCAGTATGTCACATACACTTCTAATGGACCTTTTAAAGGCCTGTATATCATGTACCGCTCTAGTTGTCCCGTATATAAGCCTGTATATTATCATATACATTTCTAGTTGTCCTTATAAAGACCGGTATGTCACATGCACTTCCAGAAAAATAGATCTGCTCATATTTGAATCTGGTGCTATTCCGTGCTATCTGGTGATATCTGGTGATATCCGGTGCTATCTAGTGATATATGGTGCAATCTGGTGCTATCCGGTGCTAACTGGTGCTATCTTGTGCTATCTGGTGCAATCTGGTGCAATCTGGTGCTATCTGGTGCTATCTGGTGCTATCCGGTTCTATCTGGTGCTATCCGGTGCTATCTGGTGCTATCCGGTGTTATCTGGTGCTATCTGGTGCTATCATGACTACATCCGATTCGTGAAAAAGTTTGAGAAACTATTGATTGAGAATCAAATACAGTATACCCCCTAAAATACGACCACTTAATGAGAAAACTTTGGTATCTTTAAAAGCAGGTGGTTGCTTAATGCAAGTCGAAAATAATGCAGAAAGCTCCTGCAGGAGCTTTCTGCATTACTTTCGTCTTGCATTAAGCTACCACCTGCCTCTAAGAGGCATAATTGTGCATCATTTTTTGGAGATCGCATGAGAGGGGTTTTACTCTAGTTGGTTCATGATGAGACGCTGGGTTAATTGTCGTCTCCTGTGGATCCAAGATGTTTTGCGAGTGGGAGACATATTTAGCGATATAATGGTATAATGTATACAGTAAAACCTCTCTATAACGGTCACTAAAGTGTGGTAATCAGTTGGTATTTAGGGCAGGTGGCTGCTTAAAGCAGCCACCTGCCTTTAACACAAATACTTAATGTAATATAGTGGTCGTTATAGAGAGGTTTTACTGTATATTCTAATTAAATACAGTATGATGAGTAGCCCAAGCATCATACATGTTGCTCAAAATATTATACATGTAAATATGTAAGGTAAGTTAAACTCACACTCATACAGCAGAATCTCTCAATGGCAACCACTTAACGAATAAACATGAGTATATTTAAAAGCAGGTGGTTGCTTAATGCAATAGGAGCATTCTGCATTACTTCCGTCCCGCATTAAGCTACTACCTGCCTCCAACATCAAGAATTAGTCCTCTTTATGTGTCATCTGTAGACGGGTTTAGACTGATAATAATAGAAAATAAAAAAAATACACAGTAACTAAATACATGTACCCCCTAAAGCCGGACAGCTTCTGCTAATACCACAACTTCTCATGTACAAATATCGTTTTAACCCTTTCCCTCATATAATAATAATAATAATAATAAAGACTTTATTTAACGAGAGTACTCATTTGGTTATGACCAATCTTCCATGAGGCCCTCAAACAGAGAGAAAACATATATACAATTACATATATACAATTTGTAATGCTTTCATAATAATTTTGCATAGGCACCAACCTTGCACTGGTGATAAACAGATCTGAGTGTAATCCATTATGTGCTATGCACGATTTTTACCGCACACAGTGTAGACCCGGATGAGTGAGTTCCTGTAGGACCCCTCTCATCAGGATCTGCATTGCTTGCAATGGGAAATTGAAATTGAAATTCATATAACCGTGTTTTCACGCATTTGCAGACAGAGTAGACCCAGATCAGACTGCTCCTAGAGGACCCGTCTGATTAGGGTCTACTCTGTTTGCTAACAAAATTTGAGAGATCTGTTCCTTTGCTTTCTAAAATGACTACAATGTTCCACCTTCCATATTTCTGGATAACTATTTTGTTAATGAATATGCAGTAGGTATTGAATTTTGGCCTAAATACAGAACAGGGAAAGGGGCAAACATCTGCTAATATATAGCCATGATGTTATTATTTCTTACATGAATATTCAACAAGGAAGTGGTTAACAACTTTGCAGATCACATATGTACCTGAGACAAGACTGGCCATTCCATGGCTTGATGATGTTAATAATGTAAACCTTCTATCTTTATCGTCTAATAACGCCATAGTGGTTACTGGGTAGAAGTTACCTTGTATTGTCATCTTAGCACGAGTCTTCCGTTTATGCAACTGAAAATGTAAATTAGAAAAATTGGTTCACTCTTTTATTGCAAATAATTTTCATCTGCACACACTGTCCTTTGCTGTAAGTGTCAGAGCATTTTTCTCAAAACATAAAATCTGAAAATAGGAGATCCTTCAAAAGTAAAAGTAGAAATAAGAAAAGAGACTCGGTTTTATTGAGTCCATTGCATTCATGAGAAGTTATTGAAAATGCAACACTACCCACGCTCCCTAGCACAGGCTTAAGCAGTGTTCAATTTTCATAACTAAACACATTGAAAATGATGATCCCAATAGACCAGAAAAAATGATAACACTAAGAATTAGTTGGTTGAGATTAATCTTACCGTTTAGACTTCTTTATAGCTTAACCTTTTCATGATGGATGTGTATGCAAGACACAATGTATAGTACAGCATAAAAAAACAGAGTAGACCCTGATCAAACAGCTTATATAGAAGCCATCTGATCTGGATCTACTCTGTTTACAATTGTGTTGAAATGCGTATTTATCATCTAATGGATTAAGTAGTCGGTATAAAAAGGTCACCTGAAATCCATTAACATCAGTACAGAAGGCGTGTTGATGACCCCTGACGTCTGTCTCTATCCTCATTACCAGCTCACTGTTGTCCCAGACTCCACTATTCATATGAATCACGTTGTCCAAGTGGACACCTAAACCTAAAATCCCTAAAGTAGACATTTTACGATTATTCAGCAAAATCATCATAGTTATTGTATTGTAACCACTATTCATTAAAATGCATCGGGTTCTTTTGTTATTATATCTACATTATTTTGCGACAGATATATAACGGTATGTATCCTAAAGTAGAAATGTTGCGATTATTCACCATATTCACCAGAATTACTAAAGTCACCCATTATAACTGCCGTTAACCAATCACTCAACAGGCTATTTGTAGGTCCAACCTCTTTGATTAAATTTATTGAAAATGAAAATTTACAAAAGAAAATGAGACCTCAGAGCAAATAGTCTATTTATCACAGTGGTTTCAAAAATCACAACAGGCGTCACTATGAGGGAATATCTTAAATACATTGCGTTATTTTAAATGCAATATTATGCGCATTGAATGTGCGTTCTACGGTCTTAAACATCGTTGTTGTACATAGTCTGGGTCCTAATCATGGTTACCGTAGCACCCCGTAGACTTTTTCCATGGGTACCACATTGTTTTGGGGTCCTGTAACACGTATATACATTTGTAACGGCGATAAAACTACTAGCTGGACTAAAGTATGAACTCAAACTCAAATACAGTAAAATCTCGATTATTTGAACACTAAAATGCGTATCATTATCCATTATTCGAACACTAAAAAACGTAAATACATGTACGTAATGCGATCTTTAAGAGAGATTGCAGCTTAATGCATGGTGAAAAGTCATGCAGAACGCTGCTCTGGGATAGTTACCTGATGAATTATATATAGTTGCTATATGAGTTATATCTTGATAAACTGCTTTAACTTCTGTGAACAAATTTCCCTGAACAATTAGTATCACAGGCCTACTCCTGTTGAGCTCCTGAAAAGTAAAAAATGTATCATATTTAAGTAAACAATCTGTAAATATACGATAACCATTTAATTTGGCAAAAGAGCCGTAGCAATTATTTGAAAACAATCAAACATGTTAAATGGGGAGGAACGTATATGTTCAAAGGCGAAATCCTATGAAACTATTTTAGTAAATTGCAAATTGATATGGAGTGTGTCACCCTAACGTCACAATCTTAATACAGGGATGTGGGCACGGATTCCATATTGTACACTGACTTGTCCTCATCACTGTTGTATTACTAAACTTATGTTTGTAAACTATACATAAACAGTGTAACATCGATATCTCGAACTCTGTTAAGTCGAACTTCGAAATAACTTGAAGTAAAAGTTTGGTCCTTTCAAAAGTTTTAATACAGAATCATTCTAAACTATATCACTACGCATATCTAGAAACACATGTGATAGCTTAATACAGGTCGAATGCAATGCTGAAATCTTCTACATGAGCTTTCGGCATTAAGACATTAGACCTGCATTAAGCTGTGAACTCAATACATTGTTCAGAATAGAAAACTGATGACTCGTACTTCTGTTATCTCGAAGTATGTTGTTTGGTCCCTTGAAATTCGAGTTATCGAAAACTATATATATATAGTAGAACCTTCTAAAGTAAACCTACTACTTTTTCATTAACCGTTTCACTGCCAATGTCGCATAAATGCACCACAACAAATAGTGCAGTCCCAGGCGGCGTCTGATCAGGGACTTCACTTTTTGTCTCAGTCTCTATTTCTATATATGTGCTTTATTCCTTTGAAATTTGCATTTATATGTCTAATTTCCCTATTTTATGGATTTATTTAACAAAATTGGTTTTAAAAACCTGGCACCGAAAGCGTTAAATCATTACTGCCTTCTTACCGCTGCGGGCCCATCAGGTATAAATGTATATGGTCCACTTTTATCCTTAAACGGGTGGACACGCTGGCCAGTTGTGTAAGTGACAAAGTGGATGTCGGATCTGTGTTGTACCTCCTCGCCGTGATAATGAAGAGACTGGAAGACAATCAGAACCGTTCATTCCAAACCTCCAATACTAATGTATTGACTAATAGCGCACATGTTTGAATTCTTTAAACTAGCCTGTTTTGAAAAGTATGTTACCTTTTAAACTGATATACATTAACTCTTTCGCTGCCAATGTCGCATCTGTGATAACCTTTATGTAAACAGTTTGGATCTAGATGAGATGCGGAGTAACTCAGGATCAAAACTGTTTGTTACTGAGACGTTGTACAGTAAAACCTCTCTATAACGGCCACTTAATTATGTTAATTAGTAGGTATTTAGGGCAGGTGGCTGCTTAAAGCAATGTGAAAGTAAAACAGAACGCTCCTATAGGAGCGTTCTGTTTTACTTTCACCTTGTTTTAGGCAGCAACCAGCCTTTAACACAAAATACTTTATGTAATTTAGTGGCCGTTATAGAGAGGTTTTACTGTATCTTGAAACATTTTTTAAAAAAAAAAATGCAGAACGGGGTAACATATTGTGATAGATGAAAGGATATGTAACGGAAATACATGTCAATTTTATATACAAATATAGAATAAAAGTGAGACAGGAAATTTGGAATTACACTCGAAAGTGCACAGCAACACGAAACCAGAAGCACACGGCCTTCATAGAACTGTACTTTGCCTGTTCCACGCCGATGTCATTAGGACACTACAACAACGAAAGGTCACATATAGGTGCCCATGTCCATTTCAGTTGGTGCTAAAGCAAAAATGAAAATAGCAAAACTACAAAAACGGTTTGCTCCATAAATACACCTGCGCAAACAGAGTAGATCCGGATCAGACGGTTCCTGTAGCATAGTCTGATCAAGGTATGCTCTGTTTGATTATGACATATAGATATGAGTCTACTGTTTCTGCCATGGACAAATACCCCTGTGCCCATGTGCAATTATAATACAGTAGAACCCCTCTAATGCGACCACTTAAAGAATAAGCACAGCTGCCTTTATAAGCAGGTGGTTGCTTAATGCAGATCAAAAGTAATGCAGAAAGCTCCTAGAGGAGCTTTCTGCATTACCTTTGTCCTGCATTAAGCTACCACCTGCATATAACACCCAGAATTGTACCTCTTTTAGGTGGTCGCATTAGTGGGGTTTTACTGTATTAATACTCATGGTGTTATTATTTTTTTCATGAACATTCATAGAGTATATAATTTCGTATTTACGGGCAAATTATGTCAGTGCCCCATAAGTACTAGAATGAAGTAAACAGGTCATGTATTCTAAGTGATTTGAGTGTTGGGTTGGTATGCAAGAAGCCATGGATTTAAGATGTCACTGGATTTATAGAAACTGCTGTGTTTGCATCTGGCATTATTAACTAACGACATATATCTCAATTTACAGTACAATTACTCAGACATGGAACACACCTTGAGCATACCATCACAGGAGCTGAAATGAGCTGTCAAATACTGGTTGGAAACTTTTACACTTGGACGTCCTTCATGGTGTATGACAAATGGCGAACTGTGCACGGCTGATCTTATATATGGAAATCAAACATAAAACAAAAGTTAGCAGAAATGGTGTTTTATAAATTGACAACAATTAGTTTATAACATTTGCTAACAAGAGTACATACAGACGGAACCCTCCTATAGTTATAAAATGGGACGGACTCTAGGTACATGTATATAAAACACGACTCTACATATGCATTAAGATACAGCACATCAGGACAAAACTAATTTCTGATGCAATTGGTAATCTTCAACATTTATTTCATTAATTTACAATTAACCATTTCATATTTCAATAAATAGTACCTAATTAATTATTCGCATGCTATTCTTGTCAATATACCTACCTGTAAATAGCGAAGACCCAGATGAGACAGCTCCTGCAGGAGCTGTCTCATCAGCGTCTGCACTATTTACAAGTTGATTGTGCAACCAATGCACTCCACAGCAGTGATTGCACAGCAATATACTTGTACACAGTGAATATATATGTAATTATACAACAGGGCATGGGTAAAGAAGGAGAAATGTATTTTAAAATTCAGCAAGAGAAGGGTTAATTCGAACATTCGCCGTTATTTTTGGCAATGGCAGAAACTATAGAATCATGTCTATATCATGTATAAGCAATCAGTCGTATAGGAGCCGTCCGATCTGGGTCTACTCTGATTGAAAAGGCGTAGACATACGTATTTATGGAGTTATTTACGATTTACTGTCACGTAGATGGGCTGAGAATAATATTACTACCTAGTGTCTGTGTCCGTGCATGTAATGTTGATTATTTTGGCCACATTATTTTTTCTGGTGTTAGTAGTCGTTTGCTGGATGACGTAGGTGTGTATACTGAAGGGTTTGATGTCTACCTCAAAGGATAACTGAAATAAAGATAAACCACGACAATGGAATGCATGTTAATGGTAAGTTTATCGTTGCTAATGCTAATGATCTAGCTAAAGAAAGTATGTCTATACTTTTTTTATCTGACTTAGTTCTTTATTTAATGCGGACTCTTGCGAATTTATTGTCAGTGTGTTTTACAGCCCATTTGGAGTCTCACCTGGTTCCCGCCTGTTTTCAAGAACCAGCTGGGTCGTCCTTAATGGAACACATTGATTAGCTCTTTCGGTGCCAAATTTCAAATTGTCGTCTGCAATCCAAGTTTGTTAAATCATTCAGTAAAACAGGGAAATGAGATAAATAAATGCAAAGTTCAAAGGAATAAAGCACAGATATAGAAATATAGATTGAGACAAAAAGTGAAGTTCTTGAAAAGGCGGCGGCTGTTTTGGGACTTCTAGAGGTGTCATTGATAGGAACGATATCGATATATTATCGATACGATATCGATAATGGTTTCAAAATATTGATACAAATGGTGTATACAGGCTATATGTCTTACAGGTTCGCAATTTCCCACATACTTGCAGTGAAATTCTTCTGAAGAATCTCAACGAATACTTTTATTACCGCCATTTTTCGATGTTTTACCAGTGAGTTAGACCTAATTCAGCAACATTGTCTAGATCATCCCAAAATGGAACCCTTGAAACTTTTGACTGTTATTTTATGAACGACTGATTTTAACATATAACTGTGCTTTAGACGTTTTATGTAACTACAAAGCATATAAATCATGTTCGTGTATAAAAATCGATATATCGCCGATATTTTTCCATTATATAACAATACAGACATTTCCATCAATGACACCATCAATGTCGTGGTGCATTTATGCGACATTGACGGTGAAATGGTTAAACCTTAAGACTCATGACAACCAGTCATATTTATTTGTAGAGGTGTCATTGATGGAAATGTCCGTATCGATAAACCTTAAGGTGCAATTTGTCCAAAGGCTGCGATTTGGTAAACCCCCATATCTCGCACCCATACGTTATATAATAGGTGATACGAAAACATCAAATAGCTGTAGTGCTACTTTGGGATTGGTTTCGTATATTTAAAGTTAGATATTAACGTATTCATAGCCTTTAGACCTTTCCCATATGAGGTTTGAGTATTTAATGCAAGGCTTCGTGTGTAATTTAGAGTAACACCCAAATAATTATAATCATTAACAACATCTATTTGCTCCTGTCCATACGTCCATTTTTCATTCCGTTTCTGGTTACCTCTTTTGCGGAAAACTACAACTTTTGTTTTGACGACGTTAACCTCCAAACCCCGTAAATCACAATATTTAGATACAGTAAAACCTCTCTATAACGGTCAATTAATTACATCAAGTATTTTGTGTCAAAGGCAGGTGGGAGCTTAAAGCAAGGTGAAAGTAAAACAGAACGCTCCTATAGGAGCGTTCTGTTTCACTTTCACCTTGCTTTAAGCAGCCACCTGTCCTAAATACCAACTATTAAACACAATTTAGTGGCCGTTATAGAGAGGTTTTACTGTAATCGATTTAGTGATAATTGTAAATCATCTGGACTTTCCCCTAAAATAACCACATTATCTGCAAATAAAAGTAGAATAAAACAAATATCTTGGAAGCTAATACCGCAATTGACCCTGTCTTGCAAATAAAGTTCTAGATCATCTACAAAAAGAGAAAACGATATGGGCGAGTTTATCTCTCCTTGTCTGAGACCAACTGCTATATTAACATAATCCGAATGAGAGTTACATAACCTGACACAGGACTTAACAGACTGATGATATACATGCTACGTATTTTTCGCAGCATTTTACTCTTATATAATTTCAGTCATAGCGTATTCCTATAAATGCTGTCAAAACAACGTTTTATATTAATAAAACAACAATAAGCCTTTTATTTTCATTTATAATAGCATATTTCTGAATAATTCCTTGTAGAATAAAAATAGCATTTATAGTAGACCTCTCTTTCATAAAACCAAATTGTACATCTGGTATTACTTCGTGTTCCTCACACCACTTGTTAATACGTTGGTTTAGAACTCAAGTAAAAGCCTTCCACAGTTACTTAATAGAGTTATGCCCCTGTAGTTGTTACCATCCTGAATCAAGTATGGCATTGAAAATTTCGGTAATATAACCAGCTAAATCGATAAGATATCAGTACCAGACGCTTTATTATAACAAATGTGGCCGTTTTCTAACTTCAGGCTGGGGAATATACAGTAAAACCTCTCTATAACGGCCACTAAATTGTGTTAATTACATGTAGTTGGTATTTTGGGCAGGTGGTTGCTTAAAGCAAGGTAAAAGTAAAACAGAACGTTCCTATAGGAGCGTTCTGTTTTACTTTCACCTTGCTTTAAGCATCCACCTGCCTTTAACACAAAATACTTGATGTAATTTAGTGGTCGTTATAGAGAGGTTTTACTGTATGTATGATATACGATCATTTCAACACCAATTTTACTTACCAGGTAATGACCGCTGTCGAGTCTGTGTCTGTCTATCCAAACAGGACTGATCTGGTGTTCTAGTTCATCTTTACCGTCTGTCACTAGCACACTTACCCTGTTTACTAGTATATGGATAAGCTCTTGACGTTGATAGCCGAGAGAATTACTAACAATGACAGTCCTAAAACAGAGATATGTGTAGCTGCACACAGTAATGAAATATGGCGCATAACAGATAGTCAAAATATTTAAATACAGCGCTTGAAATGAACAACAAAGCAACAGTCCTAAATTGATGCAACCCTTTTACAGAAGTGAGTGTATCTAGTACCTGCCAAACAGGCAAAATCTGTCACAACATTCTTGAAATATAACAACGAGCCAATCACAGTATTTAACATATAGAAAACTATTACGAACTCTTGAAATATACCATCTACACAGTCTTACTGAACTTAAAACCATTCGGAAAATAAAACTTGATGCTAGATACTTTCAAATGATATACTCTCATAACAAAAGTGTGTATTTTATAAAAATGACACTTGCTCATGCATTGTCAGTGTATATAGGTACATACGTGCATCATTGTATAAAGCATAACAAAGACATTGACACTCCGAATGGGGATCGCTGAAAAATGTATTTAATCTAATCCACTTAAGGCAGTCAATTTCTTTGAGGGTTGTCTAAATGTGTATTCTTATGAATCTATTGTATTTTTTTAGGGGTGTTTCTCTTTTTGTTGATGTGGCATACCTACTTGGCTGGGTGCTTTATTTGTTTATCAACATGTATATGCATTGATGTAAAGAATGTATCAATAACAAATACTTGCTGTTTTAACTCATTCCCTCTTAATATACAAATGTTAGATCCAAGGGACACGAAATTTGCGACGGACGGATGGGTGGAAGGATAGACTGACAGATGGACGGACGGAAGTACGGACAATGCGATTACTATACGCCCGTTGTTGGGGAGCATAAAAAAGGAAACTTTCAGCATTATGTAGTGTTGAAATGTGATGAATACAATATTTGTTCCAATGGAGCAAATGGTGTATTTAATACAATGGTTTTAAAAAGTGGCTTTTACAGAGGCGTCAAAGGCCTCAGCTGGAGTAAATCGGTTAAAGGAATGTATTGACCCTTCGCTTGCTACTCACGTCAATAAACCTACCTGTAAATAGCGAAGACCCAGATGAGACAGCTCCTCCAGGAGCTGTCTCATCAGGGTCTGCACTATTTACAAGTTGATTGTGCAACCAATGCACTCCACAGCAGTGATTGCACAGCGATATACTTGTACACGGTGAAGATATATGTAATTATACAACCGGGCATGGGTAAAGATGGAGAAATGTGTTTTAAAATTCAGCAAGAGAAGGGTAAATAGAAAATAATGTTGTAACTAATTTGTATCCAGTTTCATTTGCCTTACAATATGTATTATGCACATCATTTGGATTATAAACTCCAGTAAACTATCGAGTATTCGCATTTTTAGTTTAGAAGAATTTAGACGCTTTTAGGCAGGTGGCTGCTGAATGCATGGTGAACATCATGCAGAAAGCTCATGCCACCTGTCTTAAAGATCGATAATGGTACATAATTTAGTTTATCTAATCCACTTAAGGCAGAATTTAAGTGTTACTCTTTAAGTCCCCCAGTAGCTTATTTTGGTTACTGACCGTTCCAAGGCGGTACTCCTGCTTTCAGCCTATGGTCAATTTTCTTGTTTAATATGCTTAATGTTTAATGTTTTTCGTCTTGATATGCGTCATGTTATGTTTTGTCTTGTGGCTATACCGTTTCTTGTTTGATGGTGTTTGGTGTGGTGTCATTTCGTGTGTGGCTCTCCCTGTTTGACTATTTTTCCATATTCGAATAATCGAGATTTCACTGTAGTTGCATAAACATATTAGTAAAGGTCATTACTAACCATTACAATCGGTACTACTACATGACTTGCAACTAGGATTATTTATTGAGTCCTGTGGTATTGTAAGACTGATTGGCACATATCGGCAATAAAAGATGTTAGTATAATTGATATTATTACAGGAACGACGAACAAGATCGGAATGAAAGACTTACTCGCGATCATTAAAAATGTTAAAGAAATAGTTAATGTGAGGAACGTAAATGAAATACAAATACAGTATTATGCAATCATCTGCTTGTGACACATCTGTTGTCTGTTATACATCCATCTTTGCATTTACTTTGCATACATCTGTATTAATATGTTCAATTAGGCTGTAAAGAAGAAATAAAACTAAGCCGTATTCTGAAGGTTACTTACGAGGGAGACCAGCCCACGTTTAATAGAACACGCTTGGGCAGCTTGCTGGGGCCTTGGTAGGATTCCCCCTGAAAGAGATAGGTCCCACATGTACTCACATTTGCCACATTGATTAAGTAAAGGAACAGTTACCTGTATCGAAGGGATACAACTCGATTAATCAATTCCAACATGGCATGTGTGTTATGGTTATACTTATTTCCATCCTTTCGACGGACATGTTTATTAAATGCTATTGCATACCACTGGTTTACTGAATTCTTTAAATACAGGACACCCATACACTGTCATTTGCAAACCGTGTAGAACCAGATAAGATGACTCCTCTATGCACCCTCTGATCAGGGTGCACTGTTTGTCATTCAAATCCATCTAGCAAGTTTAAGCAATTAAGCATACTGAGTGAATTCTTATTTTTCTATAGTTAAATACTGATGGGCTAGTTCAGTCTGTGAGCGTTGGAGTGATTAACACTGTAGTTGTTGAAGAAGTCAGTGTGTAACATGTTGAAAGCTTAACCCTTCGCTTGTTGAATTTTAAAATACATTTCTCCTTCTTTATCCCATGTCCCGTTGTATAATTACATATATATTCACCGTGTACAAGTATTCCGCTGTGCAATCACTGCTGTGGAGTGCACTGGTTGCACAATCGACTTGTAAATAGTGCAGACCCTGATGAGACAGCTCCTACAGGAGCTGTCTCATCTCGGTCTTCACTATTTACAGGTAGGTATATTGACGTGAATAGCAAGCGAATGGTTAATACATGACCATAAGCGCATGACAGACAAACAGACAGACGGTGGATAAGTTGTCCCATTGTATCATCCTGTTTACAGCAACATTTAATGACAAAAAATATGTTTTCAAAACAGAGCAACGGATACAATGCGTGTACTCAGATACTTGAATCGTCATTTCTCCTCTAAACGCTATGTTGTGACCACTCTTTAGAATCGTCTCTAAAAGAGACAGTTCTAATGAGTGGTAACAAGATAGGGTTTGGTGGAGAGTTATTCTTGAAAACGTTTTTTATTTATGCATCTTATCTGGACCTTTGTTCAAATGTGGAAAATGTACGACATGTACATATAATACATTAGTTTTTCCTATAATACAATTTTTCACTAAAATTATTTTTCCTCTAATACAATTTTTCACTAAATAATATTCTACTTGAAATCTTGAAACTATACTCTTAATAGTCTTCAAATGTTCAGCATGTGATATAGTTTATGTGTTGTTCTTTTATTTACTGATTAATTGTTTCTTGCTCTGTTTGTCTAACATAACCGACTCTAAATAAAGCTTCTTGTATCTTGCATCTTGTAAGGCATGCCACACAGATTCCATACCAATGTCAGGTTGACAGTGTTTGCTTTCTCTTCCTTTCCATAAATGTCTCTGAGTCTCTTTTGAAGAAGTCCGGCAGTAGTCGTTTGTAAAACAGTCTGTGCATTCCGGATGGCAGTGTTCAGTCTAAAAGACAAGGTGAATAAGAACCATATAAACGGTACTCTCATTACTTGTCGCAATTCAGTATTACAAGAATGTTTAAGTCTGTACTCCATAAAAACGCATTTTAACGCCATTGCAAACAGGGTAGACCCAGACCAGACGGCTCCAGTAGGAGCTATCTGATCAGGGTCTCTTCTGTTCGCTTATGAAATAATATAACTTCTATTCTACAGTTTCTTCAAATGTCACAATTTCCTTGTTCATATTGTCATAATAAAGCCCATTGTTCACGGTGTCATTGTAAAATATCAGTTAATGCGTATTCATGATGTCATTATAAAAAGTTAAGTCTTTCCCTGTTCTATGTTTATTTCAGTACCTACTTACTAAATATTCATGGACAAAACAGTTATAATGAAATATGGAAGATATAACACTGTAGCCATTTTAGAAACTAAACAAAACAAAATTCCATTAGTAATCCTATATGAGCCATCTGATCTGGGTCTACTGTGTTTGCAAATGCATGAAAACACGTTAAGATGAAGGAAAGGAATAAAGAGATTCACAAACTTATTTCATTATCTCTAGTCCATCCAAAAAAGATGTTTTTTACAACTGTGATATTCAATCTACTGTTGGAACCATGTAGGCATGAATTGTACCTAACACCGGAAAGGATTGAATCAGAGTCCCACAATACTGTTGTTTAACCCTTCCAACCCAAACCTGATCAGAGGGCTCCTAGATCAGATGACTTTTCATAGGAGCCATTGATATGGGTCTACACTGCTTGCAAATGACAGAACATGGAAATCTGGGATTTAAAGGGTTAATGTGCGTACTTTGTTTGACTGTAAATCAGATATTATCATTGCCATAATATTTGACCACATGTGTTTTGCACGTCCCTGTGAATGCTGGTGTAACGTCAGACCATAGTGTGCCAATTATAACAGTTTGCAACTTCATTACAAAACGGGTTGTGCAGAAAGTTTATTACAATTTCTGCAATCGTGACACACTTTGTAATAAATTCAGTTGTTTTCAATCTATGATATGTGTTTGAAAGTTATACTGATCTAGGAGCTCTTAGACATTCTTATATGATCATAATCACAACACAAGTTGTTTACTGATTTTATAACATAAATATTTCTGTCGAAACTGACTTCAATTTTGGGTGTCTGACTACAGTACTGTCTAATAATCGCAATTAACATATTCTTAAATATCACATTGATAAATATGAATTTTTCACCAAGCTGAAAAAGTTTATTACATTTTGCAACTTTATTACAAAACGGGTTGTGCAGAAAAAGTAGTACAATTTCTGCAATCGTTACTCACTTTGTAATATTTTTTATTATATTTTGCAACTTTATTACAAAACGGGTTGTAACAGATCCATACAACTTAGCGTACCTATTGCCATAATCTTTGGCCACAGCTGTACTGCACGTCCCTGTGATGGCGTCATGGTGCTGGTGTAAAGCCAGGCCGCGACGTGCCGACTGTAACCGCCCATACAGCTTGACCATACTGGTGTCCACTGACAACTTGGCCAGGGAAAACGTAAAGAATATCTCAGCTGACCTGATAATGGACGTAGCTTTTGGTGAATATATCAATACATTGACATACATGTATATTACAGCATTGGTGCAAGTACAGATTGCATATAATGTAATTTTTATATGTTCATTATTTACTGTATTACACTGCTAGGGTAATAAACATTGAAGATTTTGTATCATATGTTCTTCCATCGATTGAAACTAATGCAAATATACATTAAGACGTATGCCTCGATGTACAGTAGAACCTGTCTTAACCCTTCTCTTGCTGAATTTTAAAATACATTTCTCATTCTTTACCCATGCCCTGTTGTATAATTACATATATCTTCACTGTGTACACGTATTTCGCTGTGCAATCACTGCTGTGAAGTGCACTGGTTGCACAATCAATTTGTAAATAGTGCAGACCCAGAAGAGACAGCTCCTGCAGGAGCTGTCTCATCTCGGTCTTCACTATTTACTGGTAGGTATATTGACACGAATAGCAAGCGAAGGGTTAAGTGACCTTTTATTGATTTGACACAGGGTTATTAAAAAGCAGATGAGTGCTTAATGCAGGGAAAACATAATACAGAAAACTCCCAAAGGAGCTTTCTGCATTGATTTCGGCCTGCATTAAGCTACCACCTGCCTTACAGACCAGTAATTATATCTCTTTTTAATGGTCGCTAAAGACAGATTATACTGTAAATAAAAACGTTATAATGGTATATGAATACATGATGTTCTGACTATGCAATAACGTGTTGAATCAGATATATTTAACCCTTTCGCTGCCAAACTATGTCGTCTGCTAACTTTGTCGTCTGCTACAAATTTTCATTTTTATGATTTTCTTCATTTTTGTTTCAAAAACATAGTAACAGTAACAAACAGTTTGGATCCTGATGAGACGCCGAGTTACTCGGCGTCTCATCTGGATCCAAACTGTTTGCATAGGTAATCACATGTTCGGCATTGGCAGTGAAAGGGTTAATTTCAAATGTAACACAGCAAACCCTGATCAGACGGTTCCTACGGGAACTACTGCGTTTCCAAAGACCTTACCTTTGTACAGTACACTCGCAAATATTGCATGACGCCCGCCCTGCATTAAGTAGCCACCTGCCTATAAGTATCTAAATTCTTCTTTATTAAAATATCGAATTATCGAGAGTTGACTGTAACTGCATTTGATTCAGATAGAACATACGATTAATATTATCAGACATTTTATTCATAAGTCGGGGAACGAGTATTTGACCTGTCCAAAACTATGTAACGTTCAGACCGCAAGGGCTGAAACATATCTATTTTCATATGCGCCATTGTTGTCCAAACATAACCATTTACATTGGCTCGTCCAATGAAACGTTTGTAACTGTGTTGAGTAGGTAAACTATTGTCACAAACGAGATGCAAGTAACTGATAGCAATCTGTGAAATAATGAAACTAATGCGCGTCTTACCTGAGAAGCCCTTGTAGTTTCCTAACGATGTACTTGTAAAACGGCCTTGTAGAGTAGAACCCACTCCAGTATTGTTCGCCTCTATCTGTGTATGGATATAGATCTCCACTTAGTGTGGGATACTCGTGTGGTAGCGGACTGTTAGGACTAGTATTAATGGCGGTGAAATAATCAGCTAGTGTCCCAAACTCAATCTGCAAATAAACAGCAAAGCGCGATCCATATAGTCTGGAAGTCCATTGATCATAGCTATTAGCCATTCTGTTAGCCATTATCAAGCACATTGATCATAGCTATTAGCCATTCTGTTAGCCATTATCAAGCACATTGATCATAGCTATTAGCCATTCTGTTAGCCATTATCAAGCACATTGATCATAGCAATTAGACATTCAGGTAGTCATTATCAAGCACATTGATCATAGCTATTAGCCATTCTGTTAGCCATTATCAAGCACATTGATCATGGCAATTAGACATTCAGGTAGTCATTATCAAGCACATTGATCATAGCTATTAGCCATTCTGTTAGCCATTATCAAGCACATTGATCATAGCAATTAGACATTCAGGTAGCCATTATCAAGCACATTGATCATAGCTATTAGCCATTCCGTTAGCCATTATCAAGCACATTCCAGAAAGTAAAGAAACAGATCTTTCAAATTCCATTTGCAAACAGAGCAAACCAAATCAAACGGCTCCTATAGGAACCGTCTGATTTGGGTCTACTCTGTTTGCAAATGTGTGAAAACACGTTTATAGAAGGAATGGGTTAAAAGATCTTGGAACCTAATTAGAGTCCAAGTTACAGTAAAACCTCTCTATAACGGTCACTAAATTGCATTAATTAGTTGGTATTTAAGGCGGGTGGTTGCTTAAAGCAAGGTGAAAGTAAAACAGAACGTTCCTATAGGAGCGTTCTGTTTTGCTTTCACATTCCTTTAAGCAGCCACCTGCCTTTAACACAAAATACTTTATGTAATTTAGTGGCCGTTATAGAGAGGTTTTACCGTACTACTAAAATGCAAGATGTTTGCAAATGCCAATGAGTTCGCGATGGGCATGAGAAAGGCCATCGGCATTACACCTACAGTACACTATGGCATATGCTTGTCCCTTCTCGGACTGGAGAAAATACATACTCAGACCACTAATTCACTTTTCATTTCCACAGACCATTTTCACTTGTCGTAATAGCTGCTATCTATGAGACTACGCCGTGATGAAGTGTGCACTATGCAAACGGTTTAATCCAGATGAGAGTAATTCGGTGTGTCACCAGGGTCCATGCTTATAAAGCTTTTTAGTTGAGTCTGAGATCGTTCTCAAGTTTTTGATTGGTCAGATTTGAGCCAAAGGCTCAAATCTGACCAATCAAAACCTTGAGAACGAACTCAGACTCAACTAAAAGTTTTATAAGCATGGACCCTGAATCGAAACTATTTTACATAGTGATCGTGTATTTCTATAGAAATGAAAAGAAAAATCAGCTGATACTTTTAAGAGAACAACTATTTCATAAATGCTGAAATGTGTTCAATAAGGTACAGCAGAGCCTGTCTTAAGTGGACATTTATTTACTGAATATAAGAGCATTAAAAAGCAAGTGGTTGCTTAATGCAGGGCAAAAGTAATACTGCATTAAACGATATCTAAACTGGACCCAACCTACAGTAAAACCCCTCTAATGTAACCACCTAAAAGAGGCATATTTCACAGTGGCAGAGGCAGGTGGTAGCTTAATGCAAGACGAAAGTTATACAGAAAACTCCTATATGAGCTTTCTGCATAACTTTCCTCCTTCATTAAGCAACCACCTGCCTATAAAGACAGCTATGTTTATTCATTAATTGGTCGCAATAGAGGGGTTATACTGTTTATTCAAAGGTAAACATAGCAACTAACGGCAAAGAGTTGCGTTGATGGGGAGTGTAGTACCTTCGTGTTCATTTCCGTGTTATTATTGATATATGCTATGATCTTCCCCATGTAACCAAACTGTATGTCCCACTCATTATCATCGTGGTAGCGGAAGTCGTCTCCATGAGGCACCAACAGAACAGTGGTCTTGAACAGTTCAGATTTCTTCTGTAGTTGCTCCCAGAATTCATACGCCCTGAACAGAAATACGTCCGTGGTTATAACAGTTGTACTTATGCTCGAATTCATTCCTAAGCATCTGATTGGTCAAAGTTTGAACTCAGTTCAATTTACGACATATCATTTTATATAAAAATGAATTGGACTCAAACTCAACTGTTTATAACTAGAACCATTCTCCGTAGTTAGAGCACGTCTGATTTGAGTTTTAAGTTAGTTCTCAATCATCGTAATTGGTCATATTTTGGGTTGAACTCTGACCAATTAGATGCTTGGGAATGAACACAAACAAAAGCTACGGGTATTATAACAAGAGCACGGTAAGCGGGTGCAACGCTCGTCTGTCGTCATTGTTAAGATGAACATGCATACCAAAAATGAAGGTAGAGCATTTACTCCTATAGGACTGCTTAATGCAAGGCGTAAATAATGTATTACTTACGAACCTTAATGTAGGATGAAACTGAAACAGAAACCACCTGACTGTATAAGCCATAATCAGGTCTCGTCTTGGTGGTTGTTTTAGAGAATTTTTACTGCATACAGTAGAACCTGTCTTAAGCGACCATTCATTCCTTAAACACAGGATTCTTAAAAAGCAGGCGGTTGCTTAATGCAGGGCAAAGGTAATGCAGAAAGCTCCTATAGGAACTTTATGCATTACTTTTGCCCTGTATTATTTACATAGTCATGTAGTGACCGGGTACGGGATGATACCTGGTTAGTAAATGTTATACCCGACTCGGCTTCGGCTTCGCCGAGTCGGGTATAACATTTACTAACCAGGTATCATCCCGTACCCGGTCACTACATGAGTATGTAACGAATTTACCCCACCGACGACCTGTCACTATTATTTCATCAGTGCTCAGTTGCTTATTTTTCTCAATCTCGTCTGCGTCTAAGGAAGCAAATCGTTAACGAACTAACGACAACTCTTACCATAACTGTGCCGTGCCTATTTGGCTCAACATCAATTCGGCACAGTCCAATCGAGCTAACCAAAATTGTAACGGAACAAAAACCCATTATGTATTTAACTTTAAAATAAAATCTTATTTACTCAGTAACCATTTGCTGACAAAAGACCGTGCAGTCATTACCTCAAATGTGGGCTCTACTGTGACAGGGGAAGTAACCTAGCTACTGGCCGTGTATTGGATTTCTACTGACTGTGTATTGAAATTCTAGTGACGGTGTATAAGTTTTACTTTTCGATCACGTGACAGAATTCAACCAATCACACACACGGATTTCACCCACAAATTATCAGAGGTGGGGTAATAAGCTACCACCTGCCTTACATACCCATAATTAGTGATGGCCGCCTAAGGCAGGTTATACTGAATCGCATTCTGTAACAGTATTATTCCACGCAATATCAGTTACTGTACTCACAATGAGGCTACATTTGTGTCATCCACTTTCACCAGTTCTGAGTGTTTGTTGCCATAGAAACATTGCTTCTTAAAGAAATCAAATTTACAGCACACAGTTCGGTCTGGGCCGCATGAATAAGGAATGCCGTACAACATGAAGGGCATCATGTGCGTAAAAACCCTTTGGTTGTCTCGACGATCTGAAATATATAATAAAGTTGTTTTTTAACTCTTTGCGCGCTAAGTAATATTTCGTCTGCAACAATTCTCGTCTGCTTCAATTATTACAATAAAAATTCTCTCATTTCTTTGCAAAAATATGCTCAAAGTGTCAACCAGTTTGGATCCTGATGAGACGCTGCATAACGCTGCATAACGCTGCGTCTCGTCTCGATCTAAACTGTTTGCCCAAGTAATAACGTTTATGATGTGTATACAGTAAAACCTCTCTATAACGGCCACTAAATTACATGAAGTAATTTGGGTTAAAGACAGGTGGCTGCTTAAAGCAAGGTGAAAGTCAAACAGAACGCTCCGATAGGAGCGTTCTGTTTTACTTTCACTTTGCTTTAAGTAGCCACCTGCCTTAAATGCCAACTAATTAACACTATTTAGTGGTCATTATAGAGAGGTTGTACTGTAGATCCAAATTGATCAGACTATGTGTATATGTTCACATTGATCAGATCCGGCGTATAGGTCAACATTGATCAGAACCAGTGTATAGGTCCCACACTGACAAGGCCCCATGCATAATTATACCTATACTGATCACATACCGTATACAAATCCAGTGTACAGGTCCACACTGACAAGGCCCCATGCATAGGTCTATACTGATCACATACCGTATAAAGACCCAGTGTACAGGTCCGCACTGACAAGGTCCCATACATATGTCTATACTGATCACATACCGTATAAAGACCCAGTGTACAGGTCCGCACTGACAAGGTCCCATACATATGTCTATACTGATCACATACCGTATAAAGACCCAGTGTACAGGTCCGCACTGACAAGGCCCCATGCATATATCTATACTGATCACATACCGTATAAAGACCCAGTGTACAGGTCCGCACTGACAAGGCCCCATGCATAGGTCTTTACTGATCACATACCGTATAAAGATCCAGTGTAAAGGTCCGCACTGACAAGGTCCCATACATATGTCTATACTGATCACATACCGTATAAAGACCCAGTGTACAGGTCCGCACTGACAAGGCCCCATGCATAGGTCTTTACTGATCACATACCGTATAAAGATCCAGTGTACAGGTCCGCACTGACAAGGCCCCATACATAATTATGCCTACACTGATCACATCCGGTATAAAGATCCAGTGTACAGGTCCACACTGACAAGGACCTATGCATATGTCTATACTGATCACATACCGTATAAAGATCCAGTGTACAGGTCCGCACTGACAAGGCCCCATACATATGTCTATACTGATCACATACCGTATAAAGACCCAGTGTACAGGTCCGCACTGACAAGGCCCCATGCATATGTCTATACCGATCACATACCGTTTAAAGATCCACAATGAACACATAGATTATAAGAGTCTTTGAAAAACAAAACAGTTGCTAAATGCGATGAAAGGGTAAGGCAGAAGAGGTCTAATTATGGGCCTGTAAGGCAGGTGGTAGCTTAATGCAGGTCAAAAGTAATGCAGAAAGCTCCTACAGGATGTCCCGATGTTCAGTAGATGAATGGCCGCTTAAGACATGTTCTACCATAGATATAAATACCCCAGTATTGTTTCCAGTAGAACTCAAGCCACTGTCTCTGTGCTAGGTGGCGCTTGATGGCAAAATGGGCTCTCTGGATGACATTGTTCTGTATTCCGGATTGGCCCAGTAAGTACGCCATTGTGGAGGAGTGACCAAATGGGTCAATTGCCCAACCGTTGTCCACTGTCGCACCTGAGTACAATAAAACTCGTTTTAAAGGCATTTCGAAAGGAATGTTGACCCATTAACCCCCTGTTGTGTATTTTGGGAGCCGAATGTCAGGGATCTGATACACAAACTGAAAAGGCGGGCTACCATCACAGAGGATCAATGTATAATTGCATAAATTTATCTCTTATTGCTATGGACCCTGACTGGACACTGCAGGAGCACAGCTTAATACTGTGTATGTAGGGGGGGGTCACTTATGTAAGGAGCTTTGAAATGCCTTTAAGCGCCACTTTAAAATCAGCCTAATTCTGGGTCTTTGAGACTTTGGTAAATTTAAACATTTGGGTGCGGGAAGCGAGTTGACTGTCATTTGTAGAACCTGCTCTGTTTGTCATTAAAATATTCTAACAAATTTATTCATTTTGTACGGAATAGATTCCACAGTTAAACAAACATTGATAGTCCGCTCCTCTTTGAAAATTCAGCATTCAAAGTGTACTCCATAAATACGCATTTCTATGTCTTTGCAAACAGAGTAGACCCAGATCAGACGGCTCCTCGAGGAGCCGTCTGATCAGGGTCTACTCTGTTTGCTTATAATATAATATAGATCTGATTCAACAGTTTCTGACATGGCCAAACTATCATGTATCTCATTTGCCATTATAAAAACAATTTCCCTCATAAGAACGCTTTTCACGTCGCCTGTTCAGGGTCTGCTCTGTCTGCTGAAGAAATTATATAGATCTGATCCTAAAGTTTTCGTCTAAGCCAAAAACATCCCTTGAAAATTTTACCTTATAAAAATTCAGCCAATGAATATTCATGAAATGATTAATACATGCTTAAATGTTCATAAGAGAACATGTTAAACTGCTTGTTAGGGTCAGCGAGTCTTCGACTGTAAGTTTGTTAACCCTTACAGCGCTGAATTTTTAAATGGTCTATTTCAAACTTCAATCAGGTCAAGCTTATCGTGAATATTAATGGATTTATTTTTAAAGAAAAGGGTAACAAGAGAAACAGTGCAGACCCTGGTGATAGGGCTCCTCTAGGAGCCCTCTCATCTGGGTCTACAATGATTGCAAATGATATCAGTGGCTCGTGTCCCGCATAGTACGGGTAAACTGAATCCTCGATATACTGCAGTGATAGATAATGTTAATAAGTAAAAGACCAAACCTTCTCTAAACACATTCTACGATTTATAAGTAACGCTTATATGTTCTGAAAATTTATTTTCTTATCAAGACGAACATTAAAAGCTGTCCTATTCAGACGAACATTAAAGCTGTCTTATTGAGGCGAACATTAAAAGCTGTCTTATTAAGACGAACATTAAAAGCTGTCTTATTGAGATGAACATTAAAAGCTGTCCTATTCGGACGAACATTAAAAACTGTCTTATTGAGGCGAACATTAAAACCTGTCGTGATCGACCATTTTAAAGATGTACAATAGTGGATAGCTAGCCTGTCCTGCATGAGACTCATATATGTTCTTTAGAGTTTCTATGCTAAATTAGTGAATGACAGCTTAACCCTTTCCCTCATATTGATGATTTTTTATACCTCTGATAAGTCAAACCAATGTGATAAATAGAGCATTTGCTCCATATGAGCAAATGCTCTATTTATAACATTGGTTTCAAAACTACATAATTCTAAAGGTTTTGTTTTCCCTAGAAAATGCTCCTTTTCGGTTGATTTATTCACAGAGGTTGTGTCTAATAATAGAAAATGAGGTAATGGGTTGAGACAGGTTTTCACTGTACTCGGTGAGAATATCTTACGAAGCGTCTTTTGGATCCACTGCTGACCCTCCGTCAGCTGGTCAAGCATGGCACCATAGTGAGCTACAGACTCATCGGTCATCACCCAGCCTCCCGTCAGCAGCTCTAACTGACCATTCTTCAATAATCTGAAGAGACATTGGGTAGCAATGGTATACATTAACCCTGATATCATGAATATTTATTAGCTGATAATGACATATGTACATATCAAATTTTGGTATTGGTAGAATATGTAGAATCAGTCATCCGATTTCTAATCTGGACAATTTCTCAAGTTCACAGCTTAATGCAGGTCTAAAGTAATGCTGAAAGCTCCTATATGATCTTTCAGCATTACTTTAGACCTGCATTAAGCTGTCACAGGTGTTTCTAGATATACATAATGCTACATTTACAACAGTTTTATAATGTTTGGAAGGACTGAACTTTTAGTTCGAGTTATCTCGAAGTTCGAGTTATCCGAGTTCGAGATATCGAAGCGCTACTATATTGTAATTTCATAAGCAAATGGAGCAGACTTTGATCAGATTGCTCCTGCATGAGTTATCTAATCCGGGTCTACTATGTTTGCAAAGGCGTGAAAACGCGTTTATATGACAGGAAAGGTTAAAACCTCTCTATAGCGGTCACCTACCCCTTCACTCCATGAATATTCATGTAAAAAATAATGACGTAATGAATATCAATTAACCGAATTTTCTATTATTGCACTACGGGCAAGGGGTTTTGTCATGACAGAAACTGCTGAATTAAAATCTATAGTATTTCATAACAGAAACTAGTAGTAGTAGTAGTAGTAGTAGTAGTAGTAGTAGTGTCATTGTTGTTGTTATTGTTGTTTTTGTTGTTGTTACTGTTGTTTTAGTAATCATGCCACCCATTGTACAGTTTTACCTCCGGAATTTGTCTTTAGTTTCTGCATTCGCTTTTTGCCACCACAGATCCAGAAAGGCCACCTCTGTCCATACAAACTTGCGCTGTGGATAGTATATCAGTTTCTCAACCATTAAGTCCAGTGTCCTTGCAGTCTTTGTACTATAGTAAGAATCAAACGTGTCTAGCCAGCCTGTTATGAAAATATGACCGTGTTTAACCCTTTACCCAATAGCCTGTTTCTAGTTTTGAAGACATATGACCACTTAAAGCAGGTTGAAAGTAAAGCAGAATGCGCCTTAAGGCGCATTCTGCTTTACTTTCAGCCTGCTTTAAGCTACCACCTACTAGGATATAGAAAATATTTATTATGCAATATGTTCATGACTGTATGAATTTGAACTATTTTCTTCAGCGGAGGAATAAATCAAACACGCTAAAAGCCGATTCTATCAGGTAAAGGGTTAACATTCGTCTGCTGCGTACGAGACATGCAAACAGTTTAGATTCAGATGAGGCTCTGAGTAACTCGGTATCTCGTCAGGATACAAACTGACACCCTGGGTGTGTTTGTAGAACAAAGCAAAACAGTTTGTTGTTTTTTTAACACTTTATGGAATGAAAATTCATGTAAAAATAATGACATCATGAATATTAGTTAGATTAATTGTTAGAATAAAACACGTGAACACAGGCCGTTTTGACTATGGTAGAAACTAAATAATCATATCTATATTATATTATAAGCAAACAGAGCAGACCATGACCATGGTTCCTACAGGAGCCGTCTAATCTATGTCTACTCTGTTTGCAAAGGCGTAGAAAGGTGCATTTATGGAGTATAGGGTTCAATGCATACGAAGCGAAATTTTATTTATGTGCACACTTGTCTATAAATGTTTAGAAATCTGAAATAAGAATTTACGTGTAGCGATGTAAATCGTGTAGTTTGTATAATGTTATTTATTTCTAGCAATTAACTGTTTATCTAAATCTATTTCTAACTTTAGAGTAACTCTCTCTCTCTCTCTCTCTCTCTCTCTCTCTCTCTCTCTCTCTCTCTCTCTCTCTCTCTCCTCTCCCTCTCCCCCCTCTCTCTCTCTCTCTCTCTATCTCTCTCTCTCCCCCTCTCTCTCTCTCAAAGATATTAGCCAACAGTGCAGAGGTCATCTCTCTCTCTCTCTCTCTCTCTCTCTCTCTCTCTCTCTCTCTCTCTCTCTCTCTCTCTCTCTCTCTCTCTCTCTCTCTCTCTCTCTCTCTCACACACACACACACACACACACACACACACACACTATTTGTTAGACATTTTTTCAAAGGTAACATCAGAAAAAAGTGTTCTAGTACGAACACCCATTGCAATTTGTAATTTAGTTGGACGAGGTCAATGAGAAAATGAGACTTAACCATTTCCTTATATAAACGCATTTTCACGCATTTGCAATCAGAGTATCCCCAGATCAGACGGCTCCTATAGGAATTTGATAGACCTTTTTCTTTAGTTTCTAAAATAGTTACAATGTTCTACCTTCCATATTTCATTATAACTATTTTGTCCATGAATCTTAAGTAGGTATTGGAATTCAGAATAAACATAAACAGAGAAAGGGTTAACAGGGAAAGGTTTTAACCCTTCTCTTGCTGAATTTTTAAATACATGTCTCCTTCTTTACCCATGCCCTGTTGTATAATTACATATATCTTCACTATGTACAAGTACTTCGCTGTGCAATCACTGCTGTGGAGTGCAATGGTTGCACAATCAATTTGTAAATAGTACAGACCCTGATGTACAGGAGCTGTCTCATCTGGGTTTTCACTATTTACAGGTAGGTATATTGACGTGAATAGCAAGCGAAGAGTTAAAGGCATGCGTGGTGTTTGTAGAGGGTCAGTCTTTAGGCTGACAGTACCTGGGTCCTGATGTGAGTGGGGCATTATAATCACGTGTAGGGGTTTAGGGGTCCACGTCTTCACCTGTACTGTCTCCACCCATCCCGTTACGCTCAGCAGCATGTTAGGATAGCCAACGCTGACCGTGTCCCATAACTCTTCCATCTGTAACGAAAACAGCGAATACACATTGATGTTGTCTGTGTAAAAAAAAGATCAGTAGTCCCATTCGGAGTTTTGCAAAACATTTAGACCTAGAGCAGCTGCTGCCTCTGCCGATGCAACTTCTAAATAGTGTTCACTGTTTGACACCTGTCACCAACAGATGCATGCATCAGATACAATTTCTGAATAGAGCCTACGCTGTCTGACATCGCTCGCCAAGTACTGCCTTCTGAATAGTCTTCATTGTTTGACAGCGTCCACCTGCGGTACGGAAGGTCGTGGGTTCGATCCCCGGCCGCGACAGATCAAAAGTCGTTAAACGTTGGTACTAGTAGCTCCCTTGTCTACGCTCGACATTAAAGGGGTATTTCTATGACTGGTCGGTCCGGTGTCAGGATAATGTGACTGGGTGGGGTGCCCTTGCCATGTACCTGCGGCAGGGGTATTCCAGTGAGGCAGCACTTTAACTTGTCTCATGCGGGTACAGTCTGCAAATAACTGAAATACTGTTGGTCGGACGTAAAACCCAACTCACTCACTCACTCACTCATGATGAACCTATCACTAACAGCTGCCCAGATGCAACTTCTGAATATAGTATTTACTGTTTGACATCACTCATCAGGGTCCAAATAGATTGGCATTCAGTATCCACGCTTATAAGACTGAGTTCGTTCTCAAGTTTTTGATTGATCAGAGTTGAGCCTTTGGCTCAAATCTGACCAATCAAAAGCTTGAGAACTCAAATCTGACCAATCAACAGCTTGAGAACGAACTCAAATTCAACTAAAAAGCTTTATAAGCATGGACCCTGTGTGTGCTTGCTATGAAACGAAACTGTATAACGGAAGCAGAAACACTCTCAAGCAAACGATAATCAGTAAGCATGGGGTTACCTCTGTAATCTGCATAACTAGTCATTTGCATAATTAGAAATCTGCATAATTAGAAACCTGCATAATTAGCCATCTGCTTCACTTTTGCATTTGGAAATTTCTTACATTTAGATGGCCATGAAAGGTACGTACTGTTCATCCCTAGTTATTTGGTCAAGTGATGTAGTATGTACATCTACCAAAATGGTTCAGTATGTCTACCAAAATGGTTCAGTACATATACCAAAATGGTTCAGTACATATACCAAAATGGTTCAGGCAGCTGCATTTTACTGGAAACAGGCTGCATGTTTGGTAAAACATGAGTTTTATTTCTTATCTCGTATGACATGTGCCTTGCTGCAGATCAATATGATTCGTATAACTTTGACAGTAGATCATTTAAGGATATTATTATTGCGACAGCTGTTTCGAAGATGGTGATTTAGAAAGCAATACTAAAATCTATTCTAGCTCCAACGACCTGCCTTATACAGTACACAGAAGCAATTTGAAGATGTTTTAACTCTTATGATATACATTAGATTTAAACCATTTATATAAATTTGATAGAGGTCCAGATCAGAAACATTTCAAACCCAATTCAGTGCTCTTACCCTTTACCACTTCCTCCATAAATACGCCTTTCTACGCCTCTGTAATAACCACTTCTTGAAATCATTGTGATAAATAGAGCATTTGCTCCTATAGGAGCAAATGCCCTATTTATCACAATGGTTTCAAACTACAAAATTCTAAAATTTTACTTTTGTCTAGTAAATGCTCCTTTTGGGTAGATTCATTCAAAGAGGTTGGGTCTAAAAATAGCCTATGAGGGAAAGGGTTAAAATATTAATCGCGACCTGATACGCAACTGCAAACAGCTTGGATCCAGATGAGACGCCGAGTAACTCGGCGTCTCATCAGAATCCAAATTGTTTGACTCTCGGTCAATAGTTTCTTAAGCGCGTGCACGAATAAGAAGTAAATAAAATTGATGGTTAATATTTATTTTAGCTACTGTGACCTACTTATGCGGCAGGTCGGAACTATATTTGTACAGGAGCCATCTGATCTGGATCTACTTTTTGCAAGTGCGTGAAAAGGTATTTATATGAGTCATTGGGTTAAGAGAAGATGTCTTCTAAAACAATTGTTCATTTAACCCATTACCTCATAGGCTATTTTTAGATACAACCTTTTTTAATAAATCTACCGAAAAGGAGCATTAACTAGAAAAAAGGAAAAGTTTAGAATTTTGTAGTTTTAAATCATTGTGATAAATAGAGCATTTGCTCCTATAGGAGCAAATGCTCTATTTATCACAATGGTTTCACAAATTGTCTTTTACAGAGTCGTCAAAAGTCGTCAATATGAAGGAATGGGTTAAATAGTTTAGTTCCTGTGACCTGTTTATGCAGGGTATGTAATAGAACCTGTCCTAAGCTTCTATCTACTTATTGTACATAGGAGTCTTACAAAACATGTGGTTGCTTAATGAAGGGCAAACGTGATACAGAAAGTTCATATAGGATTTTTTCTGCTTTACTTTTGACCTGCATTAAGCTACGACCTGCCTTACAGACCCATAATTAAACCTCATTTTGATAGCCGCTTAACCCTTTCCCTTGTGTAAGCGCATTTTGACACATCTGTAAACAGAGTAGACCCAGATCAGACGGCTCCTGCAGGAGCCGTCTGATCAGGTTCTGCTCTGTTTGCTTATGGTGTAATATAGATCTGATTCTACAGCTTCTGCCTGGGTCAAAATGTCCTGTGTTCATATGCCATTATAAAAAATAATCTTATTAATATTCATGACGTCATTATTTCCCACATGAATATTCATCAGAGAAAGTTTGAATAGGGACGTCTAGATGATTAGTTCTGTGGAGTAATAAAGGCTAACTCCTGTGAAATTTATCAAATGACACCTCCTCCTAAACCACTAGATGGAAAACGACCACATTTCAAAGAATGGGCATTAATTTATTAACCCTTTCGGCGCCAAATTTCTAACTGTCGTCTGCAATCCAATTTTGTTAAATCATTCAGTAAAACAAGGAAATGAGATAAATAAATGCAATTTTCATAGAAACAAAGCACATATACAGAAATAGAATTTAAGACAAAAAGTGAAGTCCCTGATCAGACGCCGCCTTGAAGAGGCGGCGTCTGATCTGAGCCTGCACTATTTGTTGTGATGCATTTATGCGACATCGGCGGTGAAAGGGTTAAAGTAGTATAAATGGATCTTGTCCACTGTAAAAGTAGGTTACACGAGCTAAAATACTTTAACGAATAGTATATCTAAATGGTTTCAAAACTACAGGATTCTAAACGTTTAAGTAGATGTATACAAAGAGGTTGGATCTGTAATGGCATACGAGGTAATGGGTTAAAAGTTTAACCCATTCCCTCATACTGACGACTTTTGACGACTTTGTAAAAGTCACTTTGTGAAACCATTGTGATAAATAGAGCATTTAATCCTATGGGATCAAATGCTCTTTTTATCACAATAATTTCAAACTATAACGTTTTGAAATTTTCTTTTTCTCTAGTTAATGGTCCTTTTAAGTAGATTTATTCAAAGAGGTTGGATCTGTAATGGCCTACGAGGTAATGGGGTTAAAAGTTTAAAGATAATTCCCTGCGACTGTGTATGTGTCTGTTTTCAAAACAGCACTATTTGTTATTATCGATAACTTCAATATCTCATTCGCTGCTGCAGTCAAATTTATGACAACATTTCCAAACAGCTTGGATCCACAGACCGACTTACTTAGCCTCTTATCAGGTTCAAAACTACATTTCCTTCTGAAATTGAATATCGAAACATTGAAACCTGAAGCGAAAGATAATCTAACCAAGCAAACATTATTATTGAACGTATATTGTTTACTATTCCTATCCCTTTACTTCAGGAATATTCATTTATCACATAATCTGCATTATGGGACTGCCGTTACAGAGTGCCGTATTTCGCGGAAATGCAGTGCATTTTATGCAAATGAGCAATCGTTAGCCGTTCGTAGCGCTCATTTAAGCGTTAGTCAATCATAACGCTCCATGTGCGCCGTCCGTTGTATTACTACGCTGTTTGTAAGCAATGGCCGAAACAGCCGTCAGCTATAGCCCGTTTTATTTTCTACGGCATTTTAAGGTTTATGTGATACAAAGAATCTTACATTCGTGTTCATTACAAATTATTTTCATGAAACTCGTTTACCATAATGAATATGACTCTCGCTTTAAACTCCTTTCATAAAACCAATTTGTAATGAACACTCATGAAAGATCCTCTATGTACGAAATAATGACACCATGAATATTAATTAGTTCAAATTTTAAAATGGCATGTTAACACATGAAATGTTTACCAAAACAAAATGTATAGAATTATATCTACATAATTCCATAAACAAACGGAGCAGACCCTGATCAGACGGCTCCTATAGGAGCCGTCTGATCTGGGTCTACTCGGTTTGCAAAGGTGTAGAAATGCGTATTTATGGAAGAAAGGATTAACACTTAACCTAACCCTTAACATGCATGGTAATAGTTTTCAAAAGCTTTAATCAATCGAATGCTTACAAAAATTGCACCAGATAGACATTAAGTTTTACAACTGCCTAAATATTACCTTTCATGAGAAATAAATGTTTCCCTTAATGCGGGACTTCTTACAGCTGGGTTATACTTACATTTTACAAGGTTACCTGTTTACACGGGATAAAGGTCACCTTTTACGCGAGATAATGGTCATCTTTTACGAGGGATAACGGTTACCTTTTACGCGGGATAGAAGTTACATTTTATAGCGATATAAAAGTTGCTTTTTACCGGCTGCATAAATGTTACCTTTTACAGCGCAATAAAGGCGATTTACAGTTTTAATCTACATTGTGTAAAGTACTTTGTTATGCGTACTGAAAGATTATCTACCTGAACCGACTGCTCTATATGTGTCGTCAGTTCTTTTATTATATCCGTACATGATGGATGAATGGTTATGAAAGAAATGATACCGTTTAGAATATTAATTAGCTAAATTTTTACAGAGCAACAGATAAACGTGCTTACTCAAGTACTAAAATTGTCATTTTTCACCGATGTTGTGACCACTCTTTAGTCACAACATACAGGGGTTTGGTGGAGAATAAAGAAATTAGTCTTGAAAATATTTTGAATTACGCATCCTATCTTGATTTGTGTTGGCATAAGAACACAAATATGGATACGGCAGAAACTGTAGGGTCTGATCCTTATTAATCCATAAGCAAACAGATGAGACCCTGATCAGATGGCTCCTACAGTAGGGTCTGGGTCTATTCTGTTTGTAAATGCGTAGAAAATTTTACGTATCTGTGAAGTAAAACGCTGCGTCACATCGTCACCTGCTTAACCCTTTCATCGCCGCCGTCGCATAAATGCACCACGGCAAATAGTGCAATCCCAGATCAGACGCCGCCTTTTCAAGGCAGCGTCTGATCAGGGACTTCACTATTTGTCTCAAACTCGTGTTCTATATCTGCGCGTTATTCCTTTTGAAATTTGCATTTATTTATCTCATTTGCTTATTATACCAAATGACTTAACAAAAATTGCATTGCAGACGACAATTAAAAATTTGGCGCCGAAAGGGTTAAATTCTAAAAGTATATTGTTTCTGCGATTACTTAAAAACAACATTTAAGAATGTCAAACAGTTTGGATTCTGATCAGATACCGAGTTGCACGGTGTCTCATCTGGTTCCAATTTGTGATAAATCGGTCAATATAGTTAGATGGCTAAATGATATACGTCACGGCGAAAATTGTAATCAAATAAGTCCATCAACTCATAGGCTATTATTTTTATGCCCATTCCCTCATTGGCTATTTTAAGACCCATTCACTCATAGGCTATTTTAAGACCCATTCACTCATAGGCTATTTTAAGACCCATTCACTCATAGTCTTAAAATAGACCCATTCCCTCATAGGCTATTTTAAGACCCATTCACTCATAGGCTATTTTAAGACCCATTCACTCATAGGCTATCTTTAGACCAATTCCCTCAAAGGCTATTTTTAGATCCCGCTACTTTGAAGAAATCTACCGAAAATGAGTATTTAATATAGAAAATGGATATTTAAGATTTGTGTAGTTTTGAAACCATTCATTTTTTCTTGCATTAATCCATTCATCTCCGAGACCACTCTTAGACCCAACCTCTTTGAATAAATCTACCGAAAAGGAACATTTATTAGAGGAAAAGGATTTTTATTTTGAAATGTGTATTTTTGAAACCATTGTGATAAATAGAGTATTTGCTCCTATGGAGCAAATGCTCTATTTATCAAAATAGTTACAAAGAGTGACTTTTACAAAGGCGTCAATATGAGGGAATGAGTTAACTGGATCCATTTTGTATTATGGAGCAAACATGGCAGACTTGTTCTAAATCTCCTATCCACTTCCAGAGATTGAGATAAGATGCGTAAATTTCAACATTTTCAAGAATTTCTCCATCAAACCCTAAACTGTGGCCATTCTTTAAAATCGTTGAACTGTGACATACTTATCATGATCTCCGCTGTTAATCGAGGTTCTAAACTAAAGCAACTCATGAGAAAGAAACAGTGACATCAACAATCAAGTTGATCTAGGTCTATACCTGGCAAGGATCAATGCCTTAGAGTTACTACTTCTCTTCTTTAAGAAATAATAGCATTAAATATATTAGCCGAATTTTTAAAACGGCATAATTATGAGCACTGAAATATTAAGCCATGAAAGACACTGTATAGAATAAAAGCTATGCATCATTACATAAGCAAACAGAGCAGATCCCGATCAGACAGCACTAGATTGCAAAACATGGGCTTTACGTGATAGTGACGCCTTATAGATTAGACAGCTTCTGTAGAATCTCTCTGATCAGGGTCTGCTCTAATTGCTTATGGAATAATATAGAAGCATTCTACAGTTTCTGCTATGCCCAAACAGGCATGCGTTCTTCAGTCATTGCAAAAGCATCAGCTAATTTATATTCATGACAACCTGTTTCTGATATGAGTATTCCTCAGGTAAATGGTTAAAGAACAAAGAACATGTAAATACAGTAAAACCCCTCTAAATCGGACATAGTTAGTCTATAAATATCCTCTAGGAGCTTTCTGCATGACTTTCACCCTGTATTAAGCATCAATTTGCCTAAAAGCATCAAATTCATCTCTACTATATTTCCGGTTTAGAAGGGATTACTGTATATACTTTATAGATACATGCAAATATATATATATTGAACCGGCGACATGCACGCATACATACATCTACAGTAGCCGGCCAATCAATCACGTCATTCACAACACACACGTCCTTTTCTGCATATCGACTAATTGGACCCATTTCCATAGAGGCAACGGGTTTGATGTCCCCCAAAGAGTCCAATACCACGTGACACCGTCGACTGGTAACGCTGCCGAACGGGTCATACACCTGAAATTGAACGAATGTAAAGGTTATATATTAAAGTATTTATTGACCATATGGAAAGATGAATTGACAATGAAGAAAATATTCCAAAACAGGGAATAATTAATATAATACATAAATACTTGAATTGCTCTGATCTAATATTTCGACCACTGAGGGCCTTTTTCAAAGGTTATCATCAGCAAACAGTGAATACCAAGATCAGGGGACTATTTCAGGAGCCCTCTGATCTGGGTCTACATTGTTTGCCTATGTCCCATTAAAGGGGCACTGGGCACAACTGGGTTAATGCAAGATGAGCGTATATCTAATGTAGACCTTTCTACATAACGTTCGGTCTTTATTAAGCTATCATTTTACTTTAACCCTTTCCTCCATAGATACGCCTTTCTACGCCTCTGTAAAAGTCACCTGTAGAAACCATTGTGATAAATAGAGCATTTGCTCCTATAGGAGCAAATGATCTATTTATCACAATGGTTTCAAACTTCAAAATTCTAAAATATCCCTTTTCTCTAGTTACTGCTCCTTTTCGGTAGATTTGTTCAAAGTGGTTGGATCTAAAAATAGCCTATGAGGGAATGGGTTATGACCCAAGGCAGATGCGATACAGACGTATGCTGATAGGAACAACTCCAAGAAACTTCTATGGCGCCCTGAAGACTCTATATGGTCCACATTTCTCTGAAACATCACCAGTGCTCAATACTGTCGGGACCACAGTGATCACTGACAAGAATGCACGGGACCACATTGGTCACTGACAAGAATGCACGGGACCACAGTGATCACAAGAATGCATAAGCAAAGCATTTCATCAATGTTTTGAACAGACTTTCCTCTATAAATGAGTTTGACTGGAACCCGTCCAATTCTCTTCGAGACGAGGGTTATGCTGCAAATATTCTGCAAATATTATGGCATATATTTTTTATAACAAACTGCAACAATAAGTATATTGAATCTGAACTCTGAGTATTGTAATGCTGCAAATATTCTGCAAATATTATGGCATAATAATATGGCATAACACGAGCCTAAAGAGTGAATACAGCGTAGGGTTTGGTGAAGAAATAAATGAGTTATTTTTGAAAATGTTTTAATTCACGCATCTTATCTGGACCTCTGGACATTGATGAGTGAGTGAGTGAGTGAGTGAGTGAGGAGTGAGTGGGTGAGTTGGGTTTAACGTCCGACCAACAGTATTTCTGTATTTGCAGACGGCACCCGCTTGAGACAATTTATACTGCAACCTCACTGGAATGTCACTGCCGCGGGCACAGAGCAATGGTATCCCACCCAGTCACATTATCCTGTCACCGGGCCGACCAGTCCTACAACTACAGTACAAGCCCCGCGGACTTTTTGTTTTCCGCGGTCCATCGCAATTTTATCCAACGCGGACAAGGTTTTTTTTGTCCGTGCTAATATGCGGTCTTCCGCAGTCCGTCGCGGGTTGTGATGGGTCCGCGAAGGTGTCTCACCAGGGACACTCGTCGCCGGGTTCGATCGTTATCACCGCTGGTCGCGATGGTATCATCGTGGACTGCGATGTATGGCACTTCGGTTCACTCTCAAAAAGCGCATGATGCGGTTTAGAAAGCGTATGATGCGGTTTAAAAAGCGCATGATGCGGTTTGTAAAGCGCATGATGCGGTCTATAAACCGCATGATGCGCTTTCTAAACCGCATCATGCGCTTTACAAACCGCATGATGCGCTTTTGGAGATTTATGAACCACTTCGTACGCCATAGTATGTTCATAACTTTCCAAAAGCACATCATGTGGTTTACAAAGCGCATCGTGGGCTTTCTAAACTGCATCATTCGCTTTATAAACCGCAGCATGCGCTTTTCGAGAGTTATGGACCACCCGTACGCTACATGCCGAACCGCAACGCCAAACCAAGGGCCTTTAACCAATCAGAATTACCCTTACATAAAAAGGTATGGTATAATCAAAGAGCAACCGCGTGTTACTTGTGCGTTCTCGCGGCTTCGATATATTATTTCGATTTGCGTCGATAAATATATTTCTCGCTGTATGTATTTGTATTATTCTGAACCTCAACTTACGGAACTATAATTGTTCTGATACTGATTTATGGCTTGGAATTATAAGTTTTACTATATTTACCTTGATCTAGCCACAAAATAACCTCCACACCTACTGTAACATTGTTAGAAACAAGTTCTGAAACTATCTATCAGTACGTTTTGCGGTGGGTATGGGTAAGGATTTATTTTGCTCTATAATCAATTCGGCCAGTTGACTGTTCGTCTGATATATATGTAGCTATAATATAAGCTAGAAATGCAGATATATTTAGGTGTTGTTTTATTTCGAAAAACTATCAGTATTATCACCAGTTATGTATATAAAACGTTAACCCTTTCCCTCATAATTCCGCATTTTCTCGTACTAGAAACAGAGAAGACACAGAGCAGAACCTGTATTCCATTAATACGCCTTTCTACCCCTATGCAAACAGAAGAGACCAAGGTCTGCCATTGTCAACAATTCCTGTTTCCATGTGCATTAAAATAATTTAATTAACATTCATTATTTCATATTTTTTTTATATATATTTATTCCATAAACACGACTTTCTGCGCCTGTGCAAACAGTGTATACCCAGATCATATTACTCAGCGTCTCATCAGGATTCAAGACTGCCTATAAATATTGCTTTAGTTCTATACGACCAAAACTGATATTTTTATCATAATCGGCGAGCGGACCTATGCGTAATTAAAACTGATCAAAGCAATACACCAAACTTGCAGAATTACCTCTTTGCACGCTAAGTAATTTTGCGTCTAAAGTGATCATAAGACGTGGCCTACTTCAGTTCTTCAATGACGTGCACTTGGATACTGAAGAAACTTCGTGTAACTTGGCGTCTAATATGGATCATATCTGTTATCATGATTTTGTAACTAGCATACGCAGAGTAAATGTAATAGTTTACTATTACGTGAACATATATAAATATTCTTCAGGTAAAGGGTAAATAGAACTATGACAACCTGGAATGTTAGAATTGATCAACAAAGTTACTGGATCTGTTACATATACTTGCTGCCATCGAATTCTGGATCAGACTTCGGTTTGGATTCACAGCCACATGCATTCAAACAAACGCATGTGCACTATGTTGAAATGTTCTGTTGTGTACCAATATGGGTCAGTAAGGTTATATCCAGTTACATGTTTGTTGTCTATGTATGTATCACCGACATGGATATAACAAGTACATGTACGAGTACATAAATGTAATACGACTCACTGCATCTGTATTGAATGTTTCATTTCAATATATCTACGTCAAACTATTAAGAGTGTTATCAGTGTCATAAGTATGGGCGGAAAACTTAGATTTATGGTGCGTTACTTTAACGACTTAATAATCAAACAAGAACTAGAATATACACTGCTTTACAATACCCGAGTGAAATATTCAATAATTTATTTAATATAAAACAACTCTGGTTCTATTGCATTAAAGGTCCTTAATTCATATTGTAATACAATAAGTAAATTGAGAGAGACACACACACACACACACAATGAGAGAGAGAGACAGACAGAGAGAGAGAGACAGAGAGAGACAGATAGACAGATAGACAGACAGAGAGAGACAGACACACACATAGACAGACAAACAGACAGACACATACAGAGACACAGATACAGACACACAGAGACACACACAGAGACAAACAGAGAGTGAGAGAGAGGGAGAGACACAGAGAGACAGAGACAGACAGATACAGGCAAAGATACAGAGACAAAGAGAAGGAGACAGACAGACAGACATATAGAGAGACATACAGACAGACAAACGACAGACAAACAGATATTTTCATCGAATAGACAAACGGTGTAGGTCCAAATTATAAGGCTCCAGTGTGAACCTCGTGATCTGGATCTACACTGTGTTAAATGTTAATAGACGAACTAATTCTATGGGTGATAAGTGCTGTTAGTGTGTTGTACTATATATTTAGGATTTGTTCGTCAAACAGACAAACAGTGTAGATCCAAACCATAAGGTTTCATTGTGAACCTCATGATCTGGATATACACTCTATGCAGTGTAAATAGACGACATCATTTTAGTGTTGTTAGTGTGTTTGTACTATATTTAGAATATGTGTGCTTGAAATGATTTACAATGAAAGTTTGTAAAACAGATTTGTCTTGTTTTAACTTCACGATTTATTTTTTTTAAAAAAAAGATAAAAAAAAAAATAAAATAACCAAAAACAAATTGGCATTTTTCAAGTGGCATTTATTCCAGTGGCATATTTTCACTTAACGGTGGCAATTTTAAAAGTGGCATATTTTCCAGTGACATTTTTTATAATTAGATCAACAGTATTTAATTTTTTAATTCTCATTTTATTTTAATAAGATCTAGATATTTAGATATACAGTCTCATGGCATTCATTTGTGTGTTGTAAACTGTCTTTCTGGATACTGTACAGTACCGTAACAGATCTAGTAAAAGTATTTTAGAATAGATCTAGATCATATCAATCTAAACTATCTTTAGAACTAGAATTTACAATAATCTAACTTTTTAAATAGATCTAAATCGTTGGGGTTTAAGCTTAGCCATAGATCTAATTAGTCTTCTATATTTCGGGAAGCTGTTAACAAATCACAACTTTACATTGTTTGGTAGTACTTACTGTTTCAGTAGAATCATTCCTGTTACGTAATAATTCATAACTTTGTTGATAAGACAGTGTTTGATAGATGACAGTTGTGTGATCACTGACCCTTGTCCCCTGCTGAGAAATTAGGGGATTTACTGACCATCTGGCACCTTTGATCGTTACTATTTTCCTAAGTCTAGTTAGTAAATTAGCAGTATACATGTATTTAGGCTGAGTAAGTAATGTAATAATATAGTCTCCAACTGTCTAACACAATTCATTTTCAGTATTCCAAAATAAATAGTTTGTATTGTTAAAATCTTTGTATGCGGGAAATAAAAGTACCGACATTTGAAAGCTGTAGACCCAGACAAGATAGCTCGAAAAGCAACCCTCTGACCAGGGTCTTCACTGTTTATTATTCAAATTCATATAGCAAATTTAAATCTTATATAATGAATGGAATCTACAGTTAAAAACGACCGGCCATTCCACCTTAAAATATAACCCTTTCTCTAATATAAACGTGTTTTCGTGCATTTGCAAACAGCGTAGACCCAGATCATACAACTCCTATAGGAGTCTGCTCTGTTAATAAAATTGCAATAGGCCCGACTCTACTATACATTTCATATCAACACCAAAACTAGCTTGTCTACAAATGCCATTTAAAACATTAGCTTATAAATATTCATGATATCATTATTTCTTACATGAATACTGAACAGGGAAAAGGTTAATCATCACAATGTAACAGAATAACAAGAATGTTTTCATAGTTATACAATTCATAAAAATATGTTTGCTTATCCCTTAACCATAATTATATAAACATATATATTCCCATGCCTTTGCAAACAGCGTACACCAAGATTTGGATGCGCCTATCGGAGCCTTATGATCGGGACCCACTCTGTTTGCTTATGAAAGTAAATCTGATCTGACTCTACATTTTCTATCAGTACAACAAAAGTCATGTACCGTGTGCCTATACCATTATGAAAATCAACTAATGAATATTATGATGTCATTTTTCCTGACATAAATATTCAACAGGGAAAGGGTTGAAAACTACCGACAACCAACCTTAAGGTTACGAATTTAGCTAAAAATGTATACCTGACATGACCCGGCAACAGAAGTAAAAATTCTGAAAGCATGTTTTAAAAGTGTTGCAACCTACGCTATATGCAGCTGGTGTGTCCACCTACTTCTTGTATTTGCTTTCTTTTAATGTGTATGTATGCACTAAGTATGCTGAACAATTAAGTAGACATAGGTTTCTGTCATGTGTTATTATCTCAGGTGTCTTCTTTTACTAGCACATGCTTTGAACATGGCAAACATGTATGTACTCGTGTTATATATTATGTGTAGAAAAGGCCCCATATAATGCTGTCAGATGGTCTAATGCACCAGAGGGGAAATTGCATAGCCAATAATTATGCAGATTCTGTTATTAACTATTGCAGTGTAGCATTTTCAATCAATAATATACATGCATAAATCTAACAAGTATCTTCCATTGAAATCGGATGACTTGAATCTCGGTTATCTCGAAGTAATGTGTATGGTCCCTTGAACTTCGAGATAAAACCCAGTAAAACCTCTCTATAACGACCACTAAATTATATCTATTATTTTGTGTCAAAGGCAGGTGGGTGTAAGACTTAAAGCAAGGTGAAAGTAAAACAGAACGCTCCTATAGGAGCGTTCTGTTTTACTTTCACCTTGCTTTAAGCAACCACCTGCCCAAAAGACCAACTAATTGACACAATTTTGTGGTCGTTATAGAGAGGTTTTACTGTATATATGAGGTTGCAGAGAGGAATAAAACTAGAGGCTATACCCTTTCAAACAGGTTCAGTAGACCGTTTCGTCCATCCATCATCTGCAGTGATGTCATGAGCCAAACGCATGTGCCCAGGTATAGAAGAAGTAACATGACGATACATGATCGATATCGACGTATCAACCGGCGAATCATGATTGAAATATTTAATCCATGTGTCCATTAAAGGCAGACATGACTGGTGAACCTCTGTCACTAATGCAAATACCACATAATGTAGACTTCGGCAAATATAAATAAAAAAAATCTCAGTAAAATCCTGCCAGCATGCGTCGGAATATTGTCGCGAGAAACACTTGCAATCCGTGAGGTTCAAGTTCGAATCTGTCTTGTCTTGCACATCATTTGGTAAAATGAGTTACAACACTGGGCATGTGTATACGGGGGATGTGGTTCACATGTAAGGACGATTTGCTTATCTAAAGAATTAAACGTCCAAACTGTTCCGACTATCCAAACTACTAACACAAACACTAGACTACCCTAATACACACGACACTACTATTGCATATGCAGTGTATATTTTTAACCGCAAATATCTTATATATTCTTTATAAATAAAACAAATCACAGTAAAATCCTGTCAGCATGCGTCGGAACAATGTTGCGAGAAACACTTGCCGTCCGTGAGGTTCAAGTTCGAACCTGTCCTGTCGTACACAGCATTTTGGTAAAATGAGTTACAACACTGGGCATGTGTATACGGGTGATGTGACTCACCTGTATGGGTGATTTGTCAGATACATGCTTCTTATCTAAAGAATTAAAAGTCCAAACTGTTCGACTATCCAACTACTAACACAAACAACTACCCTAATACACACGGTACCGCTATTGCATAGACTGTGTGTAGCACACTACCCGCTTACCCTTATCTTGCTGTAAATAAATAATTGCACATCTGCTTAAATTTGGATCTGTTTCAATTTTGCCAACTTCCGATTAGGTTAAGATGTTGAGAAGCTATTGACGTCATGTCAAACAGGTTGGATCTTGATGATACGCCAAGTTAAGTTACTCCGCGTATCATCTGGATTCGAACTGTCAGGTCGTGAGTAGCAGAGATAATGAATAGCAAATCCCCCTCCCCCTCCTGTAGTGACTAACAAGACGAGATATATCTAAGGTTGATTACATTTAACCCGTTCACCGCCAACGGAAACCGCCACCGTCATCGCAAAAATGCACCACGACAAATAGTGCAGTCCCAGATAGGACGCCGCCTTTTCAAGGCGGCGTCTTATCAGGGACTTCACTTTTTGTCCCAAATGTTCTTTTCAAGAACCGTAGTCAAGCATTTGAAGCAGTGTGGATCTTGATAAGTAACGTTGGTGAGCACGAGGCAGATATAGTATAGTAAAATACTCTGCACGCTAGCGGTAATTTCTTGATAATCTATTAACACAGTATGTATCCAGATCAGATCAGATACTGACCGCTCCCGTGTGGGCCCAACCAGTTTGGTACTGTAATTGAATTTTGAAAAGAAATGGAACAAAAGCTAACTTTCCAAACTGTTGCAGACTACCGTTTCTGTAGGTTCGATATTGGCTTACTGTATACCAGGTGCATCTAGGGAATGCATTAATTAATCATTATCCTGTTGTAATAGTAATTACTGCTCAAACTCTGATCTGCACCATTGTTTACTTAATTGCCTCCGTTTCATTCAAACTCTTTAGACACTATACTGACCAATAGTTCAACAGCTTAGGTCTGGGTGTGACTCTGAGTAAATTAGTGTCTCATCTGGATCCAAACTGTTTATAACTCTTTCGCTGCCATAGTCGCATCTGTGATTACCTATGCAAACAGTTTGGGTCTAGATGACACACCGAGTGACTCGATGTCTCATCAGAATCCAAATTGTTTGTTACTGTGACTGTTTTTGAAAACAACGATGAAGAAAAATAAAAAACAAATGAAAATTGTACCAGACGAAAAGGCTTGCAGACGACAAAATTTGGCAGCGAGAATGTTAGAATATCATTCAGGTTGTGATCGGCAAGATAAAGGTGTAAATCGTTAATTTCGGCAGGTTATTGATTGATTTACCAGCACTTAAGGTAGCGAGATAGGTTTAGCACAGGCAATCGGTAAATCGTTTTAGATACTACCAAAAGACATTGCTTCTAAACCAAGTTGGTTAGCTATATTAATCTGTTTGATTATTTTTCAAAAATATCGACAATCCTAGCCAAATTGACATTTCAAAATTCATTTAAATGTTCCAGCTTGATTGTTTTAAATAGTGATAACAAAGTAATATTTGTGACTAAAGTTCTTGCAACTGGCCAATTGACATTTTCCACTACGCTCCTCCCCTTTTCTTCCATCTGATCAATTAAAAAAGCTAATTTGATTGCTAGTTTCCAATAATTCATTGATTAGAAAGCTGATATAGTCACGTGACTTCCTTAGTTTGAAGCTGAGAGGGGGAAATACTGTTGAGTCGCCTATTGCTTTATCACGCGCGTGCTTTGGTTACCCTACTAAGTCCCCCTATAAACCGTTCCTTATATACATGTACATGTAATGGCTGACTGGTTAAGTTATTGAACTGCTAGGTGGTATTAAACAAAAGGGATTCACATGACTCCTGTGGTATCTCTAGTGAAATTTCGTTAATGAAATGGATAGAAGAGGTTATTAGTTATTCATTACTACAAACAATAAAAAACGATACTTTTCGTGAGCGTTTATATCTCGGCACCTTAAAAGCAGTTGTCCCGGTTTGACATTGTAAACTTACTCGATAGCTTATGTCGATGAATCACTAAAGTATACTAAACCATTGGTAGTAACAAATAGTGAAGACCCTGGTCAAACTAATTTGAGTTGCGTGGGTGTGAGTGCGTGTGCGTGTACATGTGCATGTGCAGGTGCATGTGCATGTGCATGTGCGTGTGCGTGTGTGTGCATGCGTGTGCGTGCGTGTGTGTGCGTGCGTGCATGCGCGTGTGTGTTGGGTTAATGAGTGGGTGGGAGCGTGCGTGCGTGCGTGCGTATGTATGTGGGCGCACACACTTCATGTGTGCTTCTTTGGACTTTCGAATGACATTTCCTGCCTGACTTCCCCTTTCCTCCATGAATATCCGTATAAGAAATAATGACCTCGTGACTATTAATTAGATTAATTTGTTGTAATATTACATGGACATGGGTAATTGTTGACCATGGCAGAAACTGTAGAATCATATCTATATTATATCATAAGCAAACTGAGCAGACCCTGATCAGATGGCTCCTATGGGAACCGTTTGATCTGGGTCTACTCTATTTGCAAAGGCATACATAGGCGTAGGAAAGGGATAACCCTTTCACTGCCAATGTCGCAAAAATACACCACAACAAATAGCGCAGTCCCAGATCAGACGTCGCCTTTTCAAGGCGATGTCTGATTAGGGACTTCACTTTTAGTCCCATTCTCTATTTCTTTATCTGTGCTTTATTCCTTTGACATTTGCATTTATTTATCTCATTTCCTTATTTTATCGAATGATTTAACAAAATTGGTTTGCAGACGACACTTAAATGCCAATTGCTAATTTGCCACATGCCAATTGCTAATTTGCCAAATGCCAATTGCCAATTGCCAATTGCCATATTGTCATTAATTCTAGTTTCTTTTCACTGAAAAGTGCTTGGCGAATCCAAGGATTAGACAGATCGGCGGGCTTCATCTACAATATGTTTTGTATCCTTATCCAAACAGTAATATACCCAAGTTCTGAACATCTGTACGCGAGAAGAACGTACGTAAATTTTTCATTTGGCAAATGGCAGTTTAGCAAATGGCAATTGGCATGTCCCGACCCGCATTCCATACACTTAGAAATGTGGCACCGAAATGGTTCAAGTAAGCAGGGTAAATCGCAAGGTTTTGTAATTATCTACGTAGATAATGGTCTCCAACAGACATCCAAAGCGGTAAAAGCAAACGTTGACTGATTCTTTAAATTATTTATCATCGGATGAATCCGATTGTGTATACAGTAGACTCAGTCCTAAGCGGCGGTCATTCATTTATTTAACATAGGTGTTTTAACCCATTTGAACCCAGTGGATTCTTCCATGCTTATATATTGGATTAGTTCCTTTTTTATCTAAGGGTTGCCTGGTCTAACTTTCAATTTCGTTTTGTATTGAAATTCCTATCAGCAAACAGTGTAGACCCTGATCAGACGCCGCATTATGCGGCGTCTGATCAGAGTCTACACGGTTTGCCTATATCCCATATATGGGATCGTGGCCACAAATGGGTTAAAGAGCAGTGGTTGCTTAATGCTATATGAGCTTTCTACATTACTTTTGCCCTGAATTAAGCTATCACCTGCCATACGGGGCATTGATAAGGCGTCGTTTTGAAGACCGCTTATGACAGGTTCAACAGTAGTAACATATTGTATTATGTTTGATTCTATATAGCAACAGCTGGTACTGTGTTTAGCTATATATAATATTACCTATAATAACTATTGTCTACATTGCCACTCATTATAAAGGGATGGACACGTGTATAATGCGTGCATCAAGGATTGGTGTTTATAGAAGAATCTGTCTGAAGCAGCCAAAGAGGTCTAATTATGAATCTTTAAGGCAGGTTGTAGCTGAATGCAGGTCAAAACTAATACAGAAAGCTATTGTAAGCTCATGCGCTTTCTTCATTGCTTTTGTTCTGCAACCATTTGCTTTTTAACCCATTTGCTCCCACGATCCAATATATGGAACGTAGGCAAACAGTGTAGACTCTGATCAGACGCCGCATAATGCGGCGTCTGATCAGAGTCTACATTGTTTGCTGATAGGAATTTCAATATAAAACGAAATTGAAATTTTAGGCCAGGCACCCCTTAGGTAAAAAAAATGGACTAATCCAATATATAAACATTGAAGAATCCACTGGGCGCAGATGGGATAAATATCCCATGTTCAATAAATGAATAGTCGCTTAGGATAGGTTCAACTGTATATGTGAAACTAGGTATTCGGGACACAAGTTGCCAGCCGTGCAGTAAAATCACGATTATTTGAACATTTACACACGTATAAGCATCGCTCTTTCAGACAGGTAGCACTTACTTCAGGGTGAAACAATGCAGAAAACTCCCCATGGGAGTTTTCTTGGATGACTTCCACCCTGCATTAAGCAGCCAATGGCATAGAATGGTCTGAATTCTTCTATATTAAAATTTCTAATTAATGAGAGTTTTACTGTATGCAGAAGAACCTGTCTTAAGCGATTTTGTACTAACTGGACACAAGAATCTTAAAAGAGTAGGTGATTGTTTAATACAGGGAAAAATACTTTTGACCTGTATTAACTCTTTCTGCGCCAATTTCGCCTGTTGGCACCATTGAAAACAGTGCAGTCCCAGGCCAGATTCCGCCTTTCTGACCGGGGACTTCACTGTTTTCCGTATTGTTTTAGCACAAGCATACAATTTTTTTAAACACAAATGTTTTACTAATATACCTTTATTACTTAGTTCAGAACTATATTTAATATGAAATTATTATTGCAGACGACACTTTTAAATTTGGCGCCAAAAGAGTTAAGCTACCATCTGCTTTAGAGACTCATAATTATACCTCTTTTCGATGGGTGCTTAAGACAAGTTCCACTGTATTACCACGTGCTTCTGTTCTACTTTACCCTACATATTCGGACACGCAGGCTCCACCCGCTGACAAACGCTTATAGTTTAGAATGACTTTCACACTGCATTAAGCAGCCACCTGCCTTAAAGTATCTTAATTGTTCTCTACTTGAATTTAGTTTCCAGTTTAGAGGGGTAATCATTCAGTGGCCATTAAAATACCTGGCCCTACATTATTTTTCTACACTTGCCTGTTCGAATACTTGGACTAAATACGGTAGTTTCAAATAACCCTTTACTCCATGAATATTCATGTAAGAAATGATGAAATAATAGTTATTAATTAGATTGGGTTATTTTATAATGGCACCTGGACATATGCACACAGTGATGTTTTGCGTTAAAAAATCTGTAGAAGCAGACATTTACCATGTCATAAGCAAACATAGAAGACCCTGATCAGAAGGCTCCTACAGGAGCCGTCTGATCTGGGTCGATTCTGTTTGCAAGTGCGTAAGCTTTGATGTTCTACATTGAGTTCAACTGCCTTTTAATTCAATCAACCCTTTCCCTCATATTGACCACTTTTGACGACTCTGTAAAAGTCACTTTGTGAAACCATTGTGATAAATAGAGCATTTGCTCCAATAGGAGCAAATGCTCTATTTATCGAAATAGTTCAAACTACGATATTCTAAAATTTTCCTTTTCTCTAAATAATGGTCCTTTTCGGTAGATTAATTCAAAGAGGTTGTATCTAAAAATAGCCTATGAGGTAATGAGTTAATTAGTCATTATATATATTTTCTTTAATCATTAGCTTGATAGAGACGACTTTTCACCCTCTCGTGTGGATTGGCTCTGTTTGATTTTGGAATAATGTAACTCTGATTCTTTAGGTTCTTCCATTACCAAAGAATCCTTTACTCGTAAATCTTTTTTTTTTCTTGAAAGACATTTTAAAATATACAGACCAGAGGTCCAAATAAGATGCGTAAATTAAAACATTTTCAAGAATAACTCCTATATTTCTCCACCAAACACTATGTTGTAACTACTCTTTAAAATCGTCTCGAAGAGAGGATTCTAAAGAGTAGTCACAACATAGGGTTTGGTGGAGAAATGGCGATTTTACGCACATTTATCTGCAACCTCCAACGCAGTTATCTCCCCTAATCGCAACGCTGAAGACCGCACATAGTGACAAGGGAGATCACTGTGAGGAGTTTGATTTATCTGTTGCTCTGTACGGACATTGTTATCCGATTTACCGCACTATTATTACTGTTGGTAATATGGCTAAATAATGTAGTCCTTTTAAATTCAGCCATATTACTAAAGGTCGGTGTGCAGTAGTCAATTTTAATCTATTTTTATTCGATTTGGAACCAGAAATAGATTTATATCTACCATACTTATCTTAATCCGTTTCCTGTTAGGCTGTTTTTAGATCGAACTTCTTTGAATGAATCTACTGAAAAGGAGCATTTACTAGAAAAAAGGAGCAAATAAAGCATCCGCTTCAGGGGAGCAAATGGTTTCAAAACTACACAATTCTAGATAAAATCCTTTTCTCTAATACATGTAAATGCTTTTTTCGGTAGATTTATTCCAAGATGTTGGGTCTAAAAATAACCTATGAGGAATGGGTTAATTCTTTACTCCATGAATAATCATCTAAGAAATAAAATAATGAACCCATAAACATTATTTAGATCAATTGTAATACATGTAATAGCACACGGGACGTTTTGGCCATGACAGAAACTGTAGAATCATATCTACAATATACCATAAGCAAACAGGGTAGAGCCGTATCAGACAGCTCCTACAGGAGCCGTCTGATATGTGTCTGCTCATTTTGCAAAGGCGTACAAAGGTATATTTATGGGCATTTAAGGTATTACGTCTGGTCGATAGAACCAAGTCGATATTGCCCCTTACCCTGTTGAAACATATGTATCTGTTAACATATTCAAGCAAACAGCAGGCAGACCCTAATTAGATGGCTCATACAGGCACCGTCGGAGTTGGGTCACATCTGTTTGCAATGACATGAAAGAGCGTTTATGCGAAGGAGATGGTTAATTATACACTGTAGAAACATACAGCGGAACTTATCTTAAGCGGTCAGTCATTTTTTAACATAAGAGTCTTAAAAAGCAGGTGGTTGCTTAATGCAGGGCAAAATTAATACAGAAAGCTCCAGTAGGAGCTTTCTGCATCACTTTTGACATGCATTAAGCTACTACCTGCATTACATACCCATACTCATATGTATTTTTGATGTGCGCCTAAGAAAAGTTCTAATGTATTTATAATAATTTTATATACTAGTTGTATATCTTATGAATACTTACTGTCAACACATGTTGCCGTATTTATCATTCTACACAGTTATATAAGTAGTTTTACGGGCAACGTAAGCATTGTGAACCCAGATAAGACGCGTTTCAAATAAGCCTCCCATAACGATCCCCTGAAGAGTTGCTTGCTCGTTACTGTTATTCTGATATAGCAACTAAACTTTAACCCATAAAGCTAGGTTCCCACTGCCGATCAGATCAACTCGATCAAGCCCGATCAAATGGTCGGGGACTGGTCTGACTCGCTCGACAGGAGTGATCGGGGAGGTCTACCTTGGTCGGCTTCGCTCGGACTCTCTACCCGAAAATTTTTGACATGTGTCAAAAACATTCGGGTAGAGATCGAGTAGCCACGCGCTCGAGAAGTGGTCGGGTATTGATCGAGTAGAGGGTCGGGTTGATAGGGAGACAGTCGTGCAGATACCTAGTGTGGTCGGGATGAAGTCATTTACCAGATCTGTACCCAATCATCTCGACCTCTACTCGATCAACGCGACGATCTGGTCGAGAAGACATCGAGCAGAGGTTCAGTTGGTCGGATAGTGATCGTATCCGGGTCGAGACGGCCGAGCAGAGATCGAAGTGGTTGTTGAGGTGACGTCTTGGAGGAGTTGTGAATAATCGCGAGGGGGTCGTGTAAGATCGAATAGAGGTCGAGAAGAACTCGTGCGCATGCCTTCCATCGAGCTGGATCAGGGAATTTGTGTGATCGGGATGATCGAGTTGATCTGATCGGCAGTGGGAACCTACCTTTACTGAGCGCTTTCTTGAAACAATATTATCGGATTAACCCTATCAGTGCGGGAAACGAGTCAATGATGTCCTTTGCAAACAGTGTAGACTCAGATGAGAGGGCTCCTACAGGATCCCTCTCATCAGGGTCTTCGCTGTTTGTAATGTAACACTTTTCTTTAAGCAAATCCCTGAATATTCGCGGTAAGCGTGGCCTGTTTGAATTTTAGAATAGTTCGTTTGAAATTTCAGCGTTGAAAGGGTTCAGCTCAGCTCAACCATTTATTCAAATTGAGCACATTAATTATTTGAGCTGAGCCAGTTATTTTGGGCGTTTGCGTGAAACAGGGACTTGAACTTTACCCATTGCCTCATACAGAGACCGTTCCACTTCTATATAGATACAAACATAGAAAATCCAGATCAAATGACTTGGAGAGGCGACTGCCATGAGTTACAGCACGATGGGGTAGTGTGGAGATATATCAAAATAGCTTAACCCTTTCGGTGCCAGCATTGTCGTCTGCTGGGCATAGTTTCGTTTACTTTTAGTGTAAGTGTGTGTACTTCTTCCATTTTCTTTATAAAACAGTAAACAGAGTGTCAAACAGTTTGGATCCTGATGAGACGCCGAGTTACTCGGCGTCTCATCTGAATCCAAACTGTTTGCATGTGATATCATAGACCCGTCAATGGTCATTGTGGCACGGAAGGGGTTAATTAGATTTTCTAAATATGTTAATATTTATTTACAACTCATGTCAACATATCAGTAGAACAGTCTACACAGTTAACCGTTTCCCTGACAGAACTCATAGAAAGACTTTTCACACCTTTGTAAACAGAATAGACCCAGATCAGGCGGCTCCTGTAGTATCCATCTGATCCTGGTCTGTTATGTTTGCTTATGGAATTATGAAGGTCTGGTTATATAGTTTCTGTCATGACCAAAATATAAAGTATTCACACACCACCATAAAAATTCAGCTAATAGATGTGACATTGTGAAAAAGGCAACAGACCACTAATTTTGCAAAAATTCAACCCTGTTATAATATTGATATTCATGTTGTTATCATTTATTATACAAATTTGCATAAGGGAAAGGGATAAACGCATATAAAACTATGCTAACCCATTACCTCATAGGCTATTTTGAGGTCCAACCTCTTTGAATAAATCTGCCTAAAAGGAGCATTTACTAGAAAAAGGGAAACATTTAGAATTGTGTATTTTTGAAACCATTCTGATAAATAGAGCATTTGCTCCATTTGGGCAAATGCTCTATTTATCACAATGGTTTAAATAAGGGACTTTGACAGAGGCGTCAAATGGTGTCTATATGAGGGAATGTATTGAAGTAAAACCTCTCTATAACGACCACTAAATTACATCAAGTGTTTTGTGTTAAAAGCAGGTGGATGCTTAAAGCAATGTGAAAGTAAAACAGAACGCTCCTATAGGAGCGTTATGTTTGACTTTCACCTTGCTTTAAGCAACCACCTGCCTAAAACACTAACTAATTAACACAATTTAGTAGCCGTTATAGAGAGGTTTTATTATACATTCAAACATTCCCTATGCGCAAGTCAAGACCAACGTTAAGTCCAAGTTAAGCCTATTGCCAATATCAAGAAAAGGTATTTAAACCTTCAATGGATGTCTATTCATGATTATTAAAATTCAACATACACTTAATGATAAAAGATGAAATACTGGTCTAAATGCAAATCATTAACTCTTTCGCTGCCAACTTTTATCGTCTGGAAAAAACCCACGTTGTCGTCTGCTATAATTTGAATTGCTTATTTTTATTCATTTTTAGATAAAATAAAACATTGACAATAATAAACAGTTTGGATCCTGATGAGACGCCGATTAACTCGATTAACTTTGGATCTAGATCCAAACTGTTTGCATTTAGGTACTCACAGATGCGACAGTGGCAACGAAAGTTTGACTCCAGTCTGTAAGTTGTAACCTCTGGGGGTTCTACTGTAAGCAATCTACATTAGTGTCATTCCCCAGGAGTAGATTAACCCTTCGCTTGCTATTCACGTCAATATACCTACCTGTAAATAGTGAAGACCCAGATGAGACAGCTCCTGCAGGAGCTGTCTCATCAGGGTCTGCACTATTTACAAGTTGATTGTGCAACCAATACACCTCAAAGCAGTGATTGCACAGCGATATACTTGTACACAGTGAATATATACTGTTACAGTGAGTGTATGTATGTAATTATACAACAGGGCATGGGTAAAGAAGGAGAAATGTATTTTAAAATTCAGCAAGAGAAGGGTTAATAAATTGATTTATATGAAGTTACATGACCACCAACATTTAACCCTTTACTCCATGAATATTCATGTTAGAAATAATGGCAAAATGAATATTAATTAGATAATTTTATTTATAAATGGCACATGAACACAGGAAAGTGTAGCCATGTGACTGTAGAAGCATGTCTATATTATTTAACCCTTCTCTTGCTGAATTTTAAAATACATTTCTCCTTCTTTACCCATGCCCTGTTGTATAATTACATAATTATATCTTCACTGTGTACATGTATTTCGCTGTGAAGTGCACTGGTTGCACAATCAACTTGTCAATAGTGCAGACCCTGATGAGACAGCTCCTGCAGGAGCTGTCTCATCTGGGTCTTCACTATTTACAGTTAGGTGTATTGACGTGAATAGCAAGCGAAGGGTTAATAAGCAAACACAGCATACTCTGATCAGACGGCTCCTACATGATCTGGGTCTATTCTGTTTACAAAGGCTTTACGAGTAAAGGATTTATAAAGTAAAGGATTAAATCACCTGTAGTGACCAACCTTGGTTCAGTGACAAGGAAATCACAAGGGGATTTCCTTATAGGAGCTACTGGATGCTACTGGGAACAGCAAATGTATTACTGTAAGCCCTCTCTATAACGGCCATGTTAATTAGTTCGTATTTAGGGCAGGTGGCAGCTTAGAGCAATGTGAAAGTAAAAGAGAACGCTCCTATATAAAATACTTGATGTAATTCAGTGGCCGTTATAGAGAGGCTTTACTGTATATGTACTTCACCAAAACAAAGGAACACCATAAGACTTTAATGCCAGTAAGTATCTAGTAACCCTCTATTCCAAAAATACGCCTTTCTATGCGCTTGCACACAGAATAGACAAAAATCAGACGGCTCCAATACGAGCCGTCTAATCAGGGTCTGCTCTGTTTGCTTCTGAAATAATATAGATCTGATTCTCGATAAAATATTCCCTTATTCATAGTGCCTATTATTAAAAAATCTGAAAGTAGAAGATCTTCCTAAAGCAAAAGCAGCAATGTAAAAAGAGAAAATTGCATACTCGGTTTTATTGAATCTGTTCATGAGCAGTAATGCAAAGTGCAACACTACTCACGTCCCCTAGCGTGATCTAGATCTAGTAAAAATCATAAAACAATGATTTACTTTGATTTGTTTTTATTTCACTCACTCAATTACGTTCTTGTTCAACATGCATAACAAAGAACTAGTCATATCATCCAACCTTTAAAAATATATGAACCCCCACCCCCTCCACACACACAAACATCCCCTACACCCCCACACACAAACCCATACACCCTCTCACCCAATCTGAAATCCTGGATCCGCACCTGGCATATAGGCTATAGAACACATTCTACAATTGCCTTCGTGGTCAAACATTCACTGGTTAATATGGTACAGTAAAACCTCTCTATAACGGTCACTAAATTACATCAAATAGTTTGTATTAAACGCAGGTGGTTGCTTAAAGCAAGGTGAAAGTAAAACAGAACGCTCCTATAGGATCGTTCTGTTTTACTTTTTTACATTGCTTTAAGCAGTCACCTGCCCTAAATACCAACTAATTAACACAATTAAGTGGCCGTTATAGAGAGGTTTTTATAAAATTTACTGTATTACAAAACACTCATTCATTGAATATTTATGATGTGAAACACCGTCATATAGATAAAGAAATGGGGGAAGAGTGGGGGTCATGCAGAGTATTAACACCTTACAGGTCCGGGTCCGACCCCGGATAAACCCTGCGTTGAACATGGCGGCTTGTCTAGGTCTACACTGTTTGCACATGTCCTAATGTTTGATTATGACACACGCGTATCAGAGATAAAGTGACATACATTTGTACATGAATCAGAGATGAAATATGACATATTTGAATCAGAGATAAAACATGACATACATACAGCTCGTAGAATTATATACTAAATATTGTTTATACACTGTTTTCGTGACATATCCCAATCTAGCTTTGATCTAACCTCAAGGGATATTGATAGAACATTTGAAGCCATCATTCTTTTCTTCATAAATGCGTGCTGTCAGTATAATACAATAGAACCCCTCTAATGCGACCACTTAATAAATAACATATTCTGTCTTTATAAGCAGGTGGCTGCTTAATGCAAGACGAAAGCATTAAGCTGCCACCTGCCCGTGTCACCAGAATTATGCCCCTTTTTGGCGGTCGCATTAGAGGGGTTTTCCTGTAGGTGTTTTTTTCCAAACATATAACGGGGTTACAAAACATCCATTAGTATCTGATGAGACAGCTACGGGGCTCAAAGAATGATAACTACTATAGACTGATCAGATGCCCCATTCAAGCACATCGGCTGGTCTGGGTCTACACATTTTACAAGTTTTGAATGCAGTTTCTCTTAACCCTTTCCCTGTTCTATGTTTATTCCAAATTTTAATACCTACTGAACATTCATGGACAAAATAGGTATAATGAAATATTACAGGTGCAACATTGAAGCCATTTTAGAAACAAAAGAAACAAATCAGTCAAATTCCAATGGCAATCATATAGGAGCCGTCTGATCTGGGTCTACTCTGTTTGCAGATGCGTGAAAACACGTTTACATGAGGGAAAGGGTTAAAACAGAATATTCTTAAAGTTACATATATAATTGTTATAAACATTGAAAAAGAAAGAATGACCAACGTTGACCAGTGAAGTGAAGACCCAAATCGCACATAGCCATAATAATGCCCCTTTTGAATATTTATCTAAGGAATAATGACACATGTATATCTATTTGCGAATTTTCGTTATGGCATATGCACACAGGACATTTTGGTATTGGTCGAAACTGTATACATGTAGTAAGATATGTTATAAGTTCATAAGCAAACAGAGCAGACCTTGATTTGACGGCTCCTACAGGAGCCGTTTGATGCAGGTCTACTCTGATTGCAAATGTGTGAAAAGGTGTTCATATGAAGGAAAGGATAAATGAGCGACGTCTGATCTGGGTCAACACCGTTAATAAGTAGTATCAACGATGTGTTTGTCCAGTATCTTGGTTTTGTTTGTGCAGATCTTGATCAGATGTTCCATTTCAACTTTACAGCTGATCTAGTTCTACACGTTTCACATATTTGCCGTGTACCCCATTGGCGGATTTACGGAGTAAAGGGTCAAAATGTATAAAAAACATAACACACAGCAAAATGAAAACAAAATACGTTTAGAGTAAAGCATACATCAGTTTAGACAGATCAAGTTACCTAAACTTTAAACATATTTTGTACAAGATACAGTTGGCAATCACGCTGGCCTCTTTGCATTTACGTCGACAAGAAAGATTTAGTACTCTATGAAGGTGACCTCTTAAATCCAGAAACGGAAGGAGGACGTCGGATATTTGTACTATCTGTTTTTTGTGGTTTTTTATTACATTTCTCATTTCTACAGTTACTCTGGTTGCAGTTCAATCATTGAGTACACCAGCGATAGGTGGATACAGTTACTTCACTTGAATATGGTTTCGTTTTATATGCACCTTATATCGCGGTTTTGCGCCCAAGAACCGGTTTAACCCCCCAGTGACTTTTGTCACTGACCGTTCCAATGCGGTACTTCCATCTTCCCCTATTGTATGTTTGTTTTGTCTTTGTGTCTTTTATAAATACAGGTACATTTGCTGTTTGTCGTCGTGGTACTGTTTGGGCGGTTGTGTGTTTTGTATGCGATGTTTCCTGCATGACTCTTACATGCACTTGGTATGTTTTAGGAACGGACCAATCGCTGTACATCGAGTCACCCGGTTTGTTATTAGCCTAGGTGAGAGGACAAGTGTTAGAATGCAATCGAACCAAGTTTCAGAAAGACAGCTATCTGTCATCCAATTGAATTACAAAAAATGTATTATCATGGTTTCCGAATCGAATAATTAAAATAACTGACACATCTAGAATAACATGTCCAATCATTCGAGATATACAAATAAACTAAATGATTAAATTGGAATCCGAATAAATGTTAGTAAAACATACACATCGAATACTGGCTTACATTAACAAAAGTAAAATTATTTAAACACCATATACTGACATAAAACAAAGTACCGAGAACTTGAGTAAAACAGTATACATGTACATAACACGACCATATCTTAAAACAATAGACATATATAACTAACACGATTGTGTAGTAAACAGTAGACATATATGTACGTGATACGACAATACCTTAAAAGTTAACCCTTCGCTTGCTGAATTTTAAAACACATGTCTCCTTCTTTACCCATTCCCTGTTGTATAATTACATATATCGTCACTGTATACAAGTATTTCGCTGTGCAATCACTGCTGTGGAGTGCACTGGTTGCACAGTCAATTTGTAAATAGTGCAGACCCTGATGAGACAGCTCCTGCTGCAGGGGCTGTCTCATCTGGGTCTTCACTATGTACAGGTATGTATATTGACGTGGATAGCAAGCGAAGGGTTAAAACAGTAGACATGAAACTAACACGATACAGTAGTAAAACTGTACACTTGTACATAAAACAATCGCACGGTAACTAATAGAGAGCATGTGCACAACTCAGTTGTACAGAAAACAGTATTCATATACATACTACGACATTACAATGAAATAGCATTCCAGTACCAATGTACATAAAAACAGTATTCTTGTATTGAGGTGCAGATAAGATGCCTAAATTTAAACATTTTCAAGAGTATAGCCTCTTTGTTTCACCACCAAACCCTATACTGTGACAACTCTCAAAGATATGATTCTAAAGAGTGGTTACAGTGTAGGGTTTGGTATAGGAATGACGAATTTAGTATCTATAGGAACGCACCTTTATCTGTTGCTGTAGCCATGTACATAACACGATCGTAAATTAAAACAGAATTCATGTACATAACACGACCGTACAGCAAAGCAGTACGCACATAGATAACTTTATTTATATGCAATTAACAATTTTCCTTATATAAACGCCCTTTCACGCATTTGAAAACAGAGGAGACCCAGACCAGACGCCTCTTAAAGAAGCCGTCTTATCAGGGTCAGCTCTGTTTGCTTTTAACAAGATATAGATCTGATTCTACAGTTTGTGTCAAATAAAAAAAATCCTTAAAAGTTTATATTATAAAACTTCAGCTAATTAATATTCATAATGTTATTATTTCTAAAATTCTTAAATGAATATTAAACAGGGAAAGGATTAAGCTAATTTATGGTATTTTATCGATACATTGATTTTTATACTAACAGAGGTCCGGATAAAATGCGTAAACTACAGATTTTAAGAATAACGTCTTTATCTTTCCATTAAACCCTATGTTATGACCACTTTTAAGAATCATCTCTTCAAGGCGATTCTAAAGAGTGGTCACAAGATGGGATTTGGTAGAGAAATGAAGATTGGTCAGGAAACTTCACAACCTGAAGTCCTTTATCTCAGTTGATACAGTCTGATGTAGTTACGCATTTCAGACGTGATGTTGTCACTACTGATGTAGAGTATGTCGTCCTCGTCACTGTAAGCTATTGCTTTGGGGAAATGTGCCAGTCCGTGGTTTTGTCTAAGTAAGACCCGAGTGGAGTCTCCAGTAGGGGAGAGCTGGTGGACGGTGTGGTCGTCCCTGCTACACACGTACACGGTACCGTCCTGGCCTACAGCTACTCCAGCTGGACTCTTTAATATGTCGTGTCCGTATACGAAGATGACGTGCCCGCTAGTAGTCATGCACGTAACTGTGCTGACCTCACAGTCGGTTACGTATATGACGTCATTGTCACGGCCTATAGCAATACAACGAGGCTTGGTGAACAGGTCCTTGCCATTGTTGTCAGTGGTAAATGTGTTCAAAGTATTACCGGACATGTCGATGATTTTAACACTTGATGGCTTATGACAGGCAGTAATAAAGTTTGATCCATCATAACAAAGTCCGGCAATAGCAGCACCAGGTGTACGTATAGAGTGACTCCTGGTCAGGACGTCTGACACGGTGATTATCTCAAGTTTTCTCTTATTTCCTAAAGCCACAGTCACCTGATTTGGCTTTGTTTCTATTACATCGAACGGTTTTGATGACACAGACAGACATGATGAAAGTTTGTTTGTCTTCATATCAATCAGTTTGACGTTACTGTTACCAATGTCGGTAACAACCACACGGTCTCCAGTCAGTACAGCTATACCAGTGATATTGCAAGCCTCTGTAACGCCCTCTGCCTCCACGTTGACTTCCCGCACGTATTGGGCCGAAGTGGGCGTGTCACCATGTCTCACGGACAGCGACCATATAGCAGACAGTGAAGACATCATGTGTTGAATCGTCTTGTCTTGGTCAAATGAGTATTGTTTAATTTTGGCATTGACAACTTTTGACTCACTCTCTATTTCAAGTAGACGCCCCTTGGACTTTTTCATTTCCACAAATAGCTGTTTGTCCTTACCATATGTGGCGCTTCCCTCTAGACGGGATCTCATAGATTTCACCTCTCTGATTATCAATTGGCATATTTTTGATTCAGTGTTAATTTTGTCGGAATGTTCGCGGCTCAACTCGGATATTTTCATTGTTGTCTCGTTTTCAAGTTTATCGAGCAGTTTGTTGATCTCTTGTCTGAAACGTTTAATATTATCTAAGGCTTTAGAATGCCATTGCTTATTTGCTCTATTCTTAATGCTGCTGAAGCTTTTTTGCTTATTTATCGACAAGAGGATTCGGTCCAAATCCAAGAACAGACGTTTGTATTCTTGACTGTCAGCAACTCCACTTGATACTTCCGGCACGTAAGACATGTTCAGACAAGGTCTGTGTTGCATGTTCACACACACGCTACAACACAGCTGATTATGATCATTACAAAAATATTCCAGAATCTTTCCGTCATGTTTTAGACATTTTTCTTTGAGTACGTCTTTCGTCTGGGATCGTAGTTTCGATTTCGACATGTTCGAAATATCTAACATCGTATGGTGTTTCGTGGCAGAGAGCTTACGATGCGTATTACAGCAATTATCACATAGATACTCACAGCAATCCTGACAATAGCCGACGGCTTCAATGTGAAGATTATCAGTGCTACACGGTTGGCAAGGAAAGTCAAATATCTCCTCCGATCCCGCGATTATAGACGCGCTTAAACCTTTCTGTGACTTTTTAGTCGCCATTTCAAATACACGGTATACTACTGAATATGTATATACTTAGTCCTTTAGAAGCAACGATACATACCGTAAATCGACAGTCCAGTGTATAAGTTTTAGAACATAATTGTTTCAGGTCACACACGTCAATATACGAACACGTTTACTTACATGGTGTAGTGTCGAGTTTAAACAATCTTGTCTAGTACAAAGCTTCAAGAAATATTCTGCTTTGAAAATATATATTCTCAAATGAATGTGGATCTAACGCAATTTTGACTACTACGTTTGAGAAACTATTGACTGAGTGTCAAACAGCTTTGATCCAAATGAGACGCCTGAGTTTCCCATTGTCTCATCTGGATCCAAGCTGTTTGTAAATGCTTTTTGCGAAGTAAAAATAGCAGGGTAAGGATTTAACGCCTATTGGTTGTCCTTTATTTTACTGTAACAAACGATACATGAAGGCAAAACATTTACCAACAAATGCAGGGAGCGCATTGAATAATTAAATAGTTTTATTCAAAATATACAAATGTCACACTTCTTAATGATGAAGTCTTTCATAGTGTCGTTATATATGATAAAACGTGAAGACTTTGAGGCGTTTCGGATATTGGCTGAATAAATGATTCGTCATTGTTACGAAAATAACTCCGGTTCACAGAGAAGGGAGTTAATTGAAAACTGTAATCAAAGCACTGCACGTAAACATAATCAAGATCGTTTTGAAATGCATTGTACCACTGACTTCACTTATTGAGATAAAATTATCAAGCTGTCTAAGAAAATACGACTTAACAGCGTAAATCAGTCTTACAGCAACACGGACAAAAAGTTGAAGGCTGATTGGCTTTTAACCCTTTACTCCATAAATACTCATTTCCACGCCTTTGCAAACGGAATAGACCCAGATCAGACGGCCCCTTTAGGACTTGCTCTGCTTGCTTATGATATAATATAGATATGATTCTACAGTTTCTGCCTCGGCAAAAAAGCATGTGTCTATGTGCTATTATAACAATATGATCTAATTAATATTGTTACATAGATGATATTCACACTAACAGATAATGAAGGAAGAAGGGGTTTATATTGAAGTATTTATGTATTTATTTGAACAATTATTTAAAGTATAAAGTTCACTATTAAGTATTTATTAAACAAATGAATTAAAGTATAATTTACATATATAAGTCACTACAGGCTGATAGTTTTAATACAGATCATTGAAATGAAATAGATTAACTGATTCCAACATCTTCAAATATCATCAGTTGTGTAATCTAAATAGATTTAATACTGATCAGTTTCCATGGTCAGTTTATAAGATAGGGTGTTTGGTGATCGTGCTAAATTCCTAAGTACAATAAAACCTGTTAGATACTTTATAATTACTTTGCCTTCAGCGGGTGGCTAAAGAGACTGTCCATTGTGTGTGTAAACTCCATTGACATTGATATAGATAGTAAATACCTTCTTACGCCTTCGGGATATTGATTTCTGCCCTTAAAATTTCATTCTCTGACATCTTTAGCAGATTTATATTTAGATAGGTAGAAGGCTGACATTTCATAAAGCACCGGCATTACTTAGAAAGACCGGCTGACATTTTTATTACAACATATAACATAAATTGTATTTGAAAATCTTCAAGTGTATATTATAAATCGATTGGCTGATCGTGGCCCCTTTGACACGCCTATTTTTAAGGATCCACAAATCGAAGTTATAATTCGGCACCGTGATTTGCTTAATTGATTTTAGTCACGTGACTGGTAAATTAAATAAATGAGCAGGGTCTACAAGTTATGATCACTTGCCTTACAACCAGTTGTGTGAAATTAAGTAAAGTTTATAAACGGATTTTGGATTCCTTATTTCTACAGACACGTTAGACCCCCGGTGCCTACTGCAAAGCGAGTAACCTCCCCATTAATTCAACATCGAAAACAGCGGTCTAACAATATCCATGACGTCATTATTTATTACATTACTATTATGGGGGAAAGTGTTAATCAATAAACACTGAACTCAATATGTTGATATTTTCTTTTTTACGTGATTCAAAAATGTATTTAAATTTATTGAAACCCAGTAGATAGAATATGACGAAGTGTTAAGCATTATAAGGAAATCCAACAGGTCTAATTTAGTACATTGTAGTATCATATTGTCCACAGGACAAAAGAATATAGAAATTGAACTAGAATCGTGTCGGAGGATTATCCGGGTCTACACGTACAGGGGCGTATCTAGCAAAATGCACTTACACGCGCGGTAGGCTTTAAACCCATTCCCTCATATTGACGCCTTTTGGTGCCTCTGAATTAGTCGCCTTTTGAAATCATTGTGATACATGTGACGGGAACCTTTTAGCACGACTGAATTGTGATGTATTTTGATAAGAAATAAATTGTGCAATTAACTTACTTGCGTTTTCTGTTCATTTGTATTTCCCACGTTACTTTATAATTTTCCACCTAGCCCTGTTATAGTAGGTGTAATATCCTTTAAAAGCATGGGTTAGTTTCAACTTCATGACTGTCCCTTTAATATTTCTAACCCTTCGCGTGTACGTGTTCTGCTTTGCTTCGGCGCATTCGCCAATCTGCCGTTGGCTTGTAAAGTTCTGTGCTTTACATAAAGATGTAGACATTACTACTTAGTAAATATATTCATCTATATATGTCGGGTTTGTTGTATTGAATTATTTGTCTATTTAGTAGTTCAGAGTATAAGTAATATTTCATTGTTAATGTTGTTAAATATGTTTTTATAAGTAATGATTGTTATGTGTTCAGAGGCATTCGCCAATCTGCCGTTGGCTTGTAAAGTTCTGTGCTTTACATAAAGACGTAGACATTACTACTTAGTAAATATATTCATCTATATATTTCAGTCTCTGGGTTATGTTACTCCTGGTTGGAGAACCCTTGATGGGAAATAAGCAGACAGGCGACAAAAGCCTACCCCATAATTATCCGTCTGCGACATAAATAGAGCATATGCTCCTATTGGAGCAAATGCTATATTTATCACAATGGTTTCTAAACTACACAATTCGAAGTCTTCCATGGGAAGCATGTCCTCCAGATCTCTACAGCCACGGTGCGTACGTTACATTTGGACTCGGCAACGCCCCTAACGCATTACGAAAGAAACTATTATGTAACGTTCTCATAGTGTGGTTCCAGTGTACTAGCTTGCCCTTATCTGTATAAAGGTTGACATTTCTGAAAAGTAGGGATGGCAACGGTTATTCGGATATTCGAATATTCGGATACCAAACGGATATCCGAATGTCATTTGGCTATTCGAATAGCGAAAAAACAAACCAAAAAAACCCTAAATGAATTGAAATTGTAGTGCATAATTTTCTCTAGTCCTTAAAAATCGCTAGTTGATAAGCCAACTAGGCAGGCCGTGTTAATTGCACCGTGACACTTACACAGTTAGGGGTACAGTAGTTGCGTAATCGACCCAAGTGTCAGTTTGAGCGATGCTCTTTTAATCCACAGGTGGTCCTGTTTAATTGATGTTAAGGGTCATAATAGACAGATTGGTTATATGTAAGTACGCATCGACAATCTCTACTGCTTATTGGTCCATTATAATTACCCATTGTGTAAGCTGTGAAAAAATATCAACCCACCTGGCTAACTACAAACTCAACCGATCAGAATATCCCCCACCCACTTTCTTCACAACACGCCTATTGATCAGGCACGTGTGTTTCGAACAGCCTGCATAATGGCTCTGGTAAGCATTTTCATATGACTTGAATTGTTCCAATCAGCTCTATGAGATTTCAAACCAAAAGCGCTATCAAATTTAAAATACTGAAAATGTCATTTGAATTTACCCATATACTGAAGTGCTGACTTAGCAAACACGTCCGTGTTTTAGCTAGACCGGATGTCAGACTCATGCACAATGTTTACTTTCACTTCTCTGCATTGATAAACATGTCTCAACCCTCAAATGATATATCTTATAGGACAAGGTTTTGTAGGGAAAACAGTTTCTACATGATAAGCAACTCACTTGTCTGGGTCTGTAGGCCACTCAAATTATTATTACACTGACTTGTAATGACTTCGTGAAATTATGGGTGGACGGAGTCTGATTGTACACAATGTTCATGCATCAGATAAAAATCAAACGAATATATTCGGATATTCGAATAGTTTGGGTTCGAATATTCGGATGGTGATTTTGGTATTCGTTGCCATCCCTACTGAAAAGTGAAAAACATTTGATAATCATCTACACGATCAATCATATGATTCCTGCACATCCATATAGTAACGTATACACCAAGGTAATACGTAATTCACCTCGGAAACCATACCGAAGTCGCTATTTTAACGGGTTACTTTCAAATTGAAACCACAGAATACATCAGGAATACGGAGCAGTCTGAACAGGTCTCCTCTGTTTCTTATGAAGCAAAATAACTATGATTCTACAGTTTCTGCAGTTGCAACATATTCCCTTGCTCATGGTGTTATTATAAAGTTCCGCTAATTAACCCTTCGCTTGTTATTCACGTCAATATACCTACCTGTAAATAGTGGAGACCCAGATGAGAAAGCTCCTGCAGGAGCTGTCTCATCAGGGTCTGTACTATTTACAAATTAATTGTGCAACCAGCGCACTCCACAGTAGTGATTGCACAGCGAAATACTTGTAGACAGTGAAGGTATATGTAATTATACAACAGGGCATGGGTAAAGTAGGAGAAATGTATATTAAAATTCAGCAAGCGAAGGGTTAATATTCATACATTTATAATCTCCCAATGAATATCCATCAGGCTATATTTTGATGTCCGTTTGGTATTCTTATTTTATATTTTGACACCCGTTTGATATTCTTGTTTTATATTTTGATGATAACGTCCGTTAATATCCGTATTTTATACGCTGGTCCAAAATCTCTATGGAGACTCTATGTAGTAAAGTTGCTAAACTGAACGAAACTTTAAAGCAGTGCATATGGTTGGTCTATGTGTTCTTTTTTAACCTTTTCCTTCATATTTATAAACACGTTTTCGAACAGAGAAGACTCAGATGATCAGACGGCTCCTGCAGGAGCCGTCTGATCAAGATCTGCTCTGTTTGCTTATGACGTGCTATAGATCTGATTCTGCAGTTCCTGTCAAAAGCAAAAAAACCCAAATTTCCTTGAAAATTTACATTATACAAACTCAAATAATACATATTCACGAAATCATTAATTTTTGCATGAATATTAAACAAGAAAAAGGTTAAATATGTGTTACACGTTTCATATCTTTATTTTACGTTTCGATATAAGATTTGAATTCACGTATATTCGTCAAGATATGCATTGATGAATATACATTGAGTAATGCGATAACCCTTTCCCTGCTGAATATCCATGTAAGATATAATGACATCATGAATATTTATTAGCATAACATTAATAATGGTATACAGGAGTTTTTGGTATTGGTATAAACTATAGTCTGAGCTATTATACAATTGCAATTTCATAGTCGTGAAGAGCAGACCCTGGTCCTGTAAGGGCCGTCTGATCTGGGTCTACTCTGTTTACAAAGGCGCGAAAATACTGTTTTATGAAGGAAATGGGTAAGCGATTTTCGTCTGCAAGAATTGTCGTGTGTTTTACATTATTTCACCAAAGTTCAGGCCAAAGTTCAACTCTTTCGTTTATTGTCATCAGCAAACATGACCATCTGCTACAATTTTCAACGTTTAATTTTCTTCCGTTTAAAAATACATGACCACAGCTAATAGTTTTTAAATGCCGATGGAGTGCCGAGTAACTCATCATCTCATCTGGATCAAAACACATAATTGCTTACCAAGATAACCGCAGAATCAACACTGACAGCGAAAAAGGTAACAACTTATATTGTTTTATATAGCCACTTTATTTGATCATTTTCTCCCTTCATTCTTCATTTGTTTCAGACATTAAAAATAATATAGTTAAACCTCTCTATAACGGCCACTAAATTATACCAAGTATTTTCTGTTAAAGGCAGGTGGTTGCTTAAAGCAAGGTGAAAGTAAAACAGAACGCTCCTATAGGAGCGTTCTGTTTTACTTTCACCTTGCATTAAGCAGCCACCTGCCCTGAATACCAACTGATTAACATAATTTAGTGGCCGTTATAGAGCGGTTTTACTGTATATACATGTATAACAATATGTTTATGAATATTTACAAAAATACTAGCATAACAATAACATATTATAGTAACGTTTTACTCCATATATCTATACGTCTTTACATGCTTTTGCAAACAGAGTGAATGAATGAATGAATGAATGAATGAATGAATGAATGAAATACTTTATTTAAAGAGGGTTACCCGGTTAGTCAACAGACTAGTCTTCCCCAGGGCCCTCTAACAGAAGCATTTCATACAAAATATTTAACAAACAGAAATATAAACAGTATCTATAATCTAAGAGACAGGCCAGAGTAGAACCAGATAAGTCGACCCTTGTAGGTGATTTATGAAGTGCTCTAGGTCCATGCTTATAAAACATTTTAGCTGAGTCTGAGTTCGTTCTCAGACTTTTGATTGGTCAGATTTGAGTTCTCAAGCTTTTGATTGGTCAGATTTGAGCCTTTGTCTCAAATCTGACCAATCAAAAGCTCGAGAACGAACTCAGACTCAACTAAAAGTTTTATAAGCATGGATACAGATCTAACTCTACAGTTTTTGTCATGGCCAAAACATTATGTCTTCATATGATATTATAAAAAAACAACCAATTAGTATTCGTGATGTCATTAATTCTTTCATGAATATTCATGGACTAAAATAAACAATAAACAATAACCAAAAACAATAGTTTGTTAGCAACACGTACACTGTTAGAAGAGGTTATATTTCAGGCTTATTCAAAATTATACGTGTACTATAAACTGTATGTTTAAGTCATGGATAGCCCTTTAGCTAAAAACACCAAGGTACATGTATATAAATCTAAAAGGTTTTAATGAATTAACGCTTTACTCCATGAATACATGTACTCATATAAGAAATAATGACATTTTCAATATTAATTAGATTTTTATATAATGGCTAATGAATACAAAAAAACTTTGGCCATAGCAGAAACTGTAGAATCAGATCTATATTGAACATATCATACGCAAACAGAACAAATATGGAAAAATAGTCAAACAGGGAGAGCCACACACGAAATGACACCGCACCAAACACCATCAAACAAGAAACGGTAAAGCCACAAGACAAAACATAACAGGACGCATATCAAGACGAAACACATTAAACATTAAGCATATTAAACAACAAAATTGACCGTAGGCTGAAAGCAGGAGTGCCGCCTTGGAACGGCCTAGGAGCCGTCTTATCTGGGCCTACCCTGTTTGAAAAGGCGTAGAAATGCGTATTTATTGTGTGAAGAGTTAAGTCGACTGACAGACTACAGCAGAACTTATCTTAAACGGCCATTCATTTATTCAGAACATAGGAGACTTAAAAAAACAGGTGGTTGCTTAAAGGGCAAGTAATGCAAAAAGCTCCAATATGAGCTTTTTGTATTACTTTTGACCTGCATTAAGCTACCGCCTGCCTTACAGGCCTATAATTATACCTCTTTTTGATGACCGCTTTTAAGACAGGTTCTACTTCTAAAATTTAGTTAGTAAAAGTATGCTATTTTTGTAGGCATGGACCCAGACACTTGGAATGATGGCACGACCGGAACAAACGCTTTAGAGTTTTGATAGAAACCCAAGCTACGCAGCGCCTGATTTGGATTCAAAGGTACTGCAAAGGTGAACGCAGACAGAGACACCGGGGGGGGGGGATTTCGTGAGTCTACATGGTCTAAAATGTAAAAAAAATGATTGGGTTGATTTAGTGTTATATTATACGTATATAATATAACACTAAATCGACCCAATCATATATTTTTTTACTTTTTAGACCATCTAGACCCACGAAATGACCCCCTGTGGACAGAGACATGTCATATTCAGTTGAATTGGTGAGTAATAGTACCGCAATCGAAGTCGCACCTGCGGGACGATTTCTTACTCATGTTTTATTGTAACCCATTTATCCGATTGTCATTGTTTTAGGTAGACCCAAAATGGAAGCTGGAATTTGCATATGCGAAGATTAAAAATACGCACTTTAATATGGCTTTAAATCCTACCTCGAGTACTATACAGCTGGACCAAAAGCGCCTCGTCCAGGTTTGTATATATTGAAATAAAGGACTGTACTCATTTTTAGGTCTAAGTCTAAAACACTGTTGGAAAGTCTTCCATACTGTTGCCAGTGTTGGTGTCTTCAATTTGACAGTTGTCCTGGTTATAAAACACTCTTACACCCGGTTACATTACATTTACCTCTGTAGTTGGCTCAGAAAGTAGTCCGAAACGAAACTAACTCTCGTGCAAAACAGAAAGTAAAATGTTTTGTGTGTTTCGTTGACAGTTCAACGGAAGAAAAGCAAAAGGCTGTGATTTCCCAATAAGTTGTGTGCCCTTTGGGTTTATAGCAGAAATTTAGTGACCTTATAAGAAGTTCTGAATCTACAGTTTGTAGAAACTGTTTTCGAAATGTATTGAGCAGACATCATTCCATTTTGTTTGTTTACATTTGTGCAATAATCGAAGCGTAAAGCGGCATGAAAATAGGTCATCAAATATTCTCTGAACCTAAACTGTATTACCAGTTTTATGATAAAATAAAAGCTATTTATTCTCGATTCAGGCTATTTTGATATAAACTATCGACTCAAATAACCATAAAACATAAACTATTGGGTTTGCCGAGATTCTTGGCATGAGCCAATCGCAGAGATGTATGTGAGAGTAACGAACGACAACTCTGCAAGGAGATTGGTTATGACACTACCTTTTGTCTTCTCGGAATACTTGATAGCTCCTCAAGCTAATATAAATTACCTTAAACATCATCCATTTCTGTTCTCCTGTTCTGGTCTCAGTGTTCTCATTAGGATTGAATTTTACCGAGTCCCTGGGACCCAGGGCATCAGCCAAAGTTGCGTCCCAGGCAAATACAACTGAGTCCCAGATAATTTCACTCCTGTTTCTGTAATGGTGATTTTTTGCCCCATTAAATGTATAGGGGTAAAATTATTTAAGACTTACACTGATGTATCATTTAACATCAAAAAGATAAGTGATACACGCACTGTATAATAAGGTATTTCTTGATGCTTTGATTTGAAGTGCACGACGACGAGCATAGTGAACTGAGCTGAGAATCACTGTATCCGCTGGTACGTAAAAGCAGTTTTCTCTTCATTTTCAGTGCATACAAAGCATCACATGGTAATTCTATTGTTTTCAGGGCTAAAATCATTTACTTACAAGTCTTTAAACTCCCGATCTTGCACCCATAACGCTTTAAAGTTCCTGGAGTATTCAACTTTTTACTAGTAGACGCCATCTTTTTTCAGCACCCAAATGTCATTTACTAAGCGACAGAACGGTTCTCGTAGAATTACATAATTTTAGATGTTGACATTAGGGTGGAAATCGTAACCAGTCAATGCAGGTGCCCTCCTACGTACCTGGAATAACCCAGGACTCGATATTAATAGATGCGCTGCAATTTCGGAAAAAATGTCAAGAAAACGGAGTGAGAATCACTTTGTTTATTGATCAGGATTGATGTAAGACCGAGTTTCAGTTGTTATTTTACCTGGATTCATTTAAATCGGTAAAATTTCGATCATTGATCTTGCGTCCCATGGACGCAACGTACTTGACTATTTTGCGTTCCAACGATTTTTGGTGCGTATTTAGATATGATTACGCCGTAAACGGGAACACTGGGTCTGATATATGACATTAGAAAATTACAGACACATCGACAACTAGTTAAATAACAATAAGGATAAAAAAAATAGTCAATTCATTTTCTCTACAGTTAAAGTTATGCAAAGAAATATAGAATGTTTCTGTTATATGCATTTCCTTTAGTAGTTTCAGAACACTACGAGTGCACTAGAGCAGGCAATTTGTAATGTGAATTGTTTAAACTCTGTGCTTTTGACAGACTGAAAGCATAAAATATATATCTTTAATAATAGGACACACGATACACATCCAAATTATTTATTCCCAATTATCAAACTGAGAACCAACACAGTAGTCTGAATAGTGCCTTTTAGTGGTGTAATTGTTTCTTACCATGGACCTACAAAGTCTGATCGGACCCAAATTGCCCGAGATAATCGCAAGCCAAATCCACTTAATTGCCTTGTTTGTCGTTCTTTAATCTCTTTGGTGCAAATCCTTAGGTGTCAGTTCCCTCGTTTGAGTAATAAACGTGCCACAAGAAGAGATCAAATTGCCCACGGCTGAACTTGCAAACAACGTCGCCATCTTTGACATGACTGGTTTCCCGCATAATCTGTTTGCTTACATGTAACAAAATAGTAGGACACAAATTGGGAACCAGCTAGAATCACATCTTTCACGCATGATTTCTGGTGCCTGCATGGGAAATCCCCAGGTAAAATTCTTGTGTAAACAACCGACACGCTTTGCACACAAACAGAAGAAGCTGTGATAATTGACTGAGAGAGCTAAATTCGGTCTGTATTTCTCGGCATAATTTGCAAAATTGTCTTTCGCCACAACATTCGCCAGATTTAATTTTTTATCGCCAGATTATGAATATTTTCGCCAATTGCTGCGATTCTGGCGACCGCCAGCGGAGGCCCTGATTACATGTATACACACGATCCAATAATCTGTTATAAAATACTAGATACTTTAATTAACCCTTTTCCCTGTTCTATGTTTATTCCAAATTTTAATACCTACTGAATATTTACAGACAAAATATTTGTAAAGAAATATGGTAGGTGAAACATTTTACTGTAGGGCTGCAATGATTCACGGAATTTCGGTTATTTTTTATTCATTTGTATCGATTCGATTTTCGGTTTGGCTCCGCAAATTTCGGTTTGGTGCGTCGATGTATGGTTAAATTAATAAGACTCAGTGCTCCAGATAAGATGCGTATGTGTGTATGTACGCATATTTTTCAAACAAAAACACATTTGAAACTAAAATCGTGCGTACTGATACGCATATATAAAATTGTGCACTCATTTAAATTGTCAAACCATGTGTTTCACTTCTCTTAAATTGTCTCCTCCGAAGCTGACTTGAAAAATCTGAAGATCGTCAGCAGAAGCTTGCACTGGCGTACTTACCTGAGAAATTCCGATTATATACATTTCGCACCAACCCTCGTATCATTCCGGTGAGTTGCGGCCGATTCCCTGTTATCTACATAAAAATTAATTTAGTAGGGTACTGGAACCAGTCGTGTTTTTTTTTTAGGAACAGATGCGAAGGGGTTAGGGCTGAGAATAGTCACATTGCAAGCGTATGATTGACATAATAAAAAATCATGACATCGTCTGGCGTTGGTGGACAGAAGAAAAGATTCAGTGTTGAAAAAAACACCAAATTTATTCAATTTTTTCGAAAGACGAGATGAAAAGGCAAGATCGTAATCTATTGTGAGGTCAATAATTAACTCTCTTATTGAAAATGTAATGACTGTCGACTGAAGACGAAAAAGAAGGCCAAAACCGGTCAACTAGAAAACATACTCCTATAGATCTAGCAGTACTTTAATGGATGTATACATGAGTAAAATTGAGTGGATATGTTACCAGTATATGAGAATTCTGTTAAGTTTTTTTAAACAAGTTCTTTACCTTATACCTGAACCAAATAATCGAAAACCAAGGGGGTTATAATAAAAACCGAACCGAATTGAGAAGTACCTGAATCGTTGCAGCCCTATATTTTAGCCATTTAAATTCTAAAATGATTTTAGAATATAAAGAAATTGATCTTTTAAATTCCATTAGCAAACGGAGGGTTACTCTGTTTGCAAATAGGTGAAAAGTACTGAAAACGCATCAATATGAAGGACAGGGTTAAACCCTATAGGGTTATTTAACCCACAGGTAGAAAGGTACTTGTAATCACAACCATGTAAGTTTTAAGTTTCAATGTGTGTAGGAGAAGTAGGGGTGCTGGAGAAATCACCTAATGACGAAATCGCCTACAATTAGATATACATGTATAGTAATTTAGTAAACCATTTGCATTATTGGAGTTTTCGCCTAGAAAGCGATTAGTGATTGAATTTTGCCCCTATGGTACAGGTACATGTACAGATAACATGACAGAACTATGAAGAATGTTTGTAACAAGAATAAATTGTGCTGTTGTGTTGTTTCTAGATCAAGATGACCAAGATTGGACAGTGCAGCCCCTGATCACCACCTGGAATTTGACAGCCCATTATTACAGGGGTTGATAATTATATATTGAATATTTGCAGAAAGTGAAAATTTCATATGTACGAAACAGTTATAATATAAGTCTTACTTCTTTTTAGGTGATCTGGATCCAATAAATATTCGAATATAACTTGTATATAAATATAACTTGTTCAATGCGTATGACATTTTTACTTTCTGCATAACTATTGGTAGTATAATTATCGCTCCTTATCTATAACTATCTTCTGTCGAATTCTATGTATTGATCAGGGGCTACACTGATTGATCAATCTTGGTCATCTTGATCTGGAAAACAATACCACAGAACAATTTAATTTAGTTACAAACATTCTTTATAGTTCTGTCATGTTATCCATGCCTGTACCATAGGTGCAAAATACAAGCACTATATAATTGCTTTCTAGGCGAAATCTCCAATTGGTTTACTATACACATGTATATCTAATTGTAGAGGATTTTGTCACTAGACAATTTCTCTGTTTACCTTTAGGTAGGGCCTATTTTTAACCCTTTACTCCATGAATATTCATTTAAGAAATAATGGCATAATGAATATCAATTAGATTAATTACTATAATAGAAAATGGACACAGGAAGTTTTGACCGTGGCAGAAACTGTAGAATTATATCTATATTATAAGCAAACCGTGCAGACCCTGATCAAACAGCTCATATAGGAGCTGTCTGATCTGGGTCTACTCTGTTTGCAAAGGCATAGAAAGACATAATTATGGAGCAAATGGTTAACCCTTTACTCCATAAATATGCTTTTCTAAGCCTTTGCAAACAGAGTAGACCCAGTTAAGACGGCTCCTACAGGAGCCATCTGATCTGGGTCTGCTCCGTTTTATTTTGATATAATAATTAATATAGATATCATTCTACAGGTTCTGCCATTGCCAAGAATTCCTGTGTCAATGTACTATTACAACAAATTTATCTAATTAATACTTTGATATTCATGATGTTGTTATTTCTTTCATGAATATTCATGGAGGAAATGGTTAGTTGGTTACAAAGAATATATTTAGTTGATAATGATTACCTTGTGCCTCTGTTTTGCAGCAATGGTTAGCAACATACCATAAGGGCAACTTTATAAAAGTGCTCAAGGACCACTGGCGGCACTTTGTTCTGGTGGTGTTTACAAATTCTGAGGATTTGGCAGAGGAAGAAAAATGTGCAGAGCAGCTGTTGTTCAAACCATTAGAATATTTCCTCTGTAATGGTGACCCAAATACTGTGTTTAAGGAGCTCAAGGAGAAGGACCAACCTGCCCAGCTCTGTGGTCATGTCTTCAAGAATGGAGAACCCACATACTCATGCAGGTAAAAAATAACAACATGTTTTACCTTTTACTTCATTAACCCTTTCAATGCTGAATTTTCAGAGTGGAATAGCCTATATCAGTGTTTTAATTGTAGAGTGCACTCAGTGTGAAAGGCTTATGTAAATACTTGCTAGAGGATTTAGAATGATGAACAGTGTAGACCCTGATCAGAGGACTCATCTAGGAGCCATCTGATGAAGGTCTACACTGTTAGCAAATGACAGTGCTTACATGTGTGTCCAACATTCAAAAAGTTAATATTTATGCTGGACTTTGTCCATCATGAAATTTTATATGAGAAACAATTAATTTTAATTATTAGATTATTGTGTGATACATGTATATTTAAAGTAAAGAATGTATTGACTTATCATTAACTATAGAATGAGATCATCAATTATTATTCCTAAAAGCAAACAGAACAGACCTCATCATGAGCTGGGTCTATCCCTGTGTGGATAAAGGTCACTTAACAAGCCAGCGATTCAGCATTGTTAAGGTCAGTTTTAGAAAAAATTAATTTGAAACATTTTAGGAATTAATTTTTACCATTTAATGCATATTGCTGTATTAATCCATTGCCTCATACTGGCAGCTTTTGACGCCTCTTTAAAATTTACTTTATGAAACCATTGTGATGAATATAGCATTTGCTCCATAGGAGCAAGTGCTCTATTTATCACAATGGTTTAAAAACTTCACAAATCTAAATTTTTCTCTAATAAATGTTCCTTTTCGGTAGATTTATTCAAAGAGGTTTGGTCTAAAAATAGCCAATGAGAGAATGGGTTAAATGTGTTTTATTTTGTTGTAGGGAATGTGCCACAGACCCTACCTGTGTTCTCTGCATGGACTGTTTCCAGGCCTCCATCCACAAGCAGCATAGATACAGAGTAAGTCAGAGACAAGAAGTCACAGTAATGTTCTGAGATAGATTTAACTTTTAGAATGTTTGCTGGTGCACCAATGACCAAGTCACAAACTTTTGAATGAATTTAAAAAACAAACTTATACAATCTAATCAAGATACTACGGATCACGTTCGAACGAATTACCGGTTTGCTACGAAAAACACCGCAGGTCCCGGCCGATTTTGTTCTTGTTTCAATTGCAAAAAGATGCAAAAGTACGAAAATGCGAAACTACGAAAAACACGTTATTACGAGAGGTTTTCGTAGTCCCTTAAACACAAAAACAGTAGCAAAAAGATGCATTATTATGAATCTCACTTGTGCGATGTTTTCACACTTCTGAGAGACATTAGTCGCTCCAGTCAGCATAATTATCCATTGTTTACACATCTGGCCTGCCCGATACGCTTTAACACGTAGGGTGTTATGATCAGCACCCGTGTTTGTTTGTGACAGGATTAGACTAACTACACATCAAATGTCGCAAATGATTAAAGCTTGTATTGTGCAATTATGCACAATCACGTTTTCACACACATCGTTTTATAAATTATTAGCATACAGGCGTGTTTGTAGATAATGTCCCATAGCATATAAAACTTGCAACAGTTACACTGGTCATCAAACCTGTGTCTACACTGCTTGCATACGCATAAAAACGATATCACAATTTTCTATGCATTTTTTTCCTGAATAAAACTATGAACGTATTGATTCGTTCTTGTTTTATACATAACCCTTATGGATTGCTAGAAATGTCGAGTTCAGGTCTCTAGTTAAGGGAGCATTTAAATACTGAAATCCTTATGCTGTCACCAAATTCTAGGTTGTCACTTCACATTCGAAAGAGTAGTCACAGAATATGATTTGATGAAAAAGAACGAACAGAATCTTTGGAAATGTTTCTTTTACTCCCGCCAGTTTTGTGAGCTGGCATTGCGCGGTTCGTGTTTTTTACATAACCTGTTATGCACTGGCATATGACATTACACATTATAATTTGACCACCTCTTGCATGAGGCGTGTGATACAAAATCACTGTAGTAAAAGAGAATGTGAGTAGATTGTCAAACAAGGCATAACATATATTAAATATAACACAAACATGTACAGAAATACCTTTATTATGCAACAGTTAATTGCTACAATATTATTACATATAATGACCAATACGAGATCGATATATGGTATGTGTATGCATTCACTATGAAACCGAGAAAAGGTTTGTGGAAATTATTTCGTATCCTAAAGATGCATTTATACGAAAATGCGCAACTACGAAGAATCGGCCCGACCCGGTTCCGATTCGTAGTATCGCGATTAGACTGTAGTTCAAACACATTTTAACCCTTTCCCTGTTCAACATTTCAATACCTACTACATGTTCATGAACAAAATATTTACAATAAAAAATATATATGGAAGGTGGAACATTGTAGCCATTTTAGAAACTACAGAAACAATCTATCAAATTCCATAATCAAACAGAGCAGACCCAGATTAGATGGCTCCTATAGGAGCTGATCTGGGTCTACTCTGCAAATGCGTGAAAACACATTTATATGAGGGAAAGGGTTAATTCATGAGGCATTTACCATTTTCCACTATAAGTTGTTAGGACACTAGTTAAGATTTTTTAACAACCTATCCAAACAGTTTGAATCCAAATGTGATGCCAAGTAACTCAGTGTCTCATGAGGATTTTAACCCTTCGCTTGCTACTCACGTCAATATACCTAACTGTAAATAGTGAAGACCCAGATGAGACAGCTCCTGCAGGAGCTGTCTCATCAGGGTCTGCACTATTTACAAGTTGGTTGTGCAACCAGTGCATTCCACAACAGTGATTACACAACGAAATACTTGTACACAGTTAAGATATATGTAATTATACAACAGGGCATGGGTAAAGAAGGAGAAATGTATTTTAAAGTTCAGCAAGCGAAGGGTTAATTGTTTGACACTGTGACTGTATATTCAAACTAAGTCAGTTGTAAGAGTTCACCTTTTCCCTGTTCTATGTTTATTCCAAATTTCAATACCTACTAAAAAATATTCATCGAAAAAATAGTTATTAAGAAATATGGAAGGTTACACATTGTACCCATTTTAGAAAGAAAAGACACAGTTCTATCAAATTCCATTAGCAAACAGAGCAGACCCTGATCAGATGGCTCCTATAGGAGCAATCTGATCTAGGTCTACAATGTTTGTAAATGCATGAAAATGTGTTTGTGTGAAGGAAAGGGTTAAGAGAATGGAAGAAAATTTAACTTTGGAGAGAGTATCAGACAATTATGTTTGCAGACTACAGGTATGTAGATGAGTAATTTTCCTCTGGAAAACATATCACCTGCTTGAAAACCAACGTTTTTCTTCATATAAATACCTTTTTTCACACCTTTGCAAACAGAGTAGACCCAGATCAGATGGCTCCTGTAGTGTATGCTCTGTTTACCTATGAAATCATAGTAGATCTGACACTACAGTTTCTACCAATACAAAAAAATCATATGTACAGGGTAATAGTTTTAGAATTGTGTAGTTTCGAAACCATTGTGATAAATAGAGCAGTTGCTCCTAGGGAGCAAATGCTCTATTTATCACAATGGTTTCAAAAAATGACTTTTACAGAGGTTTCAAAAGGCTTCAGTATGAGGGATGGTTTAAGAAGTTAGAAAGTTTGCTTCAGAATCTAAATTAAGATGACATTTTCCTTGAAATATTTGTTCAGTAAGCTAAATGCAGAGTGGTTTTCCCTTCAGATGCACACATCTGGTGGAGGAGGATACTGTGACTGTGGAGACCCAGAGGCATGGAAACAGGCACCTTTCTGTGGCATTCACCAGCCCAAGACTGAATCCATGGAGGAAAGCAAGGTTGGAGGACACGTTAACATATTTGTCTGTACAGCTTGTGTTTCTAAGTATATTAAAACATGACGGCAATAAAAACTCTTATTTCTGTGTGTATAAGGCAGGTAGTAGCTTCATGCAGGACAAAGTTCCATAGGCGCTTTCTGCGTTACATTTGACCTGTATTAACCCTTTCCCTGTTCTTTGTTTATTCAAAATTTCAATACCTACTGAATATTCATAGACAAAATTGTTACAATGAAATATGGAAGATTGTAGCCATTTTAGAAAGTAAAGAACAGATCTTTCAAATTCCAGTAGCACACAGAGCAGTCCCTGATCAGACGGCTCCTGTAGGAGCAGTCTGATCTGGGTCTTCTCTGCTTGCAAACGCGTGAAAATGCATTTATATGAGGGAAAGGGCTAAGTAATGACCTGCTTTTTAAGAACCCTTTGTTTAATGAATAAGTTGGTGGTTGCTTACAACTGGTTTAACTGTAACAGAAAAAATCATTCATGTTGACTTAATAATTATCATTATTGTCTCTATATTGTTTTTGAATGTGCCTATTTGTTTAAAATGTTATTGCCTCCTTTTTATGCCCCCGTTGACGATAGTCAGGGGGCATTATGTTTTACAAATGTCTGTCCGTCCGTCTGTCCGTGTGTCACGCTTTTAGGTGCAGTTGGATGTCACAGTTTTTCATGTGTTATAAGTCAGTAATTTCTACACTTATACACATGAAACTTCACATACACATCAATTACCATCTGTGCTATCATTTGACACCCCACCCATGCTGCCGGCAAGCCCAAGGTCGAGGTCAAATGACTTGGAAATTTTACGTGCAGTTGGTTATCACATTTACGTGCAGTGTTTGTCACAATTTTTTCATTGTGTTATTAACTTATATCTCCCTAACCACTGTAGCTATTGTCATGGAATTGCATATACACATTAAACACCATCCATACTTTCATTACACACCCAGCCTATGCTGCCCGCAAGGTCAAGGTCAAATGACTTAGGAATTTTACGTGCAGTTGGTTGTCACAGTTTTTTCAGTGTTATATCTCCCTAACCACTGTAGCTATTTGCATGGAATTGCATATACTTATTAAATACCATCCATACTTTCATTACGCACCCGACCCATGCTGCCCGCAAGCCCAAGGTCAAGGTCAAATGACTTAGGAATTTTACGTGCAGTTGGTTGTCACAGTTTTTTCATCGTCTTATATCTCACTAACCGCTATAGCTATTGGCATGGAATTCCATATACACATTCAACACCATCCATACTTTCATTATGCACCCGGCCCGTGCTGCCCGCAAGCCCAAGGTCAAGGTCAAATGACTTAGGAATTTTAATAGCTAGGCAAGCACCCACACGGGGGCATCACTGTGTCTTACACACACAATTCTCTAGTTAATAATATAAAGAAGGTTTGTCACATTGCACATGTCAGTCCATCAATAGACCAAGTGGTTTCCAATCAACATTTCATCAACCTTTTTACTTCATGTTTGATAGAGAGGTTCATCATGATAAATAGATGACCATTATTGATTTTGAGGTCAGTAGACCAAGGTCACTTTTCAAGGTCAAAAGTATAAGGTAGCTGCCCTGCCCTTTGGGTATACATATTTTACAATCATCTCTTTTTTAACCCTTTCCTTTATATAAACGCATTTGCAAACAGAGTAGACCCAGATCAGACGGCTCCTATAGGAGCCATTTGATCTGGGTCTACTGTGTTTGCTAATGGAATTTGATAGATCTGTTTCTTTACTTTCTAAAATGGCTACAATGTTCCACATTCCATATTTCATTATAGCTGTTTTGTCCATCAATATCCAGTAGGTATTGAAATACAGTAAACCCTCGATTATTCGAAATTTTAGTTTAGACTAATTTAGACCCTTTTGGACAGGTGGCTGCTTAATGGATTATGCTGGGTGAAAGTCATACAGAAAGCTCCTAGAGGAGCTTTCTGCACGACTTTCACCCTGCATTAAGCTGCCACCTATCTTAAAGATAGATAATGATATGTATTTAAGTGTTCAAATAATTGAGATTTTACTGTATGGAATCAACATAGAACAGGGAATGGGTTAATTAAATATGCCTTAGTCCATTACTGTATTGTCAGAGGGAAAACACTTGCACACTGCAAACAATACAGACCCAGATCTATCAACATATTGCAAGTCAAGTGTCTTACCAGGGTCTTCATTTTAACTAAAAAAAACAACTGTATACAGGGTTCATGAAATATATATATGAAAAAATTTCTGAAGTTCCTGATTGTTTTCTTGGTTGCCAGGATGTTGTTGGGGAGTTACCCGCTGACTTAACAGACCGGGCTTCAGCATTGTTTATGGCAGCGTTACGCTACACTGTTGAGATGCTCACCTGGGAACAGTCAGACAGTCTCCCCGATGGACTACAGCCAGAGGGCGAACTTACAGACTCCTACCTGTGTATGCTGTTCAACGATGAAGTACACACTTTTGAACAGGTAGGATTTATCTATGTGCATGATTGAAAGCAACATTGCTAATGGTACTTCTGCCACCCTAGCCCAACTCTTCATATACATGTAGGTCTGAGTCATATAGTCATACAAAGTCATTGGCTGTGATGGGTTTTAGGAATATTTAGCTTGTCTGTTTTACAAAAGAAAAATATTAACCTCATATTTTTAGACATGTTTTCATGCATTTGCAAACAGAGTAGACCCAGATCAGACGGCTCCTAGAGGAGCCGTCTGATCAGGGTCTACTCTGTTTGCTAGTAGAATTTGAAAGACCAGTGTCTGTACTTTCAAAGATGGCTACACTGCCCCACCTTCCATATTTCATTATAACTATTTGGGCCCATTAATATTCAGTAGGTATTTAAATTTGAAATAGATATTGAACAGGGAAAGGGTTAATGTATTGCCATGTTCTTGATGTCCTGCGTAGGTGTTGTAGTGCAAACACTTTATATTTTGTCAATATTGAAAATATTTTACCTAGATTTTCTCAATATTTCTCTTTTCAGCATCTGAATTGTTTTATTGTTTTGCAGGTGATCGGCACGCTACAGAAGGCCACCAATTGTTCTCATCAGGGGGCTGTGGATATAGCTACCACCATTGACAGAGAGGTGAGCTGGCACACTGGGGCTTGACTATTACTTTAACTCTTTGAACGCAAAGTGTGCAAAGACTTACAGTCTTTTGCCATGTATAATGCAAACATGTAGGAGCTGTCTGATCTGGTTCTGCTTTTATTTCTTACGAAATTATTTCGATCTGATTTTACGTTTTGTCTAAGCCAACAATTCCCTTTTAAATGGTTACCTTAGAAAATTGAATTGATCAATTCATACAAAAATGTATTAACCCATTCCCTCATATTGACTACTTTTGACGACTCTGTAAAAGTCACTTTTTGAAACCATTGTGATAAACAGAGCATTTGTTCCTATAGGAGCAAATGCTCTATTTATCACAATGGTTTCAAGCTAACAAATTCTTAAATTTTCCTTTTCTCTTGTTAATGCTCCTTTTCGGTAGATTTATTCAGAGGTTGTATCTAAAAATAGCCTATGAGGTAATGGGTTAATTGAACTCTTTCTTATCAAAGCAGGCAGGTATCATCCACCAGAAACAACTTTTCTTGATATTGTGCTCTCACAATTCAGGCTCATACTATTCACAGGTTGGCATTATACACAACAAAAAGAAGTACATGTAATGGCTATGGGGTCAATAGTTTATTCCCTCAAACTGTGATATTTATATCAATATCTCATTTGAATTATTAAGTAGTGTTCGTTAAAATGTGTTCCCGACTTTTTATCTACCATTATTACCCTATATCAGATCTATCTTAGGAATAAATTGATCATAGTTTACATGAAAAATTGATCATAGTTTACATGAAAAATTCAATTGCAGTAAAGACCCTCTAAACCAGAATTCTAGTAGAGAAGAATTGAGATACTTTTAGGCAGGTGGCAGCTTTATTCAGGATAAAAGTCATGCAGAAAGCTCCTAGAGGAGCTTTCTGCATGACTTTCACCTTGCAATAAGCTGCCACCTGTCTCTAGGTTTACTGTAAATCTGGAATTAAATTACACAATGTTTTTATGATAGACAGTACTGAATGTAACTTGTTTGAGAAAAGCAAAACAAATTAAACCATAACTATATAAAGATGCAGAATTATATACTTGCAGACAGTGTAGAACCAGATTAGAGAGATCCATAGGAGCTATCTGATCAGAATCTGCTTTGCTCGCTGATGGAATGATATATAGATTTTATTCTATAGAAAGATCAGCCAATGTATATTCATATAGTGCTTATTTCTTACTTGAATATTTATCCAGTAGAGGATTAATCCTTTCCTTCATATAGAAGTGTTTGTTATCATGCATTTGCCAACAGAGTAGAACCAGATCAGACGGCTCTTATAGAAGCTGTCTGATCAAGGTTTACTGTTTGCTAAAGGAACTGGAAAGATCTGTTATCTTACTTTCTAAAATGGCTACAATTTTCCACCTTCCATATTTCGTTATATAGCTATTTTGTTCATTAATATACAGTAGGTATCGAACACTGGAAGAAGCATAGAACCCGCAAAGGGTTAAAAAAAAAAGTGTTTCTTGTTGTTAATTTGCATGGAGTAATTTGCATGATATAAATTTACCATTAATTAAGATACAGAATTGCTGATGTAGCCTGTTCTATTTATATTTTCAGGGTAGGAAAACAGTTATGAAAGGATCATTCTCAGATTGTGAGAAAGTGCGCAATGTTATAGAGGTAGGTGAAGCATTTGGGTTGAGCTCCCATTTTTAGCTCACCAGAGCACTTTTGTGCTCAGGGTGAGCTTTTGTGATCACTTGATGTCCGTCGTCCGTCGTCGTCCGTCGTCGGGCTTCAACAATTTGAACCTTTAAAAATCTTCTTCTCTGAATCTACAGGGTTCTCAGCTTTCATCTTTGGTACATAGCATCATCTTTAGGTCCTCTACAAAAGTTATATAAATTTTGCCCCTGGGGTCAAAATTGGCCCCGCCCCAGGGGTGCCTTGTTTTCTATTGAAAGATATAGTAAAACTTTGAAAATCTTCTCCTCTGAATCTACAGGGTTCTCAGCTTTCATATTTGGCACATAGCATCATGTTCAGGTCCTCTACAAAAGTTATATAAATTATGCCCCTGGGGTCAAAATTGATCCCGCCACAGGGGTAGCCAGTTTTGAATAGAAACATATAGTGACAACTTTGAAAATCTTCTCCTCTGAATCTACAGGGTTCTCAGCTTTCATATTTGGCACATAGCATCATGTTCAGGTCTTCTACAAAAGTTATATAAATTATGGCCCTGGGGTCAAAATTGGCCCCGCCCCAGGGGTAGCCAGATTTCATTAGAAACATATAGTGACAACTTTGAAAATCTTCTCCTCTGAATCTACGGGGTTCTTAGCTTTCATATTTGGCACATAGCATCATGTTCAGGTCCTCTACAAAAGTTATATAAATTATGGCCCTGGAGTCAAAATTGGCCCCGCCCCAGGGGTAGCCAGTTTTGAATAGAAACATTTAGTGACAACTTTGAAAATCTTTTCTTCTGAATCTACAGGGTTCTCAGCTTTCATATTTGGCACATAGCATCATGTTCAGGTCCTCTACAATTTTTTTTATAAATTATGCCCTTGGGGTCAAAATTGGCCCCGCCCCAGGGGTGGTCAGTTTTCAATAGAAACATATAGTGAAACTTTGAAAATCTTCTCCTCTGAAACTGGAAGGTTCTCAGCCTTCATATTTGGCACATAGCATCATGTTCAGGTCCTCTACAAATTTTTATAAATTATGCCCCTGGGGTCAAAATTGGCCCCGCCCCAGGGGTAGCCAGTTTTCAATAGAAATATATAGTAAAACTTTGAATATATTCTTCTCTGAAACTGAACGGTTCTCAGCTTTCATATTTGGCACATAGCATCATGTTCAGGTCCTCTACAAAAGTTATATAGATTATGCCCCTGGGGTCAAAATTGACCCCGCCCCAGGGGTGGCCAGTTTTCAATAGAAACATATGGTGAAAACTTTGAAAATCTTCTCCTCTAAATCTACAGGGTTCTTAGCTTTCATATTTGGCACATAGGATCATATTCAGGTTCTCTACAAAAGTTACATAAATTATGCCCCAGGGGTCAAAATTGGCCCCGCCCCAGGGGTAGCCATGTCTCAATAGAAACATGTAGTGACAACTTTGAAAATCTTCTCCTCAGAAACTGGAAGGTTCTCAGCTTTCATATTTGACACATAACATCATGTTCAGGTCCTCTACTAGAGTTATATAAAGTATGTCCCCGGGGTCAAAATTGGCCCCGTCCCAGGGGTAGCCAGTTCGCAATAGAAACATATAGTGTCAAATTTGAAAATATTTTCCTCAGAAACTGGAAGGTTCTCAGCTTTCATATTTGGCACATAGCATCATGTTCAGGTCCTCTACAAAAGTTGTATAAATTATGCCCCTTGGATCAAAATTGGCCCGCCCAAGGGGTGGCTAGTTTTCTCTAGAAACATATAGTGAATTGCCTGGTGAGCGATGTCAGGGCAATTCTGGCCCTCTTGTTACATGTCTGTTTGATACTTGAATCTTGTAGTACAGCTGCTAAGGCAGATTTTATGCCAAAATCGTTCAGTTTTTGAAGAAAGCATGAAACTTTGTGTATGAAGTCTTTGATACCTATAGTTTATGAAAAAAAATAGACCCCAAAAAATAACGCATTCTGGCGGCCGCCATTTTGAATTCCAATATGGCTGCCAAAATTTAGGCGTAAAAAATGTAGTAGGTACTCTAGCTTGACCATTTCTGGTCTAAACTTTATCAAACTTGGCACAAATATTAAATGACATCAAATCTAAATCAGGTTCAATAATCAGTAAGATTGCATGAAACAGTCGAGAGTTATTGCCCTTGAATTAGTGAAAATATAGCAAAATATAACAATGTCCACTTTAAATCTTGACTCTGGCTTAACAATACACATCAAACGAAATGGAAAATGTTTTTGGCATTAAACTTCGGGCATGTTCTTCTTCACCTAAGACTTTGGTAAAAATAGACCCCAAAATTACCCCCACCTCACCCTCTTCCCTTAGCGGCCACCATATTGCATTTAAATATGGCCGCCAAAAGTGCACACTTTTAGCCATTTACATATTGTACTAGCATTAATAGTGACATTGTTGAGTATATGAAAGAGTTGTATTTTCAAAGCGAAAATATAAATTTAAAGAATAGAGTGTCGGTTTAGAACATTTACGCAAAGGCTGACTTAACCTTTAGCCTGCTGAGCCAAACTTTATTTGTAGAAAATGTCATCGATTTCAGTTGTCACTGTTCATTTATCTTGCATTTCTTTTCAACAGCACAGTCAGAGTATCAAATAGTTTGGATCCTGATGAGACGCCGAGTTACTCGGCGTCTCGTCTGGATCCAAACTGTTTACAAAGGTAATTACTCATCAGTACGCAGCGAGCTAAAGGTTAATATGTACACAGGATAGGTAACCAATATCACGCTGCTAGAGGAAACAATGTCTGCCGATACTGTTGTTTTCATTAGATGTACATTTAAATAATACTAGCATAAAGTGCCGCAAACGGACGATGTCCGTGTAGAAAAAAGCCTAACACGCCTAACAAATCAAACTGCAAGGGCGCAGAAGGCTAATCAAGCATATACATGCCAAAGGAGTTCAGATTTGTGAAACCAGACGAGGGTGCTGATGTCCAGAGGTCTCCAACCGACTGGAACTTATGCATTCTTTGTCAAAATGTTTCACCAAAGCCTCGTTCACACACATGGAAGGGTCGACGGCGAGGTACAAGTGAAGCTACAGGAACATATTACCAATCTTCTGCTAATTTCAAGGAACTTGGAAATATTCCTCTGAGCATATCAGTGGACGAACTTAATGGTGGGTTTGGTGTTGTTGAGACTTTACAAAAGAACAAGGCCAGCTGGCAATAGACTTGTCGAAATTTATTTAGTGACTTGAAGCTCCACCAGCTATCAAAACGTGCACAATAACCAGATTACCAGGAGAGCAGTGTGGCGAGCCATTTTAAATCGAGGAGATCTAGCATTCAAGATGCCCATACTTCCATGGTAGATGCGTCCATTTGTTTTTTCTACGAGAGAGAGTCTGACATTGCAGGTATTCATGAGGCAAGAACCACGGGGATGACCACACATATCGAATTATGCATCAGAACTAAAATACATGAAGCTGTTGGCAAAACTGGCATCATGTTATAAGGTAGCATTGGAGACCAAGTACCATAAGAATTGTTTATGTCAGTTATATAACAGGTACAAGCGGGATGTGTCTGAAACTGCTCCTGTCTTTCGCCTTGTTGACCCTGTATCTGCTTAAACTTCAAACGCTTGTTCGAACTGAATCCAGAACATACAGAGAAAGTCAATTCTACACGCTTAGATGAACCTCTTTTATTGCATTGTCCATACCTTAAAACTGTGAAGCAAGGAAGGGATGTTCTTCTGACATGGCAGTAGGTGAAGCAATCTTAAAGTCATGCTCTGATGAGGACCCGGAAGCGCTGCAACTTGCAAGAGCTGCTTTTATTATAAGAGAACAGCTTTTCTCTCACGGACATATCTTCAATGGATCCTTGTGTAATGATTCAGTGGGATATACCGTTCCAAATACTATGTTAGCACTTGTTAATATGATTCTGGAGGGTACTTGTATCGAATCATACGAATCATAGACAACTAGGGAAGTCTCATCAACCCAGGCAGCGCAAACACCATCTGAGTTCATCCTTTTCAATAGTATCCGATGTATTAATGGTCCCAGGAAAGATACTGTCCACCATAACAGTGAAATAGAGACTCCAATACCTATCTATCTAGGTCTGAAAGTCAACACCAAAACACGGAATCGTGATCTGATTGTTTTCATCAACATGGTCTTTCCATATCATATGATCAAGGACTTAGGATATATTCTCAATTGCTCACAGCATAATCGAGCGTTTTGAAAATAGTGGCGTAGACTGTCCACCTCAGCTGAAAAAGGGGCTGTTCACAACAGGGCAAGTTGATAACATTTGTCACAATCCAAGCTCGGTAACTGCAGCTGATTCTTTCCATCGAACTGCTCAATATTTGTGTCAACATCCAGTAACACACAACCAAGGAACAGATCATGATCCAATAACGCTTGCCGAAATGGAGCCAGGAAAACAAATTGCCCCCTTTCTTTGGCTTACACAAACATTCTGCCAGCTCTATCCATGCTAAAGGAATTCAAAGCAATCCATGAACCTTTGCAGACTATAAGATGGAGCACAACTGGCTTGCAAAACAGGTATCTTTGATGAAAAGCGAAGACATTGCCGAAGGTGATTTTATATATTGGGCTGCATGTCATGCAAATTGTCAAGTACTACCTTGTAAGCCTGCAACAACTTTTGCTTTGATGCCAATGTTTTGAGAAGATCCTCACTCTTTTTCTACATAAATAACCAGCAGCGCAGTTTCTTATTCCAGGACAGCCCCTGTCTTGACCATGTACCAACCACTGTATGCCTTGGGAAAGCAAATCCAATGGAGATTCCCTGATCGTTTCGGAACGAACAAGGATGTGGTTTTGTTGGGTCCACTTCATATCAAAATGGTTGGCTTGAAAGTGATTGGTGATTTGCTTGATGGAACCGGTTGATCTAACGCTATATATCCAGGCAGTGGTTGCTACAAAAGGAACTGCTGATAGTTTTATACACATGTCTCACGTAACAAAGACAAGAAAAGCTTATCAAGTCACTGCAGCTGCACTCTATATTATCAAGAGAGACAGATACGTGGATATTTGTTCACGTCCAAGACACCATGCTGGTTTCAAATCGATGATTATAAGGACAGTCGATATTGATGCCGTTGTGCTAGCTGCTGCTTATTTCCACATTTTAGCAAACATCGAACATAGCATTTGGAACGGGAAAAGATTTCCGATTCATTCCTATACATGCGATTTTATCTACATTGACTACCCAGTTGTCTCAAAGCTTGCTGTTTTTCAATTGCATTCACCGGCTGGGACCTGGCCTCCTTTTTTGTCAACTATCGGAAGAAGTCTGCATGGAAGACATGTGGCCCTGTTAACGCCATGCTTTCACAGAACATTGAGAACAAACCCCAATCAGAGCTGCACTGGAGCAGCATGTCAAGAGAGCTATATACCAAGCAGTGCATGTATGGGGCCAGTCACTTGCATTGCAGCCATTGATTTCAGATGTAACTGACTGGGGATGGGAGCTCTCACAAAATGTGGGGGACATGCCAAAATGCACCACTTTGCCTATTGCTGAAGGAACATGCATTGAACTCATAGCATGCAAGTGCAGTAAAGCATACAGGGGTTACTGTAAATGCTTCAAGGCAAGTATGGAGTGCATCACACTTTATAGATGCGGTGGGAACTGTCGACTGAGTTAAGCACTGTTCAATCCCATGTTGAGATGAACAAACAAAAACGACTGCATGACTTATCCGGCAGAATATTATAAAGTTTTGCAACAGTCACCATGCCCTCCATTAAGATCCCAACCAGTCTTGATTCAGATTGGAAAGGCAAAGGTCAAGACTGAGAGCAGAATGCTAATTTTCTAAACTTCATCTATTCAAGGGACAGTATTATATCAAATCTGGGGCAACTAACTAATAACTATATTTTGCCAAGAATCTATGCCAATAATTATTGTCCTTGAGTTTGATCAAAATTGAAAACAAAGTGGTAATGATAGGGAGCAGACAGTGCCGAAAATGATCAAAATCATACAATCAAGGGCAATAACTCTAAAATCTCTGGAGAAATCTGGCTCTTAATCTAATTTGTCTGAGATTATTTTCCAATAAACATTTTCATAAAGTTTTATGCTGATTGATACAAGATTTGTTCAGATAGAGAGCAAAAACTGCTGAATTCGCTAATTTTTGCTAGTTCAAGGGCAATAACTCTGGTTCGTCAAAGGCAATCTGACTGATTATCGAACTTAATTTAGATTTTATATCCCTGGACTCTTTCATGAAGTCTGATTAAGATTGAAAAAGAAATGGTCAAGTTAGAGAGCGGACAATATTCTGGGCCACGCCATTTCGGCGGCCATTTTGGATTTCAATATGGCGGCCGCCAGGGGGCGTAATTTTTTGGGGTCTATTTTTTTTCATAAACTTTAGGTATCAAAGACTTCATACACAAAGTTTCATGCTGTCTTCAAAAACTGAACGATTCTGACGCTTAGCAGCTGTACTATTGTATTCTAATCATATCATGTGCTAGTTATTTTGAAAACATATTCTCTTATTAAATACTTGTAATGATTGAGGAAAGGAAAATTATGTATGTTTCTGCTTGATTTGTCTGCCCATATTTTCCCCACAAGGCTGTTACTAAACACTTTAGTACTGGATTGTTGTATTCCTTTTAACCCTTTCCCAGTTCTATGTTTATTTCAGTTTTTAATACCTACTGAATATTCATGTCCAAAATAATTATAATGAATATGGAAGGTGGAACATTGTAGCCGTTTTAGAAACTTAATATCTATGAAATTCCATTTGCAAACAGAGCAGACCCTGATCAGACAGCTCCTATAGGAGCTGTCTGATCTGGGCCAACTCTGTTTGCAGATGCGTGAAAACATGTTTATATTAGGGAGAGGGTTTATTATATGAGCTGCTCAGTGGTAAAAAAAGGTTTGCAACCATTGTAGACCCATACCAGACTCCATAGTGGTGTCAGGATGTGCACACTTTGACACTTATCAGAAACTGTAGTGATTTGTTCCTCTGTGTTTTCTTACAGTGTAAAAGCTTGACCAAATACTTCTTCATACATATATGGTGTCTGATCTGGGTATGCAGTGTTTGCAATAAGACCCTCTTTTCTTACCGAGTGACTTATATATGTACATGAAGAAATGTTTAGCCCGTTCTCTGTTCAATATACATGTACGAAATAATGACATCATGAATGTTTTATAAACTGAATTTTTATAATGTAAACCTGATTTGGGTCTGCTCTGTTTGCTTATGAAATTATATAGATCTGATTCTTCAGTTTTTGTTAGAGCTGAAAATTCCATTGAAAATTTACATGATAAAGATTCAGCTAATACGTATTTATGATTTCATTACTTCTTACATGAATATAGAGCAGGTAGGGTTAGGCAAACAATTCTTCAGTCTTTCAACATGATTACATCTTGCATTATGTGTGAACAGAGCTCCAGATAAGATGCGTAAATTAAAACATATTTTGACCACTCTTGAAGAGACAATTCTAAAGAGTGGTCATAACATTTTTAGCATTTGGGTACGCACCATTATCTGTAGCTCTGGTGTGAATGATATTAACCCTTTCCTCCATAGGCTATTTTTAGACCCAACCTCTTTGAAAGAATCTACCCAAAAGGAGCATTTTGAATGAATCTACCCAAAAGGAGCATTTACTAGAGAAAAGTAAAAATTTAGAATTTTGTAGTTTGAAACCATTGTGATAAATAGAGCATTTGCTTCTATAGGAGCAACTGCTCTATTTATCACAATGATTTCAATAAGTGGTTATTACAGAGGTGTAGAAAGGCGTATTTATGGAGGAAAGGGTTAAAAAGTAGAAAACTATTTGTCTGTGTGTCAGGCTGTAGATAAGACTTGTGCTGATCTATCAAACTCTCATATTTTTCTGTCACACCTATCTTGCTGCTGCTTTGTCTAATAGAACCACCTCGGACAGGTCGTTAAAATGAGTAGCAGCGAGGAAGAGTTTGCAGTGAAATGTAAAAAAGATAAGGTTTGAAAAGAAATCCTGTATAACAAAAATAGAGTTTGAAGAGAAATGTAACAAATATAGGGTTTTAGAGAAATTTAACAAAGATAAGTTTTACAGCGAAATATAACAAATAGAGGGTTTCAGATAAATGGAACAAAGATAAGGTTTGTAGCGAAATATAACAAATATAGGGTTACAGAGAGATGTAACAAAGATACAGTGTGCAGAGAAATATAATGAAGATACGATTTGCGAAGAATTATAAAAGAATGTGCTACATTGGTTACCGAAATTCTCATCTTATCTGCTGCTCTTTTCTCTGTGTGTGCGCTTGTGTGCGCTTGATCATTTTACTGTGTCGGCTATCTTCATCTTCCTTAGAGATAATGCAGTGTGCTCAAATTTTGTGATGATTTTACAGGAAATTTCTTCTGAAAATGATCCAGTAAATGATGTAAGCTAGTTAGATGGAAGTTGATCTGGGTTGTTATCTAGTTCTTGTTTTGTTATATTTGCTGTTGATAAAGTGTAACCCTTTTCTCTGTAAATACACCTTTCTATTGCTTTACAAACAGAGTAGACCCAGATCAGATGGCTCCTACAGGAGCCATCTAATTAGGGTCTGCTCTGTTTGCTGATGGAATAATATAGGTTTCGTTTTACAAGTTCTGCTTTGGCAAACATTTCTTGTGTTTATATGCCATTTGGAAATTCATATTTGTGATGTCATCATAATAATACATTTTTTCTTTAATATTCGTTGAGTAAACAGTTGGTATTTATATTTGCATTTAGAGGGTTGAAGACTTTAGTAACTACAATCTATAGGGATAACTGGTAATAGCCTTTGCAAACAGATTGGATCAAGATGAGATGCCAAGTATATGATGATTCATCAGGATCCAAAATGTTTGACACTATTCAAACTGTTTGACTCTCATAGCATTTTTCAAAAGAAATGAAAGAAAGAAAAAATAAATTTAACTTAATTTTAGGAAAACAAATATTTCAAATGCTTTCAAAGATTAAATATTAATGTAGTTACTAGTCTTGCAATCACCTTTCAATTTATCCACTTAGATTTATTGACGTATTGTTATATCTCTGTTCTCACATACAAATTGTTAAAGTTTTGCTCTAACAATGTGTTGGTGTTTGATCTGATGGGATGAGGTGTTCTCCATTATGCTATCTTTAGAATATATATGGGCATGTTACCGAAAGTTATATTCTGCCCTTTTATGCCCCCATGCGGAGCATATTGTTTTTGCTTTGTCTGTTGGTTTATTAGTTGATTGCTTTGCTGGTTTGTCCCCAACTTTAACGTTGGAGATAATTTTTTAGCCATTGCACATAAATACTTCAAACTTGGTATGCATGTGCAACTTATGGAGGTGCATATTTTTAGGGGTGACTTTTTAAGGTCGTACATGAAGGTCAAATTACGGGTCAAATTTAGATTGCCGATAAGGGGGGCATAGTGTTTCACAAACACATCTTCATATTATTATTAACTAACACCAAACGTTGTACACATATTGATATCATTAAAAGAAAATGCTTATGGCCCACTTTTCCACTGTATATATGTATTCAGCTAAATGTACCTGGTTTGCAAATACAAATGTGAAATACATTTTAGTTAAGGAAATAAATACACTAACACCCAATTTAAGATACCTTTCAGTGATTTTGAAGCTGAAATGCTTCGAGACAATTCTAAAGAGATGTCACAGTATAGGGTTTAGTGAAGAAATTAAGGAGTTATGCTTGAAAATGTTTAAATTTACGCATCTTATCTGGAGCTCTGTTTGTACATTTTTGCAATAAACCCCCTCTAAATCGAAATTCTAGTAGAGAGAGATTTAGATACATTTAGGCAGGTGGCTGCTTAATGCAGGGTGAAAGTCATGCAGAAAGCTCCTAAAGGAGCTTTCTGCATGACTTTCATCCTTGCATTAAACTGCCACCTGTCTCTAAGACCGAAATCTATACTAAATTTAATGTCCGATTTAGAGGGGTTTTACTGTATTTGAGCATACATGTACATATGTACATTTTAGCCTTTTATCGTTGTGAAAAGAATGTCTGCTCAAATTGTCACTTATTCCGATCTGATCACACTTTTGAGAAAATATTGACTGTGTGTCACAGTATAGGGTTTGATGGAGAAATGTTTGATTTTACGCATCTTATCTGGAGCTCTGGGTAAGGGTTAATTGTTAATCATACTGGTTTCACTGTAATCTAACTGTTATAATTGGCATATTGCAGCGGCAGACTTCTCGACATGGAGCAAGGGCCCTGAAAGTTCAAGTGATGCACACAGCAGTTGTGTCCCACCAGCAGTTTGCTCTGCGAATGATCTCCTGGCTACAAAATATCATCGGAAAATCAGGTAAGGTATTGAGGGCTTTACCCATTACTTGATGAATATTTGGTGTAAGAAATAATGACATTGTATATGTAAGTACAGTGCTCCCTCTCTACAACGATACTCATTGGGATACGAAGATAGAATGTGTTGTTCAGAGGGAGTTGTTATAGGGAGGGAAAATCAAACATAGTTAGCTTGTTTACAGATCCCCAGATAAGGTGTATTTCGAGAACTAAAACCGTTATGCCTCCATCAAACCCTATGTTGTGAGCACTCTTTAGAATCGTCACAAAGTGACGATTCTAAAGAGTGGTCACAATATAGGGTTTGATGGAGGCATAAAGAAAATACGATGGAAAAAAGTTGTTTCTGGAGCCTTGTTGTTTCGGAAACAGTGACATGCATTGTTGTAAGGAGGGAATCGTAATTGAGAGGGCCGTTGTAGGGAGGGAGCACTGTATTTATTAGCTTATAATCATGTATGAGTACAGGAAATATTGGGTCATTGTCAGTTTGAAAATTAGGCAAATAGAAATGTGTACAGGGTTGTGGCACTGTTTCATATGGAGACAGGTTAACCCATTCCCTGTTGAATATTTATGTAAGAAATAATAGCATCATGAATATTCCGTAGCTGAATTTTTATGATGGCATACATACACAAGATGTTTTAGCTCAGCAAAAAACTGTAGAATCAGATCTATTTTATACTATAAGCAAACAGAGCAGACCCTGATCAGACAGCTCCTATAAGAGCCATCTGATCTGGATCTGCTCTGTTTGCAAATGGATGAAAAGGCATTTATATGAAGGAAAGGATTAATGCTTTCCCTGTTGAATATTTGTGACGAATGTAGAAATAATGACATACTGAATATTTATAATCTGATTTTTAGATAGGCCTATGTAATTAAAATGTTTGATATTGGTTAGAAACTGTACACTCAAGATTTATTATAACATCATAAGCGAACAGAGCAGACCCTGATCAGATGACTCCTATAGGAGCTGTCTGATATAGGTCTGCTCTGTTTGCAATGGTGTGAAAAAACATATGTATGAAGTAAAGGGTTAAGTTTTCACTTGTGAACATCTCAGCAAAGTTGTCACAATGGTGGGCAAGGATATGCATTGTCTATTGGTCCAGATTTTTGTCCAGGCCACAACTTTTCTTTTCATTCATACATTGCTTAGTTGTAATTACCTTGTATAAAATGCATTGTTTTGTATGGTATGTGTCAGTCAGTAATTTGGTTTGGTAATATATATAGATGGTCTGCGACAGCTGTTCTGTCTACTGAGCATGCAACAACAAGAGAACGAGCAATCATTGATGGAAGTCTTACTACTGGCAGACACACGCCTCTGGAAAAGTAAGAAATATTCTAGCATAAATTCTACAAGACATCTCCTCACTTCACTGGATTGTTAACCCTTTCCTCTATAAATACACCTTTCAACGCCTCTGTAATAGTCACTTCTTGAAACCATTGTAATAAATAGAGCATTTGCTCCATTAGGAGCAAATTAGGAGCAAATGCTCTATTTATCACAATGGTTTCAATACAACACAATTCTAACATTTTCCTTTTCTCTAGTAAATGTTCCATTTGGGTAGATTCATTCAAAGTGGTTGGGTCTAAAAATAGCCTATGGAGGAAAGGGTTAAGCTAAATTATGCCGATTCACCACTGTTAACCCTGATAACTTTTAACCCTTTCCTTCTTTTAAACGCATTTTCACACATTTGCAAACAGATTAGACCCAGATCAGACTGCTACTAAAGGCGCGGTCTGATCAGGGTCTGCTCTGTTTGCTTTTGACATTATATAGATCTTATTTTGTCAAAGAAAAATTTCCTTGGAAAATTTTACATTATAAAAATACAGTTGATAAATATTCATGATTTCATAATTACTTATATGAGTATTGAATAGGGAAAGGTTAATTAAACTAATGGAAGGGCAAATAGTGTAGACCTTGATCAAACAGCTCCTTCAGGAGTAGTTCCATCTGGCTTTATACTATTCAGCTAAGGTTGTTCGGCCAAATATTGGGTTATAACGATATGAATAATGCTCTCATGATGTGCATATGATATTGATAACACTATCAAAAGCATAGTTCATGTTGCTCATAACATGGAATTAATCCCATGGAACAGGAATAATTTTGTCAGTTTCTTTTGTGAAAATGCATCATTATATACTTTTTTGTCTATTGTATATAAAGCTAATGCATACTAATTTTGTTTCATTAGAATTGTGGTTTACTTCATTTCATGGTTTACTACATTTCTTCAATACTAATTTATTAGGGCCGTGCATTGAAAATGCAGGAGCCCTATAGAAATCACATTTTCTGTCTTTCCATCTATCCATCTGTCCGTCAACACTTTTGATGTGACACCATAATTCAAACAGTACTTATATTGGTTACATATTAAGAGCATATGCTTATTATCATCAGAGGAAGACGCCTATATTTTTTGGGTTAAATGAGATCACCATGTCCAAAGTTACCTGCCCTTGATTTATCAAAAATACCATATTCAACAAAAGATAACCTGCAGGGCCCTCTCTGACTGAGTAAATTTTCTAGTTTTGCTTTGTTTACAAAGTGACAAGTTCGGTTGTGAACTAAACTGCTGAATTGTTTTGTTGTGCATGCATATGTAAATATAAGCATGTCTGACAGTCCATCAATCAGTTATCTTGGATTTCAATGAAACTTTCTGTAAAGCTTTATCAATAAGATGAAATACTCATATCTTTACACCATGCTGGTTGGATATCTAGTAATTATATTGTACACTTTAATGCATGTTTAGCGTCTTTTCAATTGTTATTCTAATATTCCAGTTCGTAACATTGTGAAATTTTGATATTGCCATCACGTTTATTTTCTTTTTAATTACAGCTGCCAGGATACAAAGTCATCAGTTAATGATGGCTGGGTATGTATAGCTAGCAGATGTCCTAATTACTCTAAGTATTCGGAAACACAGTCTACCCTTTACACCAGTTTGTACAGCTTAACAATTCACTTTAACCCATACCCTCTTATTTATGCCTCTGTAAAAGTCACATTTTTAAACCATTGTGATAAGTAGAGCATTTGCTCCAACAGAGCAAAATGTCCTATTTATCACCATGTCTTCGTAACTACACAATTCTAGTTTTTTTCCTACTTTTTAGTAAATGCTCCTTATTAGTAGATTTATTCAAAGAGATTGGGTCTAAAAATGGCCTATGAGGGAATGGGTTAAAATCAAACTGACATAGTAGCAAATAGTGAAGACTCTAAGATCCTATGGAGTAAATGCTCTATTTATTACAATGGCTTTAAGCTACACAATTCTAAATTTCGTCCTATATTGTAATAAATGTTTCTTACCCATGCCCTCTTATTGACACCTACAGGTCTCATTTTGAAACCATTGTTTCTAAGCTACACAATTCTAAAATTTTCATTTGTTCTAGTAACTGCTCCTTTTCAGTAGATTTATTCAAAGAGATTGGGTCTAAAAATAGCCTATTAGGGAATGGGTTTAACTCAGACAGACATAGTAGCAAATAGTGTAAACCCTAATCAATTTCTTTAGGAGCTGTGTTATCTATGTCTCCGCTATTTGCCTATGTTTATCTGTCGGAATAGGGTTATTTGATTGTCCTTACTGCGTAAACTGTGTCTATGAAGCAATGACTTTGAAACCTATCAACACTAAGTAACATTCATTTTAAAATTTGTGCTCAATTCTTAGAACAATTTCTTTTATTTCGTCTACAAACCATGATCATTGTCAAATAGTTTTGATCCTGATTGGACAGTGGATTGCTTAGCCTCTTATGCAGATCTCATCATTCTGCAATTCATAATTAGCAGTTCACCTACCATGTTGAAATACTTTAATAATAGAACCGTACTCACTTGACTAGTGGGGCTCTTGCATTCTGTCACTGTGGATAATTGGGTTTAACCTTTGTCCTGCTTAGCAGAACTTGATTGGCATTTGGAAAACAGCTTAAATTCCAATTAGATGTCAAGTAATGTTTCATCTCGTCAGAAATCAAGTTGTTTGCCACTGTTATTTCCAATGGAAGTAAGCAAATCGAAGTAATATGAATGGGATTTTGAGTTGTCATCTTGACAAAAACTGCTGAACCATATCTCTATCATGTCATAAGCAAACAGAGCAGACCCTGATCAGACAGATCTGGGTCTACTCTGTTTGCAAAGACATGAAAAACTATTTGTATGAAGGAAAGGGTTAACAGCACAGTGATTTCTTGTGATGACACAATTTGTATATATGTTTAGTTGAACTTCGATATCTCAAACTCGGATAACTCGAACTGAAACTCGGATAACTCGAACTGAAACTTTGGTCCTTCCAAAATTTACAATACAGAATTGTTCAAAAACGTATGATCTAGAAACATATGTGACGGCTTAATGCAGGTCTAAGATAATGCTGAAAGCTAAAGGAGCTTTCAGCATTATTTAAGACCTGCATTAAGATGTGAACATGAGATATTGGTCAAATTATTAATCAGATGACTAGAACCTCTGTTATCTCGAACAAATTTGTATGGTCCCTTGAAGTTATATCAAAGCTCAACTATAGTGCTAATTTTGTTTTCATAGTGTTTCTTTGGCAAGCACTGTCAGAGATGAATCTCTTTGTTTTGTAAGTAAATATAATGCAGTAAAACCTCTCTAAACCGGAATTCTAGTAGAGAAGAATTTAGATACCTTTAGGCAGGTGGCTGCTTAATGCAGTGTGAAAGTCATGCAGAAAGCTCCTAGACGAGCTTTCTGCATGACTTTCACTCTGCATTAAGCTGCCACCTTTCTCCAAGACCGATATCTATACCAAATTTAACGTCCGGTTTAGAGGGGTTTTACTGTACATTCGGTTTTAAGGTAACATTTTCTCTTTCAGTGTTTTGATGGATCAAGAGTGTAAAAAGAGATTTGCTATATTGTTCACGAAGGTATGTAGAAATTTTTATATGATATGCCAAAATAGCATTGGAAAATAAATTACATTCTCCCCAAAACTGTTTTTTATGTCCCCGCCTTTAGGCGATGGGGTCATTAAGTTTTACCTTGTTTTAAATTATATTTTAATAGAGATTCAGCAAATAGTAATTATTCACCCCAAAATGAAGTTTTGAAGTGATGTTTTGTGTTGAAGCTTTGTCCATTAGTCTGTTTGTCAGTTGTTCTATTATTAACTCTTTACTCCATTAATATTTATGAAAGAATAATGGCATCATGAATATTATTCAACTGAATTGTTATATTGGCATATGGACAAACACATGTTTTTGCCATGGCAGAAACTGTAGAATTAGATCTATATTATTTATTAAGCAACAGGAGCCATCTGATATGGGTCTACTCTGTAAAAGTGTTAAAAGGCATATTTATGGAGTAAAGGGTTAACCCTTTCCCTTATGTAAGCGCATTTTGACGCATCTGCAAACAGAGTAGACCCAGATCAGACGGCTCCTATAGAAGCCGTCTGATCAGGGTCTACTCTGTTTGCTTATAGTATAATATAGATCTGATTCTATAGTATCTGCCTGAGGCAAAATGTCCTGTGTTCATATGCCATTATAAGAAATAATCTTATTAATATTCATGACGTCATTATTTCCTACATGAATATTCATCAGGGAAAGGGTTAAAGCAACTACTGACAGTATTTCAACAACTTATGGGAAGCTTCATTATAAAAAGGGAATGCATATACAGGTAAACCTCTGAAAACCGAACACCTTCGGACCGGACAAAATGTTCTGTTTTCAGAGGTGTTCGGTTTTCAGAGATTTTTCTTAAACTGAAACCTGAAGGTGATGAATTTGATCTTCTGTAAAATCATTATTTCTTTTGATCTTATCAGAATAAGATAAAACATTTAGTTTCTACTATAGATGAGATGGGAGTATACAGTAACAAGAAAATAACCCAATTGTAATATTGTTTTATCTAATTTATACTTTGCCACATATGGATAATGTTGGTTTTAGAATAGCCTCCAAATCTTTTATCAAGTTAAATCAATCCTACAAAGTGAACTCAACCCATCAACATTTAGAAGGAGGTGCAGCCATGATTGTGTTGAGTGTTTACATCAAACTGACTGATTGATTTGTAATTAGCTATCATTAGTTTTCATAAGCAAAAGGCCTGTATAAAAACAAAATTTGAATGTTCCCTTAATTTCAATATCAAGGAGGTGTAAAAAATCATGACATTGCCTAATTAAAGTTTTCTTATGATTTCCAAAAGGAACATCAGCTGCAGTATTAGCCTATACCCCTATTGTGGTTTTCACACCTTTGCAGTCTAAATTGTACAGACATAGGCAGCTGTCAAACACAATAGGGGTCCCAAATTCCCTAGTAAAAATATCATCAAGTCAGCACCCCTAATTGGCCCTCAGGGTATGTTCGGTTTTCAGAGGTGATTTACAATGCAAATATAGGTTTATGTTCCGGAACTTGTGTTCAGTATTCGGAATTCAGAGAGTTCGGTTTTCAGAGAGATTTTCAATATAGAATATATAAGGAAAAATTCGGGACCAAAATATTTGTTCGTTTTTTAGAGATTTTCGGTTTTCAGAGGTTCAGTTTTCAGAGGTTTACCTGTATATCATTCAGGTCAAATAATTATTTTTTGGCCCTTCGGCTTTTTAAAATACCATATATGCTGATAAAGACTGTATTAATCGCAATTGGTGATAATTCTACCTATTTTATATATCCAATGATGTTGACACATTTTGGCATATTAGGGACAGCGCCATGATTATATCTGTTTATCAATTAACAAGTGCATGTATTGATTTCAATCCACAGCATTACCCAAGTCTGATGCAGGCTTTCTGTCTGGACGATCATGACCATGATGTTTCCATCGCGTCCCTGTCCGTACAAATATTTACTGTAATATCGCTGGTATGTTTTCCTTGTTTAAACATAAACTGTAGCTGCTATCACTGCCTTCACTACAGGTGTCGTATTCAGCCACCAGGGCAGACTTTGCCTCTTTGTCTGCCCAGGTTTATCCTATCTCAAAATGCATTGTCTGTATTTGTTTTGTAGAACATTATGCTGTGAGTTTTAACTCTTTTGGCACCAAATAGTTTTCATCTGCAAACAATGTTGTCTGCTGCAAGTTTCAGAGCAAACTTCCCTCGTTTTTCTTCTTCTAACCCATTCCGTCATATGACACCTCTGTAAAAAGTCCTTTTTTTTAAAACATTATGATAAATAGAGCATTTGCTCTATAGGAGCAGATGCTGTTTTTATCACAACGGTTTCAGAACTACACAATTCTAAATTGTTCCTTTTCTCTAGTAAATGGTCCTTTTCAGTAGATTTATTCAAAGGAAGTCTAAAAACAGCCTATGTGGTAATGGGTTAAACAGAAGTCACGTGTCCAGCAGTTTGGATGCTGGTGAGACACCAAGTTACTTGGCGTCTCATCTAGTTTCAAAACTGTTTGCAAAAGTAATCACAGATTTGCCCATTTGCAGCAAGACCTGTGAGTCACTTTACGGTGATGTTAAACCAAACAATTCTGAAATATGATACTCTGAAGTGAAGGTGGTTGTGGGTGTGCAGGCAAGCTTTCTGTTTGGTCTCAGTGGAAAATGCAATAGCTTCAGCTTATTCAAGGACTTTGTATTTATATTCTATCATTATAGTTTCCAGCTGCATTTGTCAGTTCATTCCAGGATGCAGATCTGCAGACATCATTCCAGTGTGAATTGGTTTGTGGTTGGGTCCCTAGCCTCAAGCTGATACAATTGCTTGTTCACACACTGAAATTGAAGATATCCTTTCTATAATAAGAGTCTGATGCTATTGATAAAAGTAAAAGAACCACAGTGCTGTTGAAGTTATTGCAGTAGGCAGTGAGACTAAAGCAAAGGGCTTTTATATATTCCTCTTATGGCCACTATTTGGTAATTAATGTTTTCATTTTTTCTAGTGGTATAATTCTTTAGTGATGGCCTTTACCCAAGATGACCATTCTCGGACTGTGTCGGTCACAAGCGTAACTGTACAAATATACAGTGTGCCGACTTTGGTATGTTGTTATGTTGGTGTGAGAATAAAGGAAATTTTAACTGTTGCTTGCGGATCTTAGAGACAATTATGGATTTATTTTACACCATATCTGTCTGTCTGTCTTTCTGTTTGTCACACTTTAATTTTATTACTACGACATTGTGTCCCCCAATGAAATTTTCTTTAAATTTGGAAAATATGGAGAGGTGCTGAACATAAGCACCATAATTCTTGTATTAACCCTTTCCTCCATAAATACTCCTTTCTATGCCTCTGTAAAAGTCACTTTATGAAACCATTGTGATAAATAGAGCATTTGCTCCTATAGGAGCAAATGCTCTATTTATCACAGTGGTTTCAAACTAAAAAAATATAAAATTTTCCTTTTCTCGAGTTAATGCTCCTTTTTGATAGATTTATTCAAAGTGGATGGATCTAAAAATAGCCTATGGAGGAAAGGGTTAATATTACTCATTGTTATTTGCCTTTTTCTATTTATCATTTACAACCCATCCATTGAGCCTGTACAACTGAAGAGTGGGTGACAATTGAAAGTAGGATATCCACAAAAGCCATTACTATAAAAAACAGAATTTTAGGTAGATGACTGCTTAATGCAGGGTGAAAGTCTTGCAGAGAGCTAGCAAATGAGATTCCTGTATGACTTTCAACCTGCGTTAAGCTGCCACCTGTCTGAAAGACTGGTGTTGATACTATTTCGATTTCCCGTTTAGAGGTATTTTACTGTATTAGTCAGTGCAGAATGCTAAAAGCAGCACTCTTTCTTTATGGATTATCTTCTCTTTATGGATTATCTTTTCTTTATGGATTATCTTCTCTTGTTATTTGAAAATGTTACTTATTAATTTCTGTGAAAACTTATGTTTTATTTGTTTTTAACAGTTCAAAGCATACATTTTAATACCATTTAAATTTGCATCTTTACATTGTTCCGCAACCAAGTTCTTGCATGCATTTAGATTAAACCTTTAATTTCTTTTCTTTAATTGGATCGTCTGTGTCCAAAGGACACCATGGTTTGTATCTCATTGCAATAAAGGAATTTGTCTCCCAATAAGTCAATCAGTTGATGATGATTCAGAGCTACAGATAACGGTGCATACTCGAATACTAAAATCGTCCTTTCTCCACTAAACCCTATGTAGTGACCACTCTTTAGAATCGTCTCTAAAGAGTGGTCACTACATAGGGTTTGGTGGAGAAATAAAGAAGTTAATCTTGAAAATATTTTGATTTACACATCTTGTCTGGAGATCTTTACCTTCTAATGCCTTATGAAAACTGAGTAGACTGAAATCAGATGGCTTCTATAGGAGCTGTCTGATTAGGGCTTGCTTGCTTATGAAATAATATAAATTTAGATCTGACTCTGCAGTTTATGCCATGGTAAAAATTCCCTTTTATAAGATTCAGCTAATGAATATTCAGGGTGTCATTATTTCCTACATGAATATTCATCAGGTACAGGGTTAAGACCTGCCACAATTAACATATTACCTCATAGGCTATTTTAGACCAGTCCTCTTTGAATAAATCTACCGAAAAGGAACAGTTACTACAGAAAAGGAAAATTTTAGAATTGTTTAGTTTTGAAACCATTGTGATAAATAGAGCATTTGCTCCATAGGAGCAAATGCTCTTTTTATCACAATGGTTTCGAAAAGTGACTTACAGGTGCTTCAAGAGGCGTCAATATGAAGGAATGGGTTAAGGTTGACATAGAATAGTGTCACCCAGAGAAAAACTGTTTCTAGTGTTTACTAAACGATCTAAACTCAAACCAACTGCCAGTTTAACCCTTTACCTCATGCAGAGGCCTTATGACATTATATAGATCTGATTCTACAGTTTGTGCCATTGGTCAAAACTTCTTGTGTTCATAAACGGTTATAAAAATTCTGCTAATAAATATTGCAAGAATATTCACGAGGTAAAGTATTGTATCTGGCATGTCTGTACTATGACCATGATACTCATTAACTCAACAGTGTCCCTTAAAAAGGTCATAGGCAAACAGTGTAGACCCAGATCAGAGGGCTCCTGAAGGAGCCCTCTGATCAGAGTCTGCACTGTTTGGTGAACCCATCAATGTCAATTTCTTATATGAGCATACATTTTCTTTGCTGTGCCCACTCAAGATAAAAAAAAATGATGGATCCCAAAGTAAGATCTGAACTAATATGGGAACAAATTGGTTAATCGATTTTGGCCAGGCACATTCTAGAGATAGTTTGTCCTCTGAGTTTGGATTGGATCCTGTGCACCAAATTTATGTATGAGGTTTCTCTAATTTTGATTATTGAAAATTAGATTCAAGCTCTCTTGTACATGTTTGTATTGATTCGATTCTCCCGATTTTGATTTCCCTGCATGTTTTTATTGCTTTGTTTATTTATATTTTAGGCTCGTGTCCTTGTAGCAGAACACAACCTCCTCTCTGTGATAATGAAAACTTTCCTTCAAGTCTGTGAGGAAAAGAAAAACAGTAAGTATCAAGTTCCTATAGGAGCGTTCTGTTTTACTTGAGCTTGCTTTAAGCAGGCACCTGCCTTAAATACCACCTAATTTATACAATTTAGTGGCCATTATAGAGAGGTTTTTACTGTAGTATAATATTTTGGTAAGAGAATCTAGAATTTTGCTTTGATCTTATGGTGCTGAAAATATTGGTTTCTCTTTTTTTAGAGGATGGTAAGCTCAGTTTTGAGCGAGCAGGAACACAAACATTCAAGAGAGCTTGTTTTTCCTTACATGACCTCAAGTAAGTGTTGCACAAATCTTTTTCTTTAGCATATCTAAGCTTTATTTACACCATGCAGACTGCTAAACTTTGTTCACTTCATATTGACTTTGACATAATGATGTGAGGACCAGGGTCTACTCTGTTTGCTCATGAAAGTATATATATCCTCTGTTCATATACCATAATAAAAAATAAACTAATTAATATGCATGATATCATTATTTCTTACGTGAATATTCATGGAGTAAAGGGTTGAAACCCTGATACAAACAAACCATAAATGTTCATGTAAGATTAGAAAGACTGAATGTACAAATATTAATTATTAACAATATGCACTCCTGCAGGAGCCATCTGATCAGTGTCTGTTCTATTCTGTAATTATACTAGATCTGACTCCACAGTTTCTATCAATACCAAAACATCCTGTGTACGTATGCAATTATAAAAAGTCAGCTACTGAATATTTATGATGTCATTATTTGTTACATGTATATTCATAGAGTAAAGGGTTATTGGATGAAAGAACTTATGGGAATAAGTTCATGGCAACTCGGAGATGCTTAAGCATTTTTATGCCCCTCAGATCAGATCGGGGGGGGGGGGAGCATATTACTTTTGCCCTGTCTGATTGTTTGTTTGTCACCAACCAAAGGTCAAATTGGCCGAGGCATAGTGTTTCACAAACACATCTTGTTTTGAATAGAGATACACAATTAGAAATATGGATTTTAACCCGTTACTCCATTAATATGCCTCCTACAGGAATTGTCTGATCAGGGTCTTTTCTGTTTGCCTTTGATATAATATACAGTAGAACCCCTCTAATGCGACCACTTAATGAATAAACATGGGTGTCTTTATAAGCAGGTGGTGGCTTAATGCAGGACAAAAGTAATACAGAAAGCTCCTCTAGGAGCTTTCTGCATTACTTTTGTCCTGCATTAAGCTACCACCTGCATCTAGCACCCAAAATTACACCTCTTTCAGGTGATCGCATTAGCGGGGTTTTACTGTATATATAATTCTACAGTTTCTGCCGTGGCCAAAAATTCCTATTACCATTTTCTATTTAACAATCTAATTAATAGTTATGATGTCATTTCTTCCTACATAAATATATATGGAGTTAAGCGTTAAAAACAGATAAAAAAAGACTAAACTAGTTGATACTTTTGCCATGTTTTAACTCTTTCCTCCATAAATACGCCTTTCTACGCCCCTGTAATAACCACTTCTTGAAACCATTGTGATAAATAGAGCATTTGCTCCTATAGGAGCAAATGCTCTATTTATCACAATGGTTTCAAACTACAAAATTCTAAAATTTTACTTTTCTATAGTAAATGCTGCTTTTGGATAGATTGATTCAAAGAGATTGGGTCTAAAAATAGCCTATGGAGGAATGGGTTAAATGACATGTATCTATTTACAATAAAAATGTGCATACTTATACCTTGTTTTAAATGACATGTATCTATTTTATACAATAAAGATGTGCATGTAAATTTCTTCAGATATGCTTTGATATGCAAACCAGCTCCTAATGAGTGGACAGACTCACTGAAGAAAGGCTTTATTGAAGGATTTACACACTTCTTGGAACTTCTGAAATTAATAGAGGTGGGTATCATTGATTGTATTTGAAGTTAATGTAATATCTAACAAAACAATATAAATTTAATTCGTGAGGTAGGGTAAGACATGACTCTGTATTTCATTTTATCCTTTCATCCATAAGTCTGCCTTTCTATGCCTTTGGAAACAGAGTTGACCCAGATCAGCCGTCTGATCAGGGTTTGCTCTGTGTGCTTATTGAGTAATGTAGATCTGATTCTATAGTTTCTACTTTGGCAAAATATTTCATGTGTTAATATGCCATTTTAAAAATAGAACTAATTAATATTCATGATGTCATCATTTCTTACATGAATATTCATGGAGTAAAGGGGTAATATGGAGTAATATATTTAAACATACAATGCATCTGTATTTACAAGTCTGTATTAAAAATGAAGAACGTCTTTCAGCATGTAGTTCAATGTGTAAATATCTTTCTAATACAACCAAAATGGTATTTTACCTGCTGACGTTTCGGACACGTCTGTGTCCTTCACCAGAGCACTGACTAATGAACAGTCAACTTCGGCTATTTCCTCCACTGCACGGGTGAGTGGCGAAAACAGGATCGTAGGCCAGTCAAACTTAATGTGGTGATTATTCATGACCACTAGATGATCCCTATTGTTTTTTAGATCACCAGGTCAAAGGTGAAGGTCACCATGACCTTAACTGGTGAAATGGCTTCCCATCATTAATTGCTCAAAGGTTTGGCTTAGGATCTTCAAACTTGCTGTGGTGATTATTCATGACCACTAGATGGCTCTGTTTTTGAGGTCACTAGGTCAAAGGTCAAGGTCACCATGACCTTAACTGGTGGAATGGTTTCGGATCAATAACTGTTCAAGGGTTTAGCTGAGGATCTTCAAACTTGCTGTGGTGATTAGCCATGACCACTAGATGACTCTATTGTTTTTGAGGTCAAAGATCGGGGGTCTGTGGGGTATACATGTTTTACAAACATCTCTTGTTTCTACACAATTTGCCAATCCATTAGTTTCATTCAAAGTTAACACTGCTGAACTGGCTCATTCAGCTTTACAAACTGTGGAGAAGTAAGACTAGATATAAGGTTATTATTATGGTAGTTACTAATAGTATTGCACAATGCCCTTCAGACATTGTATTGTTAGATGATTTTGAGTTCTATTGTTGTTTATCAGGGTATGGATGAGGTGAAGCGTCAGACCGGCCAGCACCTGCAGTTTGAGCCAGAGTGGGAGGGGGCGTTCAACCTGCAGCTGAAGCTTGAGGACAACATTGTTCTCTTCATGGAGTGGTGTGGCAGTGATGTAAGCATACAGGAACACAGTCTTTAGCTTTTTGTTGTTAAAAATTTAGTTCATTCAGTTTCTGATTACAAGAAGTTTCAGTCACATGTTCTTGTAAACATGAATTGATCAATGAAATTTTTGCATCTTCACAAGTTTATAATATTACATAAGGATTGTTCCTTAATTGTATTTTTACAAAGATACCTGGGCAACCCATTCCCTCATAGGCTATTTTTAGACTCAAACTCTTTGAATAAATTTTCTGAAAAGGAGCATTTTCTAAAGAAAAGGAACATTTTAGAATTGTGTAGTTTTGAAACCATTGTGATGAATAGAGCATTTGCTCCATAGACCTTTTACAGCCTTTTGCCCTCAGCTCCCACATTCTCTTGTTGTAGAGAGCAGTTCTTCAGGAAGCTTATAACGTAGCCGTTGGGATGTGCTCTGAGTGCAAGCAAATCGATAAGACAAAGAAAGAAACCTGTGAAGGTAAAGACTTCAGATGATTTATAGTTTTATGTATAATACAGTGAACCCTCGTTACAACGGGTGTGTTTGTTTCCAGACATTTTGCTGGTATAACAAGGTTGCTGTTATAATGAGTTTAAATATGAAAGGAACCATATGGCCAGTTTTAAACTAGTACCAACAGGTGAACACTTAATGCAGAACACAAGTGCACATAGCTCCCTTTGGGAGCTTTTTGTACTTCTTGTGTTCTGCATTAAGCGATCACCTGTCTTATTGGCATTGCACCTATTTATTCAGTGGTTGTTTCAAAGACTTAATTGTGTTTCAAAGAGGTAATTGTGTTTCAGTGCATACTGCCTGTATAACTCTGGTGCCGTTGTAACCAATGCCGGTATAATGAGGGTTCACTTTACCACCTTTTTACCCCTTTCAAACCAAGTAGACCCAGATCAGACTGTTCCTGTATGAGTTGTCTAATTAGGGTCTACTGTGTATGCTCATATGATACTGATCTGGTTGTCAACTGCCATGACAATACATTTCCATTTTTTCTATTTTATTCCAAGAATTAATTATTATTGATAGAGGATGGAGTCTGGCATGAATATTTATCAAGTTTAAGGGTTAACCCTTTCCCTCATATAAAAGCCTTTTCACGCATTTTCAGAGTAGACCCAGATCAGATGGCTCTTGTAGGAGAAGTTTGATCAGGGTTTGCTTTATAGATCTGATTATGCAGTTTCTTTTTTCCATGTTCCATTTGATTGATTCTGTGCATGAATACATATGATATATAATATGAGTTGAAGAACTTTTAAATAAATATGAAACAAGGAATGTTCGATCAAAGTATCGGAAATTTTAAACATACTAAACTGACAGCAAATTTCATGTGTTTGATAAAAGGATCCAAACTGTTTGTCATGCTGACACTGTTTTTGAAAAGAAACTGAAGAAATATGTACTTTTAGAATTGAAACAGATGACACTATTTGCAGTTCACAATTGATCAGAGTACAAAAAGTTAACAGAAACTTGAATTTAATGACTTTTTTCAGTGGCAGGTCACAGTGTGAAATGTATCAAATATGACGTGAGTAGCCAGCCAGTCTCCATACATCTACCTGTTACAAGGATATTAGGAGGTAAGGTTTCTGTACAATTTCTGAGGTATAGCATGGTTGTATCTCTGCAAACAAAGTTTGAGGTGTGTATACAGTAAACCCTCTCTATAATGGCCACTAAATTGTGTTAATTAGTTGGTATTTAGGGCAGGTGGCAGCCTAAAGCAAGGTGAAAGTAAAACGGAACACTCCTATAGGAGCGTTCTGTTTTACTTTCACATTGCTTTAAGCAGCCACCTGCCTTTAACACAAGTGGCCATTATAGAGAGGTTTTACTGTACTGGAGTCACCTGTCAGTTGGTAGGTCAGTTGGTCCGTTTGCAAAGTGTGATAAAGTCTACTGTTTGGGGCATTAATCACCTTTAGTGATAATTCTAATTACCGGTATATATGGAAAACGTGAAAGCATACTATTTGGATTGTCTTGTATTACTTTACCAGGTCTGATGTGGTGCTTCGTAATGAATATGATTTGTGGCTGAGTCATGTGGGACAACGCATTTCTAGTGATTTAAATATCTGATCAATCTTGTATAGAAACAAAATCTGTTACTAAAGATTTTAGGTTGACCTTTCTGATGATTCTGGAGTCAACCCTTAAAGGGCCACTAAATAGATAATTATGCCTGCATAGATTATTATTTTATGACACAAGATAAAAAACTCCAACACCCAACTGCAATGAAAATGACTAGATTTATTCATATAGCAAATAGCCGTATTCATACCAAACTTGTAACTAAAACAATTCCTACATACACAATTCACAACCACATAACAATTATGGATTAAGTAACAATTGGATATCATGATCGCAATGCAAAATATCCGCATAGGATTTGCCATATTACGGATATGAAAATAACTGGATAGACAAGCCCGCGCACCCTTGACCTACTATGCATGAATTATGCCTTATTTACTCCCATATCCTGCCGTCACCTCTTTTGGTGACGTCACCTCCTTTGGTGACGTCCCCTCAATTGGTGACTCCAGATTCCTGCCGTCACCTCCGCTGGTGACTCCATATTCCTGCCGTCACCTCTGCTGGTGACTCCATATTCCTGCCGTCACCTCCGCTGGTGACTCCATATTCCTGCCGTCACCTCCGCTGGTGACTCCATATTCCTGCCGTCACCTCCGCTGGTGACTCCATATTCCTGCCGTCACCTCTGCTGGTGACATGAGAGCCATGTTTTAGCTACCTAATACAATATTACTGCTACCTAATAAAATATTACTGCCAAAAGATTGGGGGATACACAGAAGATACCAAGTGTCCTGACACTGTTCCGGGCTTCTCCCTGGCCCCCAATCTACTGAATTATATGAATTTGGTTCTAAAAGATAAACCTCCTTTGCTAGGAATTGTGCCATAGTCAAAGGAGAGTTTAATGTTATATACTTGATTGCGTTTTGATATGCGCTAATTAACTGGTCATTAGGTGCGCGAGCCTGCCATCCAGAATTTTCCGCATTGCGACTTATTTAAAAATAGAGTTCAGTGCCCAAGTAGCAGAACCTGCAATGTTTGTGGTCCTTGTTAATGCCTCAATGGAATTAGTCTTTACCAATTACTATAAAAACAACACTTTCACAGCATACACACGTAGTCTAATGTTCATGGTTCACAATAAAGGCCTTTAGTGTCCAAACATGAGCTACTGCCATATCGTTCGTTCGATCAGAGCAATGTAAGATGACAAATCCAGCACGCTAGAGAGGTACTTCTGCCAGAAGTTCTACCATTGATACTGAAGTTAATGGTGGGTTAAGTAAGGGCATCATCCCGTCAGTCTGACCATCATCCTTGACCTTGTACTGTAAAATAACAAAAATCTTTTCGCAGCAAGAGCAGGTCAATATACACTTATAAAGAAAACAAAATTGCTTATGGGTGTGGTGGGTGGGTTTGAAAATACTGCTTGCAGCTTAGTCGTGAAAAAGCGAAAGTGATCGCGAAAATGTTCGCCAGACGGGTTTACATCCGGTTTCACTTTTTGTAATTGATTCGTCCCCAGACTTATTCACCTATGTCACTTTCGTCCCCTAAAATTACTTAACTACTAGCTTGTGCAAAAATAAAGCTGATTATGATATATTATCATAATCATTCTTATTTTATGACACAAGATAAAAAACTCCAACACCCAACTGCAATGAAAATGACTAGATTTATTCATATAGCAAATAGCCGTATTCATACCAAACTTGTAACTAAAACAATTCCTACATACACAATTCACAACCACATAACAATTATGGATTAAGTAACAATTGGATATCATGATCGCAATGCAAAATATCCGCATAGGATTTGCCATATTACGGATATGAAAATAACTGGATAGACAAGCCCGCGCACCCTTGACCTACTATGCATGAATTATGCCTTATTTACTCCCATATCCTGCCGTCACCTCTTTTGGTGACGTCACCTCCTTTGGTGACTTCCCCTCAATTGGTGACTCCAGATTCCTGCCGTCACCTCCGCTGGTGACTCCATATTCCTGCCGTCACCTCCGCTGGTGACTCCATATTCCTGCCGTCACCTCCGCTGGTGACTCCATATTCCTGCCGTCACCTCCGCTGGTGACTCCATATTCCTGCCGTCACCTCCGCTGGTGACTCCATATTCCTGCCGTCACCTCCGCTGGTGACTCAAAAATTCCTGCCGTCACCTCTGCTGGTGACATGAGAGCCATGTTTTAGCTACCTAATACAATATTACTGCTACCTAATAAAATATTACTGCCAAAAGATTGGGGGATACACAGAAGATACCAAGTGTCCTGACACTGTTCCGGGCTTCTCCCTGGCCCCCAATCTACTGAATTATATGAATTTGGTTCTAAAAGATAAACCTCCTTTGCTAGGAATTGTGCCATAGTCAAAGGAGAGTTTAATGTTATATACTTGATTGCGTTTTGATATGCGCTAATTAACTGGTCATTAGGTGCGCGAGCCTGCCATCCAGAATTTTCCGCCACAAGAAATATTATTACAAACAAAATAATATTTCTCCCCAAAATTCTGCGTTAATCAAGCTGAATAAAGCTCACACAAGAGGGGTCTTCCCTAAAAATTTCCAAAGCCTGTGACACAGTGTGAAGCTACATATGAATACCTACTAATGACAAGTGAACACCATCTGGGCTATAAAAACCGGTAGTGCAGCGATTTATGTTTGTAGCAATAAAATGTCCCCTGCCAGTAGCGCAAACTGCCTCCCTCCCATATCTGTTCACCCGTTTTCTTTTTATGTCTAATTGCTTATCCGTATAAGAGCCAGCATCCCTCCAGTGCAAACGTGGGAGTATATCGAGCCACACTATTTGAACAGATGGAAGGATGCCCGCCAAATACTGGATATCAGCCTGAATACTTGTTTTGAAAGTACAGAGATCCCAATCTGCCATATTATTGCCACCCAGATTGAGTATTAAGTATTCAGGTGCATCACCTGATAAAGTCAGCCACTGAATATTTCTGCGCAGATCTTGCCATTCATTGCGGACTCCCCATGCCATCTAATTTGAAAGTCACACCTGTTAAAGCCCAGAAGGTGTCCTCTGTCGCTTGCCACACCCTCTGCTTGTAGCCCTACCAATACGGAAACTGTGAGTAGTGAAACCACCTGATTGCAAACCACATGAAATAATTACTTTCCTGAGGACAGCTGAAAACTGAAAACGTGTAAGCGGGGAGCCATTACTGTGCAAAAGAAGACATCCAGTTTTTGACGGGTGGACATGCAGATACTGTACCAAAAGCTCTTTTTTATAAGAAACGATCCCATCAGATCATACCTCCCATTCATCTTATGATAGAAACTAAGACCAGATATGTAAGAGACAATCGTTGAGGCAGCCAGCCCCTTGTTAAAGCAATGAGCAGCAAAGCATACAATATGGTTAATCGGAGCTGGCCATAACTCTTGAAATGCAATTTCCCTTCTGAATTCACTAAACATTGCCAATGACGTTTTATAGACTGATCGAGTATTTGCTGCAATACTAGCAGATATTAATGATTTGGCTGTTGTGCGAAGATACCCCAAATGCCCTGTGGCAGCGGCGTCGGCTGAGCATCTGCCCCTGGTGTCAGCTGCCTGAAACGGTCCATCTGAAAACGAGACAAAGCGTCACAAATATTATTAAAACGCCCTGGAACGTGTTGCGCCCTAACCACAACATCATTCTCCATGCATGCCAATGTGATCAGCCGCAATACAGCCATAACCTCATCATTTTTTGAAGACATTTTGTTGATAATGTGCACTACTGCTTGATTGTCGCAATTGAAGCTTATCTTGTGCCTAGCTAGAGCCTTCCCCCAAAGTTTCAATGACACCCAAATGGGAAAGATTTCAAGCAGAGTGATATCTTCTGTTAATCCCCGATCCCGCCATTCCGATGGCCACTGCCCATGCGCCCAATGCCCTGAGAAATAAACACCAAAGCCAAGGCCATCCCCACCTGCACTGTCTGAAAACAACTGTATAGCATCATTGGATGTCCAGTCATTGTATCTAAACAGAGAAATCCCATTAAACTCACTAAAGAACCTTTGCCACATTTTTAAATCAGCCTGAATTGACTTAGTCACCCTGAGATGATGATATGGCTTTGTCAAACCCCGTATTGAGTTAATGAGCCTCCGACAGAAAGGGCGTCCTGGAGCCACTGCCCGACAAGCAAAATTTAGAACCCCTATTAGAGATTGCATTTCCTTTAGAGTCGTACGAGATTTCTCCAGCATCGCCTTGATTTTTTCCAAAATTTCTAACACCTTCTCATGTGGCACCCTAACAACCATGAGTATAGTGTCTAGTTCGAGACCTAAAAAGCAAAGAACTTCTGCAGGGCCTTCCGTTTTGTCTGTAGCCAACGGAACATTCAATTTTTGCATACAATTGATAAAGGTATTCATCAAGCACTGACATCGCCCTGTGCCCTTTGTTCCCCCCCCCCCCCCAAGAAAATCATCCAAGTAATGCAGCAGGTTTGGCGAATTGGCCTCCCGACGAACCATAAATTCCAAAAATGTAGAAAACTTCTCGAACGTACTACAAGATATGCTACAGCCAAAAGGTAAGCATTTGTCAAAATAATATTTTTCATCAAATTTAAATCCCAACAATTCAAAATCTTGTGGCCGAACTGGCAATAAGCGAAATGCACTCTGAATATCCACTTTGAACAACTCAGCCCCCTGACCCAATGCCTGTATCATTTCGACTGCCTTATCAAATTCAGTATATTGAACCGAACATAAACTGGGTTCAATATAATCATTTATTGACCCTTCTGCCGGGTATGACAAGTGATGGATCATTCTATAGTCACCAGCAGTTTTCTTTGGCACTAGCCCAATCGGAGAAACTCTTAAAGTTTGAAATGGCCTTTCCACAAACGGTCCTCCGATCCTACCCTCGGACAACTCTTTCTCAATCTTTTGTTTAACTATAAGAGGTAATGCATTTGCAGATTTTAAATTTTTTGTCTCTACTGCCTCACGGGGGCCATCATAATGAAGGGGAAACCCGTATCTAAAACCATTCAAAATGTAATCTGCCTTTTTAGGCTCATAGCCTTCTAATACTTTTTCAAGCATGTTCACATCTATAGGGGATTTCGCCAATGAGCTGATATCACATGTTTTAATGCTAGCCTCAATATTTACGTTTGAAGGAGTGACCAAAACCTCTACCGGCCTGTGCGCCGCCACGAAAAGGAGCATTTTTTCCAATATTTGGCATTGTTGGCTGATATGGCTTAGCTTTAGAACAAGCCCACCTGCCGTGATCATACGACCCACATAATGCACACGTGTGTGAATATTTGCAGTTTCCCCAACTGCATGACCCTTTGTTAAAATCTAGGCAGCGTGAAGCACGAAAAGGGGAGGGGGAAGGGGAGGGAGACGCAGCAATAGGCCTGGACAGAGTCATGATCTTAAGCCAAAGATTACTATGGATTCTGCCCCAATCCCCGGGCTGTGTCTCCTGCCTAATACGAAACTGTTCGTCGTATTTGATCCAGCCATCGCCAGCTTGACCATTAGCAGCTTCTCTAATAAGTGACAGGTACTGCACCATTTCTTGTGTTTTTTGCGGATATTTCCGTATGTATATGCTCATGAAAATCAGAAAAGCATCTGTCCATTTCTCGATAGTAGTGATTTTGTGACTAGAGCAGGACTTTGGTTGCTGAACCAACTCCCCCCTCTCGTTAAGCCCTAAAGCACTAACCGGGCCAAACATGCTCTCTAACTCCACACTGCCCTTCAATAAACATGCCAGATTAATAAATTTCCCCTGCCATATTTTCTCGCAAAGCTGGCGGGGGACATGAGCAGAAACGCTATCTCCACCACACCCGACTAAGTCTAAGTTTGACGATGCACCCGGCACAGTCATTTCCGGATATAAGACCGCTCTGAAACGCTCATCCGTTTCAGTCTGGTCATCAGATACCTGCTGTGGCCTAAATATTTGTTCAAAATCAATGAAATCACGTCTAGCATCACCTTTTCTTCGACCCTCGTCCTCTCGAAGCGATTCCAGAGACACGACGTCAACTTCCTCCGGCTTTTTAGCTTCCTTTCGAACCTTTTTTCCAGCCGCCGCTGTTGTTGCCCTGGTTGACATTCGCTTAGAACCTTTCCTGCGGCTAGACATTCTTTTATAACGGCCAAAAATAACTTTAAAAGATAAATTATGTTGTTGATTTTGAAAATACTGCTTGCAGCTTAGTCGTGAAAAAGCGAAAGTGATCGCGAAAATGTTCGCCAGACGGGTTTACATCCGGTTTCACTTTTTGTAATTGATTCGTCCCCAGACTTATTCACCTATGTCACTTTCGTCCCCTAAAATTACTTAACTACTAGCTTGTGCAAAAATAAAGCTGATTATGATATATTATCATAATCATTCTTATCTGCTCCAGGTTTGGAAATAGAGTTTTCTTCAATTTCTTTTGAAAACGAAATCCGATTTGATAGAAATAATATGCCAAGTTACTCAGCATCAGATCTGGACCCAAACTGTTTCCAATGGTTATCATGGATTCACTTGTGGTGGAGAAAGGATAACTTTTCAGAGGTTTTAATGAATAAAAATGTGACCTATGTTGTATAAAAAAATGGCATGTACAGTAGAACCGGTCTTAAGCGACCTTTCATTAATTGGACACAGGTATCTGAAAAAGCAGGTGGTTGAGCAGAGCAAATGTATTGCAGAAAGCTCCTGCATTTAGCTACCACCTGTCCTAAAGTCCAGAATTAGACCTCTTTTTAATGACCGCTTAAGACAGGTTCTACTGTATATCAGGAAAATGTGTGAAATTTATAAAATTATATTTACATTTTTATACATTTTACATTTAAGCTCTTATAGGAGCTTTCTGCATTACTTTTGACCTGCATTAAGCTACCACCTGCCTTAGAGACCGATAATTAGACCTCTTTTTGATGACTGCCTAAGACCGGTTTTACTGTGTAACCTATTTTTATGCCCCCAAAGCTAGGCTTTGGCGGCATATAGTGATCGCACCGTGCGTGTGTGGGTGTGTGTGTGTGTGGGTGTGTGGGTGGGTGGGTGTGTGGGTGGGTGGGTGTGTGGGTGGGTGGGTGGGTGTGTGGGTGTGTGTACCTTTTGTCCGGAGTATATTTCCTTTGTCACATCAGCTACGGATACCAAATTTGGTGTGTGAGTTCATATTGGGATGGGGGAGTGTCGCGTATCATTTTCATGTCACTGTGACCTTGACCTTGACCTTTGACCTTGATTTTACAAAAAGCTTGTCCGGAGCATATCTCCTTTACCTTACCAGCTACAGATTCCAAATTTGGTGTGTGAGTTCATCTTAGGATGGCGGAGTGTCGCGTACCATTTCCAGGTCACTGTGACCTTGACCTTGACCTTTGACCTCGATTTTAAAAAAAGCTTATGCCTTACCAGCTACAAAAAGCTTGTCCGGAGTATATCTCCTATACCTTACCAGCTAAGGATTCCAAATTTGGTGTGTTAGTTCATCTTGGGATGGAGGAGTGTCGCGTACCATTTTCAGATCACTGTGACCTTGACCATGACCTTTGACCGATTTTACAAAAAGCTTGTCCGGAGCATATCTCCTTTACCTTACCAGCTACAGATTCCAAATTTGGTGTGTGAGTTCATCTTGGGATGGCGGAGTGTCGCGTACCATTTCCAGGTCACTGTGACCTTGACCTTGACCTTTGACCTCGATTTTAAAAACCGCTTATACCTTACCAGCTACAAAAAGCTTGTCCGGAGTATATCTCCTATTCCTTACCAGCTAAGGATTCCAAATTTGGTGTGTGAGTTCATCTTTGGATGGAGGAGTGTCGCATACCATTTTCAGATCACTGTGACCTTGACCATGACCTTTGACCGATTTTACAAAAAGCTTGTCCGGAGCATATCTCCTTTACCTTACCAGCTACAGATTCCAAATTTGGTGTGTGAGTTCATCTTGGGATGGCGGAATGTAATGTACCATTTCCAGGTCACTATGACCTTAACCTTGACCTTGACCGATTTTACAAAAAGTTTGTCCAGAGCATATCTCCTATACCTTACCAGATACGGATTCCAAATTTGGTTTGTGAGATCACCTTCAGATGGCGGAGTGTCGCGTACCATTTTCAGGTCACTGTGACCTTGACCTTGACCTTCGACCTCGATTTTACAAAAAAGGTTGTCCAGAGAATATCTCTTATACCTTACCAGCTATGGATTCCAAATTTAATGTGTGAGTTTATCTTGGGATGGCGGAGTGTCGCGTACCATTTTCAGGTCACTGTGACCTTGACCTTTGACCTACATTTTACACAAAGCTTGTCTGGAGCATTTCTCCTATACCTTACCAGCTACGGAATCCAAATTTGGTTTGTGAGTTCATCTTGGGATGGGGGAGAGTCATGTACCATTTTCAGATCACTGACCTTGACCTTGACCTTTGACCTCAATTTTACAGTCCGGAGCATATCTCCTATATCTTACCAGATACAAAAAGCTTGTCCAGAGCATATCTCCTATACCTTAAACGTTGACAATCAACCCAGGGTCCTTTTTAACGTTGAGAATGACTTAGGGTCCTTTTTAACTAAGTTTTGACGCTTGGCTCTTTTCTTAGCTATCATAATCGTCAAAGGTTCTGTTTCTAATGTTAAGAACTGACTCCTGTGTCATTTTTAACAGCATCAAAATTTCATGTTACACCTGCATTACATTGTATTGTTTTTCCACCAAAATGCATTTCGGTGTCAAACACTTTGGGGGCATTTGTCACCCGTGACGACCCTCTTGTTATTTGCAGGGCTGCATACATACCTAGGCAGTCAGAACCTATTGTTTACTTCTCCAGACTGTTGTTTGGTGGTAAGTTTCTGTCACATTAATCTTCTTTATTCTTTGCATGTTAACCCTTTACGCCATGAATATTCATGTTAGAAATAATAACATCATGAATATTGATTAGATTGTTTGAATAGCATATAGAAAAAGGAATATTTGACTGGCAGATACTGCAAAATCATGTCTATATGTTATATCTGAAGCTAACAGTGCAGACCCTGAACAGACGGCTCCTATAGGAGCTGTCTGATCTGGGTCTACTCTGTTTGCAAAGGCATAGAAAGGCGTATTTATGGAGTAAAAGGTTAAGTAATTGTCATCTACAATAATTGTTGTCTGCTTCAGTTCTTCAGTTCCTTTAACCACTTCCCTCATATTAACGTTTTTTCACACATTTGCAAACAGGGTAGACCCATATCAGATGACTCCTATAGGAGCTGTCTGATCAGGATCTGCTCTGTTTGCTAGTGGAATTTGGAAGATGTTTACTTACTTTCTAAAATAGCTACAACATTCCACCTTCCACATTTCATTATAACTATTTTGTCCATGAATATTCGGTAGTTATTGAAATTTTGAATAAACATAGAACAGGGAAAGGGTTTCGGTATTCATGGAAGAAATAATGACATCCTGAATATTTATTAGCTGAAGTTTTATAATAGCATATTTATCAGGATCTAAACTGTCTACATAGGTTATTGCAAATATACTGTAAAAGTTTTTTCTGAAAATCAAGTTTTGTCACTGGAAAGTTTCTGTAATGATGAAAATCAGTAGGTTATGTGCATCTTAGTTTAGGATGACCTTTAATAATGGGTTCACATTTACTATTTATTCCAATTTCTCCATGTGTAATATAGTTAACAGTGATGAACATGTAGGAATTGTGCTAGTTGTGCTACCTCTCACCTTATTGTGTATGTTGTGTATTGTAGAAGCCAGACCCAGTGGAGCTTATTGAACTGCCCTTGCGTGTACAGGTGCTAGTTGCCCAGTGTCAGGCCAACATGTGGCGGCGGAATGGATATGCCCTTATAAATCAGGTATGCACCAAGGCTGAACAGGAGTCGCTGCACAGTAACCCGATTTGTCTACAAATACGTCTATAAAATCATAAACTCTTCAAATGAGATGACAACTATGGCTACATCATCTACATAATCTAGCATATTTTACTACACATTTGACTATTTCCCTATACTGCAGTAGGTCTGATTCTGCACAATTTCTTTTGTTTATAATTATTCTTTTGTAAAAATTCAGCCTATTGGTATTCATACATTCATGAATTCTTACTTGAATATTCATCACTTAAGGTGGTAAAATAACTTTCTGGCCTCTTTTAAAGTATGTGTGTGTTTGGTTTCAGATATTTTTCTACCACAATGTGAAGTGTCGCACTGAGATGTATGACAGGGACATTGTACTTCTACAGGTACTGTATGTTGTCAGCATAGAAACTCAGATCTTTTCATCTCTTTAATCAATGTCAAACAGTTTGCATCCTGAAGAGATGCTAATTTTCCTTGGCTTCTCATCTGGATTCAAGCTGTTTGGAGATGGCACTCAACATGATAAGATTTATGCAGTGCAATAGATGCTTGTATTTATGAATCCTATAACTTTCTGGGAATCTGAAAGGATTTTTACTCCGTCCTTTATCTTGCGTTCTTATGTGTTACTGTATAAGTCCGTCTAATGTACAAGAATGGGCCGTCAGCTTGTAATTACTGTATAAATCAGTCACATGTACAAGAATTGGGCCGTCAGCTTGTGATGTTTAATGTAGCTACTGTATAAGTGAGTCACATGTAGAAGAATTGAGCCATCAGCTTGTAGTTACTGTATAAGTCAGTCACATGTACAACAAGAATGGGGCATCAGCTCGTTATGTTTTTTGCAGCTACTGTAGAAGTCAATCTCATGTACAAGAATGGAGTATAAATTCCTTATAAATGTTACATAATGTAGTTCAAGTTTATACTAAACCATAGATATGTGTTAACCCTTCTCTTGCTGAATTTTAAAATACATTTCTCCTTCTTTACCCATGCCCTGTTGTATAATTACATATATCTTTACTGTGTACAAGTATTTTGCTGTGCAATCACTGCTGTGGGGTGCACTGGTTGCATAATCAACTTGTAAATAGTGCAGACCCTGATGGACAGCTCCTGCAGGAGCTGTCTCATCTGGGTCTTCACTATTTACAGGTAGGTATATTGACGTGAATAGCAAGCGAAGGGTTAATTTTGATGTCATGTTATTGTCATTGTGCTGATTGTATGTTATATTTGCAGATTGGAGCATCTTTGATGGACCCCAATGACTATCTTGTACACTTGATCAATCGTTATGGCCTTAAGAATTGGGCGAGGTTAGTAGTAAGAGTTTAAACACTATATATTGGGTCCCCAATCAAATGTTTTTTTGTCTGTCTTGTAGTTTTGTCTCAGTTATGTCAGAGTTTTTTAACGTGTTGAAATAGGGTTTAAGTATATGGCAAACATTTGTTCATAAGATGATATACAGAACATATTTGAAGTCAAGATCATTCCTAGAGGTTGAAAAATGCTTAAAAGGCATAGCAATTTGCAAACATAATGTGTGTATGGATATTACCTCATAGAGAATTTGGATTTAATAATTTGAACTTAAACCCAAGCATTAGATAAAGGTTTATATTTAACCCTTGCCTTCATATAAATGTCTTTTCATGCATCTGCAAATAGGAGCCGTCTGATCAGGGTCTGCTCTGTTTGCTAATGGAATTTGATAGATCTGTTTCTTTACTTTCTAAAATGACTACAGTGTTCCACCTCCCATATTTCACTATTTTGTACATGAATATTTGGTAGGTATTGACATTTGGACTAAATATAGAACAGGAAAGGATTAAATACTAAAATCGCTGTTTCACCACCAAACCTTAAGTTGTGACTATCTTTAGAATCACATTGAAGAGACGAATCTAAAGAGTGGTCATAACATAGGATTTAGTAGAGAAATAAAGAAGAAATTCTTTAAAATTATTTAATATACACATCTTATTATATCTAGGCCTCTGTTAAACATTGATTTTTTCTGTTATTGAAACTTTAAATCTTTTCAACAGCAATACAGTTATGTTTTCAGTTGCACTTTGAGGGATATTAAAATCTAAAATTTAGTTTAATATGAATAAAAGAATTAATGCATGGTTGAAGTTTTGGTAGTTCAAGTATCTGTTGTTCTCATATCAAATGCATCAAGATTTTAGTATTAAAACATACAATAAAATAAACAGTCATTTAAAAAAGGTCTGATTCTTGGTCTGTAAGGCAGGTGGTAGCTTAACCCTTTTGCTCATTTTCATACCTTTCGACACCTCTGTTAAAGTCACCTTTTGAAACCATTTTGATAGTTGGATCATTTGCTCCATAGTGATAATACGGTAGTGATGTTATAGTATGCTTATGTATTTCAATAATATAATTTATGGAGTTTTTGCAACATCAAAACCGGCGGACATGGTCGTGTGGCTAACGCACTCGACTGCAATACCAGGGGTTACGGGCTTGATCCCCCGCCGGACCAAGTCCTTCGGACGAGACTATAAACCGAGGTCCGATGTATCAGTGTTTTACACTGGGCATCTTAAAGAACCAGAGAAACTCAGTCGATAATAAGAGTAGGGCATCGCGCCCGGGTTTCTCTGTATCCTCTCCCCTCTCTCTAGAGCGTCCAATTAGCCCATAGTGAGCAGAAATGGACGTTAATCAACACAAAAAGCAACATCAAACTCCAGTGTCTGCCTGAAAATGCTGGACAATGGGATTTTCTGCATGAATTTTGCGTTGCATTAAGTCAGGGTTTGTTGGTTGGTTTATTCCCAACATTAATGTTTGCGATAATTTTGTACTCATTGCACATACTTGTTACTGTCAAGGTCATTCATCAAGGTCAAACGTCATATCGGAGGCATAGTGTTTCACAAACACATCTTGTTTTTCACCACTTCTGTAGAGCTTTAAGCTACAGAAGATCTTCAAGACCAACAATTACACTGTCTTCAGATTGTTAGATTGTTGTAATTTGTTTATGGTACGAGTTACATTAATATCAAAACAATAGATTCAAGTCATGAAATGCAAGTTTTCTATCAGTAACTTTTTTTTGTGGCAGGGAGGAGTATGACGTACCCAGTGGTCAGGAGGACTCACTGAGGCAGACTGTTATGCTGGCGGAGGAGTTCCTGGAGTTACTTGTCATCATCCTCAGTATGTTCTATACCAGTTGACCAGCCCCAACCCTGCATGCTTGGGACAAATTGGCCATTACCTTGAATTTTAATTCAGATTAACTCATATCCTGTCTGACTCTTTGATGCTGAGATTTTGTTTTTGTAGAGGAATGTGACTGAGTTTTTGTAGAGGAATGTAAATGAAAATAAGAATTCAGTGAGCTAAAGTTAACCCATTCCATCATATTAATGCATTTTGATGCCTCTGTAAAAGTCACCTTTTGAAACCATTGTGATAAATAAAGCATTTGCTCCACAGGAGCAAATGCTCTATTTATCACAATGGTTTCAAAACTACATAGTTCAAATAAATTCTTTTCTCTTGTAAATGGCCCTTGTCAGTAGATTTATTCAAAGAGGTTAGGTCTGAAAATAGCCTTTGAGGGAATGGATTAATGTGCTGAAAGTATTTGGTTGTTACCAAGTAAGTTTGGAAAGATTAGGGGTTAGAGCTGAAGAGTATAAATTGTATGTGTGGTAATAAATGGGAACTTATTGAACTTGGGATGTTTATCAAAACTAGTGTTTGAGTTAGATGATAAGGCTACTTTGCATGTGTCTGATTGGAGGAGTCAAAATGTTTACAATCTAATTCATTATACAGAGCTACAGATAGCGGTGTGTACTCAAATACTTAAATCATCATTTCTCCACCAAAACCCTATGTTGTGACCACTCTTTAGAATCGTCTTGAAGAGACGATTCTAAAGAGTGGTCACAACATAGGGTTTTAATTTACGCATCTCATCTGGAGCTCTGATTATGCTCCAGCAATCAAAATATAAGGGGTATACTGAAATCACTTGTTGGTTGGTTGGTTTGTCCACAAATTGTAATTAAGGCTACTGTGCTGGGGTATTCGTCACCTTTAGTGATAGTTCTAGTATTTCAGTTATTCAGGATATCAAAACTTGGATGAAGATGATATTGTAAATTTCTAAGAACAAGAAAAAAAGTTCTGTTGTATTTTTTTAACCTAGGTGAAAGATACATTCTTGGTGTAGGGGAGGTAACTAAGGATGACATTGTTAAAAGGGAGGTAATACACCAATTGTGTATATCATCCATGGCTCACAGTGAACTGGCAAAAGGACTTCCTGAAGATGTAAGTTACCTTAAAAATTATATCAGCCCTGTTTTAATTTAGAATGGATAAGGAAAATATAAAGCAGTATTTAAATACGTGTAAATTGAGTTCTGTCTTAACCCTTCTCTTGCTGAATTTTAAAATACATTTCTCCTTCTTTACCCATGCCCTGTTGTATAATTACATATATCTTCACTGTGTACACGTATTGCGCTGTGCAATCACTGCTGTGGAGTGCACTGGTTGCACAATCAACTTGTAAATAGTGAAGACCCAGACATCTGGGTCTTCACTATTTACAGGTAGGTATATTGACGTGAATAGCAAGAGAAGGGTTACAAGACTTTTCACTGAATGCAGACTCTCATTAACCTCAGTTATTTAAAGCTCTTGATTGTATATGGAGATCCTCCATTACAAAGTTGATCTTAGTAGAAGGTAGTTGATTTTTAGACTTTTTTACTGGAAGTGTATTGGTTATGAGTTTAGTTACCATGTCCAATCAATTTTTCTTTCCATCCTCCTTGCCATACTGTACCCAACAGTAGATAAGAGGAATATAGTAAAACATCTTTAAACCGGATGTTCAGTTTAACCCTTTCCCTGTTCTATGTTTATTTGAAAAATCAATACCTACTGAATATCTGGACCAAATTATTATGATGAAATATGGAAAGTGGAGCATTAAGCATTTTATAAAGTAAAGAAACGGATCTATCAAATTCCATTGGCAAACAGAGCAGATCCTGATCAGACGGCTCCTACAGGGGCCATCTGATCTGGGTCTACTCTATTTGCAAATGCATGAAAACATGTCTATATGAGGGAAAGGGTTAATATGCCCTTAAGTATCTAAACAATTCTCTACTAGAATTCCGGTTTAGAGGGGTTGTACTGTATTTAGGAAATGTAGGAAAACTAGCTTCAGTATTTCTCTGCCAAATTCTTATATTTTTGTGTCGCCTGCTTTAGGAATGTGACACTTCGTAATCACAACTGCATTGTCTCTGTCTGTCACACTTTTTGTGTTACACTGTATTCGTCTCAGTTCTGCTTGCAGATGACTACCATATTCCTTCACACATTTGTTGGTACTCATTAGTTTCGCCTCTTCATGGCAATTCTAATGAGTACAGAACCGATAGTGGGTTATACTATTTGGGATACATGTTATTTGAGAAGATGAGTATGCCTCTTAACCCTTTCCCTCATATAAACACGTTTTCACACATAGGAGCCGTCTGATCAGGATCTCCTGCGGTTGCATATGGTATAATATAGATCTGATTTAACGGTTTCTGCCTGAGCCAAAACATCTGGTGTATACATTATCATAAAAATCAACTAATAAATATTCATGATGTCATTATTTCATACATGAATATAGAACAAGGGAATGGTTAAGTGCAGCTCTCTGTCTTAAGAATGCAATGTGAAATTTGCTTATTTCCTTTCAGCCCAACCATGAGACAGGTTTGGAGGAAGTGGTGCGAGACGTAGCTGTCTTCAAGTAAGAGAAGCCATTTTGTTGGCCACATTACATTTTTGACTACTTAACCCTTTCCTTCACATAAATGTGGTTTTGACGCATTTGAAAACAGAGTAGACCCAGACAGTGTCTATTCTGTTTGCTAGTGGAATTTGAAAGATCTGTTTCTGTACTGTCTAAAATGGCTACAATGTCCCACCTTTCATATTTCATTGTAACTATTTTGTCCATGAATATTCAATAGGTATTGAAATTTGGAATAATCGTAGAACAGGGAAAGTATTAAATTACAGACTAAATTTCAGTCTGGATAAACAATTAAGCCCATGAATATTCATGCAAGAAATCATGGGTAATTTTACTTTTCTTACTGAATAATTTCTCCCATTAACTCTTTCTGTGCCTTCGGCAAATCTATGATTGCCTAAGAAAAATGAAGAAAAGTGAAAAACAAAATTTGCAAACAACAAAAATTGGTCATGAAACAGTTAAACAGTAATAGACTATTTAACTTTGAAACATTATTAGTCAAATTCATTGCTGTGTTTTGCAGAAAGGCTAAGAGCACAAAGGCAGGGAAGGGGATGTATGAACTGAAGCCGGAGTTCTACTCAGAGTACAACCCATACTTCTATCACTACAGCAAAACAGAAAAGTCCAAGGTGAGATTGTCTTGAAAGATGATACAGTATGAGTACTCAAAATTACCCTAAGTATTTGGACAAACAAACTTTAATAGGCAAATAGTGCAGACTCAGATCAAACTGCTCCTATAGGATCAGATGGCTCCTGTTAGAGCCGTCTGATCAGAGTCTGTTCTGTTTGCTTATTGGATAATATAGTTCAGATTTTACAGTTACTGTCTGTCGCCAAAATGTCCTGTGTTTATACGCCACTATAAAAATTAATCTAATAAATATTCATGATATCATTATTTCATGCATGAATATTGAACTGGTAAAGGGGTAAATGGTCACCAGCCGCATTTAAGTTAAAGAACATACAGTAAAACCTCTCTATAACGGCCACTAAATCGTGTTAATTAGTTGATATTTAGGACAGGTGGCTGCTTAAAGCAAAGGTTTTTTATGGCGTTCGGAACGCCATATAGCAGTCGGTCTCTTTACGGCAACGAGTTCACTTGTCTAGTGAACATGCGCAAGAAAAAATAGTTTTCTTCAAGTCTGCACTATTTTGGTTGTAAAATGTTCATGTATTTGTCTACTCTTCATGTATTTAATAATAATTCGCTGTGTGAGATAATTACTACTAATCTACACAAAGATAAACTTTTTAAAAGTCTTGAATTTTAATAAACTGCAAGTACGTCGATGCTCCAGAGTGGGCCCTGTACTTTAATCGGAAGAAGAAGAAGAAGCGAACGAATATTTTTACCGTAGTTTTCGCAACACCTTGGCATTCTAAAGCAGAAGGAATATAGCCGAGGTTTCCGATTGCATTTTTATACACATTCGTAACTGATTAGCATATAGACCTACATCTTCAGCCAATCAAACTGCCTTTTGCATCGTATTCGGTCATTTCCGTTTGACCCATACTCAAAATTGGAAATAGGTAGTTTCATAAAGGACAAGGTCAAAGAAATCTAAAATAATTAACCAATGAAATTCGGAATTCCCATATACACATTTATCACGCATCGAACAGCGTGTTTTGACTATGGCACCCAACCTCAACACAAGTCTTAAGTCTTACAAGAAGTAAAACCGTAAAAACACGCGGTTCTATCGGCTTATCAAAGTAAGTATTATCCATAGAAGGTTTTCAATACATATTCAATCAAATTATATTCCAGTGTCAATAACAACTGTGAAAATAAGAGTCTCTTCTATGTATCGTGTAACCGCCGAGTCGCCGACACTGTCGTTTGCTCAAGACGTTTGTGTCTTGTTAAAGCGAAAGTAGGTAGCAATTTGTTGAAATGTCTTTCCCAGCTTACAACTCTACTTCAGACTGTAGTTCTGAATTTGATTTTCATCAGGTTCCAAACAACTACCGTAATTGTATGTACATGTATGGATCTACTTAGTAGTTAAAAATAAAAACAGTCTACCTTCAAATTTGTAAGCAGACTACATTTATTCAAAATAAACGAGTGCTGAACATGGAAACATAAATGTTATGTGTAAGAATTAGTAGGATTATAGGTAGCCTTTGTATCATTTTGATGTTGTGCTTCAGTTTTTGCATCAGCTTTGGACATGAAAGCATTAATTGATCCTTTACTTCATGAATATTCATATAAGAAATAATGACATCATGAATATAATTAAGATATTCTTTTGCCATAGTAGAAACTAGAAGCATGTCTATATATAAACAGCAGATCATGAGATGGCTCCTTTTGTTTCAGTCTGTTATATTTTTATGCCCCCAATCAAGGGGGGGGGGACTGACTTTGTTGGTTTGTTGGCTTGGCTCAAACTTTAATGTTGGCAATAACTTTGTAGCCATTGCACATACATACTTCAAACCTGGCATGCCTATGCAACTTACAGAGGCAAACATTTTTATTTTATTTTATTTTAATTTTTTTTTGGGGGGGGGGGGGGCTTATTAAAATCAAGGTTATATAACAGTTAAATGTCACATTACAGGTCAAATTTATATTTGTCACAATCAGGGGCATAGTGTTTCACAAAAATGTGTTGTTATTAATACTGTTATCAATTCCAAGACGTTATTGTTATTAACGTGTACATCAATTTCCCCCCTTACACATAATATCCATATCAAACCCGAACGCCATTATGGCCATTCAGGCCTTTGATCTTTCACCTTTGCTTTAAGCAGTCACCTGTCTTTAACACACAATACTTGATGTAATTTAGTGGCCGTTATAGAGTGGTTTTACTTTATCCCCTCTTTTGCATATATACATATAGATTTGTGTCCAATCACCTACTAGTTTACAGAGCAACAGATAAAGGTGTGTACTCAAATACTAAAGATCATAATTCTCCAACAAACCCTATGTTGTGACCACTCTTTAGAATCGGCTCTTCGAGAGTGGTCACAACATAGGGTTTGGTGGAGAAATAATGAAATTATTCTTGAAAATATTTAAATTTACACATGTTATCTGGACCTCAGTAGCTTACATCTTTTGGGTATTTTTGGTCATTATCTGCTGTGATTATCTGGATTTCAGTCCGAGGAGACCCAGGTGAAGCGTAAGAAGGAGAACAACGAGAGTCAGGCCCTACCTCCTCCGCCTCCACCCCGCTTCACCAATCACTTACAGCCAATAGTCAACCTACTGCAGTGTGATGTCATCATCTACCTGTTTGAGCTCATACTGACCCGGACCGTGGCCACAAGGTCAAGGTCATGGTCAGAAACTCAACTAGAGAGGGTAGGTTCACAACTATTGTTATGAACTAGTATACCAAGTGTAGTTTATCTTTATTTCTTGTCCGCACAGTCTTGTTTAGTAAGATCATCAGTGTATTTAAAATCTAGTTGTGGTCCATTAACCCATTCCCTCATATTGACGACTTTTGACGTCTCTGTAAAAGTCACTTTGTGCAACCATTGTGATAAATAGAGCATTTGCTCCTATAGGAGCAAATGCTGTATTTATCTTAATGGTTTCAAACTACAAAATTCTAAGATTTTCCTTTTCTCTAGTTAATGCTCCTTTTCGGTAGATTTATTCAGAGGTTGTATCTAAAAATAGCTTGTGAGCTAATGGGTTAAATGTTATACAGTAAAGATTGTTTATAACGTATCACAAGGGACCGTGGTAAAGAAAACATTAGAACAGAGAAACGTTATAAATATTTTATCTTTCATTCTGAGCAACAAGTTACCTGTGTCCACTGAGCCCTCACACACTTCCGTTACTTCTTTTGAATCGATATTTGTTTCTATTTCTTATCGGATTGAGATAAAGTTTAAATCACTTTGTCGGTATTTTTAGGAACTCTGTGTCCGCGTTTCCCATGATTGCATGTCAAAATAAAGATTTCTGTATTGTAAACATCTTCTTTTCAAATTGCAAATGGCGGACGAATGATGTCGAGTGGAACTTCCGATTTTTCCAAGGGTTAATACAGCTCTTAGGATTTGATGTTGTATTATAAAATTGGATCCAGATCAGGTTCCAAACAGTCATAGTTTTAACAGGATACAGATTATGAAAATCATGAAAGTAACTACAAATCAGGCATGAGTTTTAACAGATCAGATTCAACGGTGCGGTAATAATAAAACTCGGACCAAATCTCAACACAAAGTGAATGGTTTTAATTGAAGCAGCAATTTGCGTCTGTTAATTCTTTATTTTAATTGATCCTGTACAAACGTATTTACTCAATGTTAAACGAAATATGCCATACAATTAGGTGTCAAGTAATGACCCTAAGTTTGCGTATTCACTAAAGTGTTTGCAAACACACCTTTTGAGCGTTTTTCACGGTTAATCGATTCCTACGCAGGACCGTTGTCATCGTTACACTACGGGAAAACGTTATAATTAGAGCTATTAGCGGTTTGGGACAAACTCTCTCATACGTTCAAAACAGGAAATACGTTCAAAACAAGAATGTTGTATCTGATATTTTACAATATGGATAAAGAAGGCATTTGGCAGGGACTCGCCAATCTTAACGTTTTATCAAAGGAAACATATTAACCAAGAACGTTCTATCAAATCTTTACTGTATGCATAAACTTAATATGAACAGAGATGCTGTCAGGGCGCGGGATCCCGCTTATCTTATATTATTCAGTGCGTGCAAAATAAACCCAAACAGAAAGGTCTGTATCGGCATCGCAATTAGCACTGAAGTTGGAATACCCCAAATCTTAATTTTAGCTGTCTCGCATTCGATCAATAACTCCCTAGAGGGATACCTGTAATTGACAATTGACACTGGTTCCCGCATTTTGAAAAATCTATATTTAAATAACGAAGGATGCGGGGAAACGCCTATGTACACCATTTCCGGTTTACTTTCCCAACATTTTGTGCATGCTGCAGATGACAGAAAAAATGTCTAGCAATAAAAGAGAAATAAGTGAGTTCTTTCGCCCCGTGGTGAGTTCATCTATGGAAACCTTGGAGATGCAAGTAGAAAATTAAAAAGCCTCCAGCTATTTCGGATTCGAAAAACGAACACAATGATGGTCCTAAGAAAACGTCCAATCCGAAAAAAAATGGAAGGACCACAAAATATCAGCTATCTTGTCTCATATCATCGGCAAACAAAGTTTTGAAATATACTTTTACTGTGTGTGTTGAAAGAAAGAAAACCAACACGTTCACTTGTGCAAATGGATGCGTTAACTACCGCACATCAACTCTAATAAGACACTGAGTATGCCGATCACATAACAATTGTCTTTGAAAGTAAGTTGTTAAAAGTTTCAAACTTGGTGTCAGAATTAGGACCGAGACATTGATAAGTGCTATGAGAACAGCTTCCTATATTGCAATTGAAAATATTCCCGCAGTAAAAGAATCTAGCTCTATTCAAATCTTTTAGATATTCGAAAATTCAATGGCTTGGATCAAAGTTGGAGAAAATGCCCATTATGTATAAGAGATATTTGAGAATTAGATCTAATAGACATGTATCTTTGTGTGTTGAAAGTAAGAAAACTAGATCTAATATGTTTACTTACAAATGTAAATGGATACATTAACTAGTAATAACTACTGCCCGTTAACTCCCCCCCCCCCCCCCCCCCCTCCCCAGTAGGTCCCCCACTTTTTTTTATTTGATGGGGGATTTCCCCCACCAAATTGAAATCCTGGCAGCATCTCTGTATGAAGGCCATATTACTGATTTAGAATTATATATCCTTAACCCTTTCCCTCATGCAAACACCTTTTCATGCCTTGGTAAACAGAGAAGACCTAGATCAGGCGGCTACTATAGGAGCCATCTGATCAGAGTCTGCTCTGTTTAATTATGAAAATATAATAAATCTACTGTTTCTCCCAGTACCTTCATTTCATATGTACATTATGCCATGATAGAAGTTAAGCTCATAAATATTCATGATGTCATCACTTTTAACATGAATATGGAACAGGGAAAGGGTAAATTTAAAGCTGCTAATGAAACAATTATGAATTTGTGTATTGCTTTACCTCTTGGGTAAATTATTGACTTTGTTTGCAAACTGTTTTAGTCAAAATGAGACACTGAGTAAATTAGCTTCTCATCAGGATCCAAACTTATTTTTTACTGTATGATTGTATTTTTGAAAGAAATGGGAGAAAAAAATCTAAGAATTTGAAGCAGATTTTTAAAAAAGGCAAAAATACCATTGTACAAATGTTCAAAGAATTTTATTGACTTTTAGATTCTTCATCTGATTGGCTTGGCCCTACATGAGCAGAAAGTGGCTTTTGAAGCAGGAAACACAGAGTTTGACTTCCTGGCACGGGCCTGTGGCCCAGTCAAGAAAGACCCAAAGTCAAAGAAAGGTGAGAATATTGGGCTGAGTGCATAAAATTCATTTGGGAGTCAAACTTTTTAGAAATTAGAATTATTTTCTGTCCCAAATAGACTAAAGAGAAATTAATTCAGAACATTTATTTAATTAAAAAGCTCAAGGTCCTTTTGTATCCCATGCTGTAATGGAATGACACTAAATCCATTCCCTCATACTGACGCCTCTGTAAAAGGCACTTTTCGAAACCAATTCTGATAAATAGAGCATTTGCTCCATAGGAGCAAATGCTGTATTTATCACTAAGGTTTCAAAATTGCATGTCTAAAAATGTTTTTTCTAGTAAATGCTCCTTTTCAGTAGATCTATTCAAAGAGGTTGGGTCTAAAAATAGCTTATGAGGGAATGGGTTGTGGATCACTTCTCTGTCAATTGTTTATAAGGTGTGTTTGACCACCCCCCCCCCCCCCCCCCCCCCCCCATCTGTCAAACTTTTTGCCAGGCTTTTAGGAAGTGGTACATATGTTATCCTATTCAATACTCGAATTTTTGTAAGTTTTCAGACACCCAGTCTTCCCTCTCAATAGATCTGTAAAGCTGAATAAGTTACCTTTGGGATCATTTTAACCCTTTCCTCCATTAGGCTATTTTTAGACCAAACCTCTTTGAATGAGTCTACCGAAAAGGAGCATTTACTAGAGAAAAGGAAACTGTTAGATTTTTAGCTCACCTGGCACAAAGTGCCAGGTGAGGTATTGTGAGGGGGCAGTGTCCGGCGTCCGTCGTCGTGCGTCGTGCGTATGTGCGTCGTGCGTCGTGCGTCGTCAACAATTTACTTAAACATCTTCTTCTCTGAAACCACAAAGCCTAGAGCTTTGATATTTGGTATGTAGAATCATCTAATGGTCCTCTACAAAAATTGTTCAAATTATGTCCCCTGGACCAAAAATGGCCCCGCCCTGGGGCTTATCAGTTTTTCTTAGGAAAATCTTTAAAAATCTTCTCCTCTGAAACCATAAGGCCTAGACCTTTGATATTTGGTATGTAGCATCATCTAATGTTCCTCTACAAAGATTGTTCAAATTATGACCCCCGGACCAAAAATGGCCCCGCCCCGGGGCTTATCAGTTTTTCATAGGAAAATCTTTAAAAATCTTCTTCTCTGTAACTGTAAGGCATAGACCTTTGGTATTTGGTATGTAGCATCATCTAATGGTCCTCTACAAAGATTGTTAAAAGTATGACCCCCAGGCCAAAAATGGCCCCGCCCCGGGGCTTATCAGTTTCTCATAGGAAAATCTTTAAAAATCTTCTTCTCTGAAACCGTAAGGCCTAGACATTTGATTTTTGGTATGTAGCATTATCTAATGGTCCTCTACAAAGATTGTTCAAATTATGTCCCCCGGACCAAAAATGGCCCCGCCCTGGGGCTTATCAGTTTTTTTTAGGAAAATCTTTAAAAATCTTCTCCTCTGAAACCGTAAGGCCCAGACCTTTGATATTTGGTATGTAGCATCATCTAACGGTCCTCTACAAAGATTGTTCAAATTATGACCCCTTGGCCAAAAATGGCCCCGCCCCAGGGCTTATCAGTTTCTCATAGGAAAATCTTTAAAAATCTTCTTCTCTGAAACTGTAAGGCCTAGACTTTTGGTATTTAGTATGTAACATCATCTATTGGTCCTCTACAAAGATTGTTCAAATTATGACCCCCAGGCCAAAAATGGCCCCGTCCCGGGGCTTATCAGTTTTTCATAGGAAAATCTTTAAAAATCTTCTTCTCTGAAACTGTAAGGCCTGGGCATTTGATATTTAGTATGTAGCATTATCTAATGGTCCTCTACAAAGATTGTTCAAATTATGTCCCCCGGACCAAAAATGGCCCCGCCCCGGGGCTTATCAGTTTTTCTTAGGAAAATCTTTAAAAATCTTATCCTCTGAAACCGTAAGGCCTAGACCTTTGATATTTGGTATGTAGCATTATCTAATTGTCCTCTACAAAGATTGTTCAAATTATGACCACCGGACCAAAATGGCCCCGCCCCAGGGCTTATCAGTTTCTCATAGGAAAATCTTTAAAAATCTTCTTCTCTGAAACCGTAAGGCCTAGACCTTTGGTACTAGTATGTAGCATCATCTAATGGTCCTCTACAAAGATTGTTCAAATTATGACCACCGGACCAAAATGGCAATGCCCCAGGGCTTATCAGTTTCTCATAGGAAAATCTTTAAAAATCTTCTTCTCTGAAACCGTAAGGCCAGGTGAGCGATTTAGGGCCATCATGGCCCTCTTGTTTTAATATAGAAACCATTGTGATAAATAGAGCAATATTTATCACAATGGTTTCAAGAAGTGACTATTACAGAGGCGTAGCAAGGAGTATTTATGGAGGAAAGGGTTGATAACTATAGATTAGACTAACATAGTAACAAATAGTGTAGACCCAGATCGAATTGCTTCTTCAGGAGCAATTTGATTTTGATCGGCATTATTTGCCAAAGTTTGCCTGTCCGAATTCTTGGGGTCATTGGGGTAGATACACATTTTCATTCATTTTTATTGATTACCCACGCAGACCCTGGATCAAATCCAGGTCGCCAGGTTCGCAGTCATGCACTCTACCACGTCGCCATAAAAACGCGCTTGTACAGCAAGGTCATACAAGTGATGATAAACCTACACTGTGACATACTCCCCCAGCACGTTGAAATTCGTCCCAAATTTCTATGGGTATGAGAGCGACTGGGAATCAAACTCGAGGCTCATACAGTCACAGCCTCATGTTGGGCGCCAAATGTGACCGGGTGTTCTTATAAAGAAACATACCTGCTCAGACCCGGGATCGAACCCGGGTCGACAGGTTCACAGTCATGCATTCTACCTCGTCGCCATAAAAACGCGCTTGTACAGCAAGGCTCTACAAGTGATGATAAACCTACACTGTGACATTGACATGCATGGAAAGAAGTTATTTATTGTAACTCCAACACTAACAGAACATTTTCTGCTAGGATATAATCCAATCAGGCATAAAGTTAGAACAGAGTCTTATCATTGTGTGCCATGCATACAAAATAATTATTGTTGGTGCCCATAGGCAACACATTGTGTGCATGCCCTTATCACAGACCAGACAGCTCATTCTAATTCATAGGCTGACCTGTATCTGCCCTGTTAGAGGATTGCATGCTTTTTTTATGGGACTTTTTGTTAGCTTGTACTGTTGGAGGTATTTTCTCTTTATTTAATAGTTTAACACTTTCCTTCATATGAGCCATTCCACGTTGAATATTCAACATTCAAAGGTTTTCTTCATTGTGATCTTTGAAATAGGAAACTACATGTAACCCATTAGGAAATGTTTTGACTGCTACATGTAAATTCTACATAATCTTGATGATCCACCCTCATTTGTGACTGTATTTATGTATGATTGTATTTTGTTTTCAGAAGGGCGCAATATACAGACCCTTTTGGAATCTGTGGTTGGGTGTCAAAATATAACACATGACTCTCTGAAAGATCTCGTGAGCTGGACCATAAAGGTAAAAAACGTAAAATTCCCTTTGAATTGTACCCTTTTATATCCAAATGTACTATTAAAACTTTCTTTACTTGAATATCATCTTAGAAATTGTTTTTGTAAGAAGCAATATTGAAAAATGTTTTGTACGTCCACTATTTTTGTAAAAGGCCAACATTCAGATTTAACTTTGTCTGTCTGTCAGTCATTCCATCCATCCTTCTAACCATCTATCCATCACACAATTTTTTGACCAGGAATATAGGATGGTAGATCAGTATGTCAATATTGTCAGCTTGGGTATGTTTATGATATAGGTATGGCCCCTGTCATAGGCTATACCATAGCTACACAGTCATGCATAAGTTGGTGAGGCAGCATTCTTTGGACATATTTCAAGTTTTGGACTAAGTTCATATATAGGGATCTTACTTACTTAACCCTTTCCTTCATATAAACGTGTTTTTACGCATCTGCAAACAGAGGAGACCCAGATCAGACGGCTCCTAGAGGAGCTGTCTGATCAGGGTCTGCTCTGTTTGCTAATGGAATTTGGTAGATCTGTTTCTTTACTTTCTAAAATGGCTACAATGTTCCACCGTCTATATTTCATTATAACTATTTTGTAAATGAATATTCAGTAGGTGTTGAAAATTGTCTAAATATAGAACAGGGAAAGAGTTAACCCTTTTCCTGTTCAATATTTATGTAATTAACAATTGACATCGTAACTATTTATAAGCTTGATTTTTACAATGTAAAACTTTTCAAAGGAATTCTTTGCTTTGACAAAGTTATAGAGTCAGATCTATATCATGTCAAAAGCAAACAGAGCAGACCCTGATCAGACGGCTCCTATAGGAGCCGTCTGATCTGGGTCTATTATGTTTGCAAATGCGTGAAAAAGTGTTTATATGTAGGAAAGAGTTAAAAGACTAGAAAAAGTGGAAAGCCCCTAGGGATAATTTAAACCCTTGGAATGTGGGAAACAAGTGTTATAGCATTTGCAAACAGTATAGACCCAGATCAGAGGGCTCTTAGAGGAACCCCCTGATCAGGGTCTGCACTGTTTGCCATTCAGTATTTTCTAGCACATTTAAACCTTTCATACTGATTTGACACTGATAGTCCAAAGTGTCCACCCCAGCAAGCATTAATTTCATTTATAGAATAAAACTATGTATATGTAAATATGATATGGCCTCATTTTTTAATACCCTCAAAATCTGTTTCTATGTTTGTCTGTCTTAAATTAACTTTTATTTTGGTCATAACTTTTAATATTTTAAAGTTAGAGACTTCAAACTTTGCAGGTATACACATCATGAAACTGCAATATTTGAGTGATGTCATGTCAAAGTTAATGTCAATATTATAGGTCAACTTGCCTGTTAGTGGCATAGTATTTAACCCATTACCTCATAGGCTATTTTTAGATACAACCTCTTTGAATAAATCTACCGAATATGAGCATTAACTAGAGAAAAGGAACATTTTAGAATTGTGTAGTTCTGAAACAATTGTGATAAATAGAGTATTTGCTGCTATAGGAGCAAATGCTCTACTTATCACAATGGTTTCACAAAGTGACTTTTACAGAGGTGTCAATTTGTCAAAAGTCGTCAATATGAGGGAACGGGTTAACTAACACATATGTATCTTTATAGAAACTGACAGAGGTGAGACAGATGAAGAATGAACCAGTTCCCATGGATACCATGGAGCAGGTGCCAGCAGCTCTTGATGAGAAGGCAGATGCTGAAAGGAAGAAGAAAGCAGCTGCTGCAGCCAAGCGGAGAAAGAAGATTATGGCCCAGATGTCAGCCATGCAGAAAAACTTCATCAAGGACAATGCCGAACTGTTTGAGAACACCAGCACTGACCTCATACCTCGTGTAGGCTCAGAAATGGACCTAGGGTTAGTTGGGATTAGCACACTCATGTACATATGACATACCTGTGATAGAAATTAACCCTTTCCCTGTTCTATGTTTATTGCAAATTTCAATACCTACTGAATATTCATGTACAAAATAGTTATAATAAAATATGGACGGTGGAACAGTGTAGCCATTTTAGAAAGTAAAGAAACAGATCTTTCAAACTTCATTAGCAAACGGAGCAGACCCTGATTAGACAGCTCCTATAAGGAGCCATCTGATCTGGATCTACTCTGTTTGCAAATGCGTAAAAACCCATTTAAATGAAGGAAAGGGTTAAAACAGAATCTGAATTCATACCCCGCTAAGAAAATATCAATCTACTCTAATTTGGATCTGGAGCAATTTTGACTATTTCGGATTTTATCAAGCTGTTGAAAAACTAATGAGCGAGTATCAAACAGTGTGAATCCTGATGAACCTTGAGTTATGCTGCATCTCATCTGGATCTAATTGAATATGTGAATCAGGTTATGGAGAGCCGCATAAGGATTAATTGAGTGTCTAAACCTCAAATATCTTTCTTCCTGAAAACTACTTAGTCTCTAATATACAGAGGTGAAAGGTTTTTGTACTGTGAAGGAATTCTGTATATCTGACAGTCAAAACTGTTTTCTCATATTGCATAAAACAGTTGAGAAAACTGGAGCAGAGCTACAGATAAAGGTGTATACTCAGTCACTAAAATCGTCATTTCTCTGCCAAACGCTATACTGTGACTACTCTTTAGAATCGTCTCGAAGAGACCATTCTAAAGAGTGATCACAGTATAGGGTTTTGGTGGAGAGATAAAGGAGTTGTTAGCTCGTCTGTTTCGAAGAAATCAAGAGCTATTGTCGTAACCCCGGCGTCCACGTCGTCGTTGTCATTGTCGTCGTCCGAAATCTTAACATTGAATATAACTTCTTCAATTTTTCATTTACAACCTTCATCTTTGGTATGCATGTTCATTTTGACAATGATGACAGATGAGCGTTGCACCCGCTTGCGGTGCTCTTGTTTTTGAAAATGTTTTGATTAACGCATCTTATCTGGAACTCTGTTGGAGGTTGGGAGGTTTCAACATTCTTCACTCTGAAAGATTTCAAGAAAGTTAATATTAACTCTTTGAATGTGGGACAGGCATGCACTGTCATCTGCAAACAGTGTAGATGCAGATCTAATCTGATTTATTAGTAAAGAAGAATGTAGGCAGGTAGCTGCTTAATGGTAGAGACGATTCTAAAATGTGGTTTCAGTATAGTGTTTAGTGGGGAAAAAAAGGATCTGTTCTTGAAAATGTTTAATTTTATGCACCCATCTGGAACTCTGACAAATACTATTATTTCCCTCCACAGAGAATCTGAGGAGAGTATGTTCCCAATAGCAGTTGGTTCCCACAGACAGGGTATGGTCAACCAGGTGTCACCTCTACGAGGCTCATGTATACTCTGCCAGGAGGACCAGGAAATCAGTCTCACAAATAAAGCCATGGTCCTCACAGCCTTTGTACAAAAGTAAGATTTGTCTTTTATAATCAACTCTTTCCCTGTTAAATATTCATGTAAGAAGTAATGGTATTATGAATATCTATTTGCTGAATTATGTAAACTTTTAAAGGGAAATTGGTATTTAAATATTAACCCTTCTCTTGCTGAATTTTAAAATACATGTCTCCTTATTTACCCATGCTCTGTTGTAGAATCACATATATCTTCACTGTGTACAAGTATTTCGCTGTGCAATCACTCCTGTAGAGTGCACTGGTTGCACAATCAACTTGTAAATAGTGCAGACCCTGATGAGACAGCTCCTGCAGGAGCTGTCTCATCTGGGTCTTCACTATTTACAGGTAGGTGTATTGACGTGAATAGCAAGCAAAGGGTTAATGAGGGAAATGGTTATAGACAATTAGAAGCTAATTTAGCAAAGCCATGTCAGACATCAGAGCTAACCAGCACTTGTTTTACAGGTCTACAGTGTTATCAAAGCAGCATGGGAATGCCTTATTGAATGGAGAGGAGCATGACCCACTGCTGATGAGGTCAGACCTGACCACAGGTTCCCACACAAGCTCCTGTGGTCATATGATGCACTCCGACTGTTGGCAGAGGTAAGAAAAAAGATACAGCCTGTGTGTGTGTCAGTGTATAGCAGTTAACCCTTTACTCCATAGATACACCTTTCGTACAACTTTCAGAGCTCAAGCTAGAGCCCTCCATCAGGGAGAAGTTTAGTGATATTGAGGGAGAAGTTTGGTCCTGATTTTGTTTCTCCCTATATGTTCTAGGTAATAAAACTTCTCCCTCAGCTCAAAACAGGGAGAAGTCAGCAGGGTAAGGGAGACTTTTTCTCCCAAATTGCCCTCTTGCTTGAGCCCTGCCTTTGCAAAAAGAGAAGACCCAGATCATACGGCTCCTATAGGAGCCGTCTGATCAGGGTCTGCTCTGTTTGCTTATGATATAATATAGATATGATTTTACAGTTTCCGCCATTGTCAGAAATTTCTGTGTCCGTGTGTTATTATATCAAGTAATCCAATTAATATACATTAAGTTAATATTTCTAACATGAATAGTCATGAAGTAAGGGATTAACAGACATGTTTTCCGTACTCCAATAGACCAGACCACAAATATCATTTGTTCTTAACCCTTTTTCTTATATGATACATTCGACTTTTTGGCTCCTCTTGGAAACAGAGTAGATCCAGATCAGATAGTTCCGACAGGAGCTGTCTGATAAGGGTTTGTCCTGTTTGCTTGTGGAACGATATACATGTATGAAGTTTATGTCGCAGACAAACTGTCTTTGTTAATGTGTAATTGTAAATATTCAGTCCATGGATATCCATGCAGTAATGAATTCTGATATTAATATCCATGGAAAAAAATGGTAGATATTGTTTTGACAAAAAAACTCTTTGGTGTTACCATAGCTTGTCTGTTTTTCAAAGAAAAATATATGAGCTATTGTGGTAACTCTGGTGTCCGCAGTGTTGTAATCTGGAAGCTTTAACCCTTCTCTTGCTGAATTATAAAATACATTTCTCCTTCTTTACCCATGCCCTGTTGTATAATTACATATATCTTCACTGTGTACAAGTATTTGGCTGTGAAATTACTGCTGTGGGGTGCACTGGTTGCACAATCAACTTGTAAATAGTGCAGACCCTGATGAGACAGCTCCTGCAGGAGCTGTCTCATCTGGGTCTTCACTATTTACAGGTATGTATATTGACGCGAATAGCAAGCGAAGGGCTAATTGGCTATTACTTCTTTACTATTCATGTAAGTCCTATGAATTGTCACACACTTGTTCACCGTCACAATGGCTACAATCGAACAGACAAGCGCTGGCACCTGCATGCCGTCTATCTTAATGTATACAATTTTGAGAAACAAAACCAGATAGGGTTGATTGAGAAATTGTTATCTACAACATTGGATTATCTCTTTATTTGATAGAGACACTTATGGCACCTTTGCAAACAGAGTAAACCCAAATCAGATGGCTCCTGCAGAAGCTGTCTGATCAGAGTTGAACTTTGTTTGGAATGATATTGATCTAATTCTGCAGTTCTGCCTTAGTCAAAAGCTAAAGATATATGTGGTCATATGCCATTATAAAAAATAGCTAATACATATTCATGATGTCATTATTTCTTGCATGAATATTTATGGGATAACAGTTTATGTCCAGGATTCATGTTACATGTACTGATGTTGGTCAAAACCATTAATCTAATACACCTTATCTCATGATGTGACTTATATGTTGGTGTGTTTTTTTTTCAGATTCTATGATGCAATATTGCTTCGTGAGAGGCGTCGCCCATTGCGATTTCGTCACAACTACAGCTATGATATAGAGAAGAAGGAGTTTTTATGTCCCCTCTGTGAATGTATTAGCAACACTGTGATACCTGTTCTACCTGCACTCTGTACTCTGGCTCCTGGCAGGTGGGTGGAACCATTCTAAAAATAGCACAATCAAAACCGTTCTAAAAATAGCACAAACAAAACCATTCTAAAATTAACACTGTGTGAGAAAGTAGTTAATTTTCAGATTGCTGTAATACACCTTGGAAATTCATTTTTAAAAAACAAATCGACCGATTGATTGGATTTTAAAACCGTATTCAGTGACAGAATAATGCTCTATTTATCACAATGGTTTCAAAACTACACAATTCTAAACTTTTCCTTTTCTCTAGTAAATGATCCTTTTCGGTAGATTGATTCAAAGAGGTTGTGTCTATAAATAGCCTATGAAGGAAAGGGTTAATAACTGCTCATGAACAGACACAATAAAATTGAGCCTGCTAGTTTCTCTACTTTCATTGCTGATTTTGCTTTGAAGGATCTCCTACTTTCAAAATTTTGAAGTTCATAAACGAAGTTTGAATGCATCTGGCCCCCATTTTGGGGGTAAACGGTCATGCTCTTTTGAGCACAGAGGAACACGAATTGCTGATATAGAAGGAAATAAAAGCCTTTAGGTGAACTAAATATAAGCTTTGTTTTAGATATACAGCTAAACCTCATTATCTCAAAATTTTAGTTATGAAGAATTGAGAACTTGTAAAGCAAGTTGATGCTTAATGCAGGATGAAAGTCATGCAAAAACTTCCTAGAAGAGCTTTCAGCATACTTCTCTACGAGTTTGAGTTATCTTTCTTACACTTACACTGTGATAATAGTTCATGAAATCTTTTGGTATCTTGAGAAAAAAGGAAGACAATAAGAATTGAAATTCAAAATTCATATAAATTCATATTCTAAAGTCATATATTGTGTACATAGTGTAGATCTAGATATATTGGGATATTTAGCTAGCGCCAAACACTTTATTGTCCTTGGTTATTACATCAAGAGCAAACATTTGTGCATACTGATTTTTCCAGCTATAAGCATGTCCTGCAGCTACATTAAGTATTCCATATTGAAATGTGGTCTAACTCAGTTCATGGAGCAGTTTCTTTAACCTTTTACTTCATGAATATTCATTTAACCCTTTCCTTGTTCTGTGTTTATTCCAAACTTCGATACCTTCATAATATTCATGGATAAAATAGTTATAATGAAATATGAAAGGTGGAACATTGAAGCCACTTTCGAAATAAAGAAACAGATCTTTAAGATTCCATTAAAAGCAAACGGAGCAGATCCTGATCAGCTGTCTGATCAGGGTCTACTCTTGTGCCAATGCATGAAAATGCGTTTTATGAAGGAAAGGGTTAAGAAATGATGACATCTTGAATATTAATGAGATGATTTCTACAATAGCAAATAATCACTAGAAATTTGGGCCATGATAGAAACTGTAGAATCTTGGTCTACTCTGTTTGCAAAGGCATCAACAAATATCTGTATCAGGTATAGGTTTAAGCCAAAAAGGCAAAAACTATTAACCCATTCCTCCATAGGCTATTTTTTTTAGACCCAACCTCTTGGGTGAATGAATGAATTTACCGAAAAGGAGCATTAACTAGAGACGAGGAATTTTTTTAGAATTTTATAGTTTTGAAACCAAATGTGATAAATAGAGCATTTGCTCATATAGGAGCAAATGCTCTATTTATCACAATGGTTTCGAAAAGTGACTTTTACAGAGACGTAGAAAGGCGTATTTATGGAGGACAGGGTTAATCACACTGGACATAGCGTGATGGAATGCTTGCTTTTTCTTACAGTCTTCAAGATCATGACACGTACATACACTTTGGTGATTGGCTGGATGGTATACACAAGACTGTCATTAACAGCGTTAAGGAGGCCGATGAAATGGATGCTGCCGGTATAATTCTGAGTTTTTCTTGTGTGGTGAAAATTACTTAAATAAACGATATGGCAAGCATCCTGTATACAAGGCACACAGACGTTTGCTATCACTGTAGACCTAAATCTAATGTAGGATCTGAAGTGATTTGATCAAGATCTCGATCAATCGCTAATTGTCTGATACGACAAGAAATGTTTCATCTACATGTATCATTGCAAGTAGTGTAGACTTCAATCAAATGCTAATGTACATGTATTCTAACAGCAGTTGATCTGGGTCTACACTGTTTGCATTATTCATTGACTTGTTGCATGCTGGCAGTGAATTCATAACAGTGCAATACAGTGCTCCCTCTCTACAACGACACCCTTTGGGATACGAAGATTGTACGTAGATCAAACATAATTAGCTTGTTTGCAGATACCCAGATAAGGTGTATTTTGAGAACTAAAACCGTTATGCCTCATTCAAACGCTATGTTGTGACCACTCTTTAGAATCGTCACAAAATGACGATTCTAAAGAGTGGTCACAACATAGGGTTTGATGGAGGCATAAAGAAAATAAGATGGAAAAAGTTGTTTCTGGAGCCTTGTTGTTTCGGAAACAGTGACATGCATTGTTGTAAGGAGGGAATCGTTATAGAGAGGGCCGTTGTAGGGAGGGAGCACTGTATTATACAGACTATGCAAATAGTTTGGATCGAGATGAGAAGCTATGTAACTCTTTGTCTCGTTTGGATCCTAAATGATTGACTTTATAGTAAAAAAAATTTGCTTGTTCATAGTAGCATTATAAAATTTCGGCTGATCAGTTTTCATACAATCAGTATAATGTTATCTTACTAACTAATGCATATGATTAAGGGCTGAAAGTTATTGAATGTTGTACATATCAATCATTAACCCTAGAATTTTTTACCTTAGTTCTTTGGTGTGCAAATAATTGATGCTACTAGAGTTGTGTAACTGAATTTCAGACTGAATTTAAACATTTTTTGGAAAAATGTCCTTTATTAGCTCGTCTGTTTCGAAGAAATCACGAGCTATTGTAACTCTGGCGTCCCCGTTGTTGTCGTCGTCGTCATCCAAAACCTTAACATTGACCATAATTTCTTCAATTTTTCATTTACAACCTTCATTTTTAGTATGCATGTTCATCTTGACAATGACGACAGACGAGCGTTTGCACCCACTTGCGGTGCTCTTGTTTCTCCACCAAACCCTATACTGTGACCACTCTTTAGAATTGTCTCTTCCAGACGATTCTAAAGAGTGGTCACAATATAATTTTAATATTTGGGTATGCACTGTTATCTGTAGCTTTGCACTTCATTCCAACTATGCCATTATTTCACAGAGGATGTGCTTTACCAGCCTTGCTCAATCACTCTCATCACGAAACTGATGGCGGAAGGTGTGGCCCAGAACTTCCAAGCCCTGTGGGCGTGTGTTCAGGAGCAGTCCTCCTTGACCAGTGCCCTCTCCAAAGATCTCAGAGATATGCTGAAGAAGTTCTCAGTTGATTCTTACTCAGTAAGTTCCAGCATAGAAATATGGCTGCTTAAATTGATGTCTTAGTAAAAGTTGTAATTATTGGACCATGAATTTTGTTACAGTAAAAACCCCTCTAGACTGGAATTTTAGTTGAAAAAAAAGTTTCGGTCTTTTTAATATATGGTGAAAGTCATGCAGAAAGCTCCCAAAGAAGAGAAGCTATTGGCTGGACGTCCAACAGTTTGGATCCTGAAGAGACATTGAGTTACTCAATATCTGGATCTAAGCCGTTGGCCAATGCAGTCAGGTTATGCAAAATATGATAATGGATAAAGTTTTCAGAACCACTTTTTCGGTGAAGTTAGATCTCAAATTGGGTAACTCTATTCTGTGATGGGTTGATTTTCCTCCACAGTTTGGCCTGGGGGTTGACCCAGACGAGGACAATGAGAGAGTGCCTATCCTAATCTGGAACACTTGTGCCTTCACCATACAGAGCCTTGGTAAGTCAACAAAAAAAGAACCTCTTCAAGCCCCTTAACCCTTTACTCCATAAATACACCTTTCTACGCCTTTGCAAACAGAGTAGGCCCAGATCAGATGACTCCTATAGGAGCCTTCTGATCAGAGTCTGCTCTGTTTGTTTATCAAATAGTATAGATCTGATTTTACAGTTTCTGCTATGGCCAAACATTCTAGTGTACATGTGCCATTAAACAAATTAATCTTAATTAATATTCACCAAGGCAATAAAGTTTATTCTTGTAAGCAAGAATTAATTTAATTATACCCCTGCAAACGAAGTTTGAGAGGGGGTATATAGGAGTCAGTGCGTTGGTCGGTTGGTCTGTCTGTCTGTGGCACATATCCTGGTCATAGCACCAAAATGTTTTATTTGTGATCAAGGCAGCTGAGCGGGGGTATTCCATCTTCTTTAGTTCTAGTTGATATTCATACTTTGCAGAACAAGTATAATTATTCATCATGTAAAGATTAATACAACCACTTGGTATTTGACCACGGTGATTGTAAGAGCAGGTGGCTGTTTAGCCTATTCCCACATAGAGTGGCGCCTTTTGACACCTCTGTAAAAGTCACCTATTGAAACTATTGTGATAAATAGAGCATTTGCTCCTATGGGAGCAAATGCTCAATTTATCACAATGGTTTTAAACTACAAATACTTAAGTTTTCCTTTTCTCTAGTTAATGCTCCTTTTCGGTAGATTTTTTCAAAGAGATTGGATCTAAAAATAGCCTATGCGGGAATGAGTTAATAAAGAACAATGGTTGTGCAGGGAGATTTCTGCATTATGTTGGTTATTTGGTAAACTACAAGTTCTTTCAAGACTTTTCTTTAGGGATTGCATTGATCCGTGACCTCATAGAGATGCCCTTAACTCTTTACTCCGTAAATACGCAATTCTGTGCCTTTGCAAACAGAGTAGACCCAGATCAGATGGCTCCTGTCTTCTCTGTTTGCTTATGACATAATATAGATCTAATTATACACTTCCTGTCTTGTTTGAATATGCATGTGCTCATATTTTATTTTAGAAATACTGCCGATTAATATGCATGATGTCATTACTTCTTACAATAATTATAATATTCATAGAGTAAAGGGTTAACCCTTTACTCCATGTATTTTCATGTATGAAATAATAACATCATTAATATTTATAGCTACATTTTTATAATGGCACTCTGAACAATGTTTGTTTGTTTTTTGTCCTAATAAAAACTGTAGTCTATTATTCCATATTAAGACAAACAGAGCAGACCCAGATCAGATTGCTCCTAGATCAGATTGCTCCTACAAGAGCCATATGATCTGGGTTTACTCTATTTGCAAAGGTGTTAAAAGACATATTTATAGATTTAAGGGATAAATTCCTTGAAAGGGTATGCTCTGTTTGCTTATGAAATAATATACATCTGATTATACAGTTTTGCAATCATATAAATTCAGTGATTGCATTAACCCTTTCCTGCATAAATATGGCTTTCTATGCCTCTGTAAACATCACCTGTTGAAACCATTGTAATAAATAGAGCATTTGATCCTATAGGAGCAAATGCTCTATATATCACAAATGGTTTCAAACTACGAAATTCTAAAATTTTCCTTTTCTCTAGTTAATGCTCCTTTTCAGTAGATTTATTCAAAGAGGTTGGATCTAAAAATAGCCTATGAGGGAATGGGTTAAAGAGGCCTTAATGTACTGGGATTCTTTGTATCAGAATTTAGCCTCAGGTAACTTATATCGAACCAAACAATTGGGTCATCTCAAAGTTGATTTTTAGCTCGACTATTCAAAGAATAGTGGAGCTATCCTACTCGCCCCGGCGTCCGCGTCACACTTTGGTTAAGGTTTTTGTTAAAGTCCACTTTTTGCCTCTAACCTTTGGAATAAAGCTTTGAAACTTGGAAAACTTGTTCACCACCACAAACTTCATCTGTAGGTAAGAGTATATAACTCTGTCAAGAATTTTGACAGAATTATGGCCCTTTTTAACTTAGAATTTTTGGTTACGGTTTTTGTTAAAGTCCACTTTTTGCCTCTTACATTTAGAATAAAGCTTTGAAACTTGGAACACTTGTTCACCACCACAATTTTCATCTGTAGGCAAGAGCACATAACTCTGTCAAGCATTTTGACAGAATTATGGCCCTTTTTGACTTAGAACTTTTTGTTAAGGTTTTTGTTAAAGTCCACTTATTTACATAACCCTTTGAGATAAAGCTTTAAAACTTGGAACACTTGTTCACCATCACAAACGTCATCTGTAGGTAAGAGTACATAACTCTGTCAAGCATTTTGACAGAATTATGGCCCTTTTTAACTTAGAACTTTTGGTTAAGGTTTTTGTTAAAGTCCTTTTACTTACATAACCCTTTGAGATAAAGCTTTGAAACTTGGAACACTTGTTCACCATCACAAACTTCTTCTGTAGGTAAGAGTACGTAACTCAGTCAAGCATTTTGACAGAATTATGGCCCTTTTTAACTTGGAACTTTTGGTTAAGGTTTTTGTTAAAGTCCACTTTTTGCCTCTTACCTTTGGAATAAAGCTTTGAAACTTAGAACACTTGTTCACCACCACAATCTTCATCTGTAGGCAAGAGTACATAACTCTGTCAAGCAATTGACAGACTTATCGCCCTTTTTAACTTAGAACTTTTGGTTAAGGTGTTTGTTAAAGTCCACTTATTTACATAACCCTTTGAGGTAAAGCTTTAAAACTTGGAACACTTGTTCACCACCACAATCTTCATATGTAGGCAAGAGTACATTACTCTGTCAAGCATTTTAACAGAAATTATTGCACTTTTTTACTTAAGTTTTTCTCTTTCATTAAAGAGTTCAAAGAGATCATACATCCTGAATGCTATTAAAGATATTTTACTGAGACTAATTACTTGCTTCTAGTATCATTGGACACTATTTTAGTTCACTATCAAGCATTTTTACACTAACAATTCTGAGAATAATCGAGTGCGCTGTCCTGTGACAGCTCTTGTTTCAAATTTTAACCTTTTTAATATCAGGGGCAAAGTATCAAAAATGTTATTACAATCCTCATTTTATCTAAATTGTCTGCAAGCAATTATCTTGTAATGTTTTACGACTTGATGTTTTTAAGCGCCATCACTAATAGTTTTAGTTTCCATACATTGATCATGACTTCAAGATGATTCTAAAGAGTTGTCACAGTATAGGTTTTGGTTGAGAAATAAAGAAGCTGTTCTTGAAAATATTTAAATTTATACATCTTTATTCTCATCTGGACATCTTGGTTTTGATTTCTTTTATGCCTGAGTTATAGGCGTTATTACGTTATTTATCATTTTTTTCAGAACAAATGCTGCGGGATGAAGGGAAGCCATTGTTCAGTAATCTATCGAGTCTGCAGAGTGACTGCTTCAAGGCACTGGTGAAAGTGGCTGCTGTGTTCAGCTCGGCCGGCAATGTGGAACTTGTCAAACAGCACTGCATCAGATTGCTCTCATGTGAGTACAGGACACATCTCAGGAACTGAGTATCTCTACACAGTCTTTGCATGGAGAAGACACAGTCATATGGTGTTGCTTACACAAATCATATAGTTGATTGTTTAACTTAAAAGATTGTGTTGCTTAGGTTAAAAATAACAGTGCTCTTTCTGTCCACTTGATAAATGATTTATGTTCAGGTGTTTAGATATATTGGGCAAACTTTTCATAATTATAAGAACACCTTTCAACAGTGTATTTGAAAAGTCAGGGTTTGTTCATAAAACCAACTTTAACCTTTTACATGATGAATAATGATACTAGGCTCCGCCCATTATGGATATGTATTTAACCCTTTCCCTGTCCTATGTTACTTACTGAATATTCATGGACAAAATAGTTGAAATGAAATATGGACATTGTAGACATTTTAGAACGTAAAGAAATATATGTATCAAATTTCAATAGCAAGCAGAGCAGACCCTGATCAGACGGCTCCTCTAGGAACCGTCTCATCTGGGTCTATTCTGTTTGCAAATGCATGAAAACACGTTTATATGAGGGAAAGGGTTAATTATTGCATCAAAAAAGAATTCTAATGCAACAGTTTTGTAACACGCATTCTGATTGGTCCACATGACAAAATTTGAAGCATATAAACCACCGATATACTGTTGGAAAAATGAATATACTGTCGGAAACCGAATCACCAGAAAATTTACTACGAAATATTCATACGCGCATTCATAGTAAAATTGAATGAATGGGTCTGAATGAACGAAGACACTGGCTGAATGAAATGTCAAATGTTTTCAACTTGCTTGCTTTTTTTCAACACACTTTATGGTTGTACTCAATGTGAGTCTGGCGATTCTACTCAAATATCTATCGCAAAGTCCCACAAGTTGATCCTGAGTCCATTTATTTCACATGTTGATCTAATTCACTGTCCTTGAACAAACGTTTCTCTTCCTCTATTCTGTTTTGAGGTGTATGTGGCACCTGCACACTGTAAATATAAGATATAACCATGTAGCTGTGAGATTTATATCCATGCTGAAACTACTTAAGAAGGACCTGACAACACTTATACATTACCAACTGATCACAGACAATGATCTGAAAACACTAAAACACTCCGGCTTCCTCTCTGCCATAAATCGCAATCTTTCCAAAGAAAAGTGGTTTGACAACCTTGAATTTCGCTCTTCGTGGTATACATAGAAAACCTAAGATCTCTGACAAAAGTACAATTTATGAGTCATGCGGGAAACATGTCCTGTAAATCTCTGAAAACATACCTGATAAAACTGCACCCGTGATCGAACCATTTCATTCAGTAACCCAAACGTTCAGTCGATTATGAAGAATCATATACACATCCAGGCCTGTTGGTGAGCGTGTGCTGAACGAAATGATGAAAACAATTTCTGCCGAGGCTTGTTTCGTCAAAAGTTTTAAAACACAAATCACTGTGTTCGAGAGACCGCAATCATGCACTAGCTGTTGGCCTATGCTGGTGTCAAAACTAGGGAAATAATGAATAAGTTCGGTCATCAGAATGAAGCCAGTGTCCGAAGCTATAATGCCGACTCGTCCGACAATCAGAAGCGGCAGTATTCTTCAATTCTTCAAGGACAGTCCCATAATGAGAATTCGCCCACCCACTCTAGACCACTCGAGGGCTCTTTGCCAATTCCAAACATGCCTGTAGATTGTCGCTCCTGATAATTTCCATTTGCACGTCCACTTGGCCTATCATCATTCTCATCAAATACACCAATCAGCCAAAGTATCTTGAATATGCAACCAGTTCCACATTGCAAACAATTAAAAAATAAATAATTCCGTTGTCCATGTGCACAATTATTGTGGAAAGGGACCTACCGTCAGAAATTCAAAGGACCATAACTTAACGGTTTTCATTTGTGAAAATCAAAGTATCAAGTGAAAACACCAGTTCTTGGTATATTAAATATAAGCACAATTGCTAGGTTCCGGGAGAACTATTTTCTATATGCGTAATGCGGAGATATGCGGTGTTTCATGACGTCATGTTATGACGACAGAGAGAAAATATCAAAGGACTTAAAGTATTGTTTGTTTTTTACCATCTGGATCTTTGGTTTCATTAGAATAGGGATAACCGTTGCGTATTTGAAGATTTGCAGCAGTATATCGGTGGTTTATATGTCACAAATAATCGTTTTACATGCTCTGCTAACGCGTCACATGTAAAACTAAATTTGCGACATATAAACCACCGATATACGGCTGCAGATCTTCAAATACGCAACAGTTATCCCCTAAAATAAAGTTGCCATCACAGAAAAGAAAAGAGATCTATAACATACGAGCAAATAGGGCTTTCTAATCTTGGCCTAACCTGATTGCAAGGGCTTATGAGGCTAGATTATAAAGGGATAACCCTTTCAGCTGTTAATTTTTCAAGTAAGAAATAATGATGTCATGAATATTAATTAGATTATTTTTATAATAGCATATGAAACACAGGAATAGTTGGCCATTGCAGAATCTATATTATATCATAAGCAAACAGCAAACCCTGATTAGGGTCCATGCTTATAAAGCTTTTTAGTTGAGTCTGAGTTCGTTCTCAAGCTTTTGATTGGTCAGATTTGAGCCAAATGCTCAAATCTGACCAATCAAAAACTTGAGAACGAACTCAGACTCAACTAAAAAGTTTTATAAGCATGGATACTGATTGCTCCTAAAGGAGCTGCCTGATCTGGGTCTACTCTATTTTTACAAGCATAGAAAAGCATATAATAACTATATATATATGGAGTAAAGGGTTAAAACATTGTTCTCTCTTGCAGTCCTCTTCCCAGACCCATTGAAGAAAAAGAATGACAGGTTTTGTTTGCTAGATGTGGATATGTTCCACCTCTTGACCTCTCTGGTGATGTCGCTTCCCAGCCTGCACCGGGACAGCTCAGTGGCGCCCTCTATGTTTACATTACCCTGTGGTGGAGTTAATGATCAACATGCCATACACCTGGTGATGGCTGCTCACCTTGTTCAGATACTGCTGTCTTTTGATCAGGAAGCTCAAAGTAAGTATAACATCTTTCCTTCTGCTGAGATAACTTATTAATCCTTTACCATGAGTATTAGTGTAAGAAGTAATGACATGAATGTATACTAGATGCATTTTTACAGAGGTAAAATCATCGTCATATGTAGGGGTCAAATGTCATGAATCTTCATCCCACTTTAATAGCTTGTTTGGTGCTTGCCTCCTACAATACATCACCTAGGAATACCGTATTTTCTTTTGGTTGGATGCGTCCTGGGATCACCGACCCTATACTGTGACCACTCTTTAGAACCGTCTCGAAGAGACGATTCTAAAGAGTTGACACAGTATAGGGTTTGGTGGAAAAATGATGACTTTAGTATTTGAGTATTTATCTGTAGCTCTCCCTTCACTTCATGAATGATAGAAATAATGATTCTATGAAAAGTCATTAAACAGTTTTTAGCTCGTCTGTTTCAAAGAAAAGTCGACCTATGGTGATCACTGGGTCGTAGTCGTCGTCGTCGTTGGTGTGCAAAAACTTTGCAAAAACTTTATGTAGCTTATTACTCAAAAAGTATAAGAGGTATCAACATGAAACTTCATAGGTGGGTAGATCTGATTGGGGAGAAGGTCCCTACATAAAAACCATAACTCTTGATCTCAAAATTTTGGAGTTATGGCCCTTTATTTTTTTAGAAATGTTTAAAATTAGCTGGACAAACACCAAATCAGACGAGTGTTGGCGCCGCACACGGCTCTTGTTTGTTTATTTTACAGCAAAATATTAGCAAGGGAATTTTTTATCAGATACACCAATCAGCCAAAGAATCAGATCTATATTAATCCTAAAGAAAACAGAGTAGACAGCCCCTGTAGGAGCAGTCTGATCTGGGTCTACTCAGTTTGCAAAGGCATAAATATGCATATAATAATTTTATGAAGTAAAGGATTGCGCAAACTCCTGCATGGCAATTCAAACTTGTTTGAGTGGTTTGAATATGCTATTTGGTGTTGTAACTGTGATTGGTTGTTTTAGACATGGAGGTAGAGGGTGACTATGAAGGGGAAGCCCTGCTCATCATCTATGACAAGCTACACTCACTGGCCAAGTAAGTACAATTACTACATACCAAAACAAGTACAGTTGAACTTTGGTATCCTGATCTTCAAGGGACCATACAAATTACTTTAATAGAGATAACAGAGGTTTGAGTTGTCAGATTTATAATCTGAACAATTTCTCTCAAGTTCATAGCTTAAATCAGGTCTAAGGTAATGCTGATAGCTCCTGTAGGAGCTTTCAGCATTACTTTAGACCTGCATTAAGCTGTCATATATGTTTCTAGATGTATTTGGTTTCCCATTCTAGAACAATTCTGTACTGTGAGTTTTGATTAAACATTTACTTCGTTATCCCGAAGTTCAAGTTATACAAGTTCGAGATAACGAAGTTGAACTATACAATGCAGCTGTCATGGGTAGGTCTGGTATTATGTTGATACCAGGCTGGACTTAGACCTTTACCTGATAGAGCTGTTCCATGCCGTTGCAAACACAGCAGACTCAGAGCAGATGACCTCTGTAGAAGCCGTCTGATTAGGGTCTGCTCTGTTTGCTTATGAAATAATGCAGATCTGATTCAGCAGTGTCCGCTATTTACTTAAGTTTCTGTGTTCATATGCTATGATAGAATTAATCTAATTAATATTCATGATGTTATTATTTCTTGTATGAATATTTATGAGGTGAAGGGTTAACAGTAATGACCTGTGTTTTGTTGAACTTTGAAAAACAATCACTCTACTGATTGGAGCATGTTCAGACCAAGATTGATTTAATAGTACTGTTAATAGCAGTGTTCTTCCTTTCCTATGGATACCATGTATTAGGACATCAAACAAATCAGTTCAGAAATCTATTCTTGGAAATTTTGATTTTAAACAGTTAAAAGTGGTCACATCACATTTGTTTTTGGGTTGGTTTTTCTTTTCAGCATAAAGAAAGAGACAACTCCATTACCATGGCAGCTGTCTGTGTATGTCCGTCATGCCATGCTACCATTCCTGCGCTGCACTGCCTTGCTCTACAACACAGTCACTAGTGTACCTGCCCCATCTGATCTCACAGGTAATGGCAAATGATGTTTCCATGTTAATCCTGATTTTATATATTAGCTTATTTCTGTGCTCATTTTCACATTTTCCCTCCTGAAACATTCCAATAATAGACAATGCATCTATTTCCTGTTGAGGCATTCATATTTTTATGCCCCCAAAGCTAGGCTTTGGCGGCATATAGTAATCGCACCGTGCGTGGGTGTGTCTGTGGGTGGGTGGGTGGTAGTGTGTGTGTGTACCTTTTGTCTGGAGTATATTTCCTTTGTCACAACAGCTACAGATATCGAATTCGGTTTGTTAGTTCATCTTGGGGTGGTGGAGTGTCATGTATCATTTTCAGGTCACTTTGACCTTGACCTTTGACCTCGATTTTACAAAAAGCTTGTACGGAGCATATCTCCTATACCTTTCCAGCTACAGATTCAAAATTTGGTGTGTGAGTTCATCTTGGGGTGTCAGGTACCATATTCAGCTCACTGTGACCTTGACCCCGATTTTACAAAAAGCTTGTCCTAAGCATATCTCCTATACCTTACCAGCTACGTATTCCAAATTTGATGTGTGAGTACATCTCGGGATTGCGGAGTGATGTGTACCATTTTCAGGTCACTGACCTTGACCTTTCACCTTGATTTTACAAAAAGCTTGTCCGGAGCATATTTCCTATACCTTACCAGCTACATATTCCAAATTTGGTGTGTGAGTTCATCTTGGGATGGTGGAGTGTCGCGTACCATTTTCAGGTCACTGTGACATTGACCTGGTACTTTGAAATTAAAAGCTTGTCCGTAAACCAAGTACATTGGCAATCACACATTCTTTGTTTGAAATATGAGTGACTGTAGCTCAATGTTGAAGAATACACCTGTGGGTTTAAAGGTAAAAATAAAATGGATGAAATACATAGTGCTCAGACCATTGCCCAGTCAGGATGAAACCTAGGGTCATACTAATAACACTTGTCTATATATATTTCTGTTTTCTTAAATATTGTTTTGCATTAAACAATTTTGAAATAGCTTAGCACAAATGGGCTTGTACAAAATGCGATATGGTCCAGGCATACACATGAACCAGGCTTTAGTGGCGGGCATTTGTCACGTGACTGACAGCTCTTGTTAAAAGATCTTTGACACAGACATTTCTCTTGCAAAATCAGAAGTCAACCATTTACTCCATAAATATTAAAGTAGGCAACAATAAAGTCTTTTTTATCATGACATGAACACAATGTTTTGGTCATGACAGAAACATAAGCAGAAACATAAGCAAACCAGACCATGATCAGACCGCGCCAATAGGAGGGCTTGGTGCAAAACTATTCTAACTCCTTCACAAAGTGAAGGAGTTAGAATAGTTTTGCACCAAGCCCTCGAATAGGAGTCATCTGCTCTAGTTGTTCACTGTTCTTCACACGGAGTAAAGGCACTCAAAAGAATATTTATATCTATGGAGCAAAGGGTTAACCTTTCATTCCATAAATACGCCTTTGCAAACAGAGTAGACCTTAATCAAGGTCAGCTCTGTTTGCTTATGAAATAATAAAAATATGATTCAATAATTTCTACTATAGCCAACAATTCCAATGTCATTGTGCCATTATAAAAAATAATCTAATTAATATTCATGATGTCAGTATTTCTTACATAAATATTCATGGAGCAAAGGGTTAATGTGTTTGCTGTGGTATTACAGAGTCAGCGTCAGAGAATTATGTGGAGGAGTTTGACTTGCTGTGTAAGTATCTGGGAGTGAACAACCACATGTCACGGCTGCTGGACAACCATGGGGAGCTCCTGGACATGCTAGTCTCAAGGTAAAGTAGCTGAATTTCTACAAATACCCAAATGTTGTTTCTGCTGTCTCAGTTATCTGTATCCTTAACCCTTTCCCTGTTCATGTTTATTCCAAATTTCAATACCTACTGAATATTGATCAACAAAATAGTTAAAAAGAAATGTGGAAGATACAACATTGTAGACATTTTAGAAAGCAAAGACACAGATCTATCAAATTCTATTAGCAAACAGAGCAGGCCCTGATCAGACGGCTTCTCTAGGAGCCGTCTGATCTGGGTCTGCTCTGTTTACAAATGCGTGAAAACACGTTTATATGAGGTAAAGGGTTAGCCCTTAACCAGTTACTACTTAAATACACCTTGGTATCTCACCAGGTGCCAAACTGCTAGAGACTGTGACTGTACCTTTTAACCTATTACTTCATAGGATAATTTTAGACCCATCATCTTTGAATATAACTACTAAATAGGAGCTATTACTAGAGAAAGAACTTTTTTTAGAATCTTGTACTTTTGAAACCATTGTGATAAATGGAGCATTTTCTCCCATGAAGCAAATGCTCTATTCATCACAATTGTTTTAAGAAGTGACTTTTACATAGGCATCAAAAGGTGTCAATATGAGGAAATGGGTTAAAGGAAATGGAACACAGAGCTACAGGTAAGTGTGCATACCCAATTACTAAAATCATCATTTCTCCACGAAACCATATACTGTGACCTCTCTTTAGAATTGTATCTGTGAGAAATCAATGAGTCATTCTTGAATTTTTTAAATTTACACATTCTTATCTGGAGCTCTGGAAACATAATATAAGAACTGAAGCAGACAACAGTTGTTGTAGATGACAATTACTTAAGCCTCTACTCCATCAGCACACCTTCTTACGCCTTTGGAAACAGTGTATACCTAGATCGGATGGCTTCTGTAGGAGTCGTCTGATCAGGGAGTGCTCTGTTTGCTTAATATGAAATATTATAGATTTGATTCAACAGTTTCTGTGAAGACCAATAACTCCTTAGCGCATATGCAATTGTAAAGTAGACCTTCAGGTTAATTGTCAATAAACTAGTCCAACTTGTTATGAATATTCAACAGGGGAAGGGTGAAGGATTAGTTATCTATGGTCTATTTGTCCATCCATCTGTCTGTCCATCACACTTTAGCTCACCTGGCACAAAGCTCCAAGGTGAGCTATTGGGATGATCCTGTGTCCGGCGTCGTGCGTACATGTGGGTGTCAACAATTTACTTAAACATCTTCTTCTCTGGAACCACAAAGCCAAGAGCTTTGATATTTGGTATGTAGCATGATGTAATGGTCCTCTACAAAGATTGTTCAAATTATGTCGGCCCCGCCCCGGGACTTATCAGTCTTTCATTGGAAAATCTTTAAAAATCTTCTTCTCTGAAACTGTAAGGCATTGACCTTTGATATTTGGTATGTAGCATGATCTAATGGTCCTCTACTAAGATTGTTCAAATTATGACCCCTGGGCCAAAACTGGCCCCGCCCTGGGGCTTATCAGTTTTTCATAGGAAAATCTTTAAAAATCTTCTTCTCTGAATCTGTAAGGCATAGACATTTGGTATGTAGCATCACCTAATGGTCCTCTACTAAGATTGTTTAATTTATGACCCCCAGGACAAAAATGGCCCCGCCTTGGGACTTATCAGTTTTTCATAGGAAAATCTTTAAAAATCTTCTTCTCTAAATTATAAGGTATAGACCTTTGATATTTGGTATGTAGCATTATTTAATGGTCCTCTACCAAGATTAAACAAATTATGACCCCCGGACCAAAAATGGCCCACCCTGGGGCTTATCAGTTTTTCATAGGAAAAGCTTTAAAAATCTTCTCCTCCAAAACTGTAAGGTCTAGACCCTTGATATTTGGTATGTAGCATCATCTAATGGTTTTCTACCAAGATTTTTCAAATTATGCAATCTGTCTTTGAAATCATAAATCTGTTACGAACAGGTGAGTGATTAAGGGCCATTATGGCCCTCTTGTTTACTTCAGTTGGTGATACATATGTTCCTTCTAACCCTGCCTTGTAGTCTTTAACCCATTACATCATAGGCTATTTTTAGACCCAACCTCTTTGAATAAATCTACCGAAAAGGAGCACTAACTAGAGAAAAGGAATTTTTAGAATTTGAAACCTTTGTGATAAATAGAGCATTTGCTCCTATAGGAGCAAATGCTCTATTTATCACAATGGTTTTATAAAGTGACCTCTACGGAGGTGTAAAAAGGCGTATTTATGGAGGAAAGGGATAATCTGAGAATGTATTTGTGTATTAACCCTTTACCTGTTCATTATTCATGTAAGAAATAATGACATCATGAATAATTATTAGCTGATTTTTTTTTGTAATGTACAATTTATTTTTAACAGAATTTTTTGCATTGACAGAAACTGTAGAATCTGATCTTTATCATATCACAAGCAAACAGTAGTCCCTGATCAGATTGCTCCTGTAGAAGCCATCTGATCTGGATCTACTCTGTTTGCAAAGGCATGAAAAGGTGTTTATATGAACAAAAGCCTTAAAGCACTCAAGATTTGAAATAAAAACTACTGATTCTTTGGTACTGATTTAGTACCATTGAGACTGTAGGTGACTTTACCGTGTTACAGGTGGTGTAAGAGCTCTGTGTTGAAGGAGAAGCATTCCGCCTCTAGTCAGCCTATTCTGCGGTACCCGACTGAGGTGAACCATCTCATTCCCCTGCCAGAAGACTACAGTGAACTCATTAATAGTGTCTCCACGTTCACGTGAGTTTTACTGCAATTGTAACCAGGCCTCAAGATTATAAAACTTTTGAAAAATTTGAGTCATTATTTCCATACCCGAGTCTAAACCTTGTTGGAGCATCGACAATTTTCTCCGTTGCTGTTTATAAGCACCAGTTATTTGGAGTGACTTCCCTTGGTGAAAGTAGTAGAATGGTGTTACAATAAACAAAATAACACATCGAAAATTTCCATGTCTGTGTTGATTAAAAAGGGAATGAAGTTAATTTTGTATTTGTAAATATTAAAGTTATGTACTAAGCGAATGACAATTACATATTGGAATTCCATCAATATTAGATGCACAGAATACATTAGTATATGGTTACACCTCTAATATTAATATTTTCCTGTGCAGGTGTCCAAAGTCAGATGGTGATGACAGTCGGGCACCTACAATGTGCCTGGTGTGTGGGAAGATGCTGTGTTCTCAGAGCTATTGCTGCCAGACAGAGTTTGATGGGGTCACCATGGGAGCCGCCACAGAACATACATACAAGTGTGGAGCTGGCACAGGAATTTTCCTCAGGTAAGTACAGTATTCTGTCTGTCGGTCTGTTGGTTTTTCTTGTCCACACTTATCTCTGGAACAACTGACATGTTTTCAATGAAATTACACGGAGAAGACTTTTTTATCTAGAGATGGGCATTTTGTTATGGTCAGATCATTTTTCAGAGTGTTGGGGCCCCTTAATCATTCAGTATATAACAGACAGCATGTGTGTGTTTGTGTGTTGAGTGGAAGGGAGGTATATATCTCATTCAATCTGTATAATGTGTCAGAATGGTAGAAAAAAAAAGTCAACAATGTCCTGTACAAACTTAAAGGGGAATTCCCTACATTTGACGCGTTTTAAAAATACCTTAGATATACAAAACTCATTTGTTTATATGCTGAAAAGTAGTATATCGCAAGAAAAGCTATCACATAAACGTTGAAAATAGCAAAACATCCATGTATTTGATATCAACGATCCCAATTTTTTTAGCTCCTTCGGAACAAATGCTCTATTTATCACAATGGTTTCAAAAAATGACGTTTACAGAGGCATAGAAAGGCGTACTTATGGAGGCAAGGGTTAATAAAAGAAATGGAAGCAGATAACTTTATTTTAAGCCAACAACTGACTCTGTCAGTGTTTAACTGTGATGAATGTATTAGATGGTATTAGGAAGCTGTGTAAACCCAGATCGAGCCCTCATTGATCAGGGTCTCCACTGTTTGTCAATCAAGATCTTCTTTCATACCTAATGACTATACCGTTCAACAATGATGAATCATTGTACTTTCAAAGGTTTATGATTAAGTTTCTACATCATTATAAAACTATATTGTGTTATATTTCAGAGTGCGGGAGTGCCAGGTGCTTCTTCTGGCCGGCAGGAGTAAGGGCTGTTTTGTGCCCCCACCGTACATAGACGATTATGGGGAAACTGACCAGGGACTAAGGTAGGCTACATTATCTCTGGCACTAGAATACTCCTATACCCTAATGGTCATCGGTATTCAGATAGGCAAAATTAGGCAAATAGTATAGACCCAGATCAAACTGCTCGTGAAGGAGCAGTTTGATCTGGTTCTGCACTATTTGCTGCTCCACTGGTTTCATTTAGAGTTATTGAAACAGTGCCAAATTAACTTATTCAGATTGCAAAGTAGTTGAGAGAGGAGATTGGATGGCTTATTATTTGGGGTAAAAAGAAAGTTAGCCTACACCATGGTCCACACTAAAAAGTTGCAATGTTGTGAATCCCGATCAGGTAGTTTGGATTTTTTATGTGAGGAAGCCCTCCAGCTGGCTTGCGGTAGGTCGGTGGTTCTACCTGGATGTTCTGCGCACAAAACAATGTAATTTGTTCTGTGCACAGAAGAACATCTTGGGTGTTCCTCCACCTGTAATTAGCTGGACCCCGTGATATGACTGAAATACTATTAAAAACGATGTGAAACCCAATAGAAACCAAACCCAAACAATATGAAACTTTGTAAACAGTGAACAAACATCTGGTGCTACATTGTCCAAGTCTTATGTGCTTGACAATCATAAACTTATCCCTTTCCTTCATATAAACACCTTTTCATGCATTTGCAAACAGAGTAGACCCAGATCAGACAGCTCCTATAGGAGTCATCTGATCAGGGTCCACTCTTTTTGCTGATGGAATTTGATAGATTTGTTCCTTTAATTTCTAAAATAACTACAGTGTTCCACCTTCCATATTTCATTATAACATTTTTTCCCATTAATTTTCAGTAGATATTGGAATTTGAAATAAATACAGAACAGAGAAAGGGCTAAGCCAGTTTTATCATCCGGCTTCATAGCCCTGCTCTGATATACAGCTGGTCCTTGTACAGCATGCTTAATAGCCTAGAAGGGATACTTTTAATGGCAAACCTCATTTCAATAGTGTTAACATGATTACATTCTAATCCTCATTCTTTTCAGACGGGGTAACCCTCTCCACTTGTGCAAGGAGAGCTATGAACATTTGCAAAAGCTGTGGATGTCACATGCCATCCCAGAGACCATAGCGCACAATCTGGAGTCGAATTCACAGTTTATCACCATAGACTGGCAGCATCTATGAGAACTCCTTATGAATAGCCTTTTAACTATTTTGACAGACTAGGAAGTACAGATAGATTAAGATTTGATTGACACTGGATTACACGATAAATGACTGTGGATTGTGTAGATAATGTGAACATGTATTGGCTGAAACTGGAAAGCTACATGACTGTGATTTTTGTGGTGATAGTGGATGCACAGAGGTTATCTCCCTGTATTTAGCCAGTCTGTACACGAAGCATTGATTTTTGTATGATATCATAGTAATTGTCATCTATGAAATTATAGTAGCAACAAGATTTTAAATCTTTGCACACTATGTATTTGGCACTTGAAAAAATTGTCGTCCACTACAATTTTCAAAGTTGATTTTTCTTCAATATTTTCCATAAGGTCGCAAAAGCTAGGTGAAATACTGAACAACTCCAAACTGTTGGTATAGGTAAACTGTAATCGCAAAATTGCCATTAACATGCAATGAGTTAACCCTTTCCCTGATATAAACATGTTTCAAGCATTTGCAAACAGAGTAGACCCAGATCAGACGGTTCCTAGAGGAGTCGTTTGATCAGGGTATACTCTGTTTGCTAATGAAAACTGGAAGATTTGTTTCTTTACTTTCTAAAATGGCTACAATATTCCACCTTCCATATTTTATTCTAACTATTTTGTCCATGAATATTCAGTAGGTATTGAAATTTGCACTAGACACAGAACTGCGAAAGGATTAAATCTTGACTTAAGCTTATGGCAGACTGTATAAATCATTGTATAAGACCTGTTTGGTTAATCCATTGCTCCATGACTATTCATGTAAGAAATTATTACCACATGAATATTAATTAGATGAATTTTTATAATGGCATATGAACACAGGGGTTTTTCGGTCATGGCAGAAACTGTAGAATCATATCTATATTATTTCATATAAAGCATTATGAACACAAGGATGTTTTGGCCATGGCATAAACTGTAGAATCATATCTATATTATGTCATAATCATATGAAGATGAGGCTTTTTGGCCATGGCATAAACTTTTGAATCATATCTATATTATTTCACAAGCAAACAGAGCATACCTTGATCAGACTGCTGCTACAGGTGCTGTATGACCGGGGTCTGCAAAGGAGTAGAAACTCATATTTATGGAGTAAAGGGGCTAAGTGAGTCAAGATTGTTACAGCAGTACAAACTAAAATGAGAAGTGGTTACAATTGAACCTCGGTATCTTAAACTCAGATAGCTCGAACTTCGGGATAACTCGAATTAAAAGTTCCGTCCTTCCAAAATTTACATAAGCAAACAAAGCAGATCAGAAAATCCTATAGAAGCTGTTTGATCTGGATCTACCCTGTTTGCAAATGCGTTAAGAGGAGTTCATATGAAGGAAAGGTTTGTTTAAAACATTTGTTAGTTGTTTTACACTTTATTTGATAGAGATGCCTTTGCAAAAAGAGTAGACCCAGGTGAGATGGATGCTGTAGGAGTCATCTGAACAGAGCCTGCTCTATTTGCCTATAGAATATATCAGATCTGATTCTATACTGTAGGCCATAGCAGAGTATTCTGTTGTTTAAATACAATTGAACTTTTATACCTCAAACTTCAAGGGACTATACAAATTTTGATTAGTTCGAGATATCCGCTTTTAAATCTGAACAATTTCATGAGTTCACAGCTTAATGCAGGTCTAAAGTAATGCTGAAATGTCCTGTAAGAGCTTTCAGCATTATTTTAGACCTGCATTAAGCTGTCACATATGTTTCTAGATATCTGTAACGATACATTTTAGAGGAATTCTGTACTATGAGTTTTGGAAGGACCTTAGTTCGAGTTATCCCGAAGTTTCAGTTTAATATCAGAGTTTGAGATATTGAAGTTCAACTGTAAGTATATAAGAACATTAGTTCTATAATATCTGTAATGGGTGTAATCAGCCAAAACAATCAGTAACCCATTCCCACTTAGGCTATTTTTAGACCTAACCTCTTTGAAAAAGTTTACCCAAAAGGAGCATTTACTAGAGAAAATAAAATATTTAGAATTGTGTAGTATTTAAACCATTCTGATAAATAGAGCATTTGCTCCTATGGAGCAAATGCTCTATTTTTCAGAATGGTTTCAAAAAGTGACTATTACAGAGGCGCCAAAAGGCGTCAATATGCGGGAATGGGTTAAGTAAAGAGTTGAATATTCATGTAAGAAATGTAGACATCATAAATATTTATTGGCTAAATTTTTATAATTGCTTATTATGTACACAGGGCAGTTTAGTATTGGTAGAAACTATAAAGTCAGATGTTTATAATATCATAAGCAAATAGAGCAGACCCTGATCAGACGGCTCTTGCAGGAGTCGTCTGATCTGGGTCTACTCTGTTTGCCAAGATGTATAAAAGTGTTTACTATATGAAGAAATGGTTAAAAGAGATCTGTGCAAAACTGCTTGTGATGATGAGTTCTTGCTTGTTCTGTGATTAGTTTGTACAGTTGGTTTGTAGTACATGTATGATATATAGATCAATAAATTGACACCATATGGGCATTCATATTGGAATAGGAGACTGTAAGAATACATGTACTGTCATTTGTTATTTGTTTTACACAGAATTAGTGATTGAATTGCTTTTCATTGGAAACCAGCGATTGTATTTACACAACACAGTCCTAAATGATATTATAAAACTATATACTGCAGCTATATGGACTAGGGTTTAATATAAACACTTGTAAGACTTACAAGCATACATATTCAAGGTAAATTCAAAAGGAAGCCTTATGCTGGAGCTGCAGGGCTGTTCACCATTTTAGGAAGATGAGCCATACTCCTGAAATTGGGAAATTTCTCAGATTTGGGAATCTTTTTGGCTCTAAGAAGATTTCAACAAATTCCCTCATATAAATGTCCATTGCAAACACAATAAACCCAGTCAGGCTGAAACCTCTAAAATTCATAAACAAACAGCAGACCCAGATCAGACAGCTCCTATAGGACAGCAGACCCAGATCAGACAGCTCCTATAGGAGCTGTCTGATCTGGGTCTGCTGTTTGTTTATGAATATTAGAGGTTTTGGTCTGATGGAATTTTCTGGCTTAACACTTTCCCCTTTGAATTGGGATTTTTTTCAATCAAAATTGGGGAAAAACACACTTTTTGCCAATGGGAACATAGCCCAATAACGACTATAAGCCCTGCAGCTGTTTTTAGTATGATGAGGCTTAAGACTGAATGGTTAGTATGGAATTGTTGCAATCCTCTCAACCCTGAATTTTCAAATGGACTATTCCAAAATTCAGTGACTTGTGTCCCTGAGAGGGTTAATTTCCAAAGGACTGTGTAGACCTAAGAAAGTGAAGATATGTGTTTCAATGGCCAAAACATCCCTTGTTCATAAATGTTATTTGAATTCAGCTCATAAATACTCAAGATATCATCATTTTTTACACAATTTTCATGAAATTTTGGTTAACTCTTTCCCTGTTCTATGTTTACAGTTTTCAATAAATTCCACTGGCAAACAGAGTAGACCCTGATCAGACGGCTCCTATAGGAGCCATTTGATCTGGGTCTACTCTGATTGCAAATGTGTGAAAATGCTTTTATATAAAGGAAAGAGTCAAAAATACAGTTTTCAGCCATTTTTAGCTCATCTGTTTTGAAGAAATCACGAGCTATTGTCGTAACTCCGGCGTCCGTGTCGTCATTGGCGTCATCGTCGTCCAAAATCTTAACATTGACCATAACTTCTTCAATTTTTCATTTACAACCTTCATTTTTGGTATGCATGTTCATCTTGACAATGACGACAGACGAGCATTGGCACCCACTTGCAGTGCTCTTGCTTTCAAAAGAATTCAAGTAATTTTCTTCATCAACTAACTAGTTTGAATCCTAATAAGATGCCAAAATCTGTTACAATATTTTCCATAGTGTTAAAAGTGTAAAAGATGGTAAAAGAAATTGAGAATGTGTGACAGGCATTTGAATAAAGTATAGGTGCGTATGAGTCAAAAACAGACAGGTGATAGTTGATTGATTGTTACTTCACTGTTGAATGAAAGATACAGTAAAACTTGTTTTTTAATTTACCCTTTCGGCACCAAATTTCTAATTGTCGTCTGCAAACTAATTTTGTTAAATAATTAAGTATGTGAAATACATAAATGCAAATTTCAAAGGAATAAAGCACAGATATTGAAATAGAATTTGAGACAAAAAGTGAAGTCCCTGATCAGACTCTGCCTTGAAAAGACGATGTCTGATCTGGGACTGCACTATTTGTCATGGTGCAATTTTGTGACATTGGCGGTGAATGAGTTAAAGAATTTATTATAATGGCTTATTTAATGCATTTTTGATACTGATAGAAACTGTACAGCCCAATATGTTATGATTTCAACAGAGAACAGAGCTCACTTGCAGGGACCATCTGGTCTAGGTCTACTCTGTATAGAGACGAAAAAGTGTTTATTTGAGGGAAAGGCATGAGGCAGAATATCTGAGACAGAATATCGTGTCTTTTTAACCCTTTACTCCATAAATATGCCTTTCTACTCCTTTGCAAACAGAGTAGACCCAGATCAGACTGCTTCTTTAGGAGCCATCTGATCAGGATCTGCTCTTTTTTGCTTCTGGAATAGTATAGATCTGATTATACAGATTCTGCATTGACCAAAATGTAATGTATTAAATATGCCATTATAAAAATGAATCTAATTAATATTTATGATGTCATCATTTCTTTCATAAAAATTCATGGAGTAATGACTTAAAGATGGCTTCACCCTTTACTCCATAGATATGCCAGTAGATCCAGATCAGATTAGATCTGGTTCTGCAGTGTACAACCAAATTTACCTTGTACATAATGCCAGTATATAAAACCAGCTAATTAATATGCATGTAGTCATTATTTCCTACATGAATATTTATTAGGTACAGGGTAAGGACCAGTTTTACTGTATTAGCCATTGAAACAGCACAGTGTATAAAACTGTGCCCAGTGTTTGCTGTTTTCCTTATTTCCAACAAAAATGGCTCTCTGTCATTCCATGCAAAGTTTTATTGAAATGTACAGTGTTTATGGTCATACCAATATATTTTTGTGAATTACGCTTAATTAACATAAGTATTCGGACTGACAAACATGGGCAAATAGTGCTGACCCATATAAACTGCCTTTGAAGGAGCACTACTATGTCAGTCTAAATGGTGCCAAGTTGATTAACCCATTCCCACATATTGACTCCTTTTGACACCTCTGCAAAAGTCTTTTGAAAAATTGACACCTCTGTAAAAGTCACTTTGTGAAACCATTGTGATAAATAGAGCATTTGCTCCTATAGGAGCAAATGTTCTATTTATCACAATGGTTTTAAACTACAAAATTCTAAAATTTACCTTTTCTCTAGTTAATGTTCCTTTTCGGTAGATTTATTGAGGTTGGATCTAAAAATAGCATATGAGGGAAAGCGTTAAGGCACGGAGAGTGGCTATTGGTTGTCGGAATACTTAGATTAATTAGGGTACTTAGTTCATAGGAACTGTTGTAACTCAAGATATCAATAGTTAAGTTTTTATATGATTTCAGTGTTGTAAGCATTACTTAGGTGTGAGTGAAGTTTTCATAACAATGATTAGTCAAAGAGTTTTACATTTATTGGCAGTTTTCTGACAGAATGAAAAAAATATTGGGATAGAAGTTCAGACTTGACCCGCTGAATGTTTATGTTAATAAATTGAAAAGGTATCATAGAGATGACATTTTACACAGCTGCATATGAATAAGAGGATTACTTCCAGTTATTTAACCCATTCCCGCATATTAACACCTTTTGACGCTTCTGTAAAAGTCACATTGTGAAACCATTGTGATAAATAGAGCATTTGCTCCACAGGAGCAAATGCTCTATTTATCACAATGGTTTCAAAACTACACAATTCTGAAAATTTCCTTTTCTCTAGTTAATGCTCCTTTTTGTTAGATTTAATCAAAGAGGTTGGATCTAAAAATAGCCTATGCATGAATGGGTTAAGTGGTCAAAACGGTGTCGTGTAAACATTGAGGAAAACTTCGCATTGAGAAATACAGCATGTCAACATTCTGCCTCTGTGTTTCATAAAATGTGGCATGTGGACATTCTGCATCTGTGTTTCTTGGAATGTGGCATGTCAACATTCTGCATCTGTGTATCATGGAATGCAGCATGTGTTTTGTCAACTTTTTATCTACCATGGAGGTATGAAATTTATTTGAGCTGTGAATTAACCCTTTACTGTGATCTGCTAGAGCTGGACCAAGTTGGAGGCAGGTTGCTGCTCATAGCGGTTTGACTCATGCAGAAATGTCCTTTGGGAGCTTTCTACATGACTTTTATTCTACATTCAGCTGCTTCCCGTCTTAAAAACCAGCATTAATTCCAATTCGAAAGTTCTGTTAACCTGAAGCCTTTTGACAAGTCTGGAGAAGTCTCATTTTGAAACCATTGTGATAGGAGCAAATGTTGTGTTTTATCACAATGGTTTCAAAACTACATAACCTCTTTGAATAAATCTTCTGAAAATAATCATTTAATAGAAAAAGGAAAAATTTCAGAATTGCTGGTTGCATTTTAGATAAAGTAAATATACCCGTTGCCTTTATTTTGAAAATGAATTGCGCAAAACTGTGTGCAATCAAACTATGCTCTGCCAGCTATATTGTTATAAGTGGTTGCTGTAAGTGTTGTAAATGGTTGAGAGGTTCTGCGGTATTACTGTTTGCTGAGTGTTGTATAGTAGAACCTTCCTGAAGCTGCCATCAAAAATAGGTCTGCATGACAGGTGGTAGCTTAATGCAGGTCAAAAGTAATGCAGAAAGCTCCCTATGGGAGCTTTTTGCATTACTTTTGCCCTGTATTAAACAACCACCTGCTTTTCGAGGACACTTTTGTTCAATAGTTGAATGTCCTCTTTATAGGACAGGTTCTACTGTATGTCCAAGTAACCAGTTTTTTGTGATCCAAGTAAATGTATTATTTGATTTGTATTGTTATACCATTTCAACATGTGCTTTAATTGAGTTAATTAATATGATATTTTTAATCTGTGTATATTTTCAATTATTGTTCACTTACGTTTCACAGGTTTGTTTGAGACTGTGTGCTATTTTATGTTTCTTATTTAACTTTTTTGTAAGATTGTTTGCATAGGAATGTTATTTAACGATATTTTCCGACAGTGTTTCCCCAGTGCATATCAGCAGTTTCCGTCAGACACTGGAACTTTAATAATGGCTGACTTCGGTTGTTACAATTCATTTTTTTTTTATTGTATTTACCCTAATGTTTCCACTCTACTCTATCTGCCTGAATATTTTTTCTTTAGCCTCCTGCGAGCAGATCCATGATTTTCTTGCAAACAGTTTAAATCCAGATGAGATGCCAAGTAACTTGGCATCTCAATTGGATCTAAACTGTTTGACACCCTGATTGCACTTGGTAGACAAGTTGATTATAGCTTGAATTTTGAAAATGTAGGGGGTGACACATTGTGTAAAAATAATTTGCTCAACACGCTAATTGGCTAATTATGTCTCCCCCATTTATGGGGAGATATATTGTTTTTGCCAGAGTTGTCTGTCTGTCCGTCCGTCTGTCTGTCTGTCTGTCCGTCCGTCCGTCTGTCTGTCCGTCACAAACTTGTGTCGCGCGTATCTCTGAAACCAGTTGGGCTAGAGTCACCAAACTTCACAGGAATGTTCACCAGCATGAGTTGTTGTGCACCTAGGGTTTTTGAATTGTCTCCCCCTGATAATTTTGGAGTTATTGCCCCTGATGACTTAAAATTAGAAAAACTTTGTGTCGCGCGTATCTCTGAAACCGCTAGTACTAGAGTCACCAAACTTCACAGGAATGTTCACCAGCATGAGTTGTTGTGCACCTATGGTTTTTGAATTATCTCCCCCTGATAATTCTTGAGTTATTGCCCCTGATATGAATACTTAAATTTATACAAACCTTGTGTCGCGCGTATCTCTGAAACCAGTAGGGCTAGAGTCACCAAACTTCACAGGATTGTTCACAAGCATGAGTTGTTTTGCTCTTGGGTTTTTTGAATTGTCTCACCCTGTTAACTTTGGAGTTACTGCCCCTGATGACTTAAAATTAGACAAACTTTACTTAGTGTCGTGCATATCTCTGAAACCACTAGGGCTAGAGTCACCAAACTTCACAGGAATGTCGACCAGCATGAGTTGTTGTACAATTGGGATTTTGAATTGTCTTCCCTTGATAACTTTGGAGTTATTGCCCCTGATATGATTACTTAAAATTAGAGAAACTTTGTGTCATGCATATCTTTAAAACCACTAGGGCTAGAGTTACCAAACTTCACAGGAATGTTCACCAGCATGAGTTGTTGTGCACCTGGGTTTTTTAAATTGTCTCCCCCTGATAATTCTTGAGTTACTGCCCCTGATATGTTAACTTAAAATTAGAGAAACTTTGTGCAGCACGTATCTCTGAAACCAGTAGGGCTAGAGTCACCAAACTTCACAGGAATGTTCACCAGCATGAGTTGTTGTGCATCTGGGTTTTTTAATTGTCTCCCCCTGATAACTTTGGAGTTACTGCCCCTTATGACTTAAATAAGAGAAACTTTACTTTGTGTCACATGTATCTCTGAAACCACTAGTACTAGAGTCACCAAACTTCACAAGAATGTTGACTAGCATGTGTTTTTGTGTACCTGGGGCTTTTGAATTGGCTCCCCCTGACAATGTTGGAGTTATTGCCCCTGATGACTTAAACATTAGACCCAGATAAGTTTGGAGTTACAGACATTACACTTGTGTATTGGAAAGAGGATGGGAGGGGGAGACATCTGTTTTTGTGACAAAAACAAACCTCTAGTTGTTGTATGCAGTTCTCAGACTGCATACAATAATCTTGTTCATTCAGAAAGACTAAAACTGTCTTACTCGAATAAGCAAATATAACTAATAAAGCGAATATACAGCAAATAGTACTTGCTTGGTAGAAAGCCTTGTAATCTGTGTTGACTCTGTCAGCGAATAGCAAATGCATTTGTAAAAGTCACTTCCATTATCTCCAGCAGGTGTTTGGTTTCTGGATCCATACTCAATATTTTATCTCAATGTAAATGAGATGTTGGTTCAGCAACTCTGCTCCTGTCTTGGCGCCATATAATATATATATATATTTGAGGTTCTTTAAAACCCAACTCACTATCTCACATCAGTTATTCTCACATCCACATTCTTAGCTCTTACCTTGCTTTCAAACTTGTAGTCTGCCTACTACCCTAGTCTGTTTAGATTGTTAACCCTTTACCTGATGTACACAATACTGATATTAATTGTTTTTAGCTCCACTTTTTCAAAAAGTGTTGCTATTGTCATGACCCTCTCGTCGGTGTTGGTTAACCTTTTTGTTAAGGTCCATTTCTCAGAAACCATCAAAGGTATTTGGTATGCATGTTTACTATCACAATGGGAACCCATTTCACAAGGGTAGGTAACCCTGACATTAATTTTGCCATAATTATGTCCCTTTTTCGACTTAGAATTTTCATTGTTGGTTAAGTTTTATGTTAAGGTCCATGTCTCAGAAACTGTCCAAGATATTTAGTATAAATTTGGTACAAGGGGGGCCCATTTCACAAGGGCAGGTAACCCTAAAATTAATTTTGCTATAGTTATCTCCCCATTCCGACTTAGACTTCCACTACACTATCCAGCACTAAAGAAAGTGGAGAGCGCTGTCTGCAGACAGCTCTTGTTCATTTATTGTTATACAAACAAGTGAATACATGGCTGTGACAGTATATACTCCGGATCTGAGGTTATAAACTTCAGAGTCCATCCTCAAGTATTTGATTGGTTAGATGCTTGAGAATGATCTCGGACTCGAGCCAAAAGTTTTATTACCTCGGGCAATATGTAAGATAACTATGACCCTGATCAGACGTCTCCAACAGAAGCCTTCTGATCTGGATCTACTCTATTTGCACTAATATCTCTATCAGGTAAATGGTTAAGCAGAATTCCGAATGCTTAGAATATTTGAAAACTACTTGCAAATCTCAAGCAGCTTGGATTCTGATCCATTTCCCTTGTATAAACACTTTTTCACACCTTTGCAGAGTAGACCCAGATTCTACAGGTGTTTTTTTTTTCAAAGCAAAACATACCCTTGAACATTTTAGATAAAAAAAAAATCAACTAATAAATATTCATGATTGCATTATTTCTTACATAAATATTGAACAGGATAAAGGGTTAAGAAACAGAGAGATACTCTGCATTTTGTCAGGATCCAAACTGTTTGCAATTGCCTGTAGTTTCAGCATTTGGAGGAGAAGGGTTAAATTTGTTTCATAGTCTATTTGTATCTACATACATATATTAAAAAGCAATATATTAAGTTATTATTAACCCATTCCCTCGTAGCCTATTTTTAGACCCAACCTCTTTGAATAAATCTACCGAAAAGGAGCATTTATTATAGAAAAGGAAGGGTTTAGAATTGTTGTTTTGAAACCATTGTGATAAATAGAGCATTTGCTCCTGTGGAGCAAATGCTCTATTTATTACAATGGTTTCAAAAAGAAGCTTTTAGAGAGGCATCAAATTGTGTCAATATGAGGGAATGGGTTAAAGATTTTTACAGTTACATATATGTCATATTGTTTCAGACATTACGTAATTATTTTTCCATTGTCCAAAAGTATAAAATTATACAGTTATGCTAAGTTGTCCTTTAAGTATTGTTAGCTAAAATAAAATATATTTCAGAATTATGTACAAGTGTATTTAAGCATCCATTGCAATAAGTTGATTCTTTTGGATTAAAGGGTTTAATGGTCCTTCGGGATCATTAGTTTTGATGTTATTAGTTTTGAAAATTGAATACTGCTTAAACTGGAGCTAGGGGGTGTGAGTAGTGTTGCACTTTTAATTACTACTAATGAACAGACTCAATAAAACCGAGTCTGCAGTTTCTCTTTTCGCATTGCTACTTTTTGCTCTCGAAGGATCTCCCACTTTCAGAATATATTTCTCAGTTAGAAGCGGATAAGCCCTGTGGATGAAAAGTGCTGTCAAACTTTGTCCAGACCGGCTACTATGTATGACTTGGGTCTGTATCATAATTATCCTAAATATTGCAACAGATAAGCTGAGGCAAAAAATTCAGACCTGTATATCTAACTGTTGTTTGATCAAGGTCTGCACTCATTGCTACTCCCCATAAATACATTTAAAGTTATAGAAACTGCAGAACTGACTTGTTCAGCTTTACTAACCCTTTCCTTCATATATTGCCATAGCAAACAGTATAAAATCTGTAATACAGTAAAACCTCTCTATAACGACCACTAAATTGTGTTAATTTGTCGGTATTTAGGGCAGGTGGCTGCTTAAAGCAAGGTGAAAGTAAAACAACGCTCCTATAGGAGTATTCTGTTTTACTTTCATCTTGCTTTAAGCAGCCACATTCCTTGAACACAAAATACTTGGTGTAATTTAGTGGCCGTTATAGAGAGGGTTTACTGTATACGCAACCTTGATCAGATGTCTGATCTGGGGCTACTCTGTTCCCAAAGGCTTTAGCCATTTACTTCATATATATATAAATATAAATAACTATTCAGGCATTTGCAAACAGAGCAGACTCTGACCCAGATCAGACGGTTCCTAGAGGAGACGTCTGATCAGGGTCTGCTCTGTTTGCATATGGTATGATATACGGTAGATCTGATTCTACAGTTTCTGTCTCAGCCATAACATCCTGTGTACAAATGCCATGAATATTCATGTCAATATGTCTTACATGAATATTGAACATGTAGAGGGTTGAGACTACTTTTGAGGGAACATGAATGTTTGAGATTAGAGTCAGATAGACCACAGGGAGCTGCTATAATGTAAATCTCTGGCATGTTTGGTATACAGAGCAATAGTATAATTATAGGCAATTATTTATAAGTAAAGTTACAGCTGTGTCGTCTCAGTATCTTACGAATGGTATAAGTCATTATTTATATACTGGGTAATAAACAATATAGTTTTTAATAAAATAAAATTCAAAGTGTTTATGTTGTAAACTTGACCATTGTATCAATAAATCTATATATTATACTGTCAGTATACAATCAAATACAGTAGGACCCGTCTTAAGCGAATCAGAAAGAGTTATAGTTACATATGGGTATGTAAGGTAGTTGGTTACTGAATGCAGATCAAAAGTAATGCAGAAAGCTCCTATAGGAGCTTTCTGCATTACTTTTGATCTGCATTAAGCAAACACCTGCTTATTAAAGACCCCTATGCTCAATTGATTTTGGATAGATTGTCTTAGAGTTTGAAAGATTTGGATAGGTCATCAAAGATAGGGTTTGACTTGAGAACAGTGAGAAGTGAAAGATTTAGATTATCTAAGATAGGGTTAGACTGTGAAGTGAAAGATTTAGATTATCTAAGATAGGGTTAGACTGAGAAGTAAAACATTTGAATAGACTAATACACATTTTATATACAGCCCTGGTTGTAGTTACTTAGTATATTCTGGTGGTAAACTGTTCTATACACATATGCACTCTATGGACAACAGCCCATTTTGTAATATCCATAAGCAAACCTGTTTTAAATGCACAGTCATGTTTTCCCCAAATCCCTATGCCATCCACTGTATAGCACTAGTAAATAAGTTCTTATGAAACTGTTTTCCAGCTTTATCATCAACATCATATTGTTATTGAATTCTTTTGTGAAAAATAAACTTCAATAAATGATGCTGCATTTATCATGGTTTCGTTTCCCTTCATTATACCCCCGCAAACGAAGTTTGAGAGAGGGTATATAGGAGTCAGTGTGTTGGTAGGTGTGTCTGTCTGTCCATTGGTCTGTCTGTCTGCCTGCCCATAGTACAACCTGACCCAAATCTTGTGACGTAAACTGCTTCTACATTTCTTTACCGATTAACAACAAACTTTGCATATGCATTAATTATGAAGTGTAGATTTGCATGACACAATTTCACGTGTTTATGCATTGCAGAATTATCTCCCGTTGGAGTATTTTTTGTCAGTTTGTCATGAAACATGGAGAGTTTGTGTAGCGAACTCCTTCAGTTTTAAAGTTATTGAATTTATATTTGATATACATAATAAAGACGAATGGCACATGTGCAAGACACACTTTTATGTGTTTAGCCTTAGGCTTTGCAGAATTATTTCCCCCTGAACGTTGAGTATTTTTTGTTATTTTGTCATGAAACATGGGAAGTTGGTGTCGCGAACTCCTCATTCAATTTGAAAGTTATTGAATTGATACTTGACATACATAATAAATTCTGAAGGGAGGTGATCCCCCGAGAGCAAAAATTGCAACACAAAAAGAGAAAATTGCAGACTCGGTTTTATTGAGTCTGTTCATGAACAGTAATTGAAAGTGCAACACTGCTCACGCCCCCTAGCAAAGCGGTATTCAATTTTCAGAACAAGAAGTACTGAAACTCATGATCTCGAAGGATCAAAAGGTATAACAACAACACTACCTGTTACATGGGTAGTTTGTGTCACAAACTTGGATTTGCAATCAAGGCTGCTGTGCGGGGTTATTCATTACCGTTAGTGAAGGTTCTAGTTTGATATACAGTAGAACCTGTCCTAAACGTCTATTCATTTATTGAAACTCAGTCTTAACAATATGTGTTTGTGAAACACTACGCCCCCGATATGACTTTTGGCCTTGGTGTATGACCTGGACCTTAGTAAGTCATCCCTAAAACTGTTCGCCTCTATAAGTTGTACATGCATGCCAAGTTTGCAGGATTTATGTTGAATGAAGACAAAATTATTACCAATCGAATTTGACCTTTGATCTTGTATGATATTGACCTTAATAAATCACGCTTAAAAAAGTATCACATAGCCCAGGGAGAATTATCTCCAGTACCACATAGTCCAGGGAGATAAATCTCCAGTACCATACACTCCAATGAGAATCATCTGCAGAAGCACATAGTCCAGGAAGAATCATCTCCAGGACCACACACCCCAGATAGAATCATTTCCAACACACTATAGGCCAGAGAAAATTGTCTCCGGTACCACATAGTCCAGAGAAAATCGTCCCCAGTACCACATAGTCCAGGGAGAATCATCACATAGTCCAGGCACAAAACTGTCAACCCACTCTTTCGATTGGATACATAAGGCATTCTTTACAATTACGATGAAGGCATGTGAAAGAACTACCGGTAATTTGATCAAGAATCTTAAACATAACATTTAGCTTACGAACATATTTGTAGATATGGTGAAATAGTGTGAATGAATTGAAGCTTTACATAGTACAAATGCTGTAGAATAGGTATGTTTTTATCCATTTTAGACAGGGGCTCCATATTTGGCATGTAGGCTATCTAGCGAAGCTGCAATCTTTTAGTGGCACCACTTCAACCAGGAATCGCACTTGACTAAGATGATACATTAATGCATTAAATCTGTAACATTTTTTCTCTACCAATATAAATTAAAAAAAAAATACTGCATGCATGTTCATGGAATGATTTTTTACAATTACACATAAATAAGACATTTGGGCTGTGGTAGATGCTTTAAGATCAGATTTTTCTTATCTTATAAGCAATCAGAGAAGACCCTGATCAGACTGCTCCTGTAGGTTCTGCCTGGTCTGGGTCAACTCTGTTTCCAAAGTTGACACACGTCGTCTGTATGAGAGAAAGAGCTAAAACAGTGTTGACCAAAGAAAGCGCTAGTCTAATGACAAAATAATTCAAACTACATGTACAGTAAAACCTCTCTATAACGGCCACCAAATTATGTTAATTGGTTGGTATTTAGGGCAGGTGACTGCGCTTAAAGCAAGGCGAAAGTAAAACAGAACGCTCCTATAGGAGCGTTCTGTTTTACGTTCACCTTGCTTTAAGTAGCCACCTGCCTTAAACACAAAATACTTGATGTAATTTAGTGACCGTTATAGAGAGGTTTTACTGTATATGCTCCGTTGCGTAAACTTTAGTGATCTCACCAACTATCAACAACGCTTAACATTCCAGACATACTTTTTCTCAAATTACGAGGTAAACCTTGATAATCTTTCAAATATTATAACTCTTGTCATGCTGTGAAAATATAAACCCAATCTATTTTCAAATAAGAGTGATATCACGAACAGTGGATAAGGGTTAACAGTTGAAACAAACTTCACGTCAACATTGGCTTTTTCAACAAATACGGTAAAACCTCTATAACGGCCATTTAATGGTGTTAATTAGTTTGTATTTAGGACAGGTGGATGCTTAAAGCAAAGTGAAAGTAAATCAGAACGCTCCTATGCTCCTATAGGAGCGTTCTGTTTTACTTTCACCTCGATTTAAGCAATCACCTGCCTTTAACACAAAATACTTGATGTAATTTAGAGGCCGTTATATAGAGGTTCTACTGTATTGATAACCATTGCCAATTTGCTCATTAAAATACAAAGAAAATAAACCATTTCAAACGTTTATATTTATTCCTGGTTATATAACATACTTATGATTACATGTAAATGTATGTCATTTAGGCACCATTGTTACCTCAATCGTTGATCTTTTACCAAAAAGTAGAAAAAAATGAGTTTGCTTTGAGTTTCCATAAAAAATAAAACCAGACAGGTCCCTTTAAGACTCCTTGTTCGACTTAACAGGATCTGAACTGTTTGCATATTCTTCAAGAGTTTGCTAACTAGAGTTGATCAAGGTTTTTATAAAACTAAAGACCAAGTGGCAAAGAGCTTGGACCAGTATGAGACACCCAGTTACCCGGATTAAATCTGTTTGTAAGTGCGGTTCAGGTAGCCGGTAGCGGTATAAGAGTTACACAAGCAGGCATAGGCAAATAGCAAACAAGAGGGTCACATTAACCACTTTCCTACCTACTAAGATTTTATTACACACAATTCATATTCTTACCATAATCATGATATACTAGCTTTCGTGTGTTTCAATATACACACTCCATTTACCAAATCGTGATTTATCACATAATCTGTGGTGTACGAGTGCCGAAACAGAGTACCGTAAACTGCGGAAACGCACTAGTGCATTTTAGCTACATTAGCAGTTTGAATCCGGCCAATAATTAACCTTAAGGTATTTCCCGCAATGGCCGTTTGTTTACTTCCTCTTAATTTGACCTTCGTATTAAAACTTGATTTAATCTATATTTTTAACAATTTTTCAGCAATTATTCTAATACAGTTTTTAAGTAAAGGTCCTAGTGTAGTTCATAAATGTTAAACAACACTTTTTAAGACTTAAATGAAAACATTATTATTTACCTGAAAATATGCAAAAAAGATGTGTCATATAACTCACTCTTCCAGATTAAAACATGTCAAAAGTATCCTTCCAAATATCTTCTTTAGACCAGTTGGTGTATTAATAAGTCTTTATTATATGATAATTGTTCAAAATATATATTTCAATCATAGCAAACATATGCTTTTTATTGGATAAGTTGCTATGACTGAAAATAATGGTGTTGGGAAAAAGTGAAATTGGAACATTTATCATATAATAAGGACTTATTGATACACCAACATGACTAAAATAGATATGTGGAAGGAAACTTTTGATACTGTTTTTAAAAATCTGAGCTTCATGAGCTTCGTCTATCTTATTACTACGCTGTTTGTAAACAATGACCGAAACGGCCATCAGCTATAGCATGCTTCACTTTCTATGGCACTTTTTAGAATTATCCGGTTACAATTTACGTTTTCTATAATGAATATGACACTCACTAAAGCTCGTGTCATATTATTATAATAAACTCGTGTCATAAAAACAAATTGTAATGGACACCCATGTACATAACTCGAACTTCAAGGGACCGTACAAATTAGTTCGAGATAAGAGGAGTTCGAGTCATCCGATTTCTAATCTGAATAATTTCTCAAGGCCCAGGGTTAATACAGGTCTAAAGTAATGCTGAAGCTGTAGGAGCTTTCAGCATTACTTTAGACCTGTATTAAGCTGTCACACGTGTTTCTAGATATCTGTAGATATACATTATTGGAGCAATTCTATATTGTAAGTTTTGGAAGGACTGAACATTTTGTTCGAGTTATACAGAAGTTCGAGTTATCCGAGTTCAATATATCGAAGTTCAACTGTAATATGACACGTGAATATCAACATCTAGCCAGGATAGAACATGTTTACTATCTGCTAAGGTATATTCACAGAAATTGATATGCTTGAAGACGATATTTACTTATTGTTATTTATTGTTCACAAATTTAAATGTGAACTAATTTCACACATTTACCAGATATGACGACCCAATAAAAGATACATGCTAAATTAGGGTCTGAATACGTCTACTGTGCTTTTGAGAAACTATTGGCCAACTATCGATCAACTGCCACAACACAAGCCTTTGATAACTATTGACCAAGTGTCGAGCAAATTTGGACTCGCCTGATAAAAATATACTTAAATGTTTTGCACACCATCGGCGAAATTATATTAACTCGTATTTCCACACATAACAGTCAGTTCTCATTGGGTTAATAATCAAAACAGCAAAGCAAAGCGAAACTATTTCCACAGTAGCAGATAAATGTTTGGTAACAATTTATATGGCAGACTAAGTGTTTAGTCTATACAAAAGAAACAAGTACGAATATAAAATCGCAGAGACATAATTATACACTATTTTTGAAAAGGTGTATAAACATGTACATGTACATAGCTATAATTCAGTAAACCTACCGGTAGTTAATGCGATGGCGATTTCAACTACATATACACTGTACATGGACGCTTTAAATATTTTAACGAAACTCTCATCTAACAAAGATAATAGAGTATGTGCAAATTGATGTTTCATCGAGACTGAAAAAAAAGTTTGACATTTTTATTGAAATTATGATGTTAAAGTATCTTTGGCAGGTGACAACTTAATGCAGGATAAAATCCACACAAAGGAGGTCTCTGAGAGCTTTCTGTGTTACTTTCAATTGCATTAACCCCTCCCGTGCCACAATGACGGGTTTATGATATCACATGCAAACAGTTTGGATCCAGATGAGACGCCGAGTAACTCGGCTTCTCATCAGGATCCAAACTGTTTGACACTCTGTTTACTGTTTTATAAAGAAAATGGAAGAAGGACACACACGTACACTTAAAATAAACGAAACTATGCTCAGCAGACGACAATGCTGGCACCGGAAGGGTTAAACAACTGTGTATGAGATGTCTGTATCTTATCTGGATCTACATAAATGCAGGTATATTATCTGGAATAATATGAAATGGTTGTATCTTATCTGAATCCATACTCGACGTCTGTTTCTTATCTGGATCCATATGAGCTGTTGGTATCCTATCTGGAACCATATGAGATGTTGGTATCCTATCTGGATCCATATGAGATGTTTGTATCCTATCTGGATCCATATCCTGTCTGGATCCATATGAGATGTTGGTATCCTATCTGGATCCATATGAGATGTTGGTATCCTATCTGGATCCATATGAGATGCTGGTATCCTATCTGGAACCATATGAGATGTTGGTATCATATCTGGAACCATATGAGATGTTGGTATCCTATCTGGATCCATATGAGATGACGGTATTTTATCTTGATCCCGACGTTTTGAAATCGGCATAACGAACTCATCAATAGCACTGACAGAGTTAATCAGTAAACACGTTCGGAAATCGACAGTGCCATTAACCATTCGCTTGCTATTCGCGTCAATATACCTACCTGATAATAGTGAAGACCCAGATGAGACATCTCCTGCAGGAGCTGTCTCATCAGGGTCTGCACTATTTACAAGTTGATTATGCAACCAGTACACTCCACAGCAGTGATTGCACAGCGAAATACTTGCACACAGTGAAGATATATGTAATTATACAACAGGGCATGGGTAAAGAAGGAGAAATGTATTTTAAAATTCAGCAAGAGAAAGGTTAAAACAAATACTTCGATTTCCTGGGTAATATAATTGATATATGTTATAAAACAAAATCAGCAAACATTAGCTCACTTGTTTATGCTTTTCAAAGTAGCACGCTTTCATTTTACAAATCATGTATACATATTAATGATAATACGTTTTGTTAACAATAGTTCTCAGATATGCATAACCTTTATTCCAGTTGATACAGGTTTATGTAGTTACAATCCCCAGGCGCGGAGCTGTTACTACTAATGTAGAGTCTGTCGTCGTCGTCACTGTAAGTTATGGCCAGGGGGTAATGTGCCAGTCCCTGGTCAGGTCTCAGTAAGATCTGAATGAAGTCTCCAGTAGGGGAGAGCTGGTGGACGTTGTGCATGGTCCTGCTACACACATACACGGTGCCGTTCCTGTCTACAGCTATTGCCTGTGGATACTTTAACATGTCATGTCTGTACACGGAGATGACGAGACCGCCGGTAGTCATACACGTCATTGTGTTTGTTTTATTGTCAGTTACGTAAATCACGTCCTTGTCACGGCTTAGAGCAATACCACGAGGAATGATGAACAGGTCCATGTTGTTGTTGTCTGTAGTAAATGTGTTCAAAGTTCTACCAGACATGTCGATGCGTTTAATACTAGGTGGATGATGGCATGCAGTAATAAAGTTTGAACCGTCAAAACAAAGTCCAGCAACAATAGCACCAGGTGTATCTATTGTGTGACACCTGGTCAGGACGTCTGACACGATTATTATTTCTAGTTTCTTCTCATTTCCTAAAGCCACGGCCACCTGATTTGGTTTTGTTTCTATAACATCAAACGGTTCTGATGACATAGATAGACAGGATGTAAGTTTGTTTGTCTTCATGTCAATCAGTTTAACGCTACTGTTATCAATGTCTGTAACAACCACACGGTCCCCGGTCAATGCAGTTAAACCGTTGATATTACAACTCTTTGAATCGTCCTCCGACTTCACGTTGACTTTCAGCACGAATCGGGCCGCTGTGGGCGTATCACCCTGCCTCAAAGAAAGCGACCATATGGCGGACAGTGTAGACATCATCTGTTGAATTTTCTCGTCCTGGTGAAATGAGTAAATTGTCATCTTGTCGATACTGAACTGATTTATTCTAGTATTCATGGCAGTAACACGATCTTGAGACATTTTCGTTGTTACATATAATTGGTTCTTTTTGCCATCAGTTTCTTTTCGCGTTAGGTCTGATTTCAAGCTGTTCGCTTCCGATAGAAGGTTTTTGTATTCATCTGTCGCAGTTGCAATTTTCTCAGAATTCGCTTTATTGACCGACGACACTTTCCGAATTGTGTCTTCTTCAAGTTTATCCAGAAACTTATTGATTTCTTCTCTGAAGTGCTTTATATTTGCCAGTGCTTTAGAGTGCATCTTCTTGTTGTCCTTCATGTCTGCGTCACTCCGCTTCTGTTGAACTGTTACCAAGGTAACCACTTTGTCTAAATCCGCTATCAGACGTATGTACTCCTGACTGTTCGCAATGTCACCAGAGATGTCCGGTATATAACTCTTGTCTGAACAGGAGCTGTGATTCAAAGTAATACAGACACTGCAACATGTCTGGTTATGGTCTTTACAGAAATATTCCAGCACTTTTCCGTTATGTTTTGGACATTTTTCCGTCAGCACGTCTGTAACACTGGATCGTAGTTTCGATTTCGACATGGCTGACTGATCTAACATTGTATGATGTTTCGTGGCGGAGAGCTTACGATGAGTATTACAGCAATTATCACATAGATACTCACAGCAATCCTGACAATAGCCCGCGGCTTCTACATGAAGATTGTCGGTGCTACACGGTTGGCAAGAAAAGTCGAAAATTTCCTCCGATCCAGCGACTATAGATGCACTTAAATCTTTCTTTGAAGTTCCGGTCGCCATGTTTTAACAGTTGTGAAATTACTTCCTCAATCACTTGAATATCGATCACACGGGTATGTACACGTTACAAGTCAGTAATTATACTGTCTCATACTATTTTAAGTATACAAATAATATATTAACGTTATTGTGCCTGCTTGGTTACTGTTTATCAATGTATTCTGTGTCAAATATGTCATTAAACGCAGAACCACACATGATAATTAAGATCCAATGCTTTAAGGCTATACTAACGTGTAATGCATGTATCTATAAACAGCACTCCAGTACATTTTAAAGAATGATTTTGATTGGAAGAAGTCATACGCTATATGTTTAACACTTCGCTTGCTATTCACGTCAATATACCTACCTGTAAATAGTGTAGACCCAGATGAGACAGCTCCTGCAGGAGCTGTCTCATCAGGGTCTGCACTATTTACAAATTCATTTGCAATCAGTGCACTCCACAGCAGTGATTACACAGAGAAAAAAATGTAGACGGTGAAGATATATGTAATTATACAACAGGGCATGGGTAAAGAAGAGGATATGCATTTTAAAATTCAGCAAGAGAAGGGTTAAGTATGTGGAATGGGAAAAAGAACTGACTAGTAGGTCGTTAAGCCGTGTCAGTGTAGTATTTTGTAGATAAAGCAAAGGGTACGAATTCGACTCTCACAACGGATATCCCTTTTTACTATACATGTTTATATTAATACAGCAGAACCTTTATAAGCAGCTGTTCATTCGCTGAATAAACAGGTCGTTGCAGGGCAAAAGTAATGCAGAAAGTTCCTGCATTAAGCTACCACCTGGTTTACATATCAATAATTAGATTTTTTTATGACATGTTCTTCCGTATATTAAACGAGTCTAACCCTGTACTAAATAATTACGCCTTTCTACGCACTTGCAAACAGAGTAGACCCAGATCAGACCACTCCTATAGAAGTCGTCTGATCAAGGTCTGCTGTGTTTGCCTAAGATATAATATACAAGGGACCGTGCAAATTAAGTCGAGATATCATCCGATTTCTAATCTGAACGATTTGTCAAGACCACATCTTAATACATGTCTAAAGTAATGCTGAAAGTAGGAGCTTTCAGCATTACTTTAGACTTGTATTAAGCTACCACGTGTGTTTCTAGATATCTGTAACGATACATTTTAGAGCAATTTTGTAGTGTTAGTTTTGGAAGGATTAGATTTTTAGTTCGAGTTATCCGAATTCGAGATATCGAAGTTCAACTGTTTAAATAATTCTACAGTTTCCAGCACGGCCGAAAATTCCTGCGTCCATAACGAAACATTAATTGCCAAGATTGGCAAACACGCTGGATCTAGATGAGATATCGGGTTACCAAACGTCTAACTCGGATATAAACTGGATGAAGACTGCTTGCCCTTATATTATACTTACAGTAGGTTTGAGTCACTGAGTCGTTGAGCCCTTGTTATTAAAATGCAGTAGGTATTACACCAGACTTATAGTACATTTACAGTAATTTTCCACTAATCCCTTCTTATTCAAATGCAACAGGCTTTACGATGGATTTCGAATTTCCACCAAATGCGATTGTTATTCACATGCAGCAGACATTACCCCGGCTTTCAAACATGATTTTAATGCTTTGTTCAGCATCTACACTTTTGAATTAGACTTTGCATGTTATGTACGTTCTGTTTATAAAATGAAGAATGTTTCATTCGCTGACATACTTAAATATGATGATTGACAACAGCAGTCTTACATAAACGCATTTAGAAAATAATTGATTATCAAACATAAATATTACCAGTCTGTTTTTTTTAACTTTAAGCAAAAATGCAAAATCAAGGGAGGCAAATGTAAACGATTTTAATATCGTAAATTAGTGGTGTTACCTCTCTTGATGTTGGACGTTTACTCTTGCACTTGCCGAATTATTCCTGTGCAACCGCTTTCGTCAAAATGTCGCAGGCTCTCAGATGATCACACGACTTGTTGATCTTTTAACCCATTTGCTCCCACGATCCCATATATGGGACGTAGGCAAACAGTGTAGACTCTGATCAGACGCCACATTATGCGGCGTCTGATCAGAGTCTACACTGTTTGCTGATCGGAAATTCAATATAAAACAAAACAAAAATGAACATTTAGACCAGACATCCCTTAGATAAAAGATAGACTAATCCAATATATAAGCATTGAAGAATCCACTGGGAGCAGATGAGTTAACAAAGGGGATAAAACAGGGTTGTTTCTAAAATCAAGTATTCAGATTGGCATACCAGATTAATTTGAAAACTAACGTCATGACACTTGGTCAACTTTCTTTTTAAACGACTGAATGAACTATAAGCAGTCACATCATACCAAATCCCATACCAAATCCAGATTTGAACAGACATGATTCGTTTAAATAAATTAACTAAAATATTTTTTACTTCATATCAGTTATCTAAAAATCTGCATCGTGCCTAGGAAATCATCGTTGTTTTAGCAATACTACATGTATATGGTAATATCATTGTTAATTCTGCTCTGAAGCGAACCGTTAACGTTAATCTATAGAAAGTTTATCCTAATGAATTTTGTATCTACATGTACAATAAGCACGCTTCCTAACGTGTTATCATAGAGTTGGTATATGTCTGCAATCAGTGTTCGGTAATTTTAACCCATTCCCTGATATTGACGACTGATGACGACTCTGTAAAAATCACTTTGTGAAACCATTGTGATAAATAGAGCATTTGCTCCTATAGGAACAAATGCTGCATTTATCACAATGGTTTCAAACTACAAAATTCTAAAAAATTTCCTTTTCTCTAGTTAATGCTCCTTTTCGGTAAATTTATTCAAAGAGGCTGTATCTAAAAATAGCCTATGAGGTAATGGGTTAAAGATAACAGAATCACATATAATTACATGTAAATAGCGAAACTGAACTATTGTCAGAAGAGTGTCTGCATGATAGAGTTCTGTCTCATATTAGAGACCTATCTCATGTTAGAGGCAAGTCTTATGTTAGAGCCCTGTCTCATGTTTGAGGTCGATCTCATGCAAAATGTTAATCAGTTGCTTCAGTGTTCTAAGGGCGTTCTCCCATCTAATTTTCCAAAATGGTAAACAACTGTCAATTTGGTTTTTTATCGTCGCAATTGGATCCCGATAATTTACAAAAAGTTATCATAAATTCGGATCCAAATCCAAACTGTTAGAAAAAGTTATCTGAAAAAATTCCATAGTATTGAACTGACAAAAAATACAGTAAAACTCTTCGAACTCGAGCACTTAATAAAGATCAATGGATGGTTTTAAAAGCAGGTTTTAACTTAATGCTGGACGAAAGTAATACTGATGCTCCTACGCCAGCTTTCTGTTCAGCATTCTTCCTCCATTAAGCGGTCACATGCCCTCAAGTCCCAGATTTATACATAGCATTAGTTGTCGCATTAGAACATTAGAACCCTGGTATGATTAGAGAAACTTTGTGTCGCACGTATCTCTGAAACCACTAGGGCTAACGTCACCAAACTTCACAGCATTAGTTTTCGTGCATCTGTTTTTTATTGTCTCCCCTGATAACTTTGGAGTTACAGACATTACACTGTTTTTGTGACACAATCAAAACTCTAGTTTGATTTTATTTTATCGATTGCGTAGTTTTTGTTCATACAGTGCAGACATAGGATGTGAGAGCTACAGAAAAGGACCCTTTTATTTTGGTCGGCACTGCATTTTATATGTCAGCGAGTTAAGAATGGTATACACTGAGAATATTTAGGAAAATAATATTCGCATGGAAATGCTTTGAAAAATCCGGTTAACGATAAAAACATCACCGAACTGGACCGAGTGTCATTTTGAAATCCGGTCCAGGTCGGCACTATTTGCTAGTACTATAGAAGCTTTACTGTAGTTTAAATAATTGCATTCAATTATTAAACTAAATTTTCATAGTACATTATGCTTTGATTCTTTTATCCCGCTGTTAAGACGTAAAATGTCTGATCAAATTTGGATCTGTTTAGTTTTGACTATGTCCGATTCGACTAAGCCTTTAACCGTTCGCTTGCTATTGACGTCAAAATACCTACTTGTAAATAGTGAAGACCCAGATGAGACAGCTCCTGCAGGAGCTGTCTCATCTGGGTCTGCACTATTTACAAGTTGATTGTGCAACTAGTGCACTCCACAGCAGTGATTGCACAGCGAAATACTTGTACACAGTGAAAATATATGTAATTATACAACAGTGCATGGGTAAAGAAGGAGAAATGTACTTTAAAAATCAGCAAGAGAAGGGTTAAGAAACTACATGTATTGACAGAGTGTCAAACAGATTGAACCCTGATGAGGTGTCGAGTTATCGTCGTCTCATCTGGACCCAAGCTGCTTTGTAAACTTGAGTCAGACCGAGGATAGCGATATATGGGTTAAAATGGTTCATGTGTTTGTAAACAGAGTAGACCCAAATAAGACGGTCCATGTCAGGGTTTACTCTGTTTGCTAATATAATTTAATAGTTCGGGTTATTTAGCTTCTAAAATGGCTACAATGTTCCTCTTCCGTAATTCATTATAACTATTTTGTACATGAATATTCAGTAGGTATTGAAATTAGAAATGAACATAGAACATGGAAAGGATTAAACAGCGAGACAAAAAATACCATTATCTAAATAGAAATATAGATGATATCCCCACAACATCATAATTTAACCGGCGCTAATAGACTATAGGAAAAGTTATAAATCTATAATTATCAACATGTACCATATACTGAACACATTTTAATTATTTTCGATAGACCTAAAACATGCAAGTAGAGTAGACCCAGATAAGACGGTCCCTGTAAGACCCCGTCTGGTTAGGGTATATTCTATTTGCTTTGGAATTATACTAGTATAGATCTGATTCTACAGTGGTATTTTTTTTAAATTTTGCAAGGGTTAAGACTTTTCTTGTTCATATGCCAATATGAATATGAATTGATTTTCATAGCTACATTACTTCTTACATGAATATTCATGGTGTAAAGGGTTAACCGCGTCGTGTCAAAATAATACAGTACTTTACCATTAGTGGTTACACAGCTGCACCAAAGGCAGCTGCATCAAAGACCGAGGTGTAGTATGAAAGATCATATGACCAATCGTGCCACTAGATCTAAGTTTTTACCAGATTCAAAATTACCCTCTATTCTAGCATGCAACAGTGTACAGAAATGACCGTAAGCTCATAAAACTTTCTGTCATGTGTTACCAACAATATTGATAACTCGCCAAACTTGTTGTACGAAAGGGTATACTGGAATCACCCTGTCGGATGGGCGGTAAGTCGGTCTGTCCGCAATTTTCATGTTTTTAAAAAGTACCTAGTACCTAGTTATAGTCTACTTTCAGTCCAAAGGACCGCTCAGCCGACTGTACATTCACTCCTCTGGTCAATGAGACCACCGCATACAATATTGAGCACTGCTAACAAATGGCGCAATCATGCAGTCGCAGTACCGCCATAGGTACCCATTTTAGCCCCAGGGTGGAGAGAAGGTGAAGGTGTGAGACAGTGAAAAGCGTCTCTGAAATGTCCAGGAGATACCGGAATTTGAACCCAGACCTCCGGATTGGTAGTCAAGCGCGTTACCACCAGATCACCGCACACTACAATGGGCATTGCAGAATTATCTCACCTTTAACTTTGAGCATTGTTTGTCAGTTTGCAAAATAAGGGAAATTGGTACTGCAAACTCATTCTTCAATTTGAAAGTTATTGAATTGATATTTTCCATACATTATAATCACGAATAGTAGATGTTCAGCGGCAGGCATCTCAGAATTATCTCCCCTTTCATTTTTAACATTTGCAAACTAGGCTGTCGTGCAGGGGTATTCACTATATTTATTGATAGTTCTAGTTTAATTATTGTATTTAATAAATATTAATGTCCGTAGCAAAGAGTACAAGATCCATAATATAAGCAAACCTGATCAGATGTCTGATCTGGAGTTACTCTGTTTCCAAAGGGCTTTAAAAGGCATCTCTGTCATGTAGAGGGTTGACACTATTTAGAAGGAACATGAATGTTTGAGATTACAGTCAGATAAACCCACATTGTCTGCTGAGTAAGTCACTGGAATGTTTGGTATTCACCGCAATGGTACAATCCTAGGCAATGATTTAAAAGTCAAGTAACATTTCTTTTGTCGCACTATCATGTGAATGGCATAAGTCAGTATTTATATACTGGGTAATAAACAGTAACGGTTTTAATTGAAATGTGATACTTATAACTTCAGTCAATTTCAAAGTGTGCATGTTGTATAATCTTGCCCATTGTATCAATAAATTTATTCATTCTACTGTCAGTATAAACTCAAATACAGTAGAAACCGTCTCAAGCATCCATCAGAAAGGTATAAATATTGTTATGTAAGGTAAGTGGTAGCTTAATCCAGATCAAAAGGAAATTAGTTCATATAGGAGCTTTCTGCACTACGTTTGATCTACAATGAGCAACCACCTGTTTTTAAAGACTCCTTTTTTAAGTAACTAAATGACCGCTTCGGACGGGTTCTGTTGTAATGAATAAGTGTATTCTGGTGTTAATTATTAGTCAAACGATAAAATGTTTGTAATACCTTTTTTCATTTTTGAAAAATAATCGATATTTTTACCCAAAGTTTACACAGTTGTCCTAGCCCATTTCCCTGTTCTTTGTTTATTCCAAATTTCAGTACCTACTGAATATTCATGGGCAAAATAGTTGAATTGTAATCCATATCCAGCTAACCATGACTTGAGTCTCATTTCCAAATAGCTTGGATCCAGATGAGACTCGTTATAATTTGGCGTCTCATCATTATCCAAGCTGGTGACACTTAGTCCATAGTTCCTCAGAAGAGTGTCGTGACATTTGCTCACAGTTTCTCACTATCTTGTTCGAATCAAAAGTATTCAAAATTGCACCAGATTGAAATTTGAGCAGACATTTTATGTTACATACGGGTAAGGGTTAATGATGTTTTAATGTTGTTACACTGGTGCTGTAGATAAGATGAATACGTAGATAATGAGTATCTGCAAGATGGAGTTTGGCTGAGAAGTAAAAGGTTTGAATAATCCATCTAAAGTAGCATTTGGCTTAGAGGTAAAAAATAAAACTGGATAAATCATCTAAGGTAGCATTTGGCTGAGAAGTAAACAAAATAAAATTGACTAGATCATCTAAGATAGGGTTTGACTAAGAAGTGAAATATTTAGATTAATCTAGATATAATTAGACTGAGAAGTGAAATATTTAGATTATCTAAGATAGGGTTAGACTGAGAAGTGAAATATTTAGATTATCTAAGAAAGGATTTGACTGAGAAGTGAAAGATTTAGAGTATCTATGAAAGGCTTTGACTGAGAAGTAAAACATTTGAATAGACTAATACAAATTTTATATACAGCCCTGGTTTTAGTTACTTAGTATATTCTGGTGGTAAACTGTTCTATACACATATGCACACTATGGACAACAGCCCACATGGTAATATCCATATGCAAACATGTTTTAATGCACAGTAAATGTTTCCCAAATCTCTATGTCATTCACTGTATAGCATCCCTAGTATATAATTTCTGATGAAACTGTTTCAGCTTTGTCACCAATATAATATTATTTTTGAATTATTTTGTGAAAAATAAACTTCAATAAATGATGCTACATTTATCATTGTTTCGTTTCCCTTCATTTGATATATAAGGATTATGTATGAGTTAAAGGGTATAGAATGATTCTAGAAAAAGATCTAATGATGGGACTTAGTCAATTGGTAGCGTAATGCAGGACAAATGTTATGCAAAAACCCATTGTGTATTTATTAAGTGAACATTATAGAGATCTGTCTAAAACACTCACTTAATTTGATTATTGTTAAATTTAACCAGAAATCCTTGATCAGGTCGAGAATCATTCCCTGTTCCACATATTCAAAGGGGGATAATGTTCAGGATCACTTAGTCCAGGGAGATTTATCTCCAGAACCACATGGTCCAAAGAGAATTATCTCCAGTATCACAGAGTATCACGTGAAAATCATGTCCAGTGAGAATTATATTTAATACAACATAGTCTAAGGAGAATCATTTGCAGTACCATCTAGTTAAGGGACAATAATCTCCAGTGCCATATAGTCCAGGGACGATTATCTCCAGGATCCTTAGTACAGGTACATGTAGATTTATCTCCACTACCACATAAACTAGTCTATGGAGGATTGTCTCCAGTGCCACATAATCCATAGAGAACTATCTCTGGTACCATATAGTCCAGGTAAAATCTCCACTAACACATAGTACAGGGGAATTATCTTCAGTGCTACATAATCCTCGGAGAGTCATCCCCACGACCACATAATCCAATGAGAATTATCTCCAGTATCACAGTGTGCAGGGAAATTAGTCTCCAGTACCACATAGATCATGGATAATCATATCCTGTACCACACAGTCAAGGGAGAATTATCTCCACTAACACATAGTACAGGGGAATTATCTTCAGTGCTACATAATCCTCGGAGAATCATCTCCACTACCACATAATCCAATGAGAATTATCTCCAGTACCACATAGTGCAGGGAGATTTGTATCCAGTACCACATAGATCATGGATAATCATATCCTGTACCACATAGTCCAGGGAGAATTATCCCAGTACCACATAGTGCAGGGAGATTTGTATCCAGTGCCACATAGATCATGGATAATCATATCCTGTACCACACAGTCAAGGGAGAAATATCCCAGTACCACATAGATCAGGCAGAATCGTCTTCACTACCACATAGTCCATAGAGAATATTCTCCAGTACCACATAGTCCAGGAAGAATCATCTCAAGTTCCACACAGTCCAAGGAGAATTATCTACAGTACTACATAGTCCAGGGGAAATTATTTCCAGTATCACATAGTCCATGGAGAATTATCTCCAGAACCACATAGTCCAAAGAAGATTATCACCAGTACCACATAGGTCAGGGAGATTTATCTCCAGTACCACACATATTCTGTATATCGGATATCGATATCGTCATCCAGCACCACACAGACCAGAGGAAATTGTCTCCAACAACCACACAGTCCTGAGAAAATATACTCCGTGTAATCCAGGGAAAATTATCACATAGTCAAGGGCACAGAACTGTCAACTGACTCCTTCAGTTGGACCAATAATCTAGCTTGAACATGGCATTCTATACAATTGTGTTAAAGGTGTGTGGAAAATAATTTTATCAAGAACATTGAGTATAACAGATAAGATATTAAAGTTTTATTATTGTGACTTGTACATTGCCCTTTAGGCCTAGAATTCATCATACTTTTGATAATATAAAAAGTTTTCTGACATATCAAATTTCTATATACATGGGATAAACGACACGCGTGTTAACCTTTAGCCTGCTATTGGCGGATGAGTGAATACCTATGCAAACAGTTTGGGTCCAGATGAGACGCCGAGTAATTCGGCATCTCATCAGGATCCAAACTGTTTGACAACCTGATAGCATTTTGGTTGACAAATTGATTATAGCTTGATATAAAGCTATTTGAAAATGTAGTAAGTGAAAAAATATAATTTGCTCAGCAGGCTAAAGGTTAAACAAATGTCGCAGGCGGACCTGCAGCCAGTGCTGGTTCAGATAAGGGGACTCCTAACGAGGCCCCGACCTGGAGCAGCTATGTTTATCGGTCAATGTAAGGTTATATAATAACCCATATACCTCGGTCCATACTACCTTTTGACTATACACACAATAACAAGACACAAACAACACAGGCTAGTCCATCATACGATCACTTCAATCAATCGATCGTTATTAATAAACGATAACAAGACACGCCACTGCAGTGCAAAAACTTTCTATCTGTAACATTTTCAAACATTTGCCCATCAAAAACATCAAGCCATGTTAAATAGAGTAACTCGGTGTCTCATGAAGATCCAAGCTGTTAGACAATCGGTCAATATATTTTCAAAAGCTTGTCTGAATCGGAAGTATAGACAACATTGCACCAGATCCAAATGTGAGCAGACAGTATAAGTAAAACCTCTCTATAACGACCACTAAATTACATCAAGTATTTTGTGTTAAAGGCAGGTGGATGCTTAAAGCAAGGTGAAAGTAAAACAGAACGCTCCTACAGGAGCGTTCTGTTTTACTTTCACCTTGCTTTAAGCAACCACCTGCCCAAAATACCAACTAATTAACACACTTTAATGGTCGTTATAGAGAGGTTTTACTATAGTTACACATCTGAATAAGAGTTATAATGTGTGTGAGAGCACCTAGGTTTACCTTGAGATTTTATATAAAATATGTCTGGAATGTTTATTGTTGATGATGGTTGACGAGATCTCTAAAGAGTATCCCTTTACTCAATAAATAAACATTTAGCGTATGTACATATTTGTAGATATGATGAAACATTGTGAATGAATTGAAGCGTTACAGAGTATAAACGCTGTAGAATAGGTTTTGGGACATATTGTCTTTGTCTGTCTGTTTGGAACTTTTTATTGGTCATCACTTTTGACCTATTTTAGATAGGGACTGCCTATTTGGCATGCACGCTTTGTCATGAAGCTGCAATTTTTTAAGTGGTACAGTAAAACTCCTCTAATGCGACCACCTAAAAGAGGTATAGTTCTTGGTGGTAGAGGCAGGTGGTAACTTAATGCAGAAGAAAAAATGAGGGAGGAGCATTCCGCATTACTTTTGTCCTGCATTAAGCAACCACCTACTTATAACGACACACATGTTTATTCATTAAGTGGTCGCATTAGAGGAATTCGACTGTATTACTTCAACCAGAAATCATACTTGACCAAAGTCATATGTTTATGCATTTAATGTATAACATTTGCTCCATGATTATTAAGAATTTATTACTGCATGCGAGTTCATGGAATGATTTTTTTACTTTACAATTACACATAAACAAGAATATTTGGCTGTGATGGAAGCTTCAGGGTTTATGAGCAATCAGAGAAGACCCTACATGAGCTGTCTGATCTGGGTATATAGCCTGTTTCTCAATTTAACAAAAGTCGCAACTAGATAAGACCCTGATCAGACTAGGCCTACAGACTCTGTCTGATCTGGGTCTACTGTTTCCAAAGTTGACACCAGTCGTTTGTATGAGAGAAGACCTGGCCAGACTGCTCCCATAGGTTCGATATGATCTGGGTCTACTGCGTTTCCAAAGTTGAAAAGTCGTCTGTATGAGGGAAGCATTGTTTACCCAAGAAAGAACTAGTATAATTTCAAATAATTCAAATCATATGCTCCGTTGGATAACCCTTTACTTCATAAATATTCGTGCAAGAAATAATGACATTATGAATAATAAATAGATTAAGTGTTATAATAGCATATGCAATGTTGTCTATACTTCCATTTCAGACAAGCTTTTTGAAAATATATTGACCGATTGTCACACAGCTTGGGCCCTGGTGAGACGGCGAGTTACTCGGTGTCTCATCTGGATCAAAGCTGTTTGTGAGTCTGGTGAGCAAATGTGAGTCTGGTTGTGGACAGCTGGGTGAGAGTTATAAATGCGATATAAATGCCACGCACCATAACGTTATCGCAGGTAATTTTCGTCAGCAATTTTCGAAAATAACATTTCCTTCTCTTCACTTCAATAATACATTCAGCATATCAATCATATTGCATCCCGATGAAGTGTTTGTTTGGTAATGTTGATTAACATCCGTTTCTGCCAACTATGGGCTAATCGGACGACCAAGAGAGAGAGTGGGGCGGGTAGTGAAACCCTCGTGCGATGCCCTACTCTTATCATCTATTTTCTTTAAATGCCCGTTGTAAAATACTGGTACTTTGGACCTCGGTTTATAAAGTCTCACCCGAAGGACTTGGTCCGACAGGGGATCGAACCCGAACACCCATGTTCAATTCAATTCAATTCTTTATTGCGTAAAACATACATTTGTATGCTTAGAGCAAGATTACATAAACATACACAAGCAAGTATTGTAGTCGAGCGCATTAACCATGTCCGCAGGTGCATCCTGATGAGACCGATATAACTGATCTGTTTGCTTATGGAATGAAACATCTGATTATATAGTTTCTACCTTGGCAAAAGTTCCATGTGTGGATGTGTAAAAATGAATCTAATTAATATTCATGATTTCATCAGTTCTTCCATGAAAATGCATGGAGGAAAGGGATAAACATAGCACAGGGTCGGTGTCGCCTCTGGGGTCCAATTGTTAGCCAGTGTAATCACCAATTTGCTACCAGCATGTTAAGAGTAAACGATGTCGCCTGGTGATCCACAAATCTTTACATTGTGAAGCTACAGTAAAACCTCTCTATAACGGCCACTAAATTCTGTTAATTATTTTGTGAAAGTAAAACAGAACGCTCCTATACGAGCGTTCTGTTTTACTTTCACCTTGCTTTAAGTAATCATCTGCCTTTAACCCTTCTCTTGCTGATTTTTAAAATACATTTCTCCTGTTGTACCCATGCCCTGTTGTATAATTACTTATATCTTCACCTTGTACAAGTATTTCGCTGTGCAATCACTGCTATGGAGTGCATTGGTTGCACAATCAACTTGTAAATAGTGCAGACCCTGATGAGACAGCTCCTGCAGGAGCTGTCCCATCTGGGTATTCACTATTTACAGGTAGGTATATTGACGTGAATAGCAAGTGAAGGGTTAAAACAAACTATTTGATGGAATTTAGTGGCCGTTATAGAGAGGTTTTACTGTATTTGGAATCTAGAATGGGACTTTGACAACGGTGCATAACTCTTTCGCTGCTGTCAATGTCACATCTGTAAATACATAATTATTGAAGCAGTTTGGTTCCAGATGAGAAGCCGAGTAACTCGGCGTCTCATCAGTATTCAAACTGTTTGTTACTGTGACTTTTTTTTAAAAAAAAACAAAGAGATAAATGATGAAAACTAAAAATTGAAATTTTTAGCAGACAGCAAAGATCGCAGACGTCACAATGTGCAGCGAAAGAGTCGAGGATATCAAAACAAAAGCAATTAATTAGACAATGAGTACCGGTCAGTTAGTTGCACTATTAAGGGGGCATTGTCGTGCCTTTGACAGTGAACTACTAAAGCCATGGTCGTTTAGGAATAGTACTTGAACTCATATTTCTTTTGCTTTTATTTCTACTAATTTGATTAATTTGCACATGGGGTGGGAGTGGGGTTGGGCGGGGGCGGTGTGGGGTGGGGTATTGCATTGTCTGTTAAATATTGACCAATCAAAAACTTGAGAACTAACTCAGACTCAACTAAAAGTTTTATAAGCATGGACCCTGAGCTGTAGGTAAGAGGGGCATTCATGTTTTTTACAGAGTGATAAATGAAAGTTTAAGTATTTCTACATTGGGATATTTATGAAAGTTAAGTATTTGTACAGTGGTATTTATGAAAGTTTATGTATTTATACAAAGGGATATTTATGAAAGTTAAGTATTTATTGCAGCGGGGTATTTATGAATGTTAAGTATTTATTGCAACGGGGTATTTATGAATGTTAAGTCTTTTATACAGAGGGGTATTGATGGAATTCAAGTATTCTACATGTATTTTCTGTATTTCCACGCTAAGCTCTATCGCCTCTATGGAGCGATTCTAATAAATGAGTTAACTTAGAAAGAAGTGATTTGGATTCAGCATTACTCCTTTTATCTAAAACACCGGTGAATGTCTTGTTAGTTTTCATTATAGTATGTTCTAGAGGCGGAAATGCTAAAAATAAAGGATGCCTGAGTGTAACTGAGTATAAAAAGGATATTCGATTTGATCTGATTTTCATGAGAGATACATATACCTCTGATCTGGGTCTACAATTGACACACACCGTTATCTACAGTACTGTTAGTTGTAGCATATCAAACAGTATCACTACTTTATAGATGCTGAGTAGATGGCAATCTACGTGGTTTAACCCTTTCACCGCCAGTGACGTATACATGCAACACGACAAATAGTGCAGTCCCAGATCAGACGCCGCTTTTTCAAGGCGGCGTCTGATCAGGAACTTCACCTTTTGTCTGAATCTCTATTTCCATACCTGTGCTTCATTCCTTTGAAATTTGCATTTATTTATCTCATTTCCTTATTACACCTTTGATTGCAGACGACAATTAGAAATTTAGCCGTGGAAAGGTTAAACTTGGGGTATTCGCTAGTATTATATGTCCTTATCTGTCACTCATTATGTCGTCATGGCTGGTTTTGTCACGGCGCTGCTCGCTTTTACATTCAAACTTCAAGTAGTCTCAAACATCTGTGTATAAATTATAGTAAAGTATAGCATACACTCATACAGACATAGCATACCAAGTCTCTGGTCACGTGAGCTATAACTGATATCAGCTTTTATGCTGGGTATATTATGTCATACTTGGCTTAATTGTACGTGTCTATGACTCATCGATGACAGGTAAACTGTGTATAATTTTGACTGAGAATGATATCTGCTATGATTGTATATTAACCCCCGTTAAAACATCATTATACATCTTTTTTTTTATAAAACCAAATACGTACATGTAAATAATACTCATTTATAAAAATATAACTATTTAGTTTGAACTGCAAGTCTGTCATACATCATGACACAATCTAGAATTCTGGTTAAATTCGATTTTTTGTAGTACGTGTATTTAGGATGAACAGCAAAACACGAACGTATTTGATAGACAATGCATTACCTTCACAGATGGAACGTACAGTAGAACATATCTTATGCGGTCATCAACAAGCGGTCTATTTATTGGTCAGTAAGACATGCGGTAGCTTAATGCAGGTTAATAGTAAGACAGAAAGGTCCTACTTTCTGTATTACCTTTGCCCTGCACTAAGCCACTACCTGCTATTTAACCTATTCCCTCATAGGCTATTTCTAGATCCAACGTCTTTGAATATATCTACCAAAAAAGGAGCATTTACTAGAGAAAGGGGAAAATAGAATTATGTAGTATTGAAACCATTGTGATAAATAGAGTATTTGATCCGTAGGAGCAAATGCTCTATTTATCACAATGGTTTCAAAACGTGACTTTTACAGAGGCGTAGAAAGGCGTATTTATGAGGGGGGGGGTAAGAATCCTTTGTTCAATAAATGAATTGCTGCTTAGTGCAGGTTCTACTCTATGCCACTAACCTCTCGTATTGTATTACATTTAGCATGCTACGAACGAATCCGAGATTACCTTTATATACAGCTTGGATCCAGAGGAGATTGTGAAACTTTTAAATACTTATTCGTTCAAGCCTCTAGGAAACCAATTTTACCACTTTTTAAACAGCTTGGATCCTGACGAGACGCCGAGTTACCCATTGTCCCATGTGGAGCCAAGCTGTTTGCAAATGGGAGTCATATCGCGAATAGCGGATAAGGACTATTCGGTAAAATAAGGAAATGAGATAAATAAATGCAATTTTCTAAGGAATAAAGCATAAATATAGAAAAAGAGTTTGAGGCAAAACGTCAAGTCCCTGATCAGCCGCCGTCTGATCTGGGACTGCACTATTTGTCGTGGTGCATATTTGCGACATTGGCGGTGAAAGATTTTAAAAACAAACTTCACGTCAACATTGACTTTTTCATCAATTATTAATAAACACTGTCAATTTGGTCATTGAAGACAAAGATAATACACTATATCAAACGTTTATATTTATTCCTGAATATATAACATACTTATGATTACATGAACATAGTACATGTGTGTCAATTAAACGCCATTGTTAGTTTAATCGTTGGCCATTTATCAAATAATAGATAAAGCATTTTACAAGTATGTCTACTTCAGTTTCAAACAATAGTTTGCTTTTATTTCCAATAGAAATAAAACTAGAGACCCCTTTTAGACTCCTAGTTTGACTTATCAGGATCTGAACTGTTTGCATATTCTTCAGGATTTTGCTAACTAGAGCGTATGAACTGTTTGCATATTCTTCAGGTTTTGCCAATTAGAGCATCTGAGCTGTTTGCATATTCTACACGATTTTGACAATTAGAGCGCCCAACCCTCCCCATTAACCTTGCAAACTTTAACCTACATTTTTCCTATATATCAGTAGGGTATTCTGGTTGTTCGGTTTTCTATTTTGATTCGACAGTATTTCAGTTTTGGCACGACGTCTGTTTCGAAAAACATTCTCCCCAATAATGTTCGTTTGCATATGAAACGAATAGCATTGTTTTAGGCATAGAGGAACGTACAAGTGGAACTATCAAAATACCACAATTCAGTGATGATTTGAGTGTTAGACAGGGTTTCGAACTCACAGCGGCGAGGACTAAGAGATGACAGGTCGACTCTGGGTAGATCATATATAGATGGCGCCAAATCGACATGTAATTCACCGCTACTCCGCTGTGAAAAAACAATGTCCGCTCAAATTTGGATCTGGTCCAATTTGTTCTACGTCTGATTTGATCAATGTTTTAAAAACAAACTATAGACCTAGTGCCAAACAGATTGGATCATGATCTGACACCCAGTTGACCGGAACTTCATTAGGAATAAAGCTGTTTGTAATTGCGATTGTGTATCCATGCTTATAAAACTTTTTAGTTGAGTCTGAGTTCGTTCTCAAGTTTTTGATTGGTCAGATTTGAGCTTGAGAACGTTTTTGATTGGTCAGATTTGAGCTTGAGAACAAACCCAGACTCAACTAAAAAGCTTTATAAGCATGGACCCATGTCACCGGTAGCGGCATAAGGGTTACAGAACCAGGCATAGGCAAATGGCAAACAAACCGCTTCGTGGTCCCTTTACTGCCCACCTGGTGTTTAGAACTACAAAACCAATTTTCTTTGATATGCATAAATGAGGATGTTTTCATGGATACATCATTCACTGGTTTTTGGTCGAATAATGGAACTAAAACTGTGCCAAAGAAACCGCTTCACTTTAAATCATGATAATAATTCTGTGTTTTCAGTAATAAGATTGACATACACAACTCTTATAATGCAAGTATGTTCTGCCGATTAGGCTAATATAACACCTTTTTTGATTTTGTAACGATTTGTATCAATTCAAGCATGGTTAAAGTCTGAACTGGTTGTTCGAAATAACAGAGTAAAACTTCCCTATGCAGCCCCATAATGCAAATCTTATAGGGAGTCTTAAGGTAGATGGTAGCTTATAGTAGAAGGAAATACAGACAGTTCCAATAGCAATAGAATCTCTCTGTATTACCTTCGTTCTCCCTTAAGAAGCTTGCCACCTTTAAAGGCACCAATGCTTATTCATTAAACGTTTACTTCATGGATATTCTTGTTAGAAATAATAACATCATGAATGTTAATTAGATTAAGTGTTGTCATAGAAAATGAACTTAAGCATACTTGGCCATGGTGGATATTTCATAAGCAAACAAAGCAGACCCTTATCAGACGGCTCCTACAGCCACCTGGTCTGGGTCGTCTCTGTTTGCAAAGACGTAGAGAGGCGTGATTATGGCATAAAGGGTTACATGATCGCTTAAGAGAAACTCTGCTGATCACTGATCTAGATCCGGCCAAAGGTCTTGCTTAATCAAATGGTCACAAGGCAGGTGTTTTTCGTACACAGATAGAAACCGGCTAAACGTATTGGCATGTGTTGCATATTGACTTTTCAATGGTAAATACGTCTACGACTTTGCCTATTACATGTACTTTAATCCTTTACTCCATAAATAGTCATGTAAGAAATGACATCACAAATATTACTTAGATTAATTGTCATAAATTGTGGCCATGGTAGAAACTGTAAAAGAACGGTATCTATTTTATATCATAAGCAAATAGATCAGATCCTGATCAGACGGCTCCAACAGGAACCGTCTGATCTTAATCTACTCTGTTTGCAAAGGCATATTTATGAAGTAGACGGTTAATCAAATTCCAAAGTTGCTTTATGTCTGTGACCTTTACAGTTTGCCTGAACTAATTAAATGTTGATGTTATCAGACATCAAACGATCCAAAACAACCACACTGAATACATCGTGCTCATGGGATCATTAACAAAACATTGATTGAGACAAAAATGACTATTTACCTCTGCTATACCTCTATGAAAATACATCTGAATGAATGCAGGTGCCAGTTGCTAATAATAATTGATATATGCAAACATATATAAACAGATACATAATAAAAAAGGTGTGTGGTCACCGTCTTTATCGTATAGACATGTTTGAAGTGTGCCCTTTAGTGCCATTTAAGCCTTTCACCGCCAATGTTGCATACATGCACTACGACAAATAGTGCAGTCCCAGGGACTTCACTTTTTGTCTCAAACTCTATTTCTATATCTGTGTTTTATTCCTTTGAAATTTGTATTTGTTTATCTTATTTCATAATTTTACCTAACAAAATTGGTTTGCAGGCGACAATTAGAAATTTGGAGCCGAAAGGGTTGAAGTGGTACATATGTCTGTTGAAAAGATCGAACGTCTTTACGAAGCATCAGAGAGACGCAATTTCGACTATTTCTGACTCAATCGAGTATTTGGGAAATCATTTTGATCAAGTGTCATGACAAAAACTTTTGAAAAATGATTGACCAGGTGTCAAACATATTTGTATTATGATGTGACGCCTGATACAATTATGCTGAACCTTTTTCACACTATCGGCGAAAGTGTATTAATGTATGCAATAGTATAAACCTAGATCGGGATCCATAATGGTTCATACTCTGTATAGCGTTTTTCAAAATGGAAGAAAATTAAAGATTCTACTGTACCAAGAAGAAATTGGTTGACTTATAACAATTAGTTATTTACACAGTTTACAATGACTCTCCATATCAACTTACACAGAAGTGGAATACAGTGGAACCCCTCTACAGTAGTCAGATAATGGACAAACTGTATATCGTTACAAGCAGGTGACCGTTTACTTCAGAATGAAGATAATATAGGCAAGTATTATCGCTTTGTATTAGCTGTTCACTGCCAATGTCGCCAAATATTACATATGTCTTCACTGTGTACAAGTATTTCGCTGTGCAATCTCTGCTGTGGGGTTCACTGGTTGCACAATCAACTTGTAAACAGTGCAGACCCTGATGAGACAGCCCATGCAGGAGCTTTCTCATCAGGGTCTTCACTATTTACAGGTAGGTATATTGACGTGAATAGCAAGCGAAGGGTTAATATGTTCAACTGTACGACAAACAAATTGGTTGACTTATAACAATTAGTTATATTTACACTGTTTACAATGACGCTCCTTATCAACTTATACAGAAGTGGAATGCAGTAGAACCCATTTACACATATCAGCAACTCTTTCTGCTCTGCATTAGTTTCCTCGCCTCCTAAATTGTCGCATATTTTATTGTAAACGATGTTGGTCCAGATGAGACACTGGGTATCTCCGTGTATCATCGGGATCCAAGCTGATGCAAAATTATTTATAAGTCAAGTTACATTTTTGTCGTCTCAATATCATACGAACGGCATAAGTCATTATTTATATACTGGGTAATAAATAATATAGTTTTTAATTGAAATTTGATGCTTATAACTTCAGTAAAATTCAAAGTGTATATGTTGTAAACTTGACCATTGTATCAATAAATCTATATAATCTACTGTCAGTATACAATCAAATACAGTAGAACCCATCTTAAGCGACCAGCAAAAAGGGGTAAAGTTATCTATGGGTATGTAAGGTAGTTGGTGACTTAATGCAGATCAAAAGTAATGCAGAAAACTCCTATAGGAGCTTTCTGCATTGCTTTTGATCTGCATTAAGCGAACACCTGCTTTTTAAAGATCCCCTATACTCAATTGATGGTGGATAGATTGTCTTAGAGTTTGAAAGATTTGGATAGGTCATCAAAGATAGGGTTTGACTTGAGAACAGTGAGAAGTGAAAGATTTAGATTATCTAAGATAGGGTTAGACTGTGAAGTGAAAGATTTAGATTATCTAAGATAGGGTTAGACTGAGAAGTAAAACATTTGAATAGACTAATACACATTTTATATACAGCCCTGGTTGTAGTTACTTAGTATAGTCTGGTGGTAAACTGTTCTATACACATATGCACTCTATTGACAACAGCCCATTTTGTAATATCCATAAACAAACCTGTTTTAATGCACAATCGTTTTTCCCCAAATCCCTATGCCATCCACGGTTATAGCACTAGTAAATACTTTCTTATGAAACTGTTCCAGCTTTGTCATCAACATCATATTGTTATTGAATTCTTTTGTGAAAAATAAACTTCAATAAATCATGCTGCATTTATCATGGTTTCGTTTCCCTTCATTATACCCCTGCAAACGAAGTTTGAGAGAGGGTATATGGAGTCAGTGTGTTGGTAGGTGTGTCTGTCTATCTGTCTGCCCATTGGTCTGTCTGTCTTGTCTGTCCATAGTACAACCTGGCCCAAATCTTGTGACGTAAACTGCTTCTACATTTCTTTACCGATTTACAACAAACTTTGCATATGCATTAAGTATGAAGTGTAGATTTGCATGACACAATTTCACGTGTGTAGGCATTGCAGAATTATCTCCCGTTGAAGTATTTTTTGTCAGTTTGTCATGAAACATGGAGAGTTGGTGTAGCGAACTCCTTCAGTTTTAAAGTTATTGAATTTATATTTGATATTCATAATAAAGACGAATGGCACATGTGCAAGACACACTTTTTATGTGTTTAGCCTAGGCTTTGCAGAATTATTTCTCCCTGAACTTTGAGTATTTTTGTTATCTTGTCATGAAACATGGGAAGTTGGTGTCGCGAACTCCTCATTCAATTTGAAACTTATTGAATTGATACATGACATACATAATAAATTCTGAAGGGAGGTGATCCCCCGAGAGCAGAAATTGCAACACAAAAAGAGAAAATTGCAGACTCGGTTTTATTGAGTCTGTTCATGAACAGTAATTGAATGTGCAACACTTATCACGACCCTTAGCAAAGCGGTATTCAATTTTCAGAACAAGAAGTACTGAAATTCATGATCTCGAAGGATCAGAAGGTATAACAACAACACTACCTGTTACATGGGTAGTTTGTGTCACAAACTTGGATTTGCAATCAAGGCTGCTGTGCATGGGTATTCATCACCTTTAGTGAAGGTTCTAGTTTGATATACAGTAGAGCCTGTCCTAAACGTCCATTCATTTATTGAAACACAGTCTTAACAAGATGTGTTTGTGAAACACTAATCCCCGATATGACCTTTGGCATTGATGTATGACCTGGACCTTAGTAAGTCATCCCTAAAACTGTTCGCCTCTATAAGTTGTACATGCATGCCAATGTATGTTGAATGAAGACAAAATTATTACCAATCAAATTTGACCTTTGATCTTGTATGATATTGACCTTAATAAATCACGCTTAAAAATGTTCGCCGAGTTTGAAATATGTATGTTTCCAACATTACAGTCGGACACAAACACACCAACAGACAGGACAAAACAATATGTCCCGATCAGTTAAAAGCCTGGTCACAACCCGCCGTGTGTGTTTTTAGCACGTACGTTTTTGGGGGGTTCAGGGCTGCTACGTTTTTCTGAAAACGTGGAGAAGAAGTAGCAAATGCAGGGAGGAAAGCACGTCACACGCACGGTTGCGCAAGGTGTACGTACGTGGCACGCACGACAGCCTCGCCCTGGTCGGTTGCGTGCACCGTACGTTGCACGCGCGGTATGTGAGTTGTAAGTGCTTACAACGTGCTCACAACGTACGATCTCCGTGCGATTACCGCATTATCGTACGGAGGCCGTACGGTCCACGTGCTGCTCACGTACGGTCCACGTGAGTTTTGTCAGTTCATTGAACAGTAGAACTGGGGAAGTGCCGAGTGAGCACAGACCACGTACTTATCACGTGCGCAACACGCACGTGCTAAGTGCGTCGTATGTAGAGCAAGCGACTGTGGGGAAAAGATTAAAACACTCACGGAGTCAGTACGTTGTGCTCACGTTGGCTGTAGAAGCACGTGCGTCACCCGTACGTTGGTGAATCTGTAGCCCGAACGCAGCTCGAACGCAGCGAAAGTTTTGCATGCACCAAAAGTGCTACGGCGTGTCTGCGTGCTCCTAAATCCGTACGGAGGCCGTACTCACCACGTACGGATCCCAAAATTTCCCCACGTTTTTGCACGTAGACAACACGCACTTGCACGTACGGCGTGTTGTGACTACCGCTTTAGGGGGGTTAAAAAGCAGTTGATTACTCAATGCAGGTCAAAATGCAAAACGCTCCTATAGGAGATGTAGTCTACGGAAAATATACCCAGTATCACATAGCCCAGGGAGAATTATCTCCAGGACCACATAGTCCAGGGAGATTAATCTCCAGTACCATACAATCCAATGAGAATCATCTGCAGTAGCACCCAGACAATCGTTTCCAACACACTATAGGCCAGAGAAAATTGTCTCCGGTAACACATAGTCCAGAGAAAATCGTCTCCAGTACCACATAGTCCAGGGAGAATCATCACATAGTCCGGGCACAAAACTGTCAAACCACTCATTCTATTGGATACATAAGGCATTCTTTACAATTACGATGATAGCATGTGAAAGAATTAACAGTAATTTGATCAAGAATCTTAAACATAACATTTAGCTTACGAACATATTTGTAGATATGGTGAAATAGTGTGAATGAATTGAAGCTTTACATAGTACAAATGCTGTAGAATAGGTATGTTTTATACATTTTAGACAGGGGCTCCATATTTGGCATGTAGGCTATCTAGCGAAGCTGCAATCTTTCAGTGGCACCACTTCAACCAGGAATCGCACTTGACTTAGATTATACATTAATGCATTAAATCTGTAACTTTTTTCTCTACCAATATAAATTAAAACAAAATACTGCATGCATGTTCATGGAATGAATTTTTACAATTACACATAAATAAGACATTTGGGCTGTGGTAGATGCTTTAAGATCAGATTTTTCTTATCTTATAAGCAATCAGAGAAGATCCTGATCAGACTGCTCCTGTAGGTTCTGTCTGGTCGGGGTCAACTCTGTTTCCAAAGTTGACACGAGTCGTCTGTATGAGGGAAATAGTTAAAACAGTGTTGACCAAAGAAAGCGCTAGTCTAATTACAAAATGATTCAAACTACATGTACAGTAAAACCTCTCTATAACGGCCACCAAATTATGTTAATTAGTTGGTATTTAGGGCAGGTGACTGCGCTTAAAGCAAGGTGAAAGTAAAACAGAACGCTCCTATAGGAGCGTTCTGTTTTACGTTCACTTTGCTTTAAGCAGCCACCTGCCATTAACACAAAATACTTGATGTAATTTAGTAGCCGTTATAGAGAGGTTTTACTGTATATGCTCCGTTGCGCAAACTTTAGAGATATCGCCAACTAACAACAACGCTTAACATTCCAGACAATACTTTTCTTTCAAATTACGAGGTAAACCTAGATAATCTTTCAAATATTATAACTCTTGTCATGCTGTGAAAATATAGACCCAAGCTATTTTCAAATAAGAGTGTGATATCACGAACAGTGGATAAGGGTTAACAGTTGAAACAAACTTCACGTCAACATTGACTTTTTCAACAAATACAGTAAAACCTCTCTATAACGGCCACTAAATTGTGTTAATTAGTTGTAAGTTGGTATTTAGGGCAGATGGCTGCTTAAAGCAAGGTGAAAGTAAAACAGAACGCTCCTATAGGAGCGTTCTGTTTTACTTTCACCTCGATTTAAGCAGCCACCTGCCTTTAACACAAAATACTTGATGTAATTTAGTGACCGTTATAGAGAGGGTTTACTGTATTGATAACCATTGCCAATTTGCTCATTAAAAGGACAAAGAAAATAAACCATTTCAAACGTTTATATTTATTCCTGATTATATAACATACTTATGATTACATGTAAATGTATGTCATTTAGGCACCATTGTTACCTCAATCGTTGATCTTTAACCAAAAAGTAGAATGAGTTTGCTTTGAATTTCCATCAAAAATAAAACCAGACCGGTCCATTTGAGACTCCTTGTTCGACTTAACAGGATCTGAACTGTTTGCATATTCTTCAAGAGTTTGCTAACTAGAGTTGATCAATGTTTTATACAACTATAGACCAAGTGGAGATTGGACCAGTATGAGACACCCAGTTACCCGGATTAAATATGTTTGTAAATGCGGTTCAGGTCGCCGGTAGCGGTATAAGGGTTACACAAGCAGGCATAGGCAAATAGCAAACAAGAGGGTCACATTAACCACTTTCCTACCTACTAAGATTTCATTACACGTAATTGATATTATTACCATAATTATGATATACTAGCTTTCGTGTGTTTCAATATACACACTCCATTTACCAAATCGTGATTTATCACATAATCTGTGTATGAGTGCCGAAACAGAGTACCATAAACTGCGGAAACGCACTAGTGCATTTTAGTTACATTAGCAGTTTGAATCCGGTCAATAATTAACCTTAAGGTATTTCCCGCAATTTGACCTTCGTATTAAAATTGATTTAATCTATAGTTTTAACATTTTTTCAGCAATAATTATTATTTTAATACAGTTATTAAGTAAAGGCCCTAGTGTAGTTCATAAAATGTTAAACAACACTTTTTTATGAATTAAATGAAAACATTATTTTTTACCTGAAAATATGCAAAAAAGATGTGTCATATAACTCACTCTTCCAGATTAATTTTTTTTTCAAAAGTATCCTTCCAAATATCTTCTTTAGTCCAGTTGGTGTATTAATAAGTCCTTATTATATGATAAATGTTCAAAATATATATTTCAATCATAGCAAACATATGCTTTCTATTGGATAAGTTGCTATGGCTAAAAATAATGGTGTTGGGAAAAAGTGAAATTGAAACATTTATCATATAATAAGGACTTATTGATACACCAACAGGACCAAAGAAGATATGTGGAAGGAAACTTTTGATATTGTTTTTAAAAAATCTGAGCTTCATGAGCTTCGTCTATCTTATTACTACGCTGTTTGTAAACAATGACCGAAACGGCCATCAGCTATAGCATGCTTTACTTTCTATGGCACTTTTTATTTTAGGGTAATCCGATTACAATTTACGTTTTCAATAATGAATATGACACTCACTAAAGCTCGTGTCATATTATTATAATAAACTCGTGTCATAAAAATAAATTGTAATGGACACCCATGTACATAACTCGAACTTCAAGGGACCGTGCAAATTAGTTCGAGATAAGAGGAGTTCGAGTCATCCGGTATCTAATCAGAATGTTTTCTCAATGCCACAGCTTAATACAGGTCTAAAGTAATGCTGAAAGCTCCTGTATGATCTTTCAGCATTACTTTAGACCTGTATTAAGATGTTATATGTGTTTCCAGATACCTGTAGCGATACATTTTAGAGCAATTATGTATTGTAAGTTTTGCATGGACTGAACTTTTTGTTTAAGTTATCCCGAATTTCGAGTTATCCGAGTTCGAGATATCGAAGTTAAACTGTACTAACATAATAATTATGTATTATTTCAATACACACAATCAATGTTGTTAACAAAATCATAATACATTAACCTCCGTACTATTTCAAAATGCAGAACTCATAATGTTAACAAAATCATGACAAACCAACCTAAGTATTATTTGAATGTACACACTTTATATTATTAACATTATGATATACTAACCTACGTATTATTTCAACACACGTACATAACGAAAACTTATTGATAACGTTTGCAAACCGTTTTGAACATACATTTTCTAATATGATACGTGACTATCAACAACTAATTTCACACATTTATCAGATATGACGACCCAATAAAAGATACATGCTAAATTAGGGTCTGAATACTTCTACTGTGCTTTTGAGAAACTATTAGCCAACTATCGACCAACTGCCACAACACAAGCCTTTGATAAACTATTGACCAAGTGTCGAGCAAATTTGGACTCGCCTGATAAAAATATACATAAATGTTTTGCACACCATCGGCGAAATTATATTAACTCGTATTTCCGCACATAACCCTCAGTTCTCACAGGGTTAGTAATCAAAACAGCAAAGCAAAGCGAAACTATTTCCACAGTAGCAGATGAATGTTTGGCAACAATTTATATGGCAGACTAAGTGTTTAGTCTATACAAAAGAAACAAGTACAAATATAAAATCGCAGAGACATAATTATACATTATTTTAGAAAGGTGTATAAACATGTACATGTACATAGCTATAATTCAGTAAACCTACCGGTAGTTGATGCGATGGCGATTTCAACTACACATACACTGTACATGGACGCTTTAAATATTTGATCGAAACTCTCATCTAACAAAGATAATAGTGTATGTGCAAATTGACGTTTCATCGAGACTGAAAAAAGTTTGACATTTTTATTGAAATTATGATGTTAAAGTATCTTTGGCAGGTGACAACCTAATGCAGGATAAAATCCACACAAAGGAGGTCTCTGAGAGCTTTCTGTGTTACTTTCAATTGCATTTACCCCTCCCGTGCCACAATGACGGGTTTATGATATCACATGCAAACAGTTTGGATCCAGATGAGACGCCGAGTAACTCGGCGTCTCATCAGGATCCAAACTGTTTGACACTCTGTTTACTGTTTTATAAAGAAAATGGAAGAAGTGCACACACTTACACTTAAAATAAACGAAACTATGCTCAGCAGACGACAATGCTGGCGCCGGAAGGGTTAAACAACTGTGTATGAGATGTCCGTATCTTATCTGGATCTACATAAATGCAGGTATATTGTCTGGAATAATATGAAATGGTTGTATCTTATCTGAATCCATACTCGACGTCTGTTTCTTATCTGGATCCATATGAGATGCTGGTATCCTATCTGGATCCATATGAGATGTTGGTATCCTAACTGGAACCATATGAGATGTTGGTATCCTAGCTGGAACCATATGAGATGTTGGTATCCTATCTGGATTCATATGAGATTTTGGTATCCTATCTGGATCCATATGACATGCTGGTATCCTATCTGGATCCATATGAGATGTTGGTATCCTATCTGGATCCATATCCTATCTGGATCCATATGAGATGTTGGTATCCTATCTGGATCCATATGAGATGTTGGTATCCTATCTGGATCCATATGAGATGCTGGTATCCTATCTGGAACCATATGAGATGTTGGTATCCTATCTGGAACCATATGAGATGTTGGTATCCTATCTGGATCCATATGAGATGACGGTATTTTATCTTGATCCCGACGTTTTGAAATCGGCATAACGAACTCATCAATAACACGGACAGAGCTAATCAGTAAAACACGTTCGGAAATCGACAGTGCCATTAACCATTCGCTTGCTATTCGCGTCAATATACCTACCTGTAAATAGTGAAGACCCAGATGAGACAGCTCCTGCAGGAGCTGTCTCATCAGGGTCTGCACTATTTACAAGTTGATTATGCAACCAGTGCACTCCACAGCAGTGATTGCACAGCGAAATACTTGTACACAGTGAAGATATATGTAATTATACAATAGGGCATGGGTAAAGAAGGAGAAATGTATTTTAAAATTCAGCAAGAGAAGGGTTAAAACAAATACTTCGATTTCCTGGGTAATATAATTGATATATGTTATAAAACAAAATCAGCAAACATTAGCTCACTTGTTTATGCATTTCAGAGTAGCACGCTTTCATTTTACAAATCATGTATACATATTAATATTAATACGTTTTGTTAACAATAGTTCTCAGATATTCATAACCTTTATTCCAGTTGATAAATGTTGATGTAGTTACTTTCCCCAGGCGCGGAGCTGTTACTACTAATGTAGAGTCTGTCGTCGTCGTCACTGTAAGTTATGGCCAGGGGGAAATGTGCCAGTCCCTGGTCATGTCTCAGTAAGATCTGAATGAAGTCTCCAGTATTGGAGAGCTGGTGGACGTTGTGGATGTCCCTGCTACACACATACACGGTGCCGTTCCTGTCTACAGCTACTGACCGTGGATACTTTAACATGTCATGTTTGTACACGGAGATGACGAGACCGCCGGTAGTCATACACGTCATTGTGTCTGTTTCACTGTCAGTTACGTAGATAACGTTCTTGTCACGACCTATAGCAATACCACGAGGAATGATGAACAGGTCCATGTTGTTGTTGTCTGTGGTAAATGTGTTCAAAGTTCTACCAGACATGTCGATGCGTTTAATACTAGGTGGATGATGGCATACAGTAATAAAATTTGAACCGTCAAAACAAAGTCCAGCAACACCAGCACCAGGTGTATCTATTGTGTGACACCTGGTCAGGACGTCTGACACGGTGAGTATCTCTAGTTTCTTCTCATTTCCTAAAGCCACGGCCACCTGGTTTGGTTTTGTTTCTATAACACCAAACGGTTTTGATGTTATAGATAGACAGGATGTAAGTTTGTTTGTCTTCATGTCAATCAGTTTGACGCTATTGTTATCAATGTCTGTAACAACCACACGGTCCCCGGTCAGTGCAGCTAAACCGTTGATAGTACAATCCTTTGTATCGTCCTCCGACTTCACGTTGACTTTCAGCACGAATCGGGCCGATGTGGGCGTGTCACCCTGCCTCAAAGACAGCGACCATATGGCGGACAGTGTAGACATCATATGTTGAATTTTCTCGTCCCGGTTAAATGAGTAAATTGTCATCTTGTCGATACTGAACTGATTTATTCTAGTATTCATGGCAGTAACACGATCTTGAGACATTTTCGTTGTTACATATAATTGGTTCTTTTTGCCATCAGTTTTCTTTCGCTTTAGGTCTGATTTCAAGCTGTTCGCTTCCGATAGAAGGTTTTTGTATTCGTCTGTCGCAGTTACATTTTTCTCAGAATTCGCTACATTGACCGACGACACTTTCCGAATTGTGTCTTCTTCAAGTTTATCCAGAAATTTATTGATTTCTTCTCTGAAGTGTTTTATATTTGCCAGTGCTTTAGAGTGCATCTTCTTGTTGTCCTTCCTGTCTGCGTCACTCCGCTTCTGTTGAACTGTTACCAAGTTAACCAATTTGTCTAAATCCGCTGTCCGACGTATGTACTCCTGACTGTTCGCAATGTCACCAGAGATGTCCGGTATATAACTCTTGTTTGAACAGGAGCTGTGATTCAAAGTAATACAGACACTGCAACATATCTGATTATGGTCTTTACAGAAATATTCCAGCACTTTTCCATTATGTTTTGGACATTTTTCCGTCAGCACGTCTGTAACACTGGATCGTAGTTTCGATTTCGACATGGCTGACTGATCTAACATTGTATGATGTTTCGTGGCGGAGAGCTTACGATGAGCATTACAGCAATTATCACATAGGTACTCACAGCAATCCTGACAAAAGCCCACGGCTTCCACATGAAGATTGTCGGTGCTACACGGCTGGCAAGAAAAGTCGAACATTTCCTCCGATCCAGCGACTATAGATGCACTTAAATCTTTCTTTGAAGTTCCGGTCGCCATGTTTTAACAGTTGTGGAATTACTTCCTCATTCACTTGAATATCGATTACACGGGTATGTACACGTTACAAGTCGGTATCTATACTGCCTCATACTATCTTTAAGTATACAAATAATATATTAACATTATTGTACCTGCTTGGTTACTGTTTATCACTGTATTCTGTGTCAAATATGTCATTAAACGCAGGTAACACACATGACACATTAACATCCAATGCTTTAAGGCTATACTAACAGTATTGATCTAACGTGTAATATCTATAAATAGCACTCCAGTATTATTTAAAGAATGATTTTGATTGGAAGAAGTCATACGCTATATGTTTAACCCTTCGCTTGCTATTCACGTCAATATACCTACCTGTAAATAGTGTAGACCCAGATGAGACAGCTCCTGCAGGAGCTGTCTAATCAGGGTATGCACTATTTACAAATTGATTGTGCAACCAGTGCATTCCACAGCAGTGATTACACAGAGAAAAAATTGTAGACGGTGAAGATATATGTAATTACACAACAGGGCATGGGTAAAGAAGAGGATATGCATTTTAAAATTCAGCAAGAGAAGGGTTAAGTATGTGGAATGGGAAAAAGAACTGACTAGTAGGTCGTTAAGCCGTGTCAGTGTAGTATTTTGTAGATAAAGCAAAGGGTACGAATTCGACCCTCACAACGGACATCCCTTTTTACTATATCATTCTTTAATATTAATACAGCAGAACCTTTATAAGCAGCTGTTCATTCGCTGAATAAGCAGGTCGTTGCAGGGCAAAAGTAATGCAGAAAGTTCCTGCATTAAGGTACCACCTGGTTTACATATCCATAATTAGATCTTTTTTTCTGACTGCTTATTAAGACATGTTCTTCCGTATATTACACGAGTCTAACCCTGTACTAAATAATTACGCCTTTCTACGCACTTGCAAACAGAGTAGACCCAGATTAGACCACTCATATATAAGTCGTCTGATCAAGGTCTGCTCTGTTTGCTTATGATATAAGATATATAGTTGAACTTCGATAAGTGGAACTTCAAGGGACCGTGCAAATTAGTTCGAGATATCATCCGATTTCTAATCTGATCGATTTGTCAAGACCACAGCTTAAAACATGTCTAAAGTAATGCTGAAAGCTCCTGTAGGAGCTTTCAGCATTACTTTAGACCTGTATTAAACTGTCGCGTGTGTTTCTAGATATCTGTAGTGATACGTTTTAGAGCAATTATGTAGTGTTAGTTTTGGCAAGACTGGACTTTTTATTCGAGTTATCCCGAAGTTCGAGTTATCCGAGTTCGAGATATCGAAATTCAACTGTACATATAATTCTACAGTTTCTAGCACGGCCAAACATTCCTGCGTCCATAACGAAATATTAATTGCTAAGAGTGGCAAACACGTTGGATCTAGATGAGACATCGGGTTACCAAACGTCTAATTCGGATATAAACTGGATGAAAACTGCTTTCTCGAATGCGATCCTTACGTTATACTTACAGTAGGTTTGAGTCTCTGAGTCGTTGAGCCCTCGTATTTCAAATGCAGTAGGTATTACACCAGACTTACAGTACATTTACAGTAGTGTTCCACTAATCCCTTCTTACTCAAATGCAGCAGGCTTTACGATGGATTTCGAATTTCCACCAAATACGATTGTTATTCACATGCAGTAGACATTACCCCGGCTTTCAAACATGGCTTTAATGCTTTGTTCAGCCTCTGCAATTTTTAATTAGAATTTGCATGTTTGTCACCCGGCGGAATGTACGTTCTGTTTATAAAATGAAGAATGTTTCATTCGCTGACATACTTAAATATGTTGATTGACAACAGCAGTCTTACTTAAACGCATTTAGAAAATAATTGATTGTCATTGCGTAATAAGTAATAAAGATCAAACATAAATATTACCAGTCTGCTTTTTTTAACTTTGAGCAAAATTGTAAAATCAAGGGAGGCAAATGTTAACGATTTTAATATCGTAAATTAGTGGTGTTACCTCTCTGATGTTGGACGTTTACTCTTGCACTTGCCGAATTATTCCTGTGCAACCGCTTTGGTCAAAATATTGCAGGCTCTCAGATGATCACACGACTTGTTGATCGTTTAACCCATTTGCTCCCACGATCCCATATATGGGACGTAGGCAAACAGTGTAGACTCTGATCAGACGCCGCATAATGCGGCGTCTGATCAGAGTCTACACCGTTTGCCGATAGGAAATTCAATATAAAACAAAACAAAAATGAACATAGAGACCAGACATTCCTTAGATAAAAAATAGACTAATCCAATATATAAACATGGAAGAATCCACTGGGAGCAAATGGGTTAACAGAGGGGATAAAACAGGGTTGTTTCTAAAATCAAGTATTCAGATTGGCATACCAGATTAATTTGAAAACTTACGTCATGACACTTGGTCAAATTTCTTTTCAAACGACTGAATGAACTATAAGCAGTCACATCATACCAAATCCCATACCAAATCCAGATTTGAACAGACATGATTCGTTAAAATAAATTAACTAAAATATTCTTTACTTCATATCAGTTATCTAAAAATCTGCATCGTGCCTTGGAAATCATCGTTGTTTTAGCAATACTACATGTATATGGTAATATCATTGTTAATTCTGCTCTGAAGCGAACCGTTAACGTTAATCTATAGAAAGTTGATCCTAATGAATTGTGTATCTACATGTACAATAAGCACGCTTCCTAACGTATTATCATGGAGCTGGTATATGTCTGCAATCAGTGTTCGGTAATTTTAACCCATTCCCTGATATTGACGACTGATGACGACTCTGTAAAAATCACTTTGTGAAACCATTGTGATAAATAGAGCATTTGCTCCTATAGGAACAAATGCTGCATTTATCACAATGGTTTCAAACAACAAAATTCTAAAATTTTTCCTTTTCTCTAGTTAATGCTCCTTTTCGGTAGATTTATTCAAAGAGGCTGTATCTAAAAATAGCCTATGAGGTAATGGGTTAAAGATAACTGAATAACATATAATTACATGTAAATAGCGAAACTGAACTATTGTCAGAAGAGTGTCTGCATGATAGAGTTCTGTCTCATATTAGAGGTAAGTGCAATATTAGAGACATATCTCTTGTTAGAGGTGTGTCTCATATTAGAGATAAGTGAAATATTAGAGACCTATCTCATGTTAGATGCAAGTCTCATGTTAGAGCCCTGTCTCATGTTTGAGGTCGATCTCATGCAAAATGTTAATCAGTTGCTTCAGTGTTCTAAGGGCAGATTTCTCCCATCTAATTTTCCAAAATGGTACACAAACATCAGTTTGGTTTTTTATCGTCGCAATCGGATCCCGATAATTTACAAAAAGTTATCATAAATTCGGATCCAAATCCAAACTGTTAGAAAAGGTTATCTGAAAAAATCCCATAGTAGTGACAAAAAAATACAGTAAAACTCTTCTAACTCGACCACTTAATAAAGATCAATGGATGATTTTAAAAGCAGGTTTTAACTTAATGCTGGACGAAAGTAATACTGAAGCTCCTACGGCAGCTTTCTGTTTAGCATTCTTCCTCCATTAAGCGGTCACATGCCCTCAAGTCCCCGATTTATACATAACTTTAGTTGTCGCATTAGAACATTAAAACCCTGGTATGATAACTTAAAATTAGAGAAACTTTGTGTCGCACGTATCTCTGAAACCACTAGGGCTAACGTCACCAAACTTCACAGGACTGTTCACCAGCATTAGTTGTCGTGCATCTGGTTTTTTATTGTCTCCCCTGATAACTTTGGAGTTACAGACATTACACTGTTTTTGTGATACACACAAAACTCTAGTTTGATTTAATTTTGTCGAGTGCGTAGTTTTTGTTCACACTGTGCAGACATTGGGTGTGAGAGCTACGGAAAAGGACCCTTTTATCTTGGTCGGCACTGCATTTTATATGTCAGCGAGTTAAGAATGGTATACACTGAGACTATTTAGGAAAATAATATTCGCATGGAAATGCTTTGAAAAATCTGGTTAACGATAACAAACATCAGCGAACTGGACCGAGTGTCATTTTGAAATCCGGTCCAGGTCGGCACTATTTGCTAGTACTATAGAAGCTTTACTGTAGTTTAAATAACTAAATTTTCATAGTACATTGTGCTTTGATTCTTTTATCCCGCTGTTAAGACGTAAACTGTCTGATCAAATTTGGATCTGTTTAGTTTTGACTATGTCCGATTCGACTAAGCCTTTAACCGTTCGCTTGCTATTGACGTCAAAATACCTACTTGTAAATAGTGAAGACCCAGATGAGACAGCTCCTGCAGGAGCTGTCTCATCTGGGTTTGCACTATTTACAAGTTGATTGTGCAACCAGTGCACTCCACAGTAGTGATTGCACAGCGAAATACTTGTACACAGTGAAGATATATGTAATTATACAACAGTGCATGGGTAAAGAAGGAGAAATGTATTTTAAAATTCAGCAAGAGAAGGGTTAAGAAACTACATGTATTGACAGAGTGTCAAACAGATTGAACCCTGATGAGGTGTCGATTTACTCGTCGTCTCATCTGGACCCAAGCTGCTTTGTAAACTTGAGTCAGACCGAGGATAGCGATATATGGGTTAAACTGGTTCATGCCTATGTAAACAGAGTAGACCCAAATAAGACGGTCCATGTCAGGGTTTACTCTGTTTGCTAATATAATTTGATAGTTCGGGTTCTTTAGCTTCTAAAATGGCTACAATGTTCCTCTTCCGTACTTCATTATAACTATTTTGTCCATGAATATTCAGTAGGTATTAAAATTAGAAATGAACATAGAACAGAGAAAGGATTAAACAGCAAGACAAAAAGACCATTATCTAAATAGAAATATAGATGATATCCCCACAACATCATAATTTAACCAGCGCTAATAGACTGTAGGAAAAGTTATAAATCTATAATTATAAACATATACCATATACTGAACACATTTTAATTATTTTCGATAAACGTTCATTTAAACACCTGAAACGTGCAAGCAGAGTAGACCCAGATAAGACGGTCCCTGTAAGACCGGTCTGGTTAGGGTATATTCTATTTGCTTTGGAATTATACTAGTATAGATCTGATTCTACAGTGGTATTTTGTTTTTAACTTTTGCAAGGGTTAAGACTTTTCTTGTTCATATGCCAATATGATTATGAATTGATTTGCATAGCTACATTACTCCTTACATGAATATTCATGGCGTAAAGGGTTAACCGTGTCGTGTCAAAATAATACAGTACTTTACCATTAGTGTTTACACAGCTGCATCAAAGGCAGCTGCATCAAAGACCGAGGTGTAGTATGAAAGATCATATGACCAATCGTGCCACTAGATCTAAGTTTTTACCAGATTCAAAAGTACACTCTATTCTGGCATGCAACAGTTTACAGAAATGATCGTAAGCTCATAAAACTTTCTCTCATGTGATTACCAACAATATTGATAACTCGCCAAACTTGTTATACGAAAGGGTATACTGGAATCACCCTGTCGGATGGGCGGTATGTCGGTCTGTCCGCAATTTTCATTAGTTTAAAAAGTACCTAGTACCTAGTTATAGTCGACTTTCAGTCCAAAGGACCGCTCAGCCGACTGTACATTCACTACCCTGATCAATGAGACCACCACATACAATATTGAGCACTGCTAACAAATGGCGCAATCATGCAGCCGCAGTACCAGCTAGTGACCCCGCAGATACCCATTTCAACCCCTGGGTGGAGAGAAGGTGTGGATGGGAGACACTGAAAAGCGTCTCTGAAATTTCCAGGAGAGACCGGGACCTCCGGATTGGTAGTCAAGCACGTTACCACCAGACCACCGCACACTACAATGGGCATTGCAGAATTATCTCACCATTAACTTAGAGCATTTTTGTCAGTTTGCATGACACAAGGGGAATTGGTATTGCAAACTTATTCTTCAATTTGAAAGTTATTGAATTTATACTTTCCATACATAATAACCACGAATAGTAGATGCTCAGCGACAGGCATGGAAGAATGTTCTCCCCTTGCATTTTAACATTTGCAATCTAGGCTGCCTTGCAGGGGTATTTGCCATATTTATTGATAGTTCTAGTTCAATTATTGTGTTAAATAAATATTAATGCCAATAGCAAAGAGTACAAGATCCGTAATATAAGCAACCCTAATCAGATGTCTGATCTGGAGCTACTCTGTTTTCAAAGGCTTTAAAAGGCATCTCTGTCATGTAGAGGGTTGACACTATTTAGAGGGAACATGAATGTTTGAGATTACTGTCAGATAGACCCACATTATCTGATGCATAAGTCACTGGCATGTTTGGTATGTCAAAGTCAAAATCATTTCATTCGGCATAACATGATACATGTTCGTAGCCTTACACTAGGCGGTTGATAAACACACAAAAAGAGCATTAAGAAGAGAGTGAACATTGCTTTCAAATAACAGGGAGGGTATTACTGTTAGTAGAAGAGTCTAGATAAACCAATTTGTTACGTGGTCGCGCATCAGTATTGATATCTATTTTGGTTACAAACCTGGTTTTGTATTTTTCTTTTCATGTGAGAAAAAGATTTATTAAATATTCATGTCATAATCTGAAAGAAAACTATGATTCAAATATACTGGACTTCAATCGGTGTTCTTAGCAACATCGGATCAAGCTCCGGTACAAATGCATCCCGCTAATAAGATATACCGTAACATTATTCAATGGAAGTGACCCCCTTCTAAATATACACTTAACAAATGTTCTAAGTACACCGATTTTAAATGTCTATATCTCGTAAGTCGATGCTTTAAATCACAAGATTATTTGTACACAAAGTTAAATCTATATTGTCCTTACGACTGTGGTGATTTTGTCGCCCAGTCTGGTGTGTATTGTATCCCGCAACATGGAGGATAAAAACCGGTTTTTGTGCACGTGCAACTGCGTTTTTCATCGGATATCAATACCACGTGGTGAACGTCTTGTTTGGCGTGTAAACGTAGTGAAAAACAAAAAATGCCTCGTATGTCGATTGCAGAAAGGGCCCGGGCCGTTGGTCTTGTACAGGCTGGCATGTCCTATTCACAGGTACATACGTCAAGGCTTTGCAATTAAACTTATTGTTATGATATCGCACGATACTTTGTGCCAAAAGATATGTAGCTTGCATGTTAGTAGTTATCCAGACCGTTTTGCTTCCAGGTGGCGAGAAACTTGAACGTACAGAAGCGATCAATCGTCAAGTTAATGGCCAAATACCGACGAACCGGAAGTGTCAATGATATCCAAAGACAACCCCGGCGGAAGATCACGACCCCTCAACAAGACCGATACATGATTGTATGTCATTTACGAGACAGGAGACGCACTGCAGTGGAAACAGCGCGAGCCACCGTTGGGCGTCATGGACGACGAATAAGTGGAGTGACAGTACGCAAACTTTTGCGTGCATCCGGCATACAGGTACGGAGACCATTTCATGGACTGGTACTGACCCTCCGCCATCGTAGGGCACGTCTGCACTGGGCTCGCCGCCATCTCCGATATACTAGGGCCCAGTGGGCAGGGGTACTTTTTTCGGACGAGAAACGTTTCAAGTTGTATCATAACGACGGTCGTATACGTGTGCATCGACGACGTGGTGAAAGATTCACAGACGCGTGTGTAACAGAGACAGAACACTTTGGCGGTGGCTCCGTGATGATATGGGCGGGCATATCTTTGCACACGAAGACACCCGCAGTCATTTTGAATGGTAATTTGACAGCGGTTAGGTATCAAAATGATATTTTACATCCGGTTGTGATTCCACTCGTACAGCAAAACCGTAATATGTTGCTTATACATGACGGTGCACCTGCCCACACTGCACGTACTACAACTGTTGTCCTACGACAAAATAGAATAAATATACTCTAATGGCCATCCAAGTCTCCGGATCTTAATCCTATTGAAAATGTATGGGCGGAACTTGTGAGGAGAGTGTACCGAAATCAGCCTGTAAACCTGCAACAGTTACGCAATAGAATCGTCGAGGAATGGAACAGGCTGTCGCAGAATTTCTTCAGAAACTTTATTTTGTCAATGAGACAGAGATGCCAGGCTGTTATCCGTGCAAACGGAGGATACACTCGTTATTGACGGTTTTGTGATTTTCCATTACCTCCCTTTTCTTCATAAACTGGAGTTAGTTCTCCACACGATGAGCTTATTGTGATGTAGACATCATGTAATAAACCGGAAATAATGCGTCTCACTATGCTAAAAAGTTGAAATCGACACCCCATATATTTCCTGAGAATTTAAAAAATGTATCACCGGTGTACTTAGAACATTTGTTAAGTGTAGACTATTTAGCAAGAATATTATATCATACTGACAACAGAGACAAAGAGAAAACAGAGAGAGATAGAACAATTGCTTAACTTAATTACGTAATATGTCAGTTAGAGTTTCGAAACTACCAAATGGAACCCGTACAAAAATGTATATACATGTGCATAAATGATTATATATAATATCCCCAAACCATCCCAACCTCGTGCGAAACGAAAGTTAGAGATTGAGCTTGAGGATAGTGCAGGGCATGCACTATACATGCGCAAATCTAACAAACATACTTAAGAAATATATATACATGTAATATCCCCAAACCGGTTCAACATCATACTAAATGAAAGAAGAAGTTGAGCATGAGGATAGAACAATGCATGCAATATATAAATGTACAGATATATAACAAATATACATACATAATTATATATACATATACTATGCAAAGCAATGGTATAATCCTAGGCAATTATTTAAAAGTCAAGTAACGTTTCTTTTGTCACACTATCATGTGAATGGCATAAGTCAGTATTTATATACTGGGTAATAAACAGTAACGGTTTTAATTGAAATATGATGCTTATAACTTCAGTAAATTTCAAAGTGTGCATGTTGTAATATTGCCTATTGTATTAATAAATGTATTACTTCTACTGTCAGTATAAACTCAAATACAGTAGAAACCGTCTTAAGCGTCCATCAAAAAAGTATAAATATTGTTATGTACGGTAAGTGATAGCTTAATGCAGATCAAAAGGAAATTAGCTCATATAGGAGCTTTCAGCATTACGTTTGATCTACAATGAGCAACCACCTATTTTTTAAAGACTCCTTTTTTCAATAAATAAATGGCCGCTTATGACGGATTCTGCTGTAATGAAGCAGTGTATTATGGTGTTAATTACATGTATTAGTCAAAAGATAAAATGTTTCTAATACCTTTTTCATTTTTGAAAAAAAAATCGATATTTTTTCCCACAGTTTACACAGGTGTCCTAGCCCATTTCTCCGTTCTATGTATATTCCAAATTTCAGTACCTACTGAATATTCATGGGCAAAATAGTTGAATTGTAATCCATATCCAGCTAACCATGACTTGAGTCTCATTTCCAAATAGCTTGGATCCAGATGAGACTCGTTATAATTTGGCGTCTAATCATTATCCAAGCTGGTGACACCTAGCCCATAGTTCCTCAGAAGATTGTGTCGTGAGATTGGCTCAACAGTTTCTCAAAATCTTGCTCGAATCAAAAGTATTCAAAATTGCATCAGATTGAAATTTGAGCAGACATTTTATGTTACATACGGATAAGGGTTAATGATGTTTTAGTGTTGTTACACTGGTGCTGTAGATAAGATGAATACGTAGATAATGAGTATCTGCAAGATGGAGTTTGGCTGAGAAGTAAATGGTTTGAATAATCCATCTAAAGTAGCATTTGGCTTAGAGGTAAAAAATAAAACTGGATAAATCATCTAAGGTAGCATTTGGCTAAGAAGTAAACAAAATAAAATTGACTAGATCATCTAAGATAGGGTTTGACTAAGAAGTGAAATATTTAGATTAATCTAGATATAATTAGACTGAGAAGTGAAATATTTAGATTATCTAAGATAGGGTTAGACTGAGAAGTGAAATATTTAGATTATCTAAGAAAGGCTTTGACTGAGAAGTGAAAGATTTAGATTATCTATGAAAGGCTTTGGCTGAGAAGTAAAACATTTGAAAAAACAATACAAATTTTATATACAGCCCTGGTTATAGTTACTTAGTATAATCTGGTGGTAAACTGTTCTATACACATATGTACACTATGGACAACAGCCCACATGGTAATATCCATATGCAAACATGTTTTAATGCACAGTAAATGTTTCCCAAATCTCTATGTCATTCACTGTATAGCATCCCTGGTATATAATTTCTGATGAAACTGTTTCAGCTTTGTCACCAATATTATATTGTTATTGAATTCTTTTGTGAAAAATAAACTTCAATAAATGATGCTGCATTTATCGTTTTTTCGTTTCCCTTCATTTGATAAGGATTATGTATGAGTTAAAGGGTATAGAATGATTATAGAAAAAGATCTAATGATGGGTCTTAGTCAATTGGTAGCGTAATGCAGGACAAACGTTATGCAAACACCCACTGTGTATTTATTAAGTGAACATTATAGAGATCTGTATAAAACACTCACTTAATTTGATTATTGTTAAATTTAACCAGAAATCCCTGATCAAGGAGAGAATCATTCCCAGTTCCACATATTCAAAGGGGGGATAATGTTCAGGATCACTTAGTCCAGGGAGATTTATCTCCAGAACCACATGGTCGAAAGAGAATTATCTCCAGTATCACAGAGAACGTGAAAATCATGTCCAGTGAGAATTATCTTTAATACAACATAGTCTAAGGAGAATCATTTGCAGTACCATCTCCAGTACCATATAGTCCAGGGACGATTATCTCCAGGATCCTTAGTACAGGTACATGTAGATTTATCTCCACTACCACATAAACTAGTCTATGGAGGATTGTCTCCAGTGCCACATAATCCATAGAGAACTATCTCTGGTACCATATAGTCCAGGTAAAATCTCCACTAACACATAGTACAGGGGAATTATCTTCAGTGCTACATAATCCTGGGAGAGTCATCTCCACTACCACATAATCCAATGCGAATTATCTCCAGTATCACAGTGTGCAGTGGAAATTTGTTTCCAGTACCACATAGATCATGGATAATCATATCCTGTACCACACAGTCAAGGGAGAATTATCTCCACTAACACATAGTCAAGGGAGAATTATCTTCAGTGCTACATAATCCTGGGAGAATCATCTCCACTACCACATAATCCAATGAGAATCATCCCAGTACCACATAGTGCAGGGAGATTTGTATCCAGTACCACATAGATCATGGATAATTATATCCTGTACCGCATAGTCCAGGGAGAATTATCCCAGCACCACATAAACCAGGCAGAATCGTCTCCACTACCACATAGTCCATAGAGAATATTCTCCAGTACCACATAGTCCAGGAAGAATCATCTCAAGTTCCACACAGTCCAAGGAGAATTATCTCCAGTACTACATAGTCCAGGGGAAATAATTTCCAGTATCACATAGTCCATGGAGAATTATCTCCAGTACCAGACAGACCAAAAAGAATCATCTGCAGTATCACGTAGTCCAGGAAGAATAATATCCACTACCACATAGTCCTGGGAGAATCACCTCCAGCACTAAATAGTCCAGATAAAATCGTCTCATGTACCACACAATCCAGCACGATTTAACTCCAGTACCACATAGTCCATGGAGATTTATCTCCAGTACTACATAGTCCAAAGAGAATACTCCTCAGTGCTACATAGTCCATAGAGAATAATATTCCGCACATAATCCAGGGCGAATTATTGCTAGTACCACACAGTCCAATGAGAAGCATCTGAAGTATCACATAGTCCAGGGAGAATTATCTCCAGTATAACATAGTCCATGGAGAATTATCTCCAGTATCACATAGTCCAAAGAAGATTATCACCAGTACCACATAGGTGAGGGAGATTTATCTCCAGTACCACACATTCCACGGAGAGTTATCTTCAGTAAGTTCAGTATATATTAACAGTCCAGGGAGAATCATCTCCAGTATAACATAGTCCAGTAAGGTTTATCTCCACTACCACACAGTCCAAGGAAAGTTATCTTCAGTACAACATATTCTGTATATCGGATATCGATATCGTCATCCAGCACCACACAGACCAGAGGAAATTGTCTCCAACAACCACATAGTCCTGAGAATATATACTCCGTGTAATCCAGGGAAAATTATCACATATTCAAGGGCACAGAACTGTCAACTGACTCTTTCAGTTGGACCAATAATCTAGCTTGAACATGGCATTCTATACAATTGTGTAAAAGGTGTGTGGAAAATAATTTTATCAAGAACATTGAGTATAACAGATAAGATATTAAAGTTTTATTATTGTGACTTGTACATTGCCCTTTAGGCCTAGTATTCATCATACTTTTGATAATATAAAAAGTTTTCTAATATATCAAATTTCTATATACATGGGATAAACGAAACGCGCGTTAACTTTTAGCCTGCTATGGGCGGATGAGTGAATACCTATGCAAACAGTTTGGGTCCAGATGAGACGCCGAGTAATTCGGCATCTCATCAGGATCCAAACTGTTTGACAACCTGATAGCATTTTGGTTGACAAATTGATTTTAGCTTGATATAAAGCTATTTGAAAATGTAGTAAGTGAAAAAATATAATTTACTCAGCAGGCTAAAGGTTAAACAAATGTCGCAGGTGGACCTGCAGCCAGTGCTGGTTCAGATGAGGGGACTCCTAACGAGGCCCCGACCTGGAGCAGCTATGTTTATCGGTCAATGTAAGGTTATATAATAACCCATATACCTCGGTCCATACTACCTTTTGACTATACACACAATAACAAGACACAAACAACACAGGCTAGTCCATCATAAGATCACTTCAATCAATCGATCGTTATTAATAAACGATAGCAAGACACGCCACTGCAGTGCAAAAACTTTCTACCTGTAACATTTTCAAACATTTGCCCATCAAAAACATCAAGCCATGTTAAATAGAGTAACTCGGTGTCTCATGAAGATCCAAGCTATTTGACAATCGGTCAATATATTTTCAAAAGCTTGTCTGAATCGGAAGTATAGACAACATTGCACCAGATCCAAATTTGAGCAGGCAGTATACAGTAAAACCTCTCTATAACGACCACTAAATTACATCAAGTATTTTGTGTTAAAGGCAGGTGGATGCTTAAAGCAAGGTGAAAGTAAAACAGAACGCTCCTACAGGAGCGTTCTGTATTACTTTCACCTTGCTTTAAGCAACCACCTGTCCAAAATACCAACTAATTAGCACAAATTAGTGGTCGTTATAGAGAGGTTTTAGTATAGTTACACGTATAGGTTAGAGCTTATAAACTGCAGTCTTCGGAAATAAGACGGCCGATAACGCGAGCGAAGCGAAGCGTTTTAGGCCGTCTTATTTTCGAAGACTGCAGTTTATAAGCTCTAACCGATTTAGTGATTGCCCTACTTTTCAACAGGCTCAGTTTATAAGCCCCGCCCACTGAGCAATGACAAACTTGTATATAGTCACGTGATTATGGTACATCTAAAACATCATCCGTTTATGCAAAATACCCAGAAAACCCACCAATCAAACAAACGTCGTCTTTGTTAATATTCTCACGTGTTTATGTTTTAAAAATCCTACACAGTGAAACTGATTTCGCGCCTTTTACTTGTAAACATTGCCATATTTGGCTTTGTCACGTAATCAAATAGCCCCCGTCTATGTGTAAAACAGTTTGACACAATTTTCTGGAGGCAAAATAATAACAACAATAATGACAACAATCTGTCGTTGACCTGCTCTCTGGCACCGAGCTAGCAGACTTATCTAACGAAGATTTGTAAGCCGAGAAGACCCAGATCAGACAACTCCTATGCTGTCTAACCAGGGTCTACTCGGTTTACACATTTAAATCTTCACTGGTACCGAAACCCAAACATTCATTATATTATTATCAGAATATTGAAATAAGAGTAATTACAAAATATTACAGGTTTGATTGTTTATGTTTTGTTGAACGGAGTACGGTTTCAAATACAGGTTTGCGCTTATTTCCTGATTTGTTTGCTTATTTACATTAGTCCTTTTTCAATATAATCCTGCTTCAACAGGTGGGATGTTTCGTGATTTATTTGTTCATTTTCTATTGGGTCTATAATTCTGCCTCTCAGTTTATTTGCCCAAAGACCTATGATAACACATGTGTTATCATAGGTCTTTGATTTGCCCAATTACTATTGGGTCTATAATTCTGCCTCTCAGTTTATTTGCCCAATTACTATTGGGTCTATAATTCTGCCTCTCAGTTGTTTGCATAACATAGTCTTCCTCTCCACATTTTACACACGTGTACTTGTGTTTACTCGTTCACGTGTCGAAAGCGTCATAACAGCAACTCGTTCGATATGTCTAGTAGTGGGCGGAGTTTTGTTGCGCATGCGCACTGGAAGGTTTGTCTTCGAAAGTTAGAGTCGATTTTATAAAATTTATGAGGATTAGAGTCTGAAAAATTTAAAAAATGCGGCTCGTTGATTGGATGGAAAAGTAGGGCAATCACTAAAGCTGGATAAGAGTTATAATGTGTGTGAGATTACCTAGGTTTACCTCGAGATTTGATATAAAACATGTCTGGAATGTTTAGTGTTGGTGATGGTTGAGATTATCCCTTTACTCAATAAATAAACATTTAGCGTATGTACATATTTATAGATATGATGAAACATTGTGAATGAATTGAAGCGTTACAGGGTATAAACGCTGTAGAATAGGTTTTGGGACATATTGTCTTTGTCTGTCTGTTCGGAACTTTTTATTGGTCATCACTTTTGACCTATTTTAGATAGGGACTGCCTATTTGGCATAAACGCTTTGTCATGAAGCTGCAATTTTTTAAGTGGTACAGTAAAACTCCTCTAATGCGACCACCTAAAAGAGGTATAGTTCTTGGTGGTAGAGGCAGGTGGTAACTTAATGCAGAAGAAAAAATGAGGGAGGAGCATTCCGCATTACTTTTGTCCTGCATTAAGCAACCACCTACTTATAACGACACATATGTTTATTCATTAAGTGGTCGCATTAGAGGGGTTCTACTGTACCGCTTCAACCAGAAAGCATACTTGACCAAAGTCATATGTTTATGCATTAACTGTATAACATTTGCTCCGTGAATATTAAGAATTTATTACTGCATGCGAGTTCATGGAATGATTTTTTTTACTTTACAATTACACATAAACAAGAATAGTTGGCTGTGATGGAAGCTTCAGGGTTTATGAGCAATCAGAGAAGACCCTACATGAGCTGTCTGATCTGGGTATATAGCCTGTTTCTCAATTTAACAAAAGTTGCAACCAGATAAGACCCTGATCAGACTAGGCCTACAGACTCTGTCTGATCTGGGTCTACTGTTTCCAAAGTTGACACCAGTCGTTTGTATGAGAGAAGACCTGGCCAGACTGCTCCCATAGATTCGATATGATCTGGGTCTACTCCGTTTCCAAAGTTGAAAAGTTGTCTGTATGAGGGAAGCATTGTTTACCCAAGAAAGAGCTAGTATAATTTCAATAATTCAAATCATATGCTCCGTTGGATAACCCTTTACTTCATAAATATTCGTGCAAGAAATAATGATATTATGAATAATAAATAGATTAAGTGTTATAATAGCACATACAATGTTGTCTATACTTCCAATTCAGACAAGCTTTTTGAAAATATATTGACCGATTGTCACACAGCTTGGGCCCTGGTGAGACGGCGAGTTACTCGGTGTCTCATCTGGATCAAAGCTGTTTGCAAATGTGAGTCTGGTTGTGTATAGCAGGATGAGAGTTATAAATGCGATATTTATATATAAATGCCACGCATCATAACGTTATCGCAGGTAATTTTCGTCAGCAATTTTCGAAAGTAACATTTCCTTCTCTTCACTTCAATAATACATTCAGCATATCAATCACATTGCATCCCGATGAAGTGTTTGTTTGGTAATGTTGATTAACATCCGTTTCTGCCAACTATGGGCTAATCGGACGACCAAGAGAGAGTGGGGCGGGTAGTGAAACCCTCGTGCGATGCCCTACTCTGATCATCTATTTTCTTTAAATGCCCGTTGTAAAATACTGGTACTTTGGACCTCGGTTTATAAAGTCTCACCCGAAGGACTTGGTCCGACAGGGGATCGAACCCGAACCCCCATGTATTGTAGTCGAGCGCATTAACCACTCTACCATGTCCGCCGGTGCATCCTGATGAGACCGATATAACCCTTTCCCTCATATTAACACCTTTCACGCATTTGTGAACAGAGTAGATCCAGATCAGATTACTCCTATAGGAGTCGTCTGATCAGGCTATGCTCTGTTTGCTAATAGAAGTTGATATATCTGTTTCTTTCTGTTACTTTCTAAATCGGCCACTATGTTCCATCTTCCATCATTATAAGTGTTTTGTCAATGAATATCTAGTGAGTACTGAAAAATGGAATAACCCTTTCCTCCATAAATACGCTTTTCTACGCCTTTTCAAACACAGTAGACCCAGATCAGACGGTTCCTCTAAGAGCCGTCTGATCAGGGTCTGTTCTGTTTGCTTATGGAATAAAACATCTGATTATATAGTTTCTACCTTGGCAAAAGTTCCATGTGTAGATGTGTAATTGTAAAAATGAATTTAATTAATATTCATGATTTCAGCATGAGGAAAGGGATAAACATAGCACAGGGTCGGTGTCGCCTCTGGGGTCCATTTGTTAGCCAGTGTAATCACCAATTTGCCACCAGCATGTTAAGAGTAAACGATGTCGCCTGGTGATCCACAAATCTTTACATTGTGAAGCTACAGTAAAACCTCTCTATAACGGCCTCTAAATTCTGTTAATTATTTTGTGAAAGTAAAACAGAACGCTCCTATAGGAGCCTTCTGTTTTACTTTCACCTTGCTTTAAGTAGTCATCTGCCTTTAACCCTTCTCTTGCTGAATTTTAAAATACATTTCTCTTTTTGTACCCATGCCCTGTTGTATAATTACATATATCTTCACTGTGTACAAGTATTTCGCTGTGCAATCACTGCTGTGGAGTGCATTGGTTGCACAATCAACTTGTAAATAGTGCAGACCCTGAAGAGACAGCTCCTACAGGAGCTGTCCAATCTGGGTATTCACTATTTACAGGTAGGTATATTGACGTGAATATCAAGCGAAGGGTTAAAACAAACTATTTGATGTAATTTAGTGGCCGTTATAGAGAGGTTTTACTGTATTTGGAATCTAGAATGGGACTTTGACAACGGTGCCTAACTCTTTTGCTGCTGTCAATGTCACATCTGTAAATACATCATTATTGAAGCAGTTTGGTTCCAGATGAGAAGCCGATTAACTCGGCGTCTCATCAGTATTCAAACTATTTGTTACTGTGACCTTTTTTTAAAAAAAAAATATGAATGACGAAAACTAAAAATTTAAATTTTTAGCAGACAGCAAAGATCGCAGACGTCACAATGTGCAGCGAAAGAATCGAGGATATCAAAACAAAAGCAATTAATTAGACAATGAGTACCGGTCAGTTAGTTGCACTATTAAGGGGGCATTGTCGTGCCTTTGACAGTGAACCACTAAAGCCATGGTCGTTTAGGAATAGTAACTGAACCCATATTTCTTTTGCTTTTCTTTCTACTAATTTGATTAATTTGCACATGGGGTGGGAGTGGGGTTGGGCGGGGGCGGTGTGGGGGTGGGGTATTGCATTGTCTGTTAAATATTGACCAATCAAAAACTTGAGAACTAACTCAGACTCAACTAAAAGTTTTATAAGCATGGACCCTGAGCTGTAGGTAAGAGGGATATTCATGTTTTTTACAGAGTGATAAATGAAAGTTTAAGCATTTCTACATTGGGATATTTATGAAAGTTAAGTATTTGTACAGTGGTATTTATGAAAGTTTATCTATTTATACAAAGGGATATTTATGAAAGTTAAGTATTTATTGCAGCGGGGTATTTATGAATGTTAAGTATTTATTGCAGCGGGGTATTTATGAATGTTAAGTCTTTTATACAGAGGGGTATTGATGAAATTCAAGTATTCTACATGTATTTTCTGTATTTCCACGCTAAGCTCTATCGCCTCTATGGAGCGATTCTAATAAATTGGTTAACTTAGAAAGAAGTGATTTGGATTCAGCATTACTCCTTTTATCTAAAACACCGGTGAATGGCTTGTTAGTTTTCATTATAGTATGTTCTAGAGGCGGAAATGCTAAAAATAAAGGATGTCTGAGTGTAACTGAGTATTAAAAGGATATTCGATTTGATCTGATTTTCACGAGAGGTACAGATACCTCTGATCTGGGTCTACAATTGACACACACCGTTATCTACAGTACTGTTAGATGTAGCATATCAAACAGTATCACTACTTTATAGATGCTGAGTAGATGGCAATCTACGTGGTTTAACCCTTTCACCGCCAGTGACGTATAAATGCACCACGACAAATAGTGCAGTCCCAGATCAGACGCCGCTTTTTCAAGGCGGCGTCTGATCAGGAACTTCACATTTTGTCTGAATCTCTATTTCCATACCTGTGCTTCATTCCTTTGAAATTTGCATTAATGATCTCATTTCCTTATTACACCTTTGATTGCAGACGACAATTAGAAATTTAGCCGTGGAAAGGTTAAACTGGGGGTATTCGCTAGTATTATATGCTTTATCTGTCACTCATCATGTCATCATGACTGGTTTTGTCACGGCGCTGCTCGCGTTTACATTCAAACTTCAAGTAGTCTCAAACATCTGTGTATAAATTATAGTAAAGTATAGCATACACTCATACAGACATATCATACCAAGTCTCTGGTCACGTGAGCTATAACTGATATCAGGTTTTATGCTTGGTATATTATGTCATACCTGACTAAATTGTACGTGTCTATGACTCATCGATGACAGGTAAACTGTGTATAATTTTGACTGAGAATGATATCTGCTATGATTGTATATTAACCCCCGTAAAACATCATTATACATCTTTTTTATAAAACCAAATACGTAAATAATGCTCATTTATAAAAATATAACTATTTAGTAAGTCTGTCATACATCATGACACAATCTGGAATTCTGGTTAAATTCGATTTTTTGAAGTACGTGTATTTAGGATGAACAGCAAAACACGAACGTATTTGATAGACAATGCATTACCTTCACAGATGGAAAGTACAGTAGAACACGTCTTATGCAGTCATCAACAAGCGGTCTATTTATTGGTCAGTAAGACATGTGGTAGCTTAATACAGATTAATAGTAAGACAGAAAGGTCCTACTTTCTGTATTACCTTTGCCCTGCACTAAGCAATTACCTGCTATTTAACCAATTCCCTCATAGGCTATTTCTAGACCCAACCTCTTTGAATATATCTACCAAAAAAAGGAGCATTTACTAGAGAAAGGGGAAATAGAATTATGTAGTATTGAAACCATTGTGATAAATAGAGCATTTGATCCGTAGGAGCAAATGCTCTATTTACCACAATTGTTTCAAAACGTGACTTTTACAGAGGCGTAGAAAGGCGTATTTATGAGGGGGGGGGTTAAGAATCCTTTGTTCAATAAATGAATTACTGCTTAGGGCAGGTTCTACTCTATGCCATTAACCTCTCGTATTGTATTACATTTAGCATGCTACAAACGAATCCGAGATTACCTTTATATACAGCTTGGATCCAGAGGAGATAGTGAAAATTTTGAATACTTATTCGATCAAGCCTCTAGGGAACCAATTTTACCACTTTTTAAACAGCTTGGATCCTGACGAGACGCCGAGTTACCCATTGTCCCATGTGGAGCCAAGCTGTTTGCAAATGGGAGTCAAGCGCGAATAGCGGATAAGGGCTATTCGGTAAAATAAGGAAATGAGATAAATAAATGCAATTTTCTAAGGAATAAAGCATAAATATAGAAAAAGAGTTTGAGACAAAACGTCAAGTCCCTGATCAGCCGCCGTCTGATCTGGGACTGCACTATTTGTCGTGGTGCATATTTGCGACATTGGCGGTGAAAGGTTAAACAAACTTCACGTCAACATTGACTTTTTCAACAATTATTAATAAACACTGCCAATTTGGTCATTAAAGACAAAGATAATACTCTATTTCGTTTATATTTATTTCTGAATATATAACATACTTATGATTACATGAACATTGTACACGTGTTTCAATTAAGCGCCATTGTTACTTCAGTAGTTGGCCATTTATCAAAAAATAGATAAAGTATTTACAAGTATGTCTACTTCAGTTTCAAAGAAGACTTTGCTTTTATTTCCAATAAAAATAAAACTAGAGAGACCTCTTTCAGACTCCTGATTTGACTTATCAGGATCTGAACTGTTTGCATATTCTTCAAGATTTTGCTAACTAGAGCGTCTGAACTGTTTGCATATTCTTCAAGATTTTGCCAATTAGAGAATCTGAGCTCTTTACATATTCTACACAACATTTTGCCAATTAGAGCGCCCAACCCTCCTCATTAACTTTGCAAATTTTAACCTACATGTTTTCTCTATATATTAGTAGGGTAGTCTGGTTGTTCAGTTTTCTATTTATTTGATTCGACAGTATTTCAGTTTTGACACGACGTCTGTTTCGAAAAACATTCTCCCCAAATAATGTTCGTCTGCATATGAAACGATTAGTATTGTTTTAGGTATAGGGGAACGTACAAGTGGAACTATTAAAATACCACAATTCAGTGATGATTTGAGTGCTAGGCCGGGGTTCGAACTCACTGCGGTGAGGACTAAGAGATGGCAGGTCGACTCTGGGTAGATCATATATACATGGCGCCAAATCGACATGTAATTCACCGCTACTCCGCTGTGAAAAAACAATGTTCGCTCAAATTTGGATCTGGTCCAATTTGTTCTACGTCTGATTTGATCAATGTTTTAAAAAACGAACTATAGACCTAGTGTCAAACAGATTGGATCATGATCTGACACCCAGTTGACCGGAACTTCATTTGGAATAAAGCTGTTTGTAATTGCGATTGTGTATCCATGCGTATAAAACTTTTTAGTTGAGTCTGGGTTCGTTCTCAAGTTTTTGATTGGTCAGATTCGAGCCTTTGGCTCAAATCTGACCAATCAAAAGCTTAAGAACAAACCCAGACTCAACTAAAAAGCTTTATAAGCATGGACACAGGTCGCCGGTAGCGGCATAAGGGTTACAGAACCAGGCATAGGCAAATGGCAAACAAAACGGCCACGTGGTCCCTTTACTGCCCACCTGGTGTTTAGTACTACAAAACCAATTTTCTTTGATATGAATAAATGAGGAAATTAAAGACGCATTTTCATGGATACATCATTTCACTGGCTTTTGGTCGAATAGTGGAACGAAAGCTGTGCCAAAGAAACCGGTACACTTTTCAGTAACAAGATTGACATACACAACTCTTATAATGTTCTGCCGATTAGGCTAATATAACACCTTTTTGATTTTGTAATGAGTTGTATCAATTCAAACATGGTTAAAGTCTGAACTGGTTGTTCGAAATAACAAACAGAGTAAAACTTCGCTATGCAGGCCCATAGTGCAAATCTTATAGGGAGTCTTAAGGCAGATGGTAGCTTATAGTAGAAGGAAATACAGACAGTTCCAATAGCATTAGAAGCTCTATGTATTACCTTCGTTCTGCTTTAAGAAGCTTGCCACCTTTAAAGGCACCACTGCTTATTCATTAAACGATTACTTCATGGATATTCTTGTAAGAAATAATGACATCATGAATGTTAATTAGATTAACTGTTATTATAGAAAATGAACTTAAGCATATTTGGTCATGGAGGATATTTCATAAGCAAACAAAGCAGACCCTTATCAGACGGCTCCTACAACCACCTGATCTGGGTCGTCTCTGTTTGCAAAGACGTAGAGAGGCGTGATTATGGCATAAAGGGTTACATGATCGCTTAAGAGAAACTCTGCTGATCACTGATCTAGATCCGGCTAAAGGTCTTGCTTAATCAAATGGTCACAAAGCAGGTGTTTTTCGTACACAGATAGAAACCGGCTAAACGTATTGGCATGTGTTGCATATTGACTTTTCAATGGTAAATACGTCTACGACTTTGCCTATTACATGTACTTAAATATTTTACTCCATAAATAGTCATGTAAGAAATGACATCACAAATATTACTTAGATTAATTGTCATAAATTGTGGCCATGGTAGAAACTGTAAAAGAACGGTATCTATTTTATATCATAAGCAAATAGATCAGATCCTGATCAGACGGCTCCAACAGGAGCCGTCTGATTATGATCTACTCTGTTTGCAAAGGCATATTTATGAAGTAGACGGTTAATCAAATTCCAAAGTTGCATTATGTCTGTGACCTTTACAGTTTGTCTGAACTAATTAATTGTTGATGTTATCAGACATCAAACGATCCAAAACAACCACACTGAATACATCGTGCTCGTGTGATCATTAGCAAAACATTGATTGAGAAAAAAATGACTATTTACCTCTGCTATACCTCTATGAAAATACATCTGAATGAATGCAGGTGCCAGTTGCCAATAATAATTGATATATCCAAACATATATAAACAGATACATAATAAAAAAGGTGTGTGGTCACCGTCTTTATCGTATAGACATGTTTGAAGTGTGCCCTTTAGTGCCGTTTAAGCCTTTCACCGCCAATGTTGCATACATGCACTACGGCAAATAGTGCAGTCCCAGGGACTTCACTTTTTGTCTCAAACTCTATTTATATATCTGTGTTTTATTCCTTCGAAATTTTCATTTGTTTATCTCAAAATTGGTTTGCAGGCGACAATTAGAAATTTGGCGCCGAAAGGGTTGAAGTGGTACATTTGTCTGTTGAAAAGATCGAACGTCTTTACGAAGCATCAGAGAGACGCAATTTCGACTATTTCTGACTCAATCGAGTGTTTGGGAAATCATTTTGATCAAGTGTCATGACAAAAACTTTTGAAAAATGATTGACCATGTGTCAAACATATTTGTTTTATGATGTGACGCCTGATACAATTATACTGAACCTTTTTCACACTATCGGCGAAAGTGTATTAATTTATGCAATAGTATAAACCTAGATCGGGATCCATAATGGTTCATACTCTGTATAGCTTTTTTCAAAATGGAAGAAAATTAAAGATTCTACGGTACCAAGAACAAATTGGTTGACTTATAACAATTAGTTATTTACACTGTTTACAATGACTCTCCATATCAACTTTTATCTTACCTCCTACAAAATTCTTGTCATTCCATTGGTCAATAGAGGTCACGAGAAACCCCCATATATTCCTTATGGGGGTACTATAATCTTGTTTGTCTTTTAGGATGGGGATGGAATAAGGGTGAGGTTGGGCGCCCATAAACCGGTTTAAACCCCCGGTGACTTTTGTCACTGACCGTTCCAAGGCGGTACTTCCATCTTCCTCCTATTGTATGTTTGTTTTGTCTTTGTGAGTCTATTGTTGTTTTTTCTACCTATGTACATTTGCTGTTTCCTTGTGTTGCTGTTCGGGCGAGTGTTTGTTCTGTATGTGGTGTATCCTGCATGACTCATTTTTGTACTTTTACAAGAGTTACTTCCCTTATTTGACAGCCATATGCTTTTCTGATACATATAATAATATTTTATATTTATCACTACAGTTGCATACATATAATTACAAAATGCATACATATAATTTATGCATTAATTGGAGTTGAAATATAAACATTAATTAGTTTTACAATGATAAAAAAGAAAAAACAAAATATATAAACGACATTTGAGGCAAATACAAAATATTTTATTTAATTCTATTAAAGGGAGGTAATTCCCTTGCTTCCCTACGGCAAGCTATACACGTAGGCCTATGATGCAAACATGCATGTAAATACTTGAAATTAAAGGTAGTCGGTAAGATAAATTCGTTATGCAGTGCTTAGTGTCCCTAATATGGACTATACACTGCCAGCAAATATTAATATGGGACTCGGCTTCGAATCGTCCCATATAAATATTTGCTGGCAATGTATAGTCCATATTAGGGACACTAAGCACTGCATAACTAATAATACAGAAGTGGAATACAGTGGAACCCCTCTACAGTAGTCAGATAATGGACAAGCTGTATATCTTTACAAGCAGGTGACTGCTTACTTCAGAATGAAGGTAATATAGGCAAGTAGTATCGCTTTGTATTAGCTGTTCACTGCCAATGTCGCCAAATATTACATATGTCTTCACTGTGTGCAAGTATTTCGCTGTGCAATCTCTGCTGTGGAGTTCACTGGTTGCACAATCAACTTGTAAATAGTGCAGACCCTGATGAGACAGCTCCTGCAGGAGCTGTCTCATCAGGGTATTCATTATTTACAGGTAGGTATATTGACGTGAATAGCAAACGAAGGGTTAATATGTTCAACTGTCCGACAAACAAATTGGTTGACTTATAACAATTAGCTATTTACACTGTTTACAATGACGCTCCTTATCAACTTATACAGAAGTGGAATGCAGTAGAACCCATTTACACATATCAGCAACTCTTTCTGCTCTGCATTAGTTTCCTCGCCTCCTAAATTGTCGCATATTTTATTGTAAACGATTTTGGTCCAGATGAGACACCGGGTATATCCGTGTATCATCGGGATCCAAGCTGAGTTAGAAGCAGATAAGCCCTGTGGATGAAAAGTGCTGTCAAATTTTGCCCAGGGCGGCTACTATGTATGACTTGGGTCTATATCGTATTATCCTACATATTGCGACAGATAAGCTGAGGCAAAACATTGAGACCTATATCTAACTGTTGTTTGATCAAGGCCTACACTCGTTGCTACTCCCAAAAAATACATTTAAAGTTATAGAAACTGCAGAACTGACTTGTTCAGCTTTACTAACCCTTTCCATCATATATTGCCCTAGCAAACAGTATAAAATCTGTAATATAAGCAACCTTGATCAGATGTCTGATCTGGGGCTACTCTGTTCCCAAAGGCTTTAACCATTTACTTCATATATATATTAATGCCTTTTCAGGCATTTGCAAACAGAGCAGACCGAGCCGAGCCGAGACCCAGATCAGACGGATCCTATAGGAGATGTCTGATCACGGTCTTCAGTTTCTGCCCAATCCAAAACATCCTGTGTACAAATGCAATAAATATTCATGTCATTATTTCTTACATGAATATTCAACAGGAAAATGGTTAAAAGGCATCTCTGTCATGTAGAGGGTTGAGACTACTTTTGAGGGAACAAGAATGTTTGAGATTATAGTCAGATAGACCACAGGGAATTATCTGTTAGCTGCTGCTATAATGTAAATCGCTGGCATGTTTGGTATACAGAGCAATAGTATAATTATAAGCAATTATTTATAAGTCAAGTTACATTTTTGTCGTCTCAATATCATACGAACGGCATAAGTCATTATTTATATACTGGGTAATAAATAATATAGTTTTTAATTGAAATTTGATGCTTATAACTTCAGTAAAATTCAAAGTGTATATGTTGTAAACTTGACCATTGTAGCAATAAATCTATATAATCTACTGTCAGTATACAATCAAATACAGTAGAACCCATCTTAAGCGACCAGCAAAAAGGGGCAAAAATATCTATGGGTATGTAAGGTAGTTGGTGACTTAATGCAGATCAAAAGTAATGCAGAAAGCTCCTATAGGAGCTTTCTGCATTACTTTTGATCTGCATTAAGCAAACACCTGCTTTTTAAAGATCCCCTATATTCAATTGATTGTGGATAGATTGTCTTAGAGTTTGAAATATTTGGATAGGTCATCAAAGATAGGGTTTGACTTGAGAACAGTGAGAAGTGAAAGATTTAGATTATCTAAGATAGGGTTAGACTGAGAAGTGAAAGATTTAGATTATCTAAGATAGGGTTAGACTGAGAAGTGAAATATTTAGATTATCTAAGATAGGGTTAGACTGAGAAGTAAAACATTTGAATAGACCAATACATATTTTATATACAGCCCTGGTTGTAGTTACTAAGTATATTCTGGTGGTAAACTGTTCTATGCACATATGCACTCTATGGACAACAGCCCATTTTGTAATATCCATAAGCAAACCTGTTTTAATGCACAATCGTTTTTTCCCCAAATCCCTATGCCATCCACTGTATAGCACTAGGAAATACTTTCTTATGAAACTGTTCCAGCTTTGCATCAACATCATATTGTTATTGAATTCTTTTGTGAAAAATAAACTTCAATAAATGATGCTGCATTTATCATGGTTTCATTTCCCTTCATTATACCCCCGCAAACGAAGTTTGAGAGAGGGTATATAGGAGTCAGTGTGTTGGTAGGTGTGTCTGTCTGTCCATTGGTCTGTCAGTCTGTCTGTCTGTCCATAGTACAATCTGGCCCCAATCTTGTGACGTAAACTGCTTCTACATTTCTTTACCGATTTACAACAAACTTTGCATATGCATTAATTATGAAGTGTATATTTGCATGACACAATTTCACGTGTTTAGGCATTGCAGAATTATCTCCCGTTGAAGTATTTTTGTCAGTTTGTTATGAAACCTGAAGAGTTGGTGTAGCGAACTCCTTCAGTTTTAAAGTTATTGAATTTATATTTGATATACATAATAAAGACGAATGGCACATGTGCAAGACACACTTTTTGTGTGTTTAGCCTTAGCCTTTGAAGAATTATTTCCCCCTGAACTTTGAGTATTTTTAGCTCACCAGAGCACAAAGTGCTCAGGGTGAGCTTTTGTGATTGCCTGATGTCCGTCGTCCGTCGGCGTGCGTCGTCCGTCGTCCGTCGTGCGTCGGCGTCGTCAGTCGTCAACAGTTTGAACCTTTAAAAATCTTCTCCTCTGAATCTACATGGTTATAAGCTTTCATCTTTGGCACATAGAATCATCTGTTGGTCCTCTACAAAAGATATATAAATTATACCCCTGGGGTCAAAATTGGCCCTGCCCCAGGGGTTTTCAGTTTTCAATAGAAACATGTAGTGAAAACTTTTAACATCATCTCCTCTAAAACTAGAAGGTCCTCAGCTTTCATATTTGGCACATTGCTTCAACTTCAGGGCTTCTACAAAAGTTATATAAATTATGCCCCTAGGGTAAAAATTGGTCCCATCCCAGGGATTGCCAGTTTTTTTAAGCTGACTACTTAAACAGCCCATAGGATCACTAGTTATGCATAGGAAAAACTTTAAATGTATTCTTGTCAGAAACTACATGTCCCAGAGCTTAGATATTTGGTGTATAGATTTACTTAGCATAACTTTATGGGTTTTATAAGTATCATAGTTCTTGGGTTAAAATTGACCCTGCCCTGTGTGTACAGTCTTCTTCAAGTCAGAAATGACAGCCTAAAGGTTTCTCCTTAATATATCAGCCTGCAGAGCTCAGACCAGTCAGAGTGAGCTCTTATATAATCACCCTTAGCATGATCAGCAGAGTAGAAGTTGTGTTTAGACAAATAACACACTCTCATTTAAGATTGAGAAAACTGTGGATAGTTCTTAATATGCAGAACACTCTTAAAGCTTTTTTTCATACCTATGCCCTGCATTAAGCTACCAGATATCAATATAGAGCATATCTGTTGTGAATTTCAGCTTAACTCTTTGCATGCTGGGTAATTTTGTCATCTGCTGAATGGTTGTCTGCAGCATATTTATAAGTTATCCGTACTACACAATTTCTTAAGGTTTTCAGAAGTTCAGTTTCATTGACAAAAAGTTTGGATATCAGATCAGGCCCCACATTATATTGGCACTGATCTGTATCCAAACTGTTTGCAGAGGTCATTAGTGGTGGGAGAATCCCTCTACACACTTTCCTTCTAAATTTTTCAGAAGTTCAGTCTCATTTACAAACAATTTGGATATCAGATCAGGCCCCACATTATGTGGGCCCTGATCTGGATCCAAACTGTTTGCATAGGTCATTAGTGATGGGAGAATCTGCCTCTAGTTGTTTGATGTGTTGTAAACATCATGCAGGTTATTATGGAGGTCATTTGGTGGCTAGCATAATTTTCTCCAAACCCCTTTGCACTCTGAGCAATTACTGTCTGCAAATAATGTTATCTGCTGCAAAATTTGTTTCCTTCCATATCTTTTCAAAAACAAATGTCAGAATAAAAGACAGTTTGGACCCTGATGAGATGCCAAGTTACTTTGTATCTCATCTGGATCCAGACTTGATCCAGACCGTTTGCAAAGGTTATTATAAATGCAAACAAGAGCTGTCCGCAGACAGCGCGCTCCACTTTCTTTAGTGCTGGATAGTGTAGTGGAAGTCTAAGTCAGAAAGGGGAGATAACAACAGCAAAATTGATTTTAGGGTTACCAACCCTTGTGAAATGGGTCCCCCTTTTAATAGTTAATATGTATACCAAAGATGAACCAAATATCTTGGACAGTTTCTGAGATATGGACCTGAACATAAAACTTAACCAACATTGAAAATTCTAAGTCGAAAAAGGGGCATAACTATGGCAAAATTAATTTTAGCGTTACCTACCCTTGTGAAATGGGTTCCCCTTGTGATAGTAAACATGCATACCAAATATGAACCAAATATCTTTGATGGTTTCTGAGAAAAGGACCTTAACAAAAAGGTTAACCAACGCCGACGCCGACGCCGACGCCGACGCCGACGAGAGGGTCATGACAATAGCTCCACTTTTTGAAAAAGTGTTGCTAAAAAGCACAAAGCAAGTAGCTGGTGTAATATTAGCGGGCTAAAGGTATAGGACCTTTGAAGAGTGAGTTACCAGCCATAAGCATATTGACTAGGGATAATTGCAGATCACGTATACATATGAATGGGTTTTATTGGTTCACTAAACTATGTAGTATATAACCATGGCTAAATGCTAGCTAACCCAAACCTAAATCACAAGCTCATTTTGGCTAGGATTAAGTTTGCAACAAGCTTGCAGTTGCAAGCCAATTAAGGGAGACTGGCATATCTCTAGTTAAACATATACTGGTGTCTATTTTAGCATACATTTAAAGGTAGGTTATCTCCCTTTTTGATAACAACTGGATTGCCTCCCTTGTTGGTAGTAAATCTGACCCAAACAAAGAAAATTGTTATAGTTAGATCTCGCCTGTTGCACATTAATTAGGACAATTAACCCTTTACTCCATAAATAGACCTTTCTACACATTTGCAAACAGAGTAAACCCAGATTAGATGGCTTATGTAATAGCCATCTGATCAATCTGCTGTTTGCTTATGATATGATATAGTGCAAATTGCATTACATTATTTTCATTTTGTGTACAATATACTTATAATATGTTTACTAACCCTTTCCCTCATGTTAATACCTTTTCACACATTTGCAAACAGAGCAGACCCAGATCAGATGGCTCCTATAGCAGCTGTCTGATCAGGGTCGCTTTGTTTGTCAATGGAATTTGAAAGATGTTTCTTTACTTTCTAAAATGGCTACGCTATCCCACCTTCCATATTTCATTATAACTATTTTGTCCATGAATATTCAGTAGGTATTTAAATTTTTAATAAGCACAGAACAAGGGAAGGGTTGAAAATTAATTAAGATATGAATAATAATAACTCATGAAGGTGTTATGAAAATATCTGAAATTTTGAACATAAGTATAGATTAATGTATTTTTTCTGAAATTCAACCAATTTGCCCAGGGAGAGGGTATACATACTTTTTGTGCATGCCCTTCTTTATATTTACATTGTTATATGTTTTCATTTACATTTTCTCAAAGTTTCTTCACTTGAGGTCCTCTAAAAAAGTTAAATAAATTATACCCCTTGGGTCAAAATTTGCCCGCCCTAGGGCCGGATAGTTTTCTATAGAAACACATAGTGAAAACTTTGAAAATCTTCTCCTCTGCTTGTCTGGTGAGCGATGTCAGGGCCTTTCAGGCCCTCTTGTTTTGTTATTTTGTCATGAAACATGGGAAGTTGGTGTCGTGAACTCCTCATTCAATTTGAAAGTTATTGAATTGATACTTGACACACATAATAACAACGAATAGTACATGTGCAAGGCACAACTTCCCTGTGTTTAGGTGCAGGCATTACATAATTACCACCACTTGAACTGAGTATGTTTGTCATTTGGTCCTGTTACATGGGTAGTTTGTGTCACAAACTTGGATTTGCAATCAAGGCTGCTGTGCGGGGTTATTCATCACCGTTAGTGAAGGTTCTAGTTTGGTATACAGTAGAACCTGTCCTAAACGTCCATTCATTTATTGAAACTCAGTCTTAACAAGATGTGTTTGTGAAACACTACGCCCCCGATATGACCTTTGGCCTTGATGTATGCCCTGGACCTTAGTAAAGTCATCCCTAAAACTGTTCGCCTCTATAAGTTGTACATGCATGCCAAGTTTGCAGGATGTATGTTGAATGAAGACAAAATTATTACCAATCGAATTTGACCTTTGATCTTGTATGATATTGACCTTAATAAATCACGCTTAAAGACATTCCCTTGGCCGGCTTGGGTCTTTACAGCTAACCTGTGAAAAAGCATGCGGCACATGGTAAGAGCTATAGCAGTCTGCCTGTCAAGAACCACTGGAGCGTTCCATGTGAGGCCCGTCTCTTACATTTGATGATTTGGAAATGATTAGATTGTCACTAATGCAGTATATGTTTTATTTTTTATTATGCTCCCCGAAACTATAAGAAGGAGCATATAGGCCCCGCTTTGTCCGTTCGGCCTGTGAATGTCTTCTAAAGTGCTCAACTTACATTCATGACACTCCACATACAAATATATCTCATTGAGATCAAGTGCAGGGTGCAGGGGTTAAATTATAACTTTCTGAGCAGTATTTACATATTCTGATAGACCTTGTTGGGAGAAAAGGCAGCTGTGTCCAAGGATAATAACTCTGTGGGGCATCTCGTTTGAAAGTATTGCCCTATGTAATCTGTCTTTTTTTCACTGAAAGTACTTGTAACGAAAGTAACGAAAAATTTCAGCAATTCTTTACCGAGAGATGCTGTGAGAACGGGTGATTTCTCTATTTGCAGTGTTTCTTGAGTTAAAGTGAGCTATTGTGTTTGCCCTGTGTCCCGGTCTGTCGCCGTCTGTCGTCATTTATTTTAAAGAAGTTCTTGGAAACGGCAGGGCCAATTTCATCAAAACCTCAAAGGATTACACAGACACACACGCACACACACACAGTGGAGAAAACGTTATTCTTTCCCATTAAACGCGTTTATGCTAAAACAATTATTTCCATTGCAAACAGTTAGGAGCCAGATCAGACGCCGGGTAACCCGGCGTCTGATCAGGCTCCAAACGGTTTGCCACTCAGATAAAAAATATCTTGAGATATTTCAACAAGGTGTATTTTTCTACATTTTACCTCAATGCATTTGCGTATAGATACGTTTAAACGGGAAATGATAACGTTTTTTTCACTGTACAAACAAACATGGCATGTATATATGAACGACAGCTCTACGAGACAAAATTGAATTCTCAGCTTTAATAAGGGCGCCTTTGAACATATTATAGCTCTCCTCCACTGCAGGTTAAATGTATTCTACTGCAGGCCAAATGTCCAGAGTTTTATCTCTGATATACATAAGCGCTCAGTTTTTTTTAATGTATTTAATCCTTATAAAATATTCATCTGCTAAATTGCTTGTCTGCTTCAAATGTGAAAGTGCTTCATAGTTTGTAAAGATTTGTGAAAATGTTGTCTGTCAAATAGCTTGGATCCAGATAAGATGCCGGGTTACTTGACGTCTCATCTGGATCCAACCTGTTTGCATATGGCCCTTTGTTTGTTAGTGGTAGGCTTCTTAAGGGTTGAACTTCTATTGGGTTCTGACCAACAATGGTCTTTTGAGTGTGTTCCCCTTGACTAATTGTATGTCAGGGCCTCTCTAGACAGAATGAGACGGCTTGCCATATTTTGTACACTTGTATCATGCTTTTACTGTTACTTTCACGCCTATTGAGAACAATGGGGGGGGGGGAATCATTGAATGGACCTGGGTAATGTCTTTAAAAATGTTCGCCTCCATAAGTTGCACATGTAAACCGAGTTTGAAGTATGAATGTTGAATGGATACAAAATTGTTTCCAACATTACAGTCGGACACAAACACACCAACATACAGGACAAAACGATATATCCCGATCAGTTAAGGGGGTTAAAAAGCAGTTGATTACTCAATGCAGGTCAAAATGCAAAACGCTCATATAGGAGATGTAGTCTACGGAAAATATACCCAGTATCACATAACCCAGGGAGAATTATCTCCAGTACCACATAGTCTAGGGAGCTTAATCTCCAGTACAATACAATCCAATGAGAATCATCTTAGTAGCACCCAGACAATCATTTCCAACACATTATAGGCCTGAGAAAATTGTCTTCGGTAACACATAGTCCAGAGAAAATCGTTTCCAGTACCACATAGTCAAGGGTGAAGTATCACATAGTCCAGGCACAAAACTGTCAACCCACGCTTCCAATCGAATACATAAAGTATTCTTTACAATTACGGTGAAGGCATGTGAAAGAACTACCGGTAATTTGATCAAGAATCTTAAACATAACATTAAGCTTACGAACATATTTGTAGATGTGGTGAAATAGTGTGAATGAGTTGAAGCTTTACATAGTACACACGCTGTAGAATAAGTATTGAGCATATTGTCGTTGTTATCTTGGTAATAACATTTTTACCCATTTTAGACAGGGGCTCTATATTTGGCACGCATGCTATCTCACGAAGCTGCAATCAGACTCTAGTGGCACCACTTCAACCAGGAATCGCACTTGACAAAGTTTATACATTAATGCATTAAATCTATAACTTTTTTCTCTATGAATATAAATTAAAATATATATTACTGCATGCATGTTCATTGGATGATGTTTTACAATTACACATAAATGATGTAACGTTCGTAGAACGTTGGTAATTATGCAAATGAGGCTGACCAGATCATTGTATCTTGGGAAGCGGAGGTAATATATAGCGGAACAAACATCTCTTGATGTGAGCTTAAGCTTTGCATCGACAGGGTTTGTTGTTGCTGGGTCTCTCGGTTTGCACGTTACAAATGGTGGCAGCGGTGGGATGAAGACAACTGCCAGACCGGAGTTGCCTTACCCACGGGTCTCCCAGGGTCCAAGTCTCGGGACGAGACTTCTCGGAGGGGAGAGTAATGTAACGTTCGTAGAACGTTGGTAATTATGCAAATGAGGCTGACCAGATCATTGTATCTTGGGAAGCGGAGGTAATATATAGCGGAACAAACATCTCTTGATGTGAGCTTAAGCTTTGCATCGACAGGGTTTGTTGTTGCTGGGTCTCTCGGTTTGCACGTTACAATGAGATATTTTAGATGCTTTAAGATCAGATTTTTTTTATCTTATAAGCAATCAGAGAAGACCCTGATCAGACTGCTCCTGTAGGTTCTGTCTTGTCTGGGTCAACTCTGTTTCCAAAGTTGACACAAGTCGTTTGTATGAGGGAAATAGCTAAAACAGTGTTGACCAAAGAAAGCGCTAGTCTAATTACAAAATGATTCAAACTACATGTACAGTAAAACCTCTCTATAACGGCCACCGAATTATGTTAATTAGTTGGTATTTAGGGCAGGTGACTGCGCTTAAAGCAAGGTGAAAGTAAAACAGAACGCTCCTATAGGAGCGTTCTGTTTTACGTTCACTTTGCTTTAAGCAGTCACCTGCCATTAACACAAAATACTTGATGTAATTTAGTAGCCGTTATAGAGAGGTTTTACTGTATATGCTCCGTTGCGTAAACTTTATTGAGCTCGCCAACTAACAACAAGGCTTAACATTCAAGACATACCTTTTTCTCAAATTACGAGGTAAACCTAGATAATCTTTCAAATATTATAACTCTTGTCATGCTGTGAAAATATAAACCTATTGAAGCTATTTTAGAATAAGAGTGACATCACGAACAGTGGATAAGGGTTAACAGTTGAAACAAACTTCACGTCAACATTGACTGCTTCAACAAATACAGTAAAACCTCTCTATAACGGCCACTAAATTGTGTTAATTAGTTGTTAGTTGGTATTTAGGTCAGGTGGCTGCTTAAAGCAAGGTGAAAGTAAAACAGAACGCTCCTATAGGAGTGTTCTGTTTTACTTTCACCTTACTTTAAGCAGCCACCTGTCTTTAACACACATACTTGATGTAATTTAGTGGCCGTTATAGAGAGGTTTTACTGTATTGATAACCATTGCCAATTTGCCCATTAAAAAGACAAAGAAAATAAACCATTTCAAACGTTTATATTTATTCCTGAATATATAACATAATTATCGTTACATGTAAATGTATGGCATTTGGGCACCATTGTTACCTCAATGGTTGATCTTTTACCAAAAAGTAGAAAAAAGTGAGTTTGCTATGAGTTTCCATAAAAATAAAACCAGACAGATTTTTTATGACTCCTTGTTCGACTTATCAGGATCTGAACGGTTTGCATATTCTTCAAGAGTTTGCTAACTAGAGTTGATCAAGGTTTTATAAAACTAAAGACCTAGTGGAGATTGGACCATTATGAGACACCCAGTTACCCGGATTAAATCTGTTTGTAATTGCGGTTCAGGTCGCCGGTAGCGGTATAAGGGTTACTCAAGCAGGCATAGGCAAAATAGCAAACAAGAGGGTCACATTAACCACTTTCCTACCTACTAAGATTTCATTACTCACAATTGATATTATTACCATAATTATGATATAATAGCTTTCGTGTGTTTCAATATACACACTCCATTTACCAAATCGTGATTTATCACATACTCTGTGGTGTATGAATGCCGAAACAGAGTACCATAAACTGCGGAAACGCACTAGTGCATTTCAGTTACATTAGCAGTTTAAATCCGGCTAATAATTAACCTTAAGGTATTTCCCGCAATGGCCGTTTGTTTACTTCCTTTCAATTTGACCTTCGTATTAAAAATTGATTTAATCTATATTTTTAGCAATGTTTCAGCAATTATTTTTATACAGTTATTAAGTAAAGGTCCTAGTGTATTTCATAAATGTTAAACAACGCTTTTTAAGAATTAACCCTTTACCTGAAAATATGCAAAAAGATGTGTCATATAACTCACTCTTCCAGATTGAAAAAAAAGTCAAAAGTATCCTTCCAAATATCTTCTTTAGTCCAGTTGGTGTATTAATAAGTCCTTATTATATGATAAATGTTCATTATATATTTCAATCATAGCAAACATATGCTTTTTATTGGATAAGTTGCTATGACTGAAAATAATGGTGTTGGGAAAAAGTGAAATTGAAACATTTATCATATAATAAGGACTTATTGATACACCAACAGGACTAAAGAAGATATGTGGAAGGACACTGTTGATATTGTTTTTAAAAAAATCTGAGCTTCATGAGCTTCGTCTATCTTATTATTACGCTGTTTGTAAACAATGACCGAAACGGCCATCAGCTACAGCATGCTTCACTTTCTATGGCACTTTTTAGGGTAATCCGATTACAATTTACGTTTTCTATAATGAATATGACACTCACTAAAGCTCGTGTCATATTATTATAATAAACTCGTGTCATAAAAACAAATTGTAATGGACACCCATGTAAATAACACGAACTTCAAGGGACCGTACAAATTAGTTCGAGATAAGATGAGTTCGAGTCATCCGAGATCTAATCCGAACGTTTTCTCAAGACCACATCTTAATACAGGTCTAAATTAATGCTGAAAGCTCCTGTAGGAACTGTCATCATTACTTTAGACCTGTATTAAGCTGTCATATGTGTTTCTAGATACCTGTAGCGATACATTTTAGAGCAAGTATGTATTGTAAGTTTGCAGGGACTGAACATTTCGTTCAAGTTATCCCGAAGTTCGAGTTATCCGAGTTCGAGATATCGAAGTTAAACTGTACTAACATAATAATTATGTATTATTTCAATACACACAATCAATGTTGTTAACAAAATCATAATACATTAACCTCCGTACTATTTCAAAATGCAGAACTCATATTAACAAAATCATGACAAACCAACCTAAGTATTATTTGAATGTATACAATTTATATTATTAACAAAATCATGATATACTAACCTACGTATTATTTCAACACACGTACATAACGAAAACTTATTGATAACATTTACAAACCATTTTGGACATACAGTTGAATTTCGATAACTCGAACTCCACCGGATCATGCAAATTAGTTCGAGATAACAGAAGTTCGAGTCATCCGATTTCTAATCTGAACAATTTCTAAAGGCCCAGGCTTAATACAGGTCTAAAGTAATGCTGAACGCTCCTGTAGGAGCTTTCAGCATTACTTTAGACCTGTATTAAGCTGTCACACGTGTTTCCAGATATCTGTAGAGATACATTATTGGGGCAATTCTGTATTGTAAGTTTTGGAAGGACTGAAAATTTTGTTCGAGTTATATAGAAGTTCGAGTTATCCGAGTTCGAGATATCGAAGTTCAACTGTAATATGACACGTGAATATCAACAACTAATTTCACACATTTATCAGATATGACGACACAATAAAAGATACATGCTAAATTAGGGTCTGAATACGTCTACTGTGCTTTTGAGAAACTATTGGCCAACTATCGATCAACTGCCACAACACAAGCCTTTGATAACTATTGACCAAGTGTCGAGCAAATTTGGACTCGCCTGATAAAAATAGACACAAATGTTTTGCACACCATCGGCGAAATTATGTTAACTCGTATTTCCGCACACAACCCTCAGTTCTCACTGGGTTAATAATCAAAACAGCAAAGCAAAGCGAAATTATTTCCACAGAAGCAGATGAATGTTTGGCAACAAATTATATGGCAGACTTAGTGTTTAGTCTATACAAAAGAAACAAGTACGAATATAAAGAGACCGCCGGTAGTCATACAAGTCACTGTGTTTGTTTCCGTGTCAGTTGCGTAGATAACGTTCTTGTCACGCAGAGACATAATTATACACTATTTGTGAAAGGTGTATAAACATGTACATGTACATAGCTATAATTCAGTAAACCTACAGGTAGTTAATGCGATGGCGATTTCAACTACACATACACTGTACATGGACGCTTTAAATATTTTAACGAAACTCTCATCTAACAAAGATAATAGTGTATGTGCAAATTGACGTTTCATCGAGACTGAAAAAAGTTTGACATTTTTATTGAAATTATGTTGTTAAAGTATCTTTGGCAGGTGACAACTTAATGCAGGATGAAATTCACACTAAGGAGGTCTCTGAGAGCTTTCTGTGTTACTTTCAATTGCATTAACCCCTCCCGTGTCACAATGACGGGTTTATGATATCACATGCAAACAGTTTGGATCCAGATGAGACGCCGAGTAACTCGGCTTCCCATCAGGATCCAAACTGTTTGACACTCTGTTTACTGTTTTATAAAGAAAATGGAAGAAGGACACACACGTACACTTAAAATAAACGAAACTATGTTCAGCAGACGACAATGCTGGCACCGAAAGGGTTAAACAACTGTGTATGAGATGTCTGTATCTTATCTGGATTTAGATAAATGCAGGTATATTGTCTGGAATAATATGAAATGGTTGTATCTTATCTGAATCCATACTCGACGTCTGTTTCTTATCTGGATCCATATGAGATGTTGGTATCCTATCTGGAACCATATGAGATGTTGGTATCCTATCTGGAACATCTGGAACCATATGAGATGTTGGTATCCTATCTGGAACCATATGAGATGTTGGTATCTTATCTTGATCCATGAGATGTTGGTATCCTATCTGGATCCATATGAGATGTTCGTATCCTATCTAGAACCATATGGGATGATGGTATTTTATCTTGATCCCGACGTTTTGGAATCGGCATAACGAACTCATCAATAGCACTGACAGAGTTAATCAGTAAAACACGTTCGGAAATCGTCAGTACCATTAACCATTCGCTTGCTATTCGCGTCAATATACCTACCTGTACATAGTGAAGACCCAGATGAGACAGCTCCTGCAGGAGCTGTCTCATCAGGGTCTGCACTATTTACAAGTTGATTATGCAACCAGTGCACTCCACAGCAGTGATTGCACAGCGCAATACTGGTACACAGTGAAGATATATAGAGAATATTTGGTTCCTAGCTTTGAATGAGAAATGCTATCTGGCAAGGCGGATGAATATATCAGGTGAGCCGAAGGCGAACCTGATATATTCTGAAGCCGAGCCAGATAATATTTCTCATTCAAAGCTATGAACCAAATATTCTATTTATCCTTGTCACGACAGCAAAATATAAAATTATTTTATTTTGTACCGAATGTACCACAAAATGCACCGCAAAGTATACCCGACTCTACTGACTCTAAACTGTTGATGACGTCACTATAAAGGCGTTATTACGTCACTGGAATTCCACTGAAAAAATGCTCAAAACAAAACCGTTGCCCCGGTTTGTTATGTGAGAAAAAGAACCTGTCACTTGATGTTTGAGACAAGCTGATCTAAACCTCGTCTAGAATAGAAAAGTCAAGGCTAGCTTAATAACATTTCAATTCTAGACTCGGTTGAGATAGATCTAGACGCCGATAGAATTAAAATAGAACTGACTATAGAATACAGGATCTTGATGTGGATTTATCTAAACACGGTAAGTTCACGACAGACAACTAGATCTAGTCTAGATCTAGATCTACTAGGTCTAAGAATATAAGTTTGAGAGAATGAAGTGAAAGAATTATTTAGTTTAACGGGTATCGATTGAAATCAATTCGCTTTGTTAAACTTTTTTATTCAGTAGATGTAGATTTAGATCTAGATCTACTAGGTAGACGTAAATTTGTGTATTCACGAAATAAGCGTCTCGGTTAAAAACTTTTTTTTAAAAAAAGTAGTTTCGGCTACAGGTCATGTGACCAACTGACATATTAACATCGGTCATGTGACCTACTGACATAATAACAAAAAGTTTATCAGGCACCTTGTTATCCGTCAAGAAAATAGGCACGTGACAGGATAAATGTAATTATACAACAGGGTATGGGTAAAGAAGGAGAAATGTATTTTAAAGTTCAGCAAGAGAAGGGTTAAAACAAATACTTCGATCGATTTCCTGGGCAATATAATTGATATATGTTATAAAACAAAGTCAGCAAACATTAGCTCACTTGTTTCTGCATTTCAAAGTAGCACGCTTTCATTTTACAAATAATGTATACATATTAAAATTAATACGTTTTGTTAACAATAGTTCTCAGATATTCATAACCTTTATTCCAGTTGATAAATGTTGATGTAGTTACATTCCCCAGGCGCGGAGCTGTTACTACTAATGTAGAGTCTGTCGTCGTCGTCACTGTAAGTTATGGCCAGGAGGAAACGTGCCAGTCCCTGGTCAGGTCTCAGTAAGATCTGAATGAAGTCTCCAGTAGGGGAGAGCTGGTGGACGTTGTGCATGTCCCTGCTACACACATACACGGTGCCGTTCATGTCTACAGCTACTGACCGTGGATACTTTAACATGTCATGTTTGTACACGGAGATGACGTGACCGCTGGAAGTCATACACGTCACTGTGTTTGTTTCCGTGTCAGTTACGTAGATAACGTTCTTGTCACGGCCTATAGCAATACCGCGAGGAATGATGAACAGGTCCATGTTGTTGTTGTCTGTGGTAAATGTGTTCAAAGTTCTACCAGACATGTCGATGATTTTAACACTGGGTGGTTTTTGACATGCAGTAATAAAGCGTGATCCATCAAAACAAAGTCCAACAACACCAGCACCAGGTGTATCTATAGTGTGACTCCTGGTCAGGACGTCTGACACGGTGAGTATCTCTAGTTTCTTCTTATTTCCTAAAGCCACGGCCACCTGATTTGGTTTTGTTTCTATAATACCAAACGGTTTTGATGACATAGATAGACAGGATGTAAGTTTGTTTGTCTTCATGTCAAACAGTTTGACGCTACTGTTATCAAGGTCTGTAACAACCACACGGTCCCCGGTCAGTGCAGCTAAACCGTTGATAATACAATCCTTTGTATCATCCTCCGACTTCACGTTGACTTTCAACACGAATCGGGCCGCTGTGGGCGTATCACCCTGCCTCAAAGACAGCGACCATATGGTGGACAGTGTAGACATCATCTGTTGAATTTTCTCGTCCTGGTGAAACGAGTAAATTGTCATCTTGTCGATACTGAACTGATTTATTCTAGTATTCATGGCAGTAACACGATCTTGAGACATTTTCGTTGTTACATATAATTGGTTCTTTTTGCCATCAGTTTCTTTTCGCTTTAGGTCTGATTTCAAGCTGTTCGCTTCCGATAGAATGTTTTTGTATTCATCTGTCGCAGTTGCAATTTTCTCAGAATTCTCTTCATTGACCGACGACACTTTCCGAATTGTGTCTTCTTCAAGTTTATCCAGAAACTTATTGATTTCTTCTCTGAAGTTCTTTATATTTGCCAGTGCTTTAGAGTGCATCTTCTTGTTGTCCTTCCTGTCTGCGTCACTCCGCTTCTGTTGAACTGTTACCAAGGTAACCACTTTGTCTAAATTCGCTATCAGACGTATGTACTCCTGACTGTTTGCAATGCCACCAGAGATGTCCGGTACATAACTCTTGTTTGAACAGGAGCTGTGATTCAAAGTAATACAGACACTGCAACCTATCTGGTTATGGTCTTTACAGAAATATTCCAGCACTTTTCCATTATGTTTTGGACATTTTTCCGTCAGCACGTCTGTAACACTGGATCGTAGTTTCGATTTCGACATGGCTGACTGATCTAACATTGTATGATGTTTCGTGGCGGAGAGCTTACGATGAGTATTACAGCAATTATCACATAGATACTCACAGCAATCCTGACAATAGCCCACGGCTTCCACATGAAGATTGTCGGTGCTACACGGTTGGCAAGTAAAGTCGAAATTTTCCTCCGACCCAGTGACTATAGATGCACTTAAATCTTTCTTTGAAGTTCCGGTCGCCATGTTTTAACAGTTGTGAAATTACTTCCTCAATCACTTGAATATCGATCACACGGGTATGTACACATTACAAGTCAGTAATTATACTGTCTCATACTATTTTAAGTATACAAATAATATATTAACGTTATTGTACCTGCTTGGTTACTGTTTATCACTGTATTCTGTGTCAAATATGTCATTAAACGCAGACCCACACATGATAATTAAGATCCAATACTTTAAGGCTATACTAACGTGTAATGCATGTATCTATAAACAGCACTCCAGTATTATTTATAGAATGATTTTGATTGGAAGAAGTCATACGCTATACGTTTAACACTTTGCTTGCTATTCACGTCAATATACATACCTGTAAATAGTGTAGACCCAGATGAGACAGCTCCTGCACGAGCTGTCTCATCAGGGTCTGCACTATTTACAAATTGATTGTGCAATCAGTGCACTCCACAGCAGTGATTGCAAAGAGAAAAAAATGTAGACGGTGAAGATAATGTAATTATACAACAGGGCATGGGTAAAGAAGAGGATATGCATTTTAAAATTCAGCAAGAGAAGAGTTAAGTATGTGGAATGGGAAATAGAACTTACTAGTAGGTCGTTAAGCCGTGTCAGTGTAGTATTTTGTAGATAAAGCAAGGGGTACGAATTCGACCCTCACAACGGACATCCCTTTTTATTATATATTTTTTTATATTAATACAGCAGAACCTTTATAAGCAGCTGTTCATTCGCTGAATAAGCAGGTCGTTGTTTAATGCAGGGCAAAAGTAATGCAGAAAGTTCCTGCATTAAGCTACCACCTGGTTTACATACCCATAATTAGATCTTTTTTATGACTGCTTATTAAGACATGTTCTTCCGTATATTAAACGAGTCTAACCCTATACTAAATAATTACGCACTTGCAAACAGAATAGACCCAGATCAGACCACTCCTATAGAAGTCGTCTGATCAAGGTCTGCTCTGTTTGCTTATGATATAATATATAGTTGAACTTCGATAAGTGGAACTTCAAGGGACCGTGCAAATTAGTTCGAGATATCATCCGATTTCTAATCTGATCGATTTGTCAAGACCACAGCTTAAAACATGTCTAAAGTAATGCTGAAAGCTCCTGTAGGAGCTTTCAGCATTACTTTAGACCTGTATTAAGCTGTCGCGTGTGTTTCTAGATATCTGTAGTGATACGTTTTAGAGCAATTATGTAGTGTTAGTTTGGCAAGACTGGACTTTTTATTCGAGTTATCCCGAAGTTCGAGTTATCCGAGTTCGAGATATCGAAATTCAACTGTACATATCATTCTACAGTTTCTAGAACGGCCAAACATTCCTGCGTCCATAACGAAATATTAATTGCTAAGAGTGGCAAACACGTTGGATCTAGATGAGACATCGGGTTACCAAACGTCTAATTCGGAAATAAACTGGATGAAAACTGCTTTCTCGAATGCGGCCCTTATATCATACTTACAGTAGGTTTGAGTCACTGAGTCATTGAGCGGTCGTTATTAAAATGCAGTAGGTATTGCACCAGACTTACAGTACATTTACAGTAGTGTTCCACTAATCCCTTCTTACTCAAATGCAGCAGGCTTTACGATGGATTTCGAATTTCCACCAAATGCGATTGTTATTCACATGCAGTAGACATTACGCCCGCTTTCAAACATGGTTTTAATGCTTTGTTCAGCCTCTGCAATTTTGAATTAGAATTTGCATGCTTGTCACCCGGCGAAATGTACGTTCTGTTTATAAAATGAAGAATGTTTCATTCGCTGACATACCTAAACATGTTGATTGACAATAGCAGTCTTACTTAAACGCATTTAGAAAATAATTGATTGTCATTGCGTAATAAGTAATAAAGATCAAACATTACCAAATATTACCAGAGTCTGTTTTTTAACTTTGAGCAAAAATGTAAAATCAAGGGAGGCAAATGTTAAAGATTTTAATATCGTAAATTAGTGTTATTACCTCTCTTGATTTTGGACGTTTACTCTTGCACTTACCGAATAACTGATTTAGGTGTATTCCTGTGCAGCCACTTTGGTCAAAATGTCGCAGACTCTCAGATGATCACACGACTTGTTGATTGTTTAACCCATTTGCTCCCACGATCCCATATATGGGAGGTAGGCAAACAGTGTAGACTCTGATCAGACGCCGTATAATACGGCGTTTGATCAGAGTCTACACTTTTTGCTGATAGGAATTCCAATTATAAACAAAACAAAAATGAAAATTTAGACCAGACATTCCTTGAATAAAAGATAGACTAATCCAATATATAAACATGGAAGAATCCACTGGGAACAAATAGGTTAATAGAGGGGATAAATCAGGGTTGTTTCTAAAATCAAGTATTCAGATTGACATGCCAGATTAATTTGAAAACGTGTGTCATGACACTTGGTCAAAATTGTCTCACACACCTGAATGAACTATAAGCAGTCACATCATACAAAATCTCATATGAAATCCAGATTTGAACAGACATGATTTGTTAAAATAAATTAACTAAAATGTTCTTTGTTGAATGGTTTCTTCTTATTTCATATCAATTATCTACATTTGCATCGTGTCTAGGAAATCATCGTTGCTTTAGCAATACTACATGTATATGGTAATAACATTAATTCTGCTTTGAAGCGAACCATTAACGTTATTCCATAGAAAGTTAAACCTAATGAATTGTGTGTCTACATGTACAACAAGCACGCTTCATAACGTATTATCATGGAGTTGGTACATGTATATGTCTGCAATTAGTGTTCGGTAACTTTAAAGATGACTGAATTGTTAACCATTCGCCTGCTATTCACGTCAATATACCTACCTGTAAATAGTGAAGACCCTGATGAGACATCTCATCAGAGTCTGCACTATTTACAAGTTGATTGTGCAACCAGTGCACTCCACAGCAGTGATTGCACAGCGAAATACTTATACACAGTGAAGATATATGTAATTATACAACAGTGCATGGGTAAAGAAGGAGAAATGTATTTCAAAATTCAGCAAGAGAAGGGTTAATATATGATAATTACATGTAAATAGCGCAACCGAACTATTGTCAGAAGAGTGTCTGCATGCTAAAGGTCTGTCTCATATTAGAGATAAGTGTAATATTAGATACATATCTCATGTTAGAGGCTTGTCTCATGTTTGAGCTCGAGCTCATGCAAAATGTTAAGCAGTTGCTTCAGTGTTCTAAGGGCAGATTTCTCCCATCTAATTTTCCAAAATGGTAAACAAACATCAGTTTGGTGTTTTATCGTCGCAATCGGATCCCGATAATTTACAAAAAGTTATCATAAATTCGGATCCAAATCCAAACTGTTAGAAAAAAGGTTACCTGAAAAAAATCCCATAGTATTGAAGTGACAAAAATACAGTAAAACTCTTCTAACTCGACCACTTAATAAAGATCAATGGATGATTTTAAAAGCAGGTTTTAACTTAATGCTGGACGAAAGTAATACTGAAGCTCCTACGGCAGCTTTTTGTTTGGCATTCTTCCTCCATTAAGCGCTCACATGCCCTCAAGTCCCAGATTTATACATAACTTTAGTTGTCGCATTAGAACATTAGAACCCTGGTATGATAACTTAAAATTAGAGAAACTTTGTGTCGCACGTATCTCTGAAACCACTAGGGCTAACGTCACCAAACTTCACAGGACTGTTCACCAGCATTAGTTTTCGTGCATCTGGTTTTTATTGTCTCCCCTGATAACTTTGGAGTTACAGACATTACACTGTTTTTGTGACACAAACAAAACTCTAGTTTGATTTAAGTTTGTCGATTGCGTAGTTTTTGTTCACACAGTGCAGACATAGGGTGTGAGAGCTACGGAAAAGGACTCTTTTATCTTGGTCGGCACTGCATTTTATATGTCAGCGAGTTAAGAATGGTATACACTGAGAATATTAAGGAAAATAATATTCGCATGGAAATGCTTTGAAAAATCTGTTTAACGATAACAAACATCAACGAACAGGACCGAGTGTCATTTTAAAATCCGGTCCAGGTCGGCAATATTTGCTAGTACTATAGAAGCTTTACTGTAGTTTAAATAATTGCATTCAATTATTAAACTAATTTTTCATAGTACATTATGCTTTGATTCTTTTATCCCGCTGTTAAGACGTAAAATGTCTGATCAAATTTGGATCTGTTTAGTTTTGACTATGTCCGATTCGACTAAGCCTTTAACCGTTCGCTTGCTATTCACATCAGTATACCTACTTGTAAATAGTGAAGACCCAGATGAGACAGCTCCTGCAGGAACTGTCTCATCTGGGTCTGCACTATTTACAAGTTGATTGTGCAACCAGTGCACTCCATAGCAGTGATTGCACAGCGAAATACTTGTACACAGTGAAGATATATGTAATTATACAACAGTGCATGGGTAAAGAAGGAGAAATGTATTTTAAAATTCAGCAAGAGAAGGGTTAAGAAACTACATGTATTGACAGAGTGTCAAACAGATTGAACCCTGATGAGGTGTCGAGATACTCGTCGTCTCATCTGGACCCAAGCTGCTTTGTAAACTTGAGTCAGACAGAGGATAGCGATATATGGGTTAAACTGGTTCATGCGTTTGTAAACAGAGTAGACCCAAATAAGACGGTCCATGTCAGGGTTTACTCTGTTTGCTAATATAATTTGATAGTTCGGGTTATTTAGCTTCTAAAATGGCTACAATGTTCCTCTTCCGTAATTCATTATAACTAGTTTGTACATGAATATTCAGTAGGTATTGAAATTAGAAATGAACATAGAACAGGGAAAGGATTAAACAGCGAGACAAAAAATACCATTATCTAAATAGAAATATAGATGATATCCCCACAACATCATAATTTAACCGGCGCTAATAGACTATAGGAAAAGTTATAAATCTATAATTATCAACATATACCATATACTGAACACATTTTAATTATTTTCGATAGACGTTCCATTAAACACCTAAAACATGCAAGCAGAGTAGACCCAAATAAGACGGTCCCTGTAAGACCCGTCTGGTTAGGGTATATTCTTGGAATTATATTAGTATATATCTGATTCTACAGTGGTATGTTTTATATTTTGCAAGGGTTAATACTTTTCTTGTTCATATGCCAATATGAATATGAATTGATTTTCATAGCTACATTACTTCTTACATGAATATTCATGGTGTAAAAGGTTAACCGTGTCGTGTCAAAATAATACAGTACTTTACCATTAGTGTTTACACAGCTGCACCAAAGGCAGCTGCATCAAAGACCCAGGTGTAGTATGAAAGATTATATGACCAATCGTGCCACTAGATATAAGTTTTTACTATATTCAAAATTACCCTCTATTCTAGCATGCAACAGTTTACAGAAATGATCGTAAGCTCATAAAACTTTCTGTCATGTGTTACCAACAATATTGATAACTCGCCAAACTTGTTATACGAAAGGGTATACTGGAATCACCCTGTCGGATGGGCGGTATGTCGGTCTGTCCGCAATTTTCATGTTTTTAAAAAGTACCTAGTACCTAGTTATAGTCGACTTTCAGTCCAAAGGACCGCTCAGCCGACTGTACATTCACTACCCTGATCAATGAGACCACCGCATACACTATTGAGCATTGCTAACAAATGGCGCAATGATGCAGCCGCGGTACCAGCTAGTGACCCCACAGGTACCCATTTCAACCACTGGGTGGAGAGAAGGTGCGGATGGGAGACACTGAAAAGCGTCTCTGAAATTTCCAGGAGAGACCGGGACCTCCGGATTGGTAGTCAAGCGCGTTACCACCAGACCACCGCACACTACAATGGACATTGCACAATTATCTCACCATTAACTTAGAGCATTTTTTGTCAGTTTGCATGACACAAGGGGAATTGGTATTTTCAAACTCATTCTTCAATTTGAGAGTTATTGAATTTATACTTTCCATACATAATAACCACGAATAGTAGATGTTCAGCGACAGGCATCGCAGAATGTTCTCCCCTTGCATTTTAACATTTGCAATCTAGGCTGCATTGCAGGGGTATTCGCCATATTTATTGATAGTTCTAGTTCAATTATTGTATTAAATAAATATTAATGCCAATAGCAAAGAGTACAAGATCTGTAATATAAGCAACCCGATCAGATGTCTGATCTGGAGCTACTCTGTTTTCAAAGGCTTTAAAAGGCATCTCTGTCATGTAGAGGGTTGACACTATTTAGAGGGAACATGAATATTTGAGATTACAGTCAGATAGACCCACATTATCATATGCATGAGTCACTGGCATGTTTGGTATGTCAAAGTCAAAATCATTTCATTCGGCATAACATGATACATGTTCGTTGCCTTACACTAGGCGGTTGATAAACACATAAAAAGAGCATTAAGAAGAGAGTGAAAATTGCTTTCAAATAACAGGGAGGGTATTACTGTTAGTAGAAGAGTCTAGATAAACCAATTTGTTACGTGGCCGCGAATCAGTATTGATATCTATTTTGGTTACAAACCTGGTTTTGTATTTTTCTTTTCATGTGAGAAAAAGATTTATTAAAGATTCATGTCATAATCTGAAAGGAAACTATGATTCAAATATACTGGACTTCAATCGGTGTTCTTAGCAACATCGGATCAAGCTCCGGTACAAATGCATCCCGCTCTTAATAAGATATACCGTAACATTATTCAAGGGAAGTGACCCCCTTCTAAATATAGACTATTTAGCAAGAATATTATATCATACTGACAACAGAGACAAAGAGAAAACAGAGAGAGATAGAAAAATTGCTTAACTTAATTACGTAATGTGTCAGTTAGAATTTCGAAACTACCAAATGGAACCCGTACAAAAATGTATATACATGTACATAAATTATTATATATAATATCCCCAAACCATCCCAACCTCGTGCGAAACGAAAGTTAGAGATTGAGCTTGAGGATAGTGCAGGGCATGCACTATACATGCACAAATCTAACAAATATACTTAAAAAATATATATACATGTAATATCCCCAAACCGGTCCAACCTCATACTTAATGAAAGAAGAATTTGACCATGAGGATAGAACAGCAATATATAAATGTATTAAAAAAAAATACAGATCTAACAAATATACATAAATAATTATATATACATATACTATGCAAAGCAATGGTATAATCCTAGGCAATTATTTAAAAGTCAAGTAACATTTCTTTTGTCACACTATCATGTGAATGGCATAAGTCAGTATTTACATACTCGGTAATAAACAGTAACGGTTTTAATTGAAATATGATGCTTATAACTTCAGTAAATTTCATAGTGTGCATGTTGTAATATTGCCCTTTGTATTAATAAATGTATTAATTCTACTGTCAGTATAAACTCAAATACAGTAGAAACCGTCTTAAGCGTCCATCAAAAAGGTATAAATATTGTTATGTACGGTAAGTGGTAGCTTAATGCAGATCAAAAGGAAATTAGCTCATATAGGAACTTTCTGCATTACGTTTGATCTACAATAAGCAACCACCTGCTTATTTTAAAGACTCCTTTTTTTCAATAAATAAATTGCCGCTCAGGACGGATTCTGCTGTAATGAAGCAGTGTATTCTGGTGTTAATTATTAGTCAAAAGATAAAATGTTTGCAATACCTGTTTCATTTTTGAAAACAAATCGATATGTTTTCCCCACGGTTTGCACAGGTGTCCTAGCCCATTTCCCTGTTCTATGTTTATTCCAAATTTCAGTACCTACTGAATATTCATGGGCAAAATAGTTGAATTGTATTCCATATCTAGCTAACCATGACTTGAGTCTCATTTCCAAATAGCTTGGATCCAGATGAGACTCGTTATAATTTGGCGTCTCATCATTATCCAAGCTGGTGACACTTAGTCCATAGTTCCTTACACCTTTGCAGAGTAGACCCAGATCAGATGGCTCCTATTGGAGCCATCTAATCAAAGTCTGATCTGTATTCTTAACATAGAATTGATTCTACAGGTGTGGGGTTTTTTTCAAAGTAAAACGTACCCTTGAAAATTTTAGATTAAAAAAATCAACTAATAAATACTCATGATTGCATTATTTCTTACATGAATATTGAACAGATAAAGGTTTAAGAAACAGAGAGGTACTCTGTATCTTGTATGGATCCAAACTGTTTGCAATTGCCTGTTGTTTCACCATTAGGAGGAGAATGGTTAAATGTGTTTCATAGTCTATTTGTATCTACATACATATAATAATGAAAAGCAATATATTAACCCATTCCCTCATAGACCCAACCTCTTTGAATAAATCTACGGAAAAGGAGCATTTACTATAGAAAAGAAAGGGTTTAGAATTGTTGTTTTGAAACCATTGCGATAAATAGAGCATTTACTCCTGTGGAGCAAATGCTCTATTTATTACAATGGTCTCAAAAAGAAACTTTTAGAGAGGCATCAAAATGTGTCAATATGAGAGAATGGGTTAAAGATTTTTACAGTTACATATGTCATATTGTTTCAGACATTACTTAATTATTTTTCCATTGTCCAAAAGTATAAAATGATACAGTTATGCTAAGTTGTCCTTTAAGTATTGTTAGCTAAAATGAAACATATTTCAGAATTATGTAAAAGTGTATTTAAGCATCCATTGCAATAAGTTGATTCTTTTGGATTAAAGGTTTTATGGTCCTTCGGGATCATTAGTTTTGATGTTATTAGTTTTGAAAATTGAATACTGCTTAAGCCGGAGCTAGGGGCGTGAGTAGTGTTGCACTTTTAATTACTACTAATGAACAGACTCAATAAAACCCAAGTCTACAATTTCTCTTTTCGCATTGCTACGTTTTGCTCTCGAAGGATCTCCCACTTTCAGAACATATTTCTTGAGTTAGAAGCAGATAAGCCTTGTGAATGAAAAGTGCTGTCACATTTTGTCCAGACCGGCTACTCTGTATGGCTTGGGTCTGTATCGTAATTATCCTAAATATTGCGACAGATAAGCTGAGGCAAAACATTCAGACCTGTATATCTAACTGTAGTTTGATCAAGGTCTACACTCATTGCTACTCCCCATAAATACATTTAAAGTTATAGAAACTGCAGAACTGACTTGTTCAGCTTTACTAACCCTTTCCTTCATTTATTGCCATAGCAAACAGTATAAAATCTGTAATACAGTAAAACCTCTCTACAACGGCCGCTAAAATGTGTTAATTTGTTGGTATTTAGGGCAGGTGGCTGCTTAAAGCAAGGTGAAGGTAAAACAGAACGCTCCTATAAGAGCGTTCTGTTTTACTTTCTTCATGCTTTAAGCAGCCACATGCCTTTAACACAAAATACTTGGTGCAATTTAGTGGCCGTTATAGAGAGGGTTTACTGTATACACAACCTTAATCAGATGTCTGATCTGGAGCTACTCTGTTCCCAAAGGCTTTAGCCATTTACTTCATATGTATATAAATAATTATTCAGGCATTTGCAAACAGAGCAGACTCAGACCCAGATCAGACGGTTCCTAGAGGAAACGTCTGATCAGGGTCTGCTCTGTTTGCATATGGTGATATACGGTAGATCTGATTCTACAGTTTCTGCCTGAGCCATAACATCCTGTGTACAAAAGCCATAAATATCATGTTATTATTTCTTACATGAATATTCAACATGTAGAGGGTTTAGACTACTTTAGAGGGAACATGAATGTTTGAGATTATAGTCAGATAGACCACAGGGAGCTACTATAATGTAAATCTCTGGCATGTTTGGTATACAGAGCAATAGTATAATTCTAGGCAATTATTTATAGGTCAAGTTACATTTGTGTCGTCTCAATATCATACAAGTGGCATAAGTCATTATTTATATACTGGGTAATACACAATATAGTTTTTAATTGAAATTTGATGCTTATAACTTCAGTAAAATTCAAACTGTGTATGTTGTAAACTTGACCATTGTATCAATAAATCTATATACTCTACTGTCAGTATACAATCAAATACAGTAGGACCCATCTTAAGCGAATCAGAAAGAGGTATAGTTACCTATGGGTATGTAAGGTAGTTGGTGAATTAATGCAGATCAAAAGTAATGCAGAAAGCTCCTATAGGAGCTTTATGCATTACTTTTGATCTGCATTAAGCAAACACCTGCTTTTTAAAGACCCCTATGCTCAATTGATGGTGGATAGATTGTCTTAGAGTTTGAAAGATTTGGATATGTCATCAAAGATAGGGTTTGACTTGAGAACAGTGAGAAGTGAAAGATTTAGATTATCTAAGATAGGGTAAGACTGAGAAGTAAAACATTTGAATAGACTAATACACATTTTATATACAGTCTTGGTTGTAGTTACTTAGTATATTCTGGTGGTAAACTGTTCTATACACATATGCACTCCATGGACAACAGCCCATTTTGTAATATCCATAAGCAAACCTGTTTTAATGCACAATCGTTTTTTCCCCAAATCCCTATGCCATCCACTGTATAGCACTAGTAAATACTTTCTTATGAAACTGTTCCAGCTTTGTCATCAACATCATATTGTTATTGAATTCTTTTGTGATAAATAAACTTCAATAAATGATGCTGCATTTATCATGGTTTCGTTTCCCTTCATTATACCCCCACAAACGAAGTTTGAGAGAGGGTATATAGGAGTCGGTGTGTTGGTAGGTGTGTCTGTTTGTCTGTCTGTTTGTCTGTCTATTGTTCTGTCTCTCTGTTCATGGCACAACCTGGCACAAATCTTGTGACGTAAACTGCTTCTACATTTCTTTACCGATTTACATCAAACTTTGCATATGCATTAATTATGAAGTGTAGATTTGCATGACATAATTTCACGTGTTTAGCACTAGGTTTTGCAGAATTATCTCCACTTGAACTTTTGAGTATTTTTGTCATTTTGTTACGAAACATGGGGAGTAGGTGTTGCGAACTCCTCCTTCAGTTTTAAAGTTATTGAATTTATATTTGGTATACATAATAAACACACATGGCACATGTGTATGACCTAATTTTCATCTGTTTAGCCCAGGGCTTTGTAGAATTATTCCCCCTGAACTTTGAGTATGTTTTAGCTCACCAGAGCACAAAGTGCTCAAGGTGAGCTATTGTGATACCCCTGTGTCCGTCGTCCGTCTGTCAGTCTGTCCGCCTGTCTGTCCGTCAACAATTTCAAACGACTTCTTCTCTGAAACCAACTGCCCAATTGTAACCAAACTTGGTCAGATACATACTGTGGGTGGGTGCTTCAAAATTTGCTAAAAGATAGTTGGTGGGGCCATCGGTCTTGTTGCCATGGCAACTGTACACAATATCTAGAAAAATCTTCTTCTCCAGATTGACTTGTCCGATTTGAATATAGTTTTCACCAAAATGTTTCTCAGTTGATAGACTTTAAAAGTTGTTAAAAGAATTTTGATCTGGCAAAAAACATGGCTACCGGAGGGCTGGGTCATTTTTAGCTCACCAGAGCACTTTTGTGCTCAGGGTGAGCTTTTGTGATCGCCTGATGTCCGTCGTCCGTCGTCGTGCGTCGTCCGTCGTGCGTCGTCCGTCGTCCGTCGTCGGGCGTCAACAATTTGAACCTTTAAAAATCTTCTCCTCTGAATTTACAGGGTTCTCAGCTTTCATCTTTGGTACATAGCATCATCTGTAGGTCCCCTACAAAAGTTATATAAATTATGCCCCTAGAGTCAAAATTGGCCCCGCCCCAGGGGTGCCTTGTTTTCTATTAAAATATACAGTAAAACTTTGAAAATCTTCTCCTCTGAAACTGGAAGGTTCTCAGCTTTCATATTTGGCACATAACATCATGTTCAGGTCCTCTACAAAAGTTATATAAATTATAGCCCTGGGGTCAAAATTGGCCTCGCCCCAGGGCTGGGGAGTTTTCAAAAGAAACATATAGTGAACTTTGAAAATCTTCTTCCTTTGAAACTGAAATGCTTCATAGCTTTCATATTTGGCACATAGCATCATATTCAGGTCTTCTACAAAAGTTATATAAATCATGGCACCAGGGTCAAAATTGGCCCCACCCCACGGGTAGCAAGTTTTTCAAAGCTGACTTACATATAGCTATTTATAAACATTTGCTGGTATCTATTTTTAGCATACATTTAAAGGGAGATTATCTCCCTTTGCCCCCTTTTTTATAACAACTGGATTGTCTCCCTTGTTGGTGGTGACTCTAAATATTGCAGATCTCCCCAAAGAATGAAAATTTTTGCACAGTAAATCAGACAATTAACCCTTTACTCCATAAATATGCCTTTCTACACCTTTGCAAACAGAGTAGACCCAGATCAGATGGCTCATGTAGTAGCCATCTGATCAGTCTGCTGTTTGCTTATGATATAATATAGTGCAAAGTGCATTACATTATTTTCATTTTGTGTACAGTATACTTATAATATGTTTGCTAACCCTTTCCCTCATGTTAACACTTTTTTCACACATTTGCAAACAGAACAGACCCAGATCAGACGGCTCCTATAGCAGCTGTCTGGCCAGGGTTTGCTCTGTTTGTTAATGGAATTTGAAAGATGTTTCTTTACTTTCTAAAATGGCTTCACTGTCCCACTTTCCATATTTCATTATAACTATTTTGTCTATGAATATTCAGTAGGTATTTAAATTTTGAATAAACATAGAACAGGGGAAGGGTTGAAAATAAATTAAGATATGAATAATAATAACTCATGAAGGTGTAATTATAATATCTGAAATTTTGGATATTATTTATAAGTACATGTATAGATTAATTTATTCTTTTTAAAATTCAACCAATTTGCCCAGGGAAAGGGTATACATACTTTTGTATATACTTCTTTAGATTTGCATCGTTATATGTTTTCATTTACATTTTCTTAAATTTTCTTCACTTGAGGTCCTCTACAAAAGTTACATAAATTATGCCCCTTGAGTCAAAATTGGCCCTCGCCAGGGCTGGCTAGTTTTCTATAGAAACACATAGTGAAAACTTTAAAATCCTCTCCTCTGATTGTCTGGTGAGCGATGTCAGGGCCTTTCAGGCCCTCTTGTTTCCATATATGGTAATATGGAATTTTTCATAGGAAAATCTTTAAAAATCTTCTTCTCAGAAACTGTAGCATGATCTTATGGTCCTCTACAAATATTGTTCAAATTATGACCCCGGGCCAAAAATTGCCCCGCCCAAGGGTTTATCAGTTTTTCATAGGAAAATCTTTAAAAATCTTCTTCTCTGAAACTGTAAGGTCTAGACCTTTGATATTTGGTATGTAGCATGATATTATGGTCCTCTACAAATATTGTTCAAATTATGACCCCCGGGCCAAAAATTGCCCCGTCCAAGGGTTAATCAGTTTTTCATAGGAAATCTTTAAAAATCTTCTTCACTGAAACTGTAAGGCTTATACCTTTGATATTTGGTATGTAGCATGATCCAATGGTCCTCTACAAATATTGTTCAAATTATGACCCCCGGGCCAAAAATGGCCCCGCCCAAGGGCTTATCAGTTTTTCATAGGAAAATCTTTAAACATCTTCTCCTCTGAAACTGTAAGGCCTAGACCTTTGATATTTGGTATGTAGCATGATTTTATGGTCCTCTACAAAGATTGTTCAAATTATGACCCCCGTGCCGAAAATGGCCCCGCCCAAGGGCTTATCAGTTTTTCATAGGAAAATCTTTAAAAATCTTCTTCTCTGAAACTATAAGGCCTAGACCTTTGATATTTGGTATGTAGCATGATCGTATGGTCCTCAACAAAGATTGTTCAAATTATGACCCCAGGCCAAAAATGGCCCCGCCCAAGGGCTTATCAGTTTTTCATAGGAAAATCTTTAAAAAATCTTTTTCTCTGAAACTGTAAGGCCTAGACCTTTGATATTTTTTATGTAGCATGATCTTATGGTCCTCTACAAAGACTGTTCAAATTTTGACCCCTGGGCCAAAAATGGCCCCGCCCAAGGGCTTATCAGTTTTTTTATTGGAAAATCTTTAAAAATCTACTGAAACTGTAAGGCCTAGACCATTGATATTTGGTATGTAACATGATCTAATGGTCCTCTACAAATATGTAGCTGTGGCTTGTGGTCCTCTGCCAAGAATGTTAAACTTACGACCCTGACCACTGGGCGAAACTTGGCCCTGCCTCAGGTCTTTAATTAATTATTGGCATACTGCTTTGCCTTATGGTTCTCTACCAAGGTTGTACACATGATTTCTTGTGGTAAAAAATGGCCCCGTCCCTGGGGTTATCTCAGGTGAGCGCTTCAGGGCCTCATGGCCCTCTTGTTGTTATTTTGTCATGAAACATGCGCGGTTGGTATCTCGAACTCCTCATTCAATTTGAAAGTAAATGAATTGATACTTGATATACATAATAACCACGAATAGTACACGTGTAAGGCATACCTTTCATGTGTGTAGTACCATGCATTACAGAATTATCACCACTTGAACTGAGTATGTATGTCATTTGGTCCTGTCACACGGGTAGTTTGTGTCCTAAGCGTCAATTCATTTATTGAAACTCAGTCTTAACAAGATGTGTTTGTGAAACACTACGCCCCCAATATGACCATTGGCCTTGATGTATGACTTGGGCCTTAGTAAGTCAACCCAAAAACTGTTCGCCTCTATAAGATGTACATGCATGCCAAGTTTGCAGGATGTACGTTGAATGAAGACAAAATTATTACCAATCAAATTTGACCCATAATTTGACCTTTGATCTTGTATGAAACTGACCTTAAAAAGTCACGCTTAAAAATGTTCGCCTCCATAAGTTGCACATGAATACCGAGTTTGAAGTATGTTTATTGAATGGATACAAAATTGTTTCTAACATTGCAGTTTGACACAAACAAACAAACCAACAGACAGTGCAAAAACATTATGTCCCGATCAGTTAAGCGGGGGTGTTAAAAAGCAGTTGATTGCTTAATGCAGGTCAAATGCAAAAAGCTCCTAAAGGCGATGAAGTCTACGGAAATTGTACTCAGTATCACATAGCCCAGGGAGAAATATCTCCAGTTTCAAATAGTCCAGGGAGATTAATCTGCAGTACCATACAGTCCAATGAGAATTATCTCCAGTATCACATAGCCCAGGGAGAATTATCGCCAGTACCACATAGTCCAGTGAGATCAATCTCCAGTACCCTACAGTCCGATGAGAATTATCTCCAGTATCACATAACCCATGGATAATTATCTCCACTACCACAGAGTCCAGGGAGATCCATCTCCAGTACCATACAGTCCTATCACATAGCCCAGGGAGAATGATCTCCAGTACCACATAGTCCAGGAAGATTAATCTCCAGTACCATACAGTCCAATGAAAATTATCTCCAATACCACATAGTCCAGGAAGAATCATCATCTACAGGACTACACACCCCAGACAACCATTTCCAAGAAACTATAGCCCAGATAAAATATATTGTCTCCAGTACCACATTTTCCAGGGAAATTGTCTCAAGTAACACATAGTTCAAGGAGAATTATCACATAGTCCAGGCACAAAACTGTCAACCCACTCATTCAATTGGACACATAAGGTATTCTTTACAATAACGATGAATATATATGAAAGAACTACCTGTAATTTTATCAAAATTTTTAAACATAGCATTTAGCTTACGGACATATTTGTAGATGTGATGAAATATTGTGAAGGTATTGTTTAAAGCGTTACATAGTACAAACGCCGGGGAATAGATATTGGGGCATATTGTTTTTATCTTGGTAATAACGTTTTACCCATTTTAGACAAGGACTGCATATTTGGCATGCACGCTGCACTTTTTAGCTCCACATTTATGAAAAAATCAACCAACAGACAGAGCAAAAACAACATGTCCCAATCAGTTAAGGGGTGAAAAACCATTTGTGATTGAAAGAGTCGGCGTTGGTGTCGGCGTCGGTTAACATTTTTGTTAAGGTCCATTTCTCTGAAACCATCAAAGATATTTGGTTAAAATTTGGTATGCATGTTAACTATCAGAACGGGAACCAATTTCGCAAGGGCAGGTGACCCAAATATTGATTTTGCCATTGTTATGCCTCTTTTTCGACTTAGAATTTTCATTATTGGTTAAGTTTTATGTTAAGGTCCACATCTCAGAAACTGTTCAAGATATTTTGTTCAAATTTGGTATGCATATTAAATATTACAAGGGGAACCCATTGCACAAGGACAGGTAACCCTAACATTATTTTGCTGTAGTTATCTGCCCTTTCCGACTTAGACTTCCACTACACTATCCAGCACTAAAGAAAGTGGAGCGGGCTTTCTGCGGACAGCTCTTGTTTAGTGGTACCACTTCAACCAGGACTCGCAATTGACTAAGATTATACGTTTATGCATAAAATATATAACATTCATCTCTATGAATATAAATTAAAAATGTATTCCTGCATGCATGTTCATGGAATGATTTTTTTTACATTTACACATAGTTACATGATACCTTTTGCCTGTGATAGAAGCTTCATGATCAGATTTTTCTTATTTTATAAGCAGTCAGAGAAGAACATGATCAGACTGTTCCTATAGGTTCTGTCTAGTCTGGGTCTACTCTGCATCCATAGTTGACACAAGTTGTCTGTATAAGAGAAGACCCCGATCAGATTGCTCATATAGATTCTGTCTGGTCTGGGTTTACCCTGTTTCCAAACTTGACACAATTCGCCTATATAATTGAAAGAGTTAAAACATTGTTTACCAAAGAAAACTCTAGTCTAATTTCAAAAGAATTCACACTATATGCTCCGACGGGTAACCTTTACAGATCTCGCCAACTATCATATCCGCTTGACAGTCCATACATACATGTACGCTATATCAAATTGCGAGGCAAACTCTCTCACATATATATTAACCCTTTCCTCAATAAATACGCCTTTCCACGCCTCTGTTAAAATCACTTGTTGAAAACATTGTGATAAATAGAGCATTTGCTCCTATATTGCATTGTCTGTTTAAATAAGACGTAAATACTATTACACAGGGAGCCTATGGGGTCTACCCCCCCCCCCCCCCGACTTTTTTCATGGGTACCAAAATGTTCAGGAAAGTGACCTGAATCAGAATCGCGAATGTACTCAAATTGAAAATCTTTTAGACGATGTGTATTTTAACCGTTTCCATGGCAATTCCCAGTTTTCGTAATGATGACCCATACCTACAAATTGTCCATATCACAGATAGTTTTTTCCCTAAAACTATAAAACTAGTACCAAATGGAAAATAAAACATATTGCTCTGATATCCAACTTTTTTATTTTTTAGTTTCCTTATTTGCATACTCATGAATATTAATGAGGACATTAAAAATAGTGAAAAAAGTATAGAAATAACGTAAACCTTTCATTTTTTTTGTCCTACAAATATCAGAAAATAACTTCAAAGGCAGTTTAACATGATGACAAAAAAAACCAGAAAACAGAATATTCATTTTGAGGACCAATGCGTTAACTTTAAGTACCATTTTCACTGTTTCCATGGCAACATTCCAGTTTTCGTAATGATGGCCCGTACCTGCAAAATCGACTATATCACAGTCAGTTTTTGTCCTAAACCTATAAAACTGGAACCAAATTGGAAATAGGACAAGATGCTTTTATTTCCACCTTGTTTTTTAAATTACCTTATTTGCATACTCATGAATATGAATGAGAACATTAAAAATAGTAAAAACAATATAGAAATAACGTAAAGAATGTAAACTATTCACTTTTCATCCTACAAATATCAGAAAACAACTTCAAATTCAGTTTAACATGATGACAAAACCTGAGAAAACAAAATATCAAATTTGAGGATCAAAAATAATTTAATTCTAAGTAATTTATTTACTGTTTCAGTAGTAACCTTTCATTTCACTATTTTCACACATATTTTGTTAGTTCACACCTACCTGCACAAATCTTCCATATCACAGATAGATTTTGTGCTAACTGTATAAAACTGGTACCGGGTTAAAGCTACGACCTTGTGCTTTTGTTTAAGGCTATACATAGGAATTACCTTATTTGCATACACATGAATATTAATGAGAATAATCAAAAAATAGCAAAAAATACAGAAATAACGTAAACCTCTCAATTCTTATCATACCAATATCAGAAATCAAACTTCAAATGTAGTTTAAATTGATGATGAAATAATCAGAAAGCAGAGTATCTAAATTGATACCCAAACAATGAACTGTAAGTAACAGTGTAACGGTTTCCATGGTAACCGACCCTTTCACAAATTTTGGAAATTTGACATCTATCCGTAATACTCCGCTAAATCTCAGTTAGTTTTTGATGAATCATGAAATCAATTGTTACACACATAGATCTGAATCATTGCTTTAATAGTAAATATTACTTTTCTGATACAAACTAATTTGCATATGTATGAATATTTATGAGAACGCAAAGGTAATAAATATGCACTATAACCTGTCATAAATGAATGGCTGCTTATGGCAGGTTCAACTATATGCCTTTAACCCTTCTATCATAGTTTTAATGCAAGACATTATAACATCATGGCTATAAATTACATGCGACATTTTATTATAGCACACTGAAGTTGACCATGGCAAAAGGGTAGACAACGAACTATATCATTTCAAAAGCAAACAGAGCGGGTCCTGATCAGTTGATTTCAACAGGATCCGTATGATCTGTATCTACTCTGTTTGCAAGGCGTCAAAGTGTGTATTTATGGAGTAATAGAGTTAAAAGGCCTATTTATTGAATAAAGGAATTAATAAAATGTCGGTAAACATATTAGTTAGCTATGTCATACGTTAATGTAATCAGATATGAAAACAAAATGGCGTCTTCAATGCATATAGATTTATGACTAGATATTACAAGGTTTCCGTTTAATCAATCCGCGCGAATGTTCATATAAGGGACACATTATCACTAAGATAACAGGCAACAGAAACGAGTTTAATCCTGACTTAACCCTTAGCCCGCCACATTCTTTTATCACTCTGTCCTCTTTAAATATTAATTAGCCAAATCTTTAAAATAAATTATTCAGGATATGTCTTAAACCAACGCATAGAGCATACATGCATGGAATTTCCATGGCAAACAGTGCACTCCAGATGAGAGATAACCTTTCATCTGTGTCTACCATGTTTGCAAATGCAACTATAGTATAGAGCATGCAAGCATGTGTTTTCCATGGCAAACAACGCATATCCAGATGAGAGAGCTCCTATAAGAACTCTCTTATCTGGGTCTACACTGTTGGCTTATACAACTATAGTTGTGACTAGCAGGCTATGGGTTAAAACTGTTCACACTTTTCTACCTTCTTGTTTGAGAATGATTTGTATTTTGATTTGCCAGTTTCATTAAACTGTTTGCTTATATCATCACAAATTGATACGAAACGAACATTGTAGACATTGTTTAACCCTTTGCCCCATGAATATTCATGAGAGTAAAAATGAATATATTAATACTGAGTAGATGGATTTAATTATAGCATAGATGGAAATTATTATAACATTATTGGAGAAGGGATTGTTTGGACGATAGCAGAAACTGTCGAATCAGACCTATATTATTTCATAAGGAAACAGAGCACGCCCTGATCAGACGGTTCCTTTGGGAGCTATCTGATTTGGGTCTACTTTATCTGTAAATGTTTCAAAATGGTCTCTTTATCGGGAACAGGGTTCAAGAACACACAGCAATAAGAATATCAAAATGACAAAACAGAAGTTTTATTGCGTAAACCGGAAAACATTGTACATTAGCAATAACAACTTTGCAAACAGTTTGAATCTAGACGTAAACACCGAGTAACTCAGTGACACATCATGATCCAAATTGTTTGATACTGTGATCATGAATGCATAACATTACATACCAAGAACGTAAAGCATTCGATATTTTTTAGACGACAATATGGTGCAGTGGGTCATAAGTAGGCACGTGCCACTAGTAACAGAGTTACAGATAAAGGTGCATACCCAAATAACAAAAATCGTCATTTCTCCAGCAAAACCTATACTGTGACCACTCTTTAGAATCATCTCTGAGAAATAAAGGAGTTATTCTTGAAAATGTTTTAATTTACGCATCTTATATGGACCTCTGTAGTAAGCAAGAAAGGTTACGGGGACATTTATCGCACGCCTGTGTACTAGAACTTTAAATGACAAAGAGAGTGTCTCTCTGTGTTTAACTGTATTGGGCAATCATTTGCCTTGAAAGACACTAACATCTCTTTATGAAATGGCCATTTTAGCTAGGTATACTGTACATCGTAAAGTCAGTTTGATATTGTTACCTCTGTTCACACAAGGGCATCGTGATTAAAGTGATTGAATAGAAAAGCTGTAATCACATGTTATTCCCTTTTGATATAGATCTGTATAAATTGCACAATCCACAGAAAGGGGGGCATGTACATGTGTCGCAACATGGCTGATGTATGTATAGATAAGATAATATAACACTTGTTGAACCCTGTTATCCCGGTTGAATATTGATATAAGAAATGAGGACATCATGAATATTTATTAGCTGAAGTTTTACAATGACATATGCACTAAGGATAATTTATTATTAGTCAGGTTATTATAATTTGCATAAGCAACCAGAGCAGACCCTGGTCCTACAGGGGCCGTTTTGGTCTACTTTGTTTACAAAGGCTTGAAAAAGCGTTTTATATGAGGGAGTGGGTTAAGCGACCACTTACTGAAAAAATATATGCGTCTTTATAAGCAATGGACTGCTTAATCCATTCTCACTAGCTGACGCCTTTTTGTGCCTCAGTAAAACGAGTTTTATGGAAATCATTGTGATAAATAGAGTATTTGCTCCACATGAGCAAATGCTCTATTCATCACAATGTTTTCAAAACTACACAATTCTAAAATTCTCCTTTTCTATATCAAATGCTCCTTTTCGGTAGATTAATTCAAACAGATTGAGTCTAATAATAGTCTATGAGGGAGTTAATGTAGGGCAATAGTTCTTCCGAAAACTCATTTGGGAGTGTTCTGGATTACTTTCATTATACATTGCACTGTCCCCTTTCTTTTAGACCTAGAATAAATCTCCATAGGGTGTTATCCTAAGAGAGGTTTAATTCTGTCAGATGTAAGCAAGCGCACATTATGGACCCGATAAGCAATGTACTTAGCAATAGAAGCTTCCACAATTTATATCGCAGTACCATGATGATAATTCGATGTACTCGACGTCGCATTTGAGTTCAAATTTTGTGAGCTGATTGCGTGCAAAGAGTTCAAGTAGTCGATACCCAAACACTACCAGCTACTCAGTTGTTCTCGCCTTTAAAAAATAATGATCCTCAGCCTACTTCATAGATATTCAATAAGAACGACAACATCTATATTAAGTAGCTGATTTTAACAGGTATCAAGAACAAGGGATTTTTATCATAGCAGAAACTGTAGAATCAGCTTTATTTTATTTCATAAAAAACTGAACAATTCTTGATCTGACGAATCCTACGGGAGACGTCTAATATGTGTCTGTTCTGTTTGTAAAGGTGTTAAAATGCGTAGTTATGGACTAAAAATTCAGATAATCACAATGAATCAGTTTCAAACGATATTGAGTTTGAATGAAAACAGGTTATCGTGCTATCTTATCTACACGCACATTGTTTGCTCAGTTTATCAATAATTGGACGATATCGCGGTCTGTCAGAAATGAAGCACACTTCGAGAGTATATTTTATCTATACAATATGTCGGTGAACCACCGCGCATAATTATCAAGCTTATCTAGGTAACACTTTCAAAGTAACAGTTTGCATGTCATAATTCAGACTTCAAAGTTCGATGTACAAAGTTCTGACATCAGACTTCAGAGTTGATTGTACAAAGTTCTGACATCAGACTTAAGAGTTTGTACCTCTTCTAATCTATAACCTTAAGCACACTACGGTCTAGTCCGAAACGCCGAAAACCACCAGGATCTAATCGTTTGATCACGTCTTTGAAAAAGAAACTTTCAATATGTAATTCGTGATACATATTCGAGGCATTTTCTATAAAACAAACATATCGAGTATGAGCTACGAACTCTAAAACCTGAAACATGAATCGTGAACATATCAAATGATCTTTGGCAAATCAGAAGTTGGTGTGTACTCATTTATTCTGTAAGCAAACGCATGTGTTTTACAGTGAGAACTAAACATTTCATATATAAGAATTTCTTTATCCTTCCTTACGTGGTAATCTCTTTTTATACAAATATTTGTGATCCAGAAATACATTGAATCTCGTTGGCGTCTCATCAGGATCAAAACTGCTGTCTGGCTTCATGTATTTGATTTATGCAGAATTGTTCACGTGTTTCTACATAATAAAGGTGTGTTCTTTTCTATTATAGGCTCTGCTGAATTAACCCTTCCTTTATTGTGAAGAAGCAATGACTGCTCAAACTTTGAATTGGTGAGAACTTTAGCTACGTATTCGATCAATGGTTTGATTAACTACTGACTGATTATATAACAGCTTTAGCCTTGATGAGACACGAGTCACTCAGTGTCTCATCTGGATCCAAACTGTTTGCAAATGAGCAACATTAACTTTGTTCAATACATATTCATAAAACGCTTCTTTGGTGATTGAAAAAGACAAGGACATAAACCATTTCAAATCTTTATATCTATTCCTGACTACATACAATACTAATGATTACATGTACATGTACATGGATGTCCATTAGGCGCCAGTGATACATGACATAACCTCAATCAATCGTTGGTCATTTATTAAACAGAAGATAATATATGTTACAAGTATGTCTACTGCAATTTCAAATTAAACATTGATTTTTATTCTCATAAAAAAGATCAGTGTTCATTTTAAGACTGATCACGATTTGAATTGTTTGCATATTCTACAAGATTTTGCCAACATGGAGCTGCCAACCCTTCTCGTTAAGGGAGTGAGTGGGTGAGTTGGGTTTTACGGCACTGCGACACTGAATAGGTCATATAGCGCCGATAAATGACTTGTTAACTTAGGAGATTAAAACCTACATTAATCCTATGTAACAATATGCTATGTATGGTTGTTTGGTTTTGGATTTTATCCGTTGATTCAAGGGTATTTGAGTTAGGTCTCGATGTCTAGCTCATGTAAAGAAAACTCTTCCCAAATAATGTTCGTCTGCATATGAAACAATTAGCATTGTCTCAGCCACAGATGAACATACACGAGGAACTATCGAAATACCAAAAAATAGACCTAGTGTCAAATAGTGTCAAATAGCTTGGATCCTGATCTGAGCCCATTTAACCGGGTCTCATTTGGATTATAGCTGTTTGTAATTGCGATTCAGGTCGTGGGTAGCGAGATAGGGGATACAGAACCAGGCAAATAGTAAACAAAAGGTCAACGTGGTCTCTTTCCTATCCACCTGCTTTTAGAATTACAAATCCAATGGTTCTTTTTGAATTCATAAACGAGGATGAACAAACGATAACATTGTGAAGACACAACGTCAGTAGGGCATATACACAATATAAAGACACAATGTTTTCATGGATTTATCAATTCACTGGTTTTTGGTAGAATACTGAAATGTGCCAAAGAAAAAGATACACTTTAAATCATGATAATAATTCTGAGTTTTCAGTAGTACGATTGGCATACACGAGCCTTTATAATGCAAGTATGTTCTGTCGATTAGGCTGATGTAGCACATTTTCTGACTGATATAATACGTTTAAATGAATGTGTATCCGTTCAAACATGGTCTAAAATCTAAAGTGGTTGTTTGAAATGACAAATAGAGTAAATATTCCCCATGCTTCCCCATAATACAAATTTTATAGGGAGTCTTAAGGCAGATAGTATCTTATTGTCGAAGGAAATACAGACAGCTCCAATAGCAATGGAAGCTCTTTGTATTACCTTCGTTCTGCCTTAAGAAGGTACCAATGCTTATTCATTAAACCTTTACTTCATGAATATTCTTGTATAAAATAATGACATCATGAATGTTAATTAGATTAAGTGTTGTTATAGCAAATGAACTTAAGCATATTTGGCCATGGTGGATATCTCATAAGCAAACAAAGCAGACCCTTATCAGACGGCTCCTACAGCCACCTGATCTGGGTCGTCTCTGTTTGCAAAGACGTAGAGAGGCGTGATTATGGCATAAAGGGTTACATGATCGCTTAAGAGAAACTCTGCTGATCACTGATCGAGATCCGGCCAAAGGTCTTGCTTAATCAAATGGTCACAAAGCAGGTGTTTTTCGTACACAGAAACCGGCTAAACGTATTGGCATGTGTTGCATATTGACCTTTCAATGGTAAATACGTCTACGACTTTGCCTATTACATGTACTTTAATCCTTTAATCCATAAATAGTCATGTAAGAAATGACATCACAAATATTACTTAGATTAATTGTCATAAATTGTTGCCATGGTAGAAACTGTAAAAGAACGGTATCTATTTTATATCATAAGCAAATAGATCAGATCCTGATCAGACGGCTCCAACAGGAGCCGTCTGATCTTGATCTACTCTGTTTGCAAAGGCATAATTATGAAGTAGACGGTTAATCAAATTCCAAAGTTGCATTATGTCTGTGACCTTTACAGTTTGCCTGAACTAATTAAATGTTGATGTTATCAGACATCAAACGATCCAAAACAACCACACTGAATACATCGTGCTCATGTGATCATTAGCAAAACATTGATTGAGAAAAAATGACTATTTTTACCTCTGCTATACCTCTATGAAAATACATCTGAATGAATGCAGGTGCCAGTTGCCAATAATGATTGATATATGCAAACATATATAAACAGATACATAATAAAAAAAAGGTGTGTGGTCACCTTCTTTATCGTATAGACATGTTTGAATTGTGCCCTTTAGTGCCATTTAAGCCTTTCAACGCCAATGTTGCATACATGCACTACGACAAATAGTGCAGTCCCAGGGACTTCACTTTTTGTCTCAAACTCTAATTCTATATCTGTGTTTTATTCCTTTGAAATTTGCATTTGTTTATCTCATTTCCTAATTTTACCTAACAAAATTGGTTTGCAGGCGACAATTAGAAATTTGGCGCCGAAAAGGTTGAAGTGGTACATATGTCTGTTGAAAAGATCGAACGTCCTTACGAAGCATCAGAGAGACGCAATTTCGACTATTTCTGACTCAATCGAGTGTTTGGGAAATCATTTTGATCAAGTGTCATGACAAAAACTTTTGAAAAATGATTGACCAGGTGTCAAACATATTTGTATTATGATGTGACGCCTGATACAATAATGCTGAACCTTTTTCACACTATCGGCGAAAGTGTATTGATTTATGCAATAGTATAAACCTAGATCGGGATCCATAATGGTTCATACACTGTATAGTTTTTTTCAAAATGGATGAAAATTAAAGATTCTACTGTACCAAGAACAAATTGGTTGACTTATAACAATTAGTTATTTACACTGTTTACAATGACTCTCCATATCAACTTACACAGAAGTGGAATACAACAGAACCCTTCTACAGTGGTCAGTAAATGGAAACAACAACTTTACAAACAGTTTATCTTTACAAGCAGGTGTCTGCTTACTTCAAAACAACGGTAATATCAGCAACTCTTTCTGCTCTACATTAATTCCTTTTCCTCCTAAATTGTCGCATTTATTATTGTAAACGATTTTGGTCCAGATGAGACACCGGGTATCTCCGTGTCTCATCGGGATCCAAGCTGTTTTCTGCTGTGAATATAACTTTGATAAAAGGAAGAATATCAAACAAAACGAACAATGTAGCAGACGACAATATTTGCAGACTACAATATGTGGTATCGAACGAGTTCATTTCTTAAACACCAAGATTATGTTTGTGTTTGATTGGCCGTTGTAGATACTTTTACTGTATTTTGAGTCTATAAATAAAACAAATAACCGAATGTTACAACTTCCACACAGTACACAAAATACACAAATTATGTCATATCTAAGTATATTTACAGGAATAGCCACATATGATGTTTACAACTTACAAGAACATATGGCCCAAATAATCAGTACCGTCAACTAAATCGTGCGACACATGCTAAACATAGGTATCAATGTTTTGAAACAGACATGTTGAGACCTGTATTTTTTCTCTTAAATACATTCTTTTTCCATTTAATTCCCAATATACTATCGGAGAAGAACGCAGTTTGGCATCTTATCTGTACCAAAACTCTACAAAAATGTGAGATAAAAGTTAAAATGGGCTTTACTGCACACTGTTAGCTACAATTGTCTGATACTTAGTCAACGATACAATCTTGATGCAATACAACATAAATTAAAAAAAAGCAAAACGAATGGAACTCGATTATACAAGCTTTGAGCAATTCAAAATGTATACAAAACTCATTAATTAACGAAAGGAACTCAGTTCTCTATGATAAAGCAATACAAAATATATACAAACAATGATACAATAAGGAAATAAATTAAGGCCAAGATGATACAAGCTATAGTCAATACAAATTATATACAAAAAAATGAAACAACCACAAAAGAAACCTTATGTTTTGAATGTACACTTGTATCATGTATAGTATGGACTGCACCAGAATATACGCCATACTTATGGGTCTAGTAGTGAGGAACTAGACTAGGCACAATGCAAGGCAGTAGTGATAAGATGTGTCAGGGGTCTATATTGTTTTCCAGTTTGAATGCGAAAACAACAAAGATGCTGCAATGGTTTTGCTACAGTTTCTAGACAATACAAGTTATATACAACAAATGAAAACATAACGAACGGACTCCTGTCTTTTTGTATGCACAATTGATATTATGTATTCTATAGACTAACCGAAGAGTAAACTAAAGATTCTAATCAATTTTCTAACAGTATAGATCCTGAAAAAACTCTTCATTTTACATGCAATATCTGACTTCAGTCAAAATTGTCATTTCCTTGTGGTACAACTCGGGTTTTAGTTTTTCAGAATTAGCGTTTTAAATTAACTATTCTCATGCTAAACGCGTATTGACTAGCATTAACAAACATTTTGGATCCAGATGAGACGTCGCTTAACTCGGCTTCTCATCAGGATCGATGGTGTTTGACACTCAGTCAATAACTTCTCCAAGTTTTTAACGAATCGGTGATCAGTGAAAGGTTCAGTGACAGTAATTAATAGCAGATGGAAGTTTGGTGACACTTAACATTGTAGGCTAAGGATTAACTCTATACAACAGAATAACAATGAGGTCATAAAGACACATAATAAACTATTTTAACAGGTTACAAACATATACACGGCTATAATTGAACAACCCTAGTTACCCACAACACGTGCACTTTACATGGACATTCTACATACTTATTTGAACGAAGAATATATTTAAATAAAAATAAAACTTTTGATTAAATTGGTGTTTCATCAAGATTAGAACTGTTTAACATTTTTTATCAAAGGATCAGGAGAAAAATCGTATTGAAATTAAGTAAATCCTCGCTTATTCAAACATTCATCAGTAACTATCTTTTACGCAGGCAACAGTTTAATGTAGGATAGAAGTCATACAGAAATTTTCTCTGTGGGATTTCATCGTGACTATCATTTGCATGAAGTAGCTACCTGCGGATAAAGTTCTGAATTCTTCTTCACTAAAACTTCGAATTAGCGAGTATTTACTGCACCATTGTCACTATTGTGTATTTAGGACATGTTTACAGTTGACAAATCTCTACAAAGCCGGTACTAAATCTATAAAACGGGTATCGTCAAAACGAAAATGACTGTCAAAACGAAAGACTCAGAATGAGACGAATTATATTGTTGTATTTATAAATAGCCTTCGTAAACATAGCGTGTCATAAGAATCCAATCTGTTTGACATTCTAACCGCGTCATCAGAATCGAATCAGTTTGTCATTCTGACCGTGTTTTCAAAACAATTGTACGAAAAACAACAACCTGAAAACTGAAGAAGACATAATTTTTCCGATCAATAATATTGTTTTAAGTAGGTTGTTTTATGCGTCTGAGTGAGATCACGAAACAATCCAAAACGGTTTATTTTAGACAAATTTGGAGACGTCTGTTCGGAATCTACGTAGTGAATAATTACAATCTGATTCTTCAGCTTCCTAAATGACAAATTATATCTTGTTTATTGGCCGTTATAGAAATTCAGTATGTTTGTGAATTCATGAATATTTGTACAATTATTCGTGAGCTTTAAGGTTAAGTTAATCTGCATTAGCTGTTTTGATATCCAAACTGAAAGGTACAACTACATGCCATTTATTATTTAAAGTGAAATAATGATAACGTTTTACTCTACATGCTCTCATTTCCATATTCAACACACTCAACACTTTGTTACGTTGGATTGCAAACATTGAAGCATGAAGTTCACTTGAGCATGCCTCTTAAAATAACATGCTTTCATTTTACAAAACATGTACAATTAATATTAGTATGTTTTGTTAACCATTGTTCTGTGATCTTTATAATCTTTATTCAAGTTGATACATTCCGATGTAGTTATGCTGCTCAGGCGCGGCGCTGTAACTACTCCTGTCTTAGTAAGATCTGTGTGAAGTCTCCAGTAATGGAGAGCTGCTTTCCTTATTATATTTTATTACAAATTTCGATACCTACTGAATATTCGTTGACAAGTTAATGAAATAAGGAAGGAGGACTATTGTAGCTTTTTTATAAAGTAAAGACAGGTCTTTCACATTCTATTTATAAAACAGAGCAGTCCCTGATCAGACGGTTCCTATATGGGTCTACTCTGTTTGCAAATGCGTGGGAACGCGTTTATATGAATGAAAGGATTAACGTCATAACATTTATACCAGTTGGTACAGTCTGATGTAGTTACACTCCCCTCGCACTTTGCTGGCACTACTGATGTAGAGTATGTGGTCCTCGTCACTGTAAGCTATGCCTAAGGGGAAACACGCCAGTCCCTGTTCCTGTCTTAGTAAGATCTGCACGAGGTCTCCAGAAGGGGATAGCTGGTGGACGGTGTGGGTATCCCTGCTACACACGTACACGGTCCTGTCCTTGTCTACAGCTAATGATCGGGGATTCTTTAACATGTCATGTTTGTACACAGAGATGACGTGACCGCTGGGAGTCATACTTGTCACTGTGTTGGTGACACTGTCAGTAACGTAGATTACGTCCTTCTCATGGCATATTGCAATATAACGAGGCATGTTGAACAGGTTCTTGTCATTGTTGTCAGTGGTGAATGTGCTCAAAGTTCTACCGGACATGTCGATGATTCTAGCACTGGGTGGATGTTGAGATGCAGTAATAAAATTTAATCCATCATAACAAAGTCCGACAAAACCAGAATCAGATGTACGTACAGTGTGACTCCAGGTCAGGATGTCCGACACGTTGATTATCTTTAGTTTCCTCTTTTCTGGTAAAGCTACGACCACCTGATTTGGTTTTGTTTTTGTAACATCAAACGGTATTGATGACATAGATAGACAGGATATAACTTGGTTCGCCTTCATGTCGATCAGTTTGACGTTCTTATTGTTACAGTCGGTAACAACCACGCGATCCCCTTTGAGTACAGCTATGCTATTGATAGCGCAATCCTTTTTATCGTCTCCCGATTTCACATCCACATCCCGCACATATCGGGCCGAAGTGGGCGTGTCACCCTGCCCAAAGGACTTCGACCATATGTCGGACAGTGTAGACATCATCTGTTGAGTTTTCTCGTCCGGGTTAAATGAGTAAGTGGTTATCTTGTCCATACTGAACTGACTTATTCTACTATACCAGGCAATGACACGATCTTGAGACATTTTCATTGTTACATATAATTGGTTGGTTTTGCCACCTGTTTCCATCCGTGTTAGATCTGATTTCAAGTTGTTCACTTCCGACAGGAGATTTTTGTATTTATCTGACGCAGTTGCAATTTTCTCAGAATTCGCCCTATTGACCGAGGTTACTTTGTGATTGGCGTCTTCTTCAAGTTTATCCAGAACCTTATTGTTTTCTTCTCTGAAGTATTTTATATCTGCAAGTGTTTTAGAGTGCATCTTCTTGTTGTCCTCTCTGTCTGCGTCAATCCGATTCTGTTGAACTAGTACTATGGTAATCAGATTGTCTAAATCCGCCTTCAGACTACCGTACTCCTGACTGTTTGCAATGTCTCCAGAGATGTCTGGTATATAACTCTTGATTGAACAGGACCTATGATTCGAGGTACGACAGACACTACAGCATATCTGGTTGTGGCCTTTACAGACATATTCCAGCACTTTCCCATTGTGTTTTGAACATGTGTCTGTCAGCACGTCATTTGCATTGGATCGAAGTTTAGATTTGGACATGGCCGACTTATCTAACATTGTATGACGTTTTGTGGCAGAGAGCTTACTATGTGCTCTATAACAAGTATCACATAGACACTCACAGCAATCCTGACAGTAGACGATGGCTTCCTCGTGAACATCTTCGGTGCTACACGGTTGGCAAGTAAAGTCGTAAATTTCCTCCGATCCCCCGACTATAGATGCACCTAATGTTTTCTTTGAATTCCCGGTCGCCATGTTGAAACGGTTGTTGAATTACTGCCTCAGTCAAAGTGTATCGCTCGAATATCGGTCAGAATGATATGTACATGTAACAAGTCAGTGTTTAAACTCATACTGTTTTAGGTATACAAATATATATTAACGCTCTTGAGCCTGTTTGGTTACTACATATAACTAAATTCCGTGTCTAACATGTCTTGAAACACCGAACACACACATAATACATTAACATCCAAAACTATACCAACAGGAACTTTAACGTGTTATGCCAGATAGGTTGTAACTATAAATAAACACTTCAGCACTACTGTAAAACAGGTTATATTCGCGTCATGATTATTTCGCGTAAATGTGATTTTGTATTAATTCGCGTCATGATGATTTCGCTACTGCGTCCATCTCGCTAAATTAACATAACGGAAATAGAATCGTATAAAACGATGCCGAATGCTGTAAAAAGGGCAAAGAATAAATTTCTGTATGTAACTGCCTTCGGCAATTTAGGGGTTATCAATCGATAATTGTAAACAAAGTCTAGGGCTTTTATAGCATGCGTCTAGGCCCTGTATTTACCAGTACAGTCGAGACTGTCATATGTGACCTTCCAAGGGACTTCATGAAAAAGGTCACATATGACAGGGAGTCTCTTAATACAGACCTAGGATATAATACATGACGTATACCGAAACTACATGTACATGTAAGAGATCTTCTTAAGGGAAAAATAAAACTGTGTACTAATCCAGTCTAATACAATTAGATTATGTATCTATTATTTAATACATTTATACAACATTTATTATCACAAATAAACGCTAATTTAAAAATTTAATAAATTAATAAATCATTCACTTACCAGAACATTAGTGCATGTACGATACAATGTACAAATATAATACACATATAAGTGCATGCACTAAATTCACCCTATCCCTGTTCTATGTTTATTACAAATTTCAGTACATGCTGAATATTCATGGATAAAATAGTTATAATGAAGTATGGAAGGTGGAACATTGTAGCCATTTTAGAAAGAAAAGAAACATCTTTCAAATTCCACTAGCAAACAGAGTAGACCCTGATCAGACGGCTCCTCTAGGAGCTGTCTGATCTGGGTCTACTCTGTTTGCAAATGCGTGAAAACACGTTTATATGAAGGAAAGGTTTAAACACTTAATGATATAAATATAAACCAGGTGCAGATTACCAAGCATACTTTCGAGTAATGTTGATAGAGACATGTATTATGCACATACTGATTAATATTTATAAAGACCGTTCTGAACTAAAGAGCCCTTAATAATCGCAAACCAGATCGAATTAGCTGCCTTGTTTAAAAGTTGTTTGTCGTTCTTTAACAATTTTGTCGCTCGAAATCTCCTCCGGCGAATCTTGTATACGACGTACGTAGCCATGTTTGACACGACTGGTTTCCTGAATATTCTGCTCGCGTACATGTATCTGTAGAGCGGATGTCGGGAACCAGCTAGTTCACGCGTGATTACAATCCCGGGTTTTCCCTAATTAATATGGTGTGAAAAACCGACGCGCTATGTAAACAAACAAAAGAAACTGATAATTGAATGTCGTTTAATACAGACCGAAGCCTATGTTTGGTTCGCAAAATCAGGGTCGCTTGTCACGTAAGACAGGGAGTCGCTTAATTCAGACCAAAATTATAAGAAAATATGTTGGGCGGGATGAAACACGGTCGCGTATGAGAGGGAGTCGCTGAAACCAGGGGGTCGCTAAGGCAGTCTCGACTGTATTAAATTTTGTAATTGGTTTGAGAACTTAAAATCTTGGGTGCATGTCACAGCGTGACACATCGGTCTACTGATGAAATGGTGGAAAACACTGGAAATGTAAGCCACAAAGTTACAAATCTTTAATAACTTCGGGGTCTTATTTGGATCAAAACTGTCTGCAAATGAAATGGTTAGCACGAGTTGTCCATTATGAGGCTAAAGGTTAAATCCGTGTCCTTATTGAAACTTGGAATAGGATGATAAACGTGTGAAAACAAATTGACAAGTTTATGCATACGTGTTGATCTGTTAAACGCGGCTTGGGATAAGCCGGTATTCAGTAGTCAAAATGAGTGAATAGTTTTTCACGAACACATAGAGCCAAACCTGTTTCAAAAGTCCGTAATTGTACATGTAATTTATCACTTGCCGTACATGTATACATGCATTTATATAAGAGTTACTCCCCTTTTCACGGAGATCAATGAAGAAGAGAAACATTCTTCCATTTTCTGGTCTGTATTTTTTTATTTAAACACTTTTTTGTTTACTAAACAAACTTTTTATTAAACAAATAATTGAATTAATGCAGTAAACACAAGGACGACTACGTGATAAAACTTGCTGTTCGGGCGAGTGTTTGTTCTGTATGTGGTATTTTCTGCATGACTCATTTTTGTACTTTTACCATATTCCGGATATACTAATTTCGAACATTACTCAATTTTAAACTTGTTACTGATTTATTAGCGAAAATATTGAATTCGCGACGCAACGCATTTGCGAATTAGCGCGAAATATATATCGTCGCTAATAAAACCTGTTCTACAGTATCTAAAGAAGCATTTGGATTGGTGGAAACCATACGCTGTATGTTTAAGTATTTGAAAAAGGAAACAGAACTGATCGATACGTCGTTAAAAATTGCCGTAACAGTAAAGTAACTTAAAGACAAAAACGGTAAGGGTTTTGAGGTCGATCTTCGGAATGGATTTCCCCTTTTCGTATTTATACGACCACGTTTATTAACGACTTTAAATAAATACGCATACGGTGCAAGTATCGTTTCAATAACTTCAAAACTACACATTATCTTTGCAGTTAATACTATCGAAATACTAATTGTTAAAAGTGGCAAGTAGTGGGGGTCTAGATGGGACATCGAGTATCAAGTTGAATCCAAATTGATTAAAACTGCTTTCTCGAACGAGACCCTTATGATATATCAACAGTAGGACTGATGCATTGAGTCGTTGATCCCTCTTTATTCCTATGCAGTAGACTTGACGCAAGTTTCCAGTTACAGTAGTTTCTTATTCAAATGCAATAGGTATTATGCAGACTCTGTACAAATACTCACTAGTTTTCCACATCGTCCTTCTTACCCAAATGCAGTAGTCAGTGTGCAAAGTTTCAATATAGTTACACTAGTTTCCCACTAAGTCCTACTTATTGAAACGCTGTATGTATTACGCAGAATTCCGGTATAGTTACACTAGTTTTCCACTAAGTCCTTCTTATTGAAACGCAGAATTCCGGTATAATTACACTAGCTTCCAACTAAGTCCTTCTTATTGTAGGTATAACGTATGATTTCGATATAGTTACACTATTTTTACACTAATTCATTCTGATTCAAAAGCTGTATGTATTATGCAGGCTTTCGGTATAGTTGCACTAGTTTTCCACCATGTCCTTTTTTTATAAGATGTAGTTATTACTCAAGCTTTCAGTATAGTGCTCGTTGTCCAAATGAATTAGGAAGGCTTTCGTTATAATTACAATAGTTTACAACCAAACTTGAATAAGTGTGAGGTTGGGCGCCCATAAACCGGTTTAACTCCCGAGTGACTTTTGTCACTGACCGTTCCAAGGCGGTACTTCCATCTTCCCCCTGTTGTATGTTTGTTTTTCGTTGTGTGTCTCTTGATGTTTTTATAGTTATGTACATTTGCTGTTTCCTTGTGTTGCTGTTCGGGCGACTGTTTGTTCTGTATGTGGTGTTTCCTGAATGCTTCATTTTTGTACGTTTGAAGACATTACCCTTGCTTTCAAACATGATTATAATGCTTTTCCAACCTCTGCCATTTTGTATTAGAATGTTTTTCATTGCGTAATATAATAAGAATACAAATATATGACCAAATGTTTTTAGCAAACATATACAATCAAGGGAGACAAATGTAAATCAGTTTAATGTTGTATAGTATTGGTATAACCTCCCTCGTTGTATGTCAAGATAAACGCTGATTGAACTACTACTAAGGCTATTTGTGTTTTAACTTGAAACGCGCCTAGTTGCGGTATACAGTACGTAGGACAAACAGGACATACTTTGAAGACTCGATTTCGCGAGCATGCATATCAGTGTCGAAATCGTTAACTAAAACATTTTTCATACCAACACTTTCGGAAATCTGGCCATTCTTTTAAAGATGTTTTAGTATAAATTGTTGAGCATATAACATATGATAAGGAGCCTACTAGTAGCTTTAAATCGAAAGCTAGATTTATATCTGAATTAAATTGGATCAAAAAATTGCAAACACCTTTTCCTTAAGGGCTGAATGATAATATTTACCAGACTGGAAATATTTCAAAAGAACCAGACATAGATATTTTTTCATTTTTTCTATAAGAAAACGCAAATCTCGATCACATGGAATTCGCAAAAATGGTAATATTAAACAAAACTCTCGTTGAAAATGACTCTTCTTGATCTAAATACTTTACGTCTAACTTCTGGTAAACATGCCATGCTTTCTAGACTTTCCTCCTTATCAATATGTTCATTAAAAGAAATTGACGAGCAAGCCGATAAAATTATTTTTAGATCAGATCCTCTCTTAGGAACGGCTAGTTTAATACAAAGCTTTACTCTACATGTTCTCAGACCGTACATAGACAAATTATCTGAATACCAAAGATTCTTCTTGAAAATTCCTTTTATTAATAAAGGTATTGATTTTATTGACCACCAAAGTATTTTTAGAGACAAAACTGTAATTGACACTATTCCTAAATACTTTAAAAATAAAGAACCACCTATCATCTGCTACAAATATAACAAACCCATCAGAAATACAATTTTCAACTACAATGTATAATTAAATTGTAGCCGACCTTAATATTAATGATAATATTCCTGATAATTGAGATTGCGCCACCTCAAAATTTTGCTATTCTCCGGCTGGTCATGTGATTACTGGTAATTTTGAGATAATTAAAGATAAACGTCTACGATCTCTTTTGAATAAAGGTCCCAAATATAGAATACCATCCATGATAGATTTTAAATGGAAAAGTAGTAAAGTCAAGCAGGCAAAGCCACATGCAAGACGCAACCACCACCAAAACACCGATAGACAGCATGACACACACACACACAACCACACACCCAAACGCACACGCACACACACACACACGAAATGAACACAGAAAACACCAAAAGACACACAAGAACCAGGGACAAACGTTCCACAACATGAACAAACCACAAGCACAAAGACGCAATGCAAACAAAAGGAAGGGTGACAAAGAGAGTACCGCCTTGGCACGGTCAGCAGCAAAAACACCACTGGGGGTTTAAACCGGTTTACGGACGTCCTAACCTCACACTTCTCTCAAAGTCACCCTAGCTTTACAAATATTGTAAATAAAGGTATCCCCGCTGGACTTACCCACAACATAGACCACGGTGAACACAGGACAACATGTAAAACATAGCATAATAACTGTGACAATCCGTCAAATATGTACTCAATGACTTTGCTGAAGTCAGAGCACCTGCAGGTAAGCCGTTAAGGGCACGACAGGGAAAAAATAATACATGAGTCTGGTAAGCTCCTCCTGTATCCAAGTTTAAGAGTATACCATCATAGAGTACTACCCTCGGCCTGTCATCGCACAAGCAAAGAGGGAAGCGTAGCTACCGACTGTAAAAGGGTCGATAACCAAACATGCAGTGTGTTGCAATATAATAGGATCATAACCTTTCTTTTTAAATTTTTTAATGCGTTTTATAAACAAATCATGAAAATGGATATGACCCCGAATTTTCCTAAGTTTGTAGATAACATCCCCATAAAATTCTGGTTGAGAAATGCCTTGTCGCAGTAACGTCCGTAGATTGCAATTATATTTACTAATGAGAGGTAAATTTCGATAATAAAATTTAGAAAAGGTTTTCCGAAGTTTGTGATATCTGTAACCTTGCTTAAGAAGTTTATCAGTTATAACTAAATTACGTCTGTTAAAATCTTCAAGCAAAGAACAGGCTCGGGCAAACCTAATAAGTTGAGAAATATAAACACCATAAGATGTAGGACGTGGCACATCCCCATCTAGAAAAGGATAATTAACAATTTTAAAATTAAAATCTTCTCTTTTATCATATACTTTGGACGAAACTTTATCATTTGTAATTGAAAGATTCAAATCTAGAAATGAAGCATTAATGTCAGATTGATTAGCTTTGTTTAAAGACAGTTCTTTTGGGTAGATTGAAGAAACCATAGTATCAAAATAAGGATTATCTAAATTCAAAATATCGTCTAAATACCTTGAAGTTTTATTAAAAGCATTAACAATATCGGTCTGTGTATCAGGTTTTAAGCTAAGCATAAAATCCCTCTCGTAGCAATACAAAAACAAATCTGCAACAAGAGGGGCACAATTTGTACCCATGGGTATACCAACAACTTGACGATATATGGTATCTCCATAACGCACAAATATATTATCTAAAAGAAAGGTAAGAGATCTACAAACATCAAGGCAAGTCCACATTGTGTAATGTTCAACTTCTGAATTCGAAAAGAATGAACGTTGAACATTACAAGCAATGAACATTTTGTTTTCTCTGGCAAAGGTTTTTTCTATTAATTTAATAAGTCTATCCTTTATAAGATGGTGAGGTAGAGTAGTATAGAGTGTAGAGAAATCATAAGAGCTCAGTAAAGAAATGTTATACTGTTCATTTTCAAGTTTTGTTAAAACATCATTTGAATTTTTTATGGACCAAAAAACATTAATACCAGAATTTTCATATATTTTATCACAGTAGCGTTTAACATGTTCTTTGATCGTAGTAAGACAGGACGTCAAAAGTATAGATAATTTAGTAGTGGTACAACAGCTAGAGTTGGCAATAAAACGCGACTTATAAGGGTTTTTATGTAGTTTCGGAATCCAGTACAAAGTAGAAAGTTTATGTTGTTTTATGTTAGAACCAGACTTAAAATCATTGCACATCTTTACATGTTCCGAGACTATATCTTTTTCAGGTGTTTGAACTGTTATATAAGTTTTTGAATCAGTTAGCTCCTTCTTTAAAACATCAACATAATACAATCTTCAAATAATGATTACATTGTTTGATGCCTTGTCAGCAGGAACAAGAACATAATCTGAATGAAAATTAGAAATGTTTTTCTTCAAGTAGCGAAATGTAACTCTAGGTCGAGGTGGTAAAAGATGGTTATTTGATTTGTAAAAAGTTATTCGTGTATCAATAATATCGAAAATACATTTCTTCCAATCCGAAAGGGCATTAACATCAGCATGTTCTCGTCGACACCATTTGATGCAGAATTCTTGAATAGCTTCCGCAATATGAGTTCGACAAGCGTCAAAATCAATAAGGGAAGGTAATCTATATTTAGGTCCTTTAGTTAGGAGGGTCCTGAGACGTTTATCCTTAATGATATCAAAATTACCAGTAATGACATGACCAACTGGTTTATAGCAAAAGCTAGAAATGCTACAATCTCAAGAAATAGGGGTATTAACATCAATATTTAAGTCAGAGACAATTTTATTGTAGTTCAAAATAACATTTCTAATAGGTTTATTATATTTATAACAGATGATAGGTGATTCAGAGTTGATGAAATATTTGGGAATAGCATCGATTACATTCTTATCACGAAATATACTTTGAATATCAATAAAATCGATACCTTTTTTTAGGAACTGAAGTTTCAGAAAATGTCTTTTATGTTCAGATTCTTTATCAATACGTGGACGAAGAACATGCTGTGTGTAACTTTGTATAAGTGAGGCAGTATTAATTAACGGATCTGTACGCATATAGATTTTATCAGCCTCTTCGTCTATTGACTTAAGACAGGAAAAGGGTAAAGACGATAAACAAGATAACATAGAATGTTTACCAGTTTGTTTTAGAATAGTATGTAAATCATGAATAGACATATTACGACGTAATTTACGCTTAATATTACCATTTCTACGTCTGCCATGTGATCTACTTTTACGTTTTCGAATAGAAAATATAGAGAAAATGTCGATACTTGGATCTTTAGAAATATTGCCGCTTTGGAAAATGTTATCATTAAGGCCTAAAGGAAAAGGTGTTTGTAATTTCTTTATCCAGTCTAGCTCTGTGATGAAACGAGCTTTAGATTTTAAACTACCAGTAGTTTTAGAATCATAATAAATTTGTTCTACTGGTTGAACCAAACATATTTGAAAGAATGTCCTGTATGACGAAAATGCTGGTAAAGAAAATTGCGTACTTTTTTGATCCGGCAATGGTAACTGTGTTCACGAAACCTAGTTTTTAAAGAACGTCCTGTCTGACCTACATATTGAATGCCACAACGTGGCGCATTTTATGTAAGAACATATATAATATTAGATGAGTTTCAGTCTAAATCAGAATTAATCTTCACACTAAACACTCTACCATTAACAAGAGATTTAATTGTTGATCTAGTAGAAATGAAATTGCAACACATACACCTCTTACTATTGCACTTAGTAATTATTGGATACACCCTATGTCTTTTGTTCAAATAATGTGAATTTAGATGGACTTTACTATAACGAATGATAGATTGCTTTAAAGGAGACAAAACGATTTTAGGTCCATTATGAAAAATGTTACTAATAGCCGAAGAGGGAACATGAAAAGATGAAGCAGAAGACAATTTTAGAGGTTTAATACAAACTGACGGCTGTAGTGATTGGAAATTAGCCAGGTTATGAGGAATCTGAACGGAAGACACAGAGTGTAAGTTTAAGTTATTAATTTTGAGTTTAGGGAGACTATTCATATTTTGTGTAGTAATTGTAGCACCCTTCTGTAAAAAGCGACATACGTATGTAACGAAAAGTGGTGTAAAATAATAGAAAACATACCAGAGGTTATGACAAAAATAAAGAAGACTAAGAATATGAATGAAACATTGAATAGTGAAACATTGAATGGGTAAAAAGTAAGAAACACAAATAAGGTAAAGTCGCACTAGAGAAAACGCAAACGGCACAAATCTTAAAAGGGAAATTAAAATAGTCACACAATATGTCGGTGAGTACGGAAGTTCAGATTGCGGAGGCTGTATACAATTTTAGTATTAATTGGTGTCGAAGAGAACATGTTGAGTCTAATGCTCTTTCTAGTTGGAAAAAACTAATTTTTGATATAATTGATAAACACATTTCCTTTTATAGCTCTAATAAACACCTTCTTCCACTAAACCTAAAATTTCTTTTAGACATCTTAAAAAGGGTTTACAGGATTTCCATTCAAAATACTTTTTTTCCCTGTTGATAAGGCATCGACTGCTCGTGGAGACTTTAACATGTCATGGTGTTGGCCTCCAAGTCAGTTATGCAGATAACGTCCTTGTTGGGGCCTATAGCAATATTACGAAGCTTGATGAACATGTCTTTGCCATTATTGTCAGTGGTAAATGTATTCAAGGTTCTACCGGACATGTCGATGATTTTAACACTTCCTGGATGTTGGCAGTAATAAAATTTGATCCATCGTAAGAAAGTCCGACAATAATAGCACCAGGTGTATCTATAGTGTGACTCCTGGTCAGAACGTCTGATACGATGAGTGTCTCTATTTTCTTCTCATCTCCTAAAGCCACGGTCACCTGGTTTGTTTTTGTTTTTATAACATCGAAAGGTCCTGATGACACAGATAGACGGGATGTAAGTTTGTTCGCCTTCATGTCGATCAGTTCTTATTGTTATAGTCGGTAACAACCACTCGGTCCCCGGTCAGTACAGCTATAACATTGATAGTACAATCCTCTGTATCGTCTCCCGACTTTATATTCACTTCTCGCAAGTATCGGGCCGCAGTGGGCGTGCCACCCTGTCTCAAAGACATCGACCATACGGCGGACAGTGTACCCATCATCTGTTGAATTTTCTCGTCGTGGTGAAATGAGTAAATGGTAATCTTGTCCATACTGAACTGATTTTTAGCCGTCAGGTAATTGGTATTCCTATGGGTACGAATTGTGCACCACTTGTCGCAGATTTGTTTTTGTACTGCTATGAGAGAGATTTCATGTTGAGTTTGAATCCTCAATCACTAGAAGATGTTATAAAAGCCTTCAATGAAACTTGTCGATATTTGGATGATATTTTTAACTTAGATAACCCTTTCTTCGATGCTCTGATTCCTACAATTTATCCTAAAGAACTCAAATTGAATCAAGCTAACCCGTCCGACAATTATGCAGCGTTTCTTGACCTAGACCTTAAAATTAATAATGGAATGATTTCTTCTAAAATATAAGACAAAAGAGATGATTTTGATTTTAATATTGTAAATTTTCCTCATCTTGACGGGGATGTTCCCCGTGCTCCATCTTACGGGGTTTATATATCTCAACTTATTCGTTTTGCTAGAGCCTGTTCATCTATTGACGATTTTAACAGTCGAAATCTCATTTTAACTGAAAAACTGCTTAAGCAAGGATATAGATACCATAAACTAAGAAAAACTTTCTCTAAATTTTACTATCGAAATCTCTCGCTTATTGGCAAGTACAAATGTAATCTCAAGGTGCTTCTGCGACACGGTATTTCACATCCTGAATTTTATGGTGATGTGATTTACAAACTTCGTAAAATTATTGGACATATCCATTTTCTCACTTTGTTCATCAAATATATAAAACAATTCATTAAAAAGGGATATGATCCTGTAGTACTACAACATACTGCATGTTTGGTTGTGAACCCTTTTACAGTTGGCAATCACGTTGGCCTCTTTGCATGTACGCCGACAAGAAAGGTTTAGAACTCTATGAAGGCGACCTCTTAAATCCAGAAATGGAAGGAGAACGTCGGATAGCTGTACTATTTCATTTTTGTCGTACCCTTTATTACTATTCTACAGTTACTCTGTTTGCAGCTCAATCATTGAGTACACTAGCGATAGGTGGATACAGTATGTTCACTTAAATGTTTTTTTGTTATACATGCACTTTACCACTGTATTTGCCGTCGCGGTTGTTGTAGATTAGTCGGAGAGGGGATACGTTTATTTACACCGTTTGTCTTTTAGGATGGGGATGGAATAAGTGTGAGGTTGGGCGCCCATAAACCGGTTTAACCCCCGGTGACTTTTGTAACTGACCGTTCCAAGGCGGTACTTCCATCTTCCTCCTATTGTATGTTTGTTTTGTCTTTGTGCGTCTCTTGTTGTTTTTTCTACTTATGTACATTTGCTGTTTCCTTGTGTTGCTGTTCAGGCGAGTGTTTGTTCTGTATGTGGTGTTTCCTGCATGACTCATTTTTGTACTTTTATTCTACTATTCATGGCAGTAACACGGTCTTGAGACATTTTCGCTGTTACATATAATTGGTTCTTTTTGCCATCACTTTCATTTCGCGTTAGGTCTGTTTCAAGCTGTTCGCTTCCGATAGAAGGCTTTTGTATCTATCTGTCGCAGTTACAATTTTCTCAGAATTCGCTTCATTGACCGACGGCATTTTTCGAATTGTGTCTTCTTCAAGTTTACCCAGAAACTTATTGATTTCTTCTCTGAAGTGCTTTATATCTGCCTGTGGTGCTTTAGAGTGCAGCTTCTTGTTGTCCTTCCTGTCAGCGTCCTCCGCTTCTGTTGAACTGTTACTAAGGTAACTAGTTTGTCTAAATCCGCTTTCAGACGTATGTACTCCTGACTATTCACAATGTCACCAGAAATGTCTGGTATATAACTCTTGTTTGAACATAGGCTGTGATTCAAAGTAATACAGACACTGCAACATATCTGGTTATGGTCATTACAGAAATATTCCAGTACTTTTTCCATTATTTTTTGGACATTTTTCCGTCAGCACGTCTGTAACACTGGCTCGTAGTTTCGATTTCGACATGGCTGACTGATCTAACATTGTATGATGTTTCGTGGCGGAGAGCTTACGATGAGTTTTGTAACAACTGTCACATAAATACTCACGACAATCCTGACAGTAACCGACGGCTGCCATGTGAAGATTTTCGGTGCTACACGGTTGGCAAGAAATGTAGAAACTTTCCTCCGATCAAGTGACTATAGATGCACTTAAATCTCTCTGAATTTCTGGTCGCCATGTTTAAATGGTTGTGAAATTACTTCTTCATTCACTTGAATGTCGATCACAAGTATATCTACATGTTATATGTTGTCAGTGTTTCATACTATTTAGTGTACACACATACATTATATATAAACGTTCTTATGACTTATTATTTACGGCATATCACTGTATACTATGCCAAAATGTCATTTATACGTAGATTACACACAGAACACTACAACATCCAAGTGTTTAAGGCTACACTAACCGTATTGGTAACGTGTTATATTACAGTGCTCCCTCCCTACAAGGGCCCTCTCAGTAACGATTCCCTCCTTACAACAACGCATGTCACTGTTTCCGAAACAACAAGACTCCGGAAACAACATTTTTCCATCGTATTTTCTTTATGCCTCAATCAATCCCTATGTTTTGACCACTCTTTAGAATCGTCACTTTGTGACGATTCTAAAGAGTGGTCACATCATAGGGTTTGATGGAGGCATAACGGTTTTATAGTTCTCGAAATACACCTTATCTGGGGATCTGCAAACAAGATAATTATGTTTAATTTTCCCTCCCTATAGCAACTCCCTCTGAACAACACATACAATATTCGTATCCCAAAGGGTGTCGTTGTAGAGAGGGAGCACTGTAGATAGGATTTATCTATAAACAACACTCCAGGACTATTTAAAGAATGATTTTGATTGGCAGAAGCCATACGCCCTGTGTTTAAGTATTTGAAATAGGAATAAGATCTAACTAGAAAGTCGTTAAGAATGGCCGTGACAGTACAGTATTTTGTAGATAAAATGGGTACGAATTCGACCCTCACTACGGATATACCTTTTTCCTATTTCTATTTCAAGCCTAATAACCTTGTCTTAAACGGTCATAGATAAACATGTCGTTGATGTTTAATGCAGGGTAAAATTAATGCACTTTCTTCATAATGTTTGACCTGCATTAAGCTACATGTACCACCTGCTTTACACACCAATAATTACAGTAAACCCCCACTAATGCGACCACTAAATGAACAAAGATGGTTGTCTTCATAATCAGGTGGTTGCTTAATACAGGACGAAAGTTATGCAGAAAGCTCCAATAGGAGCTTTCTGCATAACTTTCGTCCTGCATTAAGCAACCACCTGCCTTTGCCACTGTGAATTATGCCCCTTCTTGGTGGTCGCATTAGCGGGGTTTCACTGTAAATCTCTTTTTGATGGCGACTTAAGACAGGTTCTTCTGTACATTAACAAGTTTAACCCTGTACTCAATAATTACGCGTTTCTACGCCTTTGAAAACAGAGTAGACCCAGATCAGACAGCCCCTATAGGAACTGTCTGTTCAAGGTCTGCTCTGTTTGCTTATGATATAATATAGATATGATTCTACAGTAGTTTCTAGCACGGCCAAAAAATAATTCCTGTGCTCATGTGCTACTATAACAATTTAATCTAATTAATATTCATGGCGTCATTATTTCTTACATGAATATTCATGGAGTAATGGGTTAAATACTCATACAGTAAACACGATTCATGTGTAACATGGTTCCATTTGTTCGTTTCAATTATTCCAGCAGTCAATATCAACGAAATTGCTAAGAGTGGCAAATATATCGGATCTACAGAAGACATCAAGTAACACAACAGCTAATTCGGATCCAAACTAGTTAAAACTGCTTTCTCCGACTCGGCCCTTATAGTACATGTATATTCACGGCAGGTTTGAGCCACTGAGTAGTTGAGCCCTCGTTATTCAAATGCAGTAGGCTTTACGACGGTCTTCCACAAAATTTGATAGTTATGCACATGCGGTAGACATTACAATGGCTTTCAAACATGGTAATAATGTTTTACAACCTCAACCATTTTGTATTAGAATTTGTACGTTCTGTTCATAAAAGTCATATAGAAAATAGTTTTTATCATTGCGTAAGGTTATAAAAAAGCAAACATATTATCAAAGGCTACATACAAAACAAAGGGAGGTAAATATTATTGAATTTAATGTTGTAAAATAGTGGTATTACCTTTCTTTGTTTTGTATGTGTTACCTCTTACGCAAGAACTTCGGTAAAAATGTCGCAGGTTCTCAAATGGTCACACGACTTGTTGATCTTTTAACAAAGGGGATACTATACCAAAAGTAAACGAGTTAATCACAACATCGGGGTTCGGGAGGAGCAGGTTTGTTTTCTAAAATCAAGTATTAAGATTCGAACACCTGGCATAATAGATTAATTTGAAAAGAAAAAACTTGTGCGCCATGACACTAGGTCAAGGTTTTATTCAAACGACTAAATGAATCGTAAACAGTCAACATTTTACCTAATCCAGATTTGAGCAGAAATGATCTTTTCACAATGGGTTAAGGGCTAACATGTTCTTAATTAACCCTTTCCTCCATAAATACGCCTTTCTATGCCTCTGTAAACGTCACTTTATGGAACCATTATGATAAATAGAGCATTTGCTCCTATAGGAGCAAATGCTCTATTTGTCACAATGGTTTCAAACTACAAAATTCTAAGATTTTCCTTTTCTCTAGTTAATGCTCATTTTCGGTAGATTTTTTCAAAATGGTTGGATCTAAAAACAGCCTACGAGGGAATGAATTAAGTGGTTTCTTCTTACTTTCATATCAATTGTCTATATTTTCATCGTTCTCAGAGTATCATCGTTGCTTTAGCAATCCTTTATAATAATATCTTTGTTAATTCAGCTCTAAAGGGAGCCGTTAACGTTATTCCAAAGGAAGTTGATACCAGTTCATTATGTTTTGTTTGTTTGTTTGTGTTGATTAACGTCCGTTTCTGCTCACTATGGGCTAATTGGACGCCACAGAGAGAGGAGAGGGGATACAGAGAAACCCGGGCGCGATGCCCTACTCTTATTATCGATTTTCTATGAGTTTCTATGGTTCTTTTAGATGCCCAGTTTAAAGCACTGATACATCGGACCTCGGGTTATAGTATCGTCCGAAGGACTTGGTCCATTATGTACCTGCATCCACAACAATCATGCTTCCTAACGTGTTATAATAGAGTTAGTATCAGGTAGTTTTCGGTAACTTTAGAGATAACTGAATGGTTAATATATGATAATTACATGTAAATAACGAAACCGAACGATTGTCAGATGAGTGTCTGCATGCAAGAGGTCTGTCTCATATTAGCGGCTAGTGTCATATTAGAGGTCTATCTCATGTTAGAGGCAAGTCTCATGTTAGATGTATGTCTCATGTTTGAGGTCTATCTCATGTTAGATGCCTGTATCATATTAGAGACACGTCTCATGTTAGAGGTATGCTTCATGGAAGTACCCTATCCCATGTTAGATGCCTGTATCATATTAGAGACATGTCTCATGTTATAGTTATGTCTCATGGTAGAGACCTATTTCATGTTAGAGGCCAGTCTGATGTTAGAGGTATGTCTCATTTTAGAGACCTGTCTCATGTTACAGGTCTGTCTCATATTAGAGACATGTATCATGTTAGAGGTAAGTCTCAAATCAGAGATCGACTCGAAGCTCGTCTGCCTCATGTTAGAATATTGTATGCATGGTCAAGGTCCGTCTCAAATTAGAGGTATGTCTCATGTTAGAGGTCTGTATCGCGTTCGTGATGTTTCATGTCAGTCTTGTGTCATGTTAGAGGTCGATCTCATGCAAACTATTAATCGGTTGCTTCGGTGTTTTTAGTACAGATTTCTCCCATGTAATTTTCAAACATCAGTTTACTTTTTTATCGTCGCATTTTGATCTCCATAATTTACAAAGTTATCATAAACTCGGATTTGAATCCAAATTGTTAGAAAAGGTTATCTCGAATAATCTCATAGTATTGAAGTGACAAAAATGCAGTAGACCCATTGTAACGCGACCACTTAATAAATATCAATGGGTGATATTAAAAGCAGGTTTTAGCTTAATGTAGGACAAAAGTAATGCAAAAGGCTCCTATGGGAGCTTTCTGTATAAATGTCTTCCTCCATTAACCCTTTACCTTTAACCCTTCGCTTGCTGAATTTTAAAACACATTTCTCCTTCTTTACCCATGCCCTGTTGTATAATTACATATATCTTCACTGTCTACAAGTATTTCGCTGTACAATGACTGATGTGGAGTGCACTGGTTGCACAATCAACTTGTAAATAGTGCAGACCCTGATGAGACAGCTCCTGTAGGAGCTGTCTCATCTGGGTCTTCACTATTTACAGGTAGGTATATTGACGTGAATAGCAAGCGAAGGGTTAAGTTCTACGTCTTTGCAAATAGAGCAGACCCATATCTGACGGCCCCTATAGGAGCCGTATGATCAAGGTCTGCTCTGTTTGCTTATGAAATAACATATATATGATTTCTGCAGTTTCTGTTACGGACAAACATTTATGTGTCCGAACGTTATTGTAAAAAAATAATTTAATTAATATTCATGGTGTCATTATCTCATGAATATTCATGGAATAAAGGGTTAAGCTGCTCTCTGCCCTTAAGTCCCAAATTTATACATATGTTTAGTTGTCGCATTAGAGAGTCTTTACTATAGTTTAAAACTTTGCATTGAATAAAGTATTTCTTTTATTTCATTCATTCATTCATTCATTCATTCATTCATTCATTCATTCTTTCAATTATTAAAACAAAATATGATTCACTCAATACAAATTATGGTTTGAACCAATTACCCCGCTGTAACAAATAATGTCTGATCAAATTCGGATCTGTTTAGGTTTGACTATGTCCGATTCGACTAAGCATTTGAGAAACTATTGACAGAGTGTCTAACTGATTAGACCCTGGTGTGATGCTGAGTTACTCGGTGTCTCATCTGGATCCAAACTGTTTTTTCAAATGTGAGTAAGGTCGAGGAAAGCGGGGTAAGGGTTAAACTTGTACATCACTTAGTATGACTTTCTAATGGAATTGCAAGATCAATTAACCCTTTCCTCCATATAAATGCCTTTTCATGCATTTGCAAACAAAGTAGGCCCAGATCAGGTGGCTCCTACAGGGTCTGCTCTGTTTGCTAATATAATTTGATAGTTCGGTTTCTTTAGTTTCTAAAATAGCTACAGTGTTCCTGTTTTATAACACAGAAAATAGCACCCCCCCCCACACACACACACACACACACACACACACACACACACACGGACGATACGCCTCTGCGTTCAAGACTCGATATGTATGACTGGCTGGACACATACTATACTTACCAATGAGAGTCAAACAATGAACAACTTGGTGTAAACTGTATATCTAGCTGAGCACATACTATACTTACCATTGAGAGACAAACAATAAACAACCGAATGTAAACTGTATGTTTCAAGCAAAAAATACGGTTTACATTCGATTGTTTATTGTTTTAAGAGAGACAAACAATGAACATTTTGGTGTAAACTGTATTGTAACAGGACTGGTGAAAAGACATGCAGCCAGACCGGGGATCGAACCCGGGACCCCTCACTTACAAGGAGAGTGCTCTAACAACAGAGCTATCCGAACTGCTTACTGTCTTTCACCCAGTACCTGTACCCGGCCTGTCACAGTATATCTAACTGAACACATACTATACTTACCAATGAGAGACAAACAATGAACATTTTGGTGTAAACTTTATGTCTGACTGGACACATACTACACTTACCAATGAGAGACAAACAATGAACATTTTGGTGTAAACTTTATGTCTGACTGGACACATACTACACTTACCGTCGAGAATCAAACAATAAACACCTTGGTCAGATGTCACGTCGATGACACAGTGACTGGTCGTGGTACATGCAGCATATTCATCTTTTAGATATACTTACACATTTAGTTTAACATAAATCTCGCTATCCGTGATATGACTCATATTTGTATACAGCTAAAGTGATTCGTCTTGTCATCAGAATCCAAGTTGTTTAACACCCGATCAAACGTTTCAGACAAGTTTGATTGAATCTAAAGCAGTCAAACATAATTACTTAAAGAGTTAATACGAAATCCCATATTAGAATTCAAAACAAATCAATTCTCGAAATGACATTAATGGATTAAATTTCATCCATTACAACTAGACCTTGAAATAATTATGTTCCAATTTCTGCTCACTGCCATGCAATATCAGGATTTGTCTAAAATATCATTCGTTAGTATTGTTTACACCAAAGGTGCTCGACGCATGCTTGGACTCACCCATGAACACACACCCCCCCCCCAAAAAAAAAAATGAATAAAAATAATTAAATAAATAAATAATTGTGATCGAAATATGTTAAACTAGCATAAAACTATCTATTTGAACCTTAAACCACTCCGAAAAAACAAGAAAAACACGACCCGGAAAAAATTTCCTATCGGGTCTATATATGTATTGAAAGGTATCTAACTACGACAGATCAGCGGCGGAAAATACAACAGTGATGTTTTTTAAAGTCTTACAGCCAAGCCAATTCAACACCGATTTTAATCATTTTGGTCTTGATCCGTTCCAAATTCCATATGCTAAGCGGCACAGTTAGTGCCTTCCTTAAATATTGCCCCGTCTTGTCGCTGCAAGACCGCGAATTTGAAAATACGCTAGAGCGAAACGATGTGACTCCCGCCAAGATGCATAGAAGTATATAGGGGGATCTGTATTCGTTAAACTTTTAGCAAAAACGCGAATGACACCATTTTTAGCATATTTGTCGAAATTCCTCGCGTGTCATGATATCATATGCAAACAGATTGGATCCAAATGATACCAGTTTCTGTCCAGCTAAAAACATTGTTTATTTAGTTTCTGCCCAGGTAAAAACATTTTATATTCATGTACCATTACAAAAATCAGCTTATAAATGATTCCTTACATGAATACTGAACAGTTGAAGGATTAAGCTGATACCTTACTTTAGCCCTTTCCGCCATATAAAAGCCTTTCAATGCATTTGCAAACAGAGTTGACCCATATCAGATGACTCATAGAGGAGCCGTCTGATCAGGGCTTCTCTGTTAACTAATGGAATTTGATAGATTGGTTTCTTTACTTTCTAAAATTACTTCAATATTACACCTTCAATGTTTCGTTGGAACTATTTTGTCCATGAATACCCAGTAGGTATTGCGAATTGGACTAAATATAGAATATAGAACAGGCAAACGGTTAATCCTTCGCTTGCTATTCGCGTCAATATACGTACCTGTAAATAGTGAAGACCCAGATGAGACAGCTCCTGCGGGAGCTGTCTCATCAGGGTCTGCACTGTTTACAAGTTGATTGTGCAACCAGTGCACTCCACAGCAGTGATTACACAGCGAAATACTTGTACACAGTGAAGATATACATGTAATTATACAACAGGGCATGGGTAAAGAAGGAAAAATGTGTTTTAAAATTCAGCAAGCGAAGGGTTAAGACCCAGCTTATGCATCTGTTAGATAGCCGCTTTAGAGGGTTGTAGGTCTACTGTACTTATATGCCTGTCATCATCACCCTCGTACTTATTGAAAGCTACAGTTAAAACAACGTGTTACTGGGTTCGTTTCTGCAATATGCACACCGATGATAATAGATGAGTACTTTTTAACTAAAACGTAATAAATATCCATGCAAAAAATAATGACATCATGCATATTAATTGGAATTATTTGACTGACTGCATATGAATGCAGGTTGTTTTGGCCTTGTCCGAAACTGTAGAATCATATCCATGACATATCATAAGCAAGAACATCAGATCCTGCTCAGGCGGTTCCTACATGAGCCGTCTGATCTGGGTCTACCCTGGTTGCGAAGACATATAAAAACGTATCTATAGAGTACAGATTAAATACAGTCGACATAGATAATTGATCTCTTATTATGTCTCCCCCATATTTATATGGGGGAGACATATTGTTTTCGTGAGAGTTGTTTGTCTGTCTGTCTGTCCGTCTGTCCGTCCGTCTGTCCGTCTGTCTGTCTGTCTGTCTGTTCGTCACACTTTTTGTCCGGACGATAACTTCAATATGCCTCAAACTTCATACATGGAAAGATCATGATAAGAGAAAGTGTCATGCATAAGATCGAGCTTCAATAAATTTAGAGTTATTGCCCCTTGTACATTTGTTTAATGCTTTCTTGTCCGGACGATAACTCCTACATGGCTCTTGCCATCGTATTGAAACTTCATACATGGAAAGAGCATGATGAGAGAAAGTGTCATGAACAAGGGCCATACCTCTGGTTTCAATACTTTTGGAGTTATTGCCCTTTGTTACATTTTTGGCCGATCAATAACTCCTGTTCGACTAATGCTATTGGAATGACATTTTATTTTTGGAAAGAGCATGATGAAAGTAAGTGTCGTGCACAAGGGCCATAAATCTGGTATCAGTATTTTTGGAGTCATTAGCTGTTATCATTTTCTTCTTGAAAAAAGTGGTGTGGAAAGCGCATAATGAGGGGAAGTATCATTCATCAAGACCATAACATTTTTAGTGATTTCCCTTTACATATTGTTTTTATTAGAGGGGAGACACCCGTTTTTGTGACAAAAACCTCTAGTTGGACATGCTTTCGCTGTGATATCTATATAATATATCCTATGTTATCTCCTGTGTTTTCATGACTTTAACCATTAATTTAACCCTTCGCTTGCTATTCGCGTCAATATACCTACCTGTAAATAGCGAAGACCCAGATGAGACAGCTCCTGCAAGAGCTGTCTCATCAGGGTCTGCACTATTTACTTGTTGATTGTGGAACCAGTGCACTCCACAGCAGTGATTGCACAACGAAATACTTGTACACAGTGAAGATATATGTAATTATACAACAGGGCAAGGGTAAAGAAGGGGAACTGTATTTTAAAACTCAGCAAGAGAAGGGTTAACTCTTATCCAGATATCAACGATCGTATTCGCGACAACTTGTAACTCGACTTCTCATCTGTATCCAAGTTGTTTGACACACTGTCGATAGTTTCTGAATAGCTTAATCGATTTGGAGGTGGTCAAAATTGCACACGATACCATTTGTTTAGATATTGTATGTGTGGTGAGGTAAAGGATGACACCAAACTGCGCATCGTATTTACGATAGGCTGAAGTAAAATTTATAACATCATCTGACTGTCTGAGTTGAATGGATTTAAATGTCGAGTTTACTTTGCCAATGGTCATAAATGTCAAGTATTCTTTGTAAATAGTCTTAAATATCTAGTATACTTTGTCAATACCCTTAAATGTCTAGTTTATTTTGTCAATCGCTTTAAATATCTAGCAATTTTTAGAATAGTCTTTCTTGTCTATTTTACTTTGTCAATAGCCTTAAATGTCTGGTATATTTTGCCACTTGCCTTAAATGTCGAGTTTACTTTGTCAATAGCCGCACATATCTAGTATACTTTGTCAATAGTCTTAAATGTCTAGTATGTTTTGTTCGCATTCAATATATACCTAACATACTGCTCCATTGGCATTAAATGGCTAATATACCTTATAAATGTCCTTAAATATGTAGTATTCTTTGTCAACAGTCTTATAGTTCTAGTATACTTTGTCAATGCTTCTGTACTCAGTCGGCAGCCTTAAAAGTATAGTATACGGTATCAACAGCCTTAAATGCCTAGTACATAAGCTTATTATCTAGTATTGTATTGCATGTCTATTATACTTTGTCAATAGCCTTAAATGTCTAGTGGAATTTTGTCCATTATCTTAAATATCAAGTTTGCTTTGTCAATAGCTTTTAAATATCTAGTATACTTTTTCAATAGATTTAAATATCTAGTTAACTGTGCCAGTAGTCTTTGATGTCTAATTATGTTTTGTCCAGTCTTAAATGTCTAATATACTTTGTCTATACTCTTAAATGTCCAGAATTTTGGTCAGTATCCTTAACTATCTAGTATACATTTGCCATTAGTCCTAAATGTCTAGAATGTTATTTTTTTCATTTTCTTAAATGTCTAGTATACTTTTTCAATGGTATTAAATATCCAGTAAATCGTGTGGTATATATTATGTCTAGTTTACTTTGCCGATGGTTGTCAACAACCTTAAATGTCTAGTATACATGTACTTTATCAATTGACTTAAAGAACTGGTATACTTTGTCAATAGTCTTAAATGTCTAGTATACTTTGTCAATTGACTAAAATAACTGGTATACTTTGTCATTAGTCATAAATGTCTAGTATACTTTGTCTAGCATACTTTGTCCGTAACGTGTAGTTTTTGCACCCCTTGGTAAAACAGATCGCTTTACTTAACGTATGTCTACACGTACATATAAACACTTTTAATGTATTGCAATTATAACGGGAGGTAGTATAGTATCACTTCGTTAAGTTAGTACAAAGTAAAATACATTTGCCTAGATATTTCTATTAAGTTGGAACGATATTACGTTTCAAGAAAGATCCATCTTTAAGCTCTTCTTTAAGTTGTATCGTGGGATTAAGATATGAGATTAAGATAATATCTGATTGCTTTTATGCGAATTTACAGACGAAATCAACCCTCAGAGAGTCTGTTATGTACACTGAAACACCATTTCACATTTACATAAGACATGACATAGAAGTATTTGCTTAAACTCACTACAAGTTAGACGTTCAACATCCTAATCCACACGAATGCTAAAATATACAATAGAACCCTTCAAATGCGACCACTTAATGAATAAACATGGGTGTCGTTATAAGCAGGTGGTTGCTTAATGCAGGACAAAAGTAATGCAGAAAGCTCCTCTAGGAGCTTTCTGTATTACCTTTTTCCTGTATTAAGCTACCACCTGCGTCTACCACCCAGAAGTATACCTCTTTAAGGTTGTCACATTAGAGGGGTTTTACTGTATTACTTTATATGTACTGAACAAATAAAAATATACTCGAATAAATCACTGAACACGTTTAAAACATTGTGTTACATGTCAAAGATAACGTACATGTCTAATTAACCCATCTCTTGCTGAATTTTAAAATACACTTCTCCTTCTTTACCAATGTCCTGTTGTATAATTACATATATCGTCACTGTGTACAAGTATTTCTCTGTGCAATCACTGCTGTGGGCTGCACTGGTTGCACAATCAACTTGTAAATAGTGCAGACCCTGATGAGACAGCTCCTGCAGGAGCTGTCTCATCTGGGTCTTCACTATTTACAGGTACGTATATTGACGTGAATAGCAAGCGAAGGGTTAACACTTCACACAACAGTACCATCGCTCTCTAGACTCATGCGTAAACCCTTTACCTTCGATATATGCATTTTACGACTTTGAAAAGAGAGAAGAACTATAACAGAGATTCCTGAAAGATCAGTCTGATAAGGGTATGTTCTGTTTGTTTATTGAACAATATAGATAATATTCTACAGTTTCTGTCATTGTTATTATACCCCCACAAACAAAGTTTGGGGTATATAGGAGTCACCTTGTCGATCGGTTGGTCAGTCGGTTGGTCGGTCTGCTGACTTTTGTTTCCGCGCGGTTTCTCTGTAACCGCCGACTATATTTCAATTAAATTTGACATGATGCTTTATCATGAAGAGGATATGTGCATCCAATTATAATTTTCCAGCTCATTGATTTCCTTACGTAGTTATGCCCCTTTGTTTCTTTGTTGTTTTTTTGGTTGGTCGGTCGGTTGACTTTTGCTTCCGCGAGGTTTCTCAGTAACCGCTGACTAGAATTAAATGAAACTTATCATGATGCTTTATCATAAACAGGACATGTGTATCCAATTATATTTTTCAGCTCATTGGTTTCCTTACAGAGTTATGTCCCTTTATTCAACAAATTGTGTGTTGGTCGGTCTATTGACTTTTGTTTTCGCGCGGTTTCTCAGTAACCGCTGACTAGAATATAATGAAACTTGACATGATGCTTTATCATAAAGAGGACATGTGCATCCATTTATAATTTTTCAGCTCATTGTTTTCCTTACAAAGTTATGCCCCTTTGTTTAAAATATGTGTGTTAGTCTGTCTGTTGACTTTTATTACTTATTTTCTCAGCGACTGCTGACTGTGATCATACGAAACTTGATATGATAGTTTATCATGAAAAGGAGTTGTGAATCCAATAATAGTTTAACAGTTTATTTATTTCCCTACAGAGTTATGCCCCTTTGATATTTGGTCTGTCGGTCAGTCTGTTGACGTTTTTTCCTTGTGATTTCTCAGCAACTACTCACTGGAATCAAATGAATCTTGACATGGTGCGTTGTCATGGAGAGGACATGTGTATCCAATTATAGTTTTCAATTTGATTGATTTTTTCCCAAAGTTCTGCCCCTTTGTCTAAAAGTTTTGTGTTGGTCTGTCTGTTGACTTTTATTCTGTGGGGTATTCTAAGTAACCGCTGACTGGAATCCAATAAAACTTGACATGATGCTTTATCATAAAGAGGACATGCACATCCACTTCTAGTTTACCAACTAATTGATTTTCTTACAAGGATTTTCCTCCTTGTTTAAAAGTTTTGTGTTGGTCTGTCTGTTGACTTTTATTCTGTACGGTTTCTCAGCGACTGCTTACTTGAATCATATGAAACTTGAATTATATTTTATCATGAAAAGGAGATGCCCATCCAATAATAGTTTTACAGTTTATCTGTTTCCTTACATAGTTATGCCCCTTTGAATTTTGGTTTGTTTGTTGGTCTGTTGACTTTTTGCCCGCGCTATTTCTTAGCAACTGCTTACTGTATTCCTATGAAACTAGACATGATGCATTGTTATAATATAAAGAGGACATGCACATCCAGTTAAAAAATTCCAGATGATTGATTTTTGATGATTGACATAGTTATGCCCCTTTGTTTAAAAGTTTTGTGCTGGTCCTTCTGTTGACTCTTATTCCACGCTGTTTCTAAGCAAAAGGTAACTGGAATCCAATGAAACTTGACATGATGCTTTATCATAAAGAGGACATGCGAATCTAATTATAGTATATCCCTTCGAATGGTACATGTGACAGTCACGTTTGTGGGGTATTAATCATCTTCAGTGATAGTTCTAGTTCGTTCCTGTGCTTATGTGCCATTATGAAAAGTAAAGAAAAGTAAACTTATTATTGTTCATAAAGCCCGTACGTCCAGAAGATTTACTCAATAAATACACTTATATACCCCTTTTCAAACAAAGAAGAGTATACCTAGATCATATGGATCCTGTAAGAACCATCTAATCAGGGTCTATTCTGTCCTGCTTGCTTATGATATAATATAGATATGATTTTATAGTTTCTGTCACGGGCAAAATATCATGCAATAATGGACCATTACTGTGGACAATTAAAGTTACTTTAATTAATATTCATGATGTTATTATTTCTAACATGAATATTCATGGCGTAAAGGGTTCAATGATTATGAAGGAGGTAGTGGGGTAGAGCAATTTAGAAAAACAACTGGTATAAATCTATACAGAAGGAAATATTTTGAGAGCACGATTAAACGTTTTTCGAATCGGAATCAAATACAGTGTTCCATATTAAGCACTGTCCTTGTAGTATGTTTACCGTGCCGCCACAGACAATCGTTTTCATTTATCATGGCAAAATTTACGTTATTTCATTAACCAACAGTGTAAACCCTGATCAGACGGCTCCTAGAGGAGCCGTCTGATCTGGGTTTGCTCTGTTTGTAAATGCGTCAAAAGGTGTTTGTGTCAAACAAAGGGTTAAATCTCGTACAACTTGTACCTTCATTACCGCTGGGATATTATTGGACTCTTGGTAAAATCTTGTGACGGCAATGTATGTTTAAAGTGAGTTGACTCTCAGTCTAACGAGCAATCACATCCCCTATTACCTACGAAGACAATGCAATTTGTTGCCTTAATGGAAATGGAAACTGTATATATAAAGATGAAATCACAGGAGATCAGTAATTACGAATTCGGTTATAGACTGCATGCCATCGCTAGCTGTGCCATTGTACAATGTTAGCGGTAAAACATTAATTTAACGCCCTTTAGTTTTAACCTTAACAACGCTGACTTTCCAAATGGTCAATTCCGAAATTCAAACAGGTCAAGCTTAGGGTGAATATTTAGCGATTATTCTAAAGAAAAGTGTATCATGACAAAACAGTGCAGACCCTGATGAAAGGGCTCTTCTAAGAGCCCTTTCATACGGGTCTAAATTGTTTGCAAAGGACATTAGTGACTCGTGTCCCGCGCAGTAAGGGTTAGAGTTTCAGCAATGAAAGAACTATTCCGATTGACTAAAACAGATATCACATTCAAAGTATACGATATAAATGTCAATGTATGCCTTAGCCATAGCCATTTCGCATAAAAACATGGTTCATACTATAAATGGCCCAGGGGTGAAGTTTTCGGGTCGTTATGACACTAGCATATTTGAATTACTAGGGTTGGATCTGGTTGAATATATTGAAAGTATAAATGAGTTATTTAAAGAGACAGACTATCTATACTTTTTGACAACAGAACGAGGCGTACTTCTTGCAAGTATATTTATATACATGTATGTACAGTCTATTATAGGAAGTTATTGTATGCCCTGATAATGTTCCTTTCACCATATTTATTTATCTGTATTTTATGGAAATTTCAATATTCAATTCAACCAATTTCATTGCATTTAACATAATACAATGTTTATAGCAACTATTGTCAATAAAGTTTAAATATTCACAGAATTTTGGTGACACTTTAACAATTTCTATATCTGTCTTTACATGCCTTAATATGTTCATAAATTATACTATCTTGCCTACATCGAGTTTGGGTTCTCTAACTAATCCCGCTTAATTTTCTGAATGTATACTGTTCTGAATGTATCCCATTCTCTCATAGGTTATTTTTAGACACAAACTTTTTGAATAAATCTATCGAATAGGAGCATTTGTAAACGAGCGAAAAGGTCAATTGTGTAGTTTTAAAACCATTGTGATAAATAGAACATTTTCTCCTATGAGGCAAATGCTCTTTTTATCACAATGTTTTAAAAAGGTGACCTTTACAGAGGCGTCAAAAGGCGTCAATATGGGGAATAAATATCGATTTATCAAATTTCTGTTACCATAGCCCTCTTTGTTTACATGACTTTCTTTAATCCATTTGCTCCCACGATCCCATATAATGGACGTAGGCAAAACGTGTAGACTCTGATCAGACGCCGCATAATGCGGCGTCTGATCAGATTCTACACTGTTTGCTGATAGGAATTTCAATATAAAACAAAACGAAAGTGAAAATTTAGGACAGGCACTCCTCAGATAAAAAGAAATGGACTAATCCAATATATAAACATGGAATAATCCACTGGGAGCAAATTGGTTAATCGTAATGCTTGCAACTTGATTGGTTATTTGCTGCAGGAAGTAAAGACTCGCTAACGTCCCTACAATGCACATGTTTTCAGTAACACCATAAAACTTGACTTTTGTTATGCTGAAACATTATTATGAAGATTGTCAATTTGAACTAATATCGAGAAATGAGCCTGTGATACAAAACAAACCGTTTTAATCGATATTTGTAGTTTTGTTCTACCACAAAATAGTATCGGCCTTTGTCGAACTGTTAACGAAACTAAACCGCAACCCGAGTAAATACTAAAACATTGCCGAATAAAATCGGGTCTTCGATATCAAACACAGTTATTACAGTTACAGTTATTATTACAGTACTAGTATTACATAAGTCTACACACAAAGAGGGCAGACCTTTATGAGATATCTGATATGGGTCTACTCTGTTTTCCTAGGCACCAAATGACATATCATTGAAGGAAGAGTTTAACCCTTCGCTTGCTGAATTTTAAAATACATTTCTCCTTCTTTGCCCATGCCTTGTTGTATAATTACATATATCTTCACTGTGTACAAGTATTTCGCTGTGCAATCACTGCTACGGAGTGCACTGGTTGCACAATCAACTTGTAAATAGTGCAGACCCTGATGAGACAGCTCCTGCGGGAGCTGTCTCATCTGGGTCTTCACTATTTACAGGTAGGTATATTGACGCGATTAGCAAGCGAAGGGTTAATGCTTGAATATCGACTACAGTCACAAAGGCGCACTTTATGGAATGTTTGGTTTCAGTGCCGTAGAGTTTTACGTCTGCCTTTACATGATGGTAGTTAACCCATCCGTTCATTGTGACGCATTTTCGTGCCTCTGTAAAAGTATTTTTTCGAAACCATTGTGATAAATAAGGCATCTTCTCCATTGGAGCAAATGCTCTATTTATCACAACGATTTAAAAACTAAACAACTCAAAATGTTCTTTTTTTCTCTAGTAAATGCTCCTTTTCAGTAGATTTATTCAAAGTTGTTGGGTATCAAAATAGCCCTTGGGGAAACTGGTTAACTCTTTCGGCGCTAATGTCGCCTGTTGGCACCATTGAAAACAGTGCAGTCCCAGGCGGCATCTGACCTGGGTCTTCACTGTTTTCTGTATTATTTTAGCCCAAGTATACAGGTTTTAAAAATCAAATGTTTTACTAATATACCTTTATTATTTAGTTTAGAATTATATTTAATATGAAATTATTATTGCAGACGACACTTTTAAATGTGGTTGCAAAAGAGTTAAACGGCTATGGTTATGAAGACTCTTTGTGTATATATACGCATGCCGTGTCGATTCAAGTGTCAATAATGCTTCGTATGGAATCAGTATGCTACGTCACGTCAAACTTTAGACAAATATACTTATTTCGGCAAGGAATGCATACATAGTCATTTAAAAAGCATATACAAAACATAATAAACATTATGCATACAGTCATGTTAATAAATAAACTATGGCATGCACACCCACACCGAGGATAACACAAAAAACTTATTTCCATTGTGGTCCTCTATCTTTATTAACCTTACTGTAATAAACATATCGATCTGATGTAAATGCACCTACAGTACTCCCTCCCTACAACGGCCCTCTCAATAACGATTCCCTCCTTACCACAACGCATGTCACTGTTTCCGAAACAACAAGGCTCCAGACACAACTTTTTTCCATCGTATTTTTTATGCCTCCATCAAACCCTATGTTGTGACCACTCTTTAGAATCGTCACTTTGTGACGATTCTAAAGAGTGGTCACAACATAGGGTTTGATTGAGGCATAACGGTTTTAGTTCTCGAAATACACCTTATCTGGGGATCTGCAAACAAGCTAATTATTTTTGATTTTCCCTCCCTATAACAACTCCCTCTGAACAACACATACCATCTTCGTATCCCAAAGGTTGTCGTTGTAGAGAAGGAGCACTGTACTTCTGATTCTATGAAGCTTTTGAGAAACTGCTTCTCATCTGTCAAGCTTTTGTAATTGGATTCAGGGTGCGGATAACACGTAATATATTGTTAACCCATTCCCTGTTCTTTATTTATTCCAAAGTTCAATACCTACTGAATACAATAATAATAATAATATACCTATTGACAAAATGTATAGTTATAGTGAAATATGGAAGGTGGAATATTGTAGCCATTTTAGAAAGTAAGAAATCAGATCTTTCAAATTCCATCAGCAATTAGAGCAGACCCTGATCAGATTGCTCCTACATGAGCCGTCTGATCTGGGTCTTTTCTGTTTGTAAATGCGTGAACGCACGTTTATATGAAGGAAGGGGTTAAGGTAACACTTAGAAATTAGGTAGACCAAACGGTGCACGTCCACGTCAAAAACAGGCTTTGCTCGACCAAGGATTATCCAAATCTGACATTGATTTATTTTGGCAAACAGAAATAATCGCAAATGAGTTATTACAGAACCCCCCCCCCACCCCCCCCACCCCCACCCCCCCAAAAAAAACACACAAAAAAAACACACCAAAAAACAGCACACAAAAAAACAACAACAATAAGATCATTTCAAAATACAGTAAAACGCGGTATTATGAAATTTTAGTAATGATTTAAGCTGCCCCGTCAAAAAGAATAATCGACCTTTTACAGTACATATTTGGACAAATACGCTATTAAGCGATACAGGATAAAATTTGTTTAGATAACTTACTTGTCTATTACGTAAAACAGAATGGCTTCTAAGAAACAATTCATTTATTGAACATGGGAGTTATAAAGAGCAGGCGGTGGCTTAATGCTATAGGAGCTTTATGCATTATGTTTGACCTACATAAACCTACCACCTGCCTTACAGACCCATAATACTCCCTCTTTTTTATGGCCGGTTAAGTTGGTTCTACTGTACAGTAAAATCCCTATAATTCGACCACAAAAAGAGGTTTAATTCCGAGTTGTAGAGAAGTAGGTGCCAGCTTACTTTAGGACAAATGTTATGCTGAAAGCTCCTACATGCATTAAGAAGTCATCTGCTGTTAAAGACAGTCACGTCAACCAACCCTTCCCTGTACAATATCCATATAAGAAATAACAATATCATGAAACTCTATTATCTGATTGTATAGTGTTTTCAAAGACACTGCTTGCTTTAACCCTTTCCTCCATAAATACGCCTTTCTACGCCCTTGTAATAACCACTTCCTGAAACCATTGTGATAAATAGAGCATTTGCTCCTGTAGGAGCAAATTCTTTATTTATCACAATGGTTTCAAACCACAAATTTCTAAGGTTTTTCCTTTCTCTAGTAAATGCTCCTTTTGCGTAGATGCATTCAAAGAGGTTAGGCCTAAAATTAACTTATGGATTAACAACACCTGTAGAATCAGATCTATGTATCGTCAAAAGGAAACAGAGCAGACCCTGATCAGACGTATCCTATAGAAGCCGTCTGATATGGGTCTACTCTGTTTGCAAATGCCTAAATGCGTTGATATGATGCGTTGATATGATGGAAATGGGTTAATTGGGTGGTTACTTTAGAGGGGTTGAGTTGTACTTCTATATATTTTGTGGCATACAAAGCGTTTGATAAGATATTACACTTTATTTTCCGCTAACTATACGATAATATCTATACTACTAAAAGAACGAGCTCGATTTTCTGTCGGATTTGCCGTAAATACGGCACAAACAACATATTGGGTAATGTTATGTGCGGGTAGCTTACACATTGAAGTTGTGTTATTTGACATCGGAAAAAGATTAATATCAGGAGTTTGGATAGAGACCGAGAAATTCCCCTACCTACAGAAATAGTCCATCTAAAAATAGACGCGAAAAGACGTTCCGTGAGTGACGGCTGGTGTATAGCCGGGTAGAGATTGTGGTGAAATAAGGTGATAAGCTTTACTGTGTGGCTTGGTAGCTCAATCGGTAGAGTGTTGGCATTGTAAGCTAGCGACCCTGGGTTCGAGTCTGTGGCGTAATGAACAACTTAGTCTCTATACGTTTCTACATGTTTATTTCTTCGTACCGTGATTCTTTCTAACATCATGACTATGTCTCCAAGTCTCTTCTCTCATTCTTCTCCTTAGCTCCTACTCTCCCCCCCCCCTGTATATATATCCAATGCCTATGTAATGTCTAGACATATATCTGACAGGTGTACTATCTCATGTGTATTCTTGACATATTGATAAATATATATACATGTATACGTACTCTACATGTATCCTACAGTCCATAACCATTTAACCTTTAGCCCGTAACATAAGTGTTATGTTACACATCTCTCTTCCTACAAACAGTACTTTTAATAGAAAAGTACTTGTACGTAACACCATATTGACTTAAACACATAAATATTCTTTTTATTATTCTAACTTTAGTTTTTCTACTCTTAGTCTCTGCTATCACTGAATGTTCTTCTGAATTTACTTTTGAAAACAGTTCTCATGACCTTACGTATTAAGTTCAACACAATTAACCATTAAAATCTGTTTAGTCTTTCTTCTTGCACTTGCATGTCGTTATTATTAGTTGTATATTTGCGGCTGTGTATGTTCCTTAACACGTGTGGTATTCTGCACTTTGTCTTCTGAATAATGTCCAGGTATAATTGTTGTGTAAACTCGGTTACGTAATCGCTCATGCGTCTCCTCGACCTTTCTTCCTCTGATCAATTGTGTACTCCGTGATTTATGTCTACCTGTGATTATCATGGATACTAAAAGTTAGTTTAAACAGGTACTTCAGGTCGTTTTTCGGTTTTCGATGTGTACTGTGTATTTTCCATGATTTCGCCTCCAGGCTTATTCGTATGTCACAGAAGACGTTGCTATGGTTGACAAAAGTTTGTATATGCATTACTATGTTGATTAGTCTTGTTGTTCTCCAGGCGATGTTTTTCGGCTTTGTCATTTCACCGGTAAACTCGTCGAGATTTCGATCCGCTGCATGACTTAAAACTAGATCAACACAGACAAAAGTACACAATTTTCTTTACCAGCATTTTCGTCATACAGGACATTCTTTCAAATATGTTTCGGTTCAACCAGTAGAACAAATTTATTATGATTCTAAAACTACTGGTAGTTTAAAATCTAAAGCTCGTTTCATCACAGAGCTAGACTGGATAAAGAAATTACAAACACCTTTTCCTTTAGGCCTTAATGATAACATTTTCCAAAGCGGCAATATTTCTAAAGATCCAAATATCGATATTTTCTCTATATTTTCTATTCGAAAACGTAAAAGTAGATCACATGGCAGACGTAGAAATGGTAATATTAAGCGTAAATTACGTCGTAATATGTCTATTCATGATTTACATACTATTCTAAAACAAACTGGTAAACATTCTATGTTATCTTGTTTATCGTCTTTACCCTTTTCCTGTCTTAAGTCAATAGACGAAGAGGCTGATAAAATATATATGCGTACAGATCCGTTAATTAATACTGCCTCACTTATACAAAGTTACACACAGCATGTTCTTCGTCCACGTATTGATAAAGAATCTGAACATAAAAGACATTTTCTGAAACTTCAGTTCCTAAATAAAGGTATCGATTTTATTGATATTCAAAGTATATTTCGTGATAAGAATGTAATCGAGGCTATTCCCAAATATTTCATCAACTCTGAATCACCTATCATCTGTTATAAATATAATAAACCTATTAGAAATGTTATTTTGAACTACAATAAAATTGTCTCTGACTTAAATATTGATGTTAATACCCCTATTTCTTGAGATTGTAGCATTTCTAGCTTTTGCTATAAACCAGTTGGTCATGTCATTACTGGTAATTTTGATATCATTAAGGATAAACGTCTCAGGACCCTCCTAACTAAAGGACCTAAATATAGATTACCTTCCCTTATTGATTTTGACGCTTGTCGAACTCATATTGCGGAAGCTATTCAAGAATTCTGCATCAAATGGTGTCGACGAGAACATGCTGATGTTAATGCCCTTTCGGATTGGAAGAAATGTATTTTCGATATTATTGATACACGAATAACTTTTTACAAATCAAATAACCATCTTTTACCATCTCGACCTAGAGTTACATTTCGCTACTTGAAGAAGAACATTTCTAATTTTCATTCAGATTATGTTCTTGTTCCTGCTGACAAGGCATCAAACAATGTAATCATTATTTGAAGATTGTATTATGTTGATGTTTTAAAGAAGGAGCTAACTGATTCAAAAACTTATATAACCGTTCAAACACCTGAAAAAGATATAGTCTCGGAACATGTAAAAATGTGCAATGATTTTAAGTCTGGTCCTAACATAAAACAACATAAACTTTCTACTTTGTACTGGATTCCGAAACTACATAAAAACCCTTATAAGTCGCGTTTTATTGCCAACTCTAGCTGTTGTACCACTACTAAATTATCTATACTTTTGACGTCCTGTCTTACTACTATCAAAGAACATGTTAAACGCTACTGTGATAAAATATATGAAAATTCTGGTATTAATGTTTTTTGGTCCATAAAAAATTCAAATGATGTTTTAACAAAACTTGAAAATGAACAGTATAACATTTCTTTACTGAGCTCTTATGATTTCTCTACACTCTATACTACTCTACCTCACCATCTTATAAAGGATAGACTTATTAAATTAATAGAAAAAACCTTTGCCAGAGAAAACAAAATGTTCATTGCTTGTAATGTTCAACGTTCATTCTTTTCGAATTCAGAAGTTGAACATTACACAATGTGGACTTGCCTTGATGTTTGTAGATCTCTTACCTTTCTTTTAGATAATATATTTGTGCGTTATGGAGATACCATATATCGTCAAGTTGTTGGTATACCCATGGGTACAAATTGTGCCCCTCTTGTTGCAGATTTGTTTTTGTATTGCTACGAGAGGGATTTTATGCTTAGCTTAAAACCTGATACACAGACCGATATTGTGAATGCTTTTAATAAAACTTCAAGGTATTTAGACGATATTTTGAATTTAGATAATCCTTATTTTGATACTATGGTTTCTTCAATCTACCCAAAAGAACTGTCTTTAAACAAAGCTAATCAATCTGACATTAATGCTTCATTTTTAGATTTGAATCTTTCAATTACAAATGATAAAGTTTCGTCCAAAGTATACGATAAAAGAGAAGATTTTAATTTTAAAATTGTTAATTATCCTTTTCTAGATGGGGATGTGCCACGTTCTACATCTTATGGTGTTTATATTTCTCAACTTATTAGGTTTGCCCGAGCCTGTTCTTTGCTTGAAGATTTTAACAGACGTAATTTAGTTATAACTGATAAACTTCTTAAGCAAGGTTACAGATATCACAAACTTCGGAAAACCTTTTCTAAATTTTATTATCGAAATTTACCTCTCATTAGTAAATATAATTGCAATCTACGGACGTTACTGCGACAAGGCATTTCTCAACCAGAATTTTATGGGGATGTTATCTACAAACTTAGGAAAATTCGGGGTCATATCCATTTTCATGATTTGTTTATAAAACGCATTAAAAAATTTAAAAAGAAAGGTTATGATCCTATTATATTGCAACACACTGCATGTTTGGTTATCGATCCTTTTACAGTCGGTAGCTACGCTTCCCTCTTTGCTTGCGCGATGACAGGCCGAGGGTAGTACTCTATGATGGTATACTCTTAAACTTGGATACAGGAGGAGCTTACCAGACTCATGTATTATTTTTTCCCTGTCGTGCCCTTAACGGCTTACCTGCAGGTGCTCTGACTTCAGCAAAGCCATTGAGTACATATTTGACGGATTGTCACAGTTATTATGCTATGTTTTACATGTTGTCCTGTGTTCACCGTCGTCTATGTTGTGGGTAAGTCCAGCGGGGATACCTTTATTTACAATATTTGTAAAGCTAGGGTGACTTTGAGAGAAGTGTGAGGTTAGGACGTCCGTAAACCGGTTTAAACCCCCAGTGGTGTTTTTGCTGCTGACCGTGCCAAGGCGGTACTCTCTTTGTCACCCTTCCTTTTGTTTGCCTTGCGTCTTTGTGCTTGTGGTTTGTTCATGTTGTGGAACGTTTGTCCCTGTTTCTTGTGTGTCTTTTGGTGTTTTCTGTGTTCATTTCGTATGTGTGTGTGCGTGTGCGTTTGGGTGTGTGGTTGTGTTTGTGTGTGTCATGCTGTCTATCGGTGTTTTGGTGGTGGTTGCGTCTTGCATGTGGCTTTGCCTGCTTGACTTTACTACTTTTCCATTTGTAATTAAGTTCTATATCAAATATGTTTAATACTTAAATTGAAATTATATTTCGTAATCTATATAACAAAGTGTATTTCTCAACATTGAAGTTTGGCAACCATTGTAATAAGTATGTCATTTTAATTATTTTATTATTGCTTTTAATATTTTATTTTTCTGAGGTGAAACTATACAGTTCGCAACTTGATACATCTTAGTTATATTTTCTTCACTAAACGATTAATTATACAGTGTGTAACTTGAACTCCTTAAACATACATCTTATTTATATATAGTTTCTTCACTAAACTATTAATTTATTAAAGGGTTTGTTTGTAATACATTTTTTTATATATATAGGTTTTTCAATGTATTACAATTACCCCCCTATGTTAACATTATCTTACTTATTAAGATAATTCTTGTCATCTTTAAGTGAACTGTCGGCGTCCACTACAATTTTTTCATATAACCCTTTACCATACAATGTTTGTAATAGCAATAACATCAAATATAGTTCTTCATTAAAATCTATTTACAACACTTTACTCAAATAGCGCTTTATCTTATTTACACGGTCATGAGCAATTTCTCACTCATTACTGACTAAACCGCGACACGTCTGTCGGGTCTATCTTACGTTTATTACGTAACATTGTAAAGAGTACCTTTTTAAAGGTATACGCCTAGTTTATACTCTTTTACAAACAACAAAAATACTCTACTCTGTTTTTACAAACAATAAAGTATAATTTTCTGTACACTTTTCAATCATAAGACTTTTTCGATACCCTCTTGTCTTATTTGAAAGTATTTGAGATCTAACTAAGGATCTATACGTTACTGCAATTAAGTCTACCTGACTTAAACTCTTCCTACTGAAATGAAGTCTACACTGTTTATGTTTCTGCTTTTAATTTTCCATATCACTATAATTATTTGACAACCAGCTGCCGGATGCCTTATTTGTATCGGACCAGTTTGCACTTACTGCCTGACTAGAGCTATTTTCGTAAGCTACGGACATTTCTGTCTTTTGAATAGGATCTAACATATTCGAGTTTTCCTCGGGCCCTGAGGAGCTCGTCTGTGTTAGAGATCCATTTGAAATGTAATTATTTCCAGCTTTTCGTAAGCGTATGGCTAGATCTTTTAACGGAATATTATCTTCAGATGCCGAATTTGATCTGACAGTTTTATGTCTCTTGATTATTCGTTTCTTCATTTTCCGCCTACCCCTGTTTAATCCACTAGATACCCCCTCATTGGGCTCACTATCCTCATCATAACTATTATCTTCATCACTAGAAGTTTCTTGTGGAGGCAATACATATCTACAAGCTCTGATTGGACGCTGACCTACTATTTTATTATCTGGTAAAGGCCAATCGGCGACATTTGCTTTTCTAACCTGGTCTACATTGCATTTTATAACTCTGTTATCAAGTTGGTTCTTTATTAACAACGACCTGTCACTCAATATTTCCATTATTCTCCAGTACGCCACCCATTTCGGTTGTAATTTACTCTTTTTATTAAAGTTTTTGTAGTAAACAGTATCATTCACTTCGAACTGTACCTCTTGTCTATTACTATTTATTCGCTGATTTCGCTTTTTACGAGCAGCTTTTAGATTTTGATATACTTGACGGTAAATTTCATTGTTTCTAAACATTAAATGTTTGCTGAAGTCGTCCCCATAATAAGGAAGCTTAGTTCCAAGAAGATTATCAATAGGCAGTATAACATCACGGCCAAAAACCATAAAAAAACGGACTGTGCTTTGCACTTTCAGTAACATTAAATCTAAGACCTGCAACCGCCTGGTTCAAGATTAAGTCCCAATCTGTGATATTGTTCTGGATTAGTTTAATCAGAATGGAATTGAGCGTCGCATGACTGCGTTCGCATCTGCCATTTGCCTGAGGGTGGTAACTCGAAGTAGTCACATGTTGTATGCCGAACTCAGACATGGTTGCTCTAAACATTCTTGAGGTGAAATTAGATCCATTATCTGTTATTATTCTTAATACCGCGCCATATCGGAAGAAAATGTTTTCAAAGAAAGTATGTAACACCGATTCAGTTGAAATGTCTGACAGAGGGATTACCTCGACCCAATTAGTTAGTTCACAAACATAACTAATTATATACTTATTACCGCTAGGTGTTAGTGCAAATGGTCCTTGTATATCTACGCTGATTATACTCATCGGATATTTTGGAATTTCTGGCTCTTTCAGAGGTGCTCGAATAGCTTTGAGATTAACTGTCTGACAAGGCACACATTGTTGAACATATTCATATAGATTCTTATACATATTAGGCCAATAATAGAACCGCTTGATTGTAGCATATGACCGACTAATTCCTGCATGTGACAGTTCATGATAGCCTTGCATTACGGCTTCCCTAAGGTGGCTAGGTACATATACGCGTAATAGTGGATCCTCATCTGCATTTGAAATAAAATAAAGTATGTTGTCTTTGATTAGAAATTTTCGACTTTCCTTATCTGAAATTTCATTATGTTTTAATTTGGTTATAAATCTTTTCAACTCTGCATCTTTAATTTGTTCCAAGCTCATGTCTAGTGTCTTGATGCTATTTGGCTGGTCTAATTCGGGATAGCTTAACTGGTTTTTTGAATTGGCCATTTCTTTGGGGTCAAAACATGTATTGTTTATCGCCCCTATTAATTTGTGGTCTACGCCACTATCGTCATGACAACTGTCCTGACAACTGTCATCGCTGACTGAATTTGTACCCTTAATATTCCTTGAAAGCATGTCGGCTACAACATTAGCGACCCCTGGAATATATTCTATTGTGCAGTCATAGCATGATATTTCTAGTGCATATCTCTCCAATAGTTTGTTATCGAATTTTGATTTTAGTAGATAAATCAACGGGCGGTGATCCGTTCTGATTTTTACTTTTGCCCCACTTAAGTAACAATCTAACTTCTTCAACGCAAAACTAATAGCAAGTGTTTCTTTTAAAATGGTACTGTATTTTCTTTGCGATCTGTTTAACTTGTGGCTTATAAAGTGAATTGGGACCTCCTCCTCAACTTTACCTGTTTTTGATTGTGCTAATACAGCTCCTAAAGCAAGATCTGATGCATCGGTATATAGAATGTACTCTGCGTTGATATCAGGATGTGATAATGTTGGTAATAATTGTAGCTGACGTATGATTTTGCTAAAACTGGTCTCACATTCTTTTGACCACTCAAACGGTACACTTTTCTGTGTTAGCCGCGTTAAAGGTAAAGCTATCTCAGCGTAATTTGGAATGAATTTTCTATAATATCCCGACATTCCAAGAAATGACCTAACTCCTTTTACATTTTTCGGAATTTGAAAGTCTTTTAAAGCTTCCACCTTTTTCGGGTCTGGTCTAATTCCTTCCTCTGAGATTATGTGTCCTAGGTATGTAGTACTGTTTTTTATAAAGTGACACTTCTTAAGTTTTAATTTAAGATTATTTTGCTTCAGTCTATCAAAAACTAGTTGTATGTGCTTTAGATGATCTTCTAATGTGGAACTGAATATCAGAATATCATCGAGATAAGCTACACTACAGGCTTCTAAGCCTTCTAAAATCTGCAAAATTACTTGTGCAAATGTCCCTGCGGCTAGGTTTATTCCCATAGCTAATCTATTGATTCAAAAAGCCCGAGATTACTGGTAGTAAACGCAGTTTTTGATTTACTGTTTTCATCCAATTCTATTTGGTGATATCCCTGACTTAAATCTAGTGTCGTAAAATATTTAGCTCCATTTAGTAAGCTTAAAATATCATCAATCTGTGGTAAAGGAAAACTAGTGGGTTGGATTATCCTGTTTATTGCTCTGAAGTCAATGCATAACCTTTTTGAACCATCTGGTTTTGAAACTAGTAAACAGGGGGAACTCCAAGGACTACTACTCTTTCTAATAATATCAGCCTCTAACATTTTATCAAGCTTTTCTTTCAGTACTTGTCTCTGCACAAACGGCATTCTATAAGGTCTCTGCTTAATCGGTAAATGATCGCCTGTAGGAATGTTGACTTTAACATTCGGAACTTTACCTATATCATATTCAGACTTCGAGAATATCTCTTCGTTTTTCTGTATGAGCTGTTGTACTTTTGCATAATGTTGCTTTGGTGTATTTATATAAGACAGACTATTTGAAATCGGTTTGTGAATAGTTAAACACTCTTCATTTTCCTTATTGAAAACCGACTCTATCATATTCTCCTGATTAGCTTGAACCTTAGCGATTATGCAGCCTCTTTTTAATTTAATTGTTTTGCCTGACTCATTTGCGATAATTATCGGAACAATTCTATTTTTTCTTAAATGTACCAAAGCGGGAGCTATTTGTAAGTTAGGTTCTTCTGAAATATACCCTGTTTCCATTGAACAAACTTCATAGTCACAATTATTTTCTATACTAGGATTAGCTTTAAGTTTTCCTTGAACTTGATTTATAGTTTGTGGTTTGAGAATTGTAGTCTTATTTAGTCTAATTATTGATGCTATACATCTGTCATCTTCTAACGGAACATATTCATCTTTAATTCTAATACAGTTTAGATCAAAATAAATTCTACAGCTATTTGCAGCTAAAAAATCTCTTCCTATAATACAATTTCTGTTTAGGTTATTGACAATTACAAATGTGTGATCTAAACATAGCTTGCTTACTTTAATTTTCAAATTCGCACACCCTACAACCTGTAAATTATCACCTGAAGCCGACTCTAGTGTAATGTGTGTTTTAGACAGTGGTATTTTAGGCTTAATTGAATCAAAAATTCTTTTATGTAATATACTCACTGAGGCTCCTGTATCTATCAAACTTCTAACCTGTTTGTTTCCTATTTTGATGAGACAGGAATTTGGAATATCCTTATTTGCAGTAACATTGTATGATCCTACATTATTTTGTTTCCGAGCACCGATCTCGTTATGACGGAAACGTCCGAGTTTTCCGAATGTCTACTTTTCGGCCTGTTCATCAACTGTCTGAACTGTTTACACTCAAATTTCACGTGACCGACCTGACCACAAAACCAACATCGTGTTTTGACCCTACGCGCATGCGTATATTCTTTGTTTACGTGTACCGTTTCCGATTTGACATTATTGATTGACAATTTTCTTTTCTCTCGTTTCCGTTTCCGTTTAGATCGTACAATCTCTCTTTTGCTAACTTTTCCCCTAGATCTTAATCTATTTTTTTCTCCGATATTCTGTTCGCTTACAGCTATTTCTATTGCATTTTGAAAACTTATAGGATTCTCCCTTATCAAATATTCCCGAATTTCCCCATTAATTAACCCCTCTGTGAAAAACCAAATTAATTGTTGTTCAATTACTTCTGTCTTTTGCTCAAAATTTTCATAAGCACTTTTTGCCAAAACTTGTATTCTCTCTGCAAAAATCTGTACATTTTCACCTCTTTGTTGTTTAATATTGCTTAGTAGTGAAAAATTATGATATATATCTGTTACTTCTCCAAAAAGATTTTCTAACTCATTTTTCAACTGTTGCCAACTTAAATATTGATTACTTTGTAAACGTTTTTGTATGAATTCTGAAACAATCCCTGTACTGGATCTTAAAGCAATTAAATTTTTCTTTGTTTCTGAAATATTGTTAACTAACACGAATTTTTCTATATTTCTTATCCATGATTCAAATTCTTTAGTTTTTCCATCAAAAGTGAAGTTTACATTTTGTGCTGATACATTTTCTAATTGATTTGTTACATTTTCCAAAGTCTGAGTCAATCGAATTTCCGCCATTATTACAGATCAAAACAACACCACAAGCCACAAAGTGAAATGACTTACCCGTACTCCGACATTTTTCCGCGACGGATCCAGAATCCTGGTCACGGCACCATTAACGCCCGTGTGGCGTAATGAACAACTTAGTCTCTATACGTTTCTACATTTTTATTTCTTCGTACCGTGATTCTTTCTAACATACATGACTATGTCTCCAAGTCTCTTCTCTCATTCTTCTCCTTAGCTCCTACTCTCTCCCCTGTATATATATCCAATGCCTATGTAATGTCTAGACATATATCTGACAGGTGTACTATCTCATGTGTATTCTGGACATATTGATAAATATATATACATGTATACGTACTCTACATGTATCCTACAGTCCATAACCATTTAACCTTTAGCCCGTAACATAAGTGTTATGTTACAGAGTCCCAGTCGAGTCACAACTTTTTCACCATGTTAGATATTCCGATACGGACACAAACGTTTTTTTTTCTCTTTTAGTATTTGTTGACAAAATACAAGACGGGTTGTGACTGTTTATACATGCATTTGGTCATGTGTTCACTGCCTTTTAATAAAGTAATAATCTGCGTGCTCACAGTTTCTTCCCTTTCGAGTCGAACTTACTTTCGTTTCTAAAAAGACCCATGACATATGGGGAGCGAACGCACATAGAGAAACAGGCTGCCTGCGCAGATAGGCAAATAAAAATTAATGTAGGTAATATTATACACATGCAAAAATAGGTTGCTTTTTCAGCAGTTATTGGCGTTTACAAAAGAGTAGGAAATAAAACGACAGACGAAGACCAAAACAGCTGATGCGTCCTCGACCAAATCGCCCCAAGGCCTAAATACGTGTGCAGTTCTCACAGACTGGCGTCGTACCATTTATGTGCATACCCCATATTTCAACTTTATTTTATTCATACCCCATATGCTATGTTACCGTAATTGTTTCTTTACTGTTTTATTAATGCAATCGATTAGTTTGTGTTCCTTACAAACGTGTACTAACGAGAATGACAGACGGAGAACAGAAGTTGCTGACTGAAGCGCCCCTCGGCCAAATCACCCCAGCACCTAACTGGTCATAATGTTGTCTCTGTTTTCACAGACAGTGATACTGAGACTGGCAAAGTTCCATTTTTGAACGTGCATACAACACTGTCCATTGCTTAATTTAGACGGATTTTACTCTTTAGACGGACTTCGACGTGTTTTCATATTATATACTTTACAGAGTCACTATTAATAAAAGTTCATGACTGTCGATTAAAGGTTTTTTTTAAAACAAGATTGTTAGTAGCCTACATAATTGTATTTAACTTCACTCATTTTCACAATATCATAATATCAATTACATTTGAATAAGGAACTAAATTAGCTGAAACGACGCGCAGCTGTAACAATTACCAGAAATTATATTTTTTGAAACGAAATAAACATATTTATATTTACTATCTTTATAGCTATGCCTACAGTAGTACAACGATCAGATGGCGTTGTTACAAAAACAGTGTGAACTTAACGATAAGTACAACTGTGGCATGTATATTAGGATAGGAAGCAGTGGTGTAGTGGTTAGGCTGTTAGACCTTGATGAACCTATACAACATGTCGCAGTTTAATTTATCGTTAATTTTCTGTGTTTACATTACTACTGTTTTGTAAACAACGCCATCTGATCGTTGTACTACTGTAGCTACTCCAGATTTTAAATGAATCTCTTTTTCAGGTATTGATTACAATCACTTATTTCATCACAAACCAAACACAACGGATTTAGCTGTTACTCTTTACCAAGTAGTATATTGAGAAATCATAACAGCTAAATTAACCGTTGCTTAAATGACACTTCAATTAGTGCTCTTAATATTTTTGTAGTAAGCATTTATTGTCAGTAGTATTTCAGTTTACTTACAAGCCGACTTGAAGACAGCCTTACTTGACAGATCTGACTAAGACCTGGATCAAACCCAGTGCTATGAGAAGCAAAGTAATTGTCAAACGAATTAGCATAAAACTTAAGATCACACTATAATCAATAACGATATTGGAAAAGCATTGTAGTGATTGTACCTTGCAATTGAATGCAACAGAATGTACTAAACAGTCTGCCCGCGCCTGCGCGGGCTCTTTTCTAATTAAATTTTAAACAAAGCCAAGGATGGACGAAATACATTTGTTAAAACGATTTTTTTCGTAACAAACTGGCCAATAATTGGGGTTTTTTTTTTAAAAAAAAAGTAACTCTATGAGTTCATGGTATTATGGGAACTTGATGAGAGTTTGATTATCCGCTCACGTTATGAAAACGTTAACATTTAAACAGAAGGATTGCTTGGTGAAATACATTTGCTAAAACGGTTTCTGTAACAAACTGGTCAGCTAGTGGTATTTCAAGTTTAAAAACACCGTATCAAGGGAGCTTTATGTGAGTTTAATTATCTTCCATGGGAATTTTTAACCCTTTCGGTGCCAAATGTCTAATTTTCGTCTGCAAACCACTTTTGTTAAATCATTTGGTAAAATAAGGCAATAAGAGAAATAAATGCAAATTCCAAAGGAATAAAGCATAAATATAGAAATAGAGTTTGAAACAAAAAGTGAAGTCCCTGATCACACGCCGCCTTGAAAAGGCGGCGTCTGTTCTGAGACTGCACTATTTGCCGTGATGCATTTTTGCGACATTGGCGGTGAAAGGGTTAAATCAATCTTGAATTAGACTTCTTTTGAGCGGCATTATTAGTCGCTTAGGTGCCAAATTTCTAATTGTAGTCTGCAACCCAATTGTGTTAAAACATTTCGGTACAAAGAAGTTATGAGATAAATAAATGCAAATTTGAAATATATAAAACACAGATATAGAACTAGAGATCCTGCTCAGATGTCGCCATTACAAGGCGGCGCCTGATCTGGGGCTGCACTATTTGTCGTGGTGCATTTATACGACATTGGCGGTGAAAGGGTTTGAAATACTTGATAGTATATAGACTAGTGGCAAATCTCTAGTTTCGACCAGTTACCGGTAATTATGGGTGTTATCCGTTACTGAAATTACAACTGATACTGACGCGACGTGGCCAATACTTAGAGACAGGCATATCAGTGGTACTTATCTAGTATCAACTAGAGTTTTTACAAAACACATCTTTTGGCAAGTAAAGCGCACTAAATTGCATGCCCTATATTGCCGGTGAAATTAGTATCGCTTGGAATATCCCATTACCGTATATTGACGCTTTTTGACGCCTCTGTGAAAATCACTTTGAAACTGTTATGGTAAAATGAGCGTTTGCTCCATAGGTTTCAAAACTACACAATTCTATGGTTTTCTTTTTTCTATTAAATGCTTCTTTTTATTAGAATTATTCAAAGAGTTCTAAAAATAGATTATAACGTTATGGGTTAAAGGTGGGTGATATCTTAGCACGTTGACAACATAAATACTCAACTACATGTATATCAAAACACAAGTTTTATGAGGATTCTTATTATCGTGATACACAATTCTAAGCGTAAAAACTGTTTGGATTCAAATGAGACACCCAGGTCGTGCATTTCAAATTTGTTTCTTTCTAGTCAGATGTGTTGATAACATTCTAATGATTGACCATTCGTCCGTTAAGCGCGACCTCACAAGAATGTGCCAACAGCTCGGATCTAGACGAGATGCCATGTATATTTGCGTTTATTCAAGATCCAGACTGTTTGACGTTTGGTCAATAGTTTCGTGAAAGGTTTTACCCTTTCCCTGTTCTTTGTATATTCCAGAGTTCAATACATACTGAAGTTTCATGAACAAAATAGTTATAATGAAATATGGAAGGTGCAACATTGTAGCCATTTTAGAAACTAAAGAAACATATCTATCAAAATTCATTAGCAAACAGAGCAGATCCTGATCAGACGGCTCCTATAGGAGCTGTCTGATCTGGGTCTACTCTGTTTGCAAATGCGTGAAAGGGAAATGATTAACCAAACAAAAAGTAAGTAAACATTTGTAGAAGAGAGTTTGAGCAGAACGTTTATCTTTAAGCTAAGAGTGAACGTAATTGTTCGTGATAATTGCAACACAATACTGTGGTATGATAGGTATCTGGTCTCATCTACTTAATTCCATTAGTCTCTGGTTTCGCGTGAGACACCAGACTTGCAATTAGCAATTATATAAGGATGAATTATGTGAAACCACTGTTTATCTAGTAATATAAATGTCATTATGATGCTAATGTTGTCGGATTGGCTGCGTAGCTATCTTTTTATACTTTTAAATTTAATTAGCATGGAAAGAAATATCATGAATAGAATACTGTTAACATATAAAGTGTTACTAGCCAATCGTTGTTACATCTTTGAAAAGTTTAGATCGAGATGAGATTCTGAGTTCCAAATTAAGATCAAATCCATCGACGTTCAGATTGAAATTTTAAACAGAACGAAACTCTAGAATGCATTTTTGATCTGACACATCTTAAAGGGAAACACCGAGCGTTACAAATAAAAACATTTTCAAGACGATTCTAAAGAGTGGTCACAGTATATGGTTTGGTGGAGAAATAACGATTTTAGTATTTGGGTACGCACCCTTATCTGTAGCTCTGCATCGAGTTTAATTTTGCAAACTTAATAGAACAGAACAGATAAAAAAAAATTTATTAAGACTTATACATAAGTACATCGTCTAGTTCACATGAAAATACATTACTAACCCGATACACATAACTTGACATACTAGTGTTAACCCTTTCACCGCCAATGTCGCAAAAATGCACCACGACAAATAGTCGCCTAGTTTTCAAGGCGGCGTCTGATCAGGGACTTCACTTTTTGTCTCAATCTCTAGTTCTAGATCTGTGGGTTTATTCCTTTGAATTCAGTATTCATTTACCTCATTTCCTAATTTTACCGAATGCTTTAACAAAATTGGGTTGCGGACGACAATTTGAAATTTGGCACCGAAAAAGTTAAATCATTACTACTACCACACGCATTTTTATCATAAATTGTAAGGTTTTATAACAATGTTCATATCGATGTTTGTCTCCTTAGTGTTTGCCTGAGCTATAAATTTAAGCGTGAGAAAATATGACGGGACACTCGCATGTGACTATAGTAGAACATGTCTTGACCCATTACCTCATAGGCTATCTTTTAGATCCAACCGCTTTGAATAAATCTACCGAAAAGGAGCATTAATTAGAGAAAATGAAATTTTTAGAAATTTGTAGTTTGAAACCATTGTGATAAATAGAGCATTTGTTCCTATAAGAGCAAATGCTCTATTTATCACAATGGTTTCAACAGGTGGTTTTTACAGTGGCGTAGAAAGGCGTATTTATGGAGGAAAGGGTTAAGTGACAATTAAAAAATATCTACATATGCATATTTTAGGCAGTTGATAGCTTAATAAAGGTAAAACAAATGCAGATTCTTCCTACTGGAGCTTTATCTTTACTTTTACCCTGCGTTGAGCAACAACGTGGTTTTTAAGACTCCTACTTTCAGTAAATAAATACAGTTGAACCTCGATATCTCGAACTTCATGGGACCAAACAAATTTTTTCGAGATAACAGGAGTTCAAGTTAACGGATTTCTAATCTGGACAATTTCACGAGTTGACAGCTTAATGCAGGTGCAAAGTAATGCTGAAAGCTCCTATGGGAGCTTTCAGCATTACTTTACACCTGCATTAAGCTGTCACGTATGTTTCAATGACGCATTTAAGAGCAATTCTGTATTGTAAGTGTTGGAAGGACCGAACTTTTAGTTCGAGTTATCCCGAAGTTCGAGTTATCCGAGTTCGACATATTGACGTTCAACTGTAGTCAGTCAGAGCTACAGATAAGAGTTCGTATCCAAATACTGAAATCGTTATTTCTCCATCCAACCCTAATCTGTAACCACTCTTAAAATTGTCTCAAAAAGTAGTCACAGTATAGGGCTGGGTGGAGAAATAAAGGAGTTATTCTTGAACATATTTTAATCTACGCATCTTATCTGGAGCTTTTGTAACTTTAGAGATGTTCTACTGTGCATGCTACCCATTTAAACCTTTTCCCTGTTTAATGATCTTGAGAAAAATATGACGTCATGAATATTATTGGGCTGAACTATTTCAAAGCATAATTAACAATGGAATTTATGACTGGCAGAGGGTATACAATCAGATCTATATAATTCCATAAGCAAACAGAGCAGACCTTGATTAGACGGCTCCTACAGGAGCCGTCTGATCTGGGTCTAATCTGTTTGCAAATGCGTGAAAACGCATTTATATGAGTGAAAGGGTTAACTCGACTTAGAGGGGTTTACTGTAAATCTTGTACTTCCATTATATATTTGTTCTTTATTTATACGTTACTATAAAACGTCTCTAAACTAATTTTCAAATTACAATGAAGTATCCATTCCAATCTTTGTGCAGGATGAAAGTCAGACGGAAAGCTCTTGTAGGATCTGACTGTATGTATGCCTTTCACTCAACATTAGCAGTCACCGGCCTAAAACTGCGTCTTGTTCATTAGTAAAACCTCTCTATAACGGTCACTAAATTGTGTTAATTAGTTGGTAGGCCTATTTAGGGTAGATGACTGCTTAAAGCAGGGTTGAAGTAAAACAGCACGCTCCTATAGGAGCGTTCTGTTTTACTTTCACCTTGCTTTAAGCAGTCAACTGCCTTTAAAACAAAATATTTGATGTAATTTAGTGGTCGTTATAGAGAGGTTTTACTGTATTGTATAAGTCCAGATTAGGCCGATCTACTGCAGTAGTAGTATCGTGTACAGTAAAACCCATCTTAACATGAGTTCTAGTAGAGACGAATTTAGATACTTTTTAGGCAGGTGACTGCTTAATGCAGGACGAAGGTCATGTAGAAAGCTCCTATATGAGCTTTCTGCATGACTTTCACCCTGCTTCAAGCTGCCACCTGTCTCCAAGACCGATATTTATACTAAAGTGAGCGTCCTGTTTAGAGAGGTTAATATACTGTACACATACGTATGTCTACAATAAGACCTGTTGAAACTTAAAAAATAACTCCTTTTTGTGCATTTGAAAAGGCCATTATTTTAAACCACTGTAATAACTAGAGCATTTGCTCCACTGGAGAAAATACTCTATTTATCACAAGGGTTTCAACTACATGTACACAATTCTAAATGTTTCCTTTTCCTTTTCGGCAGATTTATGGAAAGAGGTTAGGTCTAAAAATAGCCTATGAGGGATTGGGTTAAAACACTTGTTTCAAATGTCACAAATGAACGTGCGTCCATTCCCTTCATCAAAATACAATTCTCTGAAGTTTGAAAAGAAATACTAATCATTCGAGTTAGAAGTAAAACAAACTTTTGAGCAAGGTTTCTAGAATATGGATATAACTATTTACCGGATGAATATAATAAATAAAAATAACGAATATGAATATGTATTAGGTGATACTTTATAATCGTGTATGAATAAAGAATGTGTGACTATGACAGAAACTGTATAAGTATATACAGTAAAACCTCTCTAAACCGGACGTTGATTTAGTAACAATATCGGTCTTTAAGACAGGTGCTTTCTCTAGGAGCTTTCTGCCTGACTTTCACCCTGCATTAAGCAGTCACCTGCCTAAAAGTATATTAATTCTTCTCTTCTAGAATTCCGATTGGGAGGAGTTTTACTGTATGTATATAAGTTCATATCAGAGCAAACGTGTTCTGGTTCTACTCTGTTTGTAATGGCGTGAACTGACATCTCTATCGGGTAAATAGTTAAGTCCTGTCAGAATATCAAGAGAAAAAAAGACATTATTCCCATGAATGTATTACCATTGTACAAAATGAGTCTACAAAAAATTGTAACTAAAAATCTCATCCAATCCGATTTAATGCGTATTCCCTGGCTACAGTACTGTGGATATTGCAGTTAAAGGAGATTTGACCGAAATTGTTCCCCTGAGAGGCAGGAAGCATCTTGAAGCAAGATTTGTTTTTGGAATAATTATATAAAGAGTAAAACGTTTGCAAATTACTACGGATGCTTTCATGATAATCTTGACCTTTACAAACAGGGTGGCTCAAGGCAGGTTGTTAAATTTCTTAACAAATACATAAGGGTCTCCCGAAGACGACAACATACAGTTGAAATTCGATATCTCGAACTCGGATAACTCGAACTACGGGATAACTCGAACTAATTGTTCAGTCCTTCTAAAACTTACAATACTTCGCATATCTAGAAACACGCATGACAACTTAATGCTGGTCTAAAGTAATGCTGAAAGTTCCTACATGCATTAAGCTGTGAACTTAAGAAAGTGTCCAGATAAGAAATCGGATAATTCGAACTTCTGTTACCTCGAAGTAATTTGTATGGTCCCTTCAAGTTCAAGATATCGAAGTTTAACTGTAATATATTAACACAATAGTCTGTAAAACATCTTGTTGGTTACTGTTGGGCAAAAGTAATGCAAAAAGCCCCTATAGGAGGTTTTCAGCAGAACGTTTGTTCTGTATTAACCCATTTGTTCCCACGATCCCATATATCGGACGTAGGCAAACAGTGTAGACTCTGATCAGACGCCGCATAATGCGGCGTCTGATCAGAGTCTACACTGTTTTCTGATAGGAATTTCAATATAAAACAAAACGAAATTGAAAAATTTAGACCAGGCAACCCTTAGATAAAAAAAATGGACTAATCCAATATATGAACATGTAAGAATCCACTGGTAGCAAATGGGTTAAGCTACCATTTGCTTTAAATTCCGGAAACATACAACGTATTAACGAGAGTTTACTGCGTCATTTATTAACATACGAGTCTGTTAAAGCAGGTGGTTGCTTAATGCAGAGAAAAAGTAATACAGAAAAGAGCTTCATTCATATATTTTTCCTATAGGATATGTCTGCATTACATTTGTCCTGTACTAAGCTACAGCCTGTATTAACCATCCCCTTCATATTTATATAAATGTGTTTCCACGCATTTGAAAACATGGTAGACCCATACCAGACGGCTGCTATAGGAGCTGCTTTCAGGATCTGCTCTATTTGCTAATAGAATTTGAAAGATCTTTACCTTTCTGTCTAAAATGGCTGCAATTTTTCACTTTCCGTATTTCATTATAACTATTTTGTCCATGCATATTCAATAGATATTGAAATTTGGAATAAACATTGAACAGGGAAAGGGTGAAAAATTCAAACTTGACGTAAAGGTTGTGGGTGGTCGTGTAAACGAGCTTCAAATGGATTCTGTTAATTTATATATGTGTAAAAGTGGAAAAAATCAGTCATACAGGAAGAGTCACATACGAAATGGTATGGCACAAAACATTATCACACAAGACACGGCACAATCACAAGGCAAGACGTGACGGAACGCATATCAAGACATAACAAATAACAACGTAGATCATATGGTGAAAGTAGGAGTATATCGCCTTGGAACGGTCAGTAGCTAAAAGGGATACTGGGGGCTTAAACCAGGGTTACGGGTACCCAACCTCACACTTATCCTACCTTCACCCAAGTCAAAATGCATAGTCAACTTCCCTCTTCCAGACAACTCCATAACATGAGTAAAGATACCAAGACTGAATAATCTTTTAAATAAACTCAAACAATAAACAAGAGTTATCATAATTAAAATGACGGAAAAGGAACATTAAACAATTCTACACAGACACAGAAGAAACCTTAACATTATCGTGCTCTTCGGCCTCTCATCATGGTTCAAGCTGTTTGACATCGGATCAATAGTTTGTCCAAAGTTTAACACTTACCCTCATAGGCTATTTTTAGATCCAACCTCTTTGAATAAATCTACCGAAAAGGAGCATTAACTAGAGATAAGGTATATTTTTAGAATTTTTGTAATTTGAAACCATTGTGATAAATAGAGCATTTGCTCCTATAGGAGCAAATTCTCTATTTATCACAATGGTTTCAACAGGAGACTTTTACATCTAGGCGTAGAAAGGCATATTTATGGAGGAAAGGGTCAATCCAATCGGGAATAGTCTAACATGCACTAGATCCACATTTTAGTAGATATATTTCTAGGTTATAATTAATAATTTAAGTTCGGATTAGTTTGTATTATGATTAAGTTTATATCTTGATGAGGTTTTAGTGTTTATTATATTTCAGAATCAAAAGAGGTGGTCATTTAAATACAAATATTGTTCTTTTAGAATTGAAGCAACTCGGCGTCTCATCAGGATCCAAACCGTTTGTCACTGTGGCACGGTTTTTTAAAAAAGGAAATTAAAAAATATACTTTTTTAATTGAAGCACAGGACAATATTTGCAGACGACAATTGCTCAGATGCAGAAGGTTTAATAATAGAGGTTCTCAGATACTAGTGAATGCCACATAGTCTTTGACGCGTTTCTTGATCTGGGCTTCCACTGTTTGCAAAGCATAAGTGGCACGTTTCTCACGAAACAGCAATCAAATACATTTTCGCTACAAGGGGAATCAGAGAGAGAGCAATTTGTCACCACTGGGCTTAGATAAAACAATTGAAAGCAATTATTGAGATTAGCATATCGGATATATTTTGTTGAATTTAACCCTTTCCCTGTTCTGTGTTTATTCCTAATTTCAATACCTACTGCATATTCATAGACAAAACAGTTATAATGAAATATAGAAGGTAGGACATTATAGCCCTATTAGGAAGCAGAGAAACAAATCTATCAAAGTACAAAAATGAGTCATGCAGGAAACACCACATACAGAACAAACACTCGCCCGAACAGCAACACAAGGAAACAGCAAATGCACATAGGTAGAAAAAACAACAAGAGACGCACAAAGACAAAACAAACATACAATAGGAGGAAGATGGAAGTACCGCCTTGGAACGGTCAGTGACAAAAGTCACCGGGGGTTTAAACCGGTTTATGGGCGCCCAACCTCACCCTTATTCCATCCCCATCCTAAAAGACAAACAGTGTAAATAAACGTATCCCCTCTCCGACTAATCTACAACAACTGCGACAGCAAATACAGTGGTAAAGTGCATGTATAACAAAAAAACATTTAATTGAACATACTGTATCCACCTATCGCTAGTGTACTCAATGATTGAGCTGCAAACAGAGTAACTGTAGAAAAGTAATAAAGGGTACGACAAAAATGAAATAGTACAGATATCCGACGTTCTCCTTCCATTTCTGGATTTAAGAGGTCGCCTTCATAGAGTACTAATCCTTTCTTGTCGGCGTACATGCAAAGAGGCCAGCGTGATTGCCAACTGTAAAAGGGTTCACAACCAAACATGCAGTATGTTGTAGTAATACAGGATCATATCCCTTTTTAATGAATTGTTTTATATATTTGATGAACAAAGTGAGAAAATGGGTATGTCCAATAATTTTACGAAGTTTGTAAATCACATCACCATAAAATTCAGGATGTGAAATACCGTGTCGCAAAAGTACCTTGAGATTACATTTGTACTTGCCAATAAGCGAGAGATTTCGATAGTAAAATTTAGAGAAAGTTTTTCTTAGTTTATGGTATCTATATCCTTGTTTAAGCAGTTTTTCAGTTAAAATGAGATTTCGACTGTTAAAATCGTCAATAGATGAACAAGCTCTAGCAAAACGAATAAGTTGAGATATATAAACCCCGTAAGATGGAGCACGGGGAACATCCCCGTCAAGATGAGGAAAATTTACAATATTAAAATCAAAATCATCTCTTTTGTCATATATTTTAGAAGAAATCATTCCATTATTAATTTTAAGGTCTAGGTCAAGAAACGCTGCATAATTGTCGGACGGGTTAGCTTTATTCAATTTGAGTTCTTTAGGATAAATTGTAGGAATCAGAGCATCAAAGAAAGGGTTATCTAAGTTAAAAATATCATCCAAATATCGACAAGTTTCATTGAAGGCTTTTATAACATCTTCTTGTGATTGAGGATTCAAACTCAACATGAAATCTCTCTCATAGCAGTACAAAAACAAATCTGCGACAAGTGGTGCACAATTCGTACCCATGGGAATACCAATTACCTGACGGTATATAGCATTCCCATAACGTACAAATATGTTATCCAAAAGAAAGGTTAGTGCTTCGCAAACTTCTGAGCAAGTCCAATTGGTGTAATATTTCATTTGCTCGTCAGTAAAGAAAGCTTTTTCAGCATTACATGCCAAGAATGATGTTTTTTCTCGGGCAAATACTTTCTGGATCAAGTTAGTAAGCTTATCCTTAATTAAAATATGAGGAAGAGTTGTGTACAGAGTAGAAAAATCGTACGTGCTTACAGTGGATGCAAGATACCTTTTGTTCTTAAGTTTGTTTAAGACTTCTGAAGAGTTCTTAATAGACCAGAAGAGATTTATTCCAGAATTTCTAGGAGCCGTCTGATCTGGGTCTACTCTGTTTGCAAATGCGTGAAAACACGTTTATATGAGGGAATGCGCAGTGTGCACGGGAAACGCGATCAAGAAAAAAAAACAATTGCAGGCGAAATCTAGAAATAAACTGATTTCCTATTACTGAAAACCACAAGACAGAATCACATGTTAAAGATGCTGTTACTGGCTCATACAAACGCATGTTAGTCTTAACATAAATTTACAATACAAGTTTACACTATTTATTTAATTCGAGTTGGTTCTGGACAATTTATGGTATATTTTCGAAACCTGACTTCAGCTTCATGGTTTTCCCAGTTTTGATATCGCTTAAAAAGTATTGTAAAAGTAACCCCAAAATATCGTAATACTAATGCAGCATAAAAAGTACCACTTGTACTGTGCCTCTAGTCCTGATTGCTTCCAACTTATTTACATATATTATAGCACATGCATGTGTGATACTTAGCTTTTGCTTTCGTGTGACTTCATTCTCAAGTAGCTGATTGGTTTGTTGCTGCGTTTACTCATAAATTGACCAATCAGATAAATGAGAATTACCTCTAGCAAAAGCAAACTGTTTATAGACTGGAGAACAGATTACAATGATCATTGTCATTGAATGTATTCTGATTGAAATTGGCTGTCATCCACCTGCTATTATCCAACAGCTTAAAAGCAGATAAAACCATTGCGAAACTATTTATAATTGACACAGATGAAAGGAGACAAATGAAGCAAGCCTATGTATGTCTATCGCGCATAGGCAATAGCTACAAGCATGTTTCTCTCTTTCGGCCTTAGGCGACTACTGTAAAACCTCTCTATAATGGCCACTAAATTACATCAAATATTTTGTGTTAAAGGCAGGTGGCTGCTTAAAGCAAGGTGTGTTCTATAGGAGCGTTCTGTTTTATTTTCACCTTGCTTTAAGCAGCCACCTGCCCTATATACCAAACAACCAATATAATTTAGTGGCCGTAATAGAGAGGTTTTACTGTATTGCAATTAAAGCAAGCTATGTCTACTTATCGACCATGTGCGGCTACAATTAAACCAAGCATGTAAAAAGTAAAGTACCTAGTTATAGTCTACTTTCAGTCCGAATGACCGCTCAGCCGACTGTACATTTACTCCCCTGGTCATTGAGTCATTGGCCTACAATATTGAGCACTGCTAACATATGGCGCAATCATGCAATCACGCGTTACCACTAGACCACCGCCACCTACAGCATGTGTCCTATAAGAGCCGGCTGATCAGGGTCTGCTGTGTTTGCTTATAAAACAATATAGATATGATTCTGCATGATTTGGCCATGATAAAAAATGCCTTAGTTCATATGGTATTATAACAATTAATCTAATCAATATTCATGATGTCATTATATATTACATCAATATTCACGGAGTAAAGGATAAAGAAGATGCTCATCCTCGGTGTAGACTTTTCTCTTAATTGTTTTAACCCTTCGCTTGCTGAATTTTAAAATACATTTCTCCTTCTTAACCCATGCCCTGTTGTATAATTACATATATCTTCACCGTGTACAAGTATTTCGCTGTGCAATCACTGCTGTGGGGTGCACTGGTTGCACAATCAACTTGTAAATAGTGCATACCCTGATGAGACAGCTCCTGCAGGAGCTGTCTCATCTGGGTCTACACTATTTACATGTAGGTATATTGACGTGAATAGCAAACGAAGGGTTAATTGTTTTAAATCATTTAGTCTTGGCAGACATCGTTACTCATGTTGTGAAGTTGTCTGGAGGGGGAATTTTATTTACATTTTGACTTGGGTGAAGGTGGGATAAGAGCGAGGCTGGATACCCGTAAACCAGGTTTTGGCTACTGACCGTTCCAAGGCGGTACTCCTGCTTTCACCCTATGGTCAGTTTTGTTGTTTAATATGCCTAATGTTTAATGTTTTTCGTCTTGAAATGCGTCCCGTTATGTTTTGACTTGTGGCTGTGCCGTTTCTTGTTTGATGGTGTTTGGTGCGGTGTCTTTTCGTATGTGGCTCTCCCTGTTTGACTATTTATCCATATTTACGCACATTATCAAAATCACAAAACGTTCGGATCTTACATTGAAAGGGTATCCCTTATCCTTCAAAATGCAACCTGACTTGCTCTTGCAAACAGTTTTGATCCGGATAAGACGCCGAACAACACGGCGTCCCATCAGGATCCAAGCTGTTTGCCATTTGGTCTACAGTTTCTGTAGCGCTTGTACGAATCAGAAGTAAAGAATTCTACAGATTAGAGTGTTGGAGGACGATAAGGGTTAACCCTTTCCCTGATGAATATTCATATAGAAAATAATAACGTCATGAATATTAATAAGATTATTTTTTATAATGGCACATGAACACTGGACATTTTGGCTCAGGCAAAAGCTGTAGAATCAGATCTATATTACACCATAAGCAAACAGAGCAGACCCTGATCAGACGGCTCCTATAGGAGTCGTCTGATCTGGGTCTACTCTGTTTGCAGATGCGTCAACATGCGCTAACATAAGGAAAGGGTTAACATGCATTCGACCATAGCGAGGAGTTGAAATAGTTTTGCCATACACCCCCGAGATGTGATATTTAATAGCCACGTGGTGAGAGCTGGCTGTATAAAAGAAACTCATGCCAGTCGATGCTTTCATTTGAACGCTTGAGAGACGAGAGAGCGGATAGCATCAACAAGCATGAGGTAACTGTTTGAATAATGTAGGAGGAATAGTTAGTATGTATATACTTACAATTCCTTTTCGTCTTTACTCTTTTAGGGTATAAAGCAAATTCTACAGTCATCTTGTAACATTGGATAATAATATTATGTGATATGTATTCTGATTGTGAAAAACACTTTTAATAATTACTGTTTAGTTTCTAAATAACTACAGTTGTAAATTCGTTACTGAGATCAGTGTTTGTGCCAAACATTTTTTATCCGCAAACAATGTCTGCTTTCAATTTCAGAGTGAACTTTCCTTCTAAATGTTCTCTAAACATTAGTGGTGGGTCAAATAATTTGGATCCTGATAATATGCCGAGTTACCCGGCATCTGATCTGGGGCCAATCTGTTTGCATAGGTAATCGCACATTGTAGTAAGCCACGTTGGCCACTTTCTGTCGACTTCGGCGGTGAAATAATTAATCAAAATTATATGTCTTGTTTTCTATCTGATTTTTACACCAAACAGAAATACAGAACATATTCGTATAGTAAAGTGTCACACAGTAACTAGATTAACCCTTTCACCGCCAATGCCGCATAATACCCCACAACAAATAGTGCAGTCACAGATCAGACGCCGCCTTTTCAAGGCGGCGTCTGATCAGAGACTTCACTTTTTGTCTCAAACTCTTCTTCTATATATGCGCTTTATTCCATTGAAATTTGCATTTATTTATCTCATTTCGTTATTTTACTAAATGACTTAACAAAAATGGCATTGCGGACGAAAATTAGAAATTTGGCGCCGAAAGAGTTCATTGTATTGTTATTATTTATTTATTTTTGTTTTTGTTTTTGGCAAAGTCAAGTCTTTATTCTAATAGGGTTTTTTTAAAACTTTTATATATGTCATTTCATTGGTTGTTTTAAATTTGTTAACATAACGTTGTGCTTAAAATAGTTTTACACTACTCAAACTCTTTGATCCGATATGAGCTACGTTTTAATTATGAGCTAACCGTGACTTAGCAGATAATATGTACGTATTAGCCCTTCTCTTGCTGAATTTTAAAATACATTTCTCCTTCTTTACCCATGTCCTGTTGTATAATTACATATATCTTCACTGTGTACAAGTATTTCGCTGTGAAATCACTGCTGTGGAGTGCACTGGTTGCACAATCAACTTGTAAATAGTGCAGACCCTGATGAGACAGCTCCTGCAGGAGCTGTCTCAACTGGGTCTTCACTATTTACAGGTAGGTATATTGACGTGAATAGCAAGCGAAGGGTTAAACTGATTTCAACATATTATCGTAATCACATTTAACAATGTCCTTCAAATAAAAGTCTCTGCCTGAGCCAAAATGTCCTGTCTTCATAAGCCATCATAAAAATATTCTTATGAATAATCACGATGTCATTATTTCTTACATGAATATGCAACAGGGAAAGGGTTGAAAAGGTGGCGTCTGATCTGGGACTGCACTATTTGTCGTGGTACATTTTTGCGACTTTTGCGATGAAAGGGTTAACTTATTCTCTCCTGGACTATAATCTACAAAAAAGGAGCATTAACTATAGAAAAGGGTGAATTTTAAAATTGCGTATTTCTGAAGCCATTTTGATAATTAGAGCATTTGGTCCTACGGAGCAAATGCTCTATTTATCACAATGGTTTCAAAAATGACTTTAACATAGGTGCAATAAGGCGTCAGTAGGAGAGAATGAGTGAACCCTTTTCCTGTTCAATATACAATTGAACATCGATATCTCGAACTTCAAGGGGCCGTACAAATTACTTCGAGATAACAGAGGTTCGAGTCATCTGACTTCTAATCTGGACAACTTCTCTAGCTCACAACTAAATGTAGGCCTGAAGTAATGTTGAAAGGAGTTAAACTGTCAGATGTGTTTCTAGATATGAGTAGTGATCTATTTTAGAACAAGGCTGTATTGTAAAATTGGAAAACCGAACTGTTACCTCGAGTTATATCGAATTTCAAGTTATGCGAGTTTGAGATATCGAAGTTCAAATGTACATGTAAAACTAAGGACATCATGAGTGTTTATTAACTAATAATATACACATTTCAAGGAAGTGTTTTGCTTTGACAAAACCTGTAGAATCAGATATGTACCATGCCATAAGCAACCAGAACAGACGCTGACCAGACGGCTCCTTTAGGAGCCGTCTGATCTGGGTCTTCTCTGTTTTCAAATGCGTGCAAAGGAACGGGAAAGAGTTAACAGTGTGAAAACGGAGATACGGGGTCACATATAATTGTTATGTACAGAACAGAACATATATCTCTATTCAACTTGTACATCGTTCTCACATAGGTCAAATGACGGCAATGTCAGTCACAATCAATTTAATTATGAGCAGATTCATTACATGAAAGATACTTGACAATTTAGTTTAATATTAATTATTGACTATTCGGATTTGAGATGACTTACATTAAAAGCGTTAACAAGCGCGTTTCTCCTGCAAAATGAATGCTTTATATATAAAGCAAGTTTAACTAAGTCCTATCGATTTTGACTCTGAAGTAGCTGACAAAATTTTACATAGGGTTTGATGCAGAATTAAAGAAGCTGTTATTGAAAATGTTTTACTTTACACACTAAAGAGTGGTCGCAGCATAGGGTTTGGTGGGCAATTAAAGAAGGTACTCTTGAAAATGTTTTACTTTACCTATCTTATCTGAAGCTCTGATATAATGTATTGTGAAACTACATTAAACGTCGCTAATCTAAACTGTTGGTACAAACAAAATAAATTGTTAGGCAAGTAACTGCATAACACTTACTCTTTTTGTGAAAAAAATTGGATGTGGTGCAATTTTGAATGCTCTCGAAAAACTATTGACCACGTATCAATCAGCATGGATCCTGAGGAGACGCCGAGTTACTCGGCGTTTCATCTGGATCCAAACTGTTTGCAAATGCTAGCCAGGGACCCGTTTAACTGAAGATCGAACGGCCAAAATTATCGTAAGTCCTATTTTGACGATAATCGCTACTTCTCGCACATACGACTACAATATCAGAGGTCCCTGGTTCGATCTTCCGCCGAACCAAGTCTTTCGGATGAGACTTTTTAAACCATTCTACCATTTATAAACCACTGCTTTACACTAGGCATCTAAAAGAACCAGAGGAACTCTATCGATAATAAGAGTAGGGTATAGCGCCCGGGTTTTTTTGTATTGGCTCTCCGCTTTTAGGGGTGTCCAATTAGCTCATAGTTGGCAAAAACGAGCGTTAATCCAGCACAACTAACCAACATCCTAGTGTACCCGACTAAAGGCTAACTAAAGGCTAACTTGAATGTCTTCGTACGGCAGAAAGTATCCAACATACGACGATCGCAACTTCCAGTTGTAACTTCCAGTTGTAATGTCCAGTTGACTTCCAGTTGACTTCCAGTTGTAACTTCCAGTTTTAACTTCCAGGTAACTTCCAGTTGTAACTTTCAATTGTAACTTCCAGTTGTAACTTCCAGTTGACTTCCAGTTGTAACTTCCAGTTGACTTCCAGTTGTAACTTCCAGTTGTAACTTCCAGTTGACTTCCAGTTGTAACGTCCAGTTGTAACGTCCAGTTGCGATCGTCGTTTGTTAAAACTTAACCCTTCGCTTGCTGAATTTTAAAATACATTTCTCATTCTTTACCCATGCCCTGTTGTATAATTACATATATCTCCACTGTGTACAAGTATTTCGCTGTGCAATCATTGATGTGGGGTGCACTGGTTGCACAATCAACTTGTAAATAGTGCAGACCCTGATGAGACAGCTCCTGCAGGAGCTGTCTCATCTGGGTCTTCACTATTTACAGGTAGGTATATTGACGTGAATAGCAAGCGAAGGGTTAAGATAAATACAGCCGTATGCTCTTTTGTAAAACGGGTCCCAATCCGCGAGGTTTAAATTTTTTGTTTGAGTCTGAAGTCATTCCCAAGCATCTGATAGGTCAGATACTTGAGAATGATCTCAGGCTGAGAAGTTTGACCATTTGACCCTGGTCACGAGATGGCCGAATGAGGGTTAATACAGAGTAAAAGACATGCAGAAAGCTCTGTCACGGAAGATAGCTTCCTGCATGACTTTAATCTTGTGTTAAGTAGCCACCTGTTTTAAAGACCGATAATGATAATGATTTGAGTGTTTCGACTAGCGAGATGTTACACATATCATATGGTTGTTTGAAGGGATGCTTGTGCAAGAAACATGGTAATGTGACTGTTTGTAAAGTAATTTTAGGCAAGCAGTGCAGAAGCTGACCAGAGGACTCAATCAGAAGTTCTGTGTTCTAATATTGGCATTCCAGTTTTATTTAAGTCCGTATAGAGCACAGTCTTTCGTGTGTTTAGGAATAGCTCTTATATGTTTAGACTGGCGTTAGCAGTAAGGCATTGTGATATAATCAGCGATTTGTTAAGTCGTCAGCCGAGGCTAACATGAGTGGTAATACAAATTGAAACATAATGCGGCTTGTTTTGGTTTCGCGATTAACATGGACGATAATACATTGTGAGGTATTGTGGAATAGAATGCAGTTTTTTTATTGTGAAGGAATAGATGTCAGTCGATGCTACCATGGTCATGGGTAGTAAACATTTTAAACATGCATGTTGAATATTTGAGACTGAAATGAATTTCAAACTCCTTGCTCCTCTTTGATCGTAAACCTGAAATGCACGAGAGTGTTAACCCATTCTCTCCTATTGACGCCTTTTTGCGCCTCTGTAAAACTCATTTATTGAAACCATTGTGATAAATAGAGCATTTTGAGCAAATGCTCTATTTATCACCATCGTTTCAAACTTACACAATTCTAAAATTATCTTTTTCTATAGTTACATAGTTCCCCTTTTCGGTCGATTAATTCAAAGAGGTAGGGTATAAAAAGAGGCATAAGACCCACTCTGGAGTTTTATTACACTGCAAACAGCATAGACTCAGAACTAGACACCGTGTCTGTAATGACGTATCTAATCAGGTTTTTATCGTATAGAGAGACTGAAAACAAATTACAATATAACCCAGATAGTTCGAACACTAAACCAAGTGTCACTATCGGTCTTCAAAGCATGTGGTAGCTAAATGCAATGTGAAAGTAATGCAGAAAGCTCATAGAGGAGCTTTCTGCATGACTTTCACTATGCATAAAGCATCCATTTGCCGAAAAAACCCCGTCATTTCTTCATTACTAAAATTGCGAAGTCTCGAAATTGCACTAAACTACAGATGTTGACAAATGACAAACAGCACAGCCTCCCAGAACAGATGTCACAGACGCAACAGCCGGTCTGGTTCTATCTTACTTACATACAATAAAACTCCATTGCTCATTGCGGCTCTAGCATAACAGAACTCGTATGCAAATAGCAGTACCCATGTCAATAAAATAGCAATACATCAGGCCACCATATCACAGATGACCAGACCTCCATACATTGAAACGGAGGATAAATACTGTGTTTACCACAAAAGCACATTTGACGTTACTTAATAAAATTAAACCGCAGCTCGTACTGTAACGTCACATTGGAATCAAGGCATTAGTCTGTGGCCCCGTCATTGGACGCACCGTTACCATCTGCTTAATCACGCCAAATTGCTGTATTAACGTGAAGAAAAAAGCAATAGTTTCATCTGTGGCGGCGATATAACACATAAGGTAGAATGAATAATCATGAAAAGTGATACCGCTATTGGAAAACGCAGGAATATCGCCATCCATTGAGCTAAGGATGTGTTTAGATAAGTGGGAATGGACAAAATAGTCTAATTAAAATTGCTTGCTTAATGCGTTGTTCGTTTCTACAAAATTCATTTTTCATTCTTCGTAATACCCAAATACATTATATTAATGTGAGGAATTTGAAAGAAGAAATGTTCATCAGATATTTATTTTAATATGTTCGTGGTTTTAAAGACTAAAATGTTTTTATGCGTCGTTACAAGGGTAATTTAAATGCGCCTATACTTTTTCATATGCTCTGATAAAATGGTCGATAACGATTCAGAATCTGAATACATTGTCTAATAAGATTATTAATCTTGGCAGATTCATCGACCTCTGTAGAATACTACCTCCAATTAACCACTGCTGAACTCGTTTAAAGCAGAAATCAAACAAAATTAAGCACTTAATATTTCTGATCTGAACATCTTATCTTAGCACATTATTGTTTTATCTTTACAGTCTATATCTTATCTAAACACTATACTTTTTATTTTAACACCTTAAATCTTATCTTAACACCTTTTTTTAATCTCAATGACTCATTTCTTATATAAACACCTTATTTCATTTCAGTCAAAAACGATACTTTTTATCAGGATTAGAGCAGAGGGATAGGGATTAAATGGCTCGTTAATCCTCCACTCCATGAATATTCGTGTAAGAAATAATGACATCATAAATTTAAAGTATATTATTTGTGATAATAGAACATGGAAACAGGAATATTTGGCCATGGCAGAAACTATAGAATCGTATCTATATTATATCATAAGCAAAAAAGAATACACTGGGTCTACTCTGTTTGCAAAGGCGTAGAAAAGCGTACTAATGGAGTAAAGGGTTATTTGATCATGATTTATTTACTCCCATATAAGGTTAACAAACATTTGCAAACCTTTAGGAAATATACGAAAACATTATGCCATTAATTGGTCCACTTACAGTGTAGACCTTGATCAGAGGACTCCGTATGATTATATACTATTTAACAATATCCGTTTTATGAGATCACGGAAGTAAAATTGATTGAATATAACACACAATTTTCTCCTGTTTTTCTTTCATTCCAAATTCGCAACAGAATGCAATACAATGCACAAAAAGCCTTGCACATGATTTCAAAGTGAAGGAGAATTTCAGGCGGTCATTAATTTTGCATCAGAAAAATATACATATCATGCCTTTGTGCGACCTCCAACGAGAATTTGTGGTACCTAACAACAACATCTGGTGACCCAACCCGAAACATATAGAAAAGGTAGTCGGAGGTTGGTTGACTAATTGTTCTTGCAATTAGTTGACGATCGTCGCTCGACTATTAACAATAGCTCCTACGACCATCAACAATCTGTAAGTGACGGATCGGTGAATTGTCGGCGACTATTAAACGACAACAAGAGACAGTCAAAGCTTTGTCTTCGAATGATTGTCAATAGTGGGCGGCCAGTTGGCACCCAGTTGACACCCAGTCGGCGACTTATCGCTATATTGTCGTTGTTCAGTTGCTGACGAAAACTAGATAAACAAATCGGCGACATTTAAACTCCTATGTTATGGTTTAAAGACTAATATAATATATGCAGTATGTATCAAATATCTTGCCAACATGCCGACTTGTCCAAATTAATATACTGTAACACCTTAAACTACACAGTCACAGTTACCTGATTACATCGAAAATTTCATACATGCGTATCAACCACGCAGAGTTCTGACTTCCCAGAACAATTCCGCAACTCTATCAGATGTAAACAGCCATACTGTGATATATTGAGTTCGTTGTTTCATAGTCACTGTTCCGAACGTGTGGTATACCGATGTACCATGAGAACGAGATACCACATCATTGCGTGCATTCAAAATATCATTGAAAACGCATTTCTTTACAGCGTTATATAAACTAGTTCACCATATCTGCTATAGTTCTGATTTTAAAAAATCCGATGCATGTTTAGTCTGAAGTTTAAGATGGATCTGTGATACATGCAGATTAGCATTTGTCATTGTACCATATACTTTCTATTCTCACAGCTATGACATTTTTATTTACTTAACCCTTTCCTCCATAAATACGCTTTTCTACGCCTCTGTAAAATCACTTTTGAAACCATTGTGATAAATAGAGCAGTTGCTCCTTGGGAGCAAATGTTCTATTTATCACAATGGTTTCAATACTACATCATTCTAACAGTTTCCTTTTCTCTTACAGATGCTCCTTTTTGGTAGATTTATTGGAAAAGGTTGGGTCTAAATATTGCATATGAGGGAATGGGTTAAATAATCGATATAATCAGAGGTTCAGATAAAGTTGCGGACACAAATATTAAAATCGTCATTTCTCCACCAAACCCTACACTGTGACTACTCTTTAGAATCGTCTCGAAGAGGCGATACTAAAATGTGGGCACAGTAAAGGGTTTGGTGGAGAAATAATGGAGCTATTCTTGAAACTGTTTAAGTTTACACTTCGCATATTATCTGGACCTCTGTATTTTTTACAGTAAAACCTCTCTTAGCCGAAATTCTAGTAGAGAAGAATTTATATATTCTAGGCAGGTGACTGCTTAATGCAGGGTGAAAGTCATGCAGAAAGCTCCTCTAGGAGCTTTCTGCATGACTTCCACCCTGCATTAAGCTGTCACCTGTCCCCAAGACCGATATTTATACTAAATTTAACTTCCGGTTAAGATAGGTTCTACTGTATTTTATAAAATAATGCGGTATGTTTTCAACAATTTCATAAAGTTTCCTGTTTAAAGGTGTAGATCTAGGAAGATGTGTGCCCTTTATAGTGTCTCTTTTATTATTATATACAGCACTATTATGTCTTAGGTGTTATAATTTTTCTAGATATATTCGTTTAAAGCCTGGACTGCTCATCTCATTGTTGCTGTGAAGCACTTTTGAACGTACATTTTACAAAGTGCTTTATAAATGGGATATGTATTTATCATTATTAGTTGACAATGGGTGGGATCTACCATGAATATTTATAATATCAATTATTAAGCTGACGGGGTTTTAATTCTATTCGAATTGCCCTTTCTGTATGTACAGGCATTGAAAAAATGGTAAAGTTCTACCAACCGAAATGCTAGATTTTGTCATCCAATTATGATATCAAAGACGCAAATAAAGTCCTTGGTGGTGTCTGGAATAGGAAACTATAAAAACGCGATTGCGTTTGGCGATAACTAACCCTTCTCTTGCTGAATTTTAAAATACATTTCTCCTTCTTTACCCATGTCCTGTTGTATAATTAGATATATCTTCACTGGGTACACGTATTTCTCTGTGCAATCACTGATGTGGAGTGCACTGGTTGCACAATCAACTTGTAAATAGTACAGACCCTGGTGAGACAGCTCCTGCAGGAGCTGTCTCATCTGGGTCTTCACTATTTGCAGGTAAGTATATTGACGTGAATAGCAAGCGAAGGGTTAAAGCACTTGTTCGGAGATTAACATACAGTCTAACAAGTTCTGTGACAGAGTGCATGTCCGCCAGTTTCCCCCAAAGCTTAACGAAGAAAAATCCAATAATTGACTAAATAAAACAATGGGAATAGATTTGCTTATTCGATTATTATTTGTATTGTTACTGTGATTATTTTATGATATATGGTTTACTTCAACTTTGTTTAGGTAAAGTAATTGCATTACCACATTATTTTTAAGGCCTTACCATTCTATAATTGAGTAGTGTAAAATGTTATCAGAATATTCTTGAGGAGTGTAATAACATTAACACAGTATACTAGAGAAGTGTAATAATGTTAATACATTATACTTAAGGACTGTACTTGATACTATACTACAATGAACCCTCATTATACCGGTATTCGTTACAATGTTATACCGACAGTATGCATTGAAACAACACTATTGTTAAGTCTGAACAACCACTGAATAAATGATTGTACTGCCATTAAGACAGGCGAAACCTTAACGTAGAACAAAAAGAAAAGGTTTTTTTTTGCACTTCTTGTGCTCTGCATTAAGCATTCACCTGTTGGTACTAATTTGAAGCTGGCCAAATGGTTTCTTTCATAGTTAAGCTCGTTATAACGACAACATCGTTATACCAGCAAAACAAATACCTCCGTTGTAATGAGGGTTCACTGTATATTTGATAATCTTATATTACAACATTATACTTGAGAAGTTCAATCAGGTTAACACATTGTACTGGTGAAGTGTGATCTAATAGCAATTTATTTAAGCCTTTCCTTCAAATTAATGATTGTTGTGCCTATGCAAATAGAGATGACCCAGCGTCTGGTCTGTTTGCTTAAAACAATATGATAAATTGATCTGTCCATGCAGTCTCCATCAGTACCAAACAATCATGTGTACACCAGCTAATAAATATTCACGATGTCATTAATTCTGACATGACTATTCAACCGGGAAATGGTTAACCGTACAGGGTCCATGCTTATAAAGCTTTTTAGTTGAGTCTGAGTTCGTTCTCAAGCTTTTGATTGGTCAGATTTCAGTTCTCAAGCTTTTGATTGGTCAGATTTGAGCCAAAGGCTCAAATCTGACCAATCAAAAACTTGAGAACGAACTCAGACTCAACTAAAAGTTTTATAAGCATGTACCCTGGTTTTCAGTAAACCATATTCAGTAAACCAATAAATGTTCCCACTTTCCGTTTCATTCTCATTTTGCTGAAATTTAGTACTTAATCACTGTAAGCGTGTGGATTTTTACAGCTACGTAATGTAAACTAATACACATTCTTATCAGAAAGAATTCTAAGCAATACTATTGTATTCATACATCTTAGGAAATTAAACTTTTAAATTGAGAGAAATGTAATTATTAACTCTCTATAAATACACACGCAATAAATTGATTGTGTTGGCCTATACCCTTGTCTTAGACAAACATAAATACAATACTATTACATGTTCGTGGAAGAAATTGCGTGCAGTTATTACCAACCATGAAATAATATAATTTCAGAAGGGGGCAGTCAATGCACAGAAGCCATGAAGAAAGATAATTTCGAGGGAAACAATTTGCGCTTCAGATGTTCAATCTAAATATTATGGCGTTGCATAATGTATTCGATAGGCATTGAAGTTAATAAAAACTATTCTCATTGAAATTATGCATGCGCTGTGTAGGAAAATACCAATTCCCTCATAAATACGATTTTGGTGCTTCTGTAAAAGTATCTTTTAAAAGCATTGTGATAAATAGAGCATTTGTTCCATATGAACAAATGCTCTATTTATCACAATGGTTTCGAAACTACATAATTCTAAACACAAACTCTTTTTTCTAGTGATGGCTCCTTTTCAGCAGATCTTTTCAAAGAGGTTGGATCTAAAAACAGCCTATAAGGGAGTGGGTTAAAGAAAGAAACCACATTGGTTTGACGCATTCTTGAACTGTTTCTCTTTTCAGAAGGCTAATTTTCCCAGCTGTGCCGCTTGTGTACTTTGTACTAGTTTCCTACTTGAGCGAGGGAGCAAATGCAAGAATGACCGGTTACAAATACTGTCTTTACGAATGCGGAAATTGCGTGGTTCTGTGGGGTGATGAACTGTATGATGGGAGAAAGTGTGCCACCTGCTGCCAATACAGCAACGGACTCAAAATGGACCCCGAATGCAAGGTTTGGGTCAAAAACAGGATTGCCTACGACAAAAAAGACCAGGATTATGTGAATAGTATACTGAGGTCGCAGAAAAGATCCGACATGCTCAATTACAAATCTATTTTTGCACAGGAAGATGTCCCCGACTACTGCTTCGGATGATGGTTTTGACCTTCAAGATTTAGAGACTATTCCCAGTTTCTTTAAGTTTACGTCAGTCACAGCAGTAAATTACCATGACAACCTGAATACGACTTTCCAGAATTTGGTAAAAACTGTTCATTACATTGTGCTTGGTGTTCTTTATAATCCTATATTCACTTTCAAACGAATCATTTCAAACGAAGGAGATCAGACAGCACTACAGCACAACGAGCAAAGAACAAACCAAGATATTTCCAACTAGATGACTATGAAGCAAACGCATGTGTTCAGTTTACAGTAAGCCTCTGGTAATTAACTTTGTGATGAATATATTCACGGATTCCAAAGTACTTCTTGTGTCTCTTTTTCTGAAATTTGTTCTTCGTTTTAACCTATTTCCGCATATTAACGCCTTTTGGCGCCTCTGCAAAAGTCAAATTTTGAAACCATTGTGATAAATAGAGCAATGCTCTTTTCATCACAATGGTTTTAAAACTACACAATTCTCAAATATTCCTTTTCTCTAGTAAATGCTCATTTTCGGTAGAATTATCCAAAAAGACTGGATCTAAAAAGCTTTTGAGAGAATAGTCTAGAACGGTAAAGATAAACGATAACATGTGATTGTTGAGCTGTTAACAAAAAAGAAACCTAATGAATAAAATGATTTTTTGACGGGAACCAGTCATTGACTCTTTACCAATTGAATAGTGTAGTAAAATCTCTGGACGACACCACTACTATCCAAATAACGTTTCATGATGGCAATATAAACATTCCATTCTCTTTGTTTTCTTTCCGGCTGTTTCTATGATGTTGGTCATGAATGATGTTCTACGTCCATTGTGTTCTTCAAACGTACATGTAACAGAAGTACCATTCAATATATAACATTCCCTTCTGTACGTCTACCGAGACACTGTTATGTTGTAGACACATTCATGTACCGTTTTCTTATGTTTTTCTCCTAGTTATTTGAGTTGTACCCACCAACATAGTTGTGTTATGATATGTTAAACAATGTCCACCAGTGTAGTTATAATGCGTCAAGGAGAGGATCCCAATAAGCATGTTGCTTCCGATCCACTCCTTAATATATATCTAGTGATATGTGGATTTATGTACATTAATGAAATAAAATATGTTTAAACTAAACATGGAGACTTGGATATGAAAGAAACTGTAAAATCTTGGCTATAGAACTTTATAAGTGAACAGGGTAGGCTAAAAGCAGATATCTGCTCTGTTTATGCTCTGTTTTACAAAAGCGTAAAAACGTGTTTCATTGGTAAAGGGTTAATCAGACAATATTCATACTTAACCATGGTGTAGGTGATACCGCAATAAAACGGTGTTAACCCATTCCCTGATATTGACGACTTTTGACGGCTCTGTAAAAGTCACTTTGTGAAACCAGTGTGATAAATAGAGCATTTGCTCCTATAGCAAATGCTCTATTTATCACAATGGTTTCAAACTACAAAATTCTAAAAATTCCCTTTTCTCTAGTTAATGCTCCTTTACGGTAGATTTATTCAAAGAGGTTGTGTCTAAAAATAGCCTATGAGGTAATGGGTTAAAGGGTTAACCATTGTTAAGACCCATTTTACTGACTAAACAGTCCATGGTATGAGTGATACCGAACAAAGCAGTGTTTTTCAAGACGTCTAGAATAACTCGTTATTCAGTTTTTGTTTGTCTCAGTGCAACGGAATTAGGGTTCTACAAGACGGACATTTTGAATTTCAGACCAAGAAACAAATCAATACACTGTTTAACCCTTTGCTCCATTGATATTCATGTAATAAATAATTGCATCATGAATATTAATTAGATTAATTAGGACATGGACACAGGATGTTTTGTTTCGGCTATGACAAAAACAGTAGACTCATATAGTATATCGACAGCCAACAAAGCAGACCTTGATCAAACGGCTCCTACAGGAGCCCCCTGATCTGGGTCCACGTTTTTTGCAAAGGCGTATAAATGAGTATTTATGGAGTAAAGGGTCAATTCAACTATTGACAATGTTCTAAATATCTGCACTCTTTCCGAAAATGTCTCTGAAAAGCGTGTTACATGTAAGTGCTCGCGATGTAAGATGTTTGTCTGCATGTTTAATGTTTGTAACATGATAAACAAAATTGGTGACTTTATTTACACGTGTTGCGTTGTGTTATTTGGTAACCCCATATTTTGAAAGGCGGTACAAACAGTTTGCAAGAATAGATTACAGTAAAACTTCTCTATAACGGCCACTAAATTACATCAATTATTGTGTGCAAAAGGCAGGTGGTTGCTTAAAGCAAGGTAAGTAAAACAAAACGCTCCTATAGGAGCGTTCTGTTTTACTTGCACCTTCCTTAAGGCAACCACCTGCCCTAAATAACAACTAATCAACGTAATTTAGTGGCCAATATAGAGAGGTTTTACTGTATGTCACGAATTGTCATGTAAAAACAGCTCATATATAGACTTAAAATCCTTGTGACGTCTTCTTCGTTTTGTAATACTGTTATTTTTACTAAATTAAACACTTCTTATCAAATACATACTGCTTTTATCCAGTTTGATATAACGAGTTCGTATTTTACACTACATACGTATAATTTAACGCGCGTATTACGTAAAGGTGTTCTTGTCGTTTATTGCCATGTGATAAAACAAATATTACATTCGTATTCATTTACTATTGGTTTTTACCACATCGGTTGGCCAAGATAAGTACGGGACTCGGGTTGCCATTTTTAATATGACTTTACTGTCTTTAGTCAACTCAGTAGGTAAAGGCCAGTACTCAATAGTAAATGAATACACATGTACAGTTGAAATTCGATTACTCGAACTTCAAGGAACCATACAAAATAGTTCGATATAACAGAGGTTCGAGTCATCCGATTTATTAATCTGAACATTTTCTCAAGGCTACAGCTTCATACAGGTCTAAAGTAATGCTGAAAGCAGGAGCTTTCAGCATTACTTTAGACCTGTATTAAGCTGTCATTTGTGTTTCTAGATATCTGTAGCGATATAGTTAGAACAATTCTGCATTGTAAGTTTTTGGAAGGACTTGACTTTTTGTTCGAGTTATCCCGAAGTTCGAGTAATCCGAGTTCGAGCTATCGAAGTTCAATTGTAATATAATGCAAAACTGTTCCCGGTTTTAAGAAACTATTGACCGAGTGGCAAACAACTTGAGGATCCTGATGAGACGCAGAGTTACGCGTTTCATCCGGGTCGACGTTGTTTGCCAGTGCTAGTAAAGCCACGCATATAGGCCGGATAAGGGTTAGGCGTATGCAAGCAAATAATGATTTTCTATCTATCAACGATCATTGTTTTTATAATATTAAATTAAAGAAGTCATAAAAAATAACATGAACTGAATGTTAACAGCTGTCTAGCAAACTATTGGAAATATCATCTTAACCTTTTCCATTATTTAAACGCTTTTTCATGCATTTGCAAACAGAGTAGACCCAGATCAGACGGCTCCTATAGGAGCCGTCTGATCAGGATCCCCTCTGTTTACTAATGGAATGTGACAGATTTGTTCTGATTCTAAAATTGATACAATGATCCAATTACCATAGTTCATTATAACTATTTCGTCCATGAATCTTCAGTAGGTATTGAAATTTGAAATAAACAATAAACAGAACAGGGAAAGGGTTAAGACAAGATGAGCACATAGTAAATTTAGCACAATTCACTTAAGTATTGAAGAGATTATTAGAAAGGTGAATTGGAACTGGGTATCAGATAAGACAACACACTTTGCGCAATTAATCTCTTACATTTTAGCTTGCTATGAAAATGAAGCCTGATTAAACCCGACCTGTTTGCGCTTACTTCCGATTCTGGTCACTTATGACTTTTGCAAACAATGTAGACCCAGATGAGAGGGCTCCTCTAGGAGCTCTCTCATCAGGGTCTGCACTGTTTGTCATGTTACACTTTCCGTTTTAAAAACTCCATGATTCATATTCATAGAAAGCCTGACCCGTTTGAATTTCGGAATGATCCATTTGAAAATTTAGCATTGAAAGGGATAATCCTCAGCCTTTCATCAGAATGATGAGTGCTTTAAACCCATATACATTACAGTGTTCACTTATTTCCGATTCGTTCAAGCTTTTGAGAAGCTATGGACCGAGTGTCAAAAAGCTTGGATCCTGATGAAACGCCGAGTTACTCGGCGTCTCATCTGGATCCAAGCTATTTGCCACTGTCAGTTAAGTCGCGCTAAGCAGGCAAATGGTTAAGATAAATGTGGCAAGCTATATTGGTTTTCTTATTAATCGCCCAAGATCTACAGTAACTAATGAAATTAACACAAGGACAACACTCACATAAAAATGCCCTCGAAGGAATTTCGCTAAAATTAATAAAGATTTTGTCTTGAACCAGTGAACAAAGTATCGTTATGACAAACCAAACAGAATAACAAAAACCTTTAGCACGCTACGAGCGAATCTGTGATTGCCAGTCTGGATCAAGATCCTGGATCTGGACGCCAATTATACCGGCGTTAGGCGGCGTATTATCTTATCATATTTTATACTGGTTGGAATTTGGCTTGTAAATTCTGTAAAGAAAATACATTATCACTGATGTACAGTAAAACCCTTCTAAACCGGACGTTAGATTTAGTATAAATATCGGTCTTGGAAACAGGTGACAGCTCCTGTTTGAGCTTTCTGCGTTACTTTCACCCTGCATTAAGGAGCCACCTGCCTTAACCCATTACCTCATGGGCTATTTTTAGATACAACCTCTTTGAATAAATATATCGAAAAGGAGCATTAACTAGACAAAAGGTAAAAATTAGAATTTTGTAGTTTGAAAACATTGTGATAAATAGAGCATTTGCTCCTATAGAAGCAAATGCTCTATTTATCACAATGTTTTCACACAGTGACTCTTACAGAGTCGTCAAAATCGACAATATCAGAGAATGGGTTAAAGTATCTAAATTCTTCTCCAGTAGAGGGGGTTTACTGTACTTTACTTGAAAGACAAAATAGGTCAAGTGCTGCGCGGGCGAACATATTAGATCTATATCATTCCATACGTAAACAGAACAGAGCAGACCCTGATCAGGGGCTACTCTATTTGCGTTTGTATCAGGAAAAGGGTTAACCTTTAACCTTTCGGCACGAACTTCTTATACATGTACCATAAAACCTTTCTATAACGGCCACTAAATTACATCAAGTACATGTATTTATTGTTAAAAATCAGGTGGCTGCTTAAAGCTGCTTAAAGGTGGCTGCTTAGGAGCGTTCTGTTTTACTTTCACATTGCTTTAAGCAGCCACCTGCCCTAAATTATCTAAATACCAACTAACTAACTCAATTTAGAGGCCGTTATAGAGAGCTTGTACTGTAGTCAGTCGCTCCTGTAGACCATTGTTTGATCTAGCCTATTATATGTAAAGTATCACTACAGCGACCATAATATCTATTAACATAGAAGTATTTAAAATGTATGCGGTTGCTTAATGCAGGGCAAATATAATACAGAAAACCCATGTGTCCTGCATTTGATTTCAACAATATTTTATTCAATGCAGAAAAGGATTGGACAACAGGGATAGTGTTTATACGTCCTACCCAATGGTACAAGGTAATCACATGTCGTACATGCAAGAAATGTTTAAATACGTGCAATACTAACATGTAAAGTAATTACATCTTTCATGCACATACATATGTGATATTGTTAGGAAATAATGGTCAATCGGCATGACCTGGGCCCGACTGCACAATCACTAATTAGACTAAGCATTTCCTCTAACTCTTACCCATTCCACATAGGCTATTTTTAGATCCAACCTCTTTGATTAAATTTAACAAAAACGAACATTTGCTAGAGAAAAGGAAACTTTTAGAATTGTGTAGTTTTGAAACCATTGTGATAAATAGGGCATTTGCTCCCATGGAGCAAATACTGTTGCGGGAATGGGTTAATGGAGACACTGTTTCATTAGGAAATCTATAATTCTTATCGAGTTAGTATAGAGTATTGTTAACTTTAGGACTGTATATAAATATATATATAGGCTCGAGGTAGCATCTATCATATAATTGTAATAGTGTTTCAGATTAAGTAAAATGCCTAATCCAGATCACTGCTGTGAAATCGGGGCCCGGTAATATAGATTAAAGAGAATAAGCGGATACCTTGAGATATGATGTTTCAATATAAAACAATCGGTTTGTGATGAATATACTAAATCAAACGTTATTTTTCATTTGAAGAACTAACTGTCAATCAATCAGTCAAATCCCTCAATCAAATCTATATAGATGTGCACGATATCAATAAGTGCTCCTACAGAATCCTTGCTCAGACCGCTGTCTCCGAACATTAGCGTGTTTAGGGTTATCTCGGATATTTTCCTCAATGCTGTAAGCATGTTTCGTCTATGTACATTGAATGATGAACAGAAAAGTAGAAGTGGTGATTATCTTCGGGAGTGTTTGTACAGTTTGGGCACGAGGGTGATTCTGATGAAAAAATGATTAAACAGGTGCTTTTTAAGTGAACTAGTGTTGTTACGCAGTTGACAAAGAAGAATATTTTCACACCGCATGCCTAGATTGTATTAACCCTTCTCTTGCTGAATTTTAAAATACATTTCTCCTTATTTACCCATGCCCTGTTGTATAATTACATATATCTTAACTGTGTACACGTATTTCGCTGTGCATTCACTGCTGTGGGGCGCACTGGTTGCACAATCAACATGTAAATAGTGCAGACTCTGATGAGACAGCTCCTTCAGGAGCTGTCTCATCTGGGTCTTCACTATTTACAGGTATGTCTATTGACGTGAATAGCAAGCGAAGGGTTAAATAGATTTTATTTTGCTTTTAAATGATGACAGCTTTGTTGTGAACTGATGAATGGAAGTGGCAGATTTAACCGTGTCTGGAAGAGCATTCCACGCTTTTATCGTGCAAGGTATCAAACTATTTTGATAGGAAGATGTTCTACAACGAGGGATTTGAAGAGTTTGGCCACGAGATCGGAGGTTATATTCTGTTTCTACAGGTAAGAAGGGAGACATATGAACCGTCAAATACTGCAAAATTACGATTACGATTATGATTAATACTGAGCACATAATTGTGTGCTTGTGGATTTCTGATCTTTCTTACAGAGTATATATACCTAATTCTGCGTATAAACAAGATCTGGCAGAGTTTCGATCGCAGCCTGGTAATAATTCAAGCTGCTTCAACCTGGACACTTTCTAATAAATCTGATTCGAGCTTGGTACAATTTGTCCAGACCGAATTAGCGTATTCTAAAACAACTAGGGATATGTTTTAGAAGGAAATGTCGTCTAACAGAATGTTTAAGCACGCGGAGGATGTTTACATTACTACAAGCTTTGTTATAGATATTTTCAATATGAGCGGACCAAGATGCATTGGACTGAAATGATAACTCTAAGTGAGCGTGTGTTTGAACTTCTTCAACTGCTCACCAGCAAAGTGGATAGTAGGACGATTTGTGCGTTTCCGAGGGAAAACTAACGACTTGGTTTTCTGTGGATTAAAGGAAACAGCCCATTGTTGTCCGCAATTATTTACTAAGTTAAGGTCACCCGATAGGGATCCTACACACATTGACTCTTGGTTTTTATCAACTATCATAATGAGCGAAGTATCATCTGCAAAAAGTCGGACATTATTTGTTAGATTATCAGTGATGTCATTAACATAGAGTAATAATAGGAACGGTCCTAATACAAATCCCTGGCGAACACCGGCCTCGACTGGCGAAAAGCCGGAAAAGAAACCGCCAGGGACGACCATTTGTTCCATATCATTAAGATAACCTTCTATTAATTTTATAATATTTCACCGAATACCACATTGGCTTAATTTCAGTAAATGACCGATATGCCAAATTCTATCAAACGCCTTGGCAACAGTACAGAAAACAACTCTTACATATTGTCCCTTATTAAGATCGGAAATAATCGAATTATAAATATCTATATGCTGGTTGATTGTACAGTCATTGGGTTGAAACCCTGATTGTTTTTGCATCATAAATTATTTTCTTTAATGTTATTGAATAGATGTTTGAATAAAATATTTCCCATAATCTTACACACAACACTGGTACATTGTAAGCGATATCGGGCGATAATCGTTTGGTTTATTGGGCAGCGAAAGCAGCCCAATCTCATACGGCTTTGAATTTTGACCATGCGCTTCTGCGGTCCTGTGTTTCTATAAAAGCCAACCTTTTTAATAACTATGGTTTACTGTGAGTCAAGTTTTTATTTATATATATTCATTTATTTTATTTATTTTGATCCACATATTTTTTCAGCATATTTTTGTCGGGGTCATTTCTTTCTTTTCTGCCATGATCCAGTTTCAGTGAAAATATTAGTGAATTATGTATAACTGATTAAAATCACATTCCCATTCATAGCTGTCAGCGCGGTCTAAGGGTTATAACGATGGATTAGGTGAGGTCGTGGATTCGATCCTTGGTCGAAACTTAATTATTTTTTTCTCTCATATTTTCTTAGCACCTTTAGTATACGTGCTTTTGGTTTAAAACCATTTTGTACATAAAAATATAAGTCCTTTGTTTGCAAAGTTATTTAACTGAGACCTTTTACTCGTGGTTTTGTTGACCGTTTTGCATATTTCACCATTGTGCATGAATTTGCTTCAATTTAAATGTATATCTTATACTAACTTGTTCTTAATTTGGGGACAATATAAGTGAAACAGTTAATGGGCATTGGTTCTACCTATTCGAATAATTTCATGTAGACTGTAAGTATGGGAGTTTGTATGCCTTGTGAACATCACTCAATGTGATAATGGTTTCTACATCAGCGTGTTTCAGCAAATGAATAACATTGATCTGTGACGTAATGTGTATTATTGATGTCATACACATGTATTATTCATCATGGCTCATTAAAACATTCACCCGTTTCTGCTATTAATTTATACATTACAGTCACGTTTTCCCAATGTATCTGTTAATTAAAAGTACTAAACAATATTGCTCCCTCTTTTTCTTATATCCTGCTTAAATACGTGTTACGCAGTCATTTTACCCTTGCGTAAAACCTTGCTTGTCAATTGGTGTCATGTGTGACCGTTTCTACTGATATGGAACTTGCCTTTGAGAGAGAGAGTGAGATGAATTGAACAATTTAGTTAACGGTGTTGATATAGACGGGATTACTTGTTTGAGAATTCTAGGACTAATAGTGTCCAGCCCAGGTTGCTTCAAACTATTTAACAATTTTAATTGGTCAACTACATCCGATTCAAGCAACGCTATAGTTTAGAGCCGTGACCCAGTGCGCTCATTGAATTGTGGTAGTGGTGTAACCACTTGTTAGAAACGTCTCGAAAAGAAGATTCTAAAGAGTGGCCATTACATAGGGTTTCGTGGAGAAAGGTGGACGTTAGTATTTGAGTGCGCATCTTAACCCTTCGCTTGCTATTCACGTCAATATACCTACCTGTAGATAGTGAAGACCCAGATGAGACAGCTCCTGCAGGAGCTGTCTCATCAGGGTTTGCAACACTATTTACAAATTGATTGTGCAACCAGTGCATTCCAGAGCAGTGATTGCACAGCGAACTACTTGTACACAGTGAAAATATATGTAATTATACAACAGGGCATGGGTAAAGAAGGAGAAATGTGTTTTAAAATTCAGCAAGAGAAGGGTTAATATGTTGCTCTGCACTACCTGTAGATGTAATCATAAATGATATGTAATATGCATAATAGATAAAATCCGGTATGTTACTTTAATACTTTACAGTAGACCCTGTCCTAAGCGGCCATTTTTTTTATTGAACACAGGAGTCTTTAAACGCAGATGACTGCTTAATGCAGGACAAAGATAATGCAGAAATATCCTATAGGAGCTTTCTGCATTACCTTTGCCCCTGCACAAAGCTTCCGTCTGCCCTATAGGCGCATAGTTAGATTTCTGAATCAGATTCATCAAAAAGTGTCGACTATATCTAGTTCAGTTCGACGCCTTTTGAAAAAACCATGGACTAACTAACAAACTGTTTATTAAGTCAATGGTTCCTGTCGACCAATCACTATAATGCATTTTTGACGTCACAACCTATGCTCGAGATCATGTGATATTTCCCCCAATGCACCGTAGCCTTGATCAGCTGGTTACACTGAACTAGATCTACAGTAAAACTTGGGTAAAACGACAAGTTAAAGGGAAATGAATGTGTAGTTTTATATACAGGTGACAGTTTAATGCCGTACTAAAGTTATGCAGAAAGCTCCTATTTTGAGCTTTCTGTATTACTTTTATCCCGCATTCAAGCAAACAAGTTGCCTTTAAAAAGCGGTACCATAGTGATACATAGATCTAGTGTATTATTTATTGGTAGTCTAGTTGTACATAAGTTTTACCGTAAACAATGAATAATCAAGTTTCTTGAGGACATTGAGAAAAGAAATTACACAAATTTCAAGTTTTAATGAGTGAAAAGATGAACACAAATTAAACAAAATTAAACTGCAAAAAGGATCTAGATCGCTAAATTACTTCACTATTCAACAGCAACATTTATTTCAATAGCAACATATTGAAATAAAAATTATTATTGAATATTAAGTTGAACACGGTTTTAATATCTTGCCTTTAAATTTCCAGCTTTATCATTCTGTTTTCCTCCTTTTTCTATTTCCAAAATATTAATGGATTCAGGCACAATTATTTTCTATATTGCTCGAAGAGAAAGGAGGGGAAATCAGCACGCATTCGATGACGTCAAATTGATGACGTTTATTTCTTGCGTTTCCTCGAGCCCAAGCCAGTGCTAAATAGGTTAGCCAATGGTTGAGCAAGACTAAACAATATAGTTCTCGGGGGCTACGCCCCCTCGAACTATATCGTTTAGTCGCGCTCAACCATAGTCTAACCTATACTTATCAATTTCTACAGCGAGAACCATAATTGGGGCTACTTTCTGCCACGTAGCGTGCACATTTCGTCATCGATTTCGACAAACTAGATCTCATTTCATTCCTGAAACATCACTTTTGAAATCAAATATGACGAACTCGGTCAGGAAATGTGCACGTAACGTGACAGAAATCAACTTCCCCTGTAGTTCTGGTTATGGAATATTGGCTTTTGCATACGTTGTCGATGATATATAACACTAAAAGCTCTTTGCAAGACCGGCTTTGATTCAATATGCATTTGTATGGCACATAAATAGCAGAACTGGTCGTAAGAGGCCAAACAAAAGATATTTGGTGTTGAAAATACCAAACATTATAGAAACTGTCCTAAGTGGCCATTCGTTTATTGAACATAAAAGTCTTAAAAAACAAGTGGTTTCTTAATGCAGGGCACAAGTAAAACGGAAAACTTTTATTGGAGTTTTCTGCATTACTTTTGGCATGTGTTAACCCTTTCACCGCCGCAGTCGCATAAATGCACCACGACAAATAGTGCAGTCCCAGATCAGACGCCGCCTTTTCAAGGCGGCGTCTGATCAGGTACTTCGCTATTTTTATCAATCTCTATTTCTATATATGTGCTTTATTCCTTTGAAAGTTGCATTTATTTATCTCATTTCCTTATTTTACTGAATGATTTAACAAACTTGGACTGCAGACAACAATTAGAAATTTGGCGCCGAAAGGGTTAAATTGCCTTCTGCCTTGCTGACCCATAGACCTCTTTTTTATCGCCGCTTTACACATTCTCACTTAGGTTATTTTTGGACGTAACCTCATTGAAAAAGTCTACCAAAAAGGACCATTTACCAGAGAAATTGGTTTATTTTTTTTAGAATTGTCTAATTTTTTTAATAATTCTGGCAAATAGAGCATTTGCTCCTATGCAGCAAACGCTCTATTTATCGGAATGGTTTCTAAAATGACTTTTACAGAGGTGTCAAATCTATCTATCTATATACATGTATGACACCCATGCCAATGTGAAGCTAATGTACACAATCACAGAGAAGTATAGGGGAAACGGCTCAGGCAAATGTATTACCAATATACGTTGAAATCGTGTGGTATAGGCAACTATTAACAATTACTCCGATGTACAAAACAGATGGCTGTTCGAATAAGGACTGGGTCTAATCTGACTACATCAAAATCGATCAAGGTTTTGAGCTCACCAAATGTCTGTCACAAGTGCACAGTTGATCCTGAGGATGATGATCTGGGAGATGAAGAATCAATTCATGTATACACAGGTAAATTATCCGTTGTACAAGCACAAATCACACAGGCCTACAGCCAATAGGATCCACGACTACCAGTATAGGTATACACACCGGCTGACAAGCAAAACTCACATGGTCCGATGATACACAGGCTGACAAGCAAAACCCACATGGTCCGATGATTTCCGTTGGGCGCTATTGTCGCAGACGACAAACTCAGTCGGATTCAGTTTATATGTTTAATATTCATCTTTATGACAGGAAAACCGCAATACTCTGCAATAATACTCAGCAGCACGTACACTGCGGAACAGGGACTCAAGTTGTGGACTCAAGTCCCACTCACGTTCTGCTCACTCCTCTGTTTGGTGCCAGTCAGTGGGTTAGCTGTAAGTGAACCAAAACTGTAAGAGTACATGCTTTATGTTAATTTCATAAATGACAGTCTTGCGAAGAATAGACGCGAAAGTGAAAGTAGAACCGGACGAAGAAAGCGAAGGACGAACACCGTAAATCATTTCTTAGAGCAACGTGGAACAACGGCGAATACTAACCAAATACAGAAGTGAAGCGACGAACCAATGAACCACAAGTTCCAATTCAAAGTTACGATTACTTCAGGTGTTGACAGCTACGATACTTCTGACAGACAACCAACAAGACACTCACTTGCCGCTCTTCATGCAAAACATGAAATACACAGGTCACATGACACACGAAGCGATGAAACAACCAATCAACGACCCTCGTTCAACATCGGGGAAAACCGAAGAAACCTTACATATACATAGACCAGGGCTAAACCGGTTCTTGTAGCTAAATTTAACCAAGGCTTGACAAATGCTTAACTAAAACTATTAAAAGAATGCATCAAACAAGGGAGGTAAAAACCGACGTCTGCTACATTACGTTCAGTTCTTTGTAAGAGTCCTATTTTAAGTTTCACACCAGCATTTAGCACGGGAATCTTACATTCAGCTCTTCGTATGGTTCACAATAATGTTACTATTGGGTGCAACTGTATAAAAGTTGTCACGAAATGTGGCGCCTACGCCAACGTGTGGCTAGTTCACACACCCACACAGAATAAATGGGGAAATGACGCCAGCAAATGTATAATCATTATCAGTTGAATAGTGTGCTATAGGCAAATACCGCTTCACACTATTAACCCATTACCTCATATGCTATTTATAGACCCAACCTCTTTTAAATAAATCTACCGAAAAGGAGCAATAACTAGAGAAAAGGAAAACATTAGAATTTTGTAATTTTCCTATAGGAGCAAATGCTTTATTTATCACAATGGTTTCAGCAGGTGACTTATGCAAAGGCGTCAATATGAGGGAATGGGTTAATGTTCTACATTTGTTCCAAATTTCAATACCTACCGAATATATTCATGGTCCATGAATATTCATATAAGAAATAATCACACCATGACTATTAATTAGATTATTTTTATATAAACTCAACACACAAATAGTTGTTAATGACAAAAACAGACTTATATGTAGATCAATATTATATCATAAGCAACAGAGCAGACCCTGATCAGACAGGCTTTTCAAGAGCGCTCTGATCTGGATCTACTCTGTTTGCAAAGGCATAGAAAGGCGTATCTATTAATATAATTTATTTATTTATTTATTTGTCTTCAGTATACAACGTAAAAATTACAGTTAAAACAGACAATAAAAGTTGTACACTGCCACACTAAACTCATACCATTCACATAGAAATATTGATTACTTTCAAGTAAAGACAAATAAATCCAAAGGGACGCCCTTAACAGTATTTCATCTGTCGAGATATGCTACTTAGGCATACCCCCCTGGAAATTGGTTTTCAAGAACGCCCCACCAAGAAAGCATTCGAAAAGCATAACGAATAGTAATTGTAATGGGAGATTACTTCTGCCAAAATGACCACGTGGATCTAACAGGAAATGGTCCCCAGTTACATTATGCATTTTAAAGCCTCTTCAAAGATATAGTACTTTTCCTACTCATATGATATAATACACAAGTTAAATGGTACCCATGTCATGTAACCCTTGCCATGTTCTATGAAAAATTATGTACATGTAGTCTAAATATCAATACCTACTGAACGTTCAGGGACAAAACAGCTATAACGAATAAATGAAATACGGAAGGTGGAACATTTTAGCCAATTAAGAAACAAAAGAAAATGATCTATCAAAATCCATCAGCAAAACAGAGCATATCCTGATCAGACGGCTCCTCTATGAGTCATCTGGTCTACGTTTTGAACGACTTTGCAAATCGAGTAGAACCGTCTGATCCAGGTCTGCTCGATTGGTCATTAAAGTTTGACAGATCTGACAACAGTTTGACAATTACCGTAACATGGTATGTACATATGCCATTATAAAAATCAGCTATAAGATAGTCATGATGTCATAATTTCTAACATGAATATTCAACAGGGAAAGGGTAGATATCATTTTTTGACGTATTGATTAACCCTTTCCTCCATAAATACGCCTTTCTACGCATCTGTAAATGTCACCTTTTGAAAACATTGTGATAAATAGAGCAAAACTACACAATTCTAAAAAAAAAACTTTTCTCTAGTAAATGCTCCTTTTCGGTAGATTTATTCAACGAGGTTGGGTCTAGAAATAGCCTATGACGTATTGATTAAACAGCATAAACTCTTATCATGCTGTGCAAAAACATGTCTGCTCAAATTTGGATCTGGTGCAATTTTGACTACTTCCGGAGCGACAAATATTTTGAGAAATTATTGACCGATTGTCAAACAGCTTGGATCAAGATCAGTCACCGAGTTACTCTCGTCTCATCTGGACCCACGCTATTTGCAAATGTAAGTCATATCGCCAATAACGCGATAAGGGTCCAAAGATTAGTACACACTACCGTTATGTAGTAGGGGTTTCTTGTTTATATTATCTGGATTAGTTCACTTGCGGATAGGAGGTTTAAAAATAAAAGTGAATGAAACGAACTCTGAAGATTACTTTGTTAAATTTCCTTTAAGCTTATAGTGGTTTTCAATGTAAGTACCATGATAAGTAAACAACTATCCAATAACATCCATATTGAAAGAAAACACACATTAGCATGTCTGTAATATCAACCCTATCAGTGCGGGGAACGAGTCACTTATGTGCCTTGTAAACAATGTAGAACAGGATGAAATGGCTCCTAGAGGAGGTCTCTCATCAGTGTCCACGCTGTTTGTTGTATTACACTTTTCTTTGAAACAATTCCTTGCTATTCACGGTCAGATTGACCTTTTTATGCCCCCAGATCAAACAAATCTTTGGGCATATTGTTTTTGCCCTATCTGTTTGTTTGTTTGTCAGTTTGTTTGTTTTTCTGTATGTGTGTTTGTCACCAACTTTAACATTGGTCATAACTCTTCAGCCAATACAGATAGAGACTTGATATTTGGCGTGCATATGTATCTCCTAAAGCCGCATATTTTGTCAAGGTCAAGGTCATCCCTCAAGGTCAGAGGTCAAACATATAGGTAAAATCACCGACTTTAACATTGGACATAATTTTTTAACCAGTAGAGATAGAGACTTGATATTTAGCATGCATGTGAATGTCATGAAGCTGCACCTTTTTATGGGTAAGGTCAATGTCATCCTTCAGTGTCAAATGTCAGATTGTTTTGTTTGTCAGCAATTTTAACATTGGGCATAACTTTTGAATCAGTAGAGAAAGAGACTTGATATTTGGCATTTATGAAAATCTCTCTAAGCCACATATTTTCAGGGATGACATGTCAAGTTCAAGGTCATGCTTCAAGTTCAAAGGCCAGATATATTGGCCAAACTACTGACTTTCGAACCAATATAGATAAAGACTTGATATTTGGCATGCATGTGTATCTCATGAAGCCTCACATTTTGAGTGGTGACATATCAATGTCAAGATCATCCTTCAAGGTCAAAGGACAAATATATGGGTCAAAGTTTACATTCGCTGTTCTATTTTATTTAGCACAGATAGAGACTTGATATTTGGCATGCATGTGTATCTCATGTATTGCGTGGTGACTTGACATGTCAGGTTAAAGGTCATACTTCAAGGTCAAAGTTCATATATAGGTCAAATCACCAACTTCGCAAAAAGACTTCATACTTTGCCAGCTAGCACTTTAGGGGGGGGGGGGGGCTGGGATATAGTGTAGTGTTTCACAAACACATCTTGAAAACTCAATGTTGCAAGTCCTCATATTGACTCATTTTGAAGCCTCTGTAAAAGTCACTTTTTTAAACAATTGTGATTAATAGAGCATTAACTCCATAGTCACAAATGCTCTATTTATCGCAATAGTTTCAATACTACACAATTACAAATGGTTCCCTTTCTCTGGTAAAAGCTTCTTTTTATTAGATTTGATCAAGTGTGATCTTAAAATAGCCTATGCGAGAACTGCTACAGTGCGATAAACCAACTGTCTGACATAACAAGGTATACCATTATCAACTGTCAATATTGTAGTGATTATGTTCAATGCAACATGCATTGCACTGTTATTGGCCAAACGCGTGAACATTTCGAAGTGTTAATACATGTACAGTAAAACCTCTCTATATATAACGACCACTAAATTGTGTTAATTAGATGGTATTTTGGGCAGGTGGTTGCTTAAAGCAAGGTGAGAGTAAAACCGAACGCTCCTGTTGGAGCGTTCAGTTTTACTTTCACCTTGCTTTAAGCATCCCCCTGCCTTAACACAAAATACTTGATGTAATTTAGTGGTCGTTATAGAGAGGTTTTAGTATATATGACAACCAGTTGTGTTCTTCGTACGTCTGTACGTAGGATGCACACAAAGTGATATCATAAGCATTCAGTTTACGCAGGTTCTCTCAAGCACACAGCAACATGCTAAACAGAGAACCTCTGCTTAAGTATGGGACTTAATTCATATAATTTCATAAGCAAGCCGAATCAGCGTTCATAAACCCATTACTCCATGAATATTCATGTAAGAAATAATGACATCGTGAATATTAATTAGATTAATTTTTAAATGGCTCATAAATATAGGATATTGTGGCCTTTGGAGAAATTTGTAGAATCATATATATATTACAGTAAAACCCCTCTAATGCGACCATCAAAAATGGGCTTACTTCTGGGTGGTAAAGGCAGGTGGTAGCTTAATGCAGGAAGAAAGTTATGCAGAAAGCTCCTATAGGAGCTTTCTGCATAACTTTCGTCCTGCATTAAGCAACCACCTGCTTAAAACAATGCCAGTGGCTGTTTATTAAGTGGTCGCATTAGCGGGGTTTTACTGTATATCATAAGCAAACAGAGCAGACCCTGTTCAGAAGGCTCCTACATGTGCCGTCTGATCTGGGTCTACTCTGTTTGTAAAGGCGAAGAAAGGCTTATTTATGGAGGAAAGGGTTACTTTTTCGTTGGCAATGTCGCGGCTGTGATTACATTAAAACCTCTCTAAACCGGAATTCTAGTAGAGAAGAATAAAGATATTTTTAAGCAGGGGGCTGCTTAATGCAGGGTGTAAGTCATGCAGAAAGCTCCTCTAGGAGCTTTCTGTATGACTTTCACCCTGCATTAAGCTGCCACCTGTCTCCAGGACCGATAGTCATGCTACATTTAACGTCCGGTTTAGAGAGGTTTCACTGTACATTGGCAAACATTTGGATCCGGGTCAATGCGTATAAAGCTGTTTAGTTGAGTCTGAGTTTGTTCTCAAGCTTTTGATTGGTCGGATTTGAGCCAAAGGCTCAACTCTGACCAATCAAAAACATGAGAACGAACCCAGACTCAACTTAAATGTTTTATAAGCATGGATACTGATTAGTTACTGTGATTTTCAAGAAAAAACGAAAACCGTAGCAGACGACAATTTTTGCAGACAATAGTTTTGCAGCGAGAGAGTTAACGCGGATAACAGTTTAATTTCCATTCTGGGAAACAGTTCAGATTTTCATCTAAGACTAATCTTTATCACATTGACTGGTCTTTGTCTGACCTTGAGATCATTATATGTATCTCGAAGAAGGTTAATCTTAAACAAATTGTTCCAGTCAGCGGCTGTTTCGTCACAAAATAGGCGTTGTAATTACAAAATAACTGCTATATTATCGAATATTTCTTAATACAATCCCTGTATCTGATAGCACGCGCTGTCTAATCAAATTAAAAGAAACCGCATTTTCAAATTCCGATTCTTAACTCATTCCATAGAGAAATATTTAACCCTATGAACGTGGGAAATGATTTGGGTGTCATTTGCAAACAGTGTAGACCCTGATCAGAGGGTCCCCAGAGGAGGATTCTGAACAGGGTCTGCACTGTTTGTCGGTCCAAATTATACTATTTCATATTGAATGAATTCTACCTTTAAACAGTGAGGGAATATTGCACTTTAAACATTCAAGATTGAAAGGGATATAGTTGGATTTGTTCTTTCGAAATATCTTATGTAACATTAGACCAGTGTTTTTTGCTGTGAATATCAAGTGTGTTTAACCCATTCCTTTATAGGCTATTTTTAGACCCAACCTCTTTGAACAAATCTACCGAAAAGAAGCAATTATCTAGCAAAAAAGAAAAATGTTTTGAAACCATTGTGATAAATAGAGCATTTGCTCCTATATTACAGAGGCATAGAAAGGCGTATTTATGGAGTAAAGGGATACGCCTTTCTATGCCTTTGCAAACAGAGTAGACCCAGATCAGATGTCTCCTAATTAGGCGTGAAAAAGCGTCAATATGAGGGAATGGGTTATCAGATTATAGTAATATCTAGTTATTACTTGAACGTATTGATATCATCGGCATGCGGGGAAACAATCTCTATCATTTTAGCGGGTGTTGCAATACGAATATGAACATCATGAACCATTAAAGACCATCAATTATTACTATAAAATGAACTGCTCATGTAATGAAGAAGCGTCAGCGCATCATGATTAGTTTGTGACGTGATAGTGCACGTGTATGTCTGGTTAGCTTCAGTAATTCGTACCACCTTCCCATCCCCCATCAATCTGGAATAAAACCTTTTATCGACTATGACTAATTAGGGACGATTGTTAATTTTCAAGCAGATCTAAATGCGCATATGTATTCCAAAATCTTAACCATTATCCCGCTGCTTTAACCCTTATCGCGCTACATTAACCCTTATCCCGCTGCCTTAACTCTCATCCCATTACCTTTACTCGTATCCCGCCGCCATAACTCTTCCTTATCCCACTACCTTTACCCCTATCCTGCTACCTTAACCCTTACCCCGCTACCTTTACCCTTATCCTGCTACCTTAACCCGTATCCCGCTCCCTCAACTCTTACCCCATTACCTTTACTGGTATCCCGCTCCCTCAACTCTTACCCCATTACCTTTACTGGTATCCCGCTCCCTCAACTCTTACCCCATTACCTTTACTGGTATCCCGCTGCCTTAACTCTTATCCCATTACCTTTACCCGTATCCCGCTGCCTTAACTCTTATCCCAGTACCTTTACATGTATACCGCTGTATTAACCCTTTCAAATTGCGTTACCTTTACCCTTATCCCGTTACCTTAACTCTTATCCCATCATCAAAGACCTGACTCTCATTTGGCAAATATCTATGATCCAGATAAGACACCGGGTAACTTGGTGTGTGTCTCTTGAGGATCCAAGCTGTTTGACACTCGAACAATAGTTTCTCAATAGCCAGATCGAAATGGAAGTACGGTAAAACCTCTCTATAACGGCCAATAAATTACATCAAGTATTTTCTGTTAAAGGCAGGTGGTTGCTTAAAGCAAGGTAAAATAAAAAACTTACTTTCACCTTGCTTTAAGCAACCACCTGCCCTAAATACCAACTAATCAACACAATTTAACGGCCGTTGTAAAGAGGTTTCACTGTAGTGAAAACTGTATCAGATTCAAATCTGAGCAGACATTCATTTTTTTCACGGTGGATTAAGGGTCAAGTAAATTGACAAAGTTGAGTCTGTAAATCGATATCTACTCCTATCACATTCTATCGCTATATTAACGATGAAGCAAATTTGATAATCGCAAGAAAAAAAGATTAATGATAACACTTTACTCCATCCACGAGGAGTAATAAAGACTGTATGAAAAAATGAAATTATTACTGCAGAACCTAGCTATCAAACAGAGGTTTAATAATGGATATGTAAGGCAGGAAGTTGCTTACTGCAGGTCAAAAGTAATGCATAAAGCTCCTATAGGATGTTAATTGAGATACTTATAATGCTGATATCAACTGAGATCAGATCATTGTAATATTGAAGTCAACTGAGATCATTGTAACAATGACGTTAACTGAGATGGAATCATTGTAATATTTATTCAACTTAAATTATATAAATGATACTTATAGCAATGGTTTCAACTGAGCTGAGATCCTTATAATATTGAAATCAACTGAGAACATTGTAACAATGATGTCACTGAGATGAGCTCATGATAATAATGATGTCAGCTGAGATCAGTGTAATAATGATGTTAATTGAGATCATTATAACATTGAAACTGAGATTATTGTAATAATGATGTCAACTGAGATCAGTGTAATAATGCTGTCAACTGAGATCAGTGTAATAATGCTGTCAACTGAGATCAGTGTAATAATGATGTGAACTGATATCAGTGTAATAATGATGTGAACTGAGATCAGTGTAATAATGATGTCAACTGAGGTCAGTGTTATAATGATGTCAACTGATATCAGTGTAATAATGATGTCAACTGAGATCAGTGTAATAATGATGTAAAACAAAGATTAGTGTAATAATGATGTTAACTGCGATCAGTATTATAATGATGAGAACTTAATAGGTTTCTTGTTATTAAAGATAAATGTATCTGCACCTGTTTCTTCAAAATATTTTATTTCCATTTAATCATCCTTTCCTGGAATATTTTCAGACCCAACCTATTTGAATGACTCTATCGAAAAGGAGCATTTACTAGAGAAAAGGGAAATGTTAGAATTGTGTAGTTTAGAAATCATTATGAAAAATAGAGCATCTGCTTCTGTGGTTTCCAAAAAGGACTTCTACAGAGGCGTCAAAATGCGTCAGTAGGAGGGAATAGGTTAAACCTTTAAACAGAAATCTTAGTGGAGAAAAAGACATTTCATAGTAGTTTGTATCAAGATACTAACATAACTTCTGTCATCAATTAACCGTTTACCTGAGACAATGTTTTATGCCCTTGAATACATAGAAGACCTAGATCCGACAACAGGGTCTGATCTGCTTGCTTACGCCTTGTTATAGATCTAAGTCTACAGTTTCAACAATGGTAAACCACTCCTTTGTTTCAGTGGCCCTTACCAAAGCTCATTTAACACATTCCTTCCTACTGGCGCCTTTTGACGCTTCTGTAAAAGTCATTTTTAACCCATTGTGATAAATAGAGCATTTGACCAATAGGACCCAAATGCTCTATTCATCTCAATGATTTCAAAACTACACAATTCTAAAATTTTCCTTTTCTGTAATACGAGTATATCCACCTTTCCGGCAGATTTATTCAAAGACGGTTGAGTCTTAAAATAGTCTTGGAGGGAATGAGTTCATGGATACATGTATTCATAATTTCATGAGTTCTTGTCTGTAAATTCATGAGATGTAGCGTTACAAGGGTTGCTTCAACAACTGGCGACACTACCTAGCTATGGAACGACAATGTTGTCTCCGTATGCACACAATCTTCCTGTGCTGCCATATTGGCTACTAAAAACGTTAGACACAATGTAGAGTGGAACATCGGTATATCAAACTCGGTTAACACAAACTTCGATATAACCTGAGTTAAAAATCCGGCCCTTTCAAAATTCGAAATACACTATTGCTCTAAAATTCACCATTCACATATCTATAAATACATGCTACAGCATACAGATTGCTAGAAATGTTGAAAGCTCCTACACATACCTACAGGAGCCTTTAGCATTACTTTCGACCTATTTAAAGTTGTCGCATCGAGACAGTTTCCAAATTAGAAATAGTAGTTAGCACTTTGTGTGGTCTCTTAACCCTTCGCTTGCTATTTACGTCAATATACCTACCTGTAAATAGTGAAGACCCAGATGAGACAGCTCCTGCAGGAGCTGTCTCATCAGGGTCTGCACTATTTACAAGTTGATTGTGCAACCAGTGCACTCCACAGCAGTGATTGCACAGCGAAATACTTGTACACAGTAAAGATATATGTAAATATACAACAGGGCATGGGTAAAGAAGGAGAAATGTATTTTAAAATTCAGCAAGAGAAGGGATAAAGTGCGGGATATCGTTCCAATGTGTACTGCAAGGCACATCACAGTTATAGCGTGGACTGTAACTTTGTAACTGAAATTAACAATTGTTCTACAAATGTAATGGTTCCACAAAAATATGAGACATAATGACGATAACAACAGCTATTATATCGTTCCATGTTACTTTTTGTTTATTCGCTCTGAAGCACGATTTTGACAAAATTGATAAAGAGCCTGTTTGCCTGAGGACACTATCATCCTGCTTTCAAATGTGTTGTATTTTTCAGCAGCCACTTCGTGTCATAATACAATTATTCGATATCTTCCAGCACTATGGAGAACATTGAATGTATAAGAATTTATCAATGTAACTGAATTTGATGTCATATATTAATATTCTTTTTAATAATAGTACTTACAATTTAATTTATGTGATATAGCATCCATTTTGTGATAGTATTCATGTTATATCTTAAAGCCTCTCTATGCCATGCCACCTGTGTTAAGGGCTACAGTGGAAATAAGAGCATGCCATTTCTTGTGTTATGCCTGGAATAGAAAGCATGCCGTCAAAGTTACACAAAAGTTTCCTGTGAGTCATGCAGTTGGACAGATAAGATTGTCTTTCTCTTTAGTTTCGAGACACTTAGATAATTTACATGTATTTCTTCATACAGTATATAATAGTTTTTGTTTTTTTTAAACGTTAACTTGTTTACAGAGGTTTCGTCGGCAGAGAATTGCGTCTACGTCAACTTTTAAATTATTTTTGTCATTTTATTTATAAAATGACAAACAGGTCTGTTCGTGATTGGACTCCGAGTTATGCAATGTTTCACCTAGATCTTTGCAACGGCCATCACAAATACCCCTTCCTCTGCACAGTAGAACCTGTCATAAGTGACCGTCAAAAGCTCTAATTATGGGTCTGTAAGGCATGTGGTAGCTTAATGCAGGTCAAAAGTAATACAGAAAGCTCCTAATGGAGCTTTCTGTATTACTTTTGACCAGCATTTAGCATTCAACTACAGTAAAACCCCGCTAATGCGACCACCAAAACGGGGCATAATTCTGGGTGGCAGAGGCAGGTGGTAGCTTAATGCAGGACGAAAGTTATGCAGAAAGCTCCTATAGGAGCTTTCTGCATAACTTTCGTCCTGCATTAAGCAACCACCTGCTTTAGACGACATCAGTGGCTGTTTATTAAGTGGTCGCATTAGCGGGGTTTCACTGTACTTTTTAATATTCCTGTTTCCAATCAATACAATGTCGCTTCAGATAAGTTCTACTGTATTTTAAACGCTTGGTTATTTCTGTTGCTTAAAATCAACATAACAATACATGTACATTGTTAATTGCTTGGCTTGACATATGAGTCTTTAAAAACACGTGGTTAACGCGTAATGCGGAAAGCTCCTTGTGAAGGCGGTATAAAGTTTGTCTTGCATTAAAGACTCTTTTTGACTGTAACTTGATGCTTTCATAACAACGTAAAGAGCCGGTGCATCATGGTAATTGATAAAATTATCTCTGCTTTTGTCCCATTGTGTTTGCTTTTCGATGAATGTTGTATTCCCAATGTTATGTTTAATGTTAGTTAAATGTTCTTTGGTAATTGCTGATAGTTAAAACCTTTCTCTGCTTAGTATGTATGTCATCGTGTTTTATAATGTAAATATTTCATAAGCAAACAGAGCAGACCCTGATCAGACGGCTCTTATAGGAGCTGTCTGATCTTAGTTTTCTCTGTTTGTAAATGCGTGAAACGCGTTTATATGAGGGAAAGGGTTAAAATAATGTTGCTATTGGAAAACCCTGTCAACATTTCAGTAGTCATTGTGCACGTCTCTGTAGTAGCTTACGTGAGCATGGTGTGCAGCCTAAATAAATGTCCTTGTCTAATTATTGCCAATAAACTTGTTTTCAATATACATATGTATGAATACGGCACATATGCGTTTGGTAGAGTGTAAGTATATTTAAATCAGTCATTTCTGCGAATTCAAGGACATATAGTATATTACAAGTGTCTAAATATTGGATTTAACACCAAGTTTTATGTGACCGTATATCCACACATATGCCTTTGGGAATAATAGCTTCTAAAGTCAAACCTTTCCCTCATTTAAACGCCTTTTCACGCATTTGCAAACAGAGTAAACCAAGCCCCGACGGCTCCTATAGGAGCTGCCTATAGGAGCTGTCTGTTCCTAAAGCATCCGTCTGATTAGGGTCAGCTCTGTTTGTTGGTTGAATTTCATAATCTGTTTTTACAGTTTCCAACATGGTAAAATACCCTTTTCATGTTCCATTTCATTGATTCAGACCATAAATAGTAATGGGGTACTCAATGTTAAATTGAAAGCGTTAAACACTCTAAATGTACGCGGATTACACGCACTTCAACCTCAAACACAAGTGATATATTAAAATGGGAACATGTGGGTGGATTTTCATAGATAGCTAGAAGTATTCCCAAGAAAGAAGCAACTATCCAACAGCATTAACCCTTTCCCTCATATAAACGTGTTTTCACGCATTTGCAAAGAGATTAAACCCAGATCAGGGTCTGCTCTGTTTGCTAGTGGAATTTGATAGGTCTGTTTCTTTACTTTCTAAAATGGCTACACTATTCCACCTTCCATATTTCATTATAACTCTTTTTCCATGAATATTCAGTAGGTGTTGAAATTTGGACTAACGCATCTACCAATAGCGAGAAATAATCTCAAAAGCGCTTTCAGGAATTACCGAAAAACACTTATCAACTATCAATTGGTACATCAAATTAGCAGCATGCGTAAAGGTTTTGGTACAAAGCATTATCAGTTAGCATTATGCATCCATTTTTAAAGAAGAATTCTGATTTCCATCGAAACGTGACGGTTCACAACTGTTCGTCTTGGTGGTCCACATAACAGTGCCGTTATCGTTGTACGCCGGTTCATCCCGGTTTATCCTGGATCACTGAACCGGGATACACCGGCATCTCGAACAGTAATAAGATTTGTCCTACACGATCGTACCCGATTCATCCCGGTATCACTGTTCCGGGATACGCCGAGAGCTTAAACTAGGACAGTAATACTACAAAAGAATGCTTATAAAGGAGTGCGAGATTTAGCGTTGATGTTGCGACATATAGCGACAGTAACATTTGTTGCGACATTTTGTGTTGCAGTTGCGACATATAGCATCAGGGGGTTTGCCGACATTTAGCTTTGGTTCTGACATTTAGCGTCAGCCTTGCGACATATAACGTCAAGTGCGACATTAACTGTCGATGCGACATTTAATGTTGCTTCATCCAGTCTATCCCGTATAACAAATTCTCTATTTATCACAATGGTTTCAAAAATGATTTTACAGAGGCGTCAAAAGGCGTCAGTAGGAGGGAATGGGTTAAGAAAACCAACTCTCATCAAAAAAAAAGTTTCCTTTAATAGGACCAAGATTGATAGTATGCCCATGGACTTCACATAATGATTTTAATTAATTAAGAGAGTTCTGTGTCACAAGAGCCATGCCTTTGAAATAATTTGACTTAATCATGCCCCTGTCGAGTTTATGTAGCTTCTGACCGAAATACACTTCACCTTAAGATTGCCTTGAAGCCTAGCACATATCCTTTGTAGTTCATGTAGGATATGAAGGTCTACTGAATTGGGTCAGTTCGTCGCAGATCTGTGATGTGTTTTTCGTAGCAATGATCACGTTTTGCATCAACATGACGGAGAGTAGTTTACTAGCGTATCCCTTTCAATACTGAAAATTCAAACCAGAATGACCATTCAGTATTTAAACCATTACTCCATAAATATACATGTAAGAAATAATGACATTGATCAAGAATAATAATAAGATTATTTTTACAATGGCACCAGAACACGAGAATATTTATTAGCAATGTTAGAAAGAGTAGATACAGTTCTATGTTATATCATGAGCAAACAGAGTAGACCCTGATCAGACGGCTCCTATGGAAGCCGTCTGATATGGACCTGCTCTGTTTGCAAATACACAGAAAGGCGTATTATTGGAGTAAAGGGTTAGCTATAGTCTCCATTCAGTATGAAATTGTATAATCTGTTTGGAATGACACACAGTGCAGATCAAGAACATGTAGCCAGTTAGCAAGTCTGCTTAACCATTCTCTTGCTGATTTTTAAAATACATTTCTCCTTCTTTACCCATGCCCTGTTGTATATTTACATATATCTTCACTGTGTACAAGTATGTCGCTGTGCAATCACTGCTGTGGAGTGCACTGGTTGCACAATCAATTTGTAAATAGTGCGGACCCTGATGAGACAGCTCCTGCAGGAGCTGTCTCATCTGGATCTTCACTATTTACAGGCAAGTATATTGATGTGAATAGCAAGCGAAGGATTAAGTGTCTTCTACACTGTCTGCAAATAGCAGTACACTCGTTTGGGTTGATAATGTGTAATTGATGACTAGTGTTCCAGATTTCCAGCAATCTTAGTATGAGGTTCGATATCGTCATAGATTCTGACTCTTGTATTCCCAGTTTGATGATAAGCAAGAGTTCTAGCACATTTGTCTGATTTAATCCTTCAGATTTTTTTGTAAACAAGTCTGGTGTCGGTTATTGAATTTATGAAGTACGTAATTACAGGTAGGTTTTATTAATCAATTGGGAATGAATTACACATGTATAATGAATAGATACAACGTGGAAATGAGACACCAGGGACTCGGTAGCTTGATGAATGTACTTGAACTTAGATCTACAAAAGAACTTGTCATAAGCGACCATTCACTGATTGAAAACATGCTTCTTGAAAAGCAGATGGTTGCTTAATACAGGGCAAAAGGAGTGCAGAAAGCTCTTATATGAGCTTTCTGATTTACTTTTGACCTGAATTAAGCTACCACATGCCTTACAGATCTATAAGTAGACGTCTGTGATGGTCACCTAAGACAGAATTTACTGTTTATCGTAGAACATTGACATGACAGAACAGAACCAAAGACGGTGATAGAAACAGTACGCATTGAACTGGTTGTCAAGGTTTAACATTGAAACAGTATAAGCATATTTAACTTAACCCATTACTTCATAGGCTATTTTAGATCCAACATCTTTGAATAAATCTACCGACAAGGAGCTTTAACTAGAGAAAAGGAAAAATCAGAATTTTCTGAATCTCCTATAGGAGCAAATGCTCTATTAATCACAATGGTTGCGATTGGTGATTTCTGCAGAGGCGTCAAAATGCGTCAATATGAGGGAATGGGTTAATACTGACTAAAGACGCATTTTTAGCCGCATTTTACGCATTGGCAAACAGGGTATATCCAGACCAGGCAGCGCCTATAACAGTCATCTAATCAGAGTCTGCTCTGTTTGATTATGAATTAATATAGATCTGATTCTGCAATTGTTTATGTGTTCAAAACCTCCTTTATTCATATTTTCTTTTATAAGTAAAAGAAACTATTTAACCCTTCGTTTGCTGAATTTTAAATACATTTCTCCTTCTTTACCCATGCCCAGTTGTATAATTACATATATCTTCACTGTCTACAAGTAGCTCGCTGTGCAACCACTGTTGTGGAGTGCACTGTTTGCACAATCATATGTAAATAGTGCAGACCCTGATGAGACAGCTCCTGCAGGAGCTGTCTCATCTGGGTTTTCACTATTTACAGGTAGGTATATTGACGCGAATAGCAAGCGAAGGGTTAATATTCATATTATCATACACATAGCTGACATCCATACTTTTTACATGAATATTCCTTAGAACATGGGATGACTTGTTACATGTACATGTAGTTAGTAATTATATTAACCCTTCGCTTGCTATTCACGTCAATATACCTACCTGTAAATAGTGAAGACCCAGATGAGACAGCTCCTGCAGGAGCTGTCTCATTAGGGTCTGCACTATTTACAAGTTGATTGTGCAACCAGTGCCCTCCACAGCAGTGATTGCACAGCGAAATACTTGTACACAGTGAAGATATATGTAATTATACAACAGGACATGGGTAAAGAAGGAGAAATGTATTTTAAAAATCAGCAAGAGAATGGTTAACATACACCCAAATGCATTCCTCTTGGTAGATTAGTGCTACGACATAACTTTCAAAGATCGGAATATAACTTTTAACTGTCGAAATAGTTTTTATTTAAGTATGGTTGGTGTGTATTCCAACAAATAATCCACTTAGCATTTGTGAAAGGTACGTTGAATTTCACTTAAAATGTTCTTATGATATATCTGGACAGGATAATAACTCAAACAGAAATTGTTGATACAACGAATCCAATAGCGAACCTTGGTTCAGTCAGGAGTGTACACACACAACGTTTTCAAAAGAACCTTTACTCTGCTCATAACATGTAAAATAGATGAGCAATTAAAAATGGAATACAACAACAACAACAATCACAAAAACAGCAACTATAACAACAGCAACAACAACTACCACAATAACAACTGAAACACCAGCAACAGCAACTACCACAATAGCAACTGAAACAACAGCAACAGCAACTACCACAATAACAACTGAAACAACAGCAACAGCAACTACCACAATAACAACTGAAACAACAGCAACAGCAACTACCACAATAACAACTGAAACAACAGCAACAGCAACTACCACAATAACAACTGAAACAACAGCAACAGCAACTACCACAATAACAACTGCAACAACAACAAAACCTGAAACAGCAGCAACGACAATAAGCACATGAATATAGAAAACATTACATTCTTGACAGTGGATAACTACGGAAGAACTAAGAACGGCCATGTAACACAAAATTATATCAAGTAGAGGGCTAGATTGTGTAATTACAGAAGTATATAAACACTCATTTAATGATATAACAACAATAATGCTTGCGTTGTTTAATAAAATATTTCACAATAATGAATTCCCGATGTCATGGGACTCACGAATAACTACCGATATTTGAAAGTAGGACCGTTGGTGATCCACAAACATTTACAGAAATAAAAATCGTAACATCATTGAAAATATTACACTCACATATTGCTTAATGGACTGGCAAAATGATCACCGGTGTATAACAGAATCATAGGTGAACAGTTTGATTTCCAAAACGGAAAATCAGCAATTGATGGTACATTATACCGCACTCTATTATTATCAAAACATTGAATGAATGTAAACCCCTTTTTGCGCACATGTAGGTTGAGAAAAATATTTTGACAGCCTTGATCCGTTACACCGTGAATATTTTTTTAAAAAAAATAATGGCATCATGTATACTACTTATTTTCCATAGTTACATTTAACACATTACCTCATAGGCTATTTTTAAATACAACTTCTTTGTATAAATCTACCGAAAAGGAGCATTAACTAGAGAAAAGGAAGATAAATAGAGCATTTGCTCCTACAGGAGCAAATGCTCTGTTTATCACAATGGTTTCACAAAGTGACTTTTACAGAGTCGTCAAAATGGTATACCATAATTGAACAGAGCAGACCCTGTCCAGACAGCTCCTGCAGAAGCTGTCTGAGCTGGGTCTACTCTGTTTGCAAATGCGTAGAAAAGCGTGTAAATGGAGTAAAGGGTTAATACTTTATATATTTCTCCATTTTTCGCTGTTTTAGGAGCAAAACAAGGTGATCGAAGCTCATCTATATTGATGCTATACTATTAATGACATTATTTAAAATATAAACGGTGATATGGATGGCATGTTCGCTCTAACTTATTCATACTTTTATTTGCCAACGACGCTGTGCTATTTGCTAACCACTTCATATGCCTTACAATCACCATTATATAATGTAGGTAGTTACTACCAAACATGGGTCCTAAATAATAACACAAACAAAACAACATTCGTGATATTTGAAAAAGGAAGACAAGCATCTTACAGGTTCTTATTCAACGATGTAGCACTAGAAGTAGCTAAATCATCTATGAATCGATTTCTTTAACCCTTTCCCTGGTGAATATTAATGTAGGAAATAATTACGTTATGGATATTAATAAGATTATTTTTTATAATGGCATATGAACACAGGACATTTTGACTCAGGCAGAAGCTGTAGAATCAGATCTATATAACACTATAAGCAAACAGAGCAGACCCTGATCAGACGGCTCCTATAGGAGCCGTCTGATCTGGATCTACTCTGTTTGCAGATGCCTAAAAATGCGCTAGGGTTAAACATGGGCATAGGACATATTTTGAGAACGCATATACCTCAGCTGGCATCGTATTCTCTTTATGATTAATTTATAGCGGTTTGCTAATTAGACTAGCCGACAAAGATAAATTTATTCGACAGTTGTGATGGGTCATTATTAAATTATGGAGGTGAAATAATTGGCGAACATGAAGGACAAGTCGTTGAACGTGTCCTCTGTAAGTTACTCAGGAAACTTCTCAGTGTAAAAAGGTGATAAAATTTAGACGGATTTCACGATGAGATACCCAAAGGAAAATACATCGTAGAATTATCCTGTTTAAAATATTATATAATGTTGAACCTTGGAAAAAGCTATTTAATCACATACATATGAAATGCTTGGGCCTTTCAGTGCGAGACACGAGTCGCCGGTGTCTTTTTCAAACAGTGCAGACCCTGATGAGAGTGTTCCTAGAGGAGCCCTCTCATCAGGATCTGCACTGTTTGTCATGCTATTATTTTTTATAAAACCCCTGAATATTCACGGTAAGCTTGACCTGTTTGAATTTTGGAATAGTCCATTTGAAAAGTCATTGTTGAAAGGGTTAGGAATATTGAAGATTATAAGCACGCATACAACACACTTGAATATAGAAACGGGTCTTCTACACTTGTGGATACATGTACAACGATATCAGCCTAATTTTATTTGCAAACTATATGCGCGAGAATTCTGGATATCTTTAAACAACAATCGTATTCAAGTATTGATAACTCAATTAGGTTAATTTCTGATAGTAATTACATGTATATTGAAGTGTTTGAATGAGAGAGTATGAATGTAAACTGTTTTACTATAAACTGTTTTATAAACTGTTTTACTAGATTTAGATCATCACCACATGAGTGCCATAGAGACTGGGAGGTATGATAACATTTCATAGGAGGAAAGAATCTGTCTCCTATGGAGCAAATGTTCTGTTTATCACTTTGGTTTGAAAAGGTGATTTTTATAGAGGCGTCAAAAGGCGTCAATATGACGGAATGGGTTAACTTTTTCGCGATAGACTGTAAATGCTGTCTTCTTCTACAGTGATCATCAATGTTTAAGTCTTCCTATTTCTTTCTTTCTATCATACACTTACAGTATCAAACAGTCTGCATCCTGACGAGCTGATAATTACTGGGTGTCTCATCTTGACCCATCTTTTTGTTTTCGCCATTGGCAGCGAAAGGGTAGTATTATCGTTTTGTTGTATTCTTTGCGTAAGGAAGCAAATGAATACAACGTTATAGGTGTATTCTCGCGTCGGCCACATGCTACTCTCGCCGACCTGACAACCGCCATTCCGCATGGCAGTCAAGTACATGTACAAGTTATTGATGTGCATTCGATTCTGCCAGAGGATACTTAATGAATAAAGAAGTGCGCGTCGGATGACCTTATGCAAGTGATTAGGTAATCACACCTGTAACTTCGAAAGCAACTCCGAGTGGACAGTTTGATAGGCATAGCGGGAAACGGCGGAAATGTCTGCTGCAACTGAATCACTCACTAGAAAAAGTATTAGATCTAATATTTTCCTTTCTGACCCGCACTTTCATGCCAAGTATCAGAAGTTTGGTTTTCAAAACATTGTTCCCATGCAAAGAATACTGCAGCGTCTGCAACGCTTTGATTTCCATGCTGTTTGCTACCCAGATAAAGTAAAGCTATAAAGTACTTAACCTTTTCCCTGTTCTATGTTTATTTCAAATTTCAATACCTACTGAATATTCATGGTAAAAATAGTTATAGTGAAATACGGAAAGAGGAACATTGTAGTCATTTTAGAAAGTAAAGAAACCAGATCTGTCAAAATCCATTAGCAAATAGAGCAGACTCTGATTAGACGGTTCCTATAGGAGCCGTCTAATCTGGGTCTGCTCTGTTTTCAAATGTGTGAAAACACGTTTATATGAGTTAACCCTTTACTCCAATCATTCGCCAAATCGTGGAGACTGATCAGGGTCTGCCCTGTTTGCTTATGATATAATGTATGATTCTACAGTTTCTGCCATGGTCAAAAGTTAATGTAACCATGAGCGATCATAACAATAAATATAATTACAGTAGAACCCCTGTAATGCGACCACTTAATGAATAAACATGGGTGTTTTATAAACAGGTGGTTGCTTAATGCAGGGCAAAGTAATACAGAAAGCTCCTCTAATCTGCATTACTTTTTTCCTGCATTAAGCTACATGTATCGCCTGCATCTAGCACTTAGAATTATACATCTTTTAGATGGTCGCATTAGCGGGGTTTTACATGTAATGTTTATGATGCCATTATTTCTTACATGAATAGTCATGGAGTAAAAGGTTAATGATAACTTAGGACAAGTTAACCTTTAGTGCACAGCGGGCTGACAGTGGACCCAGGCGACTCCCCAATGGGATTCAAACTGCTAGCAACCAATCCGAATGTTCCGTATACGTAATAACAACCCATGTGAGTTCAACTCGATTTCTTTGGAGCAGTATATTACTCCCCTTTATATATTTAATACCATGTGTGATAATGTGTGAGTATGATAGGTGACGGGGTTAACACTTTCTGAGTGTCGTCCCAACCAAATGCAAATTTCAAAAGAATTAAGCACAGATATAGAAACAAAGTTTGAGACAAAAAGTGAAATCCCTGATCAGACGCCGCCTTGATTAGGCGGCGTCTGATCTGGGACTGCACTATTTGTCATGGTGCATTTTTGCGACATTGGCGGTGAAAGGGTTAATAAGCATACTTAATCCTTTGTGTGCGGGACACAAGTCTCTAATGTCCTTTGCAAACAGTGTAGACCCAGATGAGAGGGCTCCCAGAGGAGCCCCCTCACCAGGGTCTGCGCTGTTTGTCACATTACACTTTTCTTAAAACATTATCCCTGGATATTCATGGTAAGCTTGACCTATTTTAGTTTTGGAATGGTCCATTTGAAATTTCAGCGTTGAAAGGGTTTAGCTTACGTGCACGATATGCTTCCTCCGTAAATATCATTTTCAAGAAAGAAGGTGGTCGATTTTAAAATCGACCAACCCTCTCGACAAATTGTCAACTGCAATATATGTTATCTGCTACAAGGTTCTTTATTAAATTGTATTACCATGTTTTTAACAAAAACCGTAATCACAGTATTAAACCGTTTAACCTTAAATGAGACTCCGATTTATTCGGCGTCTCATCTGGATCCAAATTGTTTGCATAGGTAAATTCACAATTGGCAGTGAAAGAACTAATGCTTTAAACAATTACGTATTTCAGATTAACCTTTAGCCTGCTATGGGCGGATGAATAAATATCTATGCAAACATTTTGGATCCAGATGAGACACCGAGTAACTCGGCGTCTCATCAGGATCCAAACTGTTCGACATCCAGATTGCATTTTGGTAGACAAATTGATTATAACTTGAATTTTGAAAAATGTATTAGGTGATAAATTATGTTAAAATAATTTGCTCAGCAGGCTAAAGGTTTAACGTTCTTATATCATGCAGTAAGCGGTACAATCCGGACTGTCCGAATACGATCCCAATAGATACATGTACAATAAATTAAAACATCTATTTAATTTTGTTATTAACCCTTTCGGCGCCTAATTTCTAATTGTCGTCTGCAATCCAAGTTTGTTAAATCATTCAGTAAAATAAGGAAATGAGATAGTTAAATGCAAATTTCAAAGGAATAAATAAACATTTTTCTAGCACATATATAGAAAAAGAGATTGAGACAAATAGTGAAATCCCTGATCAGATGCCGCCTTGAAAAGGCGGCGTCTGATCTGGGACTGCACTATTTGTCGTGGTGAAAAAACACAAGGAGCCCGAACAGTTTGAAACTTTTAAAGCAGCAAGGAATGAATACAGTTGTCAATTAAAAAAGGAAAAAAGAAAATCTTTGAGTGAAAAAGTCATTGATTGTAAGGGTGACTCTAAAAAGTTGTATCAATTTGTATCTGATTTGACAGGAACTAAATCCGAAAATCCACTGCCTCCTAGCGAAAGTGAGATTACCCTCAGTGAAGACTTTGCCGACTATTTCATGAACAAGATACGGAACATTCGAGATTCTTTGAATTCTTTTAAAAACTTTGAGCCCATTCAGAAAGATGTTGTACAGTTTACTGAATTTGAAGAACTGAGTCAAGAAGAAATTAGAAAATTGATAAACGAGCTCAAGACAAAGTCATGTGAATTAGATGTTCTGCCTACAAAGATTCTGAAATTGTTTTTAGATGAACTATTACCTGTTATCACAAAGTTAGTTAACACTTCATTGAAACATGGTGTTTTCCCATCGAAATGGAAGCAAGCCATAATAAGACCGTTGCTGAAGAAAGTAGGATTGGAACTAGAACTGTCAAATTACAGACCCGTAAGCAATCTTTCCTTTCTGTCAAAACTTATTGAGAAAGCTGCATTGTTTAGACTTAACATCCACGTAACTGACCATGACCTTCTGCCCAAAAATCAATCGGCTTACAGACGATTTCACTCTTGCGAATCTGCCTTATTGAGACTTGTTCATGACCTACTTGAGGCTATGGAGAACCAGGAAGTAACTGCCCTTATTGCCATTGATCTTAGTGCTGCCTTTGATACTGTTGACCATGATATTCTTCTCGATGTTCTCAAGAGTCAATATGGAGTTTGTAATATTGCTCTGAAATGGTTAGACTCCTACCTACGACCAAGAAGCTGTCGCGTGAATGTAAATTCGTCACAATCACAACCTCGTTTGTTAGAGTGCAGTGTTCCACAGGGCAGTTGCCTTGGTCCTTGGCTCTACCTTGCATACGCAGGAACCTTGTTCGATGTTATTCCTCCATCTATCTCAGTATACGGTTTCGCTGATGACCATATTGCAAGTAAACGCTTTAAACCTACCCCCAGTAGTGAAATACAAACTGTTCAAAACCTTGAAGAATGTGCCATAACGATAAATAACTGGATGAACGAAAACAAACTTAAAATGAACACAGCAAAAACTGAATTCATCATTTTTGGAAATAAGCAACAGCTAAACAAATGTACTACACATTCAATTGATATCGCAGGAGATGTTGTTGAATCGGAAACGTGTATTAGATACCTAGGTGCTTTTCTCGATGAATCATTAACCTTCAAAGAACACGTGAAAAGAAAGTGTCGCGTTGCCATGCTGAACTACTATAGAATAAAATGTATTAGGAAATACTTGACAAAAGAATCTGCCGAAATTTTAGTTCTTTCACTAGTGATCTCTCATTTAGATTATTGTAATGTCATTCTGTACGGAATTGCACAGTGTGATATAGATAAACTACAACGAATCCAAAATATGTGCGCTAAACTCGTTTTGAATAGGAAATGGTCAGACAGCTCCAAACAATCTCTTAAAGACTTACATTGGTTACCTATAAAAGCTAGGATCACTTTTAAGATATTGACATACATGTACAATTGCTCTCTCAACCACGCTCCCGTTTATCTGACAGAACTTCTCGTAAAGCCAGCACCAACACGCTGTCTGAGATCGGCAGACAAAGCCCAAGAGATGTATGCTGTGCCTTTCAACAAGAGAAAGACCTTTAGTGATAGAAGTTTTGGGACAGCAGGTCCCAGACTTTGGAACGGGCTTCCTAGCGAGATTAAAAGAGCAGAAAATGTTGAATCTTTTAAAAGAAAGTTGAAAACACATTATTTCAGACACTTTAACTCACTTTTTAATATTTCGTAGAAACTGTCCGTGTGTTTTAGATGTATAAAGTACTTTACATAAAGTCTGGGTTTTAGTATATTATAACAGTTTTTTTTAACCATCGTTTTATGGATATTAGTTTTTATGCTTTCTTAAATGTATATTCGTGTATTGTATATCCTCTATCGATTTTTATTTGTCTCTGATTTTATTTATGTCAATGTACAACGCCATTGAATGCATTATTTGCAAAAATAGGCGTGTAACCAAGTGATTCAGTTTCAGTTTCAGTGGTGCATTTATGCGACTGCGGCGGTGAAAGGGTTAAAGATATTTCAATAAACGTTACGTATTAGTTAGTGTCTATTAAGTGAGGATTTAATGATTTTAAATGCCGAAGCGCAGCGAGCGTTAGCGAGCGAGCAAGGCATTTAAAGTCATTAAATTCGCACTTAATAGACACTAACTGATATAGTGTTTAGCCTAGTTTTTGGACAGGATTAAAAGTGGGCGGAGTGAAGCTGGACTTGGTCGCATGCGTTGCTAGGGGCAACAGCCGAGACCGTGTGTTGAACAAATGTTTCAGTCATTCAGAAAGATGGCAGAAATGAAGCCGATGTTCGACCTTCTTGGGGACCATGACGTTAAATTTTACGGACGATGCATTTCAAGATAGCTGTCTAACACAATTGTTAAATGTGCAAACACAAAAGTTGTTAAAACCCGAATTAGGTAAGATATTTCATTGAGTCGATGTTTCAAGCGCTGTGCTCTAAAAAAAGATAGCCAATGCAACAAATGCTTTAAAAATAAAATTCAGTTTTAAATGCAGACGTAGACTACACATGCTATTTAACCCTTTACGTAATAGGTACTTATTTTAACGCCTTTAATTATTCTTCCACTTTAGAAATTAGTTTCACTTTATACCGTCATGGGTAGGCATCGTAAGAAATATTTCCCATATCCTAGCTGACGGTAGCTTAAAGCAGGCAGAAATGAAGCAGAATACTCCTAAAGTCTGCTTTAATACTGAAACAAACTATGGAGGAAAGGGTTAGATCTAACCGACAGCTGTTAATTTTATCATATTTTATAATTTCAGGGCCTCGACAAGAGACCAGTTACATAAAAGACAGGAATTACCATATATAATGTTTAACAGTAAACCGTTGTACAATAGCCATTCAACGGCAAAACAATGAAATCTCTATAGACAGGTGGCTGCTTAATACAGACAAAGGTAGTTCAGAACGCCTCGAGGGAGCATTCTACATTACATTTGTCCTGCATTTAGCATTCACTTGTCTAATAACTAAATAGGGTCTTCTTTTTTGGTGTTTTTTAATGCTTTGGTTTTTTCTTCTTTATTTCGAATCTCAGTACATGTAGATCTACCAATAAAATGTTTGAGTTGCATCAATTTACCTCATTTCTTAGTCTCAGCTTGGTATTCTACACAGAACATGTATACACATGTGTATTTGACGCTCGCGCTGTTACATGGTGGGACGAGCTAAGCACTGTACGTCACAGGATGTACTCGCGCATGCGCTGGGGACAGCCGACTTAGTCGCTAAGTCAGCGATTAGTGCCTGACTATATGAAAATAATCGTGGAGAAATTCAAAATTTCCAGCATTGTGATTGGCCCAAAAAGTAGGTTAAACACTATTTTTTTTAAACAAATTATCCGTGTTAAGCTTTTACCTCACATAAACGCCCTTTAATGCACTTGCAAACAGAACAGATCCAGGTCAGATGGCTTCTGTAGGAGCCGTCTGATCAGGGTCTGCTCTGTTTGCTTATGATATTATATAGAGCTGGTTCTACATATTCTGTCAAAGCAAATAATTCCCTTGAACTATTTTCCTGATGAAAATTAAGCTTATAAACATTCATCATGGCATTATTTCTGACATGAATATTGACTAGGCAATGGGTTAAGAAGTAAACTATTGTTTCGTTTGCTTATTGACCCTGTTAACATTTAACCCACCATGAAACAAATGGCCTGCTCAATTTGATTTTTTCCCACTTCCAATTCGATCAAGTTTCTACCAAATATATTGACCCAGTGCCGTGATACAAGCTTTTACGAAACGTTTGAATAAGTCTTAACAACTTGGAGGCTGATGAGATGCCGAGTTACTCGGCCCAGGCTGTTTGCAAATGGGATTCCGGTCGCTGGTACTCGTAGCGAGATCAAAGTTGAAGATGCCGGGGTCCTCGGTCCTTAATTTGAATTCAAACTGCTTGCAATGATGTCATAAATAATTATGTTGTTTTACAGTGTAGTTAACTCTTCTCTCACTACACGCAACCTGACTCGCATTTGCAAACAGCTTGGATCCTGATGAGACGCCGAGTAACTCGGCGTCTCATCAGGATCCAAGCTGTTTGATACATGATCAATAGTTTCTCAAAGTCTTGATCGAATCGGAAATAGTAGAATTTGCATTATATCCACATTTGAGTAGACACGTTTTTTGTTTTGTTTCAGAAATTACTTAGCATGCAAAGAGTGTCACCACTTACTGACTCAGTATAAAACTCCTACAGAGCGGAGGTTTCTTTAAAGCTGGGCAAAAGCAATGCAGAAAGGTCCTTTGGGAGCTTCGTTTATTACTTTTGTCCTGTATTACGCTATAATCTACTTTAGCCCTTTCCTCCATAAATACGCCTTTCTACGCCTCTGTAATAGTCACTTCTTGAAACCATTGTGATAAATAGAGCATTTGCAATTGTAACATTTTCCCTTTCTGTAGTAAATGCTCCTTTTCGGTAGATTTATTCAAAGAGGTTTGGTATAAAAATAGTCTATGAGGGAATAGGTTAATGACTTGGATCCTGTTCATGGTCATTTAACCCTGTATCTGGTTGGAGTTAATGTTTACGCTTTTTGTTGTCGTGCCCAGATTCTGGTGTAAGTTTGACATTGTTTTCACTTCAGTTTCATATTTCAGAAAACAGGTTTCATCGATGAAAATGGTGCTAGCAGACTTACATTTATTGAATAAACACTGTGTCGTACTTTTCACTGAACCTAATTCGCACCTAGTAAATTGAATATTTCCTAAAAGCTTGTACAGTTGTACTTCGATATCTCGGTCACGGATAACTCGACCTTTTGGATAATTCGAAGTAAAAGTTCGGTCCTTCAAAACTTTTACAATAAAGAATTAAAATGTATCACTAAGCATATCTAGAAACACGTGACAGCTTAATGAAGGTCGAGAGTGATGATGACAGCCCTTACAGAAGCTTTCAGCATTACTTTAGACCAGCCTTGGGCTGTTGACCTGAGACATTATTCAGATTAGAAATAGGATAACTCGAAACTCTGTTATCTCGAGGTACTTTGTACGGTCCCTTAGAGTTTGAGATATCGAAGTTCTGAGACATTATTCAGATTAGAAATAGGATAACTCGAACCTCTGTTATCTCGAGGTACTTTGTACGTTCCCTTAGAGTTTGAGATATCGAAGTTCTGAGACATTATTCAGATTAGAAATAGGATAACTCGAACCTCTGTTATCTCGAGGTACTTTGTACGGTCCCTTGGAGTTTGAGATATCGAAGTTCAACTGTACTTTTGAGTTGATTTTCCCCAATATAGTACAGTATAGCATCACTAATACGACCACTCAAATAAACAAAAGTCTAGTTCTAGATTTCGGTATCCTAATACAGGACACATATCACGCAGAGGGCTCATGTATATGAATTTGGAACTTTCAGCGTGACATTTGCCTTGCAAACACATACTTTAACCCTGTCCCTGATGAATATTCGTGTAGGAAATAATGATATCATGAATATTAATAAGATTATTTTCTATAATGGCATATGAACACAGGACAATTTGGTTCAGACAGAAGCTGTAGAATCAAATCTATATTGTACCATAAGCAAACAGAGCAGACCCTGATCAGACGGCTCCTATAGGAGCCGTCTTATCTGGGTCTACTCCGTTTGCAGATGCGTCAAAATGCGCTTACATAAAGGAAAGGGTTAACAGATTCCTGTGCTAATAAATTACGGGGTCGCATTAGTGAAACTTTACTGTATAACTTATCGGTACCTTATTTTTGCTATTAACCCTATCCTTCATTTAAATGCATTTTCACACATTTGCAAACACAGTATACCCCGTCTGATCAGGATCTGCTCTGTTTGCTAATGGAATTTGATAGGTCTGTTTCTTTAGTTTTTAAAATGACTACAATGTTCTACCTTCCATATTTCATTGTGACCATTTTGTCCGTGAATATTCAATAGGTGTTGATTTTTTAAATAAACACAGAACAGGGAAAGGGTTAACAAGGGGTATAACATTTATCATCTGCCTCGACATACTTTTCAGAAGCACATATTTTTTTTTACTTTAAAATAGTTCTGTTTACACCATTTGGCATGAAAGGTAATAAATATTTTAAGCAGTCAGAACAAATTCTACCAGTAGAATTCAGTGTTGTTTTGCAAATATTTCGATGGCAAGACATTTTGCAGAGAACAGAAAAGCTAAAGTTTACGCAACAAAACGTTTATTTAAAAAATCATAGAATTAACAAAACTCTGGAAATTGAAGTAAACAAAAAACATATCCCTGTGATCTGTCAGCGCCAGTGAATACAAACAAATATCATGTCATAGTAATGACATTCACATCGCTTTGTTCAAAGAAACTTAAGGGATCTTATATGGTTCATTTTGAAATAAATGTGTTTATGTCGTGAAGCGTTTCTGTATGAATCTGTTATGTCGTTGTCTTTAAGGACAATAAAGCTCTAGTTTTTATTTATTGTAAGGGGGGAATAGTGAAGCAAACCCATGCTTCAAAATAGCGTGTCTATTATAAAATTATGTTTTTATTGATGTTCTTTCATCGTTGTCGACAATGAGCGTAACATTTACGTAGTCAGTCACATGTCAGGCCGATTCCTGCTTGGAAGTACCAGCCACGTGTAGGACACTTGAAGTCGGTTGTTGCATCTGAAGTGGAGGTGCTTGCCACCATCATCTTCTGAAGAGCATGTCTCCTCTTGTACTTCTCTATCCGTGTGTTCTCTGAAGATTTTTCACTCAACAAAATTGCAGAGCTAAAGGATGCATAAATTTAAACATTTTCCAGAATAACTCCTTTATTTCTCCACCAACCCCTATGCTGTTACCACTTTTTAGAATCGTCTCTTCGAGAAATGACGATTTTAGTATTTGGGTACGCAACTCTTAATTATCAAATATGTCAAGTAGAATGAAGCATGGTCTTGTTGCACTGCCTGTTATACAGTAAAACCCCTCTAAACCGGAATTCTAGAAGAGAAGAATTTAGATACTTTATGCAGGTGGCTGCTTCATGAAGGGTGAAAGTTATGCAGAAGAGGTGGTTGTTTCATGCAGGGTGAAACGAATGCAGAAAGCTCCTCTATGAGCTTTCTGCATGACTTTCACCCTGCATGAAACGAATGACCGCTTGAGACCGGTTCTACTATAAATGAGTAAAGCTGATCTGAATAATTGACAATGACCCGTATTCAAATACAGTTGAACTTCGATATCTCGAACTTCAAGGGACCATATAATTTTGTTCGAGATAACAGAGGTTCGATTTATCCGATTTATAATCTGAAAAATATCTCATGTTCACAGCTTAATGCAGGTCTAAAGTAATTTGAAAGCCCCTCTATGAGCTTGCAGCATTTCTTTCGACCTGCATTAAGCTGTCACATGTGTTTCTAGATATGTGTAGTGTCTTCATGTCTACTTCATGTCAAGTAGTGTCATACAGTTTGGATTCTTTGAGTGGTTTCAATGTGGCATATGATTAGGTAGTCTTTAATAATCGGTTGTTTTGTTCGAAGTGTAGACCTTTATTGTTGGTACATGTACGAGCCACGTGTATAGCGGTTACGCATGCAAACGTATGCGGCAATGCCTAGTTCGGTCGAGCACATGCTTTACGTTGTATTGGGTTGTGGGTTCGAATCCCAGGCCCGGTGCGTTTTTATACGCCCACCTAATAAAGGTGGTCGTATAATGGCATGGTCCTGTCCGTCCGTCCGTCCGTCCGCTCGTCTGTCTGTCTGTTCGTTCGTTCGTCGGTCAACATTTTGTTTGTCCGCCGTTTTCTCGTGAAACTATTTGACAGATATTAATGAAACGTCACACAAATCATCTGAAGCTGAGTAGATTCTGAGGTTCATTTCATTTGTCATTACGGAGTTATGGCCTTTGCACTTAAAAAATAATGCAAATATGAGGATGGCTGTAACTTTTTCATTTTAATGATTTGTAATTATGATGTTACCTAAATATGGATTTTCACATATATTGCGGGGTTTTATGTGTAATTTTATTTTTAAAGTTATGGCCCTTGAACTTTGGGCACACTTAATGAACAACACTTAATGTGATAATGGTTTCTACGTCAGTGTGTTTTAGCAAGTGAATAGCATTGATCTGTGACGTAATGTGGATTATTGGTGTCATACACGGATCATGGCTCATTAAAACAATCACCCTTTTCTGCTATTATTGCAGATAGTCCTGTTTTTCTCATGTATCAGTTAATTAAAAGAACTACACAATAATCTCAGTCTCTATTTCCATATCTGTGCTTTATTCCTTTGAAATTTGCATTTATTTATCTCATTTCTTTATTTTACCATATGATTTCACAAAATTCGATTGCAATTAGAAATTTGGCACCGAAAGGGTTAAAGATATGTTAGACAGCCATTTTACGCTTGCGTAATACATTGATTGTTCGCACAGTTTATTTTACATTCACATGTGGCCGCACAAATGTTGACAGATTCCTCCTTTAACCCATTACATCATAGGCTATTTTTAGATACAACCTCTTTGAATAAATCTACCGAAAAGGAACATTAACCAGAGAAAAGGAAACTTTTAGAATTTTGTTTGAAACCACTGTGATAAATAGAGCATTTGCTCCTATAGGAGCAAATGCTCTATTTATCACAATGGTTTCACAAAGTGACTTTTACAGAGTCGCCAAAAGTCGTCAATATGAGGGAAAGGGTTAAAAACTAAAATCTGTAAGAAAGAAATATCCGTGTGAACCTTTCAACAAGATGTCTTTTCGCACAAAATTTAGATTTAACTGTTCAAAAATTAACCCTTTCCTCCATAAATACACATTTCTACGCCTTTGCAAACAGAGTAGACCCAAAACCAGATGGCTCCTGTATGAGGTTTATTTATATTATAGACCTGATTCTACAGTTTCTGCTTTGGCAAAGTGTCATGTGTTAATATACCATTTTAAAAATTAATCTAATCAATATTCTTTGTATCATAATACAAATGAACTTCGCTATCTCAAACTCGGATAACTCGAAATTCGGGATAACTCGAACAAAAATTCCAGTCCTTCCAAAACTAACACTACAAAATTGCTCTAAAATGTATCGCTACAGATATCTAGAAACACATGTGGCAGCTTAATACAGGTCTAAAGTAAAGCTGAAAATTCCTACAGGAGCTTTCAGCATTACTTTAGACATGTGTTAGACACGTTCCGATTAGAAATCGGATAACTCGAATATCTGTTATCTCGAACTAATTTGTACGGTCCCTTGAAGTTCGACTTATCGAAGTTCAACTGTATATTTCATGAATATTCATGGAGTAAAGGATAAAGGTTCCGAACGTCAACATATTACGGAATACATCATGCTGTAGCTGATGTACAAGAAGCTGTCAAAACTGTAAAAGGACTCTATTTGTCTATTTACAGCGATTGGCCATTCCGCGTAGGAAATTCGGTCTTGAAAGAGTTAGACAATTAAATACAAATAGAAATTCCACACATGAAGAATTTATAGTCGTATTATAGTCATACTAAATTTGACAAGCGACAAAGAAAACGACCCTCCGAACCATACCACTCAGACGGATATTGATTAAGCTTTCGTGCCACATCTCCTACCTGACTTGTGTCCTGAGAACTATATAAAATTATAAACATACTAACCCATTTTCCGCCAATGTTGCATAAATGCACCACGACAAATAGTGCAGTCCCAGATCAGACGCAACTTTTTCAAGGCGGCGTCTGATCAGAGACTTCACTTTTTGTCTCAATCTCTATTTCTATATATGTGCTTTATTCCATTGAAATTTTGCACTAATTTATCTCATTTCCTTATTTTACTGAATGATTTAACAAACTTGAATTGGCTAGGACAATTCGAAACTTGACGCCGAAAGGGTTAAGCGTTAGTGCAACTAACATCTCCTGCTTGACATATGTTCAAATTAGAAGTGTCCTTAGGACTATATAAATATATTAAGAACTTCAAGTGTCATGTCTGTTGCACTACAGAACTATACAGACGTGCAGACTAATTTTCCAATAACACTTGCATTAGTGTTTCAGATGCATTACTGCAGGAGCTGTCTCGTCAGGGTCTGCACTATTTACAAATTGATTGTGCAACCGGTACACTCCACAGCAGTGATTGCACAGCGAAATACTTGTACACAGTGAAGATATATGTAATTATACAACAGGGCATGGGTAAAGAAGGAGACATGTATTTTAAAATTCAGCAAGCGAAGGGTTAAGCGGCCATCAAAACAGGTCTAAGTATGGTATTCGTGGGGCAGATGATAACTAAATGCCGGATAAAGGTAATGCAGAAAGCTTCATATAGCAGCTTTCGATATTAGTTTTGCCCTGCATCAATCAACCACTTATTTTAAGATTCCTTTGTTCAATAAATGAATGGCCACTTAGGACAGGCTCTGCTGCATTGCAAAGTTATATAGTCAAACAAGTCATGTCATAGTTTAAACGCGTATTGCTTGTAATTGACAATATCATCCGTTTTGTTCTAAAACACCTTTAGTGTTCTTTAATTTTAATCCTGGAGAATTGCAAAGATTATATACCTTATTGAAACTAAGAGCTGATTAAAATAATAAACATTGACTTTTATTCAGATCTAATTCTACATATTCCCGAAAGAGACGTTTCAAACCTAACACATATTGTAAAAGGTATTTGTTTGACACCACCAGGGAATTATCAGAAGAACGTTCCTTAAGTGCTGTAACATTTAACCTTTAATACGTGAGTAATTGAAACTAGCATCTCCTTTTCTGAACGTTAATTAAATAAAAGATTGTATCAAATTTTAATCACTGAAGAAAATGATTCTATGAATTTAAACAGTGCAGACCCTGATCAAAGGGCTCTCTCATGTCTGTTCTGTTCGCAAGGGTCTTATATACTCCATGTTAAAAGTTGATATAGAACCAAATTGTATAGTATTCTAATGTTCTGCAGTTGTTAAAAGGGTAGATGATAGTTTGGTTGTATAAAACTATCCAAAACAAGTGAAAATGAATAGTTTACACTCTGTAATAATAACGATATTTCCTATAATAAAAATATATATATATATGTCACGAGTCAACTGGTGCAGTTTTATATTTTTGTAATTATTGTTGTATTTACCTCAGATTGATGGGCCTCTTTTTGAATAGCAGGTCGATAGCTAACGTTATGTAAGCCAACTAGATTTACACACTGAAAATGAGTTACTGAGTAAAAGTACACGTACGCATTAGATCTAGTGTACGGTTTTATTGCATAGGTTATTCTGTGTACTTAAATGTTTATTTTACTTAAATTGATGCAGTAATAATGATTTTAGGTATGCAATTCAGTGATTGGAGGTTTTAAATCTTGTTTACTTTACGCACGTGATATTCAGGCTAGGCTTATGTATAATTGGACGTGTAGTCAAGGACATATCGACACACACACTGATACAACCACGACTGACAGGTTGCGCTAAGAAAAGCTAGTGTCCATTATACACGGCAATTGGGTGAGTTTTTATGCCCCCAAAGGCGGGCATATAGTAATCGCATTGTCCGTCCTTCCGTCTGTCCGTCTGTCCGTCCGTCCGTCCGTCTGTCCGTCCGTCTGTCCTTCCGTCCCAAATTCGTGTCCGGTCTGTAACTTCTTCATCTTTCAATGGATTTCAATATAACTTGCCACAAATGTTCACCAGACAGAGACGATGCGTTCAACTCCCTGGTCCATGGGTCAAAGGTCAAGGTCACAGGGTACAATTACGTTGTCACAAATTTCGTGTCCGGTCTGTAACTTCTTCATCTATCAATGGATTTCAATATAACTTGCCACAAATGTTCACCACACAAAGGCGATGTGTCGCATTCAACTCCCAGGTTCATGGGTCAAAGGTCAAGGTCACAGGATACAATTACTTTGTCACAAATTTCGTGTCTTGTCTGTAACTTCTTCATCTACAATGTATCAATGGATTTCAATATAACTTGGCACAAATGTTCACCAGAAAGAGACAATGTGTTGCGTTCAACTCCCAGGTCCATGGGTCAAAGGTCAAGGTCACAGGGTACAATTACTTTGTAACAAATTTCGTGTCCGGCCTGTAACTTCTTTATCTATCAATGGATTTCAATATAACTTGGCACAAATGTTCACCACACAAAGACGATGTGTCGCTTTCAACTCCCAGGTCCATAGGTCAAAGGTCAAGGTCACAGGGTACAATTACGTTGTCACAAATTTCGTGTCCGGTCTGTAACTTCTTTATATATCAATGGATTTCAATATGATTTGGCACAAATGTTCACCAGACAAAGATGATGTGTCCCTTTCAACTCCCTGGTCCATGGGTCAAAGGTCAAGGTCACAGGGTACAATTACTTTGTCACAAATTTCGTGTCCGGTCTGTAACATCTTTATCTATCAATGGATTTCAATATAACTTGGCACAGATGTTCACCAGACAAAGACGATGTGTCGCGTTCAGCTCCCTGGTCCATATGTCAAAGGTCAAGGTCACAGGGTACAATTACTTGTTTATCTGTGAATAAATTTCAAAGGAACCTGGCACAAATGTTCATCACACAAAGACGATGTGTCAACTCCCTGGTCCATGGGTCAAAGGTCAATGTCACAGGGTCCAATTTTGGGGGGCATTTGTCACGTGACATTTATTGTTGACTATTTCTTTCCTGTTACTTTATCGAGAACGTTTGTTTTTCTGCTGGGTTCCGCTGTTAACGGCAGTGAGATTTAGTAAAAACAAGATGTGTTTGTGAAACACTATGCCCCCTCATATATTTGACCTCTGACCTTGAAGGATGACCTTGACCTTGACATGTCATCCTTCAAAATGTGCGGCTTTATGAGATACATATGCATGCCAAATATCAAGTCTCTATCTGTACTGGCTCAAAAGTTATGACCAATGTTAAAGTTGCTGACAAACAAAGACAAACAGACAGGGCAAAAACAATATGCCACCCGACTATCGTCATCGGGGGCATAAAAAGCTTTAGAGTAGCCAGTTTACTCTAAAGTAGCCAGTTTACTCTAAAAGGGCTTTACAGAGAGGTTAGGCTGTATGCTAAATTTGTTACGTTGCAAAGTTTGAGCATGGAAGCAGTTGTTATATATCATTGTTGAAAGGCAATTTGTGTATACAGTATGTCTGTATTAAGTAGCCACTAAAAAGGTTTACCAAATTAGTGCTTTCGACGAGTTAGTCTTGCCTTGGAGGGCTACCGTCTTTAGCGGTCATATTTATTACCTCCCCTTGTGTGACGGGTATTTATTACTTCCCTTGAGTAACAGGGAAACAGGGTTTTGATTGTAAATCCTGGTTTTGTTAGGTTTGCAATTCATATTTATTTTGCATTTTATAATATTTACGTAGCTGTAAGCAGCACGTGTATTTAATACTTGTATCACTGTCGTGTGTAGGCAACGGCGTATGTGGAACTTCACTGTGTATAACCACACTGGTGTACATAGGCGAGGTAGCACGTGGCTGTTATTAGTGTTAGACTTAATTGGTATAGCGGTTTTATATGCAGTTATGGATCTGTATATGTATGACATACGGGCATGTATGTGACTTATTAATAGTAGATTTGCTGTACTTAGTTACGTGATGAAAATATAAGGCTGTCAGTATTACTTAATTTGTGTTACCGCTGAGGAAAAACACTTATACTGGTTATATTGTTGTAGCCGTTCTTACTTGAGATCCAGAGACAGACACGCAGCAGACGCCATAGGGATGATCTGATCTGCCGAGGCCATACACGTTGGTGTTCCTACTCTGTGGGGGTTTTCGTGCCATAGACGTTGGTGAACACCAGGGATCCGAGTGTTGATATTAGGCGTGAGATAAGAGATTACAGAGACGTGAGATAAGAGTTCATAGAGACGTGAGATAAGAGTTATAGAGATGTGAGATAAAAGTAGCTCTATATTGAGTGCTTCATTATAGACTGGGTAGTGCACATTATATACCCTAGTGACACTCATGCGTACGTAATATTTAAAGACAGCAAGAGACACTTATCAGCTAGTGGCCACGAACATTTAATGCAATAGTTTTTTTATTTGATTGCATTCTGTATATTTGTGTATTTCTTTGTAAATAGATTTATTTGTTAAATTTACTTCTTGTTTGTTGTTGGTTGGCGACCTAAGGTATCACCCTCGGTAGCTTGTCGTTACAATACAGTAAAATCCCGCTAATGCGACCACCTAAATGAGGTATAATTCTAGTTACTAGATGCAGGTGGTAGCTTAATGCACATGACAAAAGTAATGCAGAAAGCTCTTAGAGGAGCTTTCTGCATTACTTTTGCTCTGCATTAAGCAACCACCTGCTTATAAAGACACCCATGTTTATTCATTAAGTGGTCGCATTAGAGGGATTCTAATATATATATATGGTGTAAAGCTTTATTTCTGTGGCATTATTTCAGGGTACAATCTATTTGATAGTAGTTGGAAGTATTTAAAACATGAAACGAATAGGAGTTTAATAGGAGTCTACGCCTCTGTAAAAGTCACTTTTAAAACCCATTGTGATAAATAGAGCATTTGCTCCATAGGAGCAAATGCTCTATTTATCATAATGGTTTCAATAATACACAATTCCAACAGTTTCCTTTTCTCTAGTAAATGCTCCTTTTGGGTAGATTTATTCAAAGAGGTTCGGTCTAAAAATAGCCTATAAGGTAATGGATTCAGTTATAGTTAATCAATCAATACCAAAAGTTATACACATATTCATTTCATTGAAATAATGCATATTGCTCTTTTGCATCCATTTAAAATCATACAGTCGATTTATCAAACTTTAACGGACTATATAAATTAGTTCGAGATAACAGAGGTTAGAGTTATCCGAATTCTAATCTGGAGAATTTCTCAAGGTCACAACTTAATGAAGAACTAAAGTAATGCTGACAGCTCATGTAGGAGCTTTCAGTATTACTTTAGACTTGCATTAAGCTGCCAGATGTTTTTTTTCTGGATATGCATAGTGATTTTAGAGCAATTCTGTATTGTAAGTTTTGGAATGACCGAACTTTTTATTCGATATATCCAAAGTTCGAGTTATCCGTGGTCGATATCGAAGTTCAACTGTATATACATATAGCTGAATATTATCTGTATCTGAATACAGCTAAATCCATAGAAAACGGCCGACAATTAAAGAGACGGAAACTTCGGAAACACTAACAATGCCTTTGTGGTGGATTGGATGGAGGACCTCCGTGGTATAGAGGTTATTGTGTTACGGTAAATTTTGAATTACAGTAAAACCTTGATTATTCGAATTTTTGTATAGAATTTAGACCCTTTTAGGCAGGCGGCTGCTTAATGCATGGTGAAAGTCATGCAGAACGCTCCTAGAGGAGCTTCCTGCATGACTTTCACCATGCATTAAGCTGCCACCTGTCTTAAAGATCGATAATGATACGTATTTTAGTGTTCGAATAATCGAGATTTTACTGTAATTAGTTATGAAAGTCGCTATGTGATAACCATAAACTAACATATATAAGCTATATATATATATATATATATATACACACACATATTATCAACTACTACAGGGTCTCAGAGTTGTTGAGTAACGATTTAGCTTGCAATGAATGCTAAATTACAGTACGAGTAGCTTTTATAGCGAGGGGTAATAAGGTAGTTCCTTGTTTGAAGTAGACATAAGGGCCGTGTTCACCGAGTCAGATGACCTATGTATGCGAATGTAATATACAAGTAATTTCTCACCACAAGTGATGACTGAATCTGAAAGTTTGTTATAGTTGACGGCAATTACTTTATATTGGAAAATGTCACAGGTTAAAAATGAGCTGTATGTGGTGTATTAAGTATGATCCTTTCATTATATACTGTATACATTATTATTGACTTTGAGTTTAGATGCATAAAACCTTTTTGTTTGAGCTGTTACTTACTTTATCGGCTTTGCCATCGTATTGATATCTTCGTTCATATTATATTCATATCAAGCGTAGCTGCGACGATGGATGGCTTTCAATTTATGTTTAAATGGTCAGAGATAGAAAGGCACTCTTCCTGTGAATGTTTTGTTGACTGTATAGTATGACACTGAATGCGTTAATCCAGTCGTTTAGTGAATCGCCTGTTAACACTTTCGGCTCTAAATTTCTAATTGTCGTCTGCACACCAATGTTGTTAAATCGTATGGGGAAATAAGGAAATGGGATAAACAAATGCAAATTTCAAAGGAATAAAGCAGAGGTAAAGAAATAGAGATTGAGACAAAAAGTAAAGTCCCTGATCAGACGCCGCCTTAGATAGGCGGGGTCTGATCTGGGACTGCACTATTTGTCGTTGTGCATTTATGCGACATTGGCGATAAAAGGGTTAAGCATAACATTTTAACGATGCATACTGCAGATCATGTTAGAGAGAGAGAGAGAGGGGAGAGAGAGAGAGAGAGAGAGAGAGAGAGAGAGAAAGACAACCCTATATATAAACTGTTGTAAACTGTGTTTTACGTATTATTTAATGATTTTGACATGTTAACAACTTCTATATATCTATATATGTTTGTGTTCAACTTAGCATTAATGATATCTGAATATTCATGTAATACTTCTAAAGCCTTCGAAAACTGCCGAACTTTTGCGAACAGAAAACCATTCTTGAGTTGATGAAAATCAACGTAAAATGTTGGAAAAGCTTCGATAGACTCCGAATTTATTTCAGAGAACGCTATGAATACCAATTAAGTGTTTACAACAACGACTGACACATGTCAGTCGAAGCTGTTCATCCAAATGAATTCGCCCGGTACACATAATTGTTTTTACAACATGAGAGACGTGTTTCCGTTGATTTCCGCAATACTCAAAAGTTTGTTATTATTTGGTACAAACAACGTGTTCCTTTACATGCTCTTAATTAATTTTAAGGAGGTACATTCCGATTTTTAGGTAATTTTCTTATGCGAAAACATGAGCAGACTAAATGAATGTGTTTTCCTCGCGAAATGTAGTGACAAGTGTTCTCGATGCGACGCTTTAAATGGTAGTTGCTACTTTACCTTTGTGCCAAAGACAGCGGTTTTCAAATAGAAGACAAGCACATTGATATCCTTAAAACACACACTACCTTCAGTCCATGTGTTGTTATTCTGCGAGAATTTCGACAAAGTGCGGGATTGACAATACTGTAGAGAGCTTAGCCGAATTCAGGAGAACAGTATTATGCAATACACAACGTTCATACTAGTAAACTGATAACTTTTAAACTTTTATTTTAGCCTTTACACATTGCCTCATACTGACGCCTTTTAACGCCTCAGTAAAAGTCACTTTTTGAAACCATTGTGGATGTGGTAACCTTTGCAGACAGGTTGTGCCAGTAACCTGGTGTCTCATCAGAATTCAACCTGTTTAACTCATTATCTCCTAGGCTATTTTTAGACCCAACCTCTTTGAAATAATCTACAGAAAAGGAGCATTAATTAGAGAAAATGAAATTTTTAGAATTTTGTAGTTTGAAACCATTGTGATAAATAGAGCAAATGCTCTATTTATCACAATGGTTTCACAACGCGTAGGCATTGATCGCTTTAGATATGTTCGTTAGTGAAATGGCATCAAATTCAATGACGTAATCGCACATCAAAAGATATAACCACTTGCAGAATTATATACAGGCAATGATGTGCACGCTGATAACCCCATGTTATAGTTTCATGTGCGTCGGGTTAGTTGTCCCGTTAATTTGTAAGCTTTTTTTAGTTTATGCAACTAACGGCACATTGGTCAAATGATTAATGATTAATAACTGACTTAAGGTTCCAAAGTAAGGTTGTCTACGACAGTCCTCGTGGAATTAATTATTATACTGCAAAATAAAGGTGAACTAGAGTCGGCTATACTGCAATTTACAGGCACGTGTACTGTGCATGTGCATAGATAAAATCTGAATCGAATTGGGCGTGGATTGTTTTTATAAAAGCGGAGGTTTTGGGGCTAACCGGTACGTGCACAAGCACTTTGACAACATTTGCACCCGTTAGGCGAGGGTTCCATGTATTTTCCTCAGCAGAGAATAAAAAGTCAGATACCCCGCCAATGATCTGTATTACGATTTTATTATACTGCAACGTTTAATATGTGTAGCAGTTAATTTGCGTTGTTAATGTAGGCGTCGTTTTGCTTCCCCTCAGGGGCCTTATTCTGTAAGGTAAGGGCGTGTATCCCTTAACGACCCAACGTCACCTTATAATTACCTGCTTATTACATTTGTGGATAGAAGGGGATCTTCCAAGTGCATTAGTTTCTCAAAGGATCAGTCGTTATTAAAACTTTCTGCAGATCAGAACTATTTTTCAGCATGAGAACGGTTAAACTTAATTGAGGGAATGGCGCAATTCCAACGTCAATTGGATGACGTCAAAATGACGGTTTTATAATATTCAAAAACATGGACGTTGGAAGGAGCGGCTATACTGCAATTTACAAGTATGTATACTGTTCATGTGCATAAATCTGATTCGAATTTGACGTGAATTGTCTTTATAAAAGTGGAGGTTTGGGGGCTAATTAGTACTTGCACAAGCACTTTGACAACATTTGCAGCATCAGAGCAGAATAAGACCTTCGCCACGTATCGGGCGTATCATTTACATTGTTATACAACAACTATAGCAAAATTGTTCGCAATGGATAACTTTGTTCCGCCCCAAACGCTTGTCATTTCGTTTGAGAGAGGTTGTTTGGATCGAATCGACGAAGTGAAGCCGGTCGGCCATTTTTTGTTGTTGTAGCAATGAAGCGAGGCCCTCGACGGGGAAAGTCCAGTGTTGCTGATGACTCCGTATATAATCAGAAATTCGAGGGATATACGACTCTTTATACATGGCTAATTAACCAATCAAAATCGAGGATTTTACTTTGCAGTATAATGACATGAATTACTAAGAGGTTAAAATATGGCCTAGGTGTGCCTTCTGGCCATAATGGCACACCTGGTGCCATAATAGCCCGAGGGCTTTAGCCCGAGGGCTATTGTGACACTAGGTGTGCCATTATGGCCAGAAGGCACACACAGGCCATGTTTTGACCTTTTTATTGAATATCTATTCTTACAATTTTTACTATAGATCTAGATGTCACCTATCATTTCAACACAATCTACCATCCCAACAAACCACAGAAATAGATCTAGATCTATATACTTTTAAAACAAATGATAAAGGACTAGTTATGCCTTCATGGGGATCCGAATCCCCGCCGAAAAATATGTAGTCCGACGTAATAATCACTAACACTAACAAAAGGATATTTTACATTTGACTGCATTGTTTAACTTATAAAATTTGTTTGAGATCTTCTGATGGATGATGTGAACTAATGACGTCACAACTGTCATTTTTGAATAACAAACAAAATAGGTAGATCTAGTACCGATCGATAAGCACAAACAAAGAAATTCATTTTAATAGAACTTAACGATTGCATAAACGATTTTACAACGACGTCAAACCCTTTTATCCGGCCATGTTTGAATAGATCTAGATCTATGTTGCTAACATCAACGCATTGCACGTGAAAAAAGATCGTGGGCCGATTATGGATAATCGGCCCGCCGGGCCATTATGGATCGGTCACATGACTCCCTAATGACAGTTTTCTACGGCAATTGTGTTACTATTTATAGTAAGGGTATTCAATAAAAGATTTTAAATGTCGTTCTAAATTCAGTCACGAAATTCACAGATGTGCAGTCGTTAAGAAGTTTTTAAGGTGGATTATACTTTAGTAAAACTCATTATGTCAGCTGTCTAAAACTTTTCCTGCATACCGACAATCACCATCCGTTTTTCTCTGAAACTCCGTTGGTTCACTTCAATATCAATAAGCGAGAATCAAAATGCTAAAAGAATTGAAAGCTGATGAGCAATGACTTTTATTCAAATCTAATCTGTAACATTCCCAAAAGAGACTTTTCAAACCAAAATCTTACAGGAGAAGATATTATTGTACACCATTGGGGAGTTTTCAAAAGAACATTCCTTAATGCTCTCACATTCTACAAAGGCATAAAATAAGAATCCGTGTCTAAAGGAGGTAAATGTCTCGCAATGCAGCCGCAAGCACCGCAGTGATTGATTAATATACGAAGTTGTTAAAAGGGTAGATGATATTTTAAGTTCCTATATACTCATATGCAGACTTGAAATGAAGTTTATTGTAATAAAAACTAAAAAGAGAATATTACGCGAATGTTTAATATGTAAGAAAATATAACCCAAGAGCTATATATACGATTCACTAACGCAGTTGTTTGTTTTATTTCAATGCTCGAAGCTGTGCATTTTGAATGTAGACACTTTAATACGAAACACTCCTTCTCATCACAAATATCGTCATTTTATAATGACGTGAAGACACATTAGCTATTACAGTCCATATAAGGGCATGCTTGAACGTTATGCACACTTTCGGTCGATCTCGGACGAACCCAGTGTTATGGTACTTAGACGAAACCAAGCAATAAAAAATTATATTGGCCGCTAGTGGAATCGAACCTGTTTATGGATGAAATGCAGTTTACCTAACTCCTGAGATCAATAATCGATTCATTTACGCAGTTGCTAGGTGTTGTCTTTAAATTTAGATACTGAATTCAGGCAGAGGCACGGAAGTCCACGGGTCATACCTCTATTGAACGTAGTCATTCGGAACAAAAGCAAGAAACGATCTGTTACTCAAACCGTCATATGCGAATATCTGCAAGCACGGACAAAAAGAGCGTGAAAACAATTTTGTGACAGAAGGTCCCACTATTCCGAGTTTAGGGGCCATAAAACTATCAATAAAAAGTCAACAGGAACTAAACTAACGTAGTGGTATTTAATCCTATTCAAAACAGAACAGCAGAAAAATGTCGGAAAACTAAATTATGATAGACGAAAAACTACACTGTGATAAGAATATTAGTATTAAGTCGTTCCGCTTTTGAAAACGAGTGACCTAAACGAGAGTAGAGGTTAAAATGACAATCTCTACAATAAACGCATACAGTGCTCCCCCTCTACAACGACACCCTTTGGGGTACAAAGGTTGTATGTGTTGTTCAGAGGGAATTGTTATAGGGAGGGAAAATAAACATAATTAGCTTGTTTTCAGGTCCCCAGATAAGGTGTATTTCGAGAACTGAAACCGTTATGCCTCTATCAAACCCTATGTTGTGACCACTCTTTAGAATCGTCACAAAGTGACGATTCTAAAGAGTGATCACAACATAGGGTTTGATTGAGGCATAAAGAAAAAACGACTGAAAAGTTGTTTCTGGAGCTTTGTTGATTCGGAAACAGTGACATGCGTTGTTGTAAGGAGGGAATCGTTATTGAGAGGGACGTTGTAGGGAGGGAGCACTGTATTTATATAACATAATAAAACATGGTATTTGTTTTGTTCAACCATTGTTATGAGGATTGTCAATTTGAGCGTACAGTATGCTCCTGACGTACCAAAAACAATGTTCGTCGATACAGTAAAAACAAACCTCTAATACGACCACCAAAATTGCGCATAATTTTGGGTAGCAGAGACAGGTGGCTGCTTAATGCAGGACGAAAGTTATGCAGACAGCTCCTATAGCATTCGTCCTGCATTAAGCAGGTTCCTGCTTATAAAGGCCGAAAGGTTTTTTCATTTTTCATTAAGTGATCGAACTAGAGGGATTCTACTGTACTTATAATTTTCGTCAAACAACAAAATATTATCAACCTATGTCGAACACTTACGAAACTAAACCGCACCCCAAATATCGGCGAATATAACAGCGGGGTATTTGACATCAAACAGGGTTTCTTGCGATATATTTCTTTTCAACATATAACAAAGTACAAAAAAATCAATATATTCCAGTATTACGCAATAATCCGGAAAACTATACTATGATAGAAGGACGAAAGGAAATCAAGGTACAATACTACAGTTGAACTTCGATAAGTCGAACTTCAAGGGACCGTACAAATTAGTTCGAGATAACAGATGTTCGAGTCATCCGATTTCGAATCTGAATGATTTGTTCAGCATTACTTTAGACATGTGTTAAGCTGCCACATGTGTTTCTAGAATGTAGCGATACATTTTAGAGCAATTTTGTAGTGTTAGTTTTGGAAGGACTGGACGATTTGTTCGAGTTATCCCGAAGTTCGAGTTATCCGAGTTCGAGATATCGAAGTTCAACTGTATATTTCATGGTGAGGAATAATGAAGAAAAAAACTACATGTACATGTATATCCTTTTAATGAAATTTCAAGACGGAACGAAATGTCATGTATTTGCTTTGGTTTCATACGGATTTCTGTTTACAATAGTGAAATATATAACACATTTGTTCTGTGTGTATATAACTAAAATTATCATTTGATTCTAAATATTGTTTTAATTGTAATTCTAACTGGTATGTAACATGATATCCTATAATTATAACGTGTGTATTAGCGCTCTCCGTTTGTTGCGAATCCGTGCTGGTAGAGTTCCTTTTTTACGTCCTTTGGCACTACATGACCTTTTTAATGTCACAATATCCTGTATGATAGTGTGGAACAAGCTAGGATCAGTTTTATCAATATCGTTTGTAAGCACTCATTTCATTTGTGCTTCTTGTGTTGCTGTGCACTGTCATGTGACCTGCATTACTTCTATTCAACAAACCTTTTGACCGCAAAATACTGATGCCAGCGGACTAGGGTGTGTGTGTGTGTTGGGGGGGGGGGTAGAATTGTCGTTTTTCGCTATCTTTCATTGTATCGTTTGTTTTTATATACACTATTCACATATGATTTTGAACAACGAAGTAGTAGTCGAACTGACTCGGTAGGTAAATCCTATAGTTACACAATCTGCTATTCTACAATAGAACCTGTCTTAAGCGATATTATATTAATTGGACACCGAATCTAAAAAAAAAGCAGGTGGTTGCTTAACCCTTCTCTTGCTGAATTTCAAAATACATTTCTCCTTCTTAACTCATGCCCTGTTGTATAATTACATATATCTTTACTGTGTAGAAGTATTTCGCTGTGCAATCACTGCTGTGGAGTGCACTGGTTGCACAATCAACTTAAATCCAGAAACGGAAGGGGAACGTCGGATATCTGTACTATTTCGTTTTTGTCATACCCTTTATTACTTTTCTACAGTTACTCTGTTTGCAGCTCAATCATTGAGTACACTAGCGATAGGTGGATACAGTTTGTTCACTTAAATGTTTTCGTTATACATGCACTTTACCACTGTATTTGTCATCGCGGTTGTTGTAGATTAGTCGGAGAGGGGATACGTTTATTTACGCTGTCTTTTAGTGTGAGGTTTGGCGCCCATAAACCGGTTTAACCCCCAGTGACTTTTGTCACTAACCGTTCCAAGGCGGTACTTCCATCTCCCCCTATTGTATGTTTGTTTTGTCTTTGTGCGTCTCTTGATGTTTTTATAGTTATGTACATTTGCTGTTTCCTTGTATTGCTGTTCGGGCGATTGTTTGTTCTGTATGTGGTGTTTCCTGCATGACTCATTTTTGTACTTTTGTAAATAGTGCAGAGCCTGATGAGACAACTCCTGCAGGAGCTGTCTCATCTGGGTTTTCACTATTTACAGGTAGGTATATTGACGTGAACAGCAAGCGAAGGGTTAATACAGGGAAAGTAATGCAAAAAACTCCTATAGGAATTTTTTGCATTACTTTTGACATATATTAAGCTATCATCTGCCTTACAGACCCATGACTAGACCTCTTTTTGACGTTAGCTTAAGACAGGTTCTACTGTATATTTGTTAGTTCTTACCTCAGAATTGTAAGACAACTCGTACTGTAATCGGCCATTGACCTGATTTCAATTGATACAGCGTGGCACCAAACCATCAACCACTACACGTCATCGCATCAATATCAACTGATAAACGAACGATTGGACACAACTGCTGATGCGAAATAATTCTCGTTTTTTTTCGTTTTTTACGTATATGGAGATATGGAGTTGCAGGTCTTCCGATTTGCTCGATTCGAACCAAGTCAAACTCTTGGAACTTCTGGTATCGGATGACGACTATGAATGGATTCAATTACTTAAACACGTGACAAATGATAGGGATACAGCTAAATTTAAACGCGTCAACCCTTACATTCATATAAAGGCCAAAGGGTTAATTCAAGATAGTAGACAAAGACATGTGTTCTGGAGGAGATAAGAACGAGCAGTGGTTTTAATTAATCAAGGAAACAGACGCGCGACATTTACATTCAACATCAAGCAGCTGCTGGTGTAAGTTTAATGGCTCCCCGTTCTCAATCAGGCATATCTCGAGCATTAGATTAGTATGTTGACCTTTCAACATAGATCTTATAAGCAATAACATCTCAGATAGTTCAACTAAATGTTTGTTTACGTATTTTATCGACTTTAAAAACTTAATAACCGTAGCTTCCGTAAAACTCAATTACATAGTAAAGGCATAATCAAGTTTTCAGCCGAAATGTTGGTTCTGATTTCAAACTAATTCTTATCTAGTTGTTTTTATAACAATAATCTATTAGGCAAATCCAAATGCGTTACTTAAAAGGACTAATTATTTTGTATACCATTAAAGTTGTTGATATTCCCTGATATTCTTGGCATACCAATTTCGTCCAAAAGCATGCTGAACTATTGCATTAATAAGAGTGTATTGGCATTCATAGATTATCCCAGGGGGATTTGTTTTAAATTGATTCCATTACACGTGCTGTTTGTATTACGACATATTACAGAAATAAAGGTGAATAAAGAAACATGTTTGTCATCGGATAACTAAGCAGTATGTTCCAAATTCGTGAACTGCATATTAACCTATTTCCTCCCACGATCCCATATATGGGACGTAGGCAAACAGTGTAGACTCTGATCAGACGCCGCATAATGCGGCGCCTGATCAGAGTTTCCACTGTTTGCTAAAAGGAATTTCAATATAAAACAAAACAAAAATGTAAATTTAGACCAGACATCCCTTAGATAAAAGATAGACTAATCCAATATATAAGCATGGAAGAATCCACTGGGCGCAACTGCATATTAAGGATATATACATCAGCGATAGTAGTGTTGCTCATTTAATCACTTATCATGAACAGACTCAATAAAACCGAGTCTGCAATGTTCCCTTTTTGCGTTGCTGTTTTTGCTTCCGAACGCCCTCCTTCATTCAGAATGCATGCAATAATCATTATTTAATCATTCAAACCTCATGATAAAAGTGGTTGAAAGATTACAAATGCTGATTATGTTCTATGATTCATTTACTCAAACCTTACAGAGAGTCAGTTGTATGACTTTTAAGAATGCACAGTTTGAATTCTGAAAGTAGGGCATCCTTCGAAAGCAAAAGCAATGCAAAAAGAGAAAATTAGTAATTATCATGTAGAAACTGTTTTTCCTACAAAACCTTGTCCTATAAGATATATCATTTGATAGTTGAGACATGTTATCAATGCAGAGAAGTGAAAGTAAACATTGTGTATGAGCCTGACTTCCGGTCTGGCTAAAGCACGGACTTGTTTGCTAAGTCAGCACTTTAGTATATGGGTGAATACAAACGGCAATTTCAGTATTTTAAATTTAATAGCATTTAGTTTGAAATCTCATGGAGCCGAGTGGAACAATTCAAGCCATATGAAAATGTTTACCAGAACAAATATGCAGGCTGTTCGAAACACACATGCCTGAGCAAGGGGCGTGTTGTGAAGAAAGTGGGTGGGGGAAGTATTCTGATCGGTTGAGTTAGCCAGGTGGGTCGATATTTTTCACACCTTACACAAGGGGTAATTATAATGGACCAATAAACAGTAGAGATTGTCGATGCGTATCTACACATAACCAATCTGTCAATTATGGCCCTTAACATCAATTAAACAGGACCACCTGTGGATTAAAAGAGCATCGTTCAAACTGACACTTGCGTTGATTGCGCAACTATTGTACCCCAAAGTGCGTAAGTGTCATGGTGTAATTAACAATGCCTGCCTAGTTGGCTTACCAAATAGCGATTTTTAAGGACTGGAGAAAATTATGCATTACAATTTCAATTAATTTAGTGGGTTTTTTATGCTATTCGAATAGTAAAATGACATTCGGATATCCGTTTGGTATCCGAATATTCGAATATCCGAATAACCGTTGCCATCCCTAAAAATTACAGACTCAGTTTTATTGTGTCACCTGCAGTGTGTCACTTAGGGAACACTTTTCCGTCGCATGTCTGTCTATCCGTCTGTCTGTCCGTCTGTCTGTCTGTTCGTCACACTTTCTTTTTTTTGGCTGTCATTTCTAAACTAATTATTATAGAGCTTTCAAAGTTCGCATGTGTCTTCCTCTCATTAAGGACCATCGTTGTAATTAAGGTACATCACTTTACATGCAATACTTTATGAGTTATTCCTTTTTGTTCTGATTTTCGTCACACTTTCTGCTTTGGCTGTCATTTATAAATTAATCATTATAAAGATTTCAAATTGCACATGTGCTTTTCTCTCATCGAGGACCATTGATGTAACTAAGGTCCATTACTATGCATGCAATACCTTTTTAATTATTCCCCTTTGTTCTGATTTTCGCACTCCAGCATATTAACAGTTCTTGTGTCAGTTGCGAGCAGGTGACACATGTGTTCCTCCGAGCACTCTTGTTGAGTCTGCTCATGGGCAGTTATTAAAAGTTCAACACTACTCACGCCTCGTAGCACCTGCTTAAGCGGTATTCAATTTTCATAACTAATCATAACTAATAGCATGGAAACTAATGATCCCGAGAGGCCAGAAAATATAACTGAGAATGCAATACGAGGCCACTTAGTTTAAGTGGTAGATCGTTCAAATTATTCAATCCAATATAATTATATATTAGATATTAAAGCATTTGCTCCCAGTGGATTCTTCCATGCTTATATATTGGATAAGTCCATTTTTTATCTAAGGGGTGCCTGGTCAACATTTTCAATTTCGTTTTGTTTTATATTGAAATTCCTATCAGCAAACATTGTAGACTCTGACCAGACGCCGCATTATGCGGCGTCTGATCAGAGTCTATACTGTTTGCCTAAGTCCCATATATGGGATCGTAGGCGCAAATGAGTTAATGTTGTTATCCATTCTATCTGACCCCTATCTTGCTGAAAACATTTTGTCTATTCAGACTCCGATATATTACAAGCGTTTCAGTGGTCCAGATAAGATGCGTAAATTAAAACATGTTCGAGAATAACTTTTTTATTTCTCCACCGAACCCTGTGTTGTGACCACTCTTTAGAATCGTCTCTTCAAGATGATTCTAACGAGTGGTCACAACATAGGGTTTAGTGGAGAAACGACGATTTTAGTATTCGGGTATGGACCTTTATCTGTAGCTCTGTTTATTATTGGGACAGGGTTTTCGTGAAATTATGGACAAAGTATTAAACGAAATAGGTTCAGGTGAGATTCTTGAAACAAACTGTTTGCAAATACTCGTACTTGGTATGTCGGGATTGGTCAGAGGTCTGTTTTGAATTTAGGTAATAGCCATCAGATAACTAAACATCTTTCATTGACATGATCTCACGGAAAGGCTTACTCATAGTTGGAGATGATTATGGTAATGTCTACTGTATCCCTTTATTTGATGAATATTGAAGCAATATGACAGACATACTGCACCCATTATAATTGTGATTAATTTAATAGCTGTATCACAAACATATACAATAAGGAATATCATTGCGATAGCAATCAGTAAAGAATCAGATCTACAATATATAAGCATATGCAGCAGACCTTGATTAGATAGGTCATAAATCGAGGGCTTGGTGCAAAACTATTCTAACTCCTTCACAAATGAGGTATCTGGTTTGGTTTTATATTGTTTGTAAAAGCGTAAGGAGGAATTATCATGTAACGGTACATGTCCATGGTCCGAGGTTATAAAACTTCTGAGCCTGAGTTCATTCTCAAGTATCTGATTAACCAGAATTTGAGCAAACACAAACAAGCATGCTTGTTTGCAATGTTATCAGACAATAAGAAAAGAATGTGACTAAGCCGCGTTATTATTATGTGTTTCAGGGTTCTCCGTTTTATTATATGGTGTGTTTTGTCGGATTTGCGCCGTCTAAGTCTCATTTAACTTTCGTCTTGTTCGCTGTTTCTTCGTTAAGCTGTTCGCTAATTGAATTAGAAAACAATGTTGCGTTCCAAATTGTCATCTCTAAATAAATCTATGTTTCACTTGCAATGCTTATTGGAGTCCATTCCATTATCTGATCCTATGAATATTTGTCAGTATTGCATGCATCTTCTACTACTGCTATCTCCAAATGATATCAAATTCAATAGTATTATACTTCTTACAATTTAATCGTATTAGGGGTCATATTTGGTTGGTTAACAGCTCCAAACGAATTCATAGGCCAGATTTTATCAATCAGTCACCACTACCCCTGCCACACTAATGGTTGAGTACAACATTAGGCTGGGTCTTCATTACTGGTATTTGAAATCCAATTCTCCTGAAGAAAATATTTACAAATGATCTCAATAACAGCTAGATGTGACTGAAAATGTATTGAATTACATACGTTAGGTTAAATTAATCCCATTCTGCATAAGATTTGGCAATTGAAAACTAGCAAAAACATGGAATCCCTTGTTTAATTAAGGCTTATTCCAGCAATACCGGAGATATATTGTACAATAATGATCTTCAAAAGAAATGCGGGGGAGGGTGGGGGACACAGGATACTCTCAAATATACTTTATCTAGGTTCTTGCATAGGCAAACGTATTTGATATTAAAATGATAATTCGACTGTGTTTAGTCCTTGACATTTAAACCTTTTAATTAACGAACATTTATATCATTATTTGTGCCAATTACTATTAACGAACATTGTGTTCTCAAAATCCTTTCTGTTCTATATTAGTTCAAAATGATATTGAAACAGATGCGTTGCAGGAATGTATCAACACAGTACAGGTAAAACACGCTATATTGAGACTTGTTGTTATTTTGTTGTTTACATAACAACACAAAAGTACAGGGCCAGACAACACACTTTAGTAACTCGCCACATATTATGTACTGGGCGTTGGTCTAATGGATATGTACGTAGTCTTACAAACAAGGGGTCGTGCGTTCGAATCTCAAGCTATGCAGATTACTTTTTTTAAAAAACTGTATTTGTAATTCTTTTAATTTTTATTTTTTTTTCAACTGTATGTTAATATTTTTTTTAATAATTATTATATTTGATTATTAATATTTATTGTTGTTTTTATACGGACAGTATTTTAATGAAAAAATTATTAGTCACTGGTAAGAATCGAACTCAAGACCGCCACATTTAAGTCCAGATACATATCCATTGCACACAAAGACAACTATGTTGAAAAAATTGCGGCTTGCTAAGGGTTTTAAAAATAAAGAAGCGCTGTAGTCGCTTCGTTTTGTTTACATTAGAGTCGGTCATGTTTTGTTCCAAAATAAGTTGGTCTCTCTGTATATGTTTTTACACCGCAGTCACTCAAGCGTGTGCCATCACCCATTAAATTAGGTCATGAAATTATGAATAATACTGTGATAATGTCAATGAGATCTATTTAAAAATATTGCACCTGTACACGTTCAGAACAGAAATCTATTTAAAGACATTTAGATATTTCAATTCTAATAACTAAGCTTTACCTCATAAGTAGAGTTTCAATTTCGAGGATTATAAATAAATATATCCCTATCAGGGTCCCCGGTTCGATCCACCGCCGGACCAAGTCCTTCGGATAAGAATTTATAATCAGAGGCTCGATGTTTGTGTGCATTACACTGGGCATCTGAAAGGACCAGATGGGAACCCAATAGACAATAAGAGAAGGGCATCGCACCCGGCCTTCTCTGGATCCGCTCCCCTCTATCTGGGGCGTCCAATTATCCCATAGTTGCAGAAACGGGCGCTAATCAATTCACACAACAACTATCCATATGTAAACATATACATGTGTATAAATAGAATAGAAAGCAGAAAGGAAAATAAAGTACTTGGTTATAGTGTACTTTCAGTCCGATGACCGCTCAGCCAACTGTACATTTACTCCCCTGGTCATTGAGTCATTGGCCTACAATATTGAGCACTGCTAACATATGGCGCAATCATGCAGCCACCGTACCGACGAATGACCCTGACACGGAAAAGCGTCTCTGAAATTTCCGGATGGGACCGGGATTTGAACCCCGGACCTCCGGACTGATAGTCAAGCGCGTTACCACTAGACCACCGCCACATCAACGTCCACAGCATCCCCAGGAGCACAGATGTGTGCTCGACCATATATATACACAGAACTGTTATTTGCCTCTTCATCATCGAACACACATCGACACTAAATTGAGCCTAAGTAAGATGCAAAACCAAATTCAGTCTTAGTAAGATGCAAGTGTATTTGTAGTGAACTCGTGCTGGCACAGTTTCTTAGGAAGACCCGAGTGTTCCAAATTAATATTACACGGTGCCCTATCCCATTAACCAAGTTTCAACCTGGATGAGTCGAACCAACTCTTTTCAGATTACAAACACTGAAACGACACTCGAGCGGTGGTCATATTTATTTACACAGTTCGTCTGATTGAGTAAAGTTTAGTTTAGTTTTTAGTTTAAACAGTTTGTATTGCTAGTTAACATACATAACAAAACTAAAAAGACGAATAACATATACAAACATATCAGCAAAATGGTTGGACCACAAATTCTAGCAACATTAATAAAATTATTACGACCCTTCCCTTTTGATTGGTTACATTGAAGTAAAATAATAGTTTTCAGTAACATTATTTTACAAAGTATCGGCGATAACGTTCAATAAAACGAGACCTGTGTTTAGGGAAACGTGTGAATTGAGTGAAAATCAGATAGGTGTGAAGTTGGACGCGTCCCCTAACCATGGGTGGTAATTTTGATACTGACCATTCCAAGATGGTACTTCTGTTTTTGTGTGTATCGTGTATCTTTCATCTGTTTTAACATGTAAATGTGTGTGGTGTGTATATGTGTATGTGGTATATGTATGCGCGCTCTTAACCCTTCTCTTGCTGAATTTTAAAATACATTTCTCCTTCTTTACCCATGCCCTGTTGTATGATTACATATATCTTCACTGTGTACAAGTATTGCGCTGTGCAATCACTGCTGTGGAGTGGACTGGTTGCACAATCAACTTGTGAATAGTGCAGACCCCGATTAGACAGCTCATGCAGGAGCTGTCTCATCTGGGTCTACACTATTTACAGGTAGGTATATTGACGCGAATAGCAAGCGGAGGGTTAATTTGCTCCGATATTCGGTGATTCTGGAGTCCCTTTTTCATTATCCTTTGGGGCTACGTAACCTATTCAATATCGCAGTGTCCTAAACGCATAACAATCCAATGCAGTGTTGCAGAGCCCTAGACCAGGCACATGCAACACGATCCTTTTCAATAAGGCGCTTTGTGACTGTGTGTCTTATCTTACTCTTGTGTCAGTTATGGCGTCAAATCTTGTCTTTTGTTTTCGATGATTTTTCGAGGGTTGGTTTAAAGCAACACATGCTGGTCATATAGTGCAGATATGCTAACGGTCAACTTCGGTACGTGGTTTTATTTTGGTGGAAACGAGTCCAAACGCACAAATCAATCTTTTCTCATAATGCCAAACGTAAAACCCCGCATATCTTAAGCGGTACACAGTATTTGAGATGGGCATATAAAAAGAGAATGATTGAGTGAGTGCTGTGATTGGTCTTGTGGCATAATTTAAAATGCAAACCCCTCTCTATCAACTCTCTTCTTCTCTTTTATTGTCTCTTTCTCCCAAAGAAGTTGCTTGGGTTAGAGTTGAACTAACCAGAATAGTGGGTCATGACCATGGAAAAAACATTAAAAATACAGTAAATCCCCATTTAAACCGGAATTTTAGGAAACAAGAATGAAGAACTTTGCAGGCAGGTGGCTGCTTAACCCTTACCCTCATATAAACGTGTTTTCACAAGTTTGCAAACAGAGTAAACCCATATCGGACAGTTCCTAGAGGAGCTGTTTGATTAGGGTCTGCTCTGTTTGCTGATGGAATTCGATAGATTTGTTTCTTTACTTTCTGAAATGGCTACAATATTCCACCTTCCATATTTCAATATAACTATTTTATTCATGAATATGCAGTAGGTATTGAAATTTGAAACAAACATAGAACAGAAAAAGGGTAAATGCAAGGTCAAATTCATGCAGAAATCCCCTTTCTGTATGACTTTCACCCTGAATTACGAACACATCTGTCTAAGAGACCTACGTTGGTGTTAACCCTTTCGCTGCCAAACTCTGTCGTCTGCTAACTTTGTCGTCTGCTACAAATTTTCATTCGTTTGATTTTTGTTTCAAAAACATAGTAACAGTAACAAACAGTTTGGATCCTGATGAGACGCCGAGTTACTCGGCGTCTCATCTGGATCCAAACTGTTTGCATCGGTAATCACAGATCCGGCATTGGCAGCGAAAGGATTAATTGTAACGTCCGATTCAGAGGGGTTCACTGTAAATGGTCTTGTATCTAAGCGACCTTCCAAACATACATTCTAGCATGCCTTACATAGCGTAGCCGATATTTATTGTATAGTAAAGCCTAGTATGAGGAAACTATCTGTACCAGATTTATATATGTTTAACCCATTACCTCATAGGCCATTTTTAGATCCAACCACTTTGAATAAATCTACCAAAAGGAGCATTAACTAGAGAAAAGGAAACATTTAGAATTGTGTAGTTTGAAACAATTGTGATAAATAGAGCTCTATTTATCACAATGGTTTCAACAGGTGACTTTTGCAGAGGCGTTAAAAGGTGTCAATATGAGGGAATGGGTTAAGAAACTTTAAGCATTAAATAGAGAATAATAGGTTAGTGCCGTAGATGGGACGCTTTATCCGACGAGGGGAGAAAACGTTGAGGCGAGGCTTGCCGAGCCTCAACTGTTTTCTCTCCGAGTCGGATAAAGGCGTCCCATCTACGACACTAACCTATTATTCTATTTATCCAGTCAATTTAGTTATATCTTTTTTCATAGACTCATAAAACATACGAATATTGAAATAATTTGCATTGAAAATGCGGTTTTTCGATCAACGGACCTCCCTTTTCATTTCCATTCTAGAGACGTAAATAATGAGCTACCGCAGAGGAAAATAGTTTCGATACTTACATTACAAGAGGGGAAAACGCGGTTGAATTTGAAAAATAAGATCATTTGAATCGATAGTCGATATGTTAATTCAAACAGACATGATAATATTCTCCCGGAGGCTCTCTGGTCAAATTCGAGTTCCGTCGTCTCGGTTTCTATTTTTAGATACGGCTAACGGCACTCATAAATCGATGGAACTGAACAGCCTATATTTAGGTCTATGACAATCACTGCCACTGTAAGAGCTTATCAATCAAATTATAATCAGAGTGAAAGAAATATTTACTATTAATCTGTAAATATTTGCTCCCTGACTTGATTTTTAATAAAAACGCGTTTCGCCAGCGGTGAATTAAATTAATATAACTGATAAATCAACATCGTTTTGTGTGTGGCCTCAGTAGCGTAATCGGTAAGCACGACGTCTCTAGTGAGATTAGATTTGGCTTTTGCAGAATCCGGCCCGGGTTCGAATCCAGCTATAGCAATTTATTTTTTTTTTATTTTTTTTATTCTTTTTTCTTATTTGAATAATTATATTGGTGAATTTTCTGTTAGATCTATTCCGTCAACATGTTCATGCATATTTACAGAAAATTAAAATAGTTCCATGGTTATAGAATCATTCCGCCTATCTACTAACCTAATAAACCTTCTACTACCGGAAGTAACCTAATAAACCTAAGTTCATTTGCACCCCCTTTATTATGTTACTAGAGACGCCTGGTGACTGGATAAAGTGTTTTCTTAACCTTTTGCCTTTTGAATATTCGTGTAAGAAAACATGACATAATAAGTATTTATTACCTTACTTTTTATAATGCAATAAGTACATTTAATTATTTGTAATTAGTAGAAACTGTAGAGTCAGATTTATTATAAATCGAAACAAATAGAGCAGACCTTTGAGCTCTACTTGAGCCTTCTGATCTAGATCTACTGCTTGCGAAGGTATAAAAGCGTTTATATGAAGGAAAATGTTAATTAATGTTAGGTATTAAAATGTTTTTTTCTTAAACCGTATTGACTTGAAAATACAGATTTCTCATAATAAAGATATTTAATACACTGTATGTACATAGCGAGAAAATAGGTATCCGAATATATGGGAATCAATGCCCTAAAGGCACTTCAGTCATAATGTATGCAGATCAAAACTTGACACCAACGTTTAATAAATATTGAGATTTTGTCCTCATCTTTCTTTATTCCTTTTAAGTGATATAGTATTATATTTAAGTAATATCTGATACGGTGATATTACTTTCGACTTTGTTTTCCGGTCACGATATGTCTCATAATCTCTATAAAACTACAAGATGACATTTCGACGTAGTATCAGTGAACCCAAGGGAGCAATAACGATAGCTTTACATGATCTGATATACCAGTCCTTCATCGGAGACATGTTACTGTTTAATTCCGCAGTTCCGCAACATGATATTTGGTGTCACAGCTCCACTTCCATTACATGGAATGTTGCTGTCACAGCTCAGTCACGTGGTATTTTAATGTCGCAGCTCCGCTACATGACATGTTACTGTCACAGCTTAGCCACTTGGTATTTTAATGTCGCATCACCGCTACATGACATGTTACTGTCACAGCTCAGCCACTTGGTATTTTAATATCGCAGCTGCGCTACATGACCTGTAAGTGTCACAGCTCAGCCACATGGTATTTTAATGTCGCAGCTCCGCTACATGACATGTAAGTGTCACAGCTCAGCCACATGGTATTTTAATGTCGCAGCTCCGCTACATGACATGTTACTGTCACAGCTTAGCCACTTGGTATTTTAATGTCGCATCACCGCTACATGACATGTTACTGTCACAGCTCAGCCACTTGGTATTTTAATGTCGCAACTCCGCTACATGACATGTTACTGTCACAGCTCAGCCACTTGGTATTTTAATATCGCAGCTGCGCTACATGACCTGTAAGTGTCACAGCTCAGCCACATGGTATTTTAATGTCGCAGCTCCGCTACATGACATGTAAGTGTCACAGCTCAGTCACATGGTATTTTAATGTCGCAGCTCCGCTACATGACATGTAAGTCTCACAGCTAAGCCACTTTGTATTATAATGTTGCAGCTCCGCTACATTACATGTTACTGTCACATTTCAGTCACTTGGTATTAATGTCGCAGCTGCGCTACATGACATGTTAGAGTCACAACTCAGCCACTTGGTATTTTAATGTCGCAGTTCCGCTACATGACATGTTACTGTCACAGATCAGCCACATTGTATTTAATGTCGCAGCTTCGCTACATGACATGTTAGTGTCACAATTCAGCCACCTGGTATTTTAATGTCGCAGCTCCGCTACATGTCATGTTACTATCACAGCTTAGTCACTTGGTATTTTTAATGTCGCAGCTCCGCTACATGACATGTTAGTGTCACAGCTCAGCCACTTAGTATTTTGATGTCGCAGCTCCGCTACATGACATGTAAGTGTCACAGCTCAGCCATTTTGTATTTTAATGTTGCAGCTCCGCTACATTACATGTTACTGTCACAGCTCAGCCACTTGGTATTTTAATGTCGCAGCTCCGCTACATGCCATGTTACTGTCACAGCTCAGCCACTTGGTATTTTAATGTCGCAGCTGCGTTACATGGCATGTAAGTGTCACAACTCAGCCACTTGGTATTTTAATGTCGCAGCTCCGCTACATGACATGTTAGTGTCACAACTCAGCCACTTGGTATTTTAATGTCGCAGCTCCGCTACATGGCATGTTACTGTCACAGCTTAGCCGCATTTTATTTAATTTCGCAGCTCCGCTACATGACATGTTAGTGTCACATTTCAGCCACTTGGTATTTTAATGTCGCAGCTCCGCTACATGCCATGTTAGTGTCACAGCTGAGCCACGTGGAATTGTAATGTCACAGCTCCGCTGCATGACATGTTACTGTCACAGCTCAGCCACATGGTATTTAAATAAGAAGAGACGATTCGAAAGAATGGTCACAACATAAGATTTGGTAAAGAAAAGACGATTTAGTATTTTAATACGCTCTACTCTGAAAAATATTCATATGTCAAGCCATACATGGTGCTGAAAACATCTGACCTTAATAGGTGCAGTAAACAATACATACCCTAATCGATCAAAAGCTCTCTGATCTTAGTCTACACTGTTACTTGGGTAACTCGGCATCTCATCTGGATCTACGCTGCTTGCAAATGCGTTTCAGGTCGCGTTTACCTGGATAATGGTTCAGGTATTTGAACGCATTGCTTGTTGCTGACATGAGAAGCAAATCCAGTGTGAGGTTGATCCAATGGAATAGGAAAACAAGAAGAAATAAACATCACTTAATTACGCAAACAACCTCCTCATCGACATTTATTTTGATTCTGTTGTATATTAAATCACTTTATTCGCGACGATATCCGACGCCCACACATTAATGGTCTATTAAGGGTCTATGTTATTGAATTAACGGAAGCTTCAAACTAAAAAAATGGGTCAGAATAAAACAACGATGTAACACTGGCGTTAATAAATTTGGTAATATATTCTCGATACTGCAATTCCTTGCATTTCTTAGTTGCTAGGTTTGGATTCTGAAAAAGTCCAATTTTTATTATGAAATACCCATTAGGTGTGACATATTTATCGCAAATATATATACTACATGTATGATACGTCTCAAGAATTGGATAAGCCTAGCAAATGCTTAGCATGATGAAGTGACAATACATCTAGCAATAAGACTAAATTTCTGTAATTTCTGTATCCCACTCTTAACCCTTTCCATAATATAAACGTGTTTTCATGCATCTTCAAACAGAGTTTAGGAGCCGTCTAATCAGGGTCTGCTCTGTTTACTAGTGGAATGAGATATATCTGTTTCTATACTTTCAAAAATGGCTACACTTGTTTACCTTCCATTTTTTGTTATTTATAACCATTTTGTCCATGACTATCAATTAGGTATTGTAATTTGTAATAAACATGGAACAGGGAAAGGGTTAAAACGGGGTATTTTATTCTTGGCATCTGAAAGGTCTTCAGCGTCTAACATTAATAAATAAACATCTGTATGTATATGCTAGCGTTGTGTACTAGTGTGGATGGTGAATGATGTGTCCTTTGTTTTACAACCTACTTCCTCATACTATCAAATATTCCCTTATGCTCTTGTTTCTTTTGTAATAGTTTCGTCGTTTTATTCGAATTGCCATCTGCTAGAATTGGATAGAGTCTTCAATCTTCATTGTCATTTTTCTTTCTTTTTCTTTTTTTTTTAAATCTACAACATCATATACACGGCGTCTCATCAGGGTCCAAAGTTCTGTGTAGAGATTATCACATATTTTACATGAATATACATTTAACCCTTTCGCTACCGAACTCTATCGTCTGCTAACTTTGTCGTCTGCCACAAATTTTCATTCTTTTGATTTTCTTCATTTTTGTTTCAAAAACATAGTAACAGTAACAAACAGTTTGGATCCTGATGTGATATCATAAATATTAATTAGATTACTTGACACTAGAAAAGTTTGACCATGCAGAATCATACCTATATTATATCACCAGCAAACAGATCAGACCCTGATCAGGCGACTGCTGCGTGAGTCATTTGATATGGATCTGCTCAAAATTGTTTATACCCCTCTGATGATTTGTAAAAACACACAGAATTCCACAGGGTAGAAGACATATATATATATCGCTATTTAAAAGCCAGACTTTAACCATACCTGAAACTCGTTAAACTAAATACGCAACAACTTAAATGTCCGTGAAGTTGGCTACTTGTTCCTTGTTCCCAGTTTGACATTCAATGGATTGTGAATGTTCAATAGCAAACAAGTACCTAACTTCACAGCCCGTTACTTATTCGACTGTTTTCGTTTTTGTGAATAACGAACCGGGAATAAGTAGCTAACTTCACACCCAGTTACTTATTCAATTATATTCGTTATTCTGAATAACGAACCGGGAATAAGTAGCCAACTTCACATCCCGTTACTTATTCAATTATTTTCGTTACTTTGAATAACGAACCGGGAATAAGTAACTAACTTCACATCCCGTTACTTATTCGATTATTATCGTTATTTTGAATAACGAACCGGGAATAAGTAACTAACTTCACATCCCGTTACTTATTCGATTATTATCGTTTTTGTGAATAACGAACCGGGAATAAGTAGCCAACTTCACATCCCGTTACTTATTCAATTATTTTTCGTTATTTTGAATAACGAACCGGGAATAAGTAGCTAACTTCACATCCCGTTACTTATTCGATTATTTTCGTTGTTCCGAATAACGAACCGGGAATAAGTAGCTAACTTCACATCCCGTTACTTATTCGATATTTTCGTTTTTGTGAATAAGGAACCGGGAATAAGTAGCTACCATCACATCCCGTTACTTATTCGATTATTTTCGTTTTTGTGAATAAGGAACCGGGAATAAGTAGCTAACTTCACATCCCGTTACTTATTCAATTATTTTTCGTTATTTTGAATAAGGAACCGGGAATAAGTAGCTAACTTCACAGCCCGTTACTTATTCGACTGTTTTCGTTTTTGTGAATAACGAACCGGGAATAAGTAGCTAACTTCACACCCAGTTACTTATTCAATTATATTCGTTATTCTGAATAACGAACCGGGAATAAGTAGCCAACTTCACATCCCGTTACTTATTCAATTATTTTCGTTATTTTGAATAACGAACCGGGAATAAGTAACTAACTTCACATCCCGTTACTTATTCGATTATTATCGTTATTTTGAATAACGAACCGGGAATAAGTAACTAACTTCACATCCCGTTACTTATTCGATTATTATCGTTTTTGTGAATAACGAACAGGGAATAAGTAGCCAACTTCACATCCCGTTACTTATTCAATTATTTTTCGTTATTTTGAATAACGAACCGGGAATAAGTAGCTAACTTCACATCCCGTTACTTATTCGATTATTTTCGTTGTTCCGAATAACGAACCGGGAATAAGTAGCTAACTTCACATCCCGTTACTTATTCGATATTTTCGTTTTTGTGAATAAGGAACCGGGAATAAGTAGCTACCATCACATCCTGTTACTTATTCGATTATTTTCGTTTTTGTGAATAAGGAACCGGGAATAAGTAGCTAACTTCACATCCCGTTACTTATTCAATTATTTTTCGTTATTTTGAATAAGGAACCGGGAATAAGTAGCTAACTTCACAGCCCGTTACTTATTCGACTGTTTTCGTTTTTGTGAATAACGAACCGGGAATAAGTAGCTAACTTCACACCCAGTTACTTATTCAATTATATTCGTTATTCTGAATAACGAACCGGGAATAAGTAGCTAACTTCACATCCCGTTACTTATTCAATTATTTTCGTTATTTTGAATAACGAACCGGGAATAAGTAGCTAACTTCACATCCCGTTACTTATTCGATATTTTCGTTTTTGTGAATAACGAACCGGGAATAAGTAGCTAACTTCTCATCCCGTTACTTATTCGATTATTTTCGTTTTCTGAATAACGAACCGGGAATAAGTAGCTAACTTCACATCCCGTTACTTATTCGATAATTTTCGTTGTTCCGAATAACGAACCGGGAATAAGTAACTAACTTCACATCCCGTTACTTATTCGATTATTTTCGTTGCTCTGAATAACGAACCGGGAATAAGTAGCCAACTTCACATCCCGTTACTTATTCAATTATTTTCGTTATTTTGAATAACGAACCGGGAATAAGTAACTAACTTCACATCCCGTTACTTATTCGATTATTATCGTTATTTTGAATAACGAACCGGGAATAAGTAACTAACTTCACACCCAGTTACTTATTCAATTATATTCGTTATTCTGAATAACGAACCGGGAATAAGTAGCCAACTTCACATCCCGTTACTTATTCAATTATTTTCGTTACTTTGAATAACGAACCGGGAATAAGTAACTAACTTCACATCCCGTTACTTATTCGATTATTATCGTTATTTTGAATAACGAACCGGGAATAAGTAACTAACTTCACATCCCGTTACTTATTCGATTATTATCGTTTTTGTGAATAACGAACCGGGAATAAGTAGCCAACTTCACATCCCGTTACTTATTCAATTATTTTTCGTTATTTTGAATAACGAACCGGGAATAAGTAGCTAACTTCACATCCCGTTACTTATTCGATTATTTTCGTTGTTCCGAATAACGAACCGGGAATAAGTAGCTAACTTCACATCCCGTTACTTATTCGATATTTTCGTTTTTGTGAATAAGGAACCGGGAATAAGTAGCTACCATCACATCCCGTTACTTATTCGATTATTTTCGTTTTTGTGAATAAGGAACCGGGAATAAGTAGCTAACTTCACATCCCGTTACTTATTCAATTATTTTTCGTTATTTTGAATAAGGAACCGGGAATAAGTAGCTAACTTCACAGCCCGTTACTTATTCGACTGTTTTCGTTTTTGTGAATAACGAACCGGGAATAAGTAGCTAACTTCACACCCAGTTACTTATTCAATTATATTCGTTATTCTGAATAACGAACCGGGAATAAGTAGCCAACTTCACATCCCGTTACTTATTCAATTATTTTCGTTATTTTGAATAACGAACCGGGAATAAGTAACTAACTTCACATCCCGTTACTTATTCGATTATTATCGTTATTTTGAATAACGAACCGGGAATAAGTAACTAACTTCACATCCCGTTACTTATTCGATTATTATCGTTTTTGTGAATAACGAACAGGGAATAAGTAGCCAACTTCACATCCCGTTACTTATTCAATTATTTTTCGTTATTTTGAATAACGAACCGGGAATAAGTAGCTAACTTCACATCCCGTTACTTATTCGATTATTTTCGTTGTTCCGAATAACGAACCGGGAATAAGTAGCTAACTTCACATCCCGTTACTTATTCGATATTTTCGTTTTTGTGAATAAGGAACCGGGAATAAGTAGCTACCATCACATCCTGTTACTTATTCGATTATTTTCGTTTTTGTGAATAAGGAACCGGGAATAAGTAGCTAACTTCACATCCCGTTACTTATTCAATTATTTTTCGTTATTTTGAATAAGGAACCGGGAATAAGTAGCTAACTTCACAGCCCGTTACTTATTCGACTGTTTTCGTTTTTGTGAATAACGAACCGGGAATAAGTAGCTAACTTCACACCCAGTTACTTATTCAATTATATTCGTTATTCTGAATAACGAACCGGGAATAAGTAGCTAACTTCACATCCCGTTACTTATTCAATTATTTTCGTTATTTTGAATAACGAACCGGGAATAAGTAGCTAACTTCACATCCCGTTACTTATTCGATATTTTCGTTTTTGTGAATAACGAACCGGGAATAAGTAGCTAACTTCTCATCCCGTTACTTATTCGATTATTTTCGTTTTCTGAATAACGAACCGGGAATAAGTAGCTAACTTCACATCCCGTTACTTATTCGATAATTTTCGTTGTTCCGAATAACGAACCGGGAATAAGTAACTAACTTCACATCCCGTTACTTATTCGATTATTTTCGTTGCTCTGAATAACGAACCGGGAATAAGTAGCCAACTTCACATCCCGTTACTTATTCAATTATTTTCGTTATTTTGAATAACGAACGGGAATAAGTAGCCAACTTCACGTCCAGTTACTTATTCGATTATTGTCGTTTTGGTGAATAACGAACCGGGAATAAGTAGCTAACTTCACATCCCGTTACTTATTCGATTATTTTCGTTATTCTGAATGACGAACAGGGAATAAGTAGCCAACTTCACATCCCGTTACTTATTCGATTATTTTCGTTATTCTGAATAACGAACCGGGAATAAGTAGCTAACTTCACATCCTGTTACTTATTCAATTATTTTCGTTATTTTGAATAACGAACCGGGAATAAGTAACTAACTTCACATCCCGTTACTTATTCAATTATTTTCGTTATTTTGAATAACGAACCGGGAATAAGTAACTAACTTCACATCCCGTTACTTATTCGATTATTTTCGTTATTCTGAATGACGAACCGGGAATAAGTAGCTAACTTCACATCCCGTTACTTATTCAATTATTTTCGTTATTTTGAATAACGAACCGGGAATAAGTAACTAACTTCACATCCCGTTACTTATTCAATTATTTTCGTTATTTTGAATAACGAACCGGGAATAAGTAACTAACTTCACATCCCGTTACTTATTCGATTATTATCGTTATTTTGAATAACGAACCGGGAATAAGTAACTAACTTCACATCCCGTTACTTATTCGATTATTATCGTTTTTGTGAATAACGAACCGGGAATAAGTAGCCAACTTCACATCCCGTTACTTATTCAATTATTTTTCGTTATTTTGAATAAGGAACCGGGAATAAGTAGCTAACTTCACATCCCGTTACTTATTCGATTATTTTCGTTGTTCCGAATAACGAACCGGGAATAAGTAGCTAACTTCACATCCCGTTACTTATTCGATTATTTTCGTTATTCTGAATGACGAACCGGGAATAAGTAGCCAACTTCACATCCCGTTACTTATTCGATTATTTTCGTTATTCTGAATGACGAACCGGGAATAAGTAGCTAACTTCACATCCCGTTACTTATTCAATTATTTTCGTTATTTTGAATAACGAACCGGGAATAAGTAACTAACTTCACATCCCGTTACTTATTCAATTATTTTCGTTATTTTGAATAACGAACCGGGAATAAGTAACTAACTTCACATCCCGTTACTTATTCGATTATTATCGTTAGTTTGAATAACGAACCGGGAATAAGTAACTAACTTCACATCCCGTTACTTATTCGATTATTATCGTTATTTTGAATAACGAACCGGGAATAAGTAGCTAACTTCACATCCCGTTACTTATTCGATTATTTTCGTTTTTGTGAATAACGAACCGGGAATAAGTAGCCAACTTCACATCCCGTTACTTATTCGATTATTTTCGTTATTCTGAATGACGAACCGGGAATAAGTAGCTAACTTCACATCCCGTTACTTATTCAATTATTTTCGTTATTTTGAATAACGAACCGGGAATAAGTAACTAACTTCACATCCCGTTACTTATTCATTTTATTTCGTTATTTTGAATAACGAACCGGGAATAAGTAACTAACTTCACATCCAGTTACTTATTCGATTATTATCGTTATTTTGAATAACGAACCGGGAATAAGTAACTAACTTCACATCCCGTTACTTATTCGATTATTATCGTTATTTTGAATAAGGAACCGGGAATAAGTAGCTAACTTCACATCCCGTTACTTATTCGATTATTTTCGTTTTTGTGAATAACGAACCGGGAATAAGTAGCTAACTTCACATCCCGTTACTTATTCGATTATTTTCGTTTTTGTGAATAACGAACCGGGAATAAGTAGCTAACTTCACATCCCGTTACTTATTCGATTATTTTCGTTGTTCTGAATGACGAACCGGGAATAAGTAACTAACTTCACATCCCGTTACTTATTCAATTATTTTCGTTATTTTGAATAACGAACCGGGAATAAGTAGCTAACTTCACATCCAGTCACTTATTCAATTATTTTCGTTAGTTTGAATAACGAACCGGGAATAAGTAGCTAACTTCACATCCCGTTACTTATTCAATTATTTTCGTTAGTTTGAATAACGAACCGGGAATAAGTAGCTAACTTCACATCCAGTTACTTATTCAATTAGTTTCTTTATTTTGAATAACGAACCGGGAATAAGTAGCTAACTTCACACCCAGTTACTTATTCAATTATTTTCGTTATTCTGAATAAGGAACCAGGAATAAGTAGTTAACTTCACACCCTGCCAAATTACCGTGTAATTAATTTATTACCAGTCAGAGATCCGACTTACCTAATTAAGAAAGGAACAACTTTTATTTTTGCTGACATGAGACGTCATCACAGAGCAAATATGACGTCGTCTCAGAGCAATTTCGAAAGAGGAATTCAATATTCACTTGTAAACATTTGAGTTTAAACGGTTACACTTTGTACCTAGAAGTTGATAGTGTCAAATTGAGGAACATACGAGGAACAATCTTTTACGTTTATTATCGATTTTTGGTCGTAATCCGTCAAGAATTAATGGACTAAGGACGATATGAAATTTCGAATCGACGTCAAATTTGAATTCTGTATTCTCCGTGGTAGCCCCCGAATACGGTTCTGTACACCCCGGCAGTTTTTAGCAAACTTGCCAATCAAATTCCAAGGATTTACTCTGACTGGTAATAAATACTCATTTGAATAGTCAACCGGCAATTGGCAGCCAGCTGCCAAATCAAATGTAACTTCAGAAATTGTTTACTAGCGAACCGTCAACTGGCAACTGGCAGCCAGCTTCAAATTCGCTCTTAACATATCAAAACAGAGTTGATCACGACTAGTCAGCTGGCAACTGGCAGCCAGCTTCAAATTCGACTTCTATAATCCCTAGATACATATTCATGTGAATTGATGAGATTCGTGTGAATTGATGAGATGAAATGAGATAAGAATAGATCAGATATAAAGCTGATCGGAATCTGATCTGTATCTGGTTCGTATCCGATCAGATCAACTCAAATCAAGATCAGCTCAGATCCAGATACGATTATATTAGATCAAAATCTGATCTGGATCTGATCTAGTTCTGATCTAAATCTAATAGTGTACTTGTTTTGATCAAAGCAGATCGGATCAGATCTAGATCTAGATCCAGATCAGATCAGTTAAGATTCGATTAGATCATAGCATCCCAGATTACATAAAGTCAGACTAGATATGACCAGATGAGATCCAGATCCAGATCTTGATCCAGATCTTGATCCAGATCAGATCGGATCAGATCATATGTTTATCCAGTCTAAGTCAAGATCTATATAGATGTGTTAATCCGGCTAATTGGGCGGAGTTTGCAGTTACTGCACAGCATCTAAATTAACTCATTTTGTGCTGAAAATTATTCTGATGTGTTTCATTTTTACTTGCTTTGTTACATTGTTTACTTACTTCTGCTTTGAGAAACTGTATGAGAAACTATTGAACAAGTGTCAAACAGCTTGGATCCTCATCTCGGTGCCTCATCTGGATCCAAGGTGTTTACAAATGCAAGTCATATCGTGCTTAGCATAATAAAGGTCACAAAACTCTTAGATAAATAACAGCTTTATTCAGGAGAACGAGTGAAAGGATAATCGGTGATAGAGTTTAATAGATAGAGAACCTCGATCTATGCTGTTTTATATCACACTAATTACGTAAGATTTCCGACATCACATTTTAGAGCATACATTTATTATTTTGTAGATTTTCATTATTTCAAGACTTTGTTGATCTTTATCTGGTTACATATTTTAACAGTTTGGATTCAAATCAGACGATGAGATACGTCTTGTTTAATCTAGGCTGGTAATGTTTATTTACTAACAACGTGTACAACCTGCTACAACGTATGTGTGACTTGATAACATGACATAGAGTTGAGTCGAACATCTGTTAATCATGAATTTGTCAATTGCGCACGCTAAGTTACTCAACTACTCTCATTACATGAACAAACCCGATCTGATCTTATCTGATCTGGATCTAGATCTCGTCTGATCTTGATCTGATTTGGATTTGGATCTGAATCACTTCTGACCTGATATGGTATGATCTAATCTGATCTAATCTGATCTGGATATGAGTTGGATCTTATCTGGATTGAATCACTAGTTCACGAAAAAATAGAAGAAATCTATATTTTGACTAAATAGATCTATACCTTAGCACAATTGAATCCCGACGATTTAGATCTTTTAAATTTAGATAAAGTGAATTCTAGATAGTTTAGCTTGATTTGATCTAGATCTATTCAACAATTATTTTACCAGATTTGCTACGGACCCTACTGTACAGTAGCTGGAAAGACATTTTACACAACATGAATGAACGCCATGAGACTGTATAAATACATGTTATAATATATCTTATCTAGATCTTACCAAATTAAAAGGAGGAGTAAAAGATCTAGATCTTATCAAAATAAAAGAAGGAGTAAAATTTTAAACACTGATAAAAAAAATTTCGATCACCGAAAGAAAAATGCAAGATGTGTTCTTTGCCAATATCTTTAGGTATTGAAATCGATGAAAAATTATGTGTGAGTAAATCTCTTCACGACTATAAACCCTTCACTCAACGTGCCTGTTTATGTCAATGCAAACACAGTAGACCCATATCAAACGTAATGAAATAAATTTACAAACAGAGTACATCCAGATCAGACAGCTTCTGCTGTAGCTCCTTGATCACTGATCAGGGTCTAACTCTTATCGGTTTGCTTATGAAATAATATACCGGTAGGTCTGGTTGTACAATTACTGTCAAAGCCAAACTTTCATGTACTCATGTATCATTACAAAAACTCGATCTCCATGAACTCATTTTTTTCTTACACGCCTTTTTTTCACAATGCTAATTTTTCAAAGGGATCTTTGGCTCTGACAGAAACTATAGGATTAGATCAACAGAATTTCATAAGCAACAGAGCAGAACCTGGTCAGACAGCTCCTACAGGAACTGTCCGATCTGGATCTACTCTATTTGCAAACGTGCGTGAAGCCGTTTACATAATACGAGAAGGATCGGGAAATTGATTTTAAAGCAAATTTGGTGTCTGCTGTCAACAGAGCTAACTGGTGTTTATTAATTCTTTTTTCTCTTAAGAATATTTATTAAAGATTTCATGACCTCTTGCATATTCATTTACAGGGACTTCAGAGACGCTAGACAACCATGATCGAATCTAAAGAAATAAGTCTACGGACTAAGCAATCAGAGCAGATCCTGATCAGACAGTTTCTACGTGATTTAGGTTTACGCTGTTAACAAAAAGTTTGAATAGAATAATTTTCCAATACGAAAAGACCCATTAACCTATAGTGCTAACATCTAAAGTCACATTCATAATAGAATGTAGCATATCCTTTTTTATAATTGTAGACCCAAGTCATTGGCTTAAACGGCTTTAAAACGCGTTTGAAACGCAATAAGTTGGAAAGAATAACAGTTTCTCCACTGTAATTACTTAACGCAGCAAACACATAAAGATCTACGATGGAGTTGCAGAGTTACGATGCAGTAACTCGGTTTAAAAGTATACTGTCGCTACAAAAGATTAACGTTGGAAGGAATGCCGTGGTAACGAGAGTCCATTGTATACATGTATATAGTTTCTTATTCCCGGTTCCTTATTCAAAATGACTAATATAATTGAATCAGTATTTGGATGTGAAGTTAGTTACTTATTCTCTGTTACTTATTCAAAATAACGAACATAATTGAACAAGTAACGGGATGTGAAGTTAGCTACTTATTCCCGGTTCGTTATTCAGAATTACGAAAATAATTGAATAAGTAACGGGATGTGAAGTTAGCTACTGATTCCCGGTTCGTTATTCACAAAAACGAAAATAATCGAATAAGTAACGGGATGTGAAGTTAGCTACTTATTCCCGGTTCGTTATTCGGAACAACGAAAATTATCGAATAAGTAACGGGATGTGAAGTTAGCTACTTATTCCCGGTTCGTTATTCACAAAAACGAAAATAATCGAATAAGTAACGGGGTGTGAAGTTAGCTACTTATTCCCGGTTCGTTATTCAAAATAACGAAAATAATCGAATAAGTAACGGGATGTGAAGTTAGCTACTTATTCCCGGTTCGTTATTCACAAAAACGACAATAATCGAATAAGTAACTGGATGTGAAGTTGGCTACTTATTCCCGGTTCCTTATTCAAAATAACGATAATAATCGAATAAGTAACGGGATGTGAAGTTAGCTACTTATTCCCGGTTCGTTATTCAGAGCAACGAAAATAATCGAATAAGTAACGGGATGTGAAGTTAGCTACTTATTCCCGGTTCGTTATTCGGAATAACGAAAATAATCGAATAAGTAACGGGATGTGAAGTTAGTTACTTATTCCCGGTTCGTCATTCAGAACAACGAAACTAATCGAATAAGTAACGGGATGTGAAGTTAGCTACTTATTCCCGGTTCGTTATTCAGAATAACGAAAATAATCGAATAAGTAACTGGATGTGAAGTTGGCTACTTATTCCCGGTTCGTTATTCAGAATAACGAAAATAATCGAATAAGTAACGGGATGTGAAGTTAGTTACTTATTCCCGGTTCGTCATTCAGAACAACGAAAATAATCGAATAAGTAACTGGATGTGAAGTTAGCTACCTATTCCCGGTTCGTTATTCATAAAAACGAAAATAATCGAATAAGTAACTGGATGTGAAGTTAGCTACTTATTCCCGGTTCGTTATTCAAAATAACGAAAATAATTGAATAAGTAACGGGATGTGAAGTTAGCTACTTATTCCCGGTTCGTTATTCAAAATAACGAATATAATTGAATAAGTAACGGGATGTGAAGTTAGCTACTTATTCCCGGTTCGTTATTCGGAACAACGAAAATAATCGAATAAGTAACGGGATGTGAAGTTAGTTACTTATTCCCGGTTCGTCATTCACAAAAACGAAAATAATCGAATAAGTAACTGGACGTGAAGTTGGCTACTTATTCCCGGTTCGTTATTCAAAATAACGAAAATAATCGAATAAGTAACGGGATGTGAAGTTAGCTACTTATTCCCGGTTCGTTATTCAGAGCAACGAAAATAATCGAATAAGTAACGGGATGTGAAGTTAGCTACTTATTCCCGGTTCGTTATTCAGAATAACGAAAATAATCGAATAAGTAACGGGATGTGAAGTTGGCTACTTATTCCCGGTTCGTTATTCAGAATAACGAAAATAATCGAATAAGTAACGGGATGTGAAGTTAGTTACTTATTCCCGGTTCGTCATTCAGAACAACGAAAAATAATCGAATAAGTAACGGGATGTGAAGTTACCTACTTATTCCCGGTTCGTTATTCAGAATAACGAAAATAGTCGAATAAGTAACGGGATGTGAAGTTAGCTACTTATTCCCGGTTCGTTATTCAGAATAACGAAAATAATTGAATAAGTAACGGGATGTGAAGTTAGTTACTTATTCCCGGTTCGTTATTCAAAATAACGAAAATAATTGAATAAGTAACGGGATGTGAAGTTAGCTGCTTATTCCCGGTTCCTTATTCAAAATAACGAAAACTGTTTGAATAAGTAACGGGATGTGAAGTTAGTTACTTATTCCCGGTTCGTCATTCAGAACAACGAAAATAATCGAATAAGTAACTGGATGTGAAGTTAGCTACCTATTCCCGGTTCGTTATTCATAAAAACGAAAATAATCGAATAAGTAACGGGATGTGAAGTTAGCTACTTATTCCCGGTTCGTTATTCAAAACAACGAAAATAATCGAATAAGTAACGGGATGTGAAGTTAGCTACTTATTCCCGGTTCGTTATTCAGAATAACGAAAATAATCGAATAAGTAACGGGATGTGAAGTTGGCTACTTATTCCCGGTTCGTTATTCAGAATAACGAAAATAATCGAATAAGTAACGGGATGTGAAGTTAGTTACTTATTCCCGGTTCGTCATTCAGAACAACGAAAATAATCGAATAAGTAACTGGATGTGAAGTTAGCTACCTATTCCCGGTTCGTTATTCATGAAAACGAAAATAATCGAATAAGTAACTGGATGTGAAGTTAGCTACTTATTCCCGGTTCCTTATTCAAAATAACGAAAATAATTGAATAAGTAACGGGATGTGAAGTTAGCTACTTATTCCCGGTTCCTTATTCAAAATAACGAATATAATTGAATAAGTAACGGGATGTGAAGTTAGCTACTTATTCCCGGTTCGTTATTCGGAACAACGAAAATAATCGAATAAGTAACGGGATGTGAAGTTAGTTACTTATTCCCGGTTCGTCATTCAGAACAACGAAAATAATCGTATAAGTAACGGGATGTGAAGTTAGCTACTTATTCCCGGTTCGTTATTCACAAAAACGAAAATAATCGAGTAAGTAACGGGATGTGAAGTTAGCTACTTATTCCCGGTTCGTCATTCACAAAAACGACAATAATCGAATAAGTAACTGGATGTGAAGTTGGCTACTTATTCCCGGTTCGTTATTCAAAATAACGAAAATAATCGAATAAGTAACGGGATGTGAAGTTAGCTACTTATTCCCGGTTCGTTATTCAGAGCAACGAAAATAATTGAATAAGTAACGGGATGTGAAGTTAGCTACTTATTCCCGGTTCCTTATTCAGAATAACGAAAATAATCGAATAAGTAACGGGATGTGAAGTTGGCTACTTATTCCCGGTTCGTTATTCAGAATAACGAAAATAATCGAATAAGTAACGGGATGTGAAGTTAGTTACTTATTCCCGGTTCGTCATTCAGAACAACGAAAATAATCGAATAAGTAACGGGATGTGAAGTTAGCTACTTATTCCCGGTTCGTTATTCAGAATAACGAAAATAGTCGAATAAGTAACGGGATGTGAAGTTGGCTACTTATTCCCGGTTCGTTATTCAGAATAACGAAAATAATTGAATAAGTAACGGGATGTGAAGTTAGTTACTTATTCCCGGTTCGTTATTCAAAATAACGAAAATAATTGAATAAGTAACGGGATGTGAAGTTAGCTGCTTATTCCCGGTTCCTTATTCAAAATAACGAAAACTGTTTGAATAAGTAACGGGATGTGAAGTTAGCTACTTATTCCCGGTTCGTTATTCAGAATAACGAAAATAATCGAATAAGTAACGGGATGTGAAGTTGGCTACTTATTCCCGGTTCGTTATTCACAAAAACGAAAATAATCGAATAAGTAACGGGATGTGAAGTTAGCTACTTATTCCCGGTTCGTTATTCAGAACAACGAAAATAATCGAATAAGTAACGGGATCAAACTTGATAGATTTTAACTCTTGTCGAGTTCAGATTGCGGAGGCTTTACAAAATTTTAGTATTAAATGGTGTCGAAGAGAACATGTTGAGTCTACTGCCCTTTCTTGTTGGAAAAAACTAATTTTTGATATAATTGATAAACGCATTTCCTTTTTCAGCTCTAATAAACACCTTCTTCCACCTAAACCTAGAACTTCATTTAGACATCTTAAAAAGGGTTTACAGGATTTCCATTCAAAATACGTTTTTGTTCCTGCTGATAAGGCATCAAATAATGTGATTATTATTTGACGATTACATTATATCGATGTCTTGAAGCAGGAAATTACTAATACCAAGTCATACATTTCAGTTACCACTGACGAAAAGACCATCATTTCAGACCATGTCAAAAAGTATGAACAATTTGGAACCGATATTAAAATTACACAACATAAACTTCCTACTATGTATTGGTTACCAAAACTACATAAAAAACCATATAAAGCGCGTTTCATTGCAAATTCTAGTTCATGTACAACTACTAAATTGTCTATACTTTTGACTTCTTGCTTAACGAAGGTAAAGGAACATTTAAAATTTTACTGTGATAAGACTTATGAAAATTCTGGAATAAATCTCTTCTGGTCTATTAAGAACTCTTCAGAAGTCTTAAACAAACTTAAGAACAAAAGGTATCTTGCATCCACTGTAAGCACGTACGACTTTTCTACTCTGTACACAACTCTTCCTCATGTTTTAATTAAGGATAAGCTTACTAACTTGATCCAGAAAGTATTTGCCCGAGAAAAAACATCATTCTTGGCATGTACTGCTGAAAAAGCTTTCTTTACTGACGAGCAAATGAAGTATTACACCAATTGGACTTGCTCAGAAGTTTGCGAAGCACTAACCTTTCTTTTGGACAACATATTTGTACGTTATGGGAATGCTATATACCGTCAGGTAATTGGTATTCCCATGGGTACGAATTGTGCACCACTTGTCGCAGATTTGTTTTTGTACTGCTATGAGAGAGATTTCATGTTGAGTTTGAATCCTCAATCACAAGAAGATGTTATAAAAGCCTTCAATGATACTTGTCGATATTTGGATGATATTTTTAACTTAGATAACCCTTTCTTTAATGCTCTGATTCCTACAATTTATCCTAAAGAACTCAAATTGAATAAAGCTAACCCGTCCGACAATTATGCAGCGTTTCTTGACCTAGACCTTAAAATTAATAATGGAATGATTTCTTCTAAAATATATGACAAAAGAGATGATTTTGATTTTAATATTGTAAATTTTCCTCATCTTGACGGGAATGTTCCCCGTGCTCCATCTTACGGGGTTTATATATCTCAACTTATTCGTTTTGCTAGAGCTTGTTCATCTATTGACGATTTTAACAGTCGAAATCTCATTTTAACTGAAAAACTGCTTAAACAAGGATATAGATACCATAAACTAAGAAAAACTTTCTCTAAATTTTACTATCGAAATCTCTCGCTTATTGGCAAGTACAAATGTAATCTCAAGGTACTTTTGCGACACGGTATTTCACATCCTGAATTTTATGGTGATGTGATTTACAAACTTCGTAGAATTATTGGACATACCCATTTTCTCACTTTGTTCATCAAATATATAAAACAATTCATTAAAAAGGGATATGATCCTGTATTATTACAACATACTGCATGTTTGGTTGTGAACCCTTTTACAGTTGGCAATCACGCTGGCCTCTTTGCATGTACGCCGACAAGAAAGGTTTAGTACTCTATGAAGGCGACCTCTTAAATCCAGAAATGGAAGGAGAACGTCGGATATCTGTACTATTTCATTTTTGTCGTACCCTTTATTACTTTTCTACAGTTACTCTGTTTGCAGCTCAATCATTGAGTACACTAGCGATAGGTGGATACAGTATGTTCAATTAAATGTTTTTTTGTTATACATGCACTTTACCACTGTATTTGCTGTCGCGGTTGTTGTAGATTAGTCGGAGAGGGGATACGTTTATTTACACTGTTTGTCTTTTAGGATGGGGATGGAATAAGGGTGAGGTTGGGCGCCCATAAACCGGTTTAAACCCCCGGTGACTTTGTCACTGACCGTTCCAAGGCGGTACTTCCATCTTCCTCCTATTGAATGTTTGTTTTGTCTTTGTGCGTCTCTTGTTGTTTTTTCTACCCATGTACATTTGCTGTTTCCTTGTGTTGCTGTTCGGGCGAGTGTTTGTTCTGTATGTGGTATTTCCTGCATGACTCATTTTTGTACTTTTAGCTACTTATTCCCGGTTCGTTATTCAGAATAACGAAAATAATCGAATAAGTAACGGGATGTGAAGTTGGCTACTTATTCCCGGTTCGTTATTCAGAATAACGAAAATAATCGAATAAGTAACGGGATGTGAAGTTAGTTACTTATTCCCGGTTCGTCATTCAGAACAACGAAAATAATCGAATAAGTAACGGGATGTGAAGTTAGCTGCTTATTCCCGGTTCGTTATTCACAAAAACGACAATAATCGAATAAGTAACTAGACGTGAAGTTAGCTACTTATTCCCGGTTCGTCATTCAGAACAACGAAAATAATCGAATAAGTAACTGGATGTGAAGTTAGCTACCTATTCCCGGTTCGGTATTCACAAAAACGAAAATAATCGAATAAATAACTGGATGTGAAGTTAGCTACTTATTCCCGGTTCGTTATTCAAAATAACGAAAATAATTGAATAAGTAACGGGATGTGAAGGTGGCTACTTATTCCCGGTTCCTTATTCAAAATAACGAAAATAATTGAATAAGTAACGGGATGTGAAGTTAGCTACTTATTCCCGGTTCGTTATTCGGAACAACGAAAATAATCGAATAAGTAACGGGATGTGAAGTTAGCTGTTTATTCCCGGTTCCTTATTCAAAATAACGAACAATATTTGAATAAGTAACGGGATGTGAAGTTAGCTACTTATTCCCGGTTCGTTATTCACAAAAACGAAAATAATCGAATAAGTAACGGGATGTGAAGTTAGCTACTTATTCCCGGTTCGTTATTCACAAAAACGACAATAATCGAATAAGTAACTGGACGTGAAGTTGGCTACTTATTCCCGGTTCGTTATTCAAAATAACGAAAATAATTGAATAAGTAACGGGATGTGAAGTTGGCTACTTATTCCCGGTTCGTTATTCAGAATAACGAAAATAATCGAATAAGTAACGGGATGTGAAGTTAGTTACTTATTCCCGGTTCGTCATTCAGAACAACGAAAATAATCGAATAAGTAACTGGATGTGATGTTAGCTACCTATTCCCGGTTCGTTATTCACAAAAACGAAAATAATCGAATAAGTAACGGGATGTGAAGTTAGCTACTTATTCCCGGTTCGTTATTCAAAATAACGAAAATAATTGAATAAGTAACGGGATGTGAAGTTAGCTACTTATTCCCGGTTCGTTATTCAGAATAACGAATATAATTGAATAAGGAACTTGTGTGAAGTTAGCTACTTATTCCCGGTTCGTTATTCACAAAAACGAAAACAGTCGAATAAGTAACGGACTGTGAAGTTAGCTACTTGTTTGCTATTGAACATTCACAATCCATTGAATGTCGAACTGGGAACAAGGAACAAGTAGCCAACTTCACGGACATACAACTTAAAGCTATTATGATAAATATCACCGCAATAAAGTCTACAAACAACGGCTTTTCAAAATACGTTTGCTTCTTTATATTCTCGGTTGGTGGAAGCTTAACCCATTCCCTTTTACTGACGCCCTTTCACATCTTTTTAAAACTGATCTTCTTAAACCATTGTGATAAATAGAGTATTTGCTCCATAGGAGCAAATGCTCTCTTTATCACATTGGTTAAAAAACTGTACAAATCTAAAAACAATTCTTTTTTCTAGTAAAGGCTCATTTTCAGTAGATTCTTTTAAAGATGCTTTGTCTGATCGGGGTCTGCTCTGCTTGCTTACGGTATACATGTAATAGAGATCTGATTATACAGTTTCTGCCTGAGTCAAAACATCCTGTGTATATATGCCATTGTAAAAAACCCGCTTATAAATATTCATGATGCCATCATCTCCTATATGAATATCAAACAGGAAAAATGTTAAATAAATCATACAGTCTAATGTTTCATAAGCAACATCTAATAACATCTAATATCGCTTACCCTATTCCCTCATATTAACCCCTTTGGGAAACCATTGTGATAAATAGAGCACCCAAAGGAGCAAATGCTCTATTTATCACAATAGTTTCAAAATTACAAAATTCTAAAAACAATTCCTTTTTTGTAGTAAATACTCCTTTTCAGAAGATAGGTTCAATGAGGTTGGATCTAAAAATAGCCTATGAGGGAATGGGTTAAAATCAACCGATTGTTTGCAATGCGTTGTAAGTTGACCGTATTTTGTTTACCTTTTATCCGCTAAATATTCATGTAAAGAATAATAACATCATGAATATTTATTAGCTGAAATTTTATAATGGTTGATGAACACAGGATGTTTCAACAGAATGTAGATGTTTTAGCAGAATCTGCGATATCATATTTATATAATTTCATAAGCAAACAGAGCAGTCCCTGATCAGAGGGTTCCTCCAGGAGCCATCTGATATGGGTCTACTCTGATTGCAAAGGCGTGTTGATGCATTTATATGAGGGAAAAAACAATATTTTAAAGCTATGTGGAATTGTCATTCTCATTAGTATTCGTTATAAAATTCCAGGTCTATATGGATCTTTATATATATTTGTATACGATCTGAAACAATGCGAAACATTATAAGCTAAGGGCATACATATAATAAATAAAAGAAACAAATATTCAAATTCGTCTGATCGCCAGAGACGATATGTAAACAAACTATGTTTTAACCCTTCGCTTGCTAATCGCGTCAATATACCTACCTGTAAATAGTGAAGACCCAGATGAGACAGCTCCTGCAGGAGCTGTCTCATCAGGGTCTGCACTATTTACAAGTTGATTGTGCAACCAGTGCACTCCACATCAGTGATTGCACAGCGAAATACTTGTACACAGTGAAGATATATGTAATTAGATGACAGGGCATGGGTAAAGAAGGAGAAACGTATTTTAAAATTCAGCAAGCAAATGGTTAATTAATTGTTTCATAGATTGCAACTTGTTTTATATGAGTCAAAAGAATAAATAATTTGGAAATATTCTTGTTTCTCGTGTCCTTTTCATTTTCCCCCAATAGCTTTCTGTATAATTACCTGTAATTATAATAACATTGTGTTTTGGTAAAGGGAAATTACAACTAATTTATCACCGAACTTTAAGCACGAGAATCACGTGTCGTTCGTATTTTCGGCATATTCAGTCGACAGTAAGGTTTTAATCATGGCATGATTTAGCATATTGCTGGAGAACTTCTATATTTTACCAGAGGTAACTATTTCTTCATTTGGTCTATAATAATTCTTGTTTAACAGTTTATTTTCTTGAAGTTTATGTGTTTGATTAATTGTAGAATGGCGTGTAAATGTTTGGTAACTATGCTACGCATTCACCGTACCGTTGTTTTGTACATGTAAGTCTGTGTACATAACTACATATCGTCTTTGGCGATCAAATATATCTGACTATGTGTATCTTTTATCAGTCCCCTACCGGTGAAAGTCAAATGGGGCTTTAGATTTTGTTTGCGCGTGTCCGTCCGCCTGTCGTTATGTCCGTCCGTCCGTCATTCCGCATCAACTAGCTGTTCGGACTTTCTTTCGAAGTGGTTTGAGATATAAGCTTTATATTTGGCATAAAGCTACATCTAGATCAGTTACAGCTTTAGGTTGAATCTCAGTCCGGTTGATTAAGTTTTGCTAGAGTAACAGCCCTTGGACATGAAATCTTTCGTCAAAGTTTTAATTGCCCAGGTTTTTTGAAGTGGTTTGAGATGTCAACTGTATAAGTGATATAAAGCTAAATCTAGATGAGTTACAGCTTAAGTTCGAATCTCTTTTGTCAGAGTTATGGGCATTGAAACTCCATGTTTATGTCAAATTTTCAATTTTCCGGACATTTTGGAAGTGGTTGGAGATGTTAACTTTGTATTTGGTATAAAGCTAAATCTGAATGAATTAGAGCATAAGATTTAAAGATCGGTGCAGTTGAATAATTTTAGCTAGAGTTATGGCCCTTGAAATTCAATTTTTTCATCAAATTTTCAATTGGCCGGGCTTTGTTTTGTTTTATGATAACACTATTATGTGTTAGAAGTGATATATTTGATTCAATAAGTATGATATACATATTCTTGTATGCATGTGCAGCACATATAGGCTTTTCATTAAATTGTGACAAAGTGTTCAACCGGTAGGGCACTATGACATTGCTTTCAAAGTCCCATAACTCATTTATTATACGTATGCCTTTTGCTTATAATATTTCGCACTGTTTCAGATCTGATACAAAACATATAGATATCCACATAGACCTGGATTTTTATGACGAGTCCTATGAAATTGCCACCCAACGTGGATTGTGCATAGATACATTGCAGAAATCGTGTAAAACGGTGATCGGCTTCGGATAGAATCATTTATTAACAGGAAAATACATGATATATGTCGTCTTTATTAACCCGAGAAATGTGAGTGTATTTGAACTCGAGTAGAGCAACTCGGACAGTATGGTGGTGCACCCGAGTCTACATTGGACGAGCGCACTGAACATCTATGTACGAAAGCAACGCTGGATAATGTGGGCTCATTTACAGAAGAACCCCTCTAATGCGACCACTTAACGAATAAATATGTCAGTCTTTGTAAGCAGGTGGCTGCTTAATGCCGGACGAAAATTATGCAGAAAGCTCCTATAGGAGCTTTCTGCATAACTTTCGTCCTGCATTAAGCAGCCACCTGGCTCTGTCATCCAGAATTGTGCCGATTTTTTGGTGGTCGCATTAGAGGGGCTTTACTGTACTTGGACAGCGACTAAATTAGTAAACCATTACTGTATGTTAATAGTGTTCAAGACATTTGACACATTAGTGTTTAGTGATAGTGATTTATGGCGGATTTATGATATTAACGCTCAGATTAAGGAATCAAGATACGGTGAGTAGATCAAACTTACATTTATATTGCTTTACAGATTACCGTGTACAAAATGTTGCGTTGGTTACAAATCAAATAAATCTAAATTGCTATTAAAGAGTGGAATACAGGCCTGTAGTGATATCTTTCTGAAGACAGAGGTATCTGTGTTCAAAAAGCTGTCGCATTTTCCTATATTCTGTGCGTGGGGAGTGGGGGCGGGGTAGGTAGTGTTTTGCAACATATGTATTATATACATGTACTTGTTTTTAATTTTGCTGACTGGGTAAAATATCTGTTGGAAACCGTTTAAATGATGCTTTATTAAGTTTTAAAAGCTATAGACAGCAGTTGTTGGTTCAGCGGACTAGCGAATCGTCGTATCAACTACGATAAGTAGATCGTAGGTTTAGCTATAGTGCAATAGCTGCGTGGTGGCGCGTAAGGTCCATGCTTCCAAATCCTGGTAAAACCTTTAACCTTTAGCCAGCTGAGTAAATTAATTTTACAGAAATTTTCACCAACTACATTTTTTCCAAATTCAAGTTATAATCAACTTGTCTACCAGAATACAATCAGGCTGTCACTAGTGCATTTTTTATGCATATTAACAATCTCAGTCAATCGTAGCGCTAATTTAAGCGTTAGCCAATCGTAGCGCTCCATGTGCACCGTCCGTTGTATTACTACGCTGTTTGTAAGCAATGGCCGAAACAGCCGTCAGCTATATAGCCTGTTTCATTTTCTATGGAAATTTAAGGCATTTTTTCATGAAACTCGCTTACTATTATAAATATGACACTCGCTAAAGCTCGTGTCATATCATTATGGTAAACTCGTTTCATAAAAACAATGTGTAATGAATACTCATGTAAGATCCTCTATATATCAGACGCAGTCAAAATTTAACTTACTTATACTGTAGCGAGTAGACCCGTCTTGCTCTGATTAATTTTGTGATACACATTGTTTTCAGTCATGTAACTATATACTAATATAACCAACTAACTGGTTCTATTGAAATTGCAAAGCTTCTACAGTCAGAAATTCATTTGTGGTACCACTATATAGGATGCATACTTTGTGAAAATAGAAACTTTGTCTATATCCTACGAAAGCCCGGTGGTAACATTCTAAGTTCCTACTTCATAGTTCCGAGTTCCAAGTTTCTAGTTCCGACTTCCATGTTCAATGTACTGACTTCCATATTCCGACTTCCAAGTTCCATGTTCCGACTTCCAAGTTCCAAGTTCCATGTTCCGACTTCCAACTTCCAACTTCCGACTTCCAGCTTCCATCTTCCGACTTCAGAGTCCCAAGTTTTATTGTGACGTCATATTTTCGCACCCTTTACTTCACGCATGTCTGTTTACCCTGTGGTCGTCGTATGTCGTAATCAGACTTTCTTTAAAATGGTTGAAATACAACAAAGGTTAATAGTAATGTGAGCCATCTCTATCTTTGAAATGTTGAAAACAGGCATAAACCACTAAAACTGGTACTTTAAAACTGTAACAAACCAAATTAGAAATTATGATATAAATAGCATGCTGCTGCTATGGGTCACATGATACGACTGGAGCCATCTGATGTAAACCCTTGAAACATGGAAGTCGGAACATGGAAGTCGGAATTTGAAACATGGAAGTCGGAAATTGGAAGTCGGAACTTAGAATATGGAAGTCGGAACTACGAACTTGGAACATGGAAGTCGGAACTTGGAATTTGGAAATCGGAACTTGGAACTTTGAAGTCGGAACTTGGAACTTGGAAGTCGGAACTAAGAAGTAGGAATTTGGAACTCCGGCGTTAACAATATACAATAACCATGTAGCAAATTATCTTGGAAGTAAGAAGTAAGGACCTGGAAGACGGACGTTTGATGTAGGAATTTAGAATGTCACACCGGGCTTTCGTAATATCCACATAGTATCTTATTTGTTATACTAAATATGTCAATAAGTTATATTTAACTGCATTTAAAGGTCACCATAGTGTACTAGTTGTCCAGTGTATATACTACAGTGAGAGGTAGCCTACCTTTATAAATGTACTAATTACTATCGGTTAAGCATACATTTGCACTTTAAGTTGATACTAAACATCATATAATTGATTTCTGCTTAAAGTAATATATATTATTAAAACAGATGGCTTAATATTCTGAACGAAGGACAGTGGGTACTTAGAAACTGTAGAGTGTCAGATACGTAACGATGGGTACTTCATTTAACCTTTTTTCCATGAATATTAACCCTTCTCTTGCTGAATTTTAAAATACATTTCTCCTTCTTTACCCATGCCCTGTTGTATAATTACATATATCTTCACTGTGTACAAGTATTTCGCTGTGTAATCACTGCTGTGGAGTGCACTGGTTGCACAATCAACTTGTAAATAGTGCAGACCCTGATGAGACAGCTACTGTAGGAGCTGTCTCATCTGGGTCTTCACTATTTACAGGTAGGTATATTGACGTGAATAGCAAGCGAAGGGTTATTATAAGACATAGTGTATGTATGAATATTATTTGTATTTCTATAATGGCACATGGCACATGGACAGGAAACAGTTTGGCCCTGATAAAATTGCAGAATTAGATTTCTATAATTCTATGAGCAAAAAGGCATACATTGGCCAGACAGCTTCTACTGAACCCCTTCTGGTCTTTACCTACCCTATCTTCACAGGCGTTAACAGCCATATCTATGGAGTAAAAGGTTAAGTATTACTCTTACAAATGCCAATGTCGTTAAGGGCTCGTGTAGAGCTGACACAAGTATTATCTTCAATATTAAACCGAGTTTCTATGTTTTAATCGAGTTTTGGACTCGGATACCCGGTAGATTACGTTTGAGCAGAAGCTGACCTGTTTGCTCTTGGCATAATACATACATGACTCCACAGTTTCCACCACGACTAAATATTCCTGTATGCATATGTCCTTATAAAACTTATAATAACCTAATTCAAATTAACCCATTCTCTCCTACAGACGCCTTTCTGCTCTTCTGTAAACTCATTTATTGAAACCATTATGATAAAGAGAGCAAATGTTATTTTTATTATGCCCCCAACGGCGGGCATATAGAAATCGCATTGTCTGTCCTTCTGTCCGTCCGTCCGTCCGTCCTTCCATCCATCCGTTCCAAATTTCGTGTCTCTTCTATAACTTCTTTATCTGTGAATGGATTTCAAAATAATCTGGCACAAATGTTCACCACACAAAGACGATGTGTCGCGTTCAACTCCCAGGTCCATGGGTCAAAGGTCAAGGTCACAGGGTAGAATTTTTAGGGGCATTTGTCACGTGACTGTGACACCTCTTGTTACAATAAATTCAAAACTACACTATTCTAAAATTATCCTTTTCTATAGTTAATGCTCTTTTTCGGTAGATTTATTCAAAGCAGTTGGGTTTAAAAATAGTCTAGGAGGGAATGAGTTAAGGAGATATCGTGAAGAGCTTGCAGAAGTATATAACCTATGACATTGTGTTTGGTTTATCTTCAATATAAAATGTTATGTCTATGTTTATGTGGAGCTTTGGACTTGGAATCCCTGTTGAATACGTATGATTAGAAGCTGACCTGCTTGCTCTTGGGATAATACAGAGCTAAGTCTGGAGTTTACTTCATAACTAAAGATTCCTATGTGCATATGTCATTATAAGACTTAACCTAATTCATATTAATTCATTCTTTGGGGCCATTTTCCTCTGTAAAACTTATTTATTGAAACTACTGTGATAAACAGAGCATTTGCTCCATAGGAGCAAATGCTCTAATTATCACAACGGTTTCAAAACTACACAATTCTAACATTCCCCCTTTCTATAATTGATACTCCTTTTTCGGTTGATTAATTCAAAGAGGTTGGGTCTACAAATAGTCTAGGAGTTCATGATGCCACTCAGATAAAGATGTTACTGTAGTTATTGAAAATGGAAGTCTACATAATGATACATATACTACTGGATTTACAGTAGACCATGTCCTGAGTGGTCGCTCATTTACTGAACACAGGAGTGTCACAATGCAGGTGCTTAATGCAAGGCAAAAGTAATGCAAATGTCTCTTATATGAGCTTTTTTCACTACGTTTATCCTGTATTAAGCTACCGACTGTCTTACAGACCAGACCAATAATTAGACCTATCTTTGATGACCGCTTAAGACAGGGTTCTACTCTACTTCAATATCATTTAAATTTGAACATTTCCAACACTACTTTTATGTATCGATTACTATCGGTCGAGCATAAATCATCACATTTGAGTTTGAGCATAAATTTGCATTATAAGGTGATACTAAACATCACATATTTAAAATAATACCCATAATTAATATGGCTTTAGTGCACATTTCCACGTTAAACAGACTATTGTTCTATAATGGAATTCATTTATGGCTCAATGTCGTTCCGAATGAAGATACGGTATACTTTGAAACTATAGCGTACCTGGGGTGTGTTTTATTATCGCAAATCTGAATCAGGATCACAGCTCATGATTGTGATTCGGTCGTTTTTTATCGAATCACGAACATGTTCTCTAATCAGACTAATCAAACTCTGACCTCGGTTAAAATCTAATCATAATCAAAATGGCGGAACTTACACTAACAGCAGAGGAGACACAACTTCAAACCATTCTCAGAATGGTTATGGAAGGTAACATTTGAAGTAACAGTTACATTTCTATTTGCTCTCGAAGTAAAATATGTTCCCAACATATTTTTATTTAATGTTATTAGGTCTATTTTTTATCATTATTATTATACCTCCCTTTTGAAAAAAATGGGGGTATATTGCTTTGCACATGTCGGTCGGTCGGTCGGTCGGTTGGTCTGTCGGTCGGTCGGTCGGTCGGTAGATCGATGGTTTCCGAACGATAACTAATAAACGACTTGGCCTAGAATCTTCTAACTTGCTGTGGTGGTTGGTCATGACAAGTAGATGACCCCTATTGTTTTTGAGGTCACTAGGTCAAAGGTCAAGGTCACCATGACCTAAAATGGTGAAATAGTTTCCGATCAATAACTGCTCAAGGGTTTGGCTTGGGATCTTCAAACTTGCTGTGGTGGTTGGTCATGACCACTAGATGACCCCTATTGATTTTGAGGTCACTAGGTCAAAGGTCAAGGTCACCATGACCTTAAATGGTTAAATGGTTTCCAATCAATAACTGCTCAAGGGTTTAGCTTAGAATCTTCAAACTTGCTGTGGAAGTTGGTCATGACCACTGGATGACCCTTATTGATTTTGAGGTCACTAGGTCAAAGGTCAAAGTCACCATGACCTTAACTGGTAAAATGGTTCCTGATTAATAACTGCTCAAGGGTTTGGCTTAGGATCTTCAAATTTGCTTAGGTGGTTGGTCATGACAACTAGATGAGTCCTATTGTTTTTAGGTCACTAGGTCAAAGGTCAAGGTCACCATGACCTTAAAGGGTGAAATGGTTTGCGATCAATAACTGCTCAAGGGTTTGGCCTAGGATCTTAAAATTTGCTGTGGTGGTTGGTAATGACGACTAGATGATCCCTATTGATTTTGAGGTCACTAGGTCAAAGGTCAAGGTCACCATGACCTTAAAGGGTGAAATGGTTTGCGATCAATAACTGCTCAAGGGTTTAGCTTAGGATCTTCAAATTTGCTTAGGTGGTTGGTCATGACAATTAGATGTGTCCTATTGTTTTTTAGGTCACTAGGTCAAAGGTCAAGGTCACCATGACCTTAAAGGGTGAAATGGTTTGCGATCAATAACTGCTCAAGGGTTTGGCTTAGAATCTTCAAACTTGCTGCGGTAGTTGGTCATGACAACTGGATGACCCCTATTGTATTTGAGGTCACCAGGTCAAAGGTCAAGGTCACCATGACCTTAACTTGTCAAATGGTTTCTGATCAATAACTGCTCAAGGGTTTGGCTTAGGATCTTCAAATTTGCTTAGGTGGTTGGTCATGACAACTAGATGAGCCCTATTGTTTTTAGGTCAAAGGTCAAGGTCACCATGACCTTAAAGGGTGAAATGGTTTGCGATCAATAACTGCTCAAGGGTTTGGCTTAGGATCTTCAAACTTGCTGTGGTGGTTGGTCATGACCAATAGATAACCCCTATTATTTTTGAGGTCACTAGGTCAAAGGTCAAGATCACAATGACCTTAACTGGTGAAATGGTTTGCGATCAATAACTGCTCAAGGGTTTGGCTTAGGATCTTCAAACTTGCTTATGTGGTTGGTCATGACAACTAGATGACCCCTATTGATTTTGAGGTCACTAGGTCAAAGGTCAAGGTCATCATGACCTTAACTGATGAAATGGTTTTCAATTAATAACTGCTCAATGGTTTGGTTCGGGATCTTAAAACTTGCTGTGGTAGTTGGTCGTGACCACTAGATGACCCCTATAGTTGTTGAGGTCACTAGGTCAAAGGTCAAGGTCACCATGACCTTAATTTGTGAAATGTTTTCAGATCAATAAATGATCAGTGGTTTGGCTTAGGATCTTCAAAGTTGCTGTGGTGATTAGTCATGACCGCTAGATGACCTCTATAGTTGAGGTCACTAGATCAAAGGTCAGGGGGTCGGGGGGGGGGTATACATGTTTTACAAACATCTCTTGTTTTATTTATATTTTTAGTTTTTGTTTACAACATGTCATATCAAATTGTTTTAATACCATAGCAATCGTGACTAAGATTGTGTGTATAATCAAAATCATTATTTAAGAAATAAAACACACCCCAGGTATCGTTGGTACTGTGTTTAACCCTTTACTGCATGAATATCAATGTAAGAAATAATGTATGCATGAATATATATTAGCTTAATATTTATAATTGCACATAAACAAGAAACTTTTTGCCCTAGAAAAACTTTAGATCTACAGTGAAACCCCCTCTAATGCGACCACCAACAATGGGCACAATTCTGGATGGCAGAGTCAGATGACTGCTTAATGCAGGACGAAAGTTATGCAGAAAGCTCCTATGGGAGCTTTCTGCATAACTGTCGTCCTGCATTAAGCAACCACCTGCTTACAAAGACCGACAAATGCTTACATCGCATTAAAGGAGATCTACTGTATATGATTCCATAAGCCAACTGACCAGACTTTGATCTGTGTCGGTTCTGTTTGCAAATGCGTTAACAAGTGTATCTAAGGAGAAATGGGTTAAGTGATTGCCATTTTCAATACGTCGCAGAATGCCAATGTCGTGACTGAGATATCGTAAATAGCTAACAAATACATATTACTAAATGGCGTTGCATTTGGTCTTTCTTAAATTCCCTCAGGTGCTCTGTCGTTTAATGTAATTTTGGAACGACTTTCTTTCAGTATACAATATTTACGATCACATGTATTAACCCATTACCTCATAGGCTATTTTAGATACAACCTCTTGGAATAGATCTACCGAAAATGAGCATTAACTAGAGAAAGGGATTTTTTTAGAATTTTGTAGTTTGAAACCATTGTGATTATTACAATGGTTTCACAAAGTGAGTGAGTGAGTTGGGTTTTACGGCACCGCGACACTAAATATGTCATATAGCGCCAAAATTGACTTGTACAGAGTCGTCAAAAGTCGTCAATATGAGAGAATAGGTTAAAGCGATAGTATCTATTTGCATCGTGTTTTGAAATGCCCAACAATTACATAAGCATTTGTTTATATCCTGAAAGTAAGTATATCGCAAGAAAACCTATTGAATAAACACTGAAGAAGACACAACTATAAAGCGTTTGATATGTTATTCGGCAATGTATTAGTATTCATTCTGCTCGCGTTTTAGTCTCGTTAACTATTCGATCAAGGTCGATAATATGTTGTTGTAGAATAAAAAATATAGGTATCGATGGAAACTGTTTATTTTGTATCACAAGGAAAGTTTTCGATATAAGTTGATAATAATGACTGAACATAACCGATACCAGTAGTCAATGACATATATGTGTATAAATAGTTGAGATTTATATATGTATTGTGTTAATCCTTATCCCGGTTTAAAAGGCTCTACTGAACGAGTGTCAAACAGTTTTTATCCGGAATTGGTTACAACTTAATGCAGGATGAAAGTAATGCAGAAAGCTCCGGCAGGAGCTTTCTGCATTACTTTCATTCTGCATTATGCAATGTAACTATTTGTGGATAGTTTGATTCTATAATGATTCTATGAACCGTTTCAACGCTGAAGTTTTAAATTGACTATTCTGACATTCAAACAGGGTAAGCTTACTATTAATATTCAGGGATAATAATTATTTCAAGAAAAGTGCAACATGACAAACAATTCAAACCCTGATGAGAGTGTTCCTCAAGGAACACTCTCATCTGGGTCTACACTGTTTGCAAAGGACATTTTAAGTGACTCGTTTCCGGTACTGAATGAATGGATTAAGAATCTATCAAAATAACACTGTTCCTCATTTGAAAAGACTCTTGACAACGAAATACTATAGCAAACAATGTGGTGGATATTCACATCAATTGTAAATATTGATCTGAAAATGCTTTATACAGAGAACAAATTCGATTAATACGTGTCTTCATCATCACGCATATTACACCAGAGACATTGTCTTTCATTTTGTGACAATGGTATTGGTAATTTGGACAATATCATTACTGTGAATTTATTGCTTATTTTGACCATTTCGTTATTAGGAGGTCGAACTGGGAACCTTTCCGTTTTTCGAATGAAGAACTGTGAAATGGTCCCATATACTGATATAAGCATTGTATCGATTACGAACTACGAAATTGCCAACATGTTACTGGTATAATGTATATTGAATCGTCGTTGATTTGTCACTACAGTGTCTAGAATATAATCACTGCGCATTTATAGCTTAGTTTGGCCATTTCATTATTCAGAGGACGAACTATGAATTATTTTCTTATTTGAGTGACTAACTGTGACTTGGCCCAAGGTTTTTTTTATATAAGCAGTAAAACCCCTTTAAACCGGACGTGAAATTTAGTATAAATATCGGTCTTGGAGACTGGCGTCATAATGCTGAGTGAAAGTCATACAGGAAGCTCCTCTTTGAGCTTTTTGCATGCTTTCCACCCTGCATTAACCCTTTACCTGATAGAAGCGGCTTTTAGCGTGTTTGATTTATTCCTCCGCTGAAGAAAATAGTTCAAATTCATACAGTCATGAACATATTGCATAATAAATATTTTCTATATCCTAGTAGGTGGTAGCTTAAAGCAGGCTGAAAGTAAAGCAGAATGCGCCTTAAGGCGCATTCTGCTTTACTTTCAACCTGCTTTAAGTGGTCATATGTCTTCAAAACTAGAAACAGGCTATTGGGTAAAGGGTTAAGCAACAATCTGCCTGAAAATATCTAAATTCTCTTACAATTCCGGTTTAGAGAGGTTTTACTGTAATCATTTAATCGACTACGATTTAGGTGTGTACTGTTTATATCTGCTCATATTATATTAGCTCATTCTGTTTCGTTAATCGGAGAGCTCAAACTGTGAAATATTTCGTTATTAAATTAGCAATATAAACAATGAATCGTCGAAGGTTTAGTTCTGCAGTGTCTAGAATAATATCCCTGCGTATTTATAGCTTATCTTGGCCATCTCATTATTCGGAGGTCGAACTGCACACTAGTACATTACTCTAAAGACAACAACGAGGCTAATTAAAATCCGTAATGAATAACAAATACATGTAGTAGAAACTTTGCATAAGTAATATTTCCAAATTAATATTTTGTGCAGTTTGTCTGTTTTCTATATTTTGTTTGTTCCCATTACAAACTGCGAAATATTTCGTAGTTCATTTTTCGAATAACAAACTGCGAACTAGCAGCCAACTTTACGCTGCCCAGATTTTAACTCAAATGTAAAAATGTCGTATTATTCTGTCTTTCCAATTTGCATGTGCATATTCGCAGCCGAATAACATAAACCAAGTTCGTTATTCGAATAACAATCTGCGAACTGGCAGTCTACTTTACGCTTCCCAGTTTTTTTAACTAGAATCAAACTACTCAAATGTAAAATGCCGTATTATTCTTTCTTTTCAAATTACACGTGTATATGCATGTTCGCAGCCGAATAACACAAACCCAGTTCCCAACATAAACACATGTCCATTCCTTTGATATGTATTACATGAATACTCCTCAGGTATGTAGTTCACAGATTCGATATTCTTATTGAAAATAAATATACATGAACGTTCGGATTTATTTTCTTAAGGGCCAGTAGGGAATCTCATAAAAATGGCAATTGTCTCTTTGGATCACTTAATTGCTAGGTAAATTTCATTATAGCTTGATGATAGTGTTACAGATATGAACAATCATCCGCAACGATACACTTGGGAGGTAGTCAGAGTTGATGTTCTTTTATTTTTCAATTCTAAAAAGCCGGTAGTATTGCATCAAAGACTCAAGACACAGGCACGCGTTTCGTATTAATTTCTCACAAGATGTGACAAAATAATAGACGAGTAACTAATGTGAAAACTTTCACTTAACCAAGACGATAGTGTAATTATTTGATTCAACTTTTGCCGTTACTAGTATGATATAGTTTGCCGTTACTATCATGTAATGGAATATGCCTTTGCAAATAAATTGTGTTTGTAAAACACAGTGCTCCCCGGCAGGCGCTCTAACCTGTAATATAAACCATTGGTGTTGATGTTTGACACTGAACTGACTACGTCAGCTTATCGCACGTATCTTCTAATATATATTTTTTCTTACTAGAGTCGCGCAAGCTAACAGAAATGTATACCAGCATATGATGCTGTGTACCTGGGTGTATGTTTTTGTACCTTAAACCCAAGTTACGGTAGTGTTTCGGACATTGACTTAAAAAGAGCACAACGGGTGTCGAAAACTGTGTGTGCATCTTGTTTTTTGTTTCCGATGAGCTTGATTGAGTCTTGATTAAACGGCGCTGCGGACAGATTTAACCATTTACTCAATAAGTACGCCTTTCTACGCCTTTGCAAACAGAATAGATCTAGATCATACGGCTCCTTCAGGATCCATCCGATCATTGTCCACTTTGTTTGCTTGTGATATAACATAGATATGATTATACAGTTTCTGGCATGACCATTAATTCATATTTTTTATGTTCATTTGCTATTATATAAATTAATCTAATTAACATTCTTAATGTCATTACTTCTTACGAATATTCATGGAGTAAAGGGTTAAGCTAATATGATGTCTGTGATGAGCAGCTAATATGATGTCTGTGTTGAACAGGCAAAGAACATTTCTGTTAACCATTTCCCTCATATAAACGTGTTTCACGCATCTGCAAACAGAGTAGACCCAGATCAGACGGCTCCTAGAGGAGCCGTCTGGTCAGGGTCTGCTCTGTTTGCTAATGGAATTTAATATATTTGTTTCTTTACTTTCTAAAATGGCTATAATGTTCCACCATCCATATTTGATTATAACTATTTTGTCCATGAATATTCAGTAGGTATTGGAATTTGTAATAAACAAAGAACAGGGAAAGTGTTAAGGTCGTGTATGTATGTGTGAGCGCGTACTTCATTTATGCTTCTGGTGCTGCTATGGGCTCGCGTATGTCATTGTCTAATTTCATACCTGAGTTCTGTTCTAGTGTTGCAACAATGTTTTCCAGTATGTACAGTTTGTGCACACATTGTTCAGTTACAGCAGAGGAATGAGCCCTGAATTTGCATAAGAAGTATGGAGTCATGTACAGTAAAACCCCTCTAAACCGGACGTTTAAGTTCGTAAAAATGTCGATCTAGGAGACAGGTGGCAGCTTATTGCAGGGTGAAAATGATACAGAAAGCTTCTCTAAGAGCTTTCTGTATAACGTTCACGGTGCAGTGCATTAAGCAGCCACCTGCCTAAAAGTATATTAATTCTTCTCTACGAGAATTCCGGTGTAGATGGTTTTTACTGTACCTTGATTAATGTAGAATTAGCATAAATGGTGTAGAAATCAGCGTTGCAACATCTCGAGTAAGCATTTGATTTTGAGGCATGGAACCATTTAAAAGTATATCATTATGAGAAGTTGTGCTTCTGGGTATTTGCTAGTGATGAAAGCAAGAACAGTTGAACTTAGATATCTCGAACTCGGATAACTCGAACTTCGAATTAATTCGAACTAAATGTTCGGTCCTTCCAAAACAGCATTGCTTTAAAATACATGTATATCACTACGGATATCTAGAAACACATTTGACAGCTTAATGTAGTTCTAAAGAAATGCTGAAAGCTCCTACGGGAGATTTTGCATTACTTTAGACCTGCATTAAACTGTGAACTTGATAAATTATTATAAATCGGATAACTCGAACTTCTGATATATCGACCTAACTTGTATAGTCCCTTGAATATCGATATATCGAAGTTGAACTGTAATAGCTGATTGTTGGACATTAGTTTTATTAGAATTAGGGTGTGGAAAAACTGTTACACACATATCACATAAATTATTTGAGCCGCAGTCGTGAAAACATATGATTTTGTACAGTTCACGTGTCTTCTTCCATCTGTACATCACATGCAACCAAGTCTTGAAAACATGCAGTTTTGGTACCGAGGTCATAAAACTTCTGTGTCTGAGATCGTTCTCAAGCATCTGATTGGTCAGATTTTGAGAGTGCTCAAAATGTGGCCAATCAAATACTTGAGAATAACTGAAACTCAGACGTAAAAGTTTTATAACATAGGAGCCAGTACCGATGTTTGAGGATCATATGTATTTGTCTGACAAAAAAACCCTCTATGTTTAACCTAGCCCTGTTCAATATTCATGTAATAAATGGAAACATCAATGATCATGCATATTAACCCATTTGCTCCCACGATCCCATATATGGGACGTAGACAAAAAGTGTAGACTCTGATCAGACGCCGCATTATGCACTGTTTGCTGATAGGAAATTCAATATAAAACAAAACAAAAATGAAAATTTAGACCAGACATCCCTTAGATAAAACATAGGTTAATCCACTGTATAAGCATGGAAGAATCCACTGGGAGCAAATGGTTTAATTAGCAGGATGTTGAAAATAGTATTAGTACTCACGAGTGTTTGGTATTGGTAGAAGCTTTAGAGTCAGATGTTATGTACAGTAAAACCTCCCTATAACGGCCACTAAATTACATCAAGTAGTTTGTGTTAAAGGCAGGTGGCTGCTTAAAGCAAGGTGAAAGTAAAACAGAACGCTCCTATAGGAGTGTTCAATTTTACTTTCACCTTGCTTTAAGAAGCCACCTGCCCTAAATACCAACTAATTAATATAATGTTATGGCCGTTATAGAGAGGTGTTACTGTATGTTCACAAGCAAACAGGGCAGACCCTGGCCCCCGTTTCACGAACTTTCTTAAGTAATTACTTAGCTAAGCCTGTTATTTAAAAATTTCACAAGAGCATAACTTTTCATAAATTAGTGTTTATTGTGCCACAAAGGGGTAAGAGATTTTGCTCCGTTATCATTTTAAGAACAAATATAGTACTTGATACTAAAACAAAAACAATATTTAAGAACTTGTAACAGACTTAAGAATTTTGTCAAATTCAGTTTGGGTTTGACTAGCTGTTCCTTGCAAAAACCGGTATTTTCTATTAAAATATATAAGAGAATATCTCTAAGGTTTCTGTTAAGATAACATTATTTGACATATCGTCTCTAAATATGAATGTAATACCTCTAATAAGTTAAGCCTGATACTAAGTAATTACTTAAGAATGTTCGTGAAACGGGTCCCTGGTCTCTTACAGGCCTGCACTGTTGACAAATGCGTTAAAAACGTTTACGTGAAGAAAAGGGTTAAATGGTTTTCAATCAATTGCAATTTCTACATATAGTAGATTTAACTAAATTGCATCATGTGTGTGGTTAAAAGATACTAAAACAAATTGAACTTTACTGTTTCTACATTTGATTTACAGCAAATTATATGTTATGCGAAACAATTTGTCTCTTCCTACAGATAGTTTAAATAATTGATTCACAGCAGTCAGTTTCATGCAAGGGATGATGAATATCCATGTTGCAGAACTGTTTTAACTGAATATCAAGATATTTTGAACTTCGATATCTCGAACTTGGATAACTCGACTTTGGGATAACTCGAACAAAACGTTTAGCCCTTCCAAAACTTACAGTACAGAATTGCTCTAAAATGTATCGCTACAGATATCTAGAAACACATGTTGCAGCTTAATACAGGTCTAAAGTAATGCTGAAAGCTCCTACAGGAGCTTTCAGCATTACTTTAGACCTGTATTAAGCTGTGAACTCGAGAAACTGTTCAGGTTAGAAATCTGATATCTCGAACTAATTTGTATGTTCCCTTGAAATTCAGCTGTATTTTGAACTTGTAAAATGATATCGGTTTGCAGCATCATGTTCTCTTATTAACTTGATATTAACCGTTCCAAGGCGGTACTTCCATCTTCCCCTATTGTATGTTTGTTTTGTCTTTGCGTCTCTTGATGTTTTTATAGTTATGTACATTTGCTGTTTCCTTGTGTTGCTGTTCGGGCGACTGTTTGTTCTGTATGTGGTGTGTCCTGCATGACTCATTTTTGTACTTTGACTATTTTGTAGACACTGCTGTCATTAGTAAATTTTTTGGGTCTGGCTTCATTCAGTTTCTTCAATATTATAATACAAAAGAAACACCGCATTACATGTCATCAATTGTGATTAAGATATACCAATTATCATACAATAGGGCCTAAGTCTTGTTTGACACAGTTGCATCCAAATGTCAATTTACGCTGGCTTGAATAACGAGCTACAATAACGAGCTACAACGTTCCTTTGCATTGAAAGACATTGGTTGATGACATTCTGCTGTTATCATTCCTGTCTATTCTTAACATCACGGGGTGTTTATAAACTGATTAACCTATTTCCTCATATTGACGGGGTTTGACGCCTCTGTAAAAGTCTATTTATGAAACCGTTGTGATATATAGAGCATCTGCTCCATGGAAGCAAATGCTCTATTTATTACAATGGTTTCAAAATTACACAATTTTAGATTTTCCTTGTCTCGAGTACATGCTCCTTTTCAGTAGATTTATTCAAAGAGATTGGGTTTAAAATGGCATATGATGGAATGGGTTAAATGATTTGTTGCAGAGTCCAATTGATTTACTAAATAAATGCAGTTTTGTTACTTAGGTATTTGTATAGTATGCTTGTTAGATTTTATCTTATCTTCCAGAGATTTGGCTACGTTTCTCATCCACATGCTGGAGTACCTACTATTGCTGGAAAATATGCGTTAGTGTGTGACCTTTTTCACATTCACGCAGCGACACGTGTGTGTCTCAATTTTTCTTGTAGATGTGTTTTCAAAATCAATAATCATAGCATCCATCAGGGTGTATCATGACGAGCCGAGTTATCTAATCTGAATCCTAACTGTTGCTAAAGTTTTCACAGATTCGCAGATAGCAGCAGCGAAATAGTTCAATATCTCAATCTTTAATCCATGAAATGCTGAATTTTTAAATGGACTATTCTAAAATTCAAAGTTCATGGTGAATATTTAGGGATTGTCTACAGAAAGGTGTAACATGACAAAAAATACAGACCCTGGTGAGAGAGCTTCTCTATGAGCCCATTATCTTGGTCTACACTGCAAAGGAAATTAATGACTCGTTGCCCGCATTGTAAGGATTAAGCGATATCTTTGAACACCTCTGTCGATATGTTGCTTCAACAATCAAGAGAGTTTAATTTTGTTCACTTGTGTTTTATGGACGTTAATATATAAATTTAATGGCCTCGTGAATCTGTTTTATTCTCTGTTAAATATTATTGAGGGCATGTTCAGTTTGTTTACACATTCATCACTATCTGTGTAGGATTCCTGACATTCAAAATTCACGAAACTATACAGTAAAACCTCTATATAACGGCCACTAAATTACATCAAGTATTTTCTGGTAAAGGCAGGTGGCTGCTTAAAGCAAGGTGAAAGTGAAACAGAACGCTCCTATAGGAACGTTCCGTTTTACTTTCACCTTAATTTAAGCAATCACCTGCCCTAAATACCAACTAATTAAATCAATTTAGTGGCCGTTATAGAGAGGTTTTACTGTATTAAGTCAAATATCCAACCGTGTTATACTACTTCTTTTTATATTCAGAAAAAACGATTAATTTGACAATATTACAATTTTGTTTTTAACAGAAGAGTATTTGAGATTGAAATTGAAAGTAGTCTTGGTCCATATTTCTTAAACTGAACACTAGTCTGTCAATTTACGCAAACATGACAGGTGAAATGAAACTTATTGTACTGGTTTTAAGAATAACTTGCAATTGTCTTTGAAAATGTAATTAGAATGTGTTAGAGTAATTTTAATGAGACATAATGTGGTATGGTGGTATGACTTCAGATTTCACTTCTGACGTCAGTGACCTACATTGGGCTTGGTGTTTTGTTTGCTAGAGTGTACGTTCGTGTCTGTTTGAAGAGAGAATAGGTTTAGAGGGAGGTATTGCTAAGTTGTGCATTGTAATGCATCAAGTAACCCAACATCATGTATTAATCCATTTATATATATATATATAGATTGCAAACCTGCTAACATACCTGCCTCTTATATTTTCTGTGTTCATGTTTATAGTAGACATGTATTTTGTAGAAATCTCAGTTTGGCTCCCATTGACGGTTGTTGTCCGAGTGAATATTGTTGTTTCACGGGAATTCAATTGGGCGATTCTTGTTATTTCCTTCAACATTGTTGTACGATATTGTTGTTCATCCCTCTTTCCTTTATACAGTTAAACGTCGATATCTCGAACGTCAATGGATCGCCTATACAAATTAGTTCGAGATAACCAAATTCGAGTTAGCCGATTTCTAATCTGGACAATCTATCGAGTGCACAGCTCCTGTAGCATTACTATAGACCTGCATTAAGCAGTCACATGTGTTCTGGATATCCGTAGTGATATATTTTAAAGCAGGTCTGTTTTGGAAAGACCGAACATTTAGTTCGAGTTAAACCGAAGTTCGAGTTATCCGAGTTCGAGATATCAAAGTTCAACTGTACATTGCATATCTGAATAAATCTAAATCTAAATCTGGTGGAATTATGACGAAATAGCGTGTTTCAAGGTCATATCTGAGTTAAAAAAAAGTCAACTGCTTTAGACGATTATTAGCCAATTGTCAGACACATTAGACTGACTATCTAAGGAGGGAAGGAAGCTTCCCCCATCTACATGTCCTACTGGATAGGATGTACTATAACGTGAAGTCTGTTTTGGATAGTGTGAAGCACACTGAAACACGAGTTTGCTTAGTGAGTATAATTGAACCTAATATACTTGGTTAACCCATTACCTAATAGGATATTTTTAGATACATCTTTAAATAAATCTACCGAAAAGAAGCATTAACTAGAGAAAAGGATTTTATTTAGAATTTTGTAGTTTAAAACCAGTGTGATAAATAAAGCATTTGCTCCTATAGGAGCAAATGCTGTATTTATCACAATGGTTTCACAAAGTGACTTTTACAGAGTCGTCAAAAGTCGTCAATATGAGGGAACGGGTTAAGGAAGGCTTTAAAGGTTTAAGAACTAAATTTTCTAGAAATAAATGATCATAATATGATCATAATATATTTGTCTAGGCTGGAATTGTCCACCATAGCATAATGTATTTGATCAAAACATATCAAGAGTCATATTGGTTTAAAATTTATAAGTATTTATCAATATATTTATGTGGGAAAGGAGCCATGAAATTAATATTGGCACATTGCTTCAGTTTACTCGCGTACTTATTTTATTTTTCTAGGAAATTTCATAAATGTTCCACGAGATTGACTGAAGTGCAGTTGCATGATATGAAAACACCAAATTTGTTTTAAGCTCAAGTCTTACATTTGCTCATGACAACTGCTATAAATAATCATCTAATATTGTGTTACCTATTCCTTATTACAAGGGCTTATTCTTCTTTATTTTCCTTTTTTTATACGCCCGAAGGGACGTATTATGGTATGGCGCATGTCGTCCGTCCGTCCGTCCGTCTGTCCGTCTGTCCGTCTGTCCGTCTGTCCGTCTGTCCGTCCGTCCGTCCGTCCGTTAGCAATTTCTTGTGCAACTAACTCCTCCTTTATTTTTCAACATAATTTCTTCAAACTTTCAGGAATGATAGATATTGATGTGTAGTTGTGCATATCAGTGAGATAACTCTCATATCATTTTTCATTCTGGAGTTATTGCCCTTTGATAGTTTCGGGTAGCAATTTCTTGTGCAACTAACTCCTCCTTTATTTTTCAACATAATTTCTTCAAACTTTCAGGAATGATAGATACTGATGTGTAGTTGTGCATATCAGTGAGATAACTCTCATATCATTTTTCATTCTGGAGTAATTGCCCTTTGATAGTTTCGGGTAGCAATTTCTTGTGCAACTAACTCCTCCTTTATTTTTCAACATAATTTCTTCAAACTTTCAGGAATGATAGATATTGATGTGTAGTTGTGCATATCAGTGAGATATCTCTCATATCATGTTTCATTCTGGAGTTATTGCCCTTTGATAGTTTCGGGTAGCAATTTCTTGTGCAACTAACTCCTCCTTTATTTTTCAACATAATTTCTTCAAACTTTCAGGAATGATAGATACTGATGTGTAGTTGTGCATATCAGTGAGATAACTCTCATATCATTTTTCATTCTGGAGTAATTGCCCTTTGATAGTTTCGGGTAGCAATTTCTTGTGCAACTAACTCCTCCTTTATTTTTCAACATAATTTCTTCAAACTTTCAGGAATGATAGATATTGATGTGTAGTTGTGCATATCAGTGAGATATCTCTCATATCATGTTTCATTCTGGAGTTATTGCCCTTTGATAGTTTCGGGTAGCAATTTCTTGTGCAACTAACTCCTCCTTTATTTTTCAACATAATTTCTTCAAACATTCAGGAATGATAGATACTGATGTGTAGTTGTGCATATCAGTGAGATAACTCTCATATCATTTTTCATTCTGGAGTTATTGCCCTTTGATAGTTTCGGGTAGCAATTTCTTGTGCAACTAACTCCTCCTTTATTTTTCAACATAATTTCTTCAAACTTTCAGGAATGATAGATACTGATGTGTTGTTGTGCATATCAGTGAGATAACTCTCATATCATTTTTCATTCTGGAGTTATTGCCCTTTGATAGTTTCGGGTAACAATTTCTTGTGCAACTAACTCCTCCTTTATTTTTCAACATAATTTCTTCAAACTTTCAGGAATGATAGATATTGATGTGTAGTTGTGTATATCAGTGAGATAACTCTCATATCATTTTTCATTCTGGAGTTATTGCCCTTTGATAGTTTCGGGTAGCAATTTCTTGTGCAACTAACTCCTCCTTTATTTTTCAACATAATTTCTTCAAACTTTCAGGAATGATAGATACTGATGTGTAGTTGTGCATATCAGTGAGATAACTCTCATATCATTTTTCATTCTGGAGTTATTGCCCTTTGATAGTTTCGGGTAGCAATTTCTTGTGCAACTAACTCCTCCTTTATTTTTCAACATAATTTTATAGAACAGCCTTCGGGCGTATATTGCCCCGTCTTGCGGTGCTCTTGTTAATTTCTTGTTTTACCCAGAACTTATATAAATGAATCTAAATGTTTGAATTTGAATCAATGAGGATGGTTTCAAAATCACCCAAGCATGTGTGCCCTGTGATGATGACACTGCGATCTTTGAATTTGTCTTGTTGACGTCGATACTACCGAATACTATCCTACTGCATTTATCTCTTGCCCTGCCGTACACGTTGATATCTTCTTAAACCCATGCCATGTCCCGTGGTTATCAAACTCAGTTTGAGCCCGAGTTCATGCTCAAAGATCCGATTGGTCAGAATTTGAGCCTTAGCACTTTTTCATGTGTATACCTGGTACCTTCCACTTTTTTAAAAACTAAATTGGCAGCTAACATGCTTGCTTAATTAATTATCTTTGCAGGCTCTTCGCTTCAAAATGTCAACGAGTCAACCACTCAAGAAGAATGAAAACATGGTAAACAGAATTAGTTTGACAAGAAGCAGAAACAAAATGGACATGTTCTAAAGACTTGTTCGACCATTGTTTTGCAATGCGTGATATGACTTTGCCAACAGCTTTGACCCAGATGAGACATCGGGTAATTCTACATATTTCAAGATCTAGTCCGTTTCCTCCTCGATCAATAGATTCTCAAAAAGTGTGATCGATATCGGGAGTGAGTAGATATTACTCAAGTTCAGAGTCTGAGTAGCCATTAATTCTACAGAATGATAATGGTTAAATCAGTCAGACTCAAAGCTCATTCCATAAGGCCTGGTGTTAGTTTTAAGGGGCTGCAACAAATGAGAAAAAACTAAATTAGCAGAACTTTCTGCTAACCGCGAAAAAATTAACGTCTCAAGGGATTACAATTTGGAGAATATTTTTGGAGAAAAGGTGCAGTCATGGGGAATTGTAATTTATTTAAGTATTTTTCATGGTTCAAATGTCGTAACAACAGAGCTGTACGGCTGAAGAATGTCTTGACATGGAGCCACGAGGAATTAATTTAAAACCCTTCAGGGCCGAGATGAACTTTTTGTTGCATTCAATGAAATAATTTAACCTATTATTCATTATGATTTATCCACGGATGTTCCAGAGATTTTTAAGAAATTTAAGACAATTAAATTTATAGCTGATAGACACTCTCTCTCGATCCTCTTGGCTCTGTAATCACTCGGGTTCCTTCAATAAATCATGGAAATGCTGTCACAAGAAATCCTATCGCATTTTTAACGATTTCCATTCGGTATTAAACGTGCTATTTCGTTCAGTGTTCGCTGGGTTTTTTTTATATTTTTTTAATATTTACAAATAAGATGTTTTGTGGATAGATTTGTTGTTCAAAACAAATCGACTTAATAATTCATCTTTTAACCTTTTAACCCATAATTACGCCTTACTACACCTTTGCAAACAGAGTAGATCTAGATCAGACGGCTGCAGTATTAGGATCTGCTCTGTTTGCATATGAAATAATACAAATGGGATTCTACACTTACCGCCATAGCCAATTATACCTGTCTCCAGTACTTGTACACCGCCATAGCCAATTATACCTGTCTCCAGTACTTGTACACACACATACTGCCTTTTAAGACCCGCTTAATTAACACTTAGTGTCATATAAATGCATTTCCCACGACTTGACTTGGAAACATAGTAGACCCAGATCAGACTGCTATTTTAAGAGTCGTCTGATCAGGATATGCTCTATTGCTTATGGCATGATATAAATCTGATTAAACAGTTGGGATTTTTTGTCGAAGCAAGATATTATGTTGAAAATGTTACATTATAAAACTAATAAAACATCCCCAATGTTATTATTTTTACAAGACGAGTGAACAGGGAAATGGTTAATGTACATTTCTGTCTTGTAAAACAAAACTTCATTGCCAATTCAATTAAAAATATTTTAAATATTATAAATATTGTAGATTTACTCACGCTTGATTTCCCCCCTGAGACTTTCCAATCGCATATTAGATAATAATCTTTGCAATTTTCAAGACTTGAATATAAATGTCAAAACGATATTTATTTTAGACATAAGTTCACCTAATACTATGTAAAACAATTGTTAAATCTTTACTCCATGAAGATTCATATATGAAATAATGACAATATAAATATGAACTGAAAGAAGTTTTATTATTGTATATAAACATATAGTCTAGACTTTGACAGAAACTGTAAAACGTGATAAGCAAACGAGACTCTGAGCTCTGATCGGCCGCATGATCTGAGCCTACTCTGTTTACAAAGGCGTTAAAAGGCGCATCTATGGCGTAAAGGTTTAAACGCTATGGTTACGTAATCATAATGCGTCAACAGTAAACCGCTCTATAACAGCCACTAAATTGTGTTAATTAGTTGGTATTTAGGACAGGTGGCTACTTAAAGCAAGGTGAAAGTAAAACAGAACGCTCCTATAGGAGCGTTCTATTTTACTTTTACCTTGCTTTAAGCAGCCACCTGCCTTTAACACAAAATACTTGATGTAATTTAGTGGCCGTTATAGAGAGGTTTGGCTGTATTATAGTTCGTCCTTTCAGAATTTATGTTAAGTGTCCATGTGGTGGCCGTAAAAAAGTCTCCCCGCCCTTCATTCTCAGAGTTATTATATTTACTGTCCTTCGGGATCAGCAGTTTCACTGCCTATAGTTTTACAACACACAGAATCCGCTGAACCCTTACAACGACGAGTTTTCAAATGGACTCTGCCTAAATTCAAATATGTCAAGTTTATGTCAAGTTTATTGTTTTATTTAGGTGTTTTTTCTTAAGAAAGATATAACATGACAAACTGTGCAGACCCTGATGAGATGGCTCCTCTGGGAGCCCACTCATCTGGGTCTACATTGTTTGCAAAGGATATAAGTGAGCTGTGTCCCGCACATTAATGGTTAAGCCGGTTCTGTGGGCCGTGAGCAGTGTTACACTTTTAATAACTGCTCATGAACAGATTCAGTAAAACCGATTTTGCAATATGTTCTTGTCCCATTGCCGATTTTTCTTTAGAAGGATGTCCAGCTTTTAGATAGTTATTTGACATTCTAACACACCTCGCGCACACATCTACATAAACAAAGAAGGGACGTATCTATGTTTGAATTCTCCATAAAACACCGCACGCGCTGTAACGGCTTAACGTGACGTAATATGGCTTCGAAAATTCGTACGACAAGAAACGTAGTGCCGTTGTGGCGGTGAAAATTATAGTTAAATTGAAGTGTTATAAAAAATATCGGCCTCGTGATTTAATTACTACGCATCTCAACTCGTGTTCGATTGCACGATAAAACACTCACACTGGTATGAATTTATTATTTCTTAATTATCACGCGTTCTCATCTTATCCGACGACAGTTGTGCAGTTTTAATTTAACCATTTCACCGCCAATGTCACATAAATGCACCACGACAAATAGTGCAGTCCCAGATCAGACCTTTTCAAGACGGTGTCTGATCAGGGACTTCACTTTTTGTCTCATTCTCTATTTCTATATCTGTGCTCTATTCCTTTGAAAATTGAAATTATTTATCTCATTTCGTTTGTTTTACAAAATGATTTTACGAAAGTGATTTGCAGACGACAATTAGAAAAACGGCACCAGAAAGGGTTAAACAGATATTTGAATACTAGGGTCCGTGCTTATAAAGCTTTTAAGTCGAGTCTGAGTTTGTTCTCAAGCTTTTGATTGGTCAGATTTGAGTTCTCAAGCTTTTGATTGGTCAGATTTGAGCCAAAGGGCTCAAATCTGACCAATCAAAAGCTTGAGAACTCAAATCTGACCAATCAAAAGTTTTATAAGCATGGACCCAGATCAATTATAGATCCAAAGCGACAATGGTACATTCATTTGTAACTCTGTGTCTCATCAGTACCCAGTCTGTGTGTTTGTCACTCTGATAGAATATTTTTTTAAAAAAATGGACGAAAACTGATTTTTTAGAATTGCAACAGACAATAATATTTGCAGACGACAAATATTCAGAATGCAGAGTGTTAAACATTTCAGAGCATTTGTTTTGGCACTGTCCAATCAGGCAATTTGTCATCAAAACCATTTTTACATTTCCAGTAGTCCTTTTGTTCCTCGTGATATTATATTAAGACAAGTGTTTGACTATATAGCCAACTGCGATATTGTAAAGAATAATATATACTTTTTTCAGTAAAATGTGTTTTATTTTGTTTCCATGCAAACGTAAATACTGCAGGTCAACATCGGTTGGTCTTAAAAGTTGTTTTAAATATCATATTGTAAAGCAGATTGAGGTGATGACTTTATTAAAAATTGGTCAAATATAAGCAGTGTGAATTTAGTATTCTTTAAAAAACCAACTTTTCTGATTTCGATAATTGTTTTGAAATCATAATATTTTTATTCTACATCATAAATACTTATATATATAAGATATATACTTAAGATATATATATATATATCTTTCTCTCTCTCTCTCTCTCTCTCTCTCTCTCTCTCTCTCTCTCTCTCTCTCTCTCTCTCTCTCTCTCTCTCTCTCTCTCTCTCTCTCTCTCTCTCTCTCTCTCTCTCTCTCTCTCTCTTAGGCCTGGCAGTATGACATGCATATCAAACTAATACAATGTTCCCATTCCCTCCTAGACTATTTTTAGAACCTCTTTGAATAAATCTACTGAAAAGGAGTATTTACTAGAGAAAAGGGATTTTTTAGAATTGGGTAGTTTCGAAACCATTGCGATAAATAGAGTATTTGCTACTATGGTACACATGCTCTATTTATCATAATTGTTTCTAAAATGACTTCCGTCAGTAGGAGGGAATGGGTTAAATAGTGATGACTGCAAGAGAGAGAGATGTAGGCTTTCCCAACATTGCGCAGTAATATTCGGACATTAGAACCAAGCAGTTGAATGCCACTACAGTGAAACCCATCCAAACCGGACGTTCAATTTAGTATAAACATCAGTCTTGGAGACAGGTGGTAGCTTAATGCAGGGTGAAAGTCATGCAGAAAGCTCCTCTAGGAGCTTTCTGCATGACTTTCACCCTGCATATATATCTGATCCACGAGTGCTGGGCAATTCACCTTTGGTATTCAGATAGCTTTGATAAGGACCTTATGGATGACATAAAGATACCTTAAATCTGGTCAAGGTCACTATTTTGAAACATTGGCTGTCATTAAAATGTTGTTATAACTTCTGAACTACACGGGCTAGACAATTTATATTTGGTATGCAGATAGCTTGGGTGAAGGCCTTTCAGTTGATACAAGGATACATGAAATTGGGTCAAGATCAATACAAAAAAATCCGGCTTTAATGCGGTTTCCGCATGTTTTGCTTGTTATGTACATGTAATCCTATATATGTAAAACTTCTTGGGTAGGGATGGGAGAGAGGGCAATGTTTCCACTGTTTGGTCTGCAATTTTGATAAATAATTGTTGCTAGGAAGAAGAGATTTACCCTTTTAACAGAGTCTTTTCGCTAAACTGAAGATAATTGTAGATCTCTGTGTTGGTGTCCAATTCATCCCCTTTCAGACGTCTATTGAAATCTTCAACCGTCAGTTGGGCCACTTCATTTACCCTCCTTTTGTTAAACAACACAATGCTTGTTATTAACAGGTGTGTCAAGTAGACATACTGTGAATAAGTTGGCACAGTTTGTTTTATCTGCCCCTTCATATCAGCCTCAAGAAAATTCTTCAACTGAACCAAATCTTCTGTTGTTGGCAAATTGCATCTTTTATTTAAAGAGTTCAACCTTTTACTTCTATTGGCTACCGCCGACACCTGGCCATTCCCAGTAGCTTCAAACATCTCAGTAAATTCATTGGCCTGTTTTTCTGAAATAATCACCTTGCTGAATGCTTATACTAGCCATCAAGAGACTTGTTTGCTTTACATTATGCCCCAAACTAATGCCAAGTTGTGAGGAACCTTTTACTTGGTACAATTCCTTGACAGATCTTGCAACTAATTTATACTGTTGTGCACATATGAAGTGGCTCAATGGATAATGAAACACAGATGAAGAGTTCAACTTCATTAGAAGTCTAGCCAGTGTTCTCATTTTTGTTCTTACATTATCCTGGTCTTTAACCCTTTGTTCTTCTGGAGGGCCTAATCTGCCAAGAAGATACAGACCAAATTCTCTGATAAGTTCGTCTTCTTCACAAAGTTTCTTCAAACCTGGATTGTCTTTGGTTTCTTTCATTTTCGCAACAACTTCATCCAAATTTGAAATTTCATCATCTTCCTTTTTAAGGAATGGAGCTAAAACACACCTAACTTCACGAAGGATGTTGTCAGTATCACTAACATTGTCTGGTTTGAACAGGCATGTTTTGCATGCTGCCAAAGAATGTTTTGGTGAAAGAAACCCTTGCAGTAGCTACATGGTAAATATTCGTAGGATCTTACTGGGCCTTTTGGTCTTCTCTGAACAAGCAGAGTACCTTCTCCTTTCTGAAGAACCTGGGGAAAAAATTAAATTTACTAGTTTCATGTGACTTTAACCCTTTCCTCCATAAATACGCCTTTCTATGCCTCTGTAAATGTCACTTTTTGAAACCATTGTGATAAATAGAGCATTTGCTCCTAAGGAGCAAATACTCTATTCATCACAATGGTTTCAGAACTACAAAATTCTAAACATTTCATTTTCTCTAGTTAATGCTCCTTTTCGGTAGATTTATTCAAAGAGGTTGGATCTAAAATAGCCTATGAGGGAATGGATTAATAACACTCTCCCCCTAAACATATACCTTTTAAGACTGTGCAGAGTAGACCCAGATCAGGCAGCTACTACAGAGTCAAGGTCTAGTTTATTTGCTAGAACAATGTTGAGGTCTCCATCCGTTTCCCGTTAAATACTAAACGTTTAAATACCATATGAATATTCATGAAAACTTTGTTATAGACCAAAACGGTTTGACTATTTAAGCCATTTTAGAAGGTATAGAATCAATTCTGTCAGATTCTATCAGAAGCAAACAGAGAAGACCTTACTAGAACTATCACTAAAGGTGATGGATATATTCACATGACAGCTTTTATTGCAAAGCCAAGTTTGTGACACTAACTACCCATGTAACAGGACCAAATCACAAAAATACTTAAAGTAACAGTTAAAGGGGGAATAGTTCCGTAAAGCTTGCAACTAAACATGAAAATTGCAGCGTGTACTTCTACTATTCGTGGTTATTATGTATGACAATAACTTTCAAATTGAAGAAGAAGTTTGCGACATATCAAATACAAATTCAACTAGAACTACCACTAAAAATAATTAATACCCCTACTAGCATATTTGACACAGAGATGTGGTTATAGAAATAAAGCTCCCGATCCCTAAATTTTCATTTGTTAAATTACGAAAAGGGAGATCATTCATTCAAAACCTTTATCGCAGGTGCAGAACTGATGGTGTTCAACAATACTGCAAAATTTAACCCTTTCCCTCATATAAACGTGTTTTCACGCATTTGCAACAGGAGCCGTCTGATCAGGGTCTGTTCTGTTTGCTAACAGAATTTGATAGATCTGTATCTTTAGTTTCTAAAATGGCTCTAATGTTCTGCCTTCCATGTTTCATTATAACTATTTTGCCCATGAATATTCAGTAGGTATCGAAATTTGAAATAAACATAGAACAGGGAAAGGGTTAAAAAAAAGGTTTTTTTGGGCTATGACAGAGAAAAGCTCCGGAAAAATTCATTTATTAAAACAAGTCTGAGTTTTCCAAAATAACAAAGGGCAATAACTCGAAAAATACTGAAGACAGAGTTATGGACCTTCTGCACTGCAGTTGTGGTCAATGTGTTCTATATGTATATGAAGTTTAAAGTCAATAGCTTTTATACTTTGAAAGTTATGATCTGGACACGCCAGATTCCCTCCTAGACTGTTTTAGAACTTCTTTGAATAAATCTACTGAAAAGGAGTATTTACTAGAGAAAAGGAAATTTTTAGAATATTTTTAGAGTATTTGCTACTATGGTACAAAAGCTCTATTTAAGAAATAAATATATAAAATAAGAAGCGGGTTATATATTGTACTTACAGAAACAAACAATTGGGGGGGACTTGTAAATGAATGGAAATCAGAGAAAAAACATACATGTATAACACTTATTAACCTGTCGTGTTTGAGAGGTTTTGTTGTGTTTGCATTTTATTATGCAAAGTAATTTTGAAATAAAAAGGTTGTATTCAACTAGTTACCAAATTCAACTGACAGTTAATCAGTTATTCACTTGTTAACTTGTTGACGTCATTTAATCAGCAAATAAGAGTAAAGGTGTAATTTGTGTAAGTGTGGAGTAGGTTCTACATACGGGACGATGTGTGGATATTTAATGACAGAGTGCTAATATAAAATGGATTTAAAACAAAAGCACGTTAAATGTCAAAATAAGAAATAAAAAGAAACCATTGACATACGAAAAGAAATAAATATTTTCGTATCTACCTAGGATAGAACCCGTGTACCCTTTGGTTTCTAGGCTAACGCGCTACCCCTACGCTACGGTGCTTTATACTAAAAATGTGTTTCAATTATAGCTATATCACTAGCATTTGAAAAACCGCTTTCGAAGAACATGTTCATAAACATGTGCATATGAAATTAAAATGCAAAAGCATCATGCGGATTTAAACAATAATAAATGGGTACGTCATAATTTTTGAAAAAACAACAACATAATTTTCGTGATTTTAAAAATCCGTAGCTGTCGGCAGTTATAGAAACACAGGACCGCGGTTAATCATGCACCTTTTTCAAAGGCGTATAAGTATGGGCTGCCTTCGGCAGTCCAATAAAAAAACGACATGCTTCAGTTATTTTGAATTTAATCATGTAAACGTTGCATAACATTTGGTGTTAAATAAATCAGAAATTGTCGTCCTCTGATGACCATATGTTACATTTCATACAAACGTTTAACTTGGAAAATGACTTAAATGACTGTTAAATAACCTTTGTTCTCATACTAACGCCAAATTGTACGCATTTGCAAACAAAGTACACCCATATCACACGTTACATGAGCCGTCATATCAAGTCTACTCCGTTTGCTTAATATGTGCTTAACTAGATATGATTCTACAATTTCTGTCATTTTGGCACAATTCTTGTATTCATATACAGTGCTCCCTCCCTACAACGGCCCTCTCAATAACGATTCCCTCCTTACAACAACGTATGTTACTGTTTCCGAAACAACAAGGCTCCAGAAACAACTTTTTCCATCGTATTCTCTTTATGCCTGCATCAAACCCTATGTTGTGACCACTCTTTAGAATCGTCACTTTGTGACGATTCCAAAGAGTGGTCACAACATAGGGTTTGATTGAGGCATAACGGTTTTAGTTCTCGAAATACACCTTATCTGGGGATCTGCAAACAAGCTAATTATGTTTGATTTTCCCTCCCTATAACAACTCCCTCTGAACAACACATACAATATTCGTATCCCAAAGGGTGTCGTTGTAGAGAGGGAGCACTGTACCAATAAAACTCAGCTAATTAATGTTCAAAAGTTCATTAATTCTTGCATAAAAAATATTAGGTAAAGTTTAAACAAATACGAAATATAATTTACATGTCCATCATATCAACGTCGACCTTATTAAAGTGAAATTAAATCGAGTCGAGTGAAAAATCGACGAATTCATTTTATAGACAAGCAAATATCAAAATACACCAGGTGAAGAGTATATAGTGTTAGAGTTAATATTTTACTTGGTCTAAAGAGGTTCGATATCATGAAGGAAATTATTACAATTTGCGTTATTACATTTTGCGTTGATAGGCTTAGGCTTACCAACGCAAAATGTAAAAACGACGCAAAAAGTAATAAACTATGAGATGGACTTGATTCATACCGTACAACTTTATGTCTGTTGTAGCAACGTTAAATGTCGCATCGTGGCTAAATGTCGCACTTGACGTTATCTGTCGCAAGGCTGTCGCTAAACGTCGGAACCAGTGGTACTGCGCTATATGTCGCAGCATCAACGCTACATGCCGAATTCCTTTAGCACTCTTTTTTAGTATTGCTTCCTAGTTTAAGCTCCCGACGTATCCCGGAACAGTGATCCGGGGTTTACCGGGATGAACCGGGTACGACCGTAAAAGCCCAGTCTCACTCTGCCGGTCGAAAGCCGCGAATATAAAGTTGTATGGTATGAATCAGACCCATCACAAATTTTATTACATTTTGCGTCGTTATTACATTTTGCGTTGGTTAAAAATAAGCATATCAACGCAAAATGAAATAACGCAAAATGTAATAATTTCCTTCATGATATCTAACCTCTTTAGACCAAGTAAAATATATTATCATGCAACGTCACAAAATACAGTCATTTCCTACTAGCATAATATTTTCCACGTCGACGCTGTATTTTGTGAGGTATAGTGCATGTGTACTGACCCGACTGGAATGCAAGTTTGATTCAGCCAATAGGAGGAAAACAGAAGGACGAAAAAGGCATAATTAAACATAAACATCAAATTAACACATTTTCTCACCTTTGTCTCAACTATCTGTCCATATAAAAGGATTAAATCAAGTTTGTTTATGTTGTACATGCCAATATGACGTCACGTAATTCGTACTTGCATGTATTTTCATTCAGGGACGAAACCGCTTTAGCAATCTTTCTAATTCTTCATTTTTTCCATTTTTCTTGGTGTTGCATGATAAAAGAATTACTATGCTAGTAGTTTGGAAGTTCAGCTGTATTTTGGCTCGTCAGAAAAGTAGTTAAATGCTCGCCAAGGCTCGCATTTAACAACTTTTCTAACTTGCCAAAATACAGCTGAACTTCCAAACTACTAGCATAGTAATTCTTATAACGCTAGCAACATATACTCTTCATCTGACGTATTTTGATATTTGTTTGCCTATAACATTTTCAATGAAGAAAATATTCCAAAATAGGGAATTAATATAATACATAAATACTTGAACTGCTCTGATCTAATATTTCGACCACTAAGGGCCTTTTTCAAAGATTATCATGTCAAAATACACGTCACATTTTTGTTACATGCATTCAGCCATAAAATCAAAGAGAATAATATTGATCCAGCGTCATGGTGACATTGGGTTGTCATTTAAAATGTCATGACGTCATCAAATGACGTCATGGGTGCAACGACGTCATGCATGCATTAGCGCATTATCCTCCTTGATGTTACAGCCAAATGGTCTGTACGTTCTCATTCCCCCCCCCCCACACACACACACACACTATCCCCTTTCCAAGCCCCTTGTTTTTAGAATATGTATATTTTACTTGTGTATTAGTTTCTCTTCGAAAGTCGCGATTATATTCGAGTATGGAATGAATCAGACCCGTTTCAAAGTTTATTACATTTTAATCGTTATTACATTTAGCGTTAACATTTTCCCCAGCATAATGTAATAAATCAACGCATTTTGTAATAATTATTACATTTTGCGTCGTTATTACATTTTGTGTTGTAACAGGGCTCCAAATACGATGCGTGAATTTAAACATATTCAAGAATAGCTCTTTTATTTCTCCACCAAACCCTATGCTGTGACCACTCTTTGGAATCGTCTCGAAGAGACGATTCTAACGAGTGGCCACAGTATAGGGTTAGGCGGAGACATGACGACTTTAGTATTTTGGGTACACACCTTTATCTGTAGCTCTGTATTCGAAATGATTGCCATACTGGTAGTATATAATAGTTTACAACACTATGGTTCTAGCTTGATTACCTTTGCCAACAGTTTGGACCTGGCCTTCATCAGGATCCAAACACGAAAGAACAAGCGGTTCACGGCATCCATCGTGACCGACACTAGGTACATGTAGCATGAATGTTGTATACACTGTTCGGTCCACAGGGGTCTGGACCGCTTCATGGGGTCTATAATTTGTATGTACTATATAATAACAAGGGTTCCAACTAGCAGAACGGATCTCCGTGTACCACAAGTACAAGTATGAATGTAACTCTTGCAATTTCAATGATAATTTTGTAATTCTTTCGGTTATTGAAAGCCAATATATTTTACTATCAATTAAATATAATCTTCTGATGGTAACTTATGCACAATTATCAATCCAACAATGATTTTCTCAAAATTTAACGTGTTTTCTGGGTCATTGACAAACGTTCGTTCACCCCGGTTTCACTATATCACAGCCATAACCTGGCGATTTTCAGTTCAAAAGATGGCGTGGTTCAATAAAACAACCCAATTATATCACCAATCTCCATTTGTTTTGTCATCTAAATAAGTAAGCAACTAGCAACAGCGGCCTTTCCGTCTGTCGTTATGTTTCTATTCCGGATGGTGCCATTTTGCAACAAATTTGAATGGAGCCATTTCATTGGATGAGCGAAGGAAAAGTTGGAAAATCCGTGACGTCATGTACAATGGCTCCTTCCTCGACGATTTGAAGCAAACTGACAAGACTCGCTAGTTTTACATCATTCTTTTGATGCTGGGAACTAAATATTGGAGGTGGGTGATAGAATTGATTCGTTTTATTGAACCACGCCATTTGTTTAACTGCAAATTGCCAGGTTATTGCTGTGATACAGTGAAACCGGGGTGAACGAACGTTTGTCAATGACCAAAAAAACTCGTGAAATTTTGAGAAAATCATTGTTGTATTGATACTTGTTCATAAAGTACCGTTATAAGATTATATTCATTTGATAGAAATATATAGTGGCTTTCAATAGCCGAAAGAATTACGAAATTAACATTTTAATTGTAAGAGTTACAGTCATATTTGTACTCGTGGTACACGGATATCCGTTCTGCTAGTTGGAACCCTTGTTATTATATAGTACATATCGAGGGCTTGGTGCAAAACTATTCTAACTCCTTCACAAAGTGAAGGAGTTAGAATAGTTTTGCACCAAGCCCTTGATATAGACCCCCATGAAGCGGTCCAGACCCCTGTGGTTCGGCCTTGTATTCTCCATGTAAGGTCAACAGTCTAAGGAGAACTGAACATGAAACATTAGTATTCTATCAACATATCCAGTTGCTATGTAATTTTGATTGGTCAGAAGTAATGTCTTCATTATCGAGAGTGCGCTCTTAGATGCAAATGCAATACTGAGTTTTGATTGATACTAACCAAGGAGTGCGTTCTTGACCTAATATGATGGTCATTCGAAAAGAAAAACTAATGTATTGGCTAGTTTTACATGCGCTGTATAAATAACAGTTTGACTGTTCCAATGCGGTACTCCTGCTTTCAACATATGGTCGACTTTGTTCTCTATATGGTGGCGTTTTGTCACGCTTTGTCTTGTTATTGTACTATGTTGATGAAGTTTGTGTGCCGTGCCCTTTTGTACGTGGCACACCCTTTTGGACTGTTTTCCCGTTTTGGTTTTGAAAACGATGTTAATCGTAGAATATACGACGTACACCATATTCTGATAGTATGGTGTTGTGTACTTAACTCATTTCTTCCTACGATCCCATATATGGGACGTTTGCAAACAGTGTAGACTCTGATCAGACGCCGCATCATGCGGCGTCTGATCAGAGTCTACACTGTTTGCTGATAGGAATTTAAATATAAAACAAAACAAAATTGAAAATTTAGGCCAAGCATCCCTTAAATAAAAAATGGACTAATCCAATATATAAGCATGGAAGAATCTACTGGGAGCAAATGGGTAAATTAATCACATTTAACGCATTTACAATAGTGCATTCAAATTCTTAATGAAGTTATTAAGTAATTAGTACACTTTAAGGGGAATTTACGAGGTAATGTTAATGACGTCAATGTGTTAAATGTATTATCAGTATGCATGGTAGTAAAGTTAAGCGCAAAAAAAACCACTAAAGAATCTTTGTAAATACCTAGTTATAGACTAACAACTAATTACTTCTAAGGTATTATCATTTTATTGATATTGACACACGAATGCACTGGTATAAGCGGGCTGAGTTTGCTGATTTTTAGCCTAATAAGACATTGTTGGCGCCTCGGTGAATAAGAACAATGAACAGTGAATGACGGACCATAACTAAGGTTATCTAAAATGATAACATCTTATGACATTAGCCCAATATTACATCATTATTAATTATGTTGAGAAAATAACATTTAGAGTGGTTTGGGTGAATTTATTATACTCCATAAATAGGCCTTTCTACGCATTTGTAAACAGAGTAGACCCAGATCAGACAGCCCCTATAGGGGCCGTCTAATCAGGGTCTGCTCTGTCTGCATGTGATATAATGTAGATATAATTCTACAGTTTCATCATGACCAAACGTTCACGTGTCTATTTGGTTTTATAACATATTAATCCAATTAATATTGATGACGTCATATTTTCTTTACATGAATATGTATGGAGGAAAGAGTTAACCTATGCAAGCGGTTTGGAACTTGGCGTCTCGTTAGGCCCAAACCCTTCGACATTCTGGACGCATTTTTTGTGGAGAAATTGGTTATACATTGTTATCTAAACATGGGATGGAAAACAATTAGACAAACAAGATGATATTAACTTGCCATATTAACCAATCCCTGATATTGACGACTTTTGACGACTCTGCAAAAGTCACTTTGTGAAACCATTGTGATAAATAGAGCATTTTCCTTTTCTCTAGTTAATGCTCATTTTCGGTAGATTTATTCAAAGATTCTGAGGTTGTATCTAAAAATAGCCCATGAGGAAATGGCTTAATCGTCTATAGGTTACTCCGTCTGTCACGCTAGTTCTCCCAAATTATTTCAGGCAAATCATTAAAATCGAATTATCTGATAGAGCAGATAGAGCTATTTAACCCATTCCCTCATAGGCTATTTTTATATCCAACCTCTTTGAAGATACTACCGAAAAGGAGCATTAACTACAGAAAGGGATTTATTTTTAATTTTGTAGTTTGAAACCATTGTGATAAATAGAGCATTTGCTCCTATAGGAGCAAATGCTCTATTTACCACAGAGGTTTCAGGAAGTGACTATTACAGAGGCGTAGAAAGTATTGTATTAAAGAGAAATAACTTCCTTTATTTAGTTATCTTCTCCTTGGTATGCTAGTATTTTCATTTCTTATCCGAATCGTTACTCTTCACATGTAACTGACTAAAACCGATGACAGACCAGAACAGGACGAAACAGGTAACTTGTTGGAGGTATGTGTATAGTGAATCGGTAAAAGTACAAAAATGAGTCATGCAGGAAACACCACATACAGAACAAACAGCCGCCCGAACAGCAACACAAGGAAACAGCAAATGTACAAAACTATAAAAACACCATGACTCACAAAGACAAAACACACATACAATAGGGGGAATGTGGAAGTTTCACAATCAAACTATCAAAATAGTTTGAAAGTATAAAACGAATAACAAAAGTACAAATATGAGTCATGCAGGAAACACCACATACAGAACAAACAGCTAACCATTTGTATCACAAAATGACATCTTTTTCAAACGTTTTACTTGTGTTTCTAGGAGGGTAAAGAGCATACATATACATAGAAAACATTTAAATGTTCCTTAACCCTTTCCCTTCTCTATATTTAGTCCAAATGTCAATTCCTAATGAATATTCATGGGCAAAATACGTGAAATGAAATATGGAAGATGGAATATTGTAGCCATTTTAGCCATAACAGAGCTATCAGATTTCATAAGCAAACAAAGCAGGCCCTGATCAGACGGCTCCTCTATGAGCCGTCTGATCTAGGTCTACTCTGTTTGCAAATGCGTGAAAGGTTTTTATATGAGGGAAATCATGCTATTAGAAGCAAAAATACCGTTCAGTCTTAACTCTTTCCTCCACACGTATGCCTTTCTGTGCCTCTGTAATAGTCACTTCTTGAACCCATTGTGATAAATAGAGCATTTGCTCCTATATTTATCACAATGGTTTCAAACTACAAAATTCTAAATATTTCCTTTTCTCTAGCTAATGCTCATTTTCGGTAGATTTATTCAAAGAGGTTGGATCTAAAAATGGCCTATGAGGGAATGGGTTACTAGGAACTGGTATAGATAAATTACAAGCTTTTTATCAATATGGAAAACGTAAGAACAGTATCCTACATACCCGGTTAAGTCACAAATGTGGCTCTTTAAACTACTATTTATTTTGTTGTAACCTAGTTGCAGATCCATCATGTAGATGCGGAAGTCCTTGTGAGAATTCATTTCATTTTTTTTCTTGAGTGTCTCTTATACATGTACACACAAAAGCGAAACATTATGCTGAATAACCTGTCTGATATAAATCCAGTCGCCTTAGACCTCCTCTTATCAGGAGATGAATTGAAATCTCTTGACGTTAATATGTATATTTATCAGACAGTCCGTAAAACCATCCAGGATACCATAAGATTCTCAACTAAGACTCAGCAATAAGTTTATGCTATTTAGTACATTTAGTTATGTTGATTGCGCTTTAGTTTAACCGGTGGCACCTTATGACCAATATTTTCCCATACAGTTGTACTCCAGTGAACAATATGCATTAAAGTTAACGAGTATCACCAACGCTTCGGTTGTGCCACCGATTATTCTTTAAGCAAAATAAGTACTTCATTTCCTACTTTATTATGCTATGCCATTGTTTTGTGTGAAAGGGGCATTGATAATGTTGTAATAACTTGTAGCCGAATCCCTTTGCACATGTTACTATGAAAATAAACATGTTTTAACTATGAGGGAAAGGGTTAACAATTTAACCCTTTCGCTGCCAATGCCGGATCTGTGATTACCTATGCAAACAGTGTGGATCCAGATGAGACGCCGAGTAACTCGGCGTCTCATCAGGATCCAAACTGCTTGTTACTGTTACTGTGTTTTTTGAAACAAAAATGAAGAAAATCAAAAGAATGAACACTTGTAGCAGACGACAAAGTTAGCAGACGACAGAGTTTGGCAGCGAAAGGGTTAAAACTAATGTTAATTTACAAAGTGCAAATTTAAAGAATGTTTGAACCCTTTACTACTTAAATACGCCTTTCTACGCATTCGCAAACATAGTATACCCAGATCAGACGACTCATACAGGAGTCGTCTGATCTGAGTATGTTCTTTTTGCTTATGAAATGATATATAGATATGACTACAGATTCTGTCATGGCCAAATACGCCTACATGTATATTTATGTACCATTGTAAAATATGATCTAATTAATGTTTATGATCTCGTTATTTCTTACATTAATATTCATGGAGAGCAGTGTTAAACCATTTAATTTAAACGAATGGTCTTCGATAATAGCATCTTTGCACGTAATGTTTCCTTAATTCTTTACAGAAAGAACAAATGTAAATGAAATGACGCATATCTCCAGTAGCACGTATATTTAACCCATTCCCTCATATTGACGACTTTTGACGACTCTGTAAAAGTCACTTTGTGAAACCATTGTGATAAATAGAGCATTTGCTCCTATAGGAGCAAATTCTCTATTTATCACAATGGTTTCAAACTATAAATTTCTAAAATTTTCCATTTCTCTAGTTAATGCTCCTTTTCGGTAGATTTATTCAAAGAGGTTGGATCTAAAAATAGCCTATGAGGTAATGGGTTAAACAGACAGAATATCTGTCTTGGTATTGGCACTCTTCCGAATCAGCCAGTATGAATTCTAAGAAAACATGAAATTGTCTACTTCGAGATATAAAGGATTATAATCATAAGGTAGTATGTCTAAATACACTACCGTAACAAAATGTTCTTTAAGATGTCTATTATCATCCAACACAATGATTTGCTTAATAGCACTCTTGGATGAAATAGTAGTCAACTCATTGTTAACAATTTTAAGATTGATCATATTCATTATTGCGTAAACATTAGAAATACCCCTATCATCTAATAATTTCGTTACATTTCAAACCAATGTTTTTATCTTTGATCACCATCCACCAATCCCAATTCATACAGCTTATTAAGAATAACATTTGATTGACGAACTACAAGTCAATGGTAACGAGCAATAAACAAAAAGGAGTTCTTGCTAATTCCCCAAACACTGCTACGGAAAATTATTTGCTTGCATAACCCTTTCCCTGTTCTATGTTTAATCCAAATTTCAATACCTACTGAATATTCATTGACAGAGTATTTATAAAAATAAATATGGAAGGTGGAACATTGTAGATATTTTAGAAAGCAAAGAAATAGATCTATCAAGTTCTATTAGCAAACAGAGTAGACCCTGATCAGACGGCTCCTCTAGGAGCCGTCTGATCTGGGTCTACTCTGTTTGCAAATGCGTGAAAACACGTTTATATGAGGGAAAGGGATAACATTAAATGTATCCTATTTTTTTCAACAACGCGTATGACACACTACTGAAGAATTTTCTAAAATAGATCCCACAAATGCACCGAACAACTGATATAAAGTGCTTAGTTGGACAAATTTTATACTTAATAAAAAAGTATTTAGCGCCCAGACTGATCTAGCTCTTATGTGTTAATATCGGCTCCTTGTGTAGCTTAACATGTGCATATATAGTTAAACTTTGATATCTCGAACTCGGATACCTCGAACTTTGGGATAATTCGAAATAAAAGTTCCGTCCTTCTAAAATATAGAATACATAATTGTTCTAATAGGTATCACTACGCATATCTAGAAACACATGTTACAGCTTAATGCAGGTCTCAAGTAATGTTGAAAGTTCCTGCAGGAGCTTTCAGCTTTACTTTAGACCTGCATTAAGTTGTGAACTAGAGAAATTGTTCAGATTAGCAATCGGATTACTCGAACCTCTGCTATCTCGAAGTAATTTGTATGGTACCTTGAAGCTCGAGATATCGAAGTTCAATTGTATATCACCTCTTTCACTCGAAAGTCCCCCTTTTCATGAAAACCCATTATTTTGGGGTTCTTAGTATTAACTTCTAGACCCGCTTCTGTACACTAGGAGTGTTAAAAAAATAAGATTGTTGTTAGTCTTCTGGTGAGTTTCCGAACAATGCTGAGCCGGGTGTAAGTAAAATTAATATAAGAACAAAATAAAATATAATAAGTCCTGCATTAATATGTATTTTGGCGAAGATACTTGTAACCGAAACTAAAACATGAGGTATTACCTCTCCTTGTATCTGCCAAATTACATATTCAAAGGGTTGACCTATTTATTCACACATTGTTTAATTAACCATTTCACCGCTGATGTCGCAAACATGCACCACGATATATAGTGCAGTCCCAGATTAGGGACTTCACTTTTTGTCTCAAACTCTATTTCTGTATCTGTGCTTTATTCCTTTGAATTTTGCATTTATCTTATTTCCTTATTTTACCGAATGATTTAAAAAAAACTGGATTGTAGACGACAATTAGAAATTTAGCACCAAAGGGATGAAAGAACACTCGTCCAAACCTTATGTTGGAATCCATGCCTTTTTTGAGGGAGCACAGCAAACAAAATATTTGCTGATATTAGCCACTAACATCGATGACTTCAGCAAAGTGATGTGATACCAGAAGTAGTATTAAACTGATCACAAGAAAGTCACAATTCGCTGGTTCAGGGTAAAAGTAAATAATTTGGAAAGAAAAAAATAACAGAGTTTTACCAAGATGGTTAAACGTACTACTTTTATCTTCCTTTTTATACAGTGGTGCAATACTTTCGTTCCGCTTCTGATCATGTAAATGAATATATCACCTTATATAGCAACACCTATATCAGGCTTAAATACCGATACCGTGTATACAATATCCAATCAGAAGGCAAAATAAACAATAAAAGTACAAAAATGAGTCATGCAGGAAACACCACATACAGAACAAACAGTCGCCCGAACAGCAACACAAGGAAACAGCAAATGTACATAACTATAAAAACATCAAGAGACACACAAAGACAAAACAAACATAAAATAGGGGGAAGATGGAAGTAGCGCCTTGGAACGGTCAGTGACAAAAGTCTCTGAGGGGTTAAACCGGTTTATGGGCGCCCAACCTCACATTTATTCCATCCCCACCCTAAAAGACAAACAGTGTAAATAAACGTATCCCCTCTCCGACTAATCTACAACAACCGCGACGGCAAATACAGTGGTAAAGTGCATGTATAACGAAAACATTTAAGTGAACAAACTGTATCGACCTATTGCTAGTGTACTCAATGATTGAGCTGCAAACAACTCTCCTAGACTATTTTTAGACACAACATTTACTAGAAAAAAAGGATTTTTTTTAGAATTGGGTAGTTTTGAAACCATTGTGATAAATAAAGCTCCTATGGAACCAAATAATAATAATTAATAATTTTATTTGGCTAGTATACATAACATGGCAATTTAAAACAAAATGATGCATAAAAATACAATACAACAACAACTATGAAATTCATCAGTCTAAAAAATAATATTATTACATAAATAAAATTTAAATATATATTAACTCGATGTAAGATAGCCATGCAATGCACACAAATACCAGGGATAACACAAAAAAGATGAAAGGATTCCTCTTATTTCCATTGTGGAATCAAATGCTCTATTTATCACAATCATTTCAAAAGTGACCTTTACAGAGACGCCAACTAGCGTAATTAGGAGAGAATGCGTTAATCCTCTTCACTACACATCCCATTTCCTGAGAGATGTCTGAAATTCAACCTCAAATTCAACCTCTTCAATACTTAAATAATAAATGAATATTATTACAATCGTGACCTTTATAAACAGCTGCCTACTGGTTTGTATTTCTAAAGTTTAGAAACATAGTCAAATATTTCTTGTAGAGATGTATCAACTTAAAGTTACAGCATTTGTTACACATCATTTGTTAAAATATGTTTCAATATCTTTAAGTTTGCAACGTCTTAGATATTCCCCTCTTTTTTCAAGTTTTTTAAGTTTTAAATTTGTGTCTGTCTACAAATATTGTTTTGTTAAGCGGTGTATACAGTCACAAATATCAAATTGACTATAACCAATTTTACAATTTTCTCGTTCCCTCATATAAAAGCTTGTTTCACCCAATGGCTCCGTAATGAGCTATCTGATCTGAGTCTAATCTATTTGCACAAAAATGTAGTGTCTGTGTTATTTGCAAATGGAATTATATACAGTAGAACCCCTGTAATGCAACCACTTAATGTATAAACATGGTTATCTTTATAAGCAGATGATTGCTTAATGTTGGACAAAAGTAATGCAGAAAGCTCCTCTAGGAGCTTTCTGCATTACTTTTGTCCTGCATTAAGGTACCACCTGCCTCTTCCACTCAGAATTATGCCTCTTTTAGGTGGTCGCTTTAGATGGGTTTTACTGTAGCGTTTGTCCTACAGTTTTTATTATAAAGTATAACATTTTCTTGTAAATTTTACAAGTAAATGAACAAATATAAAGCTATTAATAAACGCATAAATGTTCGTTAGGAAAATGTTTAAATTCACAGCTTCGCTGTATTTCTGTTGGCCTTACACTCGGTGCCGAACAAATTTTACGCACAGCTTCACTGTATTTTTGTTGACCCTTACACTCGGTATCGAACAACCTTTACGCACTGTTTCACTGCATTTTATTGTCCCTTACACTCGGCGCCCAACAACTCTTACGCACAGTTTCACTGTAATTTTGTTGGCCCGTATACTCGGTGTTGAACCATTCTCACGCACATTTTCTCACTGTATTTTGGTTAATCACAATAACACTGCGTACACATGGTTTGAGACCAAGTGTAAGGAAAAAAACAATAAAGTGAAGCTGTGCGAAAGAATGATTCTATACCGAGTGTAAATGCCAACAAAACTATCCATTACGGTAAAACCCCGCTAATGCGACCACCTAAAAAAGGTATAATTCTAGTTGCTAGATGCAGGTGGTAGCTTAATGCAGGACAAAAGTAATGCAGAAAGCTCCTCTTTCTGCATTACTTTTGTCCTGCATTAAGCAACCACCTGCTTATAAAGACACCCATGTTTATTTATTAAGTGGTCGCATTAGAGGGGTTCTAATGTATTTGAATTCTGTTGAATTATAATCGATATCTCGAAGTTCAAAAGGACCATACAAATTACTTCGAGAAAATAGAGGTTCGAGTCATCCGATTCTAATCTGAACAATTTCTCAAGTTCACAGCTTAATGCAGGTCTAAAGTACTGCTAAAAGCTCCTGTAGCAGCTTTCAGCATTACTTTCGATCTGTATTAAGCTGCCGCATGTGTTTTGAGTTATGTACATTAGTAATTAGTAATTAACGGACTAGTTTGAATTGGACAACTTTACTACATTATATGTTAGCCATTCCCCACATATAAACGTCTTTTCGCGTCTTACCAGGGTCTAATAAATAGACATAAATCTGAGTGTACACTTTTTTGACAAAGTAAACACATCCTTTGAACATTTTACTGTATAAAAAATCAGCTAATTATATACCACTGCTACTACTACTACTCTGTTTGCAAAGGCATAGAATGGTGTTTATATGGAGTACAGGGTTAAGGCTAGATTGAATGCATGTTCCAGTTACTAACCTAGCTTTAACTGATAGTTTGTTATAACCCCCCCCCCCCCCCCAACGAAGTTTGGGGGTATACTGGAATTATGTTGTCCGTCTGTTTGTCCGTCCGTCTGTCCGTCCATGGACACAATTTTTTTCGGCCTTCTTCTTCAACAGTTTTGCTTCAATTTTGTTTAGAGTTCATGTATAGCTTTATAACTATATAAGTCTGTGCGCCGCATATTTCCATTATGATCAGACCACTACTTCAGGAGTTATCTCCTCTTTTTTAGTCCCCTACCAATGTTTTCCAGTTTTCTGGATTTATTATGGAAGTGGCTGCAGATATCAACTTTATATTTAGTGCAAAGCTAAATCTAGATAAGTTACAGCTTATGTTCCAATCTCTGTCCGGTTGAATAATTATTTCCAGAGTTACGGCCCTTGAACTTTAATTTTTTCTTCAAATTTTGAATTTTCCAGACTTTTTTTGGAAGTGGTTGGAGATATTAACTTTATATTTGGCATAAAGCTAGATCTAAATGACTTACAGCCTAATTTCGAATCTCAGTCAGGTTGAATAAGTTTTGCAAGAGTTATGGCCCTTGAACTTCATTTTTGTCCAATTTTCAATTGACCGTTCTTTCTTTGGAAGTGGTTGGAGATATTAACTGTATATTTGAAATAAAGCTAAATCTAAATGAGTTACAGCTTAAGTTCGAATATCGGTCTGTTTGAATATTTTTTGCCAGAGTTATGGGCCTTGAACATAATGTTTTTTTGTGAAAAGGTACCTATGTTTAGAACTTTGGAGTTGACACATCACAGAATAAACAAAGCTGCTTATTAGATGACATTCTCTGGCAGCAGCCATAACACTTCTATGAATTTTAACAGACTTATCTCCTTTTTGCACTTGACAATATTTGGTAAAGGTAGCTTTATTTATTGACAAAGTTTGTGATTGATCTGGGATTGAATATTACATGTTAGAAGTGATATATTTTAATCAATAAGTATGATATACAGTTTCTTGTATGAATGTGCAGCACATAAGTGCTTTTCGTTACATTGTGACAGAGTTCAACCGGTTAGGAACTATGGCATTGCTTGCAATGCTCCCATAACTTATTATTTAGAATATGAGAAAAATATGTTGTGCGGATAATAACTCATGAAAGGGTCTTATTTCTCTGAACTCTGAATTATTCTTCAGTTTTCTTTATTGCTGAACATCTTGTCATTTTTATTAAATAAATTGGGTTGGGCATGTATTGTTTTTAAATCTCTTCATGTTTCTGTATATACATATGTTCAGATTGATGATAGGTGTCCTGACAAACAAACCAGGCGGGGGTAATCGTTAGCCGTTGGCTTACAGTTTTAGTTAGAGTGTAAATTTCATTTCATTTACTGAACTCACTTTTATGGCCGGTTTATGAAACTTGACATTTCAGCTATACAACATACTGCCATGGCTAGTTTGCGAACATGTAAATTTCAATTACAGAACATACTGTCATAGCTAGTGTGTGAGAATGGAATTTTCAGTCACTGAACTTAAGTTCATGGCTGGTTTGAATGCATAGTTTACTAGTACTCAAACTACTTTCAGTGCTAGTTTGAATGTATATTTTAAAGATAACATTCTCATTTTCAGCTAATCTTTAGTAAAATACGAGTCTATCTAAAACACATACAGCTAGTAAGACGATATGATTGCATTCCATCCATCCGTCCTTCCGTCTGTCTTGCTGCTGCTCGTCAGTCCGCTCGTCTTTCCGTCCAAATTTCTCGCATGGATACATTTAGGGAGGCAGAATGTTGCATACTAGTTTGGTATCTACAATGTAAGTGACTTTGACCTTGACATCGGTGTTAATTTTTCTAGAAATGTCTCCGGATGATGACTTCAATTTTACTGATTATGTCTCAATGATATCTGCTCAACACATTTAGTTAGGGGTTAAATAGTTCGTGTACAGTTGCATATTAGGCAGAAAACCACATATTGATTTGATGTATTGATTACCTTGACCCTGACCTTGACCTAAAAGTTAGTAAAGGCTTGTCAAAACAATCGTTATGAGTATATTCTTTAGCCACTTGGGATATAGGAGTTTTCTGCATTACTTTTACCCGTCATTAACCCTTTCGCTGCCACACACTGTCGTCTGCTAACTTTGTCGTCTGCTACAAATTTTCATTCTTTTGATTTTCTTCATTTTTGCTTCAAAAACATAGTAACAAACAGTTTGGATCCTGATGAGACGCCGAGTTACTCGGCGTCTCATCTGGATCCAAACTGTTGGCATAGGTAATCACAGATCCGGTATTGGCAGCGAAAGGGTTAAGCAACCATAAGCTGTTTAACCCTTTTCCTCATATAAGCGTGTTTTCACGCATTTGCAAACAGAGTATACCCAGATCAGACGGCTCCTATAGGAGCCGTCTGATCAGGGTCTGCTCTATTTGCTTTTGACATGATATCTGTCTGAACCTACGGTTTTGTCAAAGCAAATAATCCCATGAAAATTTAACATTAGAAACATTGAGCTAATAAATATTCATGTAGTCATTATTTCTTATATGAATACTGAACAGGGAAAGGTTTAAGAGTCCCATGTTCAATAAATGAAGGATCGTTTATGACATGTTCTACTGTACATCCATGTCGAGTAAAGAGATAATTAACACTGGCAAACAAGTTTTCTCATTAACCCTTTCCTTTATGTAAGCGCATTTGGACGCATCTGCAAACAGAGTAGACCCAGATCAGACGGCTCCTATAGGAGCCGTCTGATCAGGATCTACTCTGTTTGCTTATGGTGTAATATAGATATGATTATACAGCTACTTCCTAAGCCAAAATGTCATCTGTTCATATCCCATTATAAAAAATATTTTTATTCATATTCATGACGTCATTATTTCCTAAATGAATATTCATCAGGGAAAGGGTTAACACGCGACATGACTTGCATTTATAAACAGATTGGATCCAGATTAGACGCCGAATTACTCGAAGCTGCCTAACACTTAACTCATTCCCTCCTAGAGTATTTTAGACTCAACCTCTTTGAATTAATCTACCGAATATGAACATTAATTATAGAAAAGGGGCATTTTAGAATTGTGTGGTTTTGAAACCATTGTGATAAATAGAGCATTTGTCCCAATGGAGCAAATGCTCTATTTATCACAATTGTTTCAATAAATAAGTTTTACAGAGGCGTAAAAAGTAGAAGAGTGGGTTTATCGATATTTTCTCAAACGTTTGATCTAATCAAGGGAAGTCAAAAATGGAGCATATATCATGTTTTCAGCGGGGTCAATTGAACAATGTTTACTAAAGGCAGCCCCGCTGACATTCATGGAATGAAATGACGTCACCTAGTTTTCCTTTGGGGAGATAAAAACTTTTTTTTTTGCACTTTTTCCTCAAATTGCAATAAACATTTAAATTGAATGAGTTGTTTATCAAAGATTCTCAGATGACAAGATTAGCATTCGTGACTCCATATTTTAGTACGAGACTCATGGGTGCAAATAATGAGATTTGCTCCGGTGATTGTTTTACTAAAAAAACAATATTAAATGCATTGGACACAAAACCGCAGACTCGTGAGCATACATGTAGCTAATTGGGGGGGGGGGTTCATTCGCGATAGCACTCCTTCGAGGAGGGTTTTGTCTGACTTTCCTCCTACATTAAGCAGCCACTTGCCTAGAACAAGCAGCCACTTGCCTGAAACATTCTCAATTCCTCATAATTAAAACTATTTGAGGTTTTACTGTATACGTTTCCATCACAAAACTCTGATACATTGATATCTCATGTGTATGTTACTTTTTCTCCCATGAATATTCATGTAAGAAATAATGACGTCATAAATATTAATTAGATTAATGTGTTATAATAGCATATGGACACATGGACTTTTGGCACTGGCAGAAACTGTAGAATCGTATCTATATCATATCATAAACAAACAAAGCAGACTCTGATTAGACGGTTCCTATAGGAACCGTCTGATCTGAGTCTACTCTGTTTGCAAACGCGTAGAAAGACGTATCTATGGGGTCAAATGCGTAGAAAGGCGTATTCATGGAGTAAAGGGTTAAGCATTTTAACGTTTTTTTGCAACCAAAATAAGCACAGGGGGGGGGGGGGCATTTCGTGGGTCTACATGGTCTAAAAGGTAAAAAAAAAAGTGATTGGGTCGATTTAGTGTTATAGTATATAATATAACACTAAATTGACCCAATCATTTTTTTACCTTTTAGACCATGTAGCCCCACGAAATGACCCCCTGTGAAAATAAGTTAAAACTAATTATTGCATTTTTTTACCAACTCGGGATTTAACCTAATTTTTTTTTGCACGAATTGATCACATTGTTAATATCTTTATGAGATAAAAAATTAGGGAAATTGGTGGCTTAGGCAAAAACTATATAAAACTATATTCATTAACTTATCTTTATAAGATAAAAAAAATTAAAAAAAATTGATGGCTTAAACAAAAACTGTAGAATTTAAGAATCAGATCTATATAATTTCATAAGCGAACAGAACAGACCCTGATCCAACAGGATATGTCTGCTTATGATCTAGTCTGTTTGCAAAGGCGTATATAGGAAAGATCGTGTTAATATATAACGGCCCACCCTTGTAACTTTTCAGTATATTCCGGTATTTACCAGTGAATTATTATCTAATTGCGACATGCCGTGCATGGTAATTTGACTTTAGAAAACATGTCGTCACGTATACCCAACTCCCCGTGCTAAAGGTTAACCTTTCATCACAGGATGGAAAGGTGTACAGCAGAACCAAAAGGAGCTTTCTGTTTTAGTTTTGCCCTGCATTAAGAACCACTAAAACATTCCTATATTCTGCCTAACTCATGTTCAATTGTATACATTTAAGTATTTTGGATTTAATTATTCAAAGAAGCGGAACTGGTCTTGAACTTAAACATTTAACCTATTACCCCATAGGCTTTTTTTTCAGATCCAACCTCTTGGAAAAATGTACCAAAAAGAAGCATTTAATGGAAAAAAATGGGTTTTTTTAATTGTGTATCTATGATAAATAGAGCATTTGCTCCTAAGGAGCAAATGCTAAAGAGCGAATGCTGTATTTATCACGATGATTTCAAAAAGTGACTTTTACGGGCGCGTCAAAAGGTGTCAGTAAGAGGGAATAGGCCAATGGGTGTACAGTACAAGCCCCGCGGACTTTTTGTTTTCCGTTTTACCAGCGCGGACAAAATTATTTGAGAGCGGGTTTCCAGCACGGACAATTTTTATGGATCACCGCGGACAAATTCTGTGTCCACCGCGGACCGAAATTTACCCTACGGGATATTATCGCCGCCGAGCCATCGCTGTCCGTGCTGATATCAGCGTGGATTGCGGGGCATCACCGCGGACACTACCTTTATGACTGGCAGCCGTTTAATCGATTTAGGCATAAATTATTTAGATAAGATATATACATGTACAAAGGCTTACATGTATATATAAATACACATGTGCATTTTTTTTCAACTGAAGAAACTCATATTGAATATACTGTCAGATCTAGAATTCAAATGAAATTAGATAGCATACGTATATAGATAGCCTTCACCCAAAACCCGAGACTGAAACGGTTTCATTCTGCTAAAACTACAATTTATAGTCAGATTTTAACGATTACCAGACTGTAAATGCTCGAGAAAAAAGAAATAGATACAAAATATCAGCAGCATTTGTTTTCACAATCTGATTTTCAGAAAATGCGTAGCGCAGAGATTATAGATATCAGGAGCACTCGGTCATATTTGTTTCGACCCCACGCGCGTATTAACCCTTTCCCTGTTCTGTATGTGTTCCAAATTTAAATACAAATGTACATGTACCTATTGAATATTCATGGACAAAATAGTTATAATGAATTATGGAAGGTGGAGCATTGTAGGCATTTTAGGAAAGCAAATAAACAGATCTATAAAATTCTTTAAGCAAAGTGAGTAGACCCTGATCAGACGGTTCCTCTAGGAGCGGTCTGATCTTGGTCTATTCTCTCGACAAATGCGTGAAAACAGGTTTATATGAGGGAAAGGGTAAAGGGGTGGAGAGTTGTATCCAACCATTATTTGTTGAAATACTTTTTTTTTGAAACCTTAACACTTTACTCCATAGTTTGTGTTCAGTATTGAAGACAGATGTTTGATTAAAACAGGCTGAATGGGACCATTTTGCGTTTTTCCCAGCCTGCTTTAAGCTACCGTCTACTGTGATATAGAAATATTTCTTATGGCGCATATTATGGCGAATGTATCAAGTGGAACTATTTTTGAGTGGAGGAATGGATTAACGCACTATAATGAGTACCTATGGAGTAAAGGGTTGAACTGGGTATCATTCGACGAAGAGATGCAAACAGTTGATTAAATAATTATAAAGTTCGAAACGCATCTACACTAATACACTAATACACCGCATCTACACTAATAATCTATACTGTTACAGCTATTCTTGTTTGACCGACCATGTAGTGCAGCTACAAGATTTAAGTTGATATCAGAATTAAGATGAGAACTATTGTAGCTTATTGTATTATAATTTATTTTGAAACGGCGCAAAGCAGTCGCCTGCATAAATCATTACTCTGTATAAAAGAGCCACCTGAAATAACAGATAGCCAAATATTGGTATGTCGTTGTCTTTCAGATGAGTTCAAAGCTGCGATCGTAATAATATTCATTTAAGTCATATTAACCCTTTTCATGCTAGTAGCATATATTGACGCAATTTAAAAACAGTGCAGACCCAGATCAGACAGCTCTTAGAGGCTGTATGATCAGGGTGTGCATTGGTTTCTTATAGGATCTGTCAAGCATAAATTGCCATTCGTCCTGGGGAAATTATTACTCCATTGCCAATATAAAAGTTGAAATGATAGATAGTCATACGTAATCCATTCATATCTGCGGGAAGAGAGAGAGAGAGAGAGAGAGAGAGAGAGAGAGAGAGAGAGAGAGAGAGAGAGAGAGGGTGGGGGAGAGAGAGACACACACACAGAGACATAGACAGAAAGAGAGACACACAGAGAGACAGATAGATAGGGACAGCCACAGACAGACAGACAGACAGAGAGTAAGAGGTGGAAGAGACGGACAGAGAGAGAGGGAGAGAGAGAGAGAGAGAGAGAGGGAGAGAGAGAGAGAGAGAGAGAGAGAGAGAGAGAGAGAGAGACGGGGGGAGAGAGAGAGACGGAGAGAGAGGGAAAGACGGAGAGAGAGATATTTTGACGTCCCTTCTGGCCTTGTGATTGCGTATCATTGTAAATGTTAATTTGGGGGAGAGGACTTCTTAGAAACAACAACAATTGTACACAGAGAGAGGGACAGGGACGGTGAGGAAATATATTATGGGCTTATTAATTATGTATCAGACCATAACAAAGTCTAAAACATGATAAATATTTCATTTTAATACAGTGCCCCTGTATTGATTCACAGGTGCTCGTAGCATGCTATGTCTCCACGACAACAACAGACAAATTCAATATAACTGGTCTATAAGGCCTTGTCCGATCTGATAGCATGGATGGATATCTTGTATTAACAATTTCTTAAAATAATACTTACATGTAAAATAACATTGACTGGTTTTAAACCTAACGTCAAACCCTCACCGACATCAATTTCAAGCTTATAGAGATTGTTTTATTTAACATTTCCCTGTTCTATGTTTATTCAAAATTTCAATAATTATTGAATATTCATGGACAACAATAGTTATGAATGAAATATGGAAGGGGGGACATTGCAGCTATTTAACAAAGCAAAGAAATATATCTATCAAATTCTATTAGCAAACAGAGTAGACCCTGATCAGACGGCTCCTCTAAGAGGTCAGAGAAGACCCTTCTCTGTTTGCAATTGCGTGAAAATACGTTCATATGAGGGAAAGGGTTAAAGTACAATATGAAGAGATTTTGAATACATAATACCCATTCATTCTATATTTAATATTGTGGGAAATGTAGATGGCCGCTCGTCAATTATGAAGAGCAATATCAATTATTGGTGATTGACACGCCTATAGGTGACAGTTGATTGGATTATGTCTTTTCGATGGGTGGGTCTTAAAGATACTGAACCAATGAGCTGTGACATCTTGATAGTAGCAAAAGAGCGGAAATACCCGATAGTCTTTCTTTAAAGTTGTCGGAACTTTATTGATGACCAAATAATTAACACAATGATGACCATAAATCAATGACCCCCTGCGCTGAAACACCAAGTTAGTTTCCGTACATTGTAGAGCACGCAAAGCGATCATTGTTTTAATGTATGACCAAAACATTTGACCCTCATTATACTGAATTATTGTCCGCTTAAAAAATGTAGTCTGCAAAATAAATGAAATAAGCATTGCTTTAGTTCGTTGAAAACAAACAGAAAAATGAGAGTCAGACATATTTGACCCTAGTAACACTCTGGGGAACTCGTCATCTGTTCAGTATACAAACTGTTTGTAAATATTAAGGAAGCCACGCTCGGCGGGCTAAGGGTTGATCTGCATATTTTTTTTTTATCTTTTTAAACTTTCAGGGTTCTATAGAGAATGTCCAAGTTACCTACATTTATTATGCTGAAAGAATTTGCTTTTAAAAATGTTTTTTGTATCTTACCGGGTTTCCTTCTGTCTTCTTTTAAAATAAAAATCGACTAAATTTTGTTTCCGCGTAAAAACATCGAATTAGTGTTAGTGTATCATTTTCAAAGGCAAGTGACTGCTTAATGCGGTGTGCGGAAAAATGCCACTGGAAAAAAAATGCCACCCTGATTTGGAAAAATGCCATTGGAATATATGCCACTGGAAAAAATGCCACCCTTTTTTCAAAATTATATTTTATCATTTTTTTAAGGCCCCAAATAGGGGGCAAAGGTCCGGGGGCAAGTGTCCGGGGGGCAAATGTCCGTAAACCGAAATACCGATATCATGAATATTTATTAAATTTATCTTTAAAATAGCTTATGTACTGAGGCTGATTTGGTATTGGAACAAAACTATAGATTTAGATTCAACATAAATTCATAAGCAAACAGAGAATACCCTGATCATACGGTTTCTATAAGAGCCATCGTATCCGTGTCTACTCTGTTTGCAAGCACGTGAAAAGCGTCGATGCTCTCAGAATTTTTACTTCTGTTGCCGGGTCATGTCAGACGTGCGGATCTCTAGCTGAAGCGTAACCTAAAGTTTGGTTGTCGGTGGGTTTCAACCATTTCCCTGTTTAATATTTATGTCGGAACAGATGACATCATGCTATTTTTAAGTTGATTTTTATAATGGTGTAGGTACGCGGTCCATGACTTTTCTTGGTACTTGTAGAAAATGTAGAGTCAGATCTTATATAATTTCACCAGTAAACAGAGCTGGTCCCGATCATACGACTCCAACAGGCGCCTTCAGATCTTGGTCTACTCTGTTTGCAAAGGCATGGACATTGTTTATATATGGTAAAGGGATAAGCAAACAGAGCAGACTCCTGGTAAAACAGCTTTTATTTAAGAAATCTGATCCGAGTCTTATCATTTAAGAGTTTTAAATTAATAAACATAGTTTTATGAATTGTATAACTATGAAAACATTCTTGTAATTCTGTTACTTATGCTGATTAACCCTTTCCCTGTTCAGTATTCATGTAAGAAATAATGATATCATGAATATTTATAAGCTAATGTTTTGAATGGCATTTGTAGACAAGATTGTTTTGATGTTGGTAGAAATTGTAGAGTCGGGCCTATTACAATTCCGTAAATAAACTGAGCAGGCCCAGATCATGCGTATGATCTGGGACTACGCTGTTTGCAAATGCTTGAAAACACGTTTATCATAGAGAAGGTTTGTATTTTAAGGTGGAATGGCCCGTCATTGTTTAACTGTAGATTCCATTCATTATATAAGACCTAACTTAGCTATTTGATTTTGAATAATACACAGTGAAGACCCTGGTCAGATGGTTGCTTTTTGAGCCACCTTGTCTGGTTCTACAGTGTTCAAATGTCAGTAGTTTTATTTCCCGCATTTAACAATACAAACTGTTTGTTTTAAATACTGAAAATGAATTGTGTTAGGCAGTTGGAGAATATATTATTATATTATTTACTCAGCCTAAATACATGTATGCTGTAATTTACTAGCTAGACATAAGAAAATAGTAACGATCAAAGGTGCCAGATGGTCAGTAAAACCCCTAATTTCTCAGCAGGTGGCAAGGGTCAGTGTCACACAACTGCCATTTATCACACACTGTCAACAAAGTTATGAATTATTACGTAACAGGAATGCGTGTAATGAAACCGAACTACCTAACAATGTGCCAATTGTCTAAAGTTATGATTTGTTAAATTGTTTCCCGAAAAATAGAAGATAACTATGCTTTGACTAATTAGATCTATGGCTAAGCATAATTAAACCCTACCGATTAAAACCAGTTAGATTATTGCGAATTCTAGTTCTAAAGACAGTATAGATTGATATGATCTAGATCTATACTAAAATACTTTTACTAGATCTGATATGGTACTTTACAGTAGCCAGAAAGAAGACATTTTACAACACATAAATGAACGCCGTGAGACTGTACATGTATATCTTAATATCTAGATCTTATTGAAACAAAACGAGATTTAAAATTCTAAATACTGTTGATCTAAATTATTCAACGCGTGTATCACAATAGCCCCTCACTACAAAAGCCCCTCTTGCAAAGCCCCTCACCAAAATGGTCAATGTTTACAAAAGCCCCTCACAAAAAACAATACTAACATTAATTGAACTTTAAGTGATTTGTTAAGTGTACTTTTAAAAGGAGTGTTCTAATTACCTTACTTAACGAATCTTTATAAGCTTGTCATTGAGCAAACAGGGTAGATCCAGATCAGATTGCTCAGTATTTTGATTTTGGTCTATTCTGTTTGAAATTTAAGAAAGTTAAGGAATTAGAAAATGGAAAAAAGTTTGTGTTTAAGTTAATTGGGGTAATATTATAATAATTTATAAATAATATGGCTAATATTACATCATCCATAGCTATTGGAACTATATTAACTGTCACAAAGCAAACATGGTTGAACTAGATCATATAGCTTAAGATTTGATTTGGGTCTACCCTGTTTGAAATAAATATAAGGAATCTCCTCCTTGTGATCTACAATGTTTACTTTTATAAGTATAGAGTGTGCTAATTACCTTACTTAATGAATCTTTATAAACTGGTCATTCAGTAAACAGGGTAGATCCAGACAGCTGTAATTTTGATTTTGGTCCACTTTGTCAAAATAGTTGGAGTATAATGATTAATTAACAAAAATAGTGGGGGCTTTTGTAAGCCTTGGACATTTTAGTGAGGGTCTTTTGATCGAGGGGCTTCTGTAGTGAGGGGCTTTTAGATGAGGAGCTTTTGCAGTAAAGGGCTTTTGAGTGTACCCCTATTCGACATATGAGGCATGTCCAACACATAAATAAGAATGTCTTCCATTTCAAAGAAAGGCCAGATCATGGGGTCTTTTTTTCCAAAGTTCAGCTGGTAATGTATAGGGCGTTCCTGAAGGCTGATTCATTCCAATTTCTTGTTGTACATTGTATCTACCCTTCGGTATACGGACATTTTCTCTCTAGGACATTTGTTCTCCTATTTGGGCATGGGAGGATAGGGCTGACATTTGTCCCCTTCAAATTTTATTTTATTTTACTTGCTCTACTTGCTCGCAAAGGATAAAAAAGAAAATACCTACATTGTTCTAAAAACGAACGGTTGATTACACAGGAAATCGGTAATGCAGAAAGAGTAAGGAGCTTTCTAAATTACTTCATTTCTGCAATTAGCTGTCATCTGTTTTAAACGACCGTCAAATCAACATTTTTAAGAATGGTTGTTTACAATCGCCGCCCCTTAACCGATAATCTTTCTAAAGCGATATTGGAGCTACATGTATCCTGTGTTTAGTTACCACTTTTTTTAAATGACATCCAATTCAACTGTTTTGAATTGTTATTTTACTTCGCTATACCGGTTTGAGAACCTCTCTAATCAGGTCATTTTCTCGGTATGGTCAAAGGGTTCGTTTTATAAGGTTTTGCAGTAATTTTGTTATTATCAGGGGCAGTTACATTTTTAACGCATCGAATATTAGACCACCGGCTTACTTTAAAACTAGAAATTGGCATTTAAATTAAGAAATATGCTTTTAAAAAGAAAGAAAGTTGGCGTACATGTATGAGAGATATATTTTGCTGTACGTATTTATTAATAAATTATAACTACAGTATAACCTCAGCAAAGCAACACTCTGGGGGATATAAACTTCTGTATTGTCGTTGTAGAGAGGTTGTTGCTCATCGGAGTTTCATGGCAAATCTCTCTCAAGAGACAACCCAGTAAGGAATACCTGGGATCTTTTGAATACAAGTGGCCGCTTAATGCAGGACAAAAGTACTTTTATCCTGCATTAATCTGCCACCTGTCTTAAAACAGACATTTTATTTGTACATGTATCGATGTAGAGAGGTTCCACTGTAAGTTTTGGGGATTCATTTAAAGTGTTGTTGAAAGGAGGTGTTTGCAGTAATCTGTACTGTATGCTATAAACCGCTTCACTGTCATTATGACGTAATAATCCACTAAAATAGTCACTGTCAAATCATTGTCTGCTTACATGTTTCATCTACTTTTCTTTATAAAAAAATTATGATAGTTTTTACTTAACCCTTTCCTCCATAAATACTCCTTTCTACGCCTCTGTAAAAGTCACCTGTTGAAACCAATGTGATAAAAAGAGCATTTGCTCCTACACGTATAGGAGTATATGCTCTATTTAACACAATGGTTTCAAATTACAAAATTCTAAAAACAATAATTTTATCTACTTAATGCTCCTTTTCGGTAGATTTATTCAAAGAGGTTGGATCCAAATTGAGCCTACATGTATGGAGGAATGGGTCTTAAGGAACTTTAATATAAGTGTCAAATGGTTTGGATCCTTATCAGACGCGGCGTCTGATCAGGATCCAAACTGTTTGCAAACATTAGAGTTTTCAAGTTTGACATGGAAGGGTTTAATAGTAAATACAACTTACAATGGGGAAATTGTGATCTATTTCTAAATAAGGAATAGGTCATGGAATTTAAGCAGGCGACACGTTGGTTTAGACATATCCGTTTAACGAAAGAATGTGGGTGTACGAGGTCCGTGGTTTGATAAACCATGTACATACTGTATACGCTTCTTTAATAACATTGATTAATTTAATTCGTATGCCCCTTCACTCCCAGAATTCGGTTGCCATGACATTAACAACACTTTAGATCTAGACCAGACGTCCAATATCTCATTATCAAACCAGAACCAAAAACTGGTTTACATCTATATCTACGTTTTTAGAAAAAAAATGGATTATCTTTTTTAATCCATAGGATGCAGGTACATCATGGCAGTGAATCGATTGAGCAGAATCTAAACATGCAGTACATGTACATCAAGCAGAAAGACAAAACATGTACACAGGTACATTTGTACACAGTAAAATATTAAGCACAAGGGTAATAAAACAACCATAAAAGTATTATTCGAATGGCTATTGAAACTGGTTAAAACGTACATTTAAGCTGCCGAACCAAGATTAAATAATGGAGAAAACTTCTAACTTTACAACTCACCTGGCTGAATTGATATTAGATGTATTAGTAAATAAAATCCCTCAATTCTTTCGTCTGCCAGAACAATATTTATATACATGTAGATCTATACAGAAATCATAAGAAGACCAGTCAGGACTATTCTCATAACAGAATCAATAGGTTTTGATGGTCGTTTCCAGTAGGTTTCTGATAATTAAAATTTACACTGATGTGAAACTGAAAACAAAATCGATTGGGAATTAGAATTGGAACCTAAAACATAGAGTCGAAATGAAGATGAATTCACTAACAATGTGCACAAACGTATGCAAACCTGATACAAGTTATACAACCTAGTAACTTATTGTGTGTGTGTTTTGTGTTTAACGGGTGTTCCGTGTTTCTATATAAAACATCTTACGTATTGAACAACAAATAATTGAAATAGAAAGCATACTAGAATATCGCACCAATATTATTCAGAAACGAATCAGACAATTCACGGACAGGTTATATTCCAGTACAATCAAACGCGCCAAAAAATATGGATGAATTAATTTGTGTTTGCCGTATACAGAACAGTTTCAGTTTGGAATTAGTCCAAACGAACCATTTCTCGAGTGTTTTATTTCATACATTTCATATCAATTTTGCAAAATGTGGATGTATATATTTGTATGTACATGTAAAGAGAAAGATAAGCCGTGAAAATGGATATAAAAGGATGAAAAGGATATAAATATCAATCCAGGTAAGGTCCAGCGCGATCCGCAGTGGTACACAGTGGTCCACGATGATACCACCGCGACCTGCGGTGATAACGATCGCGCCCGGCGACGAGTGCCCCTGTGGAGGGACCAGCGCGGACCCATCACAACCCGCGCTCGATTGCGGAAGACCGCATATCAGCGCGGACAAAAATACCCGTGTCCGCGTTGGATAAAATTGCGATGGGCCGCGAAAAACAAAAAGTCCGCGGGGCTTGTACTGTACTCTTCTAGTTATTAGTTTAACCTTTCACTTTGAATATCCATGTTAAACATAATGAGATCATCATGATAGGTATTTATTAGCTGAAGTTTTATGACATATGTACACATGATATTGTAAAAGCTGTAGAGTCAAACAAATTTTATAATTTCATAAGCAAAAAGAGCAGACGCTGATCAGACAGCTCCTTTCGGGGCGTTTGACATTGGTCTACTGTATGTTTGAAAAAGCGTGAAATGGCGTTTGTATGAGAGAAAGGGTTAAACAGGAATATTTGCAACCCTGTTTATTTCTGACCTGAACATTTTTATATACGTCAATCGTTTATCGCAAAACCTAATCCACTAACGAAGTGTGTATTCTTCAGCTATTTAAGCATCGAACTATTTCAAATAACAATTTATTAATCTGAATAAAAAAAATGCTATTGGCGAACCGAGCTGTTTTTCATCGTTACTGAATTTGAAGTATGTATGAATACATAATAAATATGATTTACAATCGTATGAACCCACTTCATACACAAATGAGGTCACGTGGTGATTTCAGTTGAGGTTTGGTTTTCACCATATGAACATGTGCACGTGGTACTTTCATCAAAGTACAAAAATGAGTCATGCAGGAAACAGCAAATGTACATAACTATTAAAAAAATCACAATTAGCATTGATATAGTTAAGGGTCTTGCTTTTGTGAAAAAAATGGAATTTTAAGTTTGTGTCGTATGTAACTCTGAAACTACTGTAAGTACTAGAAAGCTGAAACTTAGGAAAAGTGCTAAAGGTGAGAGTATCTGTGTTCTAAGGACACATTTCTAGGTTCGCCCATATTTCTTATGTGATTTTAGAATATGAACTTGTACAACTGGGTATTTCCATCAAAGTACGATTAGCAAATATGTGGCAAATATGGAATTATTATAAGTTCGTGTCATAGGTAACTATAAGTCTTGAACTATGCCAGATCCCCGATATTTGGACTCGATTTTTTTTTCATCTGTTACAGCATTCGCGAATGTTCTACATAGAGCGGTCTGCACATATAAATTATATACATGTACATGAATGTCCAAACTTCATACGTCTGTGGTTAGGCAACAATATAGACGTCTGTGTTCGTTGTACTGTAAAGCTGTATTATCACATAATCTGCCTTGTGGGAGTGCCGTAACAGAGTGCCGTCAATCGCAAAAATGCACTAGATAATGCAAATTAGCAATCGTTAGCCATTGTAGCGCTCATTTAAGCGTTAGTAAATCGTAGCGCTCAATGTGCGTCGTCCGTTGTATTACTACGCTGTTTGTAAGCATTGGCCGTCAACAGTACCGTGTTTCATTTTCTATGGCATTTCTAAGGCTTATGTGATAAAAAGAATCTTGCAAGATCCTCTATTTACTAATGCAATATAACTGCTATATACGTGTTTTGTAACTACATAGGCCAAACGTTTTTCCTGAAAAGACATAGATAATGTAGAATAGGGATGTGTGTTGCTACATTATCTACTCCCGCCACCAAGTTTAAATTCGATGTATAACTGCAAGGCAGCATTAACGTCTGATAGCATTTAAAGCTCGGACTTCAGAAGATGCGCCACTCCATTGCTGTCTAATCGAATACATGTCTTTACAGCACCTCACGTCGTTTAGAGCAACTGCTTGTCAATAATCAAAAGTTTCAGTTCCCGTAAAAACACATAACGTCAGGTTCCCCTATAGCGTGATTCCACATTATGTCGCGATCTTTATGTGACGAATATTACATTAACCCATTAACTCATAGGCTATTTTTAGATACAGCCTCTTTGAATTAATCTACCGAAAAGGGGCATTAATTAGAGAAAAGGAAAATTTTAGAATTTTGTAGTTTGAAACCATTGTGATAAATAGATCATTTGCTCCTATAGGAGCAGATGCTCTATTTATCACAATTGTTTCACAAAGTGACTTTTACAGACTCGTCAAAACTCGTCAATATGAGGGAAAGGGTTAATGGGCAATTCGGTCTAAATCAGTTTGAATGAGATGCATAAGCATTTCAACCTTTGACACTTTGTCTAGTTCACTGAAATGACCTGAATAGTTCAGGTCCTTGAAGAAATTCATCCACCACTGTAGACTCTGATGCCTTAATGTGCACCAAATTCAAAAGTTTATTGTGTTTATGGCCTCTGGTCCATACACAAAACGATGCGTACATAAAGTGTTCATATGCACCAACAGCTTTCGATTTGCGGCATGTATACAATATCCAAAGGGTTTTAATTTGTCATAACCATGTAATTGTCAGATATAATTTGGCCCTTTTGCACAGTAAAGACGTCTTTTAAAACGGTGCGCTTTTCTCAGTTCAACGTCATTTGGGTCTAGTATATATACACACTATGCATCACCCCGCTTTACATTAATCCCATGCCATGGTGTATTCGAAGACGCTGGCACATCGACTATAAACCGGTTAATTGTCCGCTGCTTTGCACTTCCCTGTCAATTACATCATCGACAGTTTCAGTCAGGGTATGTAAGTCCATACCACAGCATTTCAGCTTCAGCTATTGTAGAATCGTTTTTCAGCTGACACATGCACAAAAGAATTCCTTGTCTCATCATAAGAAATCCAAGAATTTCTGAGTAACTTATACCTTGTTTGAAATACTTCACATTTAGTATTGACCTATGCATTTCTGCATACGTTGGAGGCAGATAAGATAGCAGCGGCTGTCGTTACTGTCAGAATGAACAGAACTAAACGACATCTCATTCTTTCTCCTTCCCAATACACAGCGATGCTGAAAATAGAACTTTGTTTGTATAGTTATTAGTAGATATAAAGAACATTTGCATGGCATTCACTAATTGTTTGATACATGTGGCTTTAAAGCATGCTAACACATGTCAACGAAATATGGTATCCATTTGTGCAGATTATGAATAGTATACATGAGTTGACTGTAATCACTGTTTCTTTAATCGTTCTATAAACATAGCACATGCTCTCGATTTGTTTGAAACATCATGGACATATTAATATGAAGATAGATAAGTGTCATGCAACGTCAAGTTTCTTTAGATCGCTTGAAAAAGGACGACCTGAATATGTACGTATGTCTATGCCAAGGCATTATCTTCAGAAATGTTTTTAAAAAAGTATGTGTTGTAAATATGGTGAGTGGATGAGTCGGGTTTCATTAATGGAAAAGTAGTAAAGTCAATCAAGCAAAACCACATACAAGACGCAACCACCACCAAAACACCGATAGACAGCATGACACACACACAAGAACTAGAGACAAACACTCCACACATGAACAAAATCACAAGCACAAAGACGTAAGGCAAACAAAAGGAAGGGTGACAAAAGAGAGTACCGCCTTGGCACGGTCAGTAGCAAAAACACCACTGAGAGTTTAAACCGGTTTACAGACGTCCTAACCTCACACTTCTCTCAAAGTCACCCTAGCTTTACAAATAGTGTAAATGAAGGTATCCCCGCTGGACTTACCCACAACATAGACGACGGTGAACACAGGACAACATGTAAAACATAGCATAATAACTGTGACAATCCGTCAAATATGTACTCAATGACTTTGCTGAAGTCTGAGCACCTGCGGGTAAGCCGTTAAGGGCACGACAGGGAAAAAGTAATACGTGAGTCTGGTAAGCTCATCCCGTATCCGAGTTTAAGAGTATACCATCATAAACACTATATAGGTTATCAAGACATTAAAAAATGTCCATGTCAAAATACCATTTGTATCAAGATAAAGAAAATAAGGGGTATTGATACAGAAAATTACATAAAATCGGCAGGAGAATAGAAATTAAGAAAATCCACTTTAGGTTAAATCCCTCTTCGTTGCCATCGTACGATCATGTAAAGTAAGAGCGGTGGTATACAGTAAAACCTCTCTTAACCGGATTTCTAGTAGAGAAGAATTTAGATACTTTTAGGCAGGTGACTGCTTAATGCAGGGTGAAAGTCATGCAGAAAGCTCCTCTAGGAGCTTTCTGCATGACTTCCACCCTGCATTAAGCTGTCACCTGTCTCCAAGACCGATAGTTATAATAAATTTAACGTCCGGTTAAGAGAGGTTTTACTGTACATTCTCGCGCTATTCCGGATTGTCCCAGAATCACACGAGTCCGTGTATCCAGATTCGACTACAATTAAAATCCAAAATTACACTATAAGACAGAAGAGTACATATGCGTGCTAATGATAGATAAACTAGTCTTCCTAGCGGTTTTAAATACACGTGAATAGTTTCAAAGCAGATTCTACAATAGTAGTACAGTAAAACCCCTCAATAACGACCACTTAATTGTGTTAATTAGTTGGTATTTTGGGCAGGTGGTTGCTTAAAGCAAGGTGAAAGTAAAACAGAACGCTCCTATAGGAGCGTTCTGTTTTACTTTCATCTTGCTTTAAGCAGTCACCTGCCATTAACCCAAAATACTTGATGTAATTCAGTGGTCGTTATAGAGAGGTTTTACTGTATAGTATAACTACATGATGTGAGTCTACATTGAGCTGTTTCAACCATGACATCTATTTTGCGCAGGTCAAAAGTCATAACTCATAAGTTGGAAGTCAGAAGTGAGAAGTCAATAGTGCCCTCTAGGGCTTCCATACTTTTAGACAGGCGACTTCAGAGTGGGTGTCATAAAGAACGTTCCCAGAGGAGCTATGCTAGGCAGTCGAGAGGGGTCGAGATTTCAACAGTGGAGAACGTGGGAGTGTCTAAACAAGACACGTTTAAACAATCATTTTAGAGAAAAAGGCATTCTGGGTCTTTCCTCAAAAGCTGCCTCAGTTGATTTTTGTTCCATTAGAAATGAAACTCAAATTAAAATAATTGTTTCTGACTTTAAAACAAATCCGAAAACATTTGCGATCTTGGGAATTACCAAAATACCAACGAGACAAGGGGAGTGTCTGCAAAAGGAACAATAATGTTAGATTTAATTGCGTTTAGGGCATTTAACATATACAGTACGACGGGACACGAGCCACTAATGTCCTTTGCAAATAGTGTAGATCTCATCAGGGTTTGCACTGTATGTCATGCTACATTTCCTTTAGAAAGAAATCCTACATATTCACCACGAGCTTGACCTGTTTGAATTTTGGAATAATCCGTTTGACAATTCAGCGTTGTAAGGGCTAACAGGTGTGTATAAAATTCTTTGAGCTAACAGGTCATAACATTTACAAACATTTACAAACAATATTGTAGTAGATAAGACATCAAGTAACATAAGTTAACATTACATTATTAAGTGTATAACTATCTGAGTTATTAGAAGAGGAGGAGAATTTTCTTTTATGCGAGAAAACGACAATCCCCGTTACTTAAAGCTGTGTGTCACAGGAGCATAGTCGTGGGACCGAGAATATTCCTGTCATAAATCAAAGAGAAATTATTCAAACCGATCGTTTTATTAGTTTAGATCTGGTTGGATAACATATTAAGTAGTTTAAATGTGGTTAGATAACAAATTAAGCAGACACTTCACGTGAAGGCATATGTCAGAGAAATATATCAATATGAAAGACAATATCTGATAGGAGCCTTCTGATCAGGGTCTGCTCTGTTTGCTTATGATATAATATAGATATGAGTCTACGGGCTCTACCATTGCCAAACCTTTTTATGTCAGCTTTTGATTGGTCAGATTTGAGTTCTCAAGCTTTTGATTGGTCAGATTTGAGCCAAAGGCTCAAATCTGACCAATCAAAAACTTGAGAACGAACTCAGACTCAACTAAAAGTTTTATAAGCATGGACCCAGATGTGATATTACTACAAATTTATCTAATTGATATACATGATGTCATTGTTTATTACATGAATATTCATGGGGTAAAAGTTTAACGTCAGCAATATACATGACAAATAACATAAGCCCTTAACACATTACCTCATACGCTATTTTAGATACAAACTCTTTGAAAATAATCTAGCGAAAAGGAGCATTAATTAGAGAAAAGGAACATTTTAGAATTGTGTAAGTTGAAACCACCGTGTCAAATAGAACAAATGCTCTATTTATCACAATGGTTTCACAAAGTGACTTTTACAGAGTCGTCAATATGAGGAAATGGGTTAGTGCGCTTTGGGACACATAATAGTAACAATTCATCAAGACATTAATCCATTTATTTCCGTATTATTTACAGAAATCCCTCGATATCTTATTCCGGAATCCATCCATTTATCTTCATAATGATGATGCTGATAATACGTAAGTAAGATTTATATTACGCCTATAGTGTTGATATTTAAGATAGAAAAGCGGTTCAAAGACTTAAAGAAAACCCAATTAAAATCAATATGCAGTTAGAACACAGATTAGAAAAAAAATAAGACAGCGTGCAAACAGACAGATAAAGCACGTGGGCTTACAAGAAATAGAGTATAACCACAATATCAAATATCAAACATGTAAGTCAACTGTTATAATATTAAAAACTAAACTGTACTGCCAATGGAACCTAGCACAATACGAATAGCTCTGTTTTCCCTCCCGGAAATTTCAGAGACGCTTTTCCGTGTCTCCCACCCGCACCTCCTCTCCACCCAGGGGTTCAAATGGGTACCTGTGAGGGTCACTCGCCGGTACAGCGGCTGCATGATTGCGCCACATGTTAGCAGTGCTCAAAATTGTAGGCCAATGACTCAATGACCAGTGGAGTAAATGTACAGTCGGCTGTGCGGTCATTCGGACTGAAAGTAGACTATAACTAGGTACTTTACTTTTTCAGTTATGTGAAATCACAAAATAACTATAAACTATACCATTAACTATTTTCCTGTTCAATGTATGTTATGCAAGGAATTATGACATCGTGAATATTTATTGACTGAAGTTTTATAATGTAAACCTTTCATCGAAAGGTTTTGTTTGGTCAAAAACTGACCAGAACTATATCATGTCAAAAGCAAACAGAGCAGACCATGATCAGACGGCTCTTGCAGGAGCCGTCTGATCTGGGTCAACTATGTTTGCAAATGTGTGAAAAATGCGTTTATATGTGGGAAAGAGTTATATACCGACATGTATCCGATTCATAAATTGGTTAAAATTTGTGACCTTGCAGTAAATTCCTCTGCACTGGGGCTGTCTATCTAAATGAGTTCTTACCACAGGCTGTTGTGTTAACAGTCGGCGCCTTTAATAAACAGTAAAACCCCTCTAAACCGGAATAATTCTAGTAGAGAAGAATGTAGACACTTTTATGAAGGTGGTTGCTACTTAATGCAGGGTGAAAGCCATGTAGAAAGCTCCCTGCGTGACTTTCACCCTGCATTAAGCTGCCACCTGTATCCAAAATCGATATTTGTACTTAATTTAATGTCAGGTTTAGAGGGGGTTTATGTATTCGAGTAACAACAGTTATATATGTGAACGAGGTCTGATAAAAATGGTGGAACTAGGTTATTCAGTATTTTACAAAATTCAACTGCCAAAGTCCTGGGTCCATGCTTATAAAACTTTTAATTAAGTCTGTGTTCGTCCTCAAGTTTTTGATTGGTCAGATTTGAGCCTTTGGCTCAAATCTGACCAATCAAAAACTTGAGAACTGAAATCTGACCAATCAAAAGCTTGAGAACGAACTCAGGCTCAACTAAAAGCTTTATAAGCATGGACCCTAGTACATTTAGGTGGATTGCAGACAGCCTGGCTGGTTCAGAAAAAAAAATCATATGCGTTTGTATGATTTTCATCAACGAATATCATTGCCCTGTCTTTAATCTATTTTCTTAGTGTTGGTCTTTGAGCAAACATGCCCATCTAGACTACAGAAATTAAAATTATATAATACAGCTGTGAAAATGATCAAGCTATAGATTGTATATTTATCCTCTTGAGGACATTTAATCGTTCGCCTTATGTTCTGCAGATCTTGTAGATAATTTAAAGTCGGTGTCAGCACCCAATAAAGTCACAAGATATACCCACAGGGGCCAGGCGCGTGGCCATTTCATAAATACTACTGCAAACCTCTTCAAATACATTCAAACATCATATATTGACAGAAAAAAAACGTTTTGAAAAAAAATTCGTATATTATATAACTAAATGGTCCATCATGGCAGAAATATTGCACCAACTACGCTCAACGTCTTGTTAAGACGTCAATTTCCGCCCGATTTCAATCAAATATTATTCGTTACACGCCGAAATGTCGTGTCTTTGAAATACAAACCATTGATGGCCGATCATAGGCCGAAAAATTACTGTACCGAGACGATAAACTCAAACTTAGCTTCAGTCGACCGAGTCGCTACCGCCACATACATGTACATTTTCTCGACTGATGACATCGAAAGTCACACTGAATCTCATAATATGTCCGTTTTCCACTCTCCTTCAATAAGCATAATAATTTATTATTATTACTGTCGATGGCATCCACAAAGTTACTTCCGTTTCTACTACACTGGAGCTTTTCCGGAGCTGCTCGCGACTGTCAACATATGTACATGTATATATGTGTCGGTAGCGACTCGGTCAACTAAAGCTAAGTTAGAGTAAATCGTCTCAGTACAGTAATTTTGGCCAATGATCGGTCACCAATGGTCTGTAGTTCAAAGACTGGACAATGAATCATATTTGATTGAAATAGAGTGGAAATTAATGTCATGACACGACCTGGAATGTAGTTGTTGCAATTTTTCTGCCATTTTGGACCATTTAGTTACACACCTTTACATAGTAGTATACTATACGAAAAAAAACAAAACTTTTTTATGTCAAAGTATGACGTGTGAATGTGTTTTAAAATGTTTGTCAGTAGTATTTATGAAATGGTCACGCGCCTGGCACCTGTGGATATACCCAACCTAATATCAATATCGCCTATTTCTTGAGGAAGAGACTTTGCATAGGTTTTCTTGCCAATAGCTATTTCTTGGAACTTATCACGAGTTTCCTTTATGTAGTTGAAGTGAAACCAGTTAATAAAAGCGTTGCTTTCACATTTAACCCATTCCCTGATATTGACGACTTTTGACGACTCTGTAGAAGTCACTTTGTGAAACCATTGTGATAAATAGAGTATTTGCTCCTATAGGAGCAAATGCTCTATTTATCACAGTGGTTTCAAAACTACAAAATTCTAAAAAGAATCCGTTTCTCAATTTAATGCTCCTTTTCGGTAGATTTATTCAAAGTGGTTGTCTCTAAAATAGCTTATGAGGTAATGGGTTAAAGTTAGCATCAAGGAGTAGAGATTTCCATCATGAAATGAATGGTGTTATCTGTATAAATGTATAATGCACATTTAGAAAATATATTTTTTTTAAAAAGCTACCTAATGGACCATGTGGGTGTCTTTTGATAGGTTTGCCTATTTGCTATTATAATACTAAATTATTTCTCTAGTGTTTCCTGTTAGACAAGTAATAAGCTAACAAAATTCAATGCATGTTCTGAAAGATCATGGGAGAAAGGTTTAGATATTAGAACAGTTAGGCAGTCAAATGCTTGCCACAAATCCGTTACTATTTTGGCAATAAATTAATTTGCATCTAGTACACATAAAATTTGAATCTTCAATTAATTTCATCTTTGTTGTTTGGCATCTATGCTCTCTCCTGAAGATATCAAGAACATTTTCACAATATGAATATAACGATTGTGAGATCACCTTTTTCAAATACAGTTGAACTTCGTTATCTAAGACTCAGAGGAATCATACAAATTAAAGAACCAGAGAAACTCAGTCGATAATAAGAGTAGGGCATCGCGCCCGGGTTTCTCTGTATCCTCTCCCCTCTCTCTAGGGCGTCCAATTAGCCCATAATGAGCAGAAACGGACGTTAATCAACACAAACCAAACCAAACAAATTACGCTCGTACTTCTAGGATTATCCTATTCCTAATCTGATCAATTTATCATGCAACAGCTTAATGCAAGTCTAAAGTAATGCTAAAAGCTCCTGTAGGAGCTTTCAGCATTACTTTCGATCTACATTAAGCTGTCACATGTGTTTCTAGATTTCCACACTGATATCTTTTAGAACTTTTATGTACTGTAAATTTATGAAGGATCAACCTTTTACTTCGAGTTACTCGTATCTCAAAGTTCATGTTATCCGAGTTCGAGACATCGAAGTTCAACTGTATTCTCAAGGGGTTAGGAAACATACTGACTGGTATGTAATTTTTCTTCAGCGATGGGGGTCAATTTTCTTATACAAAAATGCCACTGATTACTGAAAAAAGACGATCTGGAAAACGCCCGCTTTCAATTCGAATACAGTAAAATCTCGATTATTCGAATTTTCTGTATGGAAGAATTTAGACCATTTTAGATAGGTGGCTGCTTAATGCGTGGTGACAGTCATGCAGAAAGCTCCTCTAGGAGCTTTCTGCATGACTTTCACAATGCATTAAGCTGCCACCTGTCTTAAATATTGATAATAATACGTATTTTAGTGTTCGAATAATCGAGGTTTTACTGTATTTTACTTAGTTTGAACAACAAGAAAATTAATGCTCTATCGCTTAGTTTCAATTTTTGCCGATATCTGGTTAACTCCAGTGATTTTTTTGGGTGTTAACTGATTTATTTTGAAGATAAAGCTCTCGTCAACAGAGAAAAATCAAAAGATCCATGGATAAAGTTTCTTTATTCTATGTTATGTAAGCTTGTGTGATTGTTTGGGATAATAAAAAAGATTAAAACATAGTTTTAGCGACGTCGTTTGCAACGTTTAAAAGTATCTGCTCAACAGGCATTGTTTTATTTTACAGTAAACCCTCTCTATAGCGACCACTAAATTGTGTGTTAATTAATTGGTATTTTGGGCAGGTGGTTGCTTAAAGCAAGGTTCAAGTAAAACAGAACGCTCCTATATTGCTTTAAGCATCCACCTGCCTTTAACACAAAATATTTGATGTAATTTAGTGGTCGTTATAGAGACGTTTTACTATATTACTATTATTAAAGCAGAGCTACAGATAAAAGGTGCGAACCCAAATACTGAAATCCTCAATTCTCAACCAAACCCTATACTGTGACCACTCTTTAGGATCGTCTTGAAGAGACGATTCTAAAGAGTAGTCACAGTATAGGGTTTGGTGGATAAATAAAGGAGTTTTTAGGGTTTCGGCTTTTGCCGAAATCCTTATAAAATGGATTGCGACTCAAACTATGGCGGAAAACCCTATTGCACGAGCGCTACCTAGCGGGAATCCCCCTAAGAGAATACGTGCATGTGCAGTGCTTGGCTTACAATCCGGTTCCGGAATCTTACAAAATATTTATAATGAAATATGGAAGGTGGATCCATTAGCAACAGAGCAGACCCTGAATCTATGGGAGCGAGCTGTCTGATCTGGGTCGAATCTATTTGCAGATGCATGAAAACAAGTTTATATGGGGAAATTAAGGGTTAAATAGACTTCTTCTGTTCTGTACGTTCTTTACAGTATAAAGGTTACAGCGCACTGGTGGTCAGTAGTGCAGGGCAACTGTTACATCATGCTAAAATCTCTAGAGGTCATACGCTTAACTCTTTGCACGCTAGCGGCGAAACTGCGATTACCTATGCAAACAGTTTGGATCCAGATTAGAGGCCACATAATTCTGCGTCTCATCAGGATCCAAACGGTTTGTCATCTTGATCATATTTTTGCATAAAATGAAAGAACGTTTATTGAAGAATTGACGCAGACGTCAATTGTTGCAAACGAAACATCACTCAGCATTGTAAGGATTAAGCAAGCTGTAATCTAAAGTTGCAAAAATGTTTCCAAGCTGACTTATTCAGCTGTACAAACTGGTAGAGATGCTAGAACACTAAACCTTTCCTTCATATAAATGTTTTTCACGCGTTTGTAAACAGAGTAGACCCAGATCTGATGACTCCTATAGGAGTCGTCTGATCAGGATATGCTCTGTTGGCTAATGGAATTTGAAAGATCTTTTTTCCCTTTCTTAAATGGCTACTCATTTCCACTTTTCATGTTTCATATAATGAAAAATGAAAAGTGGAATAAGTAGCCATTATTTTGTTCATGAATATTCAGTAGGTATTGAAATTGGAATAAACATAGAACAGGAATCAAGTTTCTTACATGGATCCGTTCCATTTGCGCTCTGTGTCTATATACATGTACTTTTTTAAACTATTGTTTTTGTTGATTTAATTATTGTTCAAATTCTCAGGGAATTTTTATAGTCAGTTTGAACTGTGCAGTAATTCCATTTGAAACAAATAATTCCATTTGAAACAAACTAAGTTTTCAAATATTATGCAGGTTATCGTGACCTAATTGCCAGTTGTACATTGTGTGTGTCGGTCTGTGATCAGGATCCTAGATGTTTGACAATTTTAAAATAAAACTATGCAAAGCATAGACTAATTGAATATAAATAGTTATATATGCAATACACAAAATAATGAGCAGGTGACAATTTTAAATTGAACATGGTACTTTCGAATTCATAGTTGTCCTAGCACAAAGTCTGGATCCTGCCTCTACGTTTCATCGAAATGCATACTATTGAAACCAGGACTGTATGTTAATATAGCATAATGCTTTAAAAAGTCCATAACAAGTTTCAAGAGGCATGCTTATGTTTTCTAGTTTGTTTGCTTTAAAATGTATTTAGAGAAAAGAATATCAAAAAAGATAAAGAATAAAAAATATATTAGAATCTTTTTTCTATTTGCATTTGGTGACGGGATTCGAACCAAGGACCTAGAGATTCATAGACGCAGCTCTTTCCCCTCGGCCACCGCTTGGGTCCCAATATATAAGTGTTACATGGTTCTATTTAAACGCTACAAAGGTGTGAAAAGCAACAACGACTAGTGAACGTACATACTTAATATGCGAATTATACAGACCCATTTTTCATGAAATCTCCAAGTATAAAATGAATAGATTTTACCAATGACCTACTGTCAATCCAAACGCCTTTGTTCAAACAGCATGGTGTCTTTTTACAACAGAAGTCCGACATAAGGTCGTCGGATTTTGAAAGTTCCATACCCTTCCTGTGGTATTTACAAAAGTCCGATATATTGTTGTCGGATTCTGAGTTAAATGCCCCTTTTGCCTAGTCACTTATGCCCTTTGCAAACAGAGGAGACCCAGGTAAGAAGTCTCATAGAGAAGCCCTCTAATCAGGATCTGCACGGTTTATCGTGTTACACTATTGTTTGGAAAAGTCCCTAAATATTAACCATAAGCTCATTTTAGCTTGACTTGTTTGAATTTTGGAACAGCCCATTTCACCGTTGTAATAGTTAGGTAGACCAAAGTAACATAATTGTTAGATTTTTGCAGAACATTATAGAATTGTTGGAGGTACATGAAATAGACACATAACCGAAAAGAATTATTTGATTATTACAGCTAACGGTTGATATTTCGATACACTTTCAACATTTTGTGAACTACTATGAAATATCGAACATCAATGGTACTATTTCTAGGGAATATCAAAATTCAAATGCAGAAATTCGATTCCATTGCGACATTACAATGTTTCCTGATGAATTTAATCAATGGTCGTGCGACGTTGTTGCTAAGATCTGGTTTGAAAGAAATAGAATTTCAAAAATACATGTACGGTACAACCCCTCTAAACCAGACTTTAAATTCAGTATAAATATCAGTCTTGGAGACAGGTGGCAGCTTAATGCAGGATGAAAATAATGCAGAAAGCTCCTCGGCATGACTTTCACCCTGCATTAAGCAGCCACCTGTCTAAAAAGTTTCTAAATTCTTATCTACTAGAAGTCGGGTTAAGAGGGGTTTTACTGTATTGTAAAAGGTGACAAATCTATACTTTTGAATGTATTTCAGAGATTTACAAGTGATACCCTAATTACCCTAGGTATTTTGACAAACACACTTATGCAAATAGTGCAGACCCAGATCAAACACCTCCTTAATGGACCCGTTTGAAGGGTTTTCACTATTTGCTACCATGTCTGTTTAATCTAAAGTTGCAAAAATGTTTCCAAACTGACTTATTCAGCTGTACAAACTGGTAGAGAGGAGAGACTGGGTGCTAGAACACTTAACCCTTTCCTTCATATAAATGTTTTTCACGCGTTTGTAAACAGAGTAGACCCAGATCTGATTACTCCTATAGAAGTCGTCTGATCAGAGTCTGCTCTGTTGGCTAATGGAATTTGAAAGATCTTTTTCATTCCTTTCTTAAATGGCTACTAATTTCCACTTTTCATGTTTCATTATAACTATTTTGTTCATGAATATTCAGTAGGTATTGAAATTTAGAATAAACATAGAACAGGAATCAAGTTCTTACATGGATCCGTTCCATTTGCGCTCTGTGTCTATATACATGTACTTTTTTAAACTATTGTTTTTGTTGATGTAATTATTGTTCAAATTCTCAGGGAATTTTTTATAGTCAGTTTGAACTGTGCAGTAATTCCTTTTGAAACAAACTAAGTTTTCAAATATTATGCAGGTTATCGTGACCTAATTGCCAGTTGTACATTGTGTGTGTCGGTCTGTGATCAGGATCCTAGATGTTTGACAATTTTAAAATAAAACTATGCAAAGCATAGGCTAATTGAATCTAAATAATTATATATGCAATACACAAAATAATGAGCAGGTGACAATTTTAAATTGAACATGGTACTTTCGAATTCATAGTTGTCCTAGCACAAAGTCTGGATCCTGCCTCTAAGTTTCATCGAAATGCATACTATTGACACCAGGACTGTATGTTAATATAGCATAATGCTTTAAAAAGTCCATAACAAGTTTCAAGAGGCATGCTTATGTTTTCTAGTTTGTTTGCTTTAAAATGTATTTAGAGAAAAGAATATCAAAAAAGATAAAGAATAAAAAATATATTAGAATCTTTTTTCTATTTGCATTTGGTGACGGGATTCGAACCAAGGACCTAGAGATTCATAGACGCAGCTCTTTCCCCTCGGCCACCGCTTGGGTCCCAATATATAAGTGTTACATGGTTCTATTTAAACGCTACAAAGGTGTGAAAAGCAACAACGACTAGTGAACGTACATACTTAATATGCAAATTATACAGACCCATTTTTCATGAAATCTCCAAGTATAAAATGAATAGATTTTACCAATGACCTACTGTCAATCCAAACGCCTTTGTTCAAACAGCATGGTGTCTTTTTACAACAGAAGTCCGACATAAGGTCGTCGGATTCTGAAAGTTCCATACCCTTCCTGTGGTATTTACAAAAGTCCGATATATTGTTGTCGGATTCTGAGTTAAATGCCCCTTTTGCCTACACACTTATATATATATAGGCTACTCTTTCTTTCTTTTTTTTCTTTACTTTCTTAAATGGCTACTAATTGCCACTTTTCATATTTCATTGTAACTATTTTGTCCATAAATATTCAGTAGGTATTGAAATTTGGAATAAACTTAGAACAGGGAAAGGGTTAAGGAAATTAGGGTTTTTATAAATCAGACATTTCTTGCATATGTTTGGTACTAACCAAATAATGGTCAGAATCATCCGAGGTCCAGTCTAGACCTACAGTGTTCTCATTCAACGATAATGGTGAAATCGTTAATTCTATTATGCTAAGCACGACTTGACTTGACCCTTACTTTCAAATAACGGAGTGATGGCTCATTACTACATAAACTATCAATTTTGGCTCTATTGGCACAAAGTGGCAAGATGAGCTATTGGAATCGCCCTGTATGTGACATGTTCATAAAACAATTCTTTAAATGTCTTCCAAACTACTGACATGATTTTCAGAAAAATCCACAGCAAACAATCAATATGATATATATTATGTCCGAAACCTTCAGTACTGTCAGTACTTTGATTCTTTAATATGTTTAAATGTATGCATCTTATCTAGACCTCTGTGTATACCAAACTCAGCTGACTTGCTAGCGCCAGTTGTTAACTTGTTGATATTATTTCGTTGATGCTTGTAGTTTCCTAGTTTTAGACGAGTTATGTACAGCATTGTTTTTGGTAATGGTAGCTTTCCTAAGGGATGCGTTCATAATATGGTACTTTTGTCTCTGTGTCAATGTTTTACTGATACATGGTCAGTCAGATTCTTTTCAATGGTGTCATAGATATGATTAACTGCATATCCATTCAATTTCTGAGCCGTGTCTAGGTTTATACCATGTAGATAAATGATAAAAACAGCGTTATCAATATTTCTAAATCTTTTATAGGAAAAATTCTGTTTATCTGCGAATGTCGTGAAGTGATTTATGGTGAAAGAAATCGTGTTATGGCAGTCGCTTATGCCAGCTAAGACATTCAATATATTCATGTATAAGTTTCTAAAACTGGTTAGAAAACATAAAAGAATGCTGTTTCTCTTAAAACATGTGATATTTTAAAAAATCATATTACTGAGATCAGAGTTCAAGCCCAAGGTCTGCAGCTGGTTTCTGACGACATATCGTAGTTTAAATGTCTTACATTGAAATAACCGTCATACAAGGCGTCCTGTTTGCATAGAGCGTAGAAAGGCGTATTTATGGAGTAAAGGGTTAGAATTTTGTAGTTTAAAACCATTGTGATAAATAGAGCATTTGCTCCTATAGGAGCAAATGCTTTATTTATCACAATGGTTTCAAGAAGTGGTTATTACAGAGGCGTAGAAAGGCGTATTTATGGAGAAAAGGGTAAAAGGGTTTCAACTAACAATCCATGACCTTGGCGAATTAAAGAAAATGCTAATTTCTAATCCTGCAGACACACTATATTTTCTGGGAAATGTCGCTTGAAGCTATAACCGTAAATGAAAATGTTGATTAACCCTTATAACGCAGAATTGTCAAATAGACTATTCCAAAATTCAAACAGGTCAAGTTTATGGTGAACATTAAGGGATTCTTCTAAAGAAAAGTGTAACATGACAAACAGTGCAGACCCTGATGAGAGGGTTCCTCTATGAACCCTCTCGTCTGGGTATACACTGTTTGCAAAGGACATTAGTGACTCGTGTCCCACACTGCAAGGGTTAAGACCCGAATGCTATTTTTATGTCTTTTCCGTTTAAATCAGATCTTTTCGTTCATTTAAATTGACAAGCAATGTCGGTTTCATTCAGTCTTATTGTCTCAATGAGAAAATCTCCCTATAAAGTCCACAACCTTGTAATCAATTAGTCACATGGAGCTCTGGCGTCTTGTTGAGGACTTGAATAACGAGTCCTACAGAACAATACTAAGGGTTTAAAATGTTATACGTGAAAGTTGGTACCCTAAACATGCTCAGACTATCGATAGCTATGGTCCCGAGTTTATAAAGCATATTGCTGGAGTATGAGATACCCATTACCTCATAGGTTATTTTAGATACCTCTTTGAATAAATCTGCCGAAAAGGAGCATTAACTAGAAAAAGGAATTTTTTAGACTTTTGTAGGTTGAAACCATTGTGATAAAGAGAGCATTTGCTTCTATAGGAATAGAGCATTTGCTTCTTTATATGAATGTAACGGGTAATGACATAATCTATAATTAGATCAAGTCCTATGATGGATTATGAGTATACGCATGTATGAACATTGGATGTGACAGAAAGAGTAGAGTCATATCTATTAAAAATCCATAACCAAACAGAGCAGACCCTGATCAGACGGCTCCTACAGGAGCCGTCTGATCTGAATATACTCTGTTTGCCGTGGAGTGAAAAGGCTTCTGTATGAGGTTAAGGAGGGTCTTATAGAAATGTGCCCATATGACGTGGATGCTCCACTTGGACGTTGGACTGTGTAGCTACAATAATATATGACAAGGGCTACACTTGTGTTGGACTATATACCTAAAGCCCTTGTCTTGGACTGTGTACATTTTGTACCTATGGTAGCCTATGACAAGGACTATAAATCTTGCATTGGACAGTGTATATGTAGCAGTCTATGGCAAGGACTATAGATCTTGTATTGGACAGTGTATCTGTAGTAGTCTATGACAAGGGCTATATAGCTATAATAGTCTATGAAAAGGTTCATAATTATTGTATTGGACAGTCTATCTGTAGTAGTCTATGACAAGGGCTATATAAATCTTGTATTGGACAGTAGCGTATATGTAGTTATCTATGACAAGGGCTATATAGCTATAGTAGTCTTTGACAAGGTTCATAACTCTTGTATTGGACAGTGTATCTATAGTTGTCTATGACAAGGGCTATATGGCTATAGTAGTCTATGACAAGGTTCATAATTCTTGTATTGGACAGTGTATCTGCAGTATTCTATGACAAGGGTTATAACTCCTGTGCTGGACTGTGTAGCTATAGTAGTCTATGACAAGGGTCATAACTCTTGTGTTGGACTGTCTATCTATAGTAGTCTATGACAAGGTTCTTAACTATTGTGTTGGACTGTGTTGCTATAGTACTCTATGACAAGAGGCATAACTCTTGTGTAGGACTGTGTTGCTGTGTTGCTATAGTACTCTATGACAAGAGGCATAACTCTTGTGTTGGACTGTGTTGCTATAGTACTCTTTGACAAGGGTCATAACTCTTGTGTTAGACTGTGAAGCTATAGTAGCCATAGAAATCTATGATAATGGTCATAACTCTTGTGTTCGACTGTGCAGTTATAGTAGTCTATGACAAGAGTTATAACTCGTGTGGTCGACTTTTAGCTGTAATAGTCTGTACGAGGTAGCTCATGTATTAGACTGTGTAGCTATAGTAGTCTATGGCAAGAGCTGTAGCTCTTGTGTTGGACTGAAGCTGTCGTCTATGGCAAGGACTGTAACTCTTGTGTTGGACTGTAGCTGTCGTAGTCTATGGCAAGGACTGTAACTCTTGTGTTCAGCTGTATAGCAATAACAGTCTATGACAAGGGCTGACTGTGTATAATAACCATATTTCATAAAAATGATCAATTCAAGACTCTAAGTAAATCAATTTTGGACACATAACAACGTGACGGATGGACAGCTATAAAGACATGAGTAAATCTAAATGTCCCCTGTTTTCGAAAGTGGGGGCATAAGTTGCTCAAAGATTCTAATGAATCCATCTCTAACATGCTAACTTGTTTAACACTTTCCTTTCATACAAACGCCTTTCACGCATTTGCAAACAGAGTAGACCCAGATCAGACGGCTCCTATAGCAGCCGTTTGGTCAGGGTATGTTCTGTTTGTTAATGAAATCCGATAGATCTGTCTCTAATTTCTGAAATGGCTACAATGTTCCACTTTCCATATTTCACTGTAGCTATTATGTCCATGAATATTCAGTAGATATTGAAATTTGGAATAAAAATAGAACAGGGAAAGTAATAAAGGGTTCACATAGTTGGTGTCCAGTATTTTATTTGTTTGCAAACTATGTCACCTGATTTAAGTTTCAGCGTGGATTTCCTTCATTTCTACTCTAAAACATAAGCGGAATGTCGCTCATCTGGATCCAAACTATTTGTAAATCAAAGAAAATATGTACATGGAACACGAATGCCCCCGCTGAACGACAGATCTTAACCATTCGCTTGCTATTCACGTCAATATACCTACATGTACCTGTAAATAGTGAAGACCCAGATGAGACAGCTCCTGCAGGAGCTGTCTCATCAGGGTCTGCACTATTTACAAGTTGATTGTGCAACCAGTGCACTCCACGGCAGTGATTGCACAGCTTAATACTTGTACACAGTGAAGATATATGTAATTATACAACAGGGCACGGGTAAAGGAGGAGAAATGTATTTTAAAATTCAGCAAGCGAAGGGTTAAAAGGGGAGACACGGTATAACCCACTATGATTAACCAATTTGCTCCAACGATCCCATATATGGGACGTAGGCAAACAGTGTAGACTCGGATCAGACGCCGCATAATGCGGCGTCTGATCAGAGTCTACACTGTTTGCTGATAGGAAATTCAATATAAAACAAAAACAAAAATGAAAATTTAGATCAGGCGTCCTTTAGATCAAAAATGGACTAATCCAATATATAAGCATGGAAGAATCCACTGGGAGCAAATGGGTCAAGCTTCAGACCAAATATCAAATCATTCCAGCATACACAAGCCAAGAAATCTTTGACGAAAGTTTTACAGGACGGACGTACGGACGGACGTAGGGGCGTACGATCAAGGGGAAAACGTAATGCCCCCGTCGCCTAAAGGCGGGGCATAAAATACTGTAATTATAAATTCATCCACTGCAACTACATTCTAGCCATTTCAGCAGTGAAAGAAATGAACATTCATGTGTAGTAGGCAGGCTGTTCTGTGCGTTGTGTATTGTCTGAACCCGGACTATAGACACTGTACTGTATATTTAGAGTGTATACATAAACTGGCTCTGTCTGCCTTATAAATATCGCATGCTTTTCTTATGAGCTCTTTTGTTTAAGGGGTCATTTCACCGAGAAATCTTCCCGGAAGACTGAGCTGCGATCTCAGAGCGTGGCTTGGTCGCCGCAGGTCGCACGTAGTCGACAGTTGACCGAGGGTTGGTCGTGCCTTGGTCTCCCGTGGTCGCACATGGTCGAGGATTGGTCTCCCGGAAAAACAGATCGTAGCTCGGTTTTTTGACATGTCAAAAAACCGAGCCTCGACCTAAAAGTCGCACGGAGAGCGTCGAAAGAGCGAGCGAGATCGAGGAAAGAACGCATTGGTCGTGAGACGATCGAAACTAGAGCGGGATGAGCTAGGCTCAGTCTTCTCGAGCGAGAACTGGTCGCGCGAATGGTCGTGCTGCTCGACCACTGCTCGATCCTCGCTCGATCCGTGCGATCTAGCTTCGCTCTTTTGCGATTAAGCCTCACTCCGAGCGACCTGTCCCAGACCTTCCCTAGACCCATACGTTTCATATTATTTCCATTGGCGGCCTCTGTGCGCTTAAGCTTCAACCAAATAAGATCGACCCTCGCTTAACTTGCGGTTCTATAGATCTTCTATAGTTAGTGTTCAATTCTAGGCCCCACCCTGGCCAAAAGTTCGTCAAACATCTCCGGGGGCATACGGAGATAGATCCGGTAGGTAGCTTCATCTCCCAGCCTCAGTTCCGTCATGAGGGAGGTGTACTGACCATAATGTTCCCTCTGGTGTTCACGCAGCTCCTTTTCAGCATGATTAGCATAACCAGATAGTCTTGCTGCAATTTCAGGGCATGGTGCTGTAATACAATAGCATGATGCAGAGCGATTTGGTCCATGTTATCCTTTCGGAGACTGGTCAAAAACTGATGGTCGGCCAACGATCGCCGGGCATTGTATAACGATCGCAGTGGGTCGCGCGCAAAATCCGTGCAACCAAAACCAGTGTGCACGTAGCTCGGGCGAGACTCTGTTGAGAAAAGATCGAGAATTGGTCGTCTGAGCGAGGCTAGAACGTTCGAGATCGCAACTAAATCGTATTAATCGAGGGTACATTGCAACTCGTACGTAGCTAGATCGGCCGGGAACGAGTCTTGGTCGGCCGAGGTCGCGCGCTTGCGAGAATAGATCGCCGAGAGATCGCGGCAATGTCGCAAATTGGTCGAACAGAACGAACCTTGGTCGTGTCAAGATCGCTTCAGATCGAGTGGATAGACGTAGATAGATCGTATATAGAGCGTGTGTAGAGCGTATAGGACGTATTTAGAGCGTACACATCGAAGGTCAAACGAGCTAACATCGAACATAGAGCGTGCACAGAAAATAATGGGGTAGGTCGCACGGTTTTTGCCCGCGACTATTGGAAAACCGAGCTGCGATTAAGGTCGCGCGTGGTCGCGTGCGACTTTTCCAGGTCGTACCCGGTGAAATGACCCCATTAGGTACCTATATAAGGCAGCGATTTTAGTATTTCGGGGAGTTCTGCTTCAGCTCTCTCTGGGTATATATCCTCAGTACTCCACAGTCATCCCTCTCTTGGAAGCATTTGTTAATAAAGCTCGTTCATTAAAGGTAGAATATTTTTCTTATTTTTATTCTTTTTTTGACACGTTTTTCCAGTAAATTATATTCCAAATAAAATTCTGAAGTGTTTTTAAATTATATTTCCTTAGTTTGAACCCGAAAACGTGTAAGATTTCTAATCTTACAAGTAAAGTGTTGAATAGTAAAAAAATTTAATTTCTACTTCACTCCCGTTATCAATGTAAATCAAATTAGCACAACTGAATTTTAATTGCATTTTCTATTCCCCCTCCTGTCAAGAACTAGGCGAGTATGAAATCGAAAGGCCTACAGGATGAACTAATCACAATAAAATGAGACAAAGAATATCTGTTGTGCAACGAGTTACAAACAATCGACTGGTAGACATCAGAACGAACTGTCAAAGGTTTTTCCATCTGACATGTAAGGCCTCTAGCATTCATTTTCTTTGATTATTTCCACACACCCTGGCTGGTCTATTTAACCTATTACGTATTAGGCTATTTTAGATACAACCTCTTTGACTAAATCTACCGAAAAGGAGCATTAACTAGAGAAAAGGAAAATTTTAGAATTATGTAGTTTGAAACCATTGTGATAAATAGAGAATTGCTCCTATAGGAGCAAATGCTCTATTTATCACAACGGTTTCACAAAGTGACTTTTACAGAGTCTTCAAAGGTCGTCAATATGAGGGAATGGGTTAACCCTTTATAATAAGAAATAATGACATCATAAATATTAATTACGCTTATTGTTATGATAGCACAATCATGGACACAGAAATTTTGACCATAGCAGAAACTAGAATCATATCTATATCATAAGCAAGCAGGGCAGACGCTGGTCTTGCAAGGGCGTGGAAAGGCATACATGTACTTATGGGGTAAAGGGTTTAATATCGTATTTCTCAGCCAACCTATATCTTGTTGGTACTTTGAACATTATTAACTTTCCCTGTTCTACATGTATTCCAAATATCATTACCTACTGACTGACCTACTATTCATGGACAAGATATTTACAATGAAATATGGAAAGTGGAACATAGTTGCTATTTTAGACAGTAAAGAAACATACCGGTATCTTTCAAATTCCATTAGCAAACAGTGCAGACCCAGATCAGACGGCTCCTCTAGGAGCCGTCTGATCTGGGACTACTCGGTTTGCAAAGGCGTGAAAACACGTGTATATGAAGGAAAGAGTAAAAAAACATTTTTCGAAACTTTCTTCACCCTGTTCCTGCCATTTAACCCTTGACTTCTGAAAATCTTATAGTTTATTATTTATTGTTAACAAACAGAACAATTCCATGTCAGAAAAACTCTGCAGGAGTTTCTGAGTTGGGTTTGTCCTGTTTGAAAAGTGTGAACAATAGTTTTATACTTTCCATAGCATATCCATACAGTGTTGTGTTGATAACCCAGTTTTGTGAATATGTTTTCGGATATCTATCACTATGATTTTTTCATGTGTTACATGAGTACAGACTATGTACAGAGTATTACATGAGGCTAAGAATTGAGTAATCCCAGATTGGACAATTTTTTCTTCGTATACACAATTATAATGCCATATTTCACTTTTTCAAACTAGTATTCACATTCGGTTTGTTTTAATCGATTAAAATGTACATTATATGGCTACTCTGTCCTGTCTTTTAAATTACAGATATTCTTATTATATTTCTGTTTGTTAAATATATTTATGAAATGATTCTGTTAGAGGGCCCTGGGGTAGATAAGTCTGTTGACCAACCGGGTAACCCTCTTTAAATAAAGTATTTCATTATTTTTTTCATTCATTCATACTCCATAAATACGCTTTTCTACACCTTTTTGCAAACAGTGTAGACCCAGATGAGACAGCTACTGATAGGAGTTATCTGATCTGGGTATGCACTGTTTGCACTGAGGCATTTTCAGACCTGGGTTTATCCCCCTTTTCAGAGAAATAATTGCCAATATATACATCAAAATACTATTAGCAAACAGAGTAGACCCAGATCAGATAGCTTATGTAGGAGTCTCGGTTTGGGTATTAATTTATATTAGGACAGGATGCCTATTAACCCTTTCCATGTTCTGTGTTTATTTCAAATTTCAATACCTACTGAATACTCATAGAAAAAAGTTATAACGAAATATGGAAGCTGAAACATTGTAGTCATTTTAGAAACTAAAGAAACAAGATATTTCTAATACTATTAGTAAACAGATCAGACCCTGATCAGACGTCTGATCTGGGTCTACTCTGTTTGCAAATGCGTGAAAACACGTTTATATGAGGGAAAGGGTTAAGTCGTAGTTTAAGTACATATATGTGTCTCTGACAGGTAAAATGGTTAACCCTTTACTCCATGAATATTCATGACAGAAATAATGGTATCTTGAAAATTAATTATATTAATTTTATAATGGTAAATGTACATAAGAAAATTTGGCCAAGGCATGGACTGTAGAATCAGATCTATATTATTCAAAAAACGAACAGAGAAGATCCTGACCAGACAGCTCCTATTGGAACCATCTGATATCGGTCTTCTCTGTTTTCAAGGGTGCTAAAAAGCTACAAACTGTTAACCCATTCCTTTACTCCATGAATATTGTTAAGAAATAATGACGTCATTAATATTGATTAGATTAAATTTAAAAATGACATACTAAGTTTGCTCAAGCAGAAACTATAGAATCACGTCTATATTATTCCATTTATAAGCAAACAGAACAGACCCTGATCAGACGGCTCCTATATCTGATTTCAGTCTACTCTGTTTGCAAAGGTGTAGAAAGGCATATTAATGGAGTAAAGGGTGAACCCTTTCCTCAATAGGCTATTTTTAGAACAAACCTCTTTGAACGAATATACCCAAAAGGAGCATTTACTAGAGAAAAGTAAAATGTTAGAATTTTGTAGTTGACACCATTATGATAAATAGAGCATTTGCTCCTACAGGAGCAAATGCTCTAATTATCACAATGGTTTCAAGAAGTGGTTATTACAGAGGCCCAGGAAGGCATATTCATGGAGTAAAGGGTTAAAGACTCAGAATTAGATAATTATATATTTTTGTATTGCTGTTTTTACTGTTATCCCTAGATTACCCAGCTGTATGGCAGTGGTATAAATTATCAATGTCCACACAATTATCTGCCAGTAAATCATGCTATCATTTCAGTGATAAATGGCATTAGGAATGACAATAACAAACAATATACAGTAAATTATATTATATTATCAAATGTCATCATCATTTAAACACATACACTTCTTCATTCACAACATTCTATTATGAGCTTAACCACTGGTCAGAAAGCTGTATATTGCAATAAACACATATTGTGTGCACTGTCAATTCAAACAACCAACTTTATATCAATAGTATTTTATCCTTAATAAAAAAACTTATTTTGCAAAATCTGCTAGTGGTTTAAATCCCACTTCAATCAACACTCCTGTTTGTATTGTGGAACCCTTTGCATCATGGATATCCATGTAGAAAATGATGACACAATAATCAGTTATTAACTCATTTAGCATAATCAAATCTGTATGATATAATTTAATTACTAAACAAAGCAGACCCTTATCAGAAGACTAAAAGAGAAGCTATCGGATGTGGATCTACTCTGTTTGCAAAGGCATGAATATGTCTTTCTATGAGGCAATTGTTTAATGTAATTCCAACAAATTCTGCCACAGGTTCTGCAAATGGTTTGATTTCTATTGAGCCACTATTTGAGTTTGTTATTGAAACCTGGACCTGGGTCCATGCTTATAAAGCTTTTTAGTTGAGTCTGAGTTCGTTCTCAAGCTTTTGATTGGTTAGATTTGAGTTCTCAAGCTTTTGATTGGTCAGATTTGAGCCAAAGGCTCAAATCTGACCAATCAAAAACTTGAGAACGAACTCAGACTCAACTAAAAGTTTTATAAGCATGGACCCAGGGCTCAAGGTTATAAAACTTCTGAGACTGAGTCTGAGATCATTCTCAAGTATCTGATTGGTCAGATGCTTGAGAATGATCTAAGACTCAAGCAAAAAGCTTCGGGGCCTGGGCCTCATAGTGAAGCACTTGCCCGAGGTTCATTCTCAAGCACCTGATTCTTAAGACTTTGAGTGAAACTCAAAATCAGACCAATCAGACCCTTGAAAGCACTTTATCAACATCAAAATAGTCTTTATAATAAACCTATTTTCAATACAGTAAAAATTAATGCATTTTCAATAATTGTTAGGAAAAACAGAGGAATTCAGAAAATACTGCAGTGATAACACACTATCCATTCAGATAACTATTTCTCATAATATCTCCACTTTTCTTTCAATCAGTATGTATTTCATAAATATATCACAGGTAGAAGTTCAGTCACAATGCCATTAGAAGTACTCCGACAGCCGTGGGTCCTGTCTTAGTGTCTGTTCCAGCATCATGTACTTGTGTGGTGCCTGATCCTTGTGCCTGAAACAAGAAACACAAGAGTTATAGCCTGCATAAAACATCTTAACCCTTTGCTAAATTAATATTCATGTAAGAAATACGGACTTTGTGAATACTAATAAGATAGTTTTTATAATGGTATTTTTTGTCCATGGGGGGAGCTGTAGAAAAAATATCTATCCTAAGAAAATAGAGCAGACCTTGATCAGACAGCTCCTACAGCTGTATGAGCTGGGTCTACTGACTCTACTCTGTTTGCAAATTCATAAATAACATGTCTCTATCAGGAGAAGGGCTAACTCATCTATTTGCGCATTACTTCAGGAACCCGCGTCCAGATCTTATTTTGGAACCCATCCATTGTTCATGATGAAGGGGAACAGCAAACAAAATGTTTGATGGTATAAGTCAGTGACATCGATGGGTTCAGCAAACAGTGCAGAACCTGATCAGATGGCTCCTGCATCTCAGTTTGAGTATGTGAGCAAAGAACATAATTGTTGAATCTCAGTGTGAGTATGTGCATTAAAAAGTACATACCTGTCGAGTCTCAGTTTCAGTATGTGTATTAGCAAACTACATACCTGTTGAGTCTCAGTTTTTTAGTATGTGTATTAACAAAGTGTATACTTGTTGAATCTCAGTGTGAGTATGTGCATTAAAAAGTACATACCTGTTGAGTCTCAGTTTTGAGTATGTTTATTTGCAATGTATATACATGTGTCTGTTGAGTCTCAGTTTGAATGTGTGTATTAACAAAGTACATACCTGTTAAGTTTCAGTTTGAGTATACATGTAAATCAACACAGTACAAACTTAACAAGTCTCAATTTGAGTATATGCATTAACAAAGTACATACATGCGGAGTCTCAGTTTGAATATGTTTATCAACACAGTGTATACCTATTGAGTCTATGTTTGAGTATGTACATTTACACAGTACATCATTCCTTAGTCTCAGCACTAATACATGTATTAATACAATACAAACCTATTTTGTCTCAGCTCTAATACAGTATAACCCCTCTAATGCGACCACTTCAAGAATAACCATAGCTGCCTTTGTAAGCAGGTAGTTGCTTAATGCAGGACAAAAGTAATGCAGTAAGCTCCTCTAGGAGCTTTCTGCATTACTTTTGTCCTGCATTAAGCTACCACCTGCATCTAGCACCCTGAATTATACCTCTCTTAGGTGGTCGCATTAGCAGGGTTTTACTGTACTTGTATTAACATATACAGTGCATGTCTGTTGAATATAAGCTTTAGAATTTGTAAGAACAGAGTACAAACCTGTTGAGTCTCAGCTCGAGTATGTGTATTCTGAACATGGCTTGACTACAGTACTCCAGGTATGCCTCCTCATCATCCTTCAGCATGGACACCTGGTTCTGCTGGTACCATGCCTGCTTCTTCTGCAACTTCTGGGTCTCCTGCAATAATGTACAGTTGTCATTACCCTAAATATCCAGACAACCAATCTCCCCTTGCCACTAGATTGTAAAGCTAAATAGGCCAAATCGGCACCATTTTGGTAACTTTAACCCTTTCCTCCATAAATACGCCTTTCTACGCCGGTGTAAAAGTCACTTTTTGAAACCATTGTGATAAATAGAGCATACACGTATACCACAATGATTTCGAAACTACACAATTCTAAAATGTTCCTTTTCTCTAGTAAATGCTCCTTTTCTGTAGATTTATTAAAGATAGCATATGAAGAAATGGGTTAAAAGTTAGATTGACATAGTGCAAACCTTGGTCATATGGCTCCTTCAGGAGCAATTTTATCTCAGATTTGCACTATTAGTCTAAGTGTGTTTGTCCAAGTAATCAGGGAATCTTACAGCTGGAAACTTCACAGTGGGTCTCTGCAAATCCTGACAGAAACAAAAGCAGAGTACTGGATGGTCATTTTATAGTGATTATAACCATTGCCTATGTACACCGAACCGCAAAAGAAACGCAACAGCTGGGGAAACACATATAATTCAAAACTAAACAGTTCAAATGATAAATAACGGGTTTATTTCATTTTATATGTATCTTACCTTACATTTCATTAAAATGTATCAACAAATACTCCCGATTTCATTATGTCAAAGTTCATTACCCACAAGTTCAATTTTCACACATTGTCAATACCTCGTGTGTCCTCCAATGGATATTGATAATGTGTGAAAATTGAACTCATGGGTAATTAAATTTAACATAATGAAATCGGAGTTAATTGTTGATATATTTTAATGAAAATTACACGGTATGTAGATAAGGTACATATAAACTGAAATACAACCGTTATTTATCATTTGAAATGTTTAGTTTAGAATTATATGTGTTTCTCCAACTGATGCGTTTCTTTTGCGGTTCGGTGTACTATGGAACTGAACAATAAAAAGTCAGGTAATTTGCTATTCCAATAAAATAAGTTTAAACATGCATAAAAAGTACCTTGTTACCCTATGTATTCAATCTCTCCTCTTTATGGAATTTAAAGCTAAATACCTCAGTTTGGCAACATATCGTTAAATTTAAAATTAGTCTGATATTGTAGCAAATAGTGTAGACCCTGATCAAACTGCTCCTTCAGGAGCAGTTTGATCAGGGTCTGCACTATTTGCCAAATTTGTCTGTCCAAATGCTTAAGGCAAATCTCATGGTTTTGTTCTGCTTGTTGGAAAAACATGTTTAACACTTTACTCCATGTAAGAAATAATGAATTCATGAATATTCATTAGATTAATTGTTATAAGAGCACATGGATGACACAGAAATGTTTCACAATCACAGAATCTGTAGAATCATATCTATACATGTATATCATAAGCAAACAGAGCAGACCCTGAGCAGACAGTTTCTAGAGGAGCAAATATGAGAAAAGACGTTTATATGAAGGAATGAGTTAATAAGCTTAGGTACTGAAATATCAATATGAAGGGAGACAAGCTATAGGAGCATTAACATTATAACTTTCATCCTGCATTAAAGCTACAACTTGCCTCTGCAACCCAGAAGTATGCCCCTTTTTGGTGGTCGCATTAAAGGGGTTTTACTGTAATTAATATTCATGATGTCATTATTTCTTCTTCCATTAATGTACCAATCCCACTCTGGGACAATGTCATAAAGAATTTAAGCAGACATTCGTTTTTACAACAGAATATGGTTGAATACTCTACCTAATAGTAATGCCTTTCAAATAGTGTAGACTCAGACCAGGTGGCTCCTGTTGGAGTCATCTTATCAGAGTTTGCTCTGTTTGCTTACAAACTAACACAAATCTGATTCTATAGTTTCTGCCAGGACAAATATAAATCCTGTGTCTGTATACTGTTATGAAAATGCATCTATTACATATTGGGTAAAGGGATAATAGCCTAGATGTATCCAGTTACTGTCGTGACTTACCCTTTACTACATGAATATTCATGTAAGAAATAAATGACATCATGCATATTAATCAGTTTTTATAATGGCACATGAACACAAGAATTTTTGGACATGGCAGAAACTGTAGAATCATTTCTATACTATTTCTATACTATTCCATAAGCAAACAGAACAGACCCTGATCAGACGGCTCCTACAGGAGCCGTCTGATCTGGGTCTACTCTGTTTGCAAAGGCATAAAAAGGTTTTTATATGAAAAAAAGAGTGAAGTGTCCCATCAGTTTTGACAGGCACTGCTTTGTGTCTCATTCTCTGACGAAGGGTGTGATTTATGTTTTCTCTATAGTATTGATATTGTCAACTGATACCACTTGCTTGCTTTGAACACACAATACCAAACTGTAAAACAAACTGGGTTCTCCATTACATCAGCTCTCAAATGCTGTCTCATCGAGATTACACTGATAAGAAGAATCCTCTTGAACAACATAAATCACTCTGTGACATTCTGGGAATAGATGTTTTCAGATGTGTCCATATTTGTGACATGAAAGGACCAAAAATTAACAATAGCCATAGAGTCTAAAGTTAAAACTAAAGCTATGCAAGAAGTCCAGGACAAAACCATAATTGTATGACAATTTCTACACAAACTGGATGAATATTGTCACAGGAAAGATTCAAAGAGAGATTTTAGAATGTACATACAGTTGAATCTGTCTTAACCCATTACCTCATAGGTTATTTTTCGATACAACCTCTTTGAATAAATCTACCGAAAAGGAGCATTAACTAGAGAAAAGGAAAATTTAAGATTTTTGTAGTTTGAAACCATTGTGATAAATAAAGCATTCTATAGGACGATTCTAAAGAGTGGTCACAACATAGGGTTTGATTGAGGCATAACGGTTTTAGCTCTCGAAATACACCTTATCTGGGGATCTGCAAACAAGCTAATTATGTTTGACTTTCCCTCCCTATAACAACTCCCTCTGAACAACACATACAATCTTCGTATCCCAAAGGGTGTCGTTGTAGAGAGGGAGCACTGTATATATAGAACTTTCAGAAACTGTAGATTTGGGTACAATATTGAGTCTGCATACACAATTCTAATATTTTCCCTTTCTCTAGTAAATGTTCCTTTTCAGTAGATTTATTCAAAGAGATTGGGTCTAAAAATAGCCTATGAAGGAATAGGTTAATATACATAATTCAGAAAATATTTCAATGACTTGTTTATGATGACTTCCATCTCATAAAATTGGCCAGAAGTAGTATATAATTGTGCCTCATGCCATTCCTGGAATTAGTCTAAATCTACATGACAGCTACTTGAAAAGATCTTGCAATAAACATATCATGGTGAATGAAACAAAAGTATGACTTTGGTATCAGTCTTATTGTAACAGAATATCAAAGAAGGGGAGAAAATTGCAATGAAATTGATTAGATACATTCTTCTAAGAACATGAGCCATCTAATGAACTTTCATACAAATTGATTCTTATTAACCCATTCCCTCATACTGACAACTTTTGATGACTCTGTAAAAGTCACTTTGTGAAACCATTGTGATAAATATAGCATTGGCTCTTTTAGGAGCAAATGCTATATTTATCACAATGGTTTCAAACTAAAAAATTCTAAAATTTTCCTTTTCTCTAGTAAATGCTCCTTTTCGGTAGATTTATTCAAAGAGGTTGTATCTAAAAATAGCCTATGAGATAATGGGTTAACCCTCTACATAATGAATATTCATGTCAGAAATAATTATTGTATGAATACTGATTAGATTAATAATTAAGAATTGAAGCAAGCGACAACTATTTCAGAGTTAACCCTTTCCTTCACATAAACACCTTTTCATGATTTTGCAAACAGAGTAGACCCAGATTAGATGGCTCCTATAGGAGCCTTCTGATCAGGGTCTGCTCTGTTTCGGCTCATCGCACGACATAGATCTGATTCTGCAGTTCCTATCTGAGGCAAAATGTCTTGTGTTCATAAGCCATTATAATAAATAATACAATTACAGTAAAACCCCTCTAATGAGACTACCAAAAAGGGGCATAATTCACAGTGGCAAAGGCAGGTGGAAGCTTAATGCAGGACGAAAATTATGCAGAAAGCTCCTATAGGAGCTTTCTGCATAACTTTCGTCCTGCATTAAGCAACCATCTGCTTATGAAGTTCATTAAGTAGTTGCATTAGAGGGGTTTACTGTAACACTTTTTTCAATGAATATTGAACAGTAATAGGGTTAAACAGAAACCACTGTTTACAAAGCAAGGAAGGATGGACAGACAGATAGACAGGCCGGTAATAACTAATAACCCTGATTCTATGAATTACATTTCATTGAACAAGTGAATAATATTTCAAGAAAGTACAGTTTTTTAATATTTTGAAAGCAAGCACTGAACACTTTCAAATTATTATTGAAGTACAAAACCAATGATGCCAGTTGCCCACCTTTTCAAACCTGGCTTGTATCAGGTTGGCCTTGTCTATGAGTCGCTGTTTGAGGTCTGCCAGACAGTCTTCCTTCAGTTTGTAGGCCTGCTGGCGTGTGATTTTCTCTGGGTCACCTATCTGGGCAAGGAACGGAGCCAGGTAGTCAATCTCCATCTCCTGTTTCCTCATCTTCTCCTCCAGCTGCTGTCGCTCCTGTGGATAACAAAGAGACAATGGTGAGAAAATGGTGAGACCATGTATCATCAATGGTGAGGGAAAATATGTCAATAATGAGAGTAAATTGAGACAACAGTAAGACAATGGTGAGACAATCATATTTATACCATGTTATGACATACTATTGTTTTAACTGCAGCTGAATCACTCACTAGAAAGAGTGTTAGATCTAATCCTTTCCTTTCTAGACCCGCTATTTTATGCCAAATATCAAGAATTTGATTTTCAAAACATTGTTCCCATGCGAAGAATACTGCAGCGTCTGCAATGCTTTTTGTATTATAATAGCATATCGAGGGCTAGGTGCAAAACTATTTTAACTCCTTCACTTTGTGAAGGAGTTACAATAGTTTTGCACCAAGCCCTCGATATGAGCATAGGAAACATTGGCAATGGTAGAATACAGTAGAATCATATCTATATTATTTCATAAGCAAACAGAGCAGACCCTGATCAGACAGCTCCTACTGGAGCTGTCTGATCTGCATCTACTCCGTTTGCAAAGGCATAGAAAGGCATATTTATGGAGTCAAGGGTGAATAGGCAGCCCATTCCAGCAATATGTTGTGTGGTAATTGGTTTAGCATACAATTCTATCAAATGCATACGTTTTTCCGTTACTGTGATATAAACACAAGGGACTTGTCATTCTATATTTAATCATTTTGAGCTAATTCTTTCGCTTTAGCAAATTTTCACTAGCAAAAAACATTCTTTTCACTAATCTGCGACTATCATCTGGTAAAAAAGAAAACAACCATCAGAAACAATATAGTGAAAGTTCAAACAAACTATTTTAAACTTTTCGGCACTGTGGATCAATAACTCGAGATGAAATACCATGTAACTTGGCATCTCAGGATCTAAACTGTTTGAAACTCAGACACAATCGTAAAATCTTGCTCCTCTTAACACTCATATAAGTATCATTATCAGTCCTTAACCCATTCCCTCATACTGACGCCTTTTGACGCCTCTGTAAAAGACACTTTTTCGAAACCATTGTGATAAATAGAGCATTTGCTCCATAGGAGCAAATGCTCTATTTATCACAATGGTTTCACTACACACTTCTAAAATGTTCCTTTTATCTAGTAAATGCTCATTTTTGGTAAATATATTCAAAGAGGTTGGGTCTCAAAATAGCCTATGAGGGAGTGGGTTAGGACCAGCTTAATTTGAGGTTCAAACTCGTGCAGAAAGCTCCTCTGGGTGCTTTCTGCATGACTTCCAACCTGCATTTAAGCAGTCACCTCATTCAATTCTCAATTCTTCTTTACTAAAAGTTTGGATTAGCAAGGTTTTATGTTGTGATTTAAATATTCTAGTTGACGAGACCTCCTATAGCACTTAGGTAAGCAGAAGCATGGATAGGATGTATAAATCAAAACCTTTTTTCAAAGATCTAGAAACATGGGTTTTGGTGGAGAAATGATGTTTTCAATATTTGAAATATGCCCGTACATCTATGGCTACAAAGACAAGTCTTACCAGTTCTCGTCGGTGTTTCTTGGCCTTCTCATTCCTCTCGGTGTCATACACAGAGATATCGAGTTCCTGAGAAGACTCCTCCTGTGTGCGGTCATTGAGAATTTCGCGCACTTCCTCCTCCGAGTCTCGCACAACCTCGATGCACTTCTGCTCTCTTTCCAGCAGATGTAACAGCATCTCATACAATTCAACCTGCTTGCTCTGAGGCTCACTCGGGTCAACCTGTCAAGATGATCAAACACAGCTGTAGACAATAGGGGTACAGTAGAACCTGTCTTAATCCATTACCTCATGGGCTATTTTTAGACCCAACCTCTTTGAATTAAAATCTACCAAAAAAGGAGCATTTACTAGAGAAAAGGAAATTTTTGGAACTGTGTAGTTCTGAAACCATTGTGATAAATAGAGCATTTGCTCCTATGGAGCAAATGCTCTATTTATCACAAAGGTTTCAAAACGTGACTTTTACAGAGGCTTCAAAAAGAGGTCTAGTTATGGGTCTGTAAGGCAGGTGGTTGCTTAATGCAGGTCAAAAGTAATACAAAAAGCTCATATAAGAACTTCTTGCATTACCTTTGCCGTGAATTAAGCAACCACCTCCTTTTTAAAAATCCTATTATCAATAAATGAATGGTCGCTTTAGAATAGATTATACTGCATAGAATGTCTCTATAGTCACCACTAAAATGAATCAACACTTCAAAACAGGTGGTTGCTTAAAGTACTATGAAAGTAAACAGAGTAGATCATCATCAGACAGCTCTTACAGGAGTCTACTCTGTTTGATCTGGGTCTACTCTGATTGAGTGTTCATATCAAGTAACGGGTAAAGGAAACAGAGCTAGAATTATCACAATTCAAGCATTTCTAAGCGTATGTGACTATACTTCTCAAAATACATTACTCAGTTGTAGTGTGGAAAAAGTTACAACTAAGGTTAACCTATTTCCTCAAAGGCTATTTATAGATCCAAAAAGGAGCATTAACTATGAGAAAAGGAATTTTATTTAGAATTTTGTAGTTTAAAACCAATATTGTGATAAATAGAGCATTTGCTCCTATAGGAGCAAATGCTCTATTTATCACAATGGTTTCAAGAAGTGACTATTAAAGAGGCGTAGAAAGGCGTAACCATTTGCCTGTTGCATATTCATGTACGAAATAATGACATGATGAATATTAATTAGATTATTTTTTACAATGGCATATGCATGGTTCAGACAGAAACTGTAGAATCAGATCTATATTATACCATATAAGCAAACAGAGTAGACCCTGATCAGAGGGTTCCTATAGGAGCTGTTTGATCTGGGTCTACTATGTTTGCAAATGCGTGAAAACATGTATATGAAGGAAAGGGTTTAACCCTTCTCTTGCTGAATTTTAAAATACATTTCTCCTTCTTTACCCATGCCCTGTTGTATAATTACATATATCTTCACTATGTACAAGTATTTCGCTGTGCAATCACTGCTGTGGAGTACATTGGTTGCACAATCAACTTGTAAATAGTGCAGACCCTGATGAGACAGCTCCTGCAGGAGCTGTCTCATCTGGGTCTTCACTATTTACAGGTATGTATATTGACGTGTATAGCAAGCAAAGGGTTGATACCCATATAATATTGCTTTGACTCTCCAGTTTTTATGTAGTGTCATGACACTGCAGAAAAACTATAAGTAGGTCACTGCACAAGGGCATTACAGTTTCTAAAACAGACACCAGTAAGCCACCTGAACCCGATTGGGAAAACAATTATGTCATGCACTTTGCCTCAATGTCTCTATTACTTTGGTGACTTTTATAATATATGCAGAAAAAAACTGCAAGAGGAAAATTACTGTTCTCCAGGAAGTCATTGCTAAATTCAAAATGTCTGCCAACTGTTAATTTTGTATCCGATCAGGTAAAACAAGAAACACACTGTGCCTCAACATGTCCATCACTTTTGCGAAATTTCAAGAAAATGCAGAAAAGACTGAAAAACTTTGTTTAGTATATTTCACAATTAAGGCAATTGCAAAATCCAAAATTGCCGTCAGTTGGCCCTAACACAAACTGCACTTTAGCATTTAATCACCAGTGAGCCATCTTACACAAATTGACTGAAACAAGAATCATTGTGCACTGTGCCACAACATGTCAATAACTTTTGTGAATTTTCATGAAAATGCAGCAAAATGGTAGAAATATATTTTGAAAAATTCAGATAAAATAGTTTCCATATTTCTCCACGAAACACTTTCTTGTTGGTTCTCCACAGAAAGACCTCATCAAGGTGATTCTAATGAAAACCACCAAGATAAGGATTGGGTGAGAAATAAAGGATTTACAGTAAAATCTCGATAACTCGAACTCTCCAACAGGTATTTTTATTGTTCTTTAAGAAAGGTGACAGCTAAATGCAGGGTGAAAGTCATGCAGAAAGCTCCTCTAGGAGCTTTCTGCATGACTTTCACCATGCATTGAACAGCCACCTGCCTAAAAGGATCTCACTTTATCTTTATTCAAAATTCGTGTTAATGGGGTTCAACTATACATAGATCGGTATGCCTCTCATGTACAACTAAATGTAGATAGATCAGTATTCCTCGAGTCTCATTTTCAACTAAGCCTATATTCTATGCCCACCTGGAATGTCTGGTGCATGTCCTGGGCAAAAGTCAGTGTGGCCCCCTTCTCGTCCCAGTTGTGAGGTTTAAGGAACTCTCTGGTGGAGGAAGCTATCCTCTTGTCCTCCGTATGGTATGTCAGGTGGATCTTATCCTCGGAGCACAAGAACAGTAACTCTGCAATGTCCTCATTAGCCGGCCTATTTTTGTTCCTGTGGTACTTCATCTGCATTTTCTGTAATATTAAACAAAAATGTTGCAATAAGTTGATTTAAATCAGCTCTTTAAGAAGCAGCGTGATCCAGTCTAATTCAAAGTTATCAAAGATGCATAAGTAAATTATACAGCTTAACCCTTTCCCTGTTCTATATTTAGGCCAATTTTCAGTACCTACTGAATATTCATTAACAAAATAGTTATAAAGAATTCTTGAAGGTGGAACATTGTAGACATTTTAGAAAGTAAAGAAACAGATCTATCAAATTCTACTGGCAAACAGAGTAGACCCTGATCAGACGGCTCCTCTAGGAGCCGTCTGATTGGGGTCTTCTCTGTTTGCAAATGCGTGAAAACACGTTTATATGAGGGAAAAGGTCAAGAAAAAAGCATTGCATACTGTGTTTGATTATAGCTGCCAATGTTAAAATTGTCATTATCATTACCATTAATGCTAAGGACAACAACACTGATAACAAAAATGCAGATGCCGGAATTACGACAATAGCCCGTATCGTTTTCTTAAAAAAAAAAAAATGAGCTAAAAATGGTGGAGAGGGGAAATTGGGTCTCTGAAATGGGTATATATGGTCAAAAATTTATTAGCGGAGTTTTTATAACGTACATACACACAGGATTTTTTTTTTGACAATGACAGAAATCAGATCTATAAGAAACACAGCAGATTCTGATCAGATGGCTCTTAATCCATTCCCTCATATTGACGCCTTTTGACGCCTCTGCAAAAGTCACCTGTAGAAACCATTGTGATAAATAGAGCATTTGCTCCTATAGGAGCAAATGCTCTATTTATCACAATGGTTTCAAACTACAAAATTCTAAAACTTTCCTTTTCTCTAGTTAATGCTTCTTTTCGGTAGGTTTATTCAAAGAGGTTAGATCTAAAAATAGCCTATGAGGTAATGGGCTATAGGAGTCAGCTTGTCGGGCTCTACTCCATTTGCAAAGGTGATAACCCTTTCCCTGTTTTAAGTTCATTCCAAATTTCAATACCTACTGAATAGTCATGGACAAAATAATTATAATGAAATATGGAAGGTGGAACAGTGGAGCCATTTTAGAAACTAAAGAAACAGAACTATCGAATTCCATTAGCAGTCAGAGCAGACCCTGATCAGATGGTTCCTACAGGAGCCGTCTGATCTGGGTCTTCTCTGTTTGCAAATGCGTGAAAACACGCTTACATGAAGGAAACAGGTTAAAAGCTAAAGAGAGTAAATGATGCAAACTGTGTCATATGTCAACAATTCAAGAGGCTTAACATTGAAAAATCTAGAGCTATCAAGCTAGATATTGAATGTTGCCATGGTAATAAACCCATGAAAACTGTGTCCATATTTGAAAATTACCAGAGGCTAAGATAAGATGAGTAAAGTAAACCTTTTTTTATTAACAATAATTCCTTATCTTCTCCATCAACCCCTACATAATGTGACTCTTCTTCACAACTAGTTTTTTTAGACAATTCTAAAGACTGAAAACAAAATAGAATTTGATGGATTAACACATACCCTCAAACTGACACCTTTTGGCTCTTCTGTAAAAGTCACTTTTTAAAACCATTGTGATAAACCCAAAATGACAAACAGGAGCTATATTTATCACAATGGTTTCAATACTACACAATTATAAAAACTTTCCTTTTTTCTAGTAAATGCTCCTTTTCAGTAGATTTATACAAAGAAGCTGGATCTAAAAAGACCATAATTATGAGGTAATGGGTTAATTACAATTTTAGTATTTGAAATACAATTTTTAGCTCCATTTGGTTAAATTTCCGTATGCATGTTTACTATCACAAGGGGAACCCATTTTACAAGGGCAGGTAACTCTAAAATTAATTTTGCCATATTTATGCCCCTTTTTCGACTGGAGTGCACTGTCAGTGGGCAGCTCTTATTTATCTATGGCTCTGAATTAATTAACAACATCAAGTAATGGATCCTTCAGTCAACCTGTGACTCCCTGCATGTGTAATCCTTAACCCTTTACATATTCATGTTAACCCTTTCCCTCATATTGACGCCTTTTGACGCCTGTGTAAAAATCAAGTTTTGAAACCATTGTGATAAATAGAGCATTTGCTCCATAGGAGCAAATGCTCTATTTATCACAATGGTTTCAGAACTACACAATTCTAAAAGTGTTCTTTTCTCTTGTTAATGCTCCTTTTTGGTAGATTTATTCAAAGATGTTGGGTCTAAAACAGCCTATGAGGTAATGGGTTAAGAATAACAATATCACGATTATTAATTAGATTAATTTTTATAATCACACTTGCACACAGGAATTTTTGGCTGTGACAGAAACTGTAGAATCATATCTATATTATTTCATAAGCAAACAGAGAAGACCCTGATCAGACGACTCCTACAGGAGCTTTCTGATCTGGGTCTACTCTGTTTGCAAAGGCATAGAAAGGTATTTATGGAGTAATGGGTTAATAATCCCACCTAAAGCTAGACATAAACAACAACAGATGTCATGTGTCAACAAAATGTCAAAGATTTCTAACAGTTCAAAGTAAAATAACTGTTGATATGGCCCTGTATCAGATTGTGGACCTTATGATGATGAACACGTTTAATAGGCTAGCTCAAAAGTTACAGAAGCTTTGGTTTTGGTTTGGTTTTATTTTTGTTTTTACATTGTTTTAACAGTATTTAAGTCATCAAAACATCCAGCTAATTACAAGTGGAGGAAGACCCCAGAGGTTCTTACTAAAGCAAAGTTTTCTCATGACTTTGACAGATATCAGCATATCTCCACTTCCACAAAATTCAAAAAACTTCTTTTTTCACCAAACAATCCCCCCCCCCCCCCCCCCCCCCCCCGCCACTGGCACCCCCTGCGGAGATCCTATTTATATGTATAAACAATAGAGAATTTAAATAATATTTCAACAAATTATCAGGTTTTTTTGTGAATCCTTTATTACCAGATACAGATACCTTTTAATGCCTTTGCAAACAAATTAGATCCAGATATATGATGGCTCCTGCAGGAGTTTAGGTGGTTAAGAAATTGACATACAGGAGCTATTTCTTTTGACTTGTCTTAACTGTTTACTCCATAGATATATATATATACAGTAAAACCTCGATTATCCGAACACTAAAATACGTATTATTATCGATCTTTAAGACAGGTGGCAGCTTAATGCATGGTGAAAGTCATGCAGAAAGCTCCTCTAGGAGCTTTCTGCATGACTTTCATCATGCATTAAGCAGCCACCTGCCTAAAAGGGTCTAAATTCGTTTATAACGAAAATTCGAATAATCGAGGTTCTACTGTATATATATATATATATATATAACTTTTAACACCTTTGCAAACAGTGTAGATCTAGATCAGATGGCTACTATAGGAGCCATCTGATCAGGTCTACTTTTTGCTTATGGACTTATAATATATATCTGAATCTACAATTGCTGCCATGGCAAAAAATTCCTTTGTTTGTTTACCATTATAAAACTTAAATTACCCTTTTCCCTGTTCTATGTTTATTTCAAATTTCAATACCTACTGAATATTCATGGTTGAAATAGTTATAATGAAATACAGCAAGGTGAAACTTTGCAGCCATTTTAGCAACTAAAGGTGGAATATTGTAGCCATTGTAGAAAGTAAAGATACAGATCTATCAAATTGCATTAGCAAACAGAGCAGACCCTGATCAGATGGCTCCTATAGGAGGCATCGGATCTGGGTCTACTCTGTTTGCAAGTGCATGAAAAGGTGTTTATATGAAGGAAAGGGTTAATAATACTCATGATGTCATTACTTCTTACATGAATATTCATGAGATAAAGTGTTCATAGCAGTTTGTCATTTACGATTCATATTTCTACGTACCAGAATTGGGCGACTTGTATTAGATACAGATCCATCCTGTGGTCCAAATTTCTTTGGCTTTTTGCCAAACTCAATGTGCTTGAAGAAGAGAAAGTCATCCCTGTTTTTGAAGTGTTCTGTCATCTCTGTTGGTGTTTCAACACGCTTGACTTGGCCATCCACTCGGGCCTCATCATAGAAAAACATTGTTCTCTCATTCTCTGGCCCAGGATTGGTGGCTTTATACTGGTGCTCTGATAAAAATATAAAAAATATATACATGTATTGGTCAATACGAGATAACTGCAATCCAGAATACAAACTTCAACTTTAGTTTTGTAAATGCGTCTTCCTTTATCATGAATATTATTCATTTAGGAATAATATTGCTGATAAAAAATATCAATTTGATAAAAAATTTAAAAATACTGATCTAGAATCACACTCTTCCTTCATATTGACGTCTTCTGGCGCCTCTGTATAAGTCACTTTTTTAAACCATTGTGATATATGGAGCATTTGCTCCTGTGGAGCAAATGCTCTATTTATCACAATGGTTTCATAACTACATACACAATTCATAACTATACTACACAATTCTAAATTTTCCTTTTCTCTAGTAAATGCTCCTTTTCAGTAGTTTCATTCAAACAGGTTGGGTCTAAAAATAGCCTGTGAGGTAATGGGTCTAAAAATAGCCTATGAGATAATAGGTCTAATGAGTTAATTAGACCTCATCTTCAATACTTAACCCTGCCCACACTACGGATATATTTGAAATAAATTTTCAAATAGTTCTGATCTTGATAAAGTACAAAGTAATCTGCATATAAACAGTATCCAAACTGTTTGACAATCTTATCAAATTCTTGAGCCCTTTTCCTCTTGAATATACATGTAAGAAATCATGACATCATGAATATTGATTAGATTTTTTTTTATAATGGCATATGTACACAGGACATTGTGACTATGACAGAAACTGTAGAATCAGATCTATATTCTAACTCTAATCTGGGTCTACTCTGTTTGCAAAGGCATTAAAAAGGCGTTCATATGAAGGAAAGAGTTGAAAGAAAATGCTGAGAAAAAGAGAATTGAGGCCGAATTTTTTTCTGCAGACAAAGTTACACAGGGTTGACAAAGTATATAGAATATTGTTACAAACACACCAAGTATGAGTAGTACATTACCCCATTCAGGGTTGCCACAAATCAGAGGAAACAAATTTCCCTGACAATCCCCTGACATTTCCCTGACATATTTCTAAATTTCCCTGACATGTTACAATGGGACATTTTGTCTTTCTGTCATAAATTATTTTATATTTTTGAGAAACTTTAAAATATATGGTCTTGGTTATCATTTTTTCAAAATTCCCTGACAATTCCCTGACATTTACTCATATTTTCAAATTCCCTTGACATTTCACAAAAGTCCCTGACAATTCCCTGACCTTGAATTTTTTTTAAATTTCCCTGTTTTTTTCCCTGATGCATGGCAACCCTGCCTTTGAGTATGGGAGAAATTGATGTAGATATCGCCTTGTAACTTGTTGGGTTGAAAAGAATTATGTCATCTTCAATAACCCACGGGAATTAAAGGTTTTATTTTCCAAAAATCTGCTTTCTTATATGTATGACAAGATAATGGACTGGTGTCATAAGATAAAGTTCAGATTTCATGTTAAAAGCAACAGTAACATAAATCATGGAATGACAATGGCAGAAAGATACCTAACCACCTCTCCCCAAAACTTTATGATGCTGTAGATACTTTAAGTATTCCTGTCTCCCTTCTCCACTGGTTTGTAAAGATGAATGGCATCTTTCTGATCACTCTTAAATCAAAGCTACAGATAAAGGTGCATACCCAAATACTAAAATCGTCATTTCTTCACCAAACCCTATACTGTAACCACTCTTTAGAATTGTCTCTTTGGGACGATTCTAAAGAGTGGTCACAGTATAGGGTTTGGTGGAGAAATAAAGGAGTTATTCTTGAACATGTTTGAATTTAAGCATCTTATCTGGAGCTCTGCTCTTAATTAGTCTGACATAGTAGCAAATAATGTAGACCCTGATTAAACGGCTATTTAATGAGCTGCTTCATCTGGGTCTGTACTATTTGCTTAAGATAGTTCAAATATTTAGGTTAATTAAGGTAATGGTCCTCTTTCAAACCAGCTTTCAAGACTTCGACATCTTATATAACAGTGGTTGAATCTTTACAAATGTGGTAGTACTAAGTAGTATATGCAGAATGATGCTTTTTATTATAAATGATGCACAAGGGAAACACCTTGAAATGTGACCTTAACTTTGGACAATAATACTTTTGTCCATACCTCATGGACTATTTTGTGTATTTGTATTTGTTTGAAAATACAATAAAACCCCGATAGTTCGAACACTAAAATAAGTATTGTTATCGGTCTTTAAGACAGGTGGCAGCTCAATGCAGGATGAATGTCATGCAGAAAGTTCTTCTAGGAGCTTTATGCATGACTTTCACCCTGCCTTAAGCAGCCACCTGCCTAAGAAGGCATCAATTCTTCAATAAATTTCGGAATATTAATTATTTACTATATGTATTTAATACTGCAGTACCCTAAATATTCAGACAGTAACTCTTTCTATGTTTATTACAAATTTCAATACCTACTTAATATTCGTGGACAAAATAGTTATAATGAAATATAGAAGGTGGAACATTCTAGCCATTTCAGAAAGTAAAGATGCAGATTTAGCTATCAAATTCCTCTAGCAAACAGAGCAGATCTTGATCAGACGGCTCCTACAGGAGCCGTCTAATCTGAGTCTACTCTTTTTGCAATCTTAGCAGATGCGTGAAAACACGTTCATATGAAGGATAGGGTTAAATCTCCTCTCTCCACCATTTTGGACATTGAATAAGTCAATTCTGTGTCATTTTGATAACTCGAATTCTTTGTACCGCAATTACCTATACAAACAGTTTGGATCCTGATAAGATGCTATTTAATGTGGCATCTCATCAGGATCCAAATTGTTTGATACACTGACCATATTTTTAGAAAGAAATGAGAGAAAATTTATTTTAAGAATTCAAGCTGACGACTAACTGTTGCAGATGAAAATTACTATGCGTTTAATGAAACTTACTGAGTAGTTAATATTGAGGACCCTGATTAAACTGCTCACAATTCAGAAGCAGTTTGATGTGGGTTTTCAATATAAACTGATCAGGGTCTACTCTGTTCGCTTATAAATAGAATAATACAGATCTGATTCTACAGTGTCTGCTATGGCCAAAGTTTTTTGTGTTCATTAGCCATTATAAAAAATATATTCTAATTAATATTCAAGATGTCATTATTTCTTACATGAATATTCATTGAGTAAAGGGTTAAGTACAACTGCGGCCTAAAACCCTACTCAGTTACTTACTCTTCCATCAGAAATAATCAGAATGATAAAATTTCCTTGTTTCACCCTTTCCCTGTTCTATGTTTATACAAATTTCAATACCTTCAATACTGAATATTCATGGACAAAATAGTTAGAATGAAATATGGAAGGTGGAACAATGTTGTCATTTTAGAATCTAAAGAAACATATCTATTTCATTAGCAAACAGAGCAAATGCATGAAAACATTTATATGAAGGAAAGTGTTAATATTCATGTAAGGAATTATGACATCATGAATATTTATTAGCTCAATTATTATGATGGCATATGCACAGAGGATGATTTGGCTTTTAATCCAGATGAGACGCCAAACAATTCAGGATCCACAATAGTTGACAATCTGGCTGCTATTTCAGGTGAAATGAAAGAAAGAAATATTGAAAATTGTAACGTATGACAAGAGTTTACAGATGGCAGTTTCATGACAATAGTTTACAGATGTACCTTTCAAGCATCTGGAGCGACCTGGATGGAAGTATTCTATAATCCAGGCTGTTTGATGATTGTGGACACGGTTGAACAGTTTGTCCTCTCTGTGGGCAAAGTATTCTCTGGTCATGATCAGCTCTGTTACTGTAACATACACGCAGGCTTTATCAAATTTATCAACACAGAAAACACAAGTTAACCTTTTATTCAAAAGATATGCCTTTTAACCCTTCGCTTGCTATTCATGTCAATATACATCCCTGTAAATAGTGAAGACCCAGATGAGACAGCTCCTGCAGGAGCTGTCTCATCAGGGTCTGCACTATTTACAAGTTGATTGTGCAACCAGTGCACTCCACAGCAGTGACTGCACAGCGAAATACGTGTACACAGTGAAGATATATGTAATTATACAACAGGGCATGGGTAAAGAAGGAGAACTGTATTTTAAAATTCAGCAAGAGAAGGGTTAATGCATTTGCAAACAGAGTAGACCCTGATCAGAATCTGCTCTGATTGTTTATGACATAATATAGATCTTACAGTTTCATCCATGGCCAAAATTTCCTTTGTTTATATGTCATTATAAAAATTAATAATAAGAGTGTTGGGATGAAATTTAGAAATGACGTCCAAAATAAGAAAGTGTGACGGACAGACGGACGGATGGACAGACGTATGGACGGACACACACAGACACACAGACTGACAGACAGACGATGGAAAAGTGATCCCTAAGTGACACACTGCCTCTCGGCAGGTGACACAAAAACTAGAATTATCACTAAAGGTGATGGAATACCCTCACACAGCAGCCTTGATCGCAAATCCAAATACCCATGTTTCAAGCCAAAATTACCAAAACAAAGTCAACACACCGACCAACAGACAGATCGACAACAGACCAACCGACAGGTGACTCCTATATACCCCCAAAACTTTGTTTGTGTGGGTATAATAAATCTAATTAATATTCAGGATTCTTATAGGAGCAATCTGGTCTTCGTCTAATATGTGTGCAAAGGCATAGAAAGGCGCATCTATGTAGTAAAGGGTTAAAATCTTGTTTGGCTTTGAGTCTGTTACTTACATTCTCTGTTTTCATAGACAGACAGGCGGGAGACAAGACCATCCTTCAGAAGGTAGTGGGCAAACTTCTCCAGCTTAGCGCGTTTGTACAGTTTGTTCTTCTTGCCTTGTGGACACCGCATCTCAAAGTCTACAAACACAACAAATCAGAAAGAAATTATTGACAGGATACCACAGCAACAAAATTAGTGTAATAACAAATACAGAAAAACCTCACTCAGACAGGTATATTTTCAAGTCTGCCAGACAGGCAGCAGCTTATAAATTAATGCAGGGTGAAAGTTATGCAAAAAGCTCCTCCACTGGGAGTTGTCATCATGACTTTTACCCTGAATTAACCCTTTCCCTGTTCTATATTTAGTCCAAATTTCAATACCTACTGAATATTCATGGAAAATGAGTTACAACAAAATATGGAATGTGGAATATTGTAGTCATTTTAGAAAGTAAAGAAACAGATCTATCAAATTCTACTAGCAAACAGAGCAGACCCTGATCAGACGGCTCCTCTAGGAGCCGTCTGATCTGGGTCTTCTCTGTTTGCAGATGCGTGAAAACACGTTTATATGAGGGAAAGAATTAAGCAGCCACCTTCCTAAAATATTCTCAAATTTTTTTTACTTTACATTCTTCTTGAAGTTAAGTTTAGCGAAGATTTTCTGTATTGTGTAATTAGAAAAAATCTGACATTATCTTGTCCAATCAACTAATGTCAAAATCTACTGATCTTCTCAAATCTTATCTTAACCCTTTACCTGATTAACCCTTTACTCCATAAATACGCCGTTCTACGCCTTTGCAAACAGAGTAGACCCAGATCAGATGGCTCCTATAGGGGCCATCTGATCTGGGTCTGCTCTGTTTGCTAATGGAATTTGATAGATCTGTTTCTTTACTTCTAAAATGGTTACAATGGACCAACTTCCACATTTCATTATAACTGTTTTGTCCATGAATATTTAGTAGGTGATGAAATTTGTAATAAACACAGAACAGGAAAAGGGTTAAGGTAAGGAATAATGACATCATGAATATCTATTAGTTGAATCTTTATGATGGCATACGTACACAGGATGTTTCGGCTAAGCCAGAAACTGTAGAATCATATCTTATACCATAAGGAAACAGAGCAGACCCTGATCAGATGGCTCCTATAGAAGCCATCTGATCTGGGTCTACTCTGTTAGCAAATGTGTGAAAGTGTTTATGTTAAGGGAATGGTTAACAATAGTAGACTGGCATTTAAGCCCTCATTTCTCATGCCTTCTATTTTCTGTACTAAACAGATATTTAATGAGACATTTAGGCTCAATTACTTTAAATAATTCAACCGGCATTAATGAAACATAAAGACGTGGTTGCTTTATAGCGGATTAGTCTTTTTTCATTTCATTTATTAGATATTTATTTCCAGTAGTAAATACTGAATTGCTTGTTCATTTAATTTTACCAGAAGTGCTAAAGTCATTCATTGATTTTACATTTAACATTTGCAGATATTGAAAAACTTTAATCTGAAGTTACTAGTATACAATTAGGATTTTCAACAATATAGCACCAGAAATGTTTGTTTCCTGCAATGTGTCACCTATAACCTGGTATCCCATAAATCTGCCTTTCTACGTCTATGCGAACAGTGTAGACCCAGATCAGATGGATCCTGCAGGAGCCACCTGTTTGCATATGATATAATATAGACATGATTCTAAAGTTTCTGCCATAGCCAGAACATACCTGTGACCATGTATTATTATAACAATTAACCCTTTCCTCCATAGGCTATTTTTAGATCCAACCACTTTGAATAAATCTACCGAAAAGGAACATTAACTAGAGAAAAGAAAATTTTTAGAATTTCATAGTTTGAAACCATTGTGATAAATACAGCATTTGCTCCTATAGGAGCAAATGCTCTATTTATCACAATGGTTTCAACAGGTGATTTTTACAGAGGCGTAGAAAGGCGTATTTATGGAGGAAAGGGTTAATCTAATTAATATTCATTATGTCATTATTTCTTACATTAATATTCATAGAGTAAAGGGGTAAAAGATATTCATAGACTTGTATTCAGTCAAGAAGAATATTTAGGATATCTTGGTACAGTAAAACCTCTCTATAACGACCACTAAATTACATCAAGTATTTTGTGTTAAAGGCAGATGGCTGCTTAAAGCAAGGTGAAAGTAAAACAGAACGCTCCTATAGGAGTGTTGTCTTACTTTCACCTTGCTTTAAGCAGCCACCTGCCCTAAATACCAACTAATTAACCCAATTTAGTGGTCGTTACAGAGAGGTTTTACTGTATTTTTCAACCAAACCCTGTCTTTCTGATACTCATCAAAACAACCTCTGATAACCCTTTCCTTGTTGAATATTCATGTAAAAATTAATGACATCACTGTTATCAATTAGATTCAATTTTGTAAAGGCATACAAATACAGGATATATTAGCCATGATAAAAACTGTAGAATCAGATCTATATTTATAATATCATATGCAGAGTAGACCCGGATCATAAGGCTCCTACAGGAACAATCTGATCTAGGTATACTACTCTGTTTGCAAAGGCATGAAAAGTCATTCATATCAAAGGAATGGGTTAATACGGATCAGCAAGACAGATGTTTACTGAGAAACAAGAGATTAAACCTTTACCTGATGAATATTCATGTCAGAGGTCCAGATAAGATGCGTAAAGTAAAACATTTTAAAGAATAACTCCTTTATTTCTCCATTAAACCCTATGTTATGACCACTCTTTAGAATCGTCTCTTTGAGACGATTCTAAAGAGTGGTCACAACACAGGGTTTGGTGGAGAAATGGCGATTTTAGTATTTGGGTACGCACCTTTATCTGTTGCTCTGTACAACAAATAATTACAACGTGAATACAGTGAAACCCCGCTAATGCGACCACTTGATAAACAGCCACTGGTGTCGTTTAAAGCAGGTGGTTACTTAATGCAGGATGAAAATTATGCAGAAAGTTCCTATAGGAGCTTTCTGCATAACTTTCGTCCTGCATTAAGCTACCACCTGTCTCTGCCACGCAGAATTATGCCCCTTTTTGGTGGTCGCATTAGCGGGGTTTTACTGTATTTATAAGTTGACTTTTTACTATTACATCTGAACACTGAACACAGGAGGTTTTGGTCATAACAGGCAATATAGGAACAGATCTATATAATGCCATAAGCAAACAGAGCAGACCCTGATCAGATGGCTCCTGCAGGAGCCATCTGATCTGGGTCTACTCTGTTTGCAATGGAGTTAAACATGTCTCTATGGAGTAAAAGGTTATAACAGATTATTGCACATCATATCTGCAACTCTGGGTATGGTATGAGATACTCACCTCTGAGTGACAGTTTGATAGGTTCTACCCAAGTAGGAGGCAGGTCCAACTGCTTGTCGAGATCCTCTTGAACATCCTGCAGAAAGGGAGAGAAATCTTATATACAGCATAAGACACAAAATGCAGTTGTTCCCCTTACCATATTCCTGTTTAGTTAGTATGGCTTAAAGCACTGAACTAGCGTATAAGGATCTTTTCACTATGGCCATTCAAAGGTAAAATTCATTAAACATAAAGCTCATGCAGATCTGATAAAGTTAGAAGATTTGAAAGAAGTCAGTCTTTTGTAAAACTTGCAGTCACTCATTCTATAACGTATCATTAAATAGTCTGCATTGTTATCTGGCTTTTACTGACTTTTTTTTTTTTTTTACAAAGCAAATTGTTGCTAAATTAGCAAGATTAATACAGTAAAATCTCAATTATTCTAACACAAAAATACGTATCATTATCGATCTTTAAGCCTCTAGGAGCTTTCTGCATGACTTTCACCAAGCATTAAGCAGCCACCTGCCTATATAAAAGGGTCTAAATTCTTCTATACAAAAAAATCGAATAATCGAGAGTTTACTGTACATGTACATGTATAATCAACATGCATGCTATTGTAAATAGAGCATGCAGCAGATCACGGGAATGTTAAGTATTCTATTTTACACTACAGTTAACCCTTTACCTCATGAATATTCATGTAAGAACTAATTACTGTATACATATTAACCCTTTCAGCCCTAAAATATCAGTGTTAATCAGTGTTTAACCCTTTCCTCCATAAATAAGCCTTGCTACGCCTCTGTAATAACCACTTCTTGAAACCATTGTGATAAATAGAGCATTTGCTCCTATAGGAGCAAATGCTCTATTTATCACAATGGTTTCAAACTACAAAATTCTAAAATTTTACTTTTCTCTAGTAAATGCTCATTTTGGGTAGATTCCTTCAAAGAGGTTGGGTCTAAAAATAGCCTCTGGAAGAAAGGGTTAACTATAGGAGTCCTCTCAGTAAGAATGGCTAAAACTTTCTAGAAGAGTTTGAATGGCAAACAGTGCAGACTCCTCCAGGAGCCCTCTGATCAGGGCCTACACTGTTTGCAAATGACAGTGCATGCATGTCTGCTGGATTGAAAGGGTTTCATAATGGTATATATCAGAACAAGAAACGTTTTGATGACCAAGGCAGAAACTGTAGAATCAGATCTCTGATAGGACAGCTCCTGTAGGGGCCATCTGATCTTGGTCTGCTCTGTTTAAAATGGCATCAAATGGTCTATCTATGAAGTAAAGGGTTGATCAATACATTACAAAAGGTTTACTGAACTATCTACATACAGTACTAGTATTGTTAAAACAAAGAGATATTTGCTGACTTAGGGAATTGTCTGGATCCAGATAAAAAAAAAAAAAAAAAATTCTGTTCGGAATCCATTGTGATGCAGCTAATATCCAAAGCATGTTTTTTTTTTTGTTGTTGGTGTTTTTCTTGGGGTTTTTTACCAAGCAAACAAAAGTATTTGTTGTATATTAACCCTTTCCCTGTTTTATGTTTGTTCCAAATTTCATTACCTACTGAATATTCCTGGACAAAATAGTTCCAATGAGCTATGGAAGGTGGAACACTGTAGCCATTTTAGAAAGTAAAGATACAGATCTATCAAATTTCATTAGCAAACAGAGAAGACCCTGATCAGATGGCTCCTATAGGAGCCATCTGATCTGGGTCTACTCTGTTTGCAAATGCATGAAAATTCATTTATATGAAGGAAAAGGTTAATAAATATTGGTTAGGGATTGACATCAATCCACTTACAATCTACAACATGTTACTACCTTATGCATGTATATGCATGCTGTTTCTAGAGGTTTATTTAAAAGAATTACCCTTCGCTTGCTATTCACGTCAATATACCTACCTCTAAATAGTGAAGACCCAGTGAGACAGCTCCTGCAGGAGCTGTCTCATCAGGGTCTGCACTATTTACAAGTTGATTGTGCAACCTGTGCAACCAGTGCACTCCACAGCAGTGATTGCACAGCGAATACTTGTACACAGTGTAGATATATGTAATTATACAAGAGGGCATGGGTAAAGGAGGAGAAATGTATTTTAAAATTCAGCAAGAGAAGGGTTTAAATATTCCTCAAAAGAAAACAATTGCAATTAGTATCAAAAGCAATTATGAAATCTGTAGTCAAACACCAGAGTTACATTATATAAGCATGCAACATCACCATAGCTTAACCCTTTACTCCATAAATACACCTTTCTACGCCTTTGCAAACAGAGTTGACCCAGATCAGATGGCTCCTAAGTCCTATAGGAGCCATCTGATTGTATTCTGCTCTGTTTGCTTGTAATATATAATAGATTATGATTCTCTAGTTTCTACCATGGCCAAACATTCTTGTGTCAATTAGCTTTTATAACGATTGATCAAATTAATATTCATGATCTAATAATTTCTTGCATGAATATTCATGGAGTAAAGTGATTACAACAATGCAGCTAATGTAGTGTGCAGCATGTTGCCCATTGAGAAGTCGGTGAAACATAATGTAGACCGTTCATGCAACACACTTCATCTTATTGACAACCAGAGACATGAAGTAGTGGTAGTGGCCATTTTGCTTCTGAAACCGACATCATTGTGATATTTTCAGACCCCCAGTTATTGACTGTGTGTCAGTATGAATCATTGTTCTTTACGGATGTGGAGCCCCAATGGTTCGTACTTTGAACCCTGTGTCAACCTTGCTTACCTAACACCCCTTCATGTATAGATCAGTTTTATTAACACCCACTAATAACTTTTTCCTGCAGTTTTATATACTCTGCTTATCCCTTTCCGTTTAAATATTCATGTAACAATGATGACATCATGAATATTTATCAGCAAAATGTTTTATGATAAAAAATGAACACAGGATTTTTTACCTTGACAGAACCTGTAGAATCAGATCTAGAAATTCCCATAACCAAACGGAGCAGACCCTGATCAGACAGCTCCTTAAGGAGCTATCCCATCTTGGTCTATTCTGTTTGCAAAATGCATGAAAAGGCGATTATACGAAGGAAAGGGTTAACACCCATTAATAAGAGTTTTTCTTTTTGCCTCTCTATAATAGTGGCAACTAAATTGTGTTAATTAGTTGGTATTAAGGGCAGGTGGCTGCTTAAAGCAAGGTGAAAGTAAAACAGAACGCTCCTATAGGAGCGTTCTGTTTTACTTTCACCTTGCTTTAAGCAGTCACCTGCCTTTAATTTAACACAAAATATTTAATGTAATTTAGTGGCCATTATAGAGAGGTTTTACTGTACACTTAAAAACACACATATTCTCTACTGTCTATGTGTCAGTACACAGGATACACTGTTATGAACACAAATCAATGTTACATGTGAACACATAACAACGGGTCAACACCCACTGAGGAAAATGTTGAGTTATTCCGACCATAGCCTCGACCCGGCTGAAAACAATGAAAGCAATAGTCATTGATGTATGGTAAAATGTAGTCAATGAAAGCAATAGTCAGTCAATGAAAGCAATAGTCACTGATGTATGGTAAAATGCAGTCAATGAAAGCAATGATGTATAGTAAAATGGAGTCAATGAAAGCAGTAGTCATTGGTGTATGGTAAAATGTAGTCATTTCCACATGCAGCTCTATAAAAATACAGAAAACCCTTCTAATGCAATTACCAAAATAGGTCTAGTTCTACTTCATAGAGGCAGGTGGTAGCTTAATGCAGGGAGAAAGTTATGAAAATATAATTTTTGTCCTGCATTTACCCATTCCCTCATAAGCTACTTATAGATCCAACCTCTTGGAATAAATCTGCTGAAATGGAGCATTTACTAGAAAAAAGGAAAATTATAGAATTGTATAGTTTTGAAATCATTGTGTAGTTTTTAATCATTGTGATAAATATGGCATTTGCTCACTAGGAGAAATGCTCTGTTTATCACAATGGTTTCAAAATGTGACTTTTACAGAGGCATCAATATGAGGGAATGGGTTAAACACCTGGTTTAACCCTTTCCTCCATAAATACGCCTTTCTACGCCTCTGTAAAAGTCACCTGTTGAAACCATTGTGATAAAAAGAGCATTTGCTTTTACAGGAGCAAATGCTCTATTTATCACAGTGGTTTCATACTACAAAATTCTAAAATTTTCCTTTTTTCTAGTTAATGCTCCTTTTTGGTAGATTTATTCAAAATGGTTGGATCTAAAAATAGCCTATGAGGTAATGGGTTAAAAGACCACTATATGTATACATTTTGTGGTCACTATAGAAGGGTTTTACTGTATATGTATAAGGTATCATAGATTGAAGTACTTGCTGGACAGTGAAACACCTCCACATGTCAGTACAGCAGAGTACAGCAGAGCACAGTACAAACAATGGCTCGCAATGGGAGAACTGCAACACAGCCAAGGCTTAACCCTTTACTCCACAAATATGCCTTTCTACACCTTTGCAAACAGAGTAGACCCTGATCAGATGGCCCCTGTGGGAGCCATCTGATCAGGGTCTGCTCTGCTTGCTCATTGAAATAATATAGATATGATTTCTATTGTTTCTGCTTTGGTAAAATATTCCAGTGTTCATGTGTCATTATAAATATTTAATTAACACATTCCCACTTAGGCTATTTTTAGACCCAACCTCTTTGAATAAATCTACCAAAAAGGAGCATAAACTAGAGAAAAAGGAAAATTTTAAAATTTTGTAGTTTGAAACCAAAAGCGTCCTATAGGACCAAATGCTCTATTTATCACAATGGTTTCAAACTACAAAATTCTAAAATTTTCCTTTTCTCTAGTTAATGCTCCTTTTCGGTAGATTTATCCAAAGAGGTTGTATCTGAAAATAGCCTATGAGGGATTGGGTTAAGCCTGACACTCATATGCAGGAATATCAGATGTGTTCTTTGCAAGTTTAAAGTATAAAGCCTGGAAATATAGCACTCTGCTTCAGGGGAGGCCTTAATAATGCTTACCACATCACCAATTACTGGCTACGGAATCACAGAAGTAATGGAATTAGACAGTAATGACCAACATATTTGATATCAAAGACCTGCCAGACAGACAAGTAAGTACTGACACATTTACAGAACTGTTTCAATTTACTGTTACAAAACCACTGGGAACAAAAAAACAACACTCAGACGATCTCATCTTACGTCAGAGCAGTATGTCCCAATCAACAGCTGATATTATTGCAAGATGTTTTAACCCATTCCCCCATGGACTATTTTTAGACCCAACCTCTTTGAATAAATCTACTGAAAAGGAGCATTTACTAGATAAAAAAGAACATTTTAGAACGTTTTATCTATTTAGTATTTTTCTAGCAAGGTATTTTATTTTCTCTGCTAAACTTCATTCTGTTGGGACTCTCAAAAGGGTTGGCACAGAAATTTTAAAGAAAAAAAATCAAAGATTTCCTAAAACCATATCTGTTTCAAGAAACTTTTTTTATCAACACACTCTAATGTGAAGGTTCGTGTAAAAAAGAACATTAACTCTAATTTGAGGGTATATTTTAAAACAAAATTTGGTTGATCCTTTTAACCCATTCCCTCATAGGCTATTTTTAGACCCAACCACTTTGAATAAATCTACAGAAAAGGAGCATTAACTAGAGAAAAGGAATTTTCTTTGAATTTTGTAGTTTGAAACCATTGTGATAAATAGAGCATTTGCTCCTATAGGAGCAAATGTTCTATTTATCACAATGGTTTCACAAAGTGACATTTACAGAAGCATCAAAAGTCGTCAATATGCGGGAATGGGTTAAGTAAAATGTCAATGGCTTGAAGTTGCTACAGCACAACATTTTTTTTATATTTTACATTGGGCAAAATAAATTGGGGCAACAAAATGATGTAGCAATATTAGGCAGTTAAGCTAAAATGAACACTGTTCTATTAGGTATTTACAGCGATTATTGCATTATTACCAACTGCAAAAGTTCATCAGTTATTGCAGCATAATAAAGCTGTTAAATAGAATTAAAGTCTCTAACTCAATTCTATATAAACTGCTAATATTTTTCAAAAAAATTAAAAAAAATTAACCTTTAGCCTGCTGAGCAAATTATTTTTGCAGAATTTTTTCACCTTTAACTTTTTAAAAATTCAAGCTATGATCAATTTGTCTACCAAAATGCAATCAGGATGTCAAACAGTTTGGATCCTGATGAGACGCCGAGTTACTCGGCGTCTCATCTGGATCCAAACTGTTTGCATGTGGCATCACTCATCCGCCCACAGCAGGCTAAAGGTTAAACTTACAAAAATATCTGTAGGAATAATACTACATACTAATAAATATGAAATAAGAAAATAATATAAAAGAATTCAGTAAAACCTGTCCTAAGCGGCCTTTCATTTTATATTGAACATAAGAATCATACAAAGTAGATGGTTGCTTAACGCTGGGCAGTAGTAATGTAGGAGATTTCTGTATTACTTTTGACCTGCATTAGGATACCAACTGCCTTACAGACAGGTCTATAATTAGATCTCTTTTCGATGGCCGCTTAGGACAGGTTCTACTGCATCTAATACACTCAGGCTTCAATAAGATTTCTTTTTTTTCGCATAATTAGTGTTGCAGCAACATCACTTCACTTTAATTAAAAATAAAAATTATAAAATTCAAATAACCTGTCAAAAAGCAGAAAGAAAACAGGCAAAGGCATAATTATTATTCAGCATTGAATTATTCTCACCCATTACTGCCATCAAGCATTTTAGAAGGTCATGTCACAGTGATACCAGTAGAGGAAGTGGACAAACAGTTTGTCAAAATAACTGACTTATTCGGCTTTACAAATACAGTGAAAACTCGTTACTACGACCACTCAAATACATACCATTATTGATCTTTAACACATGTGTCAGCTTAATGCAGGGTGAAAGTCATGCAGAAAGCTCCTCTAGGAGCTTTCTGCATAATTTTCACCCTGCATTAATTAAGCAGCCACCTGCCTACAAAGACATAAATTCTTGATTGGTAAAATTTCGTAGTATTGAGTTTTTACTGTACATGGCCATACAGAAGAGATTTGGTATCTGGATAATTGGGTGTATTCAATTTCAATACAGTATGTTGAATGCTTTGGAATTATCAGTCTTGATACTGGTATACTACTATAACATGACCATCATACTCTTAAACCTATCCCATACCCTCAGAAACTGTAAACAATTCAAAACAAAAATGTTCAACTGAATTTTTTTAACAAATAATCACCACAGTCTCCATCACAATGTATCAAGACTTTTCTCCCCCAAAAATAACATGCGCTACCATACTCATTAACCTTTTCCTCCATAGGCTATGTTTAGACCCAACCTCTTTGAAAGAATCTACTCAAAAGGAGCATTTACTAGAGAAAAGGAAAATGTTAGAATTGTGTAGTATTGAAACCATTGTGATAAATAGAGCATTTGCTCCTATGGAGCAAATGCTCTATTTATCACAATGGTTTCAAGAAGTGATAATTACAGAGGCGTAGAAAGGCGTATTTATGGAGAAAAGGGTTAACTCTTTACATGTTGGTGGTGAAAACGTGATTACCAGTATGCAAATAGTCTGGATCCAGATGAGACGCTGCATTATGCTGCATCTTCATGATCCAAACTGTTTGACAATTTTACCATAGTTTTGCAAAGAAATGAGAGACATTTATTTCAAGACGACAATTGTTGCATACAGAAAATTACGTAGGATGCAAACAGTTACATATTACTTAATACTTTAGGGGTTGACAAAACTTTGAGACAAGGATACTTTCTTTGTTCACATGATATTTCTATCAATTTCTAAAGACAAAGTAATATTCCATTTAAACAAAACTAATGTACAGTTGAACTTCGATATCTCAAACTCGGATAACTCAAACTTTGGGATAACTCAAAATAAAATTTCGGTCCTTCCAAAGTTTACAATGCAATATTGTTCTAAAATGTATCTATACACATATCTAGAAACAAACGTGACAGCTTATTGCATGTTAAAAGTAATGCTGAAAGCTCCTATAGGACCTTTCAGCTTTACTTTAGACCTTCATTTAGCTACAAACTTGAGAAATTGTCCAGACTAGAAATCGGAAGACTCGAACTTCTGTTATCTCAAACTAATTTGTATGGTCCCTTGAAGTTCGAGATATCGGAAGTTCAACTGTATACCATTCTAGCTATTTTGCCCTTTACCTGATAGAGATGACTTTTAACCCTTTCCTCCATCGCCTATTTTTAGACCCAACTTCTTTGAATAAATCTACTGAAAAGGGGTATTTACTAGAGAAAAGGAAAATATTAGAATTGTGTAGTATTGAAACCATTGTGATAAATGGGAGCAAATGCTCTATTTATCACAATGGTTTCAAGAAGTGACTATTACAGAGGCATAGAAAGGCGTATTTATGGAGGAAAGGGATAACGCTTTTGCAAACAGAGTAGGCCCAAATCAGACAGCTCCTGTAGGAGCTGCATGATCAGTGTCTGCTCTGTTGCTCATGAAATAATACAAATTTGATTCTGCTGTTTCTGCTTTGGTCAAAACTTCCCGGGTTTACATGTTATTATGAAAATTCATTTAATTGATATTCATGATGTAATTAATCTCTTACATGAATATTCACCAGGTAAAGGGTTAAACTTTAAAGACTATAAATAAGCAATTGTGCATAATATGATCTAATATGTATCAAATATATCTGGAAAATAATATTGAAAAGTAACTTCAAAATTCTAATGAATATATATATAAATATCTGACGCGATGTGTACGCACCTCCTCATCGTCGAGACCATCCATGATGTCATCCTCGGCCTCGGGGATCTGCAGCAGCGGCTTGTCCGTGTTTGGGAACATGTACTCCCATCTTGTGCAGTCGCCAAGGTCATAACTCAAATCCTGTAAGATTAAAAAAAGACTTGAACTCTAGATTTTAGGCAAAAGTTTCATGAAGATATTATGATTATTCTTTGCTTTAACCCATTACCTCATAGGCTATTTTTAGATAAAACCTCTTTGAATAAATTTACCAAAAAGGAGCATTAACTAGAGAAAAGGAAACTTTCAGAATTTTGTAGTTTGAAACCATTGTGATAAATAGAGCATTTGTTCCTATAGGAGCAAATGCTCTTTTTATCACAATGGTTTCAAAAATTGATTTTTTACTAAGGCATAAAAAGGTTGTAATTAGGAGGGAATGGGATAACTCTTCATTTCATGAATATTCATACAAGACTTAGTGACATCATGATTATTCATAACCTGAATTTGTACATTGGTCAATAAACAAGAGCTGTCACAGGACAGTGCGCTCGACTATTCTTAGTATTGTTTGTGTAAAAATGCTTGATAGTGGACTAAAATGCTGTCCAATGATACAAGAAGCAAGTATTCAATGTCTCAGTAAAATATCTGTAATAGTACTAAAGGTGTTGGATCTCTTTGAAATATATAATGAAAAGAAAAACCTAAGTTAAAAAGGGCAATAATTTCTGTTAAAATACTTGATAGAGTTGACTTGTACTCAAGCCTACAGATGACGCTTGTGATGGTGAACAAGTGTTCCAAGTTTCAAAGCTTTATCTCAAACAGTTATGTAAATAAGTGGACTTTAACAAAAAACTTAACCAAAAATTCTAAGTTAAAAAGAGCCATAATTCTGTCAAAATGCATGACAGAGTTATGTACTCTTGCCTACAGATGAAGCTTGTAATGGTGAACAAGTGTGCCAAGTTTCAAGGCTTTATTCCAAAGGCAAAAAGTGGACTTTAACAAAAACCTTAACCAAGGTGTGACGCCAACGCTGGGGCGAGTAGGAAAGCTCCACTATTGTTCGAATAGTCAAACTAAAATTGATCTTTTTGGCCATTTTAGAAACTGTAGACTCATATCTTTATTATTCCATAGGTCAGCAGAGAAGACTGTGATCAGAAGGCTCCTACAGAAACAATCTAGCTGATCTAAGTCTACTCTGTTTGCAAAGGTGCCAAAGGTCATCTATAGGCTGGAAAGGGTTAATACAATGTAGACCGACAATCTGCTCTAATCTCACCTTGACTCCTTCAGAGCAATCTTGCATGTTGACCCAATAGTTAACATTGTTCCATACACCCTCAATACCCAGGTAACTGGGACTGTCTACAGGATGGCTAAGGCCAGTGAACGGCTCAATGAAAAAACTCTCCGGCACCTCACGCTTCCCAGAGAGCACCAGTACCCAGGAGTGAACACGGAGACCATACAGAGGGTCCGGAGGTGGCTTCTCAAGCTCCTGCAAATTGAATAAAAACGTTTCTACGATAACAAAAGCCATATCTATAATCCAGTAGATAGGAATAGATAAGAATTCATGAATTAAATATTTGAGCAAAACATTTAACGCTTTCCCTGTTAAATATTCATTATGGAAATAGTGACATCATGAATATTCATTAGCTGAATTTTTATAATGGCATACGTACACAAGACATTTTGGTATTAGCAGAAACTGTAGAGTCAGATCTACTATAATTTCATAAGCAAACAGAGCAGATCCAGACCAGATGGCTCCTAAAGGAGCCATCTGATCAGGGTCTGCTCTGTTTGCAAAGGTGTAAAAAGGTGTTTATATGAAGAAAAAGGTGAATAATCAACTATAGAGTCAAAGAATATAGGATAATTTGAAATCCAAAAATACACTGCTAATGGCTTCTGCATTTTCACTCCGATATGCTGTAAGATTTGTGTAAATAAGTTTGTTTTGATAACAGGAACTTTTCAATCATTATGAGTGTTTTTTACAAGAGTTTTAAGAGATAATGACTTAGACCAAATTCAGTTCAATTTCTTTTCAGAACAACTGACTGAAAACAGATCTATGACATTTCATGCTCAATTACCAGATAAAATTCTTCATATAATCTAGTAATTATGACGAAAGCCATAATATAAAAAAAATCAAACCTGAGTATTTCTTTCAAAAGTTTGTGGTCTGTATAGAAATCTTGCTAAAAATATTGCCGTCAAGATGAAAAACAAAGATATTTCAAGACAATATATGACTTATATTCCCTCATATTGATGCCTTTTGACGCCTCTGTAAAAGTCACTTTTTGAAACTTTTTTATAATATTTCAAATAATAATTTTTCTCTCTTTTTCAGAATTTGCACGAATGACTTACTATCTTTTATATATTGTTTACCTTCCAAAATTGTATTAACCAATTTGTGACTAGTGCCCCTTATATGGACATATGCAAAGAGTGAAGACCCAGATTAGAGGGCTCCTAAAGCAATCATCTGTATCCATGCTTAGTTCAGTCTGAATTTGTTCTTAAGTTTTTGAATGGTCAGATTTGAGCCTTTGGCTCAAATCTGACCAATCAAAAGCTTGAGAACAAACTCAGGCTCAACTAAAAAGCTTTATAAGCATGGACCCAGATCAGGGCATGCACTGTTTGCTGAATCCATTTATTTCCATGGCTATTTCCATCAGCAAATGTTTTGTTTGTTGTGCCCCCTCAATATGAAAATTTGATGGGTTCCAAAATAAGATCTAGACAGGTTTTCCTTAACCCTTTCCTCCATAAATAGGCCTTTCTATTCCTCTGTATAAGTCACTTTTTGAAAGCATTGTGGTAAATAGAGCATTTGCTCCTATAGGAGCAAACGCTCTATTTATCACAATGGTTTCAAGTTACAAAATTCTAAAAAATTCCTTTTCTCTTGTTAATGCTCCTTTTCGGTAGATGCATCTAAAGAGGTTGGATCTAAAAAATAGCCTATGGAGGATAGGGTTAACCCTTTCCCTGTTCAATATGCATGTAAGAAATAATGACATCATGAATATTTATTAGCTCAATTTTTACAATGACATATATATATGAACATAGGATGTTTTGGTATTGATAAAGCCAGATCTATTGTAATTTGTTAAACACCTGGCTCCATTATAACTTAATAAACAAACAGAGCAGACCCTAATCAAATGGCTCCTGCAGGAGCTGTCTGATCTGGGTCTACTTTGTTTGCAAATGCATGAAAAGGTGTTTATATGTGGGAAAGGGTTAAACAATATGAAAACGAATGGGTTTAAGATACCCTGATGATAGATTCTGCGAACTTTTTTAGCTAAAATTCTTTGCATTTGACATATGTTTGTAGGTTGAACTTGACATACCCAACTTTCAAGCACTGTTATGATTGCTACTCAGACAGGTTCATTCATTTTATTAATCTTTCCCATGCTGAAAATCCTGATCTGTTGCGATTTTTTTTACTTACACAAGATTCATTACAACTTTTACAAAACTATTGACTGGGTGTCAAACAGCTTGGATCCTAATGAGACTCCCCCAGTTACTCGGCACCTGATCTAAATCCAAGCTATTTACAAATGCTGAGGTCGTGCTTAGCATAAGATATGTTAACCCTTCCCCTCATATAAATGTGTTTTCAAGCATTTTCAAACAGAGTAGACCCAGATCAGATGGCTCCTATAGGAGCTGTCTGATCAGGGTCTGCTCTGTTTGCTAATGGAATTTGATAGATCTGTTTCTTTAGTTTCTAAAATGGCTACAATTTTCCACCTTCCGTATTTCATTATAACTGTTTGTGCATGAATATTCAGTAGGTTATCGGCATTTGGAACAAACATAGAACAGGGAAAGGGTTAATATATCAACTATAATGACATAAACCATTTCTTTCAAATTTACTCTATAACATAAAGTATGAGTGTAGTACTTGTAACCGAAATTGAACTGCTAAACCCAGCACTTAAAATCTCCCAATACTGGAACTGTCAACTTTATACTTCACTACATCTAGCCAACAGACATCATACACTAAAACCATTTTAGAGAAATAATGTGTGTGAAATTATCTAACTTATCGATTAGTTTGAAGATAGTCCATCTTCTGATATAAATCCAAGCTGTCTGTAGATTTCTAATATTTCAAGTTTAGAACTCTAAGGTTTTATCTTGAAACTTTCAAGTAACAGCTGGGCCAGAAATTACAGGCACTTGAGCGAATACCAGTAAAACTCACAACCACTTGAAAGTGAGTGACTTCACTATTTCACTGCCACATAATGTTGTCTGCAAAACTTATTGCTGCAGAGCTCCAGATAAGATGCATAAATTAAAACATTTTCAGGATTAACTTCTTTATTTCTCCACCAAACCCTATACTGTTACCACTCTTTAGAATTGTCTCGAAGAGACGATTCTAAAGATTGGTAACAGTATAGGGTTTGGTGGAGAAATGACGATTTTAGTATTTGGGTATGCACAGTTATCTGTAGCTCTATTGTTGGTTCCAATTTTCAGTTTTGAATTTCTTTATTGTTTCAAAACATGTAATCAAAGCACCAAACAGTTCGGATCCTGATGAGACGTCACATGACCCTGCTTCTTATTTGGATCCAAACTGTCAGAGGTACTCTCATATTCACCATTGGCAGCAAAGAGTAAACCCTTAGCCCGCCAGTCACAACTATAGTTGCATTTGCAAACAATGTAGACCCAGATGAGAGAGCTCCTACATGAGCTCTCTCATCTGGGTCTGCACTGTTTGCCATGGAAAATCCATGCCTGTATGCTCTATGGTTTTGCCTAGGAAAATCATTTCAACATATCCATTATATTTTTGTAAATATTTGCCTAATTAATATTCAAAGAGGGCAGAGCGATAAAAAATAAGTGGCGGGCTAAGGGTTGATGTACTTCTACTGGATAAGAAATATTTCAGCTCAACCAGAGCAAGAGAATATGAGAAAAGATAGCCAAACCCATCTGTCTTACCTGTAAAAGATAACAATTGAGAAAATGTTCTAAACCTGAGAAAACTCTTTCACCATAATAAAACTACTTTAACCTTTCCTTCATATACACATGTATAACACTTTTTCACAAATTTGCAAACAGAGTAGACCCAGATCCTATAGGAGCCATCTGATCAGGGTCTGCTCTGTTTGCTTATGGAGTTTGATAGTTCTGTTTCTTTACTTTCTAAAAAGGCTACAATGTTCCACCTTAAATATTTCAATATTCAGTAAAACCCCTCTAATGCGACCACCAAAAATGGGCATAATTCTGGGTGACAGGGGCAGGTGGTAGCTTAATGCAGCTCCTATAGGAGCTTTCTGCATAACTTTTGTCCTGCATTAAGCAACCACCTGCTTTAAACAACACCAGTGGATCTTTATTAAGTGGTCGCATTAGCGGGGTTTTACTGTAACTAATTTGTCCATTAATATTCAGTAGGTATATATACATGTATATGTTGAAATTTGGAATAAACACAGAACAGAGACAGAGTTAAGAGAGTGTGCATGTACAGAAGAGTCTCACTAAAGCCAGTCAAATAATTTATCATCATAAGAGTCTTTAAATGCAGCTCCTTCAGAAGCTTTCTGTATAGCTTATCCTGAATTAAGCTACAACCTGTTTAACCCTTCACTCTATACATACGTTTTTCTACGCCTTTGCAAACAGAGTAGACCCAGATCAGATGGCTCCTGTAGGAGCCATCTGATCAGGGTCCGCTCTGTTTGCTTATGATACAATATAGATAAGATTCTACAATTTCTGCCATGGCCAAATAGTCTTATGTCCATGTGCTATTTAAACAATCAATCTAATCAATATTCATGATGTCATTATTTCTTACATTAATATTCATGAAGTAAAGGGTTAAAGCTAGAAAATTACCTGATAACAAATCCCATTACCAATGCAACAACTACCCAAGACTGTAAGATCGGATATTCCATTGATACTTCTACAGAATTGGAACACATTATACCAAAATTGAAAATCATAATAAACATACATTTATGTTTCTACGGAAAATTTATGAAAGCTGTCTAAGACTTAAATCTCACCCTTGTTGACCAATTCTCAAAACTCCCTTCCTTTACAACACAGCAAAAAAAAATAATATAATAATTTCAGGATCGCTCATTTAAAAGACTTTTCAAATATTTGCAAAACAGAATAGACTCCTATAGGAGCCATCTGATCAGGGTCTGCTCTGTTTGCTTAGAAATCATATAGATATGATTTTACAGTTTCTATCAATACCATTATAAAAATTTAAGCTAATGAATATTTATCATCATGGTATCAGTCTTTCTTACATGAATATTCAACAGAGAAAGGGTTAAGTTGAGTCATTATATTGATATAACAACTCCCTTGTCCACAGGCCGCTATGAAATGTATTATTTCTTATATAATACAGTAAAACCTCTCTATAACGGCCACTAAATTGTGCTAATTAGTTGGTATTTAGGGCAGGTGGCTGCTTAAAGCAAGATGAAAGTAAAACAGAACGCTCCTATAGGAGCATTCTGTTTTACTTTCACCTTGCTTTAAGTAGCCACCTGCAATTACCACAAAATACTTAATGTAATTTAGTGGCCGTTATAGAGAGGTTTTACTGTATGCATAAAGTTAGGATGGATTCACTGTTTCAGAATGTGTCAAGTCTTAACCCTTCACTCCATGAGGCTTAAATTTGCCCTTTACCGACCAACCCATTTTTTCCCCGCCGACTACAAAAAAATTTATTGCCAAATTTGTGAGAATATTTATTTTATTTCCGTCCGCCGCCGATCAGACCTGAATACCAGGTGGGTTAAGACATTGATGATACTACAAAAGCATCACAAATGAGATAAGATGTTATAGTTATATATAAGATACATACATAAGGTACTATATAGCAATGATGCCAAAACAGTTTTATAAATATTAATATAGAGTACAATTTTGCAGAAAAAAAAAAAAAATAATTGTCCTACCTACCGACCCACTTCTAAAATCTAGGGTTGGTAAAGGGCAAACAATTTTTAATTGTGGCCTAAATGCACCTTTCTATGCTCCTATAGGAGCTGTCTGATCTGGGTTTGCTCTGTTTGCTTATGATAAATATAGATATGATTCTACATTATCTGCTTAAGCAAAAATTTCCTGTGTCCATGTAATTAATCTAATTAATATTCATGACTTCATTATTTCTTACATGAATATTCATGGAGTAAAGGGTTAAATGACACAAGTTCAAAACTACAATTTCCATTATGTTAGGCTCAACATACGAAAGAGATATGAAATACAGTTTGTTTTATGGTATTTCTATCCTATTGAATTTTCAATGTTTTCCCAAACAGATAAAAGACTGTGAAATAAGCAGAATTTAAACCTCATAAGATAAGTATCAGATTTTGCTAGACTCGAACAGCATGTAAACTTTTGCTTAAAGCCTTACTTAACCATTATCTCACTATCAGTGACCTGGCTTGCCTGTGCTAACAGTTTGAATCCAGATGAGACGCCGAGTAACTCGGCGTCTCATCTGGATTCAAGCTGTTTGACACTCGGTTAATTGTGTCTAAAAAGCATCAAATCAGAAGTAGTCAAAATTGCACCAGATCAAAATTTGAGCAGACATTATTTTCGCAGTGGGGTAAGGGATAAAAAGAGGACTATGATCCTATCTCACAGACGAAACAATAGCACCTGTTATTGGATGCTGATGTTCTTCAAACTTCAAAAAATGTTCATCCACTTTAATTTGATTTGATTGAAGATTGGCCAAAGTTGAAAGAAAATGTGCATGAGAATAATTGTATCTACTCTGAAAGAAACATCACATGCATTAACTGCAAGTGAAAAATCTCCAACATTTGGCACAATGATATACTTTGAAGATAATCTGACAAAAAATTGGTAACTCTTGAAAAGATTTTTTAGATGATCAAAGAATTTCTAAAGCCTGTCTTTCATCTTAATGATTTCAAAAACTTAGTCCTGTTCTAGATAAAAAAAAAATAACAAGAGGGCCATGATGGTCTTGTATTGGTCACCTTGTGAAAAAGATGACGGGTTCTATTATTACCCATGTTTGTTCTGTGAATATACAGACTGCAGGTTTTGCAAATAACCATTAAGATCATCTATGGATCATTACTGTGAAGTCTGATCAGAATCCAGTCAGTGGTTTAGAAGATGATGTGTAAGAAATCGATTCTAAAATCTATTTTAGCTCCAAATGACCTACTTATCAAGAGCACTAGATCCATTTACATAACTTGTAAGGATCATTCCATTTAGCAGTATAAGAGAATATGTCATTTAAAGAAAATAGTCATTGAAAATTTTAGCTCCTATAAATACTTTAATCTATTAAATTATATACATCTAGATATTGAACAGATTGTGCCATTTTAAGAAATTTTCTTGTTCAGAATACCATAATAAAGCTCAAGTAATTGATATTAATATAGTTTTAATTTCATATTAATTTTAATATACATTTTGTACATGAGGTAAAGGGTTAACCCATTTCTTCATATAAACGCCTTTTCACGCATTTGTAAACAGAGTAGATCCAGATCAGATGGCTCCTATAGGAGCTGTCTGATCAGGGTCTGCTCTGTTTGCTACTGGCATTTGATAGATCTGTTTTTCTTTTCTTTCTAAAATGGCCACAATGTTCAACCTTCCATATTTCATTAACTATTCTGTCCACGAATAGTCAGTAGGTATTGAAATTTAGAATAAACACAAAACAGGGAAAGGGTTAAGACTTAGATCTCTCTCATTAGTTACATTTCATTTTCATTCTCCACACCATTATTGCTGGCAAGCCTTGCATTACCACCACACTACATATTGTTTCCACACTGACCAGGCTGTGTAACTTACACTCTGTCTCTCCTCCTCCTCAGCTCGTCTCTTCGTCTCCTCTACCTCCTTCTCAGCCTTGGCCTTGGCAGCTTGCTTCCGCTCAAACTTGCTCTGTAGGTCCTTGGGTGGCTTCACCGTATACTTCTTTAGCTCCTTCTTCTTCTCTTCCTCTTTTTTCTACAGGAAAATACAACATACATTACTAGTATTCAAAATACCACAGCTAGCAAACTTTACTATACAGATTGCTATTGAGAAACATGCTTTGACAGTATCTGAGAGCTGTACTGTACATAATTGGGTTTTACCCTTGGTGCTCAGCTCAGACTATAGGAACCCAAGAGGCATACGGGTATACAAGATGTGCTGATATGAGGTTCAGCTCAGACTACATGTATATGAGCCCCCAGAGGGGCATATACAAGATGTGCTGATATGAGGCTCAGCTCAGACTATATGATCAGCCCCCAGAGGGGCATATACAAGATGTGCTGATATGAGACTCAGCTCAGACTATATGAGCCCCCAGAGTGGCATATACAAGATGTGCTGATGTGAGGTTCAGCTCAGACAGGAGCCCCCAAAGGGCATATACAAGATGTACTGATATGATGCTCAGCTAAGACTACTGGAGCCCCAAGGGGGCATATATATGAGATAAGTCAAATGAACCTTTCTTCAGGAACAGCTCTATCATTTCTCCACATATATACTATAGCCCTCTGTAGAATCCTTCTTTTCCAAACAATTCTGAAAAGTGGTCACAACACTGGACTAAGAGGGAACATGGTGTTTTAGTACTTGGAATTATGCCTGTGTCTCTGGTCCCAGCATGAATTAGACCATAGGCTAATACTGGTGGCTTTAATTAGATACAGGTTCAATATCAGGGAAAGTGGGAACAGAGGTTCAGAAAAGATACATATAAATTGAAACATTTTCAAGAATAATTCCTTTATTTGTCCACTAAACCCTATGTTAAGACCACTCTTTAGAATCCTCTCTTCAAGACGATTCTAAAGAATGGTCACAACATAGGGTTTGGTGGAAAAATGACGACTTTAGCATCTGAGTACACACATTTATGTTGCTCTGAGGAGAAAGTAAAAATCACTATCTATTTCACAAACCAGTAACTGTGATATCCCTTCATCAAAATAATTGATATCATATAGTTCACAGTTGTTAACAGTTGTCTGTATGCCATATGCTGACAAATATGACCTCAAAATGACTCCAACATTATGACCCCCAACTCTGAGGTTAACTATCTTGATAAAATTCAGTTTTTAATTCACATTTCCCCAGCATGAGTATTGTCTGGTTATCCTCAAGAACAGAAAACAATATCCTTTAAACTACTGTACACAGAAGTTCAGATAAGATGCATAAATTAAAACTCTTTCAAGAATAACTCCTTTATTTCTCCAATAAACCCTATATTGTGACCACTCTTTAGAATCGTCTCAAAGAGACGATTCTAAAGAGTGGTCACAACATAGGGTCAGGTGGAGAAATGAAGATTTTGGTATTTGAGTATGTGTCTGTAGCTCTGGTAAATATGATTTTCAATTCTATAGATATACATGTAATATAAATCATACAATATACATGATAGCACCTTAACTCTTTACCTGGCAGACCTGCCTTTTAACCCTTAACTCCATGAGTATTCATGCAAGCAATAATGACATTATGAATTAATTTGATTAATTGTTATTACAGCAAATGGGCACAGGAAGTTTTTGGCCATGGCAGAAACTGTATAATCATATCTTTATTATATCATTAGCAAACAGAGCAGACCCTGATCAGACAGCTCCTACAGGAGCTGTCTGATCTGGATCTACTCTGTTTGAAAAGGCATAGAAAGGCATATGTAAGGAATAAAGCATTTAAACAAATTTTCAGCTAATTAATATTTATGTCATTTCTTACATAAATATTTATAAGGGAACTAAATCATACATATCATTCATTGCAATAAAACTATCAAGCCTGTATCTAACAACACATTACTATAAACACATAAATCACATGAACCTACCTCTTCTTTTTTCTTTAGTAATGGACAAATTTCTCTGGACTCATCTGCCAGACACACCTCCCGTGTAGCGTAACCACTGACAACATAGGAATCATAGCCGGCCCCAATCAGCAGCGAGCAGAGCAAGGTGCTGTACTCGAATGCATTGCCCTTTTGTCGCTTCAGAACTGTGGTTGGTGACAGCAGTCGCTTTGGCTGAAAACAACAACATCCATTGTGTAACCAAGTCTCTAGTTTCTCCTTGCCGTGCCTCATAGGATTATATATGTTTATGTTTATGGTATTATGTACATGTACGCCCAAATATAAATGCATTGCCAGAGTGGCATGGTGAGTGAATATGTGAAAAGAGCAAGTCATTGTAGGTTGATTGATTGAGTGTTGCAGTGAGTCACATGACAGATGTTGACCCTTTCAGCCTGGAACACACATGCAGTCATTTGCAAACAGTGTAGACCCAGATCAGATGGCTCCTAGAGGAGCCCTCTGATCTGGGTCTACACTGTTTGTCATTCAAGATCCTCTAGCAAGTTTATGCCTTTCATACTGAGTGGACTCTATAGCTAAGCACTGATGGACAATTCCACTCGGAAAAGGGTTAATATGCACCCCCCCCCACCCCTGGTATTCCTGCTGTTTCATTCTGGCTCTTTCTTCCAAGGCCAACACATAGATCTCAATTATTTATTTAATCTGGTTCTTAATAATGACCAGCTGGTGAGTTTGTATTTTATGATACACTGGTAGATAAATATTATGTCTATAATTATTTTACCATTTCTATATTGATATTGAAATGCTTAGTGTATGTGTCTGAATTTATTAGTGTTTCAGACCCAAAATGTACAAACATACATCCAGAGATTAAATTCTACAAAATTGACCCGGGTATAGTTATATCTCATAAACTGTACACCATATGTATACCTCAAGCTCTGGCCACTAAGTAAATAGCTTTTTGATGCTGAAGATTCATCATGAATATAGACTGATTTGGTGGGGTTTCAGATAATGATACATACCCAAATACTAAAATCATCATTTCTCCACCAATCCCTATACTGTGACCACTCTTTAGAATTGTCTTGTTTCATGTAAGAAATTTCTACCATTTTTACCTTCACAGAAACTAAAACAGAGCAGACCCTGATCAGATAGCTCCTACAGGAGCTGTCTAATCTGGGTCTACTCTGTTTGTAAAGACATGATAAGATGTGTATATGAAGGAAAGGGTTAACCCATTCCCTCGTATTGACACCTTTTGATGCCTTTGCAAAAATCACCTATTGAAACCATTGTGACAAATAGAGCATTTGCTCCTATAGGAGCAAATGCTCTATTTATCACAATGGTTTCAAACTACAAAATTCTAAAATGTTCCTTTTCTCTAGTTAATGCTCCTTTTCAGTACATTTATTCAAAGAGGTTGGATCTAGAAATAGCCTATGAGGGAATGGATTAACAAAATTTCATAAGGGGCAGAGTATAGCATGAATATTCATCAAGGATTATTTTGCAAGTATCATGCAAGACATAAATACTGTACCAGCTCATAAGGAGGCTCCAGTGTTTCAAAGTTGAGGTAATCATTGACAAACTCGGCTGCCCCATCCCAGTTATATAGCTCCTTGTACTCTAGCTGAGTTGGCCTGATAGTAGTACATACAAACTTCTGAAAACACAAAATTGAAAGGGACCAATTTAACCCTTTACTCAATGAATATTCATAAAGGAAAAAATTACATCATGAATATTAATAAGTTTAATTTGTATAATGAGACACGAAGGCACGACTTTTGGCCATTGCAATAATTTTAGAATCATATCTAATTATCTATATTATACCATATTATATAAACCAAACAGAGCACACCCTGATCAGACAGTTCCTATATGAGTTGTCTGATCAGGGTCTGATCTGTTATCTTATCAAGTTGTAATGGATACGATTCTTCAGTTTCTACCAATACCAAAACATGCTATTATAAAAATTCAGCTAATTAATATTCATGGTGTCATTATTTACCTACATGAGATTCCGAAGGCTGCAGGTCTCCATTTTAGCCCAGTATTTAGTGGAGGGGCTTAAAACTGACTGGCTTAAAACTGACTGTCTAAACATTTTATTTTTAAACAAACAAAATTATAGCTTAAAAAAATACCAATTGACAGAGTTAAACCATAATATCTTCAAGATCTTTCACCTAACATAGCACCTGTCATAGTGAGTAATTATACAGGTAATATCTCAGACTAAATGTTTATTCCTTCACAAAATAGATCAAAGAGCTTCCTGTGTAGACTACTTAAAGATGTTAGCGAATTGTCTTACTTCAACAAAACATTCATTGACTGGGTTGAGAAGAAGCGGTTTCCGGTCTCTGTATAAATGCACAAACTGTCGGCGGAAGTTTTCAGCAAACTGTAGAACAAGGTTTTCATTTGGCAGATTTTCTTTATAGGAAGCTGGAAACTCTGCAGGGTCAAAGGTTTCCTTGGGAGTCCTGAAATAAAGTAAATACAGACAAATGAAGGTGAGCTCTAAGTGCTAACCGTGAGCATTGAGGATCGTTTAATAATTATATCTAGTGTCCATGATTGGTTTGACCCATTACCTCATAGGCTATATTTACCTCTTTGAATAAATCTACTGAAAAGGAGAATTTTAATTTCTAGAAAAAAGGAATTTTATAGAATTTTGAAGTTTTGAACCATGTGATACATAGAGCATTTGTAACAGACTAGATAAGAAGGGAAGTTTCTTCTTCTCGTTAAAATTATCACTGTGAACATGGCATCATCCAAACATGAGATGAATTTTATATAAGGAGTTATGAATATATAATGGTTTTGCATCAATATCTATGTAATGTAACAACCAGGCTGTTAGGTATATAAAAAAAAAAGTACCTAGACGTAGTTATAGTCTACTTTCAGTCCGAATGACCTCTCAGCCAACTTTACATTTACTCCCCTGGTCATTGAGTCATTGGTCAACAATATTGAGCACTGCTAACATATGGCGCAATCATGCAGCCGCAGTACCGGTGAGTGACCCTCACAGGTACCCATTTTAACCCCTGGGTGGAGAGGATGTGCGGGTGGGAGACACGGAAAAGCATCTCTAAAATTTCCGGGTGGGACCGGGATTTGAACCCCGGACCTCCGGACTGATAGTCAAGCGCGTTACCACTAGACCACCGCCACCGCATTTTTATATAAAAAAAACTTTAAACTGTTCTTACTAGAGAGCTAGTTCTTTGTATACTATTGGTATTATGTGGTAACTAGTTGAATGGGTGACCACCAGGGACTACTGCAGCTGCACACTAGATTTGATAGCAAAAATATTAATGGAGAGATTAACCCATTACTTCATGGGCTATTTTTAGATACAACCTCTTTGAATAAATCTACCGAAAAGGAGCTTAACTAGAGAAATGGAAAATTTTAGAATTTTGTAGTTTGAAACCATTGTGACCATTTGCTCCTACAGAGTCGTCAAAAGTCGTCAATATGAGGGAATGGGTTAAGACAATTGCAGGACTGAAATCGCCTTATTGACAGTTCTTACCCAGGCCAAATCTTTGGTCAAGATTTGTCAGAAAGGAAAGCAATGTAACACCACGGCTGTTATGTATATATGTATATTAAAACTATAAACTCTACTTGCCAGGGAGCAAGCTCTTTGATTTAAGAGACTGGTATAGCTCGGAAAATTTTACCTGGACCCTGACCCATATATAATCAAATGAGAGGGATGACCCTGTATAAATAAAACTGTGAAGTCTATCCTCACTGATATTACGAGAGAGCGATAAACCGTGCATATAATGTAAACCATACAATCACAAGCGTGTCCATGCATAGTTGCTTAAAGGAACATGTGCCGGGGATAAACCCATGCAATGCTGATGACAAAAATTGAAATGTTACAAATTAGTAGGTTAGGGTTCTAGTCAAATTTTCTGAATACAGCTGTTGTATAGTTAAGCAATGTAATGTGCTGTCACTGGGTAAAGCGATGAGTATGAGAGATTACAGTAGAGGCAGGATACAGTTGAATACTTCACATTTTATGCATTACTTTTGACCTGTATGAAGCTACCACCTGCCTTACAGGACCATATTTAGAACTCTTTTTGATGGTTGCTTAAGACAGGTTCTACTGTACTTATTGTGGCGTCTGATCAGAGTCTGCTCTGTTTGCTAATGACAGAATATAGATATAATTCTACAGTTTCTGCCATGGCCAAAATGTCCTGTGTCCATGTGCTGTTAACAAATTTACTCATGATGTCATTATTTCCGACTTAAAGATTCATGGAGATAAGGGTTGATAACATTACTATAGAATTATATGAATCAAGATTATACTACTTAACAACCCTGATGAAGAACCTGTGTCGGCTCGAAACGTTGGTCAAATAAAACACTGGTAATACCATAAAGCCAAGATCTTTTGTTTCTACTTCGGAACTTTCCTGTTTTTTAAATACTTAAATAACTTGTATGGCGATGTTATACACATCATCGTCTCTTATTTCTTACTCCTTATTTCAACATAGCTTTGTTTCTTAACCCTTTCCTTCATACAAACACTTCTTAATGCATTGCAAACGGAGACAATGAGAGATTTTAGATTCCTGTACAAGTCATCTGACAAAAATCTGATGTAATATTCAACAGGAAATCTATCCATGCATTTTTTATATTACATGGCTTCTGAATTCGAACCCTTTTAGACTATTTTATAACACTTCCAACAGTGCAGTACCCTGTCTATAACACTCTGGATATAAACTACTACAGCTTCAAACATACAAAATAATGCTATATAACATCATTATAATCTTTAAGTTGCACTAAAAAGGCCTCCAGACTCTACCGGACTCTACCAGACTCTACCGGACTCTACCAGACTCTGTTTAGTAGCACCGCTGGTGAAGAGGAGTTGTGGGAAGAGGAGTTGTCAGTATCAAGAGATAGGGGTTGTGTTAAACAGAATTTAACGTCATGTCTGCTTATTTGTCTCTACATAGATTAAAGTACTATTGCTTATTCTATTTCATAGTGTCTTGTAAGCATGCATCGGTCGATCCTGAAGAGAAAATGTTAAGAAAGCTGACAAAAAGTGCACGACAGAAACATAAACAAATCGCGAAAACTGGTTAAATATTCATACTCGTCTTGGACAGGTGCTTGAACAACGATCTTAGCGAGCTCTTCTTTTAATGCTGTAGCATCTTCTGACAGATCTTGTTCAACATGCACGATCTCTTCTTCCTCCTCATTTTCTTCTTTCAAAACATCCTCATTATTTTCTTGTTCGACTGAATTTTCTGTATCAGCCATTTTCGAGTATTTAGCCTATCAACCGTTTATTTAATATTCATTCGCGTCCATGACAACCGAAAGAAAATAGGTCGTATATTTCAAGGCATTATAGCAGACACGAAATTTAAAGAAAAAAGAATGGACAAGCTAATTTTCAATTGACAAAAATCGTTTTATTTTTTTGTAACTTTATTATTAGTATGCACACATTTCATTTCATGTCAGAAATTTATCCGACTTATTCATGCGCAAACGGTGCTAGGTAGATAAATACTCCGCAATCTTATACCACTCGATTTCAATCTTATTTATATTCCGATATAGGTTTTTGTCGTATTTAGATCACATGTCGCTTGTAGTATTTTTCTGATCTGACTTCGGTATTTGAATTCAACAATAAACATGCATATTTCGTATGGTTATCGTTTGGAATTTTATCGCAAGTCATTGTAATATAAAATATATTAAAAAATGTTCAAATGTAATTTACTCTGTAGGCCTAACCTACATGTATTTAGATCTAATTCCATAACTTTAGATTTCTTACACATCCTATTCTCAACGGCTAGAGACAGATATAGATTGTCTAACCATCTTTAACCATTTACTTCATGAATATTCATGCAATAATTCATGACTCACAATCATTGACTGATTGTTTATCATTTCTGATTTTTCATGGTAGAAACTGTAGAATCAGATAGACGGACCTGTTTGCAATGTGCGGGCAATGTAGAATCAGATAGACGGACCTGTTTGCAATGTGCGGGCAATGTAGAATCAGATAGACGGACCTGTTTGCAATGTGCGGGCAATGTAGAATCAGATAGACGGACCTGTTTGCAATGTGCGGGCAATGTATCAGATAGACGGACCTGTTTGCAATGTGCGGGCAATGTAGAATCAGATAGACGGACCTGTTTGCAATGTGCGGGCAATGTGTTTCTGTCAGACAAAAGGGATCAATGGAAATAAACAATTATATTTCTAATTACCTTTAATGTTTTTAATCTGTTCATGTAATCAGTCTATATAGATATGTTTCAACTTATTTTCAGATCGAGTGTCAAGCAGTTTTAATTATGAACATTAGGCCTACCAGAGACATATAAATATAGCCTATGTCTCTGACATTACTCAGTAGATTCTAATTCCGTATGCGATTTGGATCTATACTAGATCATCATCTAATTGGCAGAAATATCCGTAAAAATCATCAAAGGCCTAGTGTATGTCGATAAAAATACAAGTCTTTAGAGCACGGGTCCGATTATGGATATATCCAATTTCATTCACATTTAGGCCTGGTTTTAGGCCTATAAGATTTCCTTTTCAACGTGCATAATATCAGAGACTTGTACATGGATATGTCTCTGATGATATCTTATATTTGTATTCAACAGAAATTGTCTTTAAAAGCGGCCATCAAAAAAGAAGAAGTCTAATTGTGTATATGTAAGGCAGGTGATAGCTTAATTTAATGCAGGTCAAAAGTAATGCAGAAAACTCCAACTGTTGTATCCATGCTTATAAAACTTTTTAGTTGAGTGTGAGTTCGTTCTCAAGGTTTTGATTGGTCAGATTTGAGCCTTTGGCTCAAATCTGACCGATCAAAAGTTTGAGAACGAACTCAGACTCAAGTAAAAAGCTTTATAGGCCTAAGCATGAACACAGGAGTTTTCTGCATTACCTTTGCCCTGCATTAAGCAACCACCTGCTTTTTAAGAACCCTATGTTCAATACAAGAGTGGCCGCTCAGGACAGGTCATACTCTAAACCATTTACATGTAACTAATACAGACGTACGCCCTTTGGCGCTTTTTGCAAACAGAGTTGACGCAGTTCAGTCAGACGGCTCCTGTATTTGCTTAAATGATAGTATAGAATTGGCCCTACAGATTCTGCCATGACCAAACATAAACATTCCTGTTATTAATATTGATGATGTCAATATTTCTTACACGAATATTCATAAGAAGTTAACCCTTTCAACCTGGAAAACACTTGAACTGTCCATTTGTATACAGTGTAGATCCAGATCAGAGGGCTCCTGGTGATCCTGGGCCCATGCTTATAAAGCTTTTTAGTTGAGTCTGAGTTCGTTCTCAAGCTTTTCATTGGTCAGATTTGAGTTCTCAAGCTTTTGATTGGTCAGATTTGAGCCAAAGGCTCAAATCTGACCAATCAAAAACTTGAGAACGAACTCAGACTCAACTAAAAGTTTTATAAGCATGGATACTGATCAGGGTCTGCACTTTCTGTCATTCAAAATGATCTAACTAGTACGTATTTGACTCAGCCAAAATGTTATATGCTGATATGCCATTATAAAAAGTATTCTAATGAATATTCATGATGTCATTATTTCTTACATGAATATTCAACAGGTAAAAGGTTTGTAGAAAGGCCAATCTTTCCCGCGTAGAATCCAAATACCTGGAAGTTCGTCAAAACTAAATGACCCTCTCGGGACCAGACGGTCCAGAACGAGACCATGCCTAATTAACCCTTTCGGTGCCAGCATAGTCGTCTGCTGGGCAGTTTCGTTTACTTTTAGTGTACGTGTGTGAACTTCTTCCATTTTCTTTATAAAACAGTAAACATATTGTCAAACAGTTTGGATCCTTATGAGACGCCGAGTTACTCGGCGTCTCATCTGGATCCAAACTGTTTGCATGTGATATCATAAACCCGCCATTGTGGCACGGAAGGGGTTAAGTGGGTTTCCAGTAGGAAAAACTTTCTGATCCGTAACTTATGAACAGTTATGCCAATCATTCACAATTTTCTGACAGAAATCAACAAATATCCCAGAAAAAATAAAACAACGCACAACTGTTCTATTCAGAACTCTTTTCGCCAGGGATATAAGCATGATAAGAAATAAGGTAACTTCTTTTTTTTCCCCAATTTCTTAAATAGTTTTTGTTAATGTTGTTGTTGTTGTTGTTGTCGTTGTTGCGACCATTAAAAAGGAGTCTCATTATGGACCTTTTATCCATTCCCTCATACATGTAGGCTATTTTTAGACCCAACCTCTTTGAACAAATCTACCGAAAAGGAACATTTACTTGAGAAAAGGAAAGTTTTGTAATTGTGTAGTTTTGAAACCATTGTGATAAATAGCGCATTTGCTCCTATGGAGCAAATGCGCTATTTATCACAATTGTTTCAAAAGTAACTTTTACTTAGGCGTCAACAGGCGTCAGTATGAGGGAATGGGTTAACCGCTTTATCTTATGAATATTTCACACACGTATCCACGCCTTCATGAATATTCATTAACTACATTAATTGTTGGCCATTTTAGGAATCGTAGAATCAGACCTATATAAGTCCATAAGCAAACAAGATCGACGAATCCTGATCAGACGGCTCCCACGGGAGCCATTTGATCTGGGTCTACTATGTTTGCGAAAGGCGTGAAAAGCGTTAAATTGTGAAATAAAGGGTTATTTCAGCTGGTAGCTTACGCAGGTTTAAGTAATGATGAAAACTCCTATATTTCTGTATTGCTTTTGCCCTGAATTAACCCTTTCCTCTATGAATATTCATGTAAGAAATAATGTGTTTTAATAGCTCACAGGCACAGGAAGTTTTGACCAAGGCAGAAACTGCCTAATCATATCTATATTGTATCATATGATAAGCAAACAGAGCAGACTCTGATCAGACGGCTCCCATAGGAGCCGTCTGATCTGGGTCTACTGTGTTTGCGAAGGCGTAGAAAGGTGTATTCATGGAATAAAGGGTTAAGTAACCACATGCGTTTAACCCTTTCACCGCCGCAGTCGCATAAATGCACCACAGCAAATAGTGCAGTCCCAGATCAGACGCAGCCTTTTCTGATCAGGGACTTCACTAGTTGTCTCAATCTCTATTTCTATATAATTTATGTGCTTTATTCCTTTAAAATTTGCATTATCTCATTTCCTTATTTTACTGAATGACTTAACAAACTTGGATTGCAGACGACAATTAGAAATTTGGCGCCGAAAGGGTTAAGACTCCTATTTGTAATAAAAAATAGTCGCTTAACACCTTACCTGATAAATATTCGTTAAAGATATTAGTGACGGTGTGAATATTAATTAGTTGATGGTTTTAATGAATTATAATTATAGTAGAACCTATCCTAAGCGACCATCCAATTTTTGGATATAGGAGTCTCAAACAGCAGGTGGTAGCTTAATGCAGGTCAAAAGGGATGCAGAAAGCTCCAACTGGAGCTTTCTGTGTCGCTTTTGACCTGCATTAAGCTACCACCTGCCATGTATACCCGTAATTAAATCTCTTTTTGGAAGTCGCTTAAGACAGGCTTTACTGTAAATGAAAAAGGATTTTTCGGCCATGGCAGAAATTGAAGAATCGGATCTATATTATTTCATAAGCAAACAATAAAGACCCTGACCAGACAATCCTATGGGAGCCGTCTGATCAGGGTCTGCTCTGTTTGGTAACCATAATTTAAAAGATCTGTTTCTTTGCTTTCTAAAATAGCTACAATGTTCCATCCTCAATATTTCATTTTAACGATTTTGCCCATGAATATTCAATAAGTATTGAAATTGGAAATAAGCATTGAACAGGGAAATGGTTTTAAAAATGCGTTAATATGAGGGAATGGTTTAAGCCATCATCTCTACTTTAGACACAGTATCAAACATCTTTTGAGTGGTCACTTAAGAGAGACTTTGCAGTTTCATACTTGGGCATTTAGGGAACGAGGCTTAACTCATTCTCTCCTAAACTATTTTTAAACCTAAACCCTTTGAATAAGTCTACCGAAAAGGAGCATTAACTATAGAAAAGGAGAATTTTTAGAATTGTGTAGTTTTGAAACCATTGTGATAAACAGAGCATTTGTTTCTATGGAGCAAATGCTCTATTTATCACAATGGTTTCAAAAAGTGACTTTTACTGAGGTGTTCAAAAACGTTTATATGAGTGAATGGATTAAACTATCACCTCTATGTTAGACATAGTGTCAAACATCTTTTGAGTGTCACTTAACCGTTTCCCTGTTCTATGTTTATTCCAAATTTCAATACTTCCTGAATATTCGTTAACAAAATAGTTATTAAGAAATATGGAAGGCGTAACATTGTAGCCATTTTAATAAGTATAGTAACATATCTATCAAATTATGTTAGCAAACAGAGCAGACCCTGGTCAGACGGCTCCTCTAGGAGCCGTCTGATCTGGGTCTACTCTGTTTGCAAATGCGTGAAAACAGATTTATATGAGGGAAAGGGTTAAGAGAGACTTTGTATTTTTCATATTTGGGCATTTAAAAAATGAGACTTAACCCATAAACTCCGTCGATCTCAGGCATAAGATGTAGACAAACAATGTGGACCAAAATCAGAATACTGCTGATCAGTGTCTGCACAGTTTGCTATACCAATCAATGTCAAACTTTTCACTTAGCATTTAATTCTTTTACATGAACCTCATATCAAGATCAAATATGTTTGAAACTCGGTCAATAGGTTTTAAAACGTGTGATCTATATTCAGTTTTAACCCTTTCCCTATTCTATGTTTATTACAAATTTCAGTACCTACTGAATAGTCATGAATAAAATAGTTATAAGGAAATATGGAAGGTGGAGCATTGTAGACATTTTAGAAAGCAAAGAAAGAGATATATCAAATTCTATTAGCAAACAGAGCAGACCCTGGTCAGACGGTTCCTCTAGGAGTCATCTGCTCTGGATTAATAGAATCAAGCATGGGTTTTGTTAAAGACGGGGGTTTCTATACCCGAGGTTGGTCTGTTCCAGTCGGAAACGAGCTTTAGCGAGTTTCCGATAGGAACAGACCAACCGAGGGTATAGAACCCCCCGGCTTTAACAAATCCCATGCTTGATTATTTTTCTCGCTGAAATACGCCCTAAAACCAAGAAAATTAACGAATTTTGTGAAGTACTACTTTACATTGCGTAATACGACTTCCATATCTAATAGCAACAGACCGTAGCGTAACTTTAGGCGTGACACCAAATTCTTGCATAAAACGTGCTGTTGTAGTCCCGCTAGACCATGTATTAACAAGGCGATTCTCGTGCTCACGCGCTGTTGTTGACCGGTTTTAATTAGGGTTTCGGCTTTTGCCGAAATCCTTATAAAATGGATTGCGACTCAAACTATGGCGGAAAACCCTATTGCACGAGCGCTACCTAGCGGGAATCCCCCTAAGAGAATACGCGCATGTGCAGTGCTTGGCTTACAATCCGGTTCCGGAATCTTACAAAATATTTATAGTGAAATATGGAAGGTGGATCCATTAGCAACAGAGCAGACCCTGAATCTATGGTAACGAGCTGTCTGATCTGGGTCGAATCTATTTGCAGATGCATGAAAACAAGTTTATATGGGGGAAATTAAGGGTTAAATAGACTTATTCTGTTCTGTACGTTCTTTACAGTATAAAGGTTACAGCGCACTGGTGGTCAGTAGTGCAGGGCAACTGTTACATCATGCTAAAATCTCTAGAGGTCATACGCTTAACTCTTTGCACGCTAGCGGCGAAACTGCGATTACCTATGCAAACAGTTTGGATCCAGATGAGAGGCCACATAATTCTGCGTCTCATCAGGATCCAAACTGTTTGTCATTTTGATCATATTTTTGCATAAAATGAAAGAAAGTTTATTGAAGAATTGACGCAGACGTCAATTGTTGCAAGCGAAACATCACTCAGCATTGTAAGGATTAAGCAAGCTGTTATCTAAAGTTGCAAAAATGTTTCCAAACTGACTTATTCAGCTGTACAAACTGGTAGAGATGCTAGAACACTAAACCTTTCCTTCATATAATGTTTTTCACGCGTTTGTAAACAGAGTAGACCCAGATCTGATTACTCCTATAGGAGTCGTCCGATCAGGATATGCTCTGTTGGCTAATGGAAGTTAAACGATCTTTTTCTTTCCTTTCTTAAATTGCTACTCATTTCCACTTTTCATGTTTCATATAATGAAACATGAAAAGTGGAAATAAGTAGCCATTATTTTGTTCATGAATATTCAGTAGGTATTGAAATTGGAATAAACATAGAACAGGAATCAAGTTTCTTACATGGATCCGTGGTTTTGACGGGATTCGAACCAAGGACCTAGAGATTTAAACGCTACAAAGGTGTGAAAAGCAACAACGACTAGTGAACGTACATACTTAATATGCAAATTATACAGACCCATTTTTCAGGAAATCTCCAAGTATAAAATGAATAGATTTTACCAATGGCCTACTGTCAATCCAAACGCCTTTGTTCAAACAGCATGGTATCTTTTTACAACAGAAGTCCGACATAAGGTCGTCGGATTCTGAAAGTTCCATACCCTTCCTGTGGTATTTACAAAAGTCCGATATGTTGTCGGATTCTGAGTTAAATGCCCCTTTTGCCTAGTCACTTATGCCCTTTGCAAACAGAGGAGACCCAGGTAAGAAGGCTCATAGAGAAGTACATGAAATGGACACATAACCGAAAAGAATTATTTGATTATTACAGCCACGGTTGATATTTCGATACACTTTCAACATTTTGTGAACTACTATGAAATATCGAACATCAATGGTACTATTTCTAGGGTAGATCAAAATTCAAATGCAGAAATTCGATTCCATTGCGACATTACAATGTTTCCTGATGAATTTAATCAATGGTCGTGCGATGTTGTTGCTAAGATCTGGTTTGAAAGAAATAGAATTTCAAAAATACATGTACGGTAAAACCCCTCTAAACCAGACTTTAAATTCAGTATAAATATCAGTCTTGGAGACAGATGGCAGCTTAATACAAGATGAAAATAATGCAGAAAGCTCCTCGGCATGACTTTCACCCTGCATTAGCAGCCAGCTGCCTAAAAAGTTTCTAAATTCTTATCTACTAGAAGTCGGGTTAAGAGGGGTTTTACTGTATTGTAAAAGGTGACAAATCTATACTTTTGAATGTATTTCAGAGATTTACAAGTGATACCCTAATTACCCTGGGTATTTTGACAAACACACTTATGCAAATAGTGCAGACCTAGATCAAACACCTCCTTAAAGGGCCCGTTTGAAGGGTTTTCACTATTTGCTACCATGTCTGTTTAATCTAAAGTTGCAAAGATGTTTTTACAAACTGACTTATTCAGCTGTACAAACTGGTAGAGAGGAGAGACTGGGTGCTAGAACACTTAACCCTTTCCTTCATATAAATGCTTTCCACGCGTTTGTAAACAGAGTAGACCAAGATCTGATTACTCCTATAGAAGTCGTCTGATCAGGGTCTGCTCTGTTGGCTAATGGAATTTGAAATATCTTTTTCTTTACTTTCTTAAATGGCTAATTATTTCCACTTTTCATGTTTCATTATAACTACTTTGTTAATGAATATTCAGTAGGTATTGAAATTTGGAATAAACATAGAACAGGAATCAAGTTTCTTACATGGATCCGTTCCATTTGCGCTCTGTGTCTATATACATGTACTTTTTTAAACTATTGTTTTTGTTGATGTAATTATTGTTCAAATTCTCAGAGATTTTTTATAGTCAGTTTGAACTGTGCAGTAATTCCTTTTGAAACAAACTAAGTTTTCAAATATTATGCAGGTTATCGTGACCTAATTGCCAGTTGTACATTGTGTGTGTCGGTTTGTGATCAGGATCCTAGATGTTTGACAATTTTAAAATAAAACCATGCAAAGCATAGACTAATTGAATCTAAATAATTATATATGCAATACACAAAATAATGAGCAGGTGACAATTTTAGATTGAACATGGTACTTTCGAATTCATAGTTGTCCTAGCACAAAGTCTGGATCCTGCCTCTAAGTTTCATCGAAATGCATACTATTGACACCAGGACTGTATGTTAATATAGCATAATGCTTTAAAAAGTCCATAACAAGTTTCAAGAGGCATGCTTATGTTTTCTAGTTTGTTTACTTTAAAATGTATTTAGAGAAAAGAATATCAAAAAAGATAAAGAATAAAAAATATTAGAATCTTTTTTCTATTTGCGTTTGGTTGTGACGGGATTCGAACCAGGGACCTAGAGATTCATAGACGCAGCTCTTTCCCCTCGGCCACCGCTTGGGTCCCAATATATAAGTGTTACATGGTTCTATTTAAACGCTACAAAGGTGTGAAAAGCAACAACGACTAGTGAACGTACATACTTAATATGCAAATTATACAGACCCATTTTTCAGGAAATCTCCAAGTATAAAATGAATAGATTTTACCAATGACCTACTGTCAATCCAAACGACTTTGTTCAAACAGCATGGTGTCTTTTTACAACAGAAGTCCGACATAAGGTCGTCGGATTCTGAAAGTTCCATACCCTTCCTGTGGTATTTACAAAAGTCCGGTATGTTGTTGTCGGATTCTGAGTTAAATGCCCCTTTTTGCCTATTCACTTATGCCCTTTGCAAACAGAGGAGACCCAGGTAAGAAGGCTTATAAAGAAGTACATGAAATGGACACATAACCGAAAAGAATTATTTGATTATTACAGCCACGGTTGATATTTCGATACACTTTCAACATTTTGTGAACTACTATGAAATATCGAACATCAATGGTACTATTTCTAGGGTAGATCAAAATTCAAATGCAGAAATTCGATTCCATTGCGACATTACAATGTTTCCTGATGAATTTAATCAATGGTCGTGCGATGTTGTTGCTAAGATCTGGTTTGAAAGAAATAGAATTTCAAAAATACATGTACGGTAAAACCCCTCTAAACCAGACTTTAAATTCAGTATAAATATCAGTCTTGGAGACAGATGGCAGCTTAATACAAGATGAAAATAATGCAGAAAGTTCCTCGGCATGACTTTCACCCTGCATTAAGCAGCCAGCTGCCTAAAAAGTTTCTAAATTCTTATCTACTAGAAGTCGGGTTAAGAGGGGTTTTACTGTATTGTAAAAGGTGACAAATCTATACTTTTGAATGTATTTCAGAGATTTACAAGTGATACCCTAATTACCCTGGGTATTTTGACAAACACACTTATGCAAATAGTGCAGACCCAGATCAAACACCTCCTTAAAGGGCCCGTTTGAAGGGTTTTCACTATTTGCTACCATGTCTGTTTAATCTAAAGTTGCAAAGATGTTTCCAAACTGACTTATTCAGCTGTACAAACTGGTAGAGAGGAGAGACTGGGTGCTAGAACACTTAACCCTTTCCTTCATATAAATGCTTTCCACGCGTTTGTAAACAGAGTAGACCAAGATCTGATTACTCCTATAGAAGTCGTCTGATCAGGGTCTGCTCTGTTGGCTAATGGAATTTGAAATATCTTTTTCTTTACTTTCTTAAATGGCTAATTATTTCCACTTTTCATGTTTCATTATAACTACTTTGTTAATGAATATTCAGTAGGTATTGAAATTTGGAATAAACATAGAACAGGAATCAAGTTTCTTACATGGATCCGTTCCATTTGCGCTCTGTGTCTATATACATGTACTTTTTTAAACTATTGTTTTTGTTGATGTAATTATTGTTCAATTTCTCAGGGATTTTTTATAGTCAGTTTGAACTGTGCAGTAATTCCTTTTGAAACAAACTAAGTTTTCAAATATTATGCAGGTTATCGTGACCTAATTGCCAGTTGTACATTGTGTGTGTCGGTTTGTGATCAGGATCCTAGATGTTTGACAATTTTAAAATAAAACCATGCAAAGCATAGACTAATTGAATCTAAATAATTATATATGCAATACACAAAATAATGAGCAGGTGACAATTTTAAATTGAACATGGTACTTTCGAATTCATAGTTGTCCTAGCACAAAGTCTGGATCCTGCCTCTAAGTTTCATCGAAATGCATACTATTGACACCAGGACTGTATGTTAATATAGCATAATGCTTTAAAAAGTCCATAACAAGTTTCAAGAGGCATGCTTATGTTTTCTAGTTTGTTTACTTTAAAATGTATTTAGAGAAAAGAATATCAAAAAAGATAAAGAATAAAAAATATTAGAATCTTTTTTCTATTTGCGTTTGGTTGTGACGGGATTCGAACCAGGGACCTAGAGATTCATAGACGCAGCTCTTTCCCCTCGGCCACCGCTTGGGTCCCAATATATAAGTGTTACATGGTTCTATTTAAACGCTACAAAGGTGTGAAAAGCAACAACGACTAGTGAACGTACATACTTAATATGCAAATTATACAGACCCATTTTTCAGGAAATCTCCAAGTATAAAATGAATAGATTTTACCAATGACCTACTGTCAATCCAAACGCCTTTGTTCAAACAGCATGGTGTCTTTTTACAACAGAAGTCCGACATAAGGTCGTCGGATTCTGAAAGTTCCATACCCTTCCTGTGGTATTTACAAAAGTCCGATATGTTGTCGGATTCTGAGTTAAATGCCCCTTTTGCCTAGTCACTACTACTAGTCCACTTTTCATGTTTCATTATAACTACTTTGTTCATGAATATTCAGTAGGTATTGAAATTTGGAATAAACATAGAACAAATTCTCAGGGATTTTTTATAGTCAGTTTGAACTGTGCAGTAATTCCTTTTGAAACAAACTAAGTTTTCAAATATTATGCAGGTTATCGTGACCTTATTGCCAGTTGTACATTGTGTGTGTCGGTTTGTGATCAGGATCCTAGATGTTTGACACTTTTAAAATAAAACCATGCAAAGCATAGACTAATTGAATCTAAATAATTATATATGCAATACACAAAATAATGAGCAGGTGACAATTTTAAATTGAACATGGTACTTTCGAATTCATAGTTGTCCTAGCACAAAGTCTGGATCCTGCCTCTACGTTTCATCGAAATGCATACTATTGACACCAGGACTGTATGTTAATATAGCATAATGCTTTAAAAAGTCCATAACAGGTTTCAAGAGGCATGCTTATGTTTTCTAGTTTGTTTGCTTTAAAATGTATTTGGAGAAAAGAATATCAAAAAAGATAAAGAATAAAAAATATATTAGAATCTTTTTTGGTTTTGAGGTGATTCGAACCAAGGACCTAGAGATTCATAGACGCAGCTCTTTCCCCTCGGCCACCGCTTGGGTCCCAATATATAAGTGTTACATGGTTCAATTTAAACGCTACAAATGTGTGAAAAGCAACAACGACTAGTGAACGTACATACTTAATATGCAAATTATACAGACCCATTTTTCAGGAAATCTCCAAGTATAAAATGAATAGATTTTACCAATGACCTACTGTCAATCCAAACGCCTTTGTTCAAACAGCATGGTGTCTTTTTACAACAGAAGTCCGACATAAGGTCGTCGGATTCTGAAAGTTCCATACCCTTCCTGTGGTATTTACAAAAGTCCGATATATTGTTGTCGGATTCTGAGTTAAATGCCCCTTTTGCCTACACACTTATATATATAGGCTACTCTTTCTTTCTTTTTTTCTTTACTTTCTTAAATGGCTACTAATTGCCACTTTTCATATTTCATTGTAACTATTTTGTCCATAAATATTCAGTATGTATTGAAATTTGGAATAAACATAGAACAGGGAAAGGGTTAAGGAAATTAGGGTTTTTATAAATCAGACATTTCTTGCATGTGTTTGGTACTGACCAAGTAATGGTCAGAATCATCCGGGGTCCAGTCTAGACCTACAGTGTTCTCATTCAACGATAATGGTGAAATCATTAATTCTATTATGCTAAGTACGACTTGACTTGACCCTTACTTTCAAATAACGGAGTGATGGCTCTTTACTACATAAACTATCAATTTTGGCTCTATTGGCACAAAGTGGCAAGATGAGCTATTGGAATCGCCCTGTATGTGACATGTTCATAAAACAATTCTTTAAATGTCTTCCAAACTACTGACATGGTTTTCAGAAAAATCCACAGCAAAAAATCAATATGATATATATTATGTCCGAAACCTTCAGTACTGTCAGTACTTTGATTAAACTTATTACGGGCCTAAGGTAAACAATGGACGCGAATGCTACAGCGTTTTGGCCTAAGCTAGGTGAACGCCGGGGTGTGAGTATTTCCAGGAGCACAGACAATGAACTGTTTTTAGTGATAGACATATTGAATGAAATTCCGTGTAAACGGTATTTAATACAATCATGAATTGACGTCGAAAAGAAAACAGTGGCCCGGAAACAGCATAAATCGACGAAGTGTCAAAGAAGTGTATAGTTTTGCTGCCGTTGTTTTGCTTGTATTTTGAGGAATTAAATTGATGCAGGAGAGCAGAAAATTGGTTTTATGCAAGAATAGCGTTAATACACGTTTGTTTTCGGGCAATACATCTGCAGTGTCCCTCGGGAATGTTGTTGCCCTCGCCCTTCGGGCTCGGGCCAACAACAGTCCATCGGGACACTGCAGATGTTATTGCCCGAAAAAACGTGTATTAACCCTCTAATGACGTCATTTGTTATGACAACCACATTTGGCGTAAATATAAATGAGTGGGTGACTACAAAACAACGTCTTCGGTTAATTAAATAGGCCTTTAAAGTGTTTATATGATAAAAAGAATTTCATATTCGTGCTAATTACTTATATTAATTTCAATTCATAAGGTTGTTGCCTATAGAAATGTTGGTATAATTCTGTAAGAAGTCCTTCCCTTGTATTGATTTTACCCAATCGCGCGTATGAATACACTAGTCACGAGGTGTTCCAGATAAGGATTTCTTGTACGGCTATTTTTAGTAACTCAGCTTATCTAGCACGACTGAGAAGCGAGAAATACTCTGTGTGCAAATGCGTGAAAACACGTTGATGTGAGGGAAAGGGTTAAAATTTCAACAAATCAGAGATTGAGATGACTTTTCTTTTCAGAATGAGATAGGTTAATCTGAAAACCCAGGATCTCACTGGAGATCACAGATTGCTATCGAGAGCATGGGATCTCGCTATTTATTGTACAGGAAAAAACCTATAAACCGGATTTTAAATCTAGTATAAATATCGGTCTTTGTAAATACCGATAGGTGGCAGCTTGATGCAAGGTGAAAGTCCTCTAGGAGCTTTCTGCATGACTTTCACCTTGAATTAAGAAGCCACCTGCCGAAAAGTATCTAAATTCTTCTCTATTAGAATTCCGGTTTAATGAGGTTTTACTGTACAGACGGTGAAACCCTAGGTTCTCAAACGAGATCAGAGGTGTATCATTGCTTTAACGAACCAGTGTGTGTGAGGCAGTTGAGAATTTGCTGTTAGGCTTCATTTGATTTTGTGTTTTTAAAAAGAAATGATTTATTTCCATGCAAAACCCTCGTTTGTAATTACATGTACATGGGTTTTCTGATATAATTTCGTAAATAGTCACCGTGAACCTAGGTTGTCAAAACACTTATATTATTGACTCAAACTCCTAGGTTCGCACAGATAATATACCCATGTTCTCACTCGATAACCCTTTGCTCCATAAATTCGCCTTTGTAAACAGGGCAGACCCAGATCAGACGGATCCTAAAGGAACCGTCTGATCAGGGTCTACTCTGTTTGCTTATGATATAATATAGATATTATTCTACAGTTTCTGCTGTGGCCAGATTTCCCTGTCTCCAGTGCAATTATAACAAATTAATTTGATTAATATTCATGACGTTATTATTTCTTACATGAATATTCATGGAGGAAAGCGTTACGGGGCGATTCTAAGATGAAGCATAACAGGTTTACGTTTCTCGTTGAATACGGAAACGCAAAAACTGTACATGCATTTATTTATATTATTCCACGAACCCAGTACGTTCATGTGGAAAACTAATTGTGATGATATTTTAAAGGAAGCTTCTAAATTATTTTTCCGGTTTTTATATCTTGCGCTTTCCTTGATAAAAAACATAGATAAAAACTACGCTGTTTGATTTATCGCTTAAACACAATTTACTGCTATTACAGTTTGAACGATATTCCTCAAGTTGTCGTCGGTCTGCTTCATGTGTGTTATCTGACTGAGATCGTAGTTCCTACATTAAATTTCAATGACTTACCAAAACCAATTGACGCATTCTGCATTTGATTGTTCGGGATCGGATACTTGAATAGACTATACTGAATTAGAGTATAAACTATTTAAAAAAAAGTTCGCCACTCAGCGTTCAGTAATTCAAAGGTTGGAAATCTAAATGTAGGAATAAATATGATAAGCGAATGCTGACGAGTCGAGCAGACAAATCTAACTGCTGTTTTTCAGTGTAACAAAATACAGGTGTTTCAAGATCATAACCGGTCACTGCGTGCTTGTACAGGTTTGCTGAGAACATGAAAATGCTAGTCATACTCAAAACATCCCCCACCCTGATACTGATTTCGTAACTTTTCTATTACAGTAAAACCTCTCTATATAACGGACACTAATTGTGTTACTGTGTATGTATATTGGGGCAGGTGACTGCTTAAAGCAAGGTGAAAGTAAAACAGAACGCTCCTATAGGAGCGTTCTGTTTTACTTTCACCTTGCTTTAAGCAGTCACCTGCCTTTCACATACTTAATGTAATTTGGTGACCGTTATAGAGAGGTGTTACTGTACATACCATCGATATACTTGATCACTTTACGGTAATGTAAAACAAAATGCATGTAGGTATTTTCCCGACTCCCAAAACGTGGTTATAGATAATTAACTATTTGAGTGGGGGAATAAGTGAACCGACATTTGCAAACAGTGTAGACCCGGATCAGAGGAATCCAAGCGGAGTCCTCTGATCTTGTTCTACACTTTTTGTCATTAAAAATCGTCCTACATGCATAATATAGCTAGCCTTATATGTAGACCTACTGTTTGATATTGTACGTTTATATGTGGTTGAATAAAGAGGATATTCTGTTCTCTGACTCGCAATCTTTATAACTTCTGGTATAATCATAACAGCATATTAGTTATTGATATATCAGAGGCCCATATAAGATGCGTACATTAAAACATTTTCCAGAATAACTTCTGTATTTCTTCACCTAACCCTATGTTGACATGATTCTAAAGAGTGATCACACCATAGGGTTTGGTGGAGAAATAACGACTTTAGTACAGTAAACCCCCGCTAATGCGGCCACCTAAAAGAGACACATGTATAATTCTGGGTGCTAGATGCAGGTGGTAGCTTAATGCAGTACAAAAGTAATGCAGAAAGCTCCTCTAGGAGCTTTCTGCATTACCTTTGTCCTATATTAAGCAATTACCTGCGTATAAAGACACCCATGTCTATTCATTAAGTGGTCGCATTAGAGGGGCTCTACGGTATTTGAGCACGCATCTTTATCTGTTGTTCTGTATATGTATAATTGTTCTGCATTCCATGAACAAACTCTAATGTTATTATAACAGAGAAAAATAAACATTTATATAGCTTTGGTCTGTGTGTGTGTGGGGGGGGGGGGGTCTGATATTTATATCGAGTGTAGTGTACAGTACTTATAGGCAAATGCCGTACGTGCAAAATTTAATGTCCACCAGTTTGAATATGTACATAGTCTAATGAATTAAGAAAACTCCTCTCTATATATATGATATCCAGTTTCCAATGGAACTTATTTGTAATTTGTATAACGTTCAACAGTCTTGAAATATTTCTAAAATTAAATGTACATGTACATGTAGTTAAACGGCACAAATACAACTCTCTTTGTAACATTCATTAAACAGTAAAAACAATTTATTACAATATTTATCATTTAACGCTTTCGCTGCCAATGTCGCATCTGTGATTACCTATGCAAACAGCTTGGATCCAAATGAGACGCCGAATAACTCGGCGTCTCATCAGGATCCAAACTATTTATTAGGGCTTACTGTGACTATGTTTTTAAACAAAAATGAAGAAAATAAAAAAATGAAAATTTTAGCAGACGACAAAGTTAAAGTTAGCAGACGACAGAATTTGGCAGCGGAAGAGTTCCAGTTACCACCTGACATACCCATATATTTTCCATGGCTCGTGCGTCTTCCGGAACCAACACCACCTCAACGTTTACTCTTATCCCGCTATACGCGTCTCATCCGGATCCAAGCCGTTTGACACCCGGTCAAAAGTTTCTCAAGCATAAGCGAATCGGAAGTAGTCAAACTTGTAAAACATCCAAATTTAAGTTGACATTATATTTTCACACCGAGATACGGGCTAAGTAGCCTAATACCCAGTTTTCCCCCATTTCCCATCGTGAGTTTTGCAAAACACTGAACTAGAAACATAGATATGATACGTTAATCAAAAGTTGGGGGCGGGGGGGGGGGGGGTTCGAGAAAATCTTTCTAAATAGTGGTCAAAATATAGAAGTTGATGGGAAAATGTTTAGTATTTGAACTACGCGTTATCCAAGGCTCATCTGAACTAAAATAAATAAATGTTAAGCAAACATGTGAAGCTACAGATAAAGGTGCGTTCCCAGATACTAAAATCATCATTTCTCCACCAAACCCTATACTGTAACTACTCTTTAGAACCGTCTCTTTGAGAGAGGTCACAGCATAGGGTTTGGTGGAGAAATAAAGGAGTTACTCTTGAAAATGTTTAAATTTATCTGGACCTCTGATTCATTGCAGCAAAGCTGCTTTTCAGTGTGTGAGTGTGTGTTTGTCTGTATATGTGGTGTATATGTGTGTGTGTGGTGGGGGGGGGTTGAAATAATTAGATAAACACGAATAGCTTATCTCCCTAATGACCTGGATCTACACGGTTTGCATGTTCCAACCTAAATGTCAGGACTATAATTACAACACTTGGTTAACTATATCGTTCGCTTTTCTCAGGGAAAAGGCAGAAGACTCCCAAAATCCAGTTAACCCATTCCCACATAGGCTATTTTTAGACCCAACCTCTTTGAATAAAGCTACTGAAAAGGAGCATTTACTAGCAAAAAGGAACATTTTAGACTAGTGTAGGTTTGAAACCATTGTGATAAATAGAGCATTTGCTCCTAAGGAGCAAATGCTCTATTTATCACAATGGTTTCAAAAAGTATTTTTTACTTAGGCGTCAAAAAGCGTCAATATGAGGGAATGAGTAAACCGTTTACTCCATGCGTATTCATGAAAGAAATAATGACACCATGAACATAAATTTTCTAAAATTTTCTGTATTATTTCGCCAATTTATTTGTCATAATAGCACATGGTGACAGGATGTTTTGGCCAAGGCAGAAACTGTGCATATAATCATATCTATATTATATCTTAAGCAAACAGAACAGACCCTGATCAGACGGCTTCTACAGAGCCGTCTGATCTGGGTCTGCTCTGTTTGCAAATGAGTAGTAAAGCGAACTGGTGGAGTATACAGGGTTATGTCAGCCAATCAATGATCGGTATGTCTGGAAGGCCATGCATAATAAAAGTCGCCTTAAAGTAGAAAAAACTGAGCTGATAATTGTGTGCAATTTTATTAGCAACGCCAACAAAATTGGCTACTTCCTAGTTTGAAAACGCTTGTAGTCTTGGAAATATTTTCGACAAACGCAAAAAAAACGACAACGTACGAACGCAGACGCCCTTGTTAACATCTCTTGTAAATAGTTTCCTCGGGGCGTCTGTCAAATAAACACTGTAACAATTACAAAGCCATTTCCACAGCCTCTTTATAGCCACACAGCAGCAGTAACGCCACTAATTCAAACAGAAATACCGTTAAACCAGACCCACCAATAGCACCCCCATATACCACAAAAACTTGCTGCTTTATCCCTTTCCCTCATGTAAACACTTTTCACGCATTTGCCAAAAGAGTAGACCCAGATCAGACGGCTCCTATAGGAGCCGTCTGATCAGAGTCTGCTCTGTTTGCTAATGAACTTAATTTTGATAAATCTGTTTCTTTAGTTTCTAAAATGGCTACCATGTTCTACTTGTTATATTTCATTATAACTATTTTGTCCATAAATATTTGGTAGGTATTGACTTTTGGAATAGATATAGAACAGGGCAAGGGTTAAACGTAACACACCTACTCATACGTAACTTCAACCGTTTTCTGCATGACACTATTTGTTGTTGACTGTGTGTCGGTTGCAAATTGTGACGGGTACATAGTTAATCAACGTCTGATCTGGATCCAACCTAAGACCGTGAGTGATGCTGCACAGTTGTGCAAAGGCAAGCCTAACATACACTCCCATCAATTTATAACAGGAGTGCTTTCAATTTAAATACCAAAAACTGCATAGAATTCGAAGTCCAAGATGCATGCCTTCATTGCAAGGTCTTCTTAGCTACGGTGGCCACCGTTAGATGTTCATTGTAATCTTTGCAGAGGTGTCCATGAAAGGACAGACGTAAAATATACTAAAAATAAATGCACTCAACAATATTTATTCGAAGTAAATAATGTTTTCAAAACTCATAGGTAACTTTTCCCATCATATGGAATAATGTTAACAGACTGGATCCAGATGAGGTACCAAGCGCCATCAGGATCTTAACAGTCTGACATTGTAACTACAGTAAAACCCGGCTGATGCGACCGCCTGAAATCTATAATTCTGGGTGCTAGATGCAGGTGGTAGTTCAATGCAGGACAAAAGTAATGCAGAAAGCTCCTCTAGGAGCTTTCTGCATTACTTGTGTCCTGCATTAAGCAACCACCTGCTTATAAAGACAACCATGTTTATTCATTAAGTGATCGCATTGGAGGGGTTGTACTGTATATTAATTAACCCTTCGCTTGCTATTCACGTCAATATACCTACCTGTAAATAGTGAAGACCCAGATGAGACAGCTCCTGCAGGAGCTGTCTCATCAGGGTCTGCACTATTTACAAGTTGATCGTGCAACCAGTGCACTCCACAGCAGTGATTGCACAGCGAAATTCTTGTACACAGTGAATATATATGTAATTATACAACAGAGCATGGGCATGGGTAAAGAAGGAGAAATGTATTTTAAAATTCAGCAAGAGAATGGTTAATTCGTTCGCAGCCAATGTCACATTTGTAATTACCTATGCAAACGGTTTGGATCCAGAGCAACTCGGCGTCTCATCAGGATCCAACGTGTTACTGTGATAACGTTTTTGAAAGAAGATGGGAGTAAAGTCGTCAACAAACGAAAATTGTAACAGACGACAAATTTTGCAGACGACAATATGTGACAGCGAAAGTTTGTTACTGTGATACTGTTTTTAAATGAAGATGGGAGTAAAGTCAACAAACGAAAATTGTAACAGACGACAAATTTTGCAGACGACAATATGTGACAGCGAAAGTTTGTTACTGTGATACTGTTTTTAAAAGAAGATGGGAGTAAAGTCAACAAACGAAACTTGTAACAGACGACACATTTTGCAGACGACACTATTTGACAGCGAAAGAGTAACGAGATAAATCCAAAATGATTAAAGCAAAATATAGTGTGAAAACATATTTTTGTAGATGGAAGTTATTCCAAATGGTGTTTGATATAGACCTTCGCGTTAACTCTAACGCTGGCAAATTTTGTCGTCTGCAAACTTTGTCGTGTGCTAGAATTTTCTATTTTTAATTTTATTCATTTTTGTTTCAAGAAACAGTCACAGTAACAAACAGTTTTGATCCTGATGAGACGCCGAGTTACTGTTAGCATAGGAAATCACAGTCATTGGCAGCGAAAGAGTTAATGGCGAATCTGTTTCCATTTTTTTTGCAAACTGAATGGATCCAGACGAGACACCGAGAAACTCGGCATCATAGTTTGATATTGTTATTATGGCCTTTTAAACAAAAATGAAGAATATTAAAATAAACCAAAAAAATAAAGAACACGACAAATTATGCAGACGACAATGCTTTGCAACAAAAGCGTTAAGGTCTATGGCACCTGGAAGTACTTACCGGCTGCTTTAGGGGATTACCCTCCCAACATCTCGGATTGCCCTATGTTTCCCCATACCTGAAACTGTCGTCTGCACTGTTTGTCAGTTGAGACGATTGCTAACCGATTTGTATTTTACCCGGTTTGTTGTTTATCGTTAGTTATAAATATGTTAAACCATTTTGATTTTGATCATATATAACGTAGATTAGGTGACTCTTAAAAGATATTAACTCACCGTCTAGAGGTCGTGTTAAAGGAATTTGCTTGTTAACCCTAATTCTAATGAATACATAATATCTGTTCAAACTTCGTTCAGATGCATCTTGTATTTATTTCCGATTCTTTCAAACTCCACGGACACTATTGACCGAGTGTCAAACAGCTTGGATCCTGATGAGACGCCGAGTTACTCGGCGTCTCATCTGTATCCAAGCTGTTTGCAAATATCAATCTGTTCGCTCTTAGCAGGCAAACAGTTAATCAGGAACGTTAATTCGCAGCACGCGAGTTTGACAGATGGTAAAATTATAGGATAAATGCATCAGTTCTGAGAAGAGTCAAATTACCTACACACCAGGTTCAGTTATCACATTTTCCTTTGAACATTGTTAGTTTCAATTACAGTGAAGTCTCGTTAATTCGAACCTCACAATAAGTATAACTCTGTAGTATTAAAACAGCTTGTAGTTTAATGCAGGGCAAACGTAATGCAGAAAGCTCCTATAGGAGCTTTCTGCATTACTTTTGCCCTGCATTAATAAGCAATAACCTGCTTTTTACAGACTCCTGTGTCAAACGATTGAATGGTCGATTTAGAAATAGTTCACAGTACTAATTTTTCACCATGCATTGCAAGCCTTTCAAGGAAATTTGTGATTAGGTTTGAGTGTTATTTAACTGTTCACTCCATAAATATTTATGCAAGAAATAATAACATCATGAATATTAATTAACTACATGTACGTATTTATAATGGCACTAATAACATAGGACATTTTCATCATGATAGAATCTGTAGAATTAGATTTACATTATTTCATAAGCAAAAAAGTAGACCCTGATCAGACAACTCCTCTTGAGGTCGTTTGATCTGGGTCTACTATGTTTGTAATAGCGTAGAGAGGCGTATAATATATGGATCAACGGGTTAACACCTCACTGAAGCGGATGCACACATTGTTCTTATTTACAAACATAGTAGATCCAGATCAGACATGTCGTCTAAGGGCCGTCTGATCATGGTCTGCTCTGGAATGGTGTAGTTCTGATTCTGCAATATCTATCCTGACAGAACATTCCCGTTTTCATATTCTATTATAACAATTCAGCTAAATATTATTCAAGAGTCATTATTTCTTACATGAATTTTTATTAGGGAATGTTTTAGATTGCCAGTTTCGTCTAAAATAGGCACATTCGTGTTTAGAGATTTTCTTTGAAACTGCTAACATTTTAATTCATTCTGATATAAACAGAAAACAAGTTAACATTATATAAACACAGGAAGCTTAGGCCAAGGCAAAACATAACGATGGATTTCTATAAGCAAACAGAGCAGGCTCTGATCAGTACGAACCGTCTGACCCATGTCTACTCTGCTTGAAAAGGCGTTGTCATCCAGCTTGTGGGGTTGGGAAAGCGTTAGGTGATCGATTTAACCCATTCCCTAATAGGCTATTTTTAGACCCAACCTCTTTGAATAAATCTACCGAAAAGGACCATTTACTAGAGAAAAGAAACTGTTAGAGTTTGGTAGTTCTGAAACCATTGTGATAAATAGAGCATTTGCTCCTATGGAGCAAATGCTCTATTTATCACAATGGTTTCAAAAAGTGAATTTTGCAGAGGCGTCAAAAGGTATCGAATATGAGGGAATGGGTTAAATGGCCACTACTGTAGTTACACAATTATAACTCATAGTTTGAGTTCGGATTGGCACCACCATTGCTACTTGCATATCACCGCTAGTTCGACTCGCACGTTCGAAATAGCTTTGTTCTGCATCGTTACAAATCAGCGCGTTTGTCAGGAAGGCTTCTGTCTCAGACACGCCAGGTAAATTGCGTTTTTATCGTCATGCTCATAAAACCCAACACCTGGAAGGAAGATGGGTTAATCACTGGGGACATATACGCGTCAATCAAATGAAGACATAATTTATATAGACACCAGCGAGCGGGAGGAATATCAAAACAACATAAAACCCAACTACACGTTTCCACTGGAACTCTAGCAGAGCGGTTAACGAGATGGGATGTTTGAAATTCTTTTCGTCTCCAGCAATAAAGAGTTAATTGAATGGTTCAAAATTTCTAATTGCCGGTTTCCCCGTTATTGCTTGGAACATCAGAGACACAAGGTAGTACACTAAAATAGATAAAGAATTCAGAATTCTACCATGATAAAATTATCTGTTCTCCTCGACATTCAGACAAACATATAGTTTGAAGTATGCTATTGACGAAATCGTACTTTCTTTTGCCAGCACTTTGGTTTTCTTTGAGGTTTGGGGCAAAGGAAATGGTTTTGAATGAGCAATACAAAGAGACTTGGCGTCACTCCGACGTACATCTGTATATGAACTGCCATATGAGATACACCTGTATACAAACTAGTATAAGAGAGGTACATCTGTATACGAACTGCTATAAGAGAGGTACAGCTGTATACGATCTGCAATACAAGGTACATCTGTACACGAACTGCTGTATGAGAGTTGCATCTGTACACAAATTGCTAAAAGAGAGGTACATCTATATACATACTGCTATAAAGGAGGTACATCTGTATACAAACTGCTATAAAGGAGGTACATCTGTATACATACTGCTATAAAGGAGGTACATCTGTATACATACTGCTATAAAGGAGGTACATCTGTATACATACTGCTATAAAGGAGGTACATCTGTATACATACTGCTATAAAGGAGGTACATCTGTATACAAACTGCTATAAAAGAGGTTCATCTGTATACATACTGCTATAAAGGAGGTACATCTGTATACATACTGCTATAAAGGAGGTACATCTGTATACAAACTGCTATAAATGAGGTACATCTGTATACACACTGCTATAAAGGAGGTACATCTGTATACACACTGCTATAAAAGAGGTTCATCTGTATACACACTGCTATAAAGGAGGTACATCTGTATACATACTGCTATAGGAGAGGTACATCTGTATATAAACTGCTATAAGAGAGGTACATCTGTATACATACTGCTATAAAGGATGTACATCTGTATACACACTGCTATAAAGGAGGTACATCTGTATACAAACTGCTATAGGAGAGGTACATCTGTATACATACTGCTATAAAGGAGGTACATCTGTATACACACTGCTATAAAGGAGGTACATCTGTATACACACGGCTATAAAGGAGGTACATCTGTATACATACTGCTATAGGAGAGGTACATCTGTATATAAACTGCTATAAGAGAGGTACATTTACGAACCGTTATACGAGGTGCATCAGTGTATGAGCTGCTATAAGAGAGGTACATTTGTATACATACTGCTATAAGAGAGGTACATTTGTATTCGAGCTGTTATTAGAGGTACAGTGCTCCCTCTCTACAACGGCCCTCTCAATAACGATTCTCTCCTTACAACAACGCATTTCACTGTTTCCGAAACAACAAGGCTCCAGAAACAACTTTTTCCATCGTATTTTCTTTATGCCTCCATCAAACCCTATGTTGTGACCACTCTTTAGAATCGTCACTTTGTGACGATTCTAAAGAGTGGTCACAACATAGGGTTTGATAGAGGCATAACGGTTTTAGTTCTCGAAATACACCTTATCTGGGGATCTGCAAACAAGCTAATTATGTTTGATTTTCCCTCCCTATAACAACTCCCTCTGAACAACACATACAATATTCGTATCCCAAAGGGTGTCGTTGTAGAGAGGGAGCACTGTACATATGTATACGAACTTCCATGAGAGAAGTACATCTGTATACGAAGTGCTATATGAGCTGTATTTGTAATTGAACTGCTTTACGAGGTACCTCTATACGAGAGACACATCGGTATACGAACTGCTATTATGAGCTACATTTGTAAATGAACTGCTATACGAGGTACATCTATAAGAGAGGTACATCTGTATACAAACTGCTGTATGAGCTACATTTTTAAATGAACTGCTATACGAGGTACATCTATAATAGAGGTACATCTGCATACGAACTGCTGCATGAGCTACATTTTTAAATGAACTGCTATACGAGGTACATCTATAAGAGAGGTACATCTGCATACGAACTGCTGTATGAGCTACATTTGCATACGAACTGTTATACGAGGTACATCTGCATACCATTTGCTGTAAGAGATATATCTGTAAGAGATAGATCTGAAATTACAGTTTGTGCTGTTATAAAAAAAATACTCGTGTTCATATGCCATTTGAAAAGATAAACTAATTAATATCTATGGTGTCATTATTTCTTACATGAATATTCATGGAGTAAAGGGTTTATACAGTGAACTGTGCCAGAGAATACAGATTGATGTGCATACTTAGTAAAGCTCTATTATTTAGCCTTTCGCCATCGCTATATCCTTTCCCCTGTTATGTAAGACTTGTATATGAGCCATCTGATCAGGGTCTACTATGTTTGCAAATGCGTGAAAGTGTGTTTATATGAAGGAAAGGGTCAACTGCAAGACATATTTCGCTTAGTATGTATAAAGGTTAAATGAAGACAACATTCCCAGAACAGTTAATACCCAGAGTACAGCTGACTTCTGTCAGAAGTGCAAATAAAAAAGGTAACTTGAAGTGTTGATACTAGAATTCAAGAGCAATGGGTATGATTTCTCAAGTCAATGAGGCCATCTAATTTATTGTAACCACTGCTCTCATCCTCTATAGAGGTAGCCTTAACGCTATACTCCATAGGCTATTTTTAGACCAAACCTCTTTGAATAAATCTACCGAAAAGGAGCATATACTAGAGAAAAGGAAAATGTCAGAATTGTGTAGTATTGAAACCATTGTGATAAATAGAGCATTTGCTCCTATGGAGCAAATGCTCTATTTATCAATGGTTTCAAGAAGTGGCCATTACAGAGGCGTAGAAAGGCGTATTTATGGAGAAAGGGGTTAACGCTACACTCCATAGGAGCAAATGCTGTATTCGTCACAATGGTTTCAAACCTACAGTCTAAAATGTCATTTTCTCTAGTAAATGTTCCTTTTCGGTAGATTTATTCAAAGAGGCTGGGTCAAAAACTATTCTAGGAGGGAATGGGACCATTGAATCGGACGTAGTCATATTAACCCTTTCCTCCATAAATACGCCTTTCTACGCCTCTATAATAATTACTTTTCGAAACCATTGTGATAAATAGAGCATTTGCTCCTTTGGAGAAAATGCTGTATTTATCATAATGGTTTCAATACTACAAAATTCTAAAAATTGTCCTTTTCTGTAGTTAATGCTGCTTTTCGGTAGATTTATTCAAAGAGGCTGAGTCTAAAAATAGCCTATGAGGTAATGGGTTGAACATATCAACATTTTGAGCAGACATTTTTTAATGCGAGTTAAGCACCAGATTAACTCATTTGCGATAACGAATGGTCCTTTGCAAATTATTCAAACCAAGGTGCCAATTTATCCAATGTCCTGTTAGGATCCAGTCCGTGGTTTTAACCCTATCCATGGTTTATGTTTATTCCAAATTTCAATGACTACTGAATGTTAGAATCTAATAGTAATAAGGAAATGTGGAAGGTGGAACATTGTAGCCATTTTGGAAAGTAAAGAAAAAGAGATTTTAAATTCCAATAGTAAACAAAGCAGACCCTGATCAGATGGCTCCTTTAGGAGCCGTCTGATATGGGTCTACTCTGTTCGTAAATGCATGAAAACACGTTTATATGAAGGAAGGGGCTAAGATAAAATACTCAACCTTCTATGAGAATCGAAGAGTGTGGAAATGTTGCAAATAAAAATAACAAGTGTGGTTCCGCAATTGTAGGTCTGTGAATTGCGGTGAATGAGGCCAAAGTAAAAAGAACTCAACAGTTGCTCCTTGTGATTGATAAATCATCATATTCTGGTGCAAGATACTTGAAATTATCAGGAGGAGTACAGGACTCCTCGGCCACAAGAATGCTGAAAAATATGACTCATTCGGAACTAACAAATGACAAAATAAACTGTATGCGAATACAAATCATTTACCCCCATATTTATAGTAGAGATAAAAGGTACATGGCGAAGACCCAGATCAAACTTCTTCCGAAAGAGCATGTTGACCAGTGTCTACACTGTTGGCTATTATGTTTGTCTTATTTCACCCTTTCCTTCATATAAACGTTTTTTCACGCATTTGCAAACAGAGTAGACCCAGATCAAACGGCTCCTATAGGAGCCGTCTGATCAGGGTCTGCTCTGTTTACTATTATGTTCTTTTGTCTATTACATGCAATATTCAGTAGGTATTGGACTTTGGGATAAACACAGAACAGGGAAACGAGTGCACAGGCATTTGTAAACAGGCAGAGAAGCCCTCTGATCAGGGTCTGCATTGTTTGTCATTCAACATCATGTAGCACTTTATTTTACCTGTTAACTTACTTAACCCATTTACCGCCGCAGTCGCATAAATGCACCACGACAAATAGTGCAGTCCCAGACCAGACGCCGCCTTTTCAAGGAGGCGTCTGATCAGGGACTTCACTGTTTGTCTCAATCTCTATTTCTATATATGTGCTTTATTCATTTGAAATTTGCATTTATTTATCTCATTTCCTTATTTAACTGAATGATTTAAAGAACTTGGATTGCATATGACAATTAGAAATTTGGCACCGAAAGGGTTAACTCTTTCCGTCATATAAACGCCTTTCCACGCCTTTGCAAACATAGTAATCTCAGATCAGAGGTTCCCATAGGAGCCGTCTGATCAGAGTCTGCTCTGTTTGCTTATGGAATTATAATATATCAAACTCTACAGTTTCTACCAATACCAAAAAAGCATGTGTACACATACCATTATGAAAAATCTACTAATAAATATTCATAATGTAATAAATTTTTACAGGGAAAGGTTTAAAAACTTTAAATCACAGGTCTTTGACACTAATTCTATACCACGCTATATAACTAATATATATATAATACATATATATAATATATGATAGTAATTAATATATTTTATATAGATATATGTAATAAAAAAAAGCGAGTGCCAAAGACGTATGGTTTAACCCTTTCACAGCCAATGTTACAAAAATGCACTAATACAAATAGTGCAGTCCCAGAACAGACGCCGCCCTTTCAAGGCGGCGTCTGATCCGGGACTTCATTTTTTGTCTCAAGCTCCATTTCGATATCTGTGCTTTATTCCTTTGAAATTCGCATTTATTTATCGCATTTCCTTATTTTACCGAATGATTTAACAAAATTGGATTGCCGAGGACAGTTAGACATTTGACACCGAAAATGTTAATTATGTTTCCAACATCCCCGTCTATGATCTAATAAAAATACTACCTAGACATGAAAATTGTGTCTAGTTGTTGAACCTCTTCCCTGGTGAATATTCAAAGTAGAAAACAATGACATAATGAATAATCTTTAGCTGAATTTCTATAATGGCATATGACCATACTTTTTCGTACTTGTTTAAACTGTAGAACCATGTCTATGCGATTTCTGAAGCAAACATAACAGACCCTGATCAGAAGGAACCGTCTGATCTGAGTCGACTCTGTTTCGAAAGCGTGAAGTTAAAGGGTTTGTGAATGCTAGTCGCCTAGGGGTCATTAACCTCTTCCTTCATAAAAAATTCTTTTCACGCATTTGCAAAAAGAGAAGACCCAGATCAGACGGCTCCTATAGGAGCCGTCTGATAAGGGTCTGCTCTGTTTGCTTATGGAATTTGGTAGATCTGTTTACTTACTTTCTAAACTGGTTACAATGATCCACCTGCCATACCATATTTCAATATAACTATTTTGTCCATGAATATTCAGGAGGTATTGAAATTTGTAATAAACACAGAGCAGGGACAGGGTTAATGCACTGTATTTGTGAATGTAAGTCGTCTAGGGGGCTTTAATGGCGCCCATAATGTAGTGGGGGATATTCGGACCATCTCTGGCATGCTCCACAGTCATATTCTCGTTAACGACCAGGTGAGAATTAGTTTACCTGGTGAAAGTTACAACGACCATGATGACGACGGAGAAGCCTTATAGCTTCTAGGATAGCTCCTGGGAGATGGCGCTGACAGATAGCAAGGTTTCACGTGGAATAATTGTCCCAAGTAATGTTGGTAAACTGACTTTAGCTAGAGTGCGTTATTCGCGTTAACTCATCTATACCAAACGTGCTATTAAACCCATTCCTTCATGTTGAAGACTTTTGACGAACTAAAGGTCACTGTAAAGGTCACTTTCTGAAACAATTGTGATAAATAGAGCATTTGCTCCTATAGGAGCAAATGCTCTATTTATCACAATGGTTTCAAACTACAAAATTCTAAAATGTTCCTTTCCTCTAGTTAATGCGCCTTTTCGATAGATTTATTCAAAGAGGTTGTATCTAAAAATAGCGTATGAGGTAATGCGTTAATGGAACGTAGACGAACATGCCAGACTAGCTCAGGTGAAGCTTTGATGAACCATTTGATCTGTGTCTTGACATTTTCCAGTTCAGTTAATTATCAAATTAAAGACTATACCAGATTTCAGTAACCCATAGTGTACGTAATAAATTAAATGGTATTTCACGAAATGTCTCTTAACCCTTTCCCTGTTCTATATTTATTCCCAAACTTCAGTACCTACTGAATATTTATGGACAAAATAGTTATAATGAAATATGGAAGTTGGAACATTGTAGCCATTTTAGAAAGTAAAAAACAGATCTATCAAATTACATTAGCAAACAGAGCATATCATGGGTCGTCTCTTTTTGCAAATGCGCGAAAATGCGTTTATATGAAGGACAGGATTTATCACTTGCACTGTTCAGAAAATACATTCTCCTTTATTTAGCTCTCAATACAATTTTCAAATTACGTTGAAATTATTCTATTTATGTAGCTCTCAATACAATGGAAGTTAAATCTATATTGAAATTATTCTGTTTAACCCTTTACTCAATGAATATTCATGTAAGAAATAATGACATCATGAATATTAATTAGATTAAATTGTTATGATAGCACATGGACACAGAAAGTTATGACCATGGCAAAATGTAGAATCATATCTATATTATTTCATACGCAAACAGAGAAGACCCTGAATTCAGACGGCTCATATAGAGCCGTCTGATCAGGGTCTGCCCTGTTTGCAATGGTGTAGAAAGGCGTTTATATGGAGTAAAGGGTTAATAATACTCAATTAAATTACTACATGTATTTATTTTTTTCTATTTATAGTGATAGGAAGCTTGCTGTTTTCGTGAATGGGAACCAGCACGTGGAGACGTACAGAAATACACATGGACAAACTAGTAAGCAGGTAAGTAATACAAATACAATAGAATATGTCTTAAGCGATCTGTCATAACCTGTCTTAAGCGACCTGTCTTAACCCTTTCCCTCATATAAACGTGTTTTCACGCATCTGCAAACAGAGTAGACTCAGATCAGACGGCTCCTATAGGAGCCGTCTGATCAGAGTCTGCTCTGTTTGCTAATGGAATTCGATAGACCTGTTTCTTTACTTTCTAAAATGGTTACAATATCATAACTATTTTATACATGAATCTTCAGTAAGTATTTGGATTTGGAATAAACATAGAACAGGGAAAGGGTTAACCTATCTTAAACGATCTTATATTGATTACTTACAGAAGTCTTCAATCTCACATAGGAGCTCTCTACATTACGTTCGACCTGCATTAAGCCACCACTTGTCTTAAAGACCCAGAATTAGGCCTCTTTTATACGTCGTTTAAGATAGGTTCTACTATACATCATTAACCCATTTGCTTCCAGTGGACTCTTCCATGCTTATAATTATATTGGATTAGTTTATCTTTTATCTCAGGGATGTATGGTGTAAATTTTCATTTTTGTTATGGCGTTCGGAACGCCATATAGCAGTCGGTCTCTTTACGGCAACGTGTTCACTATTCTAGTGAACATGCGCAAGACAAAAACAATCAATTCTGCACTAGTTTTGTTGTAAAATGTTCATGTATTTGTTTACTCTTCGTGTATTTAATAATGTTGCGCTATGTAAGATAATTAATACTAATATACACAAAGATAAACTAATTTTTTAATAAAATCCAAAGAAGACGCGAACTAATATTTTTACCGTAGTTTTCGCAACATCTTGGCGTTCTAAAGTAGAAGGAATATCGCCGAGGTTTCCGATTGCATTTTTTTTACACATTCGTAACTGATTAGCATCTAGACCTACATTTTCAGCCAATCAAATTGCCTTTTGCGTCGTTTCGGTAATTTCCGTTTGACCCGTACACAAATTAGAAAATAGGAAGTTTCATAAAGGACAAGGTCAAAGAAATCTAAAATTATCAACCAATGAAATTCGGAATTCCAATATACACATGTATCACGCAACGAACAGCGTGTTTTGACAATAACACCCAACGTCATGAGAAGTCTAATTCTTAAAAGAAGTAAAACCGTAAAAACACAGGGTTCTATCGGCTTATCAAAGTAGGTATTATCCATAGAAGGTTTTCAACACATATGCAATCAAATTATATTCTAGTGTCAATAATAACTGTGAAAATATAGCCTCTGATATGTATCGTGTAACCGCCGACACTGTCATTTTGCTCAAGGCGTTTGTGTCGTGTAAAAGCGAAAGTGGGTAGCAATTTGTTGAAATGTCTTTCCCAGATTACAACTCTACTTCAGACTGTAGTTCTGAATTTGAGTTTCAACAGATTCCAAACAACTACCGTAATTGTAAGTATGGATCTACTTAGTAATTGAAAATCAAACCAGTCTACCTTCAATGTGTAAGCAGACTACAGTTATTCAAAGTAAATGAGTGCTGAACATGGAAAAATAAATGTAATGTGTAAGAATTAGTTGAACAAAACATGTAGGATTATAGATTATAGGTAGCCTTTGTATATCTTTGATGTTGTGCTTCAGTTTTTGCATCAGCTTTGGATATGAAAGCATTAATTGACCCTTTACTCCATGAATATTCATATAAGAAAGAATGACATCATGAATATAAATAAGATACTTCTTTTGGCCATAGTGGAAACTAGAAGCATGTCTATATATGTAAACAGCAGACCATCAGATGGCCCCTTTGGTTTCAGTCCGTCATATTTGTATGCCCCAGTCAATGAGGAGGGGGTGCTTTTGCCCTGTTTGTTGGTTTGTTGGCTTGGCTCAAACTTTAATGTTGGCATGCCTGTGCAACTTACGGAGGTGAACTATTATTATTATTTTTCGGGGGGGGGGGGGGGGGGGGCTTATTAAAATCAAGGTCATATAACAGTTAAATGTCAAATTAAATTACGGGTCAAATTTATATTGGTGAAAATCAGTGGCATAGTGTTTCACTTACACGTGCTGTTAATTAATATTTTTATCAATTCCAAGACGTCAGGCATTGTTATTAACGTGTACAGCAAGTTCTCCCCTTACACTTAACATCCATATCTAACCCGAACGCCATTATCGCCATTCAGGCCTTTGATTTTGTTGTACATTGAATTATTTCCTATCAGCAAACAGTATAGACTCTGATCAGACGCCGCATTATTCGGCGTCTGATTAGAGTCTATATTGTTTGCACACATCCCATATATGGGTTCGTGGGAGCAAATGGGTTAACTTAACGTGTTTCAGTCATATATTTCTGGAACATTCTGTTTTGTTTACGCTTGCCGCCAAAATAAGTTTCGTATAACAACAGCTTTCAGTTTCAGAGTGGAATTTCCATTCAAAAATGTAAATGGTGTGTCTGACAATTTAGATCCTGGTGAGACTCTCGAGTTGTTCGGCGTCTGATCTGGATCCAAACTAGATCTATTTGCAAATGTAATCACAGTTCGAACATTCCAGAAACTTCTATAACATGTCGATTATGTTGACTTTTAGAGTACCGTATATTACTTCGCTGCAGAGGGATTAAATAAAGTTTCTCCTGAATTTCTGCAAACAAGCTATCATTTTCAGTAGCTGAATCCAAATATAATGTACGTACCGTGACTATAGGGGTCCTGAGGCATGCTCCTCCGGGAAGTTTTAGAATTGTGTAGTTTTGAAACCATTGTAATAAATAGAGCATATGCTCCTATAGGAGGCGTCAAAAGGCAACAATATGTATTGAGGGAATGGGTTAAATCGTGCATGATAGTACATAACGTTTATCAAAGTCTACCCCACTTAACCTTCGAGTTTTGTTCCATTTGTTTTACCTTTCAGATTTATGTTACGCACGTGCGTAAGTACGTATCGCTTGCTACGCCGCTGATTTGTGAGAAATGGTAGATCTATTAGGTATTACAATTACGGCCAATGCTGACAATTAGATCATTTACAGTGACACGCTATATATTCATCAGAACAGAAACCGAAACCGAACGGTGCATCTTCGCCTTGCAAACTTTCTAACGAAATATAGAACCTTAAGATACGTAAATTTAAACATTTTCAAGAATAGCTTCGAGACGATTCTAAAAAGTGGTTACGATATTGGATTTGGTGGAGAAATGACGATTGTAGTATTTGGGTACGCACCTTTATTTGTAGCTTGTTTATACATGTAAGCTTCAGTCTGGTCAAAAATATTCTAAAATTGCATGCACTGCAAATCCATTAACCCATTACCTCATAGCCTTTTTTTTTTAGATACAACCACTTTGAATAAATGTACCGAAAAGGAACATTAGCTAGAGAAAAGGAATTTTTAGAATTTTGTAGTTTGAAACCATTGTGATAAATAGAGCATTTGCTCCTATAGGAGCAAATGCTCTATTTATCACAATGGTTTCACAAAGTGACTTTTAAAGAGTTGTCAAAAGTCGTCAATATGGGGAAAGGGGTTAATGCAATTCAAATCTGTCAGAAATGAAAAGTTATATCGTGTATCGTTAATGAATACTCCTTGGATAATTGAATTACATGTAATTCTTTATTTAATTAATTCTCTTCCAATGTCTTTGTTAGATGTGCCATGTGAATGAAATTGAAGCTATTAATTTTATTCGCAATATATTGATTACTTTTTAACCCTTTCCCTGTTTTAATATTCACGAAAGAAATAATGACATCATAAATGCTTAATACCTGAACTTTTATAATGACATATGTACACATGCTTTCGTTTTAATATTAGTAGAAGTTGTATAGTTATATCTATTATAATTTCATCACCAAACAGAGCACATCCTGATCAGACGGCTCTTACAGGAGTCGTTTGATCTAGGTCTACTCTGTTCGCAAAGGCGTGAAAATGCATTTACAGGGTGTCCCAAAAAAACCGGAACCTTGGATCAAATGTGTATTTTAACCGATGTAACCGGACACTTTAAAATATAAATATGTACTATTGTAGTTAAGTCATTTGTGCATATGTCTGCCAAAGTTCTCCAAAATATGCATTAGTTTTAATGAATGCACCTAAAATCTGTTTAGATGAATATGTTTAGACAAAATTTAGACAGCATGTGGCAAAATGTTGTCTCTACTAAGCTATATGTGTATACTTTTAATTTAAGTTAGCAATGGTGATATAAATGGGATAATTTGCAGGTCTTTATCCAGGGTTCCGTTTTTTGGGACACCCTGTATATGAGGGAAAGAGTTAAGCTGTGGTTAATTAGACATAGCATGTGTCGTCAACGTATCAGATTAGATTAAGATTAGACGGCTCCTCTAAGAACCGTCTGATCATGACCTGGCTGGAATTATCAGAGATCTGATTCAATAGTTTCTGTCAATGCTAAAAACAAACCCTGTAGTTACATGGTAATTCATGTTTTTAAAATAATTATTTCTTAACCCTTCGCTTGCTATCCGCGTCAATATACCTACCTGTAAATAGTGAAGACCCAGATGAGACAGCTCCTGCAGGAGCTGTCTCATCAGGGTCTGCACTATTTACAAGTTGATTGTGCAACCAGTGCACTCCACAGCAGTGATTGCACAGCGAAATACTTGTACACAGTGAAGATATATGTAATTATACAACAGGGCAAGGGTAAAGAAGGAGAAATATATTTTAAAATTCAGCAAGAGAAGGGTTAAATGAATATTCATGAAGTAAATGGTTAACCCATTACCCCATAGGCTATTTATAAACCAAGCCTTTTTTAACAAATCTGCTGAAAAGGAGTATTTGCCAGAGAAAATACAACTTTAAGAATTATGTAGGTTTGAAACCATTGTGATAAATAGAGCATTTGCTCCTTAGGAACAAACGCTCTATTTATCACAATGGTTTTTAAGATGACGTTTACAGAGGGGCGTCAAAAGGCGTCAACATGAGGCAATGGGTTAAGAGTGCGATTGTACGAATTTCCGCAGGTAAAACAGCACAAAGCAACACAAAGCAGATGGCGGGCATGTAGGAAATCATTCGGTGAAAAAAACTAGCCTTAAGTCAACACCAATTATCTAATAGCGATGTTTTAAAAGACTAGGTAGATCAACGGAGAACAAACGGGTTCCCCAGCCCCATCATTACTCAGGTAATATGAAGGTAATGACTTTCATTCCACGTGGCGTTTTTTGATCATTAAAACATGCCACCAAACGCCCAACAATTTCGACAGAAACTGTTAAATATATCACTTGACTCTTCCGGTTTCTCCGGGAATCTCCAAGATACACAAACAAAGATGCGCACTCGAGTTTATATGCATGATTTAACCCATTTCTTCATAGGCTACTTTTAGACACAACCTCTTTGAAATAATCTACCGAAAAGCGACATTTAGTAGAGAAAAGGAACATTTTAGATTGTTGAAGTTTGAAACCATTGTGATAAATAGAGCATTTGCTCCTATAGGAGCAAATGCTCTATTTATCACAATGGTTTCTAGAGGTGATTTTTACAGAGGCGTAGAAAGGCGTATTTATGGAGGAAAGGGTTAACTCTTTCGCTGCCAATGTCGCATCTGTGGTTACCTATGCAAACAGTTTGGATCCAAATGAGACGCAGAGTAAACTCGGCGTTTTATCTGGATCCAAACTGTTTGTTACTGTGTCTGTGTTTTTTTAAAGAGAAATGAAGAAAAATAAAAACTGAAAATTGTAGCAGACGACAAATGTTGCAGACGACAAAATTTGGCAGCGAAAGATTTAACCATTGGAATAATAAAACTGGAAAGACCTATCATTAATTAAACCATTTCCTAAGGAAAAATGACATCATGAATATTGATTGTTACAGTAGCACATGGAAACATGCATCTGTGGTCATGACAGGAACTGTAGAATATTGTATAGGCAAACAGAGCAGACCGTTATCAGACGGCTCCTATAGGAACCGTCTGATCTGGGTCTACTCTGATTGCAAAGGCGTAGAAAGGAGTATTTATGAAGTAAAGGGTGAATCAAACTTTTACCTATTGAATATTCATTTCAAGAAATAAAGGACATCATGAATATTAATCAGATTATTGTTTATAATTTAACATGAACGCTGGATATTTTGCCTCAGGCAGAACTTTTAGAATCAGACCCTGGTCAGCAGCTCCTATATGAGCCGTCTGGTCTGGGACTACTTTGTTTTGCAAAGGCATGGACATACGTTTATATTGTTCTACACTGTCATGACAAAAGAAATTCCATTATTTCATGTGACATAATAGATATTCATTTAATTAATATTCACGAGGTCCTTTACTCTGATATGAATATTCGTGTTTTCCAGGGTTGGAACATTAAGAAAATTCAGATAATTCCACGACATTTCGTATATTTCAGTATACATATTTGTCTAGATTTCGTCACAGTATGATACTCGTAGTAAAAAAATCAAAAAAAAAACGTTACGTTTAATTTTCTCGCCATTGTTTATACGATGACGTCACTTCCGTGACGTTAAGTATATTATAGTTGTTATGCACTGATGAAGATGTAAATCGAAACATGTATGCAGTAAAATAAAAAAAACGTGTTGGTTGTTAATTTATCCCATACTCGTAGTAGGAAATAATGACATCATGCCTACTGACATGTGAACACATGAAATGTTTAGCCATGACAGAAACTGTGGAATTTATACCCTTCCCTTACCATAAGCAAACGGGACAGTCTTATTTGCAAAGACATCAACGGCGCCTAATCAGGTAAATGACTGAAGTGAGAATGTCACACATTTTACGCAGACATTCTAAACATGTTTTAGAGGTCTTCACCCTACCTAAGGGTTACTGTGATCAAGGCCAGTGTATAAGAGGATGTGACATTTGCTACATGCTATGTGATGGATGCTACATGTACATGTCTAAGAAGTAGCCGAAATGTTAAACCTTTACAATGCTAAATTACAAATGGACTATTCCAAAAGTTCAAACATCCAAGCTTACAGTGAATATTTAGGGATTTTTAATGAAAACTGTAACATGACAAATAGTGCAGACCCTGATGAGAGGGCTCCTCTAGGAGTCCTCTTATCTGGGTCTACACTATTTGCAAATGACATTAGTGACGAATGTCCCGCACTGTAAGGGTTAACATCTAGCATGCGTAGCCAGTGCTATTTGTCTAAACTTAAGCATTTGTGCAAACCTGGCATTTGTCTAAACATTCTGAGAATGGCTTTTTTAAAAGTTCTATTAGAAGAGAGCATAACTATCAAACGAGAATCAAACTATCTGGTCTCTGACGAGACGCCGAAATACTTGAATCCAAACTGGTAACATTCAGCTGGGCTCCAGATAAGATGCGTAAATTAAAACA